>JAECWR010000199.1:25827500-27077500 GCA_018150935.1 Drosophila pruinosa
TACAATACATATACATATTTAAATCATTTAATAATTATTGTTTATTTGCGCAACAACAGAAGCTTATTTCTAGCAACTTTTTTGTGTCCCATTCAAAAAAGTTTGTACAATTTCAATCGATATTATTCTTAGAAATATGTTAATATTCTCAGTGCAAATAAAAAATATTTCGAAACTCACGATAAACAAAAGAAAAGAAAACAAAGTGAAAAAAAGAAGAGGATAAGAAAGGAATCACGAGGAGGAATATGAAGTGTAGAACAGCGACAGAAAGCTAGCTGTTTCTTAATATTCGTTAGACCCTAAGTAAATGCATATATATTTAAATTCGTATTATATAAAAAACACACACGACACACAAAAAGTAAAACATAATTAATAAACACTTGGAAATTGTACAAAACTCTTAACTTTTGGGGACATTTTTTGTAAAACAAAAAAAAAGCAATTTTAAACTAAAGGTTGCTTTTAGATTAAAAACTCTTGCAGTCGGAAGTCGTCTTATGTATAATCAAGTTTCGGTAGTATTATACCTAGAGAGATAAAGATTTATACTCACCTGTAATGATAATCATAACAATATGGTACACCTAATATTTCTTATCTCTTCTTATATGTGTCAAATTCCCAGTTTTTACCAAGTATATTTTTAGTTTAAGTACACTTACAATTATAAAATGTTGACCTCTAGATGGCGCTACTAACATTTTAAATGGTTTTCCCAATAGTATCTTGTTTGTCCATAATCCAATCGCAATAAAATTTACTGATTAGGTAGCAATTGGATCATCATGATTACCTTTAAAAGATAACACTCAAGATGAATTTAATAATTTGCTTACTACAATTCAGTTCAGAACAGTTCCAATACTTCGGATATTAGTAGAATTAAAAGATGTTTAGTTCTTTGTTTCGAAAAACAAAGGTTTATTCTTATCGATATGGACTACAGCTACACATAGACTATACTTAGACTTCATGTACATACATAAGTAGGCGTACCATACCCCTCTTTATGAATTGTCTGTCTTATTTTTGGCAGCTTTCTTGCCACCGGCAAGAATGTGCTGAATCTCGATGAGCGTTTTACCCTTTGTCTCGGGTACAAAGAACATACAATAGACGATGGCGATGACAGCAATGACTGTGAAGATCCAGAATGTGGGCGCCGAACCGATAGCATTCTTTAGTACAGGGAACAATTTTGTGACCAAAAATGCAGAGAACCAATTGCTGGTGCCCGCAATGGAGCCAGCCACACTTTTCACATCCTCGGTGAACAGTTCGGCCATGAGAATCCAGGGCACGGGTCCAAAGCCAATGGAAAAGAAGACAATGAAGAGCAATATGCTGGTAATGGGCAGCCAGCCGATAGATTTAACCGATTCCTCATCGTTGTCTTTCATTATAAAGTAGACGCCCATCAGACAGGTGGTGATGGCCATGAAAATGGATGAGATGATCAATAGAATGCGACGTCCAGCCTTATCGATGATCATCGTTGCCACCAGAGTCATTATCACTTGAGTGGCGCCAATGAGAATCGTGCAAACCCGACCCTCCAAATCGGAGCCAACATCCTCGAAAATGGACGTGGAATAGAACATGATGGCATTGATGCCAGTCCATTGCTGCAGTGCCTGCAGAATGACTGCAATGCCAATGCCCTTGAGGGTCAGCGGACGACGCAGTGCAACCCAAATGCTCTCCTTAGGCTCATCCGCATTCTTCTGGGTTTCCTCCATGATCTCCTTGAGCTCATCGCTGATATCGTAGTTCTGGCCACGCAGCCATTTCAACGATTTGGTAGCATCCTCCGGTCGATTCTTCATGGCCAAATACACTGGCGACTCCGGCATGAAGAAGTGCACCGCCGCAAAGATCAATGGCAATATGGCGCACAGTATATTGATGGTCAGCAGTGGACAATAGCCGCCAACAATGTAGCCATACAGAAGTCCCGAGACGGTGTTCAGCTGGAAGAAGCTGCCGAGGGTGCCACGAGTGGCGAGTGTCGAAATCTCTGTGGAGTACATGGAGGCAGTCACACAGTATGCACCACCGCACACTCCCAGTATAAAGCGTCCAAAGTACAGCATCATCACATTGTTGGCAAAGATCATCAGTATCCAGCCCACCATATAGGGCGGTATTATCGCCAACATCGTTGGCCTGCGTCCAATCCAATCGATGACAAAGCCCGCGGGTATGCACACACAGGTGGCACCCAGTGTCAGGAGGGATGAGACCCAGCCAAATTCATCACTTGATATAGGAAAGCCATAGGCATTTTCCTCGGTCAGCATCTTCTCAACAGGAGCAGACCAGCCCATGCTGGCGCCCATGCAAAAAGCACCAAATGCCGCGGACAAACCAGCTATATATTGTGGCAACACCTTCGCCTTGGCCGCCATGTCGTTCTCGCTGTTCTTTACGTTTTGATGGTCGAAACCAAACTGATTGTCGCCGGACAATCGCTACTTGGCTGGAAAAATCATTGCAATGGAAATGGACATGGTGATAACTACGACGTTGCCGTTGTCGTCGTTAACGTCACTTTTACAGCAGCTGCCCCTCAATGCGTCTGGCCCTCGAAATCAATTACAGTTACAACTGAAGTGGGTCAAAATCGCCACCCACTCCACTCGCTAAGGGTAAGATTATGCAGAGCTAAAAAGCAATCTGTGCTGTTGAAATTTCACAATCCGTGCATTGGAAATTTAAGGTCGATATTATACCCGATAGTCGTTGTCAGCGAGGGTATGACGGCAATTCCATATTTATCTAGCAACTACTAAAATTAGCTTAAACCTTATATTCGATTTCTGCCACCTTCCAAAATAATAATAGTAATAAATACTCCGGGTCTAATAAAGATATTGCTGACTAAAAAACTAGATTAAGATTTGCTAATCTACATTGCAGATATTTAGTAATATTTTGTAGACAGATTTACTAGGGCTACCGGGTATTTTGCAGTTGCTATTGCTTTTGGCAATACCGGCGTGTGAAAGGTACATATGCAGGTGGTAAAGCGCTTAAAGTGGATCTAATCTTGAACATTGCACGTATAACGCAACGACGCCAAGCCATCACGACGCAACGGTCATCTGTCGGTCATCGGCTGGGAAAGGAGACACTCAATGAAGTGAGTCGTCATAATGTGTGGCACTTCTGGCCAGTGGCACAAGTGGAAGTTCTCGATAATGCTGGGCGCGCAACGAGTGGTTAACTAAATCATGCTTCCCATTGATAAGTACCTTGTTTTTTTTTCACCCAGAGTAGTTAGTACTCGTACTTTATTTACTATACATATCGAATCACATAATCGTAATGCCAAAAACCGGTCTAGTTAATAAATATGAGCGGATACTCAAAGAGTTCCGACTAAATTACAAGCGGAGGTAAACACTGCAAGATAACCTCACATTTGTTTATTTACACACGCAAAAGTACTGGTTTAGTGGGTTATGTGACGCAATTACAAGGGCAATACAAAACAATTAATTATTTACTTAATGAGCCATCGCTACTACTGATAGTCCACATGCCACTCCACTTGTTTTCTTATATAACAGTTCTGATATCAAATAACGTAATAACCCGGCAAATGCTGTTCAAGTTTTTACTTCTTGCGTTCCGTCTCTTCCATGGCACGCATCATAGCTGCATCGCGTTTCTGGTGGTGCTCACGTATGGCCTGCTGAAGTTCCTCGTGATGGCTTTGACTTTCTGGAGGATATAGCTCACGTTTTTTCTTAGTCACCCACTCCTCGAAGTATTCGGGCTGATTGAAGAAGTGAAACAGTGCAACAGGGAACATCATGTACATGCCCATTTTGGCTACCTCCAGTACCCAGGTGCCCATAGTGATTTTTTAATAGTTGCACAAATTTTAGATTTTTGTTATTAAATGCGTTATTTGTTTCGTTATTAAAAAGCTGTAAACAAAAATCAGCTGTTTTTAAGTATTGTAAAATGATTATTTAAATTCCGGTGACAGTGTTGTTCAGCTGCTTTAAATACAGGTAACTTATCGATTAACTGAATTTGAATCGAACGGTGAAATTAACCTTTACGTTAGCGTTTAGTATATGATTGCTTTCGTTGTATATGTCTACCCTTTTAAGCCATTACTCACTTTTGTTTTTAACATTTTTTTAAAATTGATTATTTTATGTCAAAAACCTAATCAGTTGAAGTGCAACGGAAACTCCTTTGACAAAGCTGTTCTCTACTACCCATAAGAGATAGCGAAACAGAATTTTCAGTAAACCTATAACTTGAAGAAAAAACCAATGCCAAATGCACTATTTGATTAGGTATTATTGCATTGACAAAGATGAGTGGTATTCCTTTAGGTTGAAGTGTGGGATAAATCTAGCTTATCTAGCCCATTGAAGACATGTTGAATCACACTTAAAACACTTGATAAATGTAGATAATACAATATTTGTTATTAAAAGTAAAGGTGTTATAATATATAAAATTGAATGCAATATTGTTCTTGAATATTTATGGGGCATGCATTTATAATGTAAAATCTTAAAGTATGTGGGAAACGCGGCCAATTACAAAGCGAAAACGTTTTTCCTACAACTAAAAAATACTCGGACCTTTCTATCGGCTCGTTTGTTTTCGAAAACAATTTCACGGAAGCAATATGTTTGATAAGAGATAATTTTTTAAAACCGTACAACGGTTTTAACGTTAAAATGTGCAATTTTAGTTTGCTCGATTAATACTAAAGTGCAGTTTCGCCTGGATACTCCTCATGAGAAGTAATCAGCAATTTCTTTGTGAGCAAATGCTCATCGGCATCTCCACACGAAATGTTCTCCTTATTGTCGGTATTGTCTGACACAAGGCCAGTTGATTTCAGTGGTGTGTCCGCTGACCGTTTGCGTCCACTGTTGTAGCTGCCCAAGGGCGAGGCAACAGCCGGTTCATTTCCATCCAAGCAGTAAAGCAAACTAGGACTCAGCTCAGATTCGTCGAAATCTTCAATATCTTGTGTGGTGTTGGTACCACCAAAGTCGTCCGATCGACTGGCAAACGACAAGTCCGCTGGACTGGCTGTCAGAACGCTGCGAGTGAGTAGATACTCCCTAAAGATTAGCCGGATGCAGTTGATGATTTAATTGTCCAATTGACAGTATGCTACAAGAAAAACTCACTTAAAATCGCTTGTGAGAGCATTGTGTGGTTTTCCCTCCAAGGAGGGCTCCGTTTCCACCTCAGTGCTATTGCTATTACTGCTGCTGCTCGAGCGTTGACGAGACGACAACAAAGTGCCATTGATATACTGACGCCTCAGTATATCCGCATAGCCCCCCAGCGAGGTAGCATCTTCGCAGTGCAGTGCTGGTGGCTCCAATTGTTTGCTAACCATTCCCTCATCTTGGTCGACCTGCTCGGGTTGCTCTGCAAAGCTAGAATTCTGCTGCTTCTCGCCATTGCCCAATGCAGTGAGTAGCATGACGGGCTTACGGGAACGCGGTGTCATAATCGATTCCTGTAAGAAATCATCGTTTTATATTTGTCTCAAGTCTCAAGCCTTTTTGAGAATCATGCCAAGCAAACTGTTCATGCTGCCCTTACCTGCATGGCCTTGGGCATGCGTTGTGTTGACTTTGTTATGGGCGACATCGAGCGACGACCCATGCGAAGAGATGGTGTGCTCGTTATCAGATCGAGGTTACGATAAACACTGCTTTGCATTAACTGCTGATGATAGTCGATATTCCCTGGCAGGCCAATGCCACCTGGCAGCTCATTGGATAGTGTGTCGTCATCGATCGGCCGCTCTTCAGTTTCCTCCAAATCGCTGTCATCCATATCTTCGAGCAAAGGTGCATCTGCCGTCTGCAAGTGGCATCCCTTGGCATCATCACTGGCACGTCGCTTTAGTGTCGCTGAAACGCTGCGCACCAAGCGTTTGGTGGTCTCCGGTGTGCTAAAGGGAAAGCGCAGATTGCCCATGCTAACGCCCTTCATCAACTTGCGTGTCAGAGACTTGCCCATCCCGCTATTCGTTGTCGTTGAGACCTCCACTATTGGTGTCAAAGCAACGTCGCCATCATCATCATCGTCATCATGCACCTGTGGTCGCAGACTACAGAGATTAGGCTCAGACTTGTAGCGCGAAGATTGCTGTACAGGAGTGCAAGGATTCGAGTACTCCTCGATCTCCTGCAGTCGTCGATCATTCCAGGCCACACACTTTTTGTCAGCCACACTGATCAATTGCTGTGCCGCCGCCGAAATAACCTTCAATGGCGTGACACAGCTTGTGTCAATCTCGTCTAGCTCTGGGACAGCCGCAGGTTTACCAGATAGCTCATGTGATTGCTGGCGACTGACAGGTGCCGAATGGCTGCTAGCTCCACAGCTGCTGCTGTCCGAAGATGAATCAATCTTCAGCGATGTGGATGAAATGGATTTCTGAAGCGGGTGCAGTGGGTTAGTGCCAGATGTTGTGGTGATAATGGATGAGGAGGGTAGTGTCATTGCTGGCGTGGGACTTTGGAACAACACGCGTAACTTGGGCGCTTTGACATGCGATAGATTAGGCGTCTGCTCATAGACAAAAACATGCGGTTAGATTACAACATAAATAGCTAACAAATATACTCTAGCAGACATATGAGTTTACATCTGCCAAAGTATAAGCACACACAAAAAGCGAACCCACCTCCGATCCACTCATAGCTTGCAAAGCAGGTGCACGTTTGGGAGTACGCGACATGAGACTCTTGTGAAATATGTGCTTCTTAATGGAGTCTCCTAATGATTTGGCGCTGCGTGTTGCCTCATTGTTCTTCAACCGATTCATAACGACCAATTGTAGTGGAGTACCTGCAAAGATGAAACAAAAATTAGTAAATCGTGCAACATTGTTGCTAATTGTTATATACCCTGGCCGTTTTGCTTATTGAATTGCTTGATTAGTCGCCGCTTTTTGGACGACTCTGGTAGACTTTGAATGTGGGCATACAGCTGTGCTAGCTCTGTATCCGTAGTGTTGGTGTTAGTGGCCGCCGCAGTGGCAGCACGATCTACAAAAGTGTACACCGTGTTGACCGTGGAGATGTCCGAGATTGATTCGTCAAGCGTTTGCTCCGGCGACATTGTTTTCTTGCGTTTGCGTTCAAGAAAGTACGCCCGAATATCGGTTGCCAGCTTGGCGGGCACAGCAAATATGTCCAAGTTGCGCACAATCATATAAGCAATGATACTGGACATGCGCTTGGCCGTATAATGCAAAACCTCAGGTGGCAGATTGCGCGGGCAGATGAGATGTGGTGTAAATAATGTTGCAAGATTTGCAGCTGTCATCTTGTTAATCTGATCATGCAATGAAACTGCATGCAGCATTTCGATAATATGTTTTAGCAGCTCGCGATGGTCCTCAGGCAGCAATAAAATCAGCAACTGCATTGAGTTCAACAAATGCTGCTGCCTTTCGGATGTCGACTGTGTCCTCTCGATTAGTTCTTGGCACAGAGGTGCAATTTGCAGATGAGCCGGATAATGAGCATCCGTTAGCAATGGCTCGGGTAGTTCAGCCAGGAAACTCTTGAAAACGGTTGCGCAATCGTGCGCAGAAAATTCAGACTGTTCCAGCTCCAGGGCCTTGTCCTGTTGTATGTGCAAACGTAGTTCGTTTTGTCTCGAAACTGCTCCAGTTTTACGAAATATTCCTTCCTGGGTAAGATCTGGGACAAAAGTTGTTATTAAAACTTTTAAATTGCATGTGATTCACTTCACTTACTCTTCTCGAGCATAAGAAACTCCTTAAGCTCCAGCAGATGCATGTGGAAACCAGCATCAATTTGTTGCTGCAAGCTCTCTGTTGGACTATTGCCCACAGATTTGCTACCAGCACCTGTGGCACACCCAGTGACGGTCGCAACGCTAGCAGCATTGCCACCGTGTCCCAATCTGTGCTTCTTAGACAGCCGATTCCACTTTTTGAGCTTGCCTTTGTCCTCGTATACAATCTCGTGGCAGGGTAAATCGAATCTACAATTGACGCAGTCAACACATACAGTCACAAACAAAAATGTATTCATTCACTTACTCATCGGTGTTCAATTCAAGCTCAAATGAGAGGTGCATGCGTACGAGAGATTTATATTTCTCATAGTTGCAGGTGCGCATGCGTGTCGCCAATTCGAGGTCGTTAAATTCATTGATATTCACGTATTCCATGTCCATTGTTGGATATGATGTGATGTTCTTGCCCAAACGAAAATATGGATATATATATGTATGTACGTGTATTTGTATATATGTACGTTAGCAGCTGCTACAGCGAAAACAACAAAAACAAGAACGAGGAAAACGGATCGAAAATAGAGCACAGGATAACAATTGCTAGTGATGGTCACTTTACGCCTTTCACTCCTATTGTTGTTTACACTTAATCCCTAAAACTATTTAAGTATATGTTTTGCATATACTACGCGTCTCATGTTCGCTGCTTAGCTGCGGAAATTAATTGTCGAGAAAACTGCAAGACGGACGCTCTCTACCAACCGCTGTGAATTGAAATTGCAGAGTTGCTACCCTTTGCCAAAATACGTGAAGAGTGTTGGCAAACGTAACAAATAATTGGAAGTCAGTAAATATTTATTAATTCACTATTGTTTTCATTTTATTACAAAGCATTCTGAACTTAAAAGAAATATTAAAACATAAATTTTACTTTTTCTGAATTGATCGAATTTGATAAAATATAACATTCAGAACACTGGTCTCACAGTTATCGTTTACCAACACCAATTGAATTTACCGCTGTCTGACGGTCTGCAAATCTGTTTATTGTGGTGTTTTTTTTGCACAGTTTTCTATTAAAATGGTATTAATAACGCCTATTAGCCCACCTGAGCACGGTCTCTTGTATACCGCAAATAATATAAAACTTAAACTTGGAGACAAGGTGGTAGGACAAGGCACTGTATACATTTCTCAAAAGTGGGTGCAAAAAATGTCGGCAATGCTTGAAATGATTACTAAATTGCTCTTTTTGTTTACGATGCAGCACGCTCTCTTGGCAACCAGTAGATCTTCAAGAGGGGATTTCAATAGAATGGAAGCAAGTAAGCCTCCATGGCATTTCATCGAATCCCAGGAAATGTATTTACTTTATGTTGGACCGAAAAGTGGAGTGGGAAGGAGTCTATATGGGCCGAAGTCTCGAAATCAATGGCCAGAATGGTGGAGGGGATGAGCCGCAACGAAATGCTGTAGCTGTTGCTAACAACGATGTTGATGAAGGCAACGGCAGTGATGAACACGAAGATGATGACGACGACGATGATAACTTTGAGGATGCAGTCGATCAGCAACTAGACGATGTTACCGAGTGCTGGCTGCTGCCCGACGATGTACACACTGTGGACACTATGTACAACGCCATGACCACTTGCCAGGCCTTACACCCAGATTCGGCAGATAGCAACTCAGAGGATAGCGATCCCATGGAGGATGCTGGGGGCATTGGTATGGCATTTGATGATCAAGACATGGGAGAGGATGCCCTTACGCTCGGACGTAATGGCGGCGAAGTGGGCGGAATGCAGAATCTTAGCCTTGATGATGACGATGAGCGCTTTGAAGATGCAGACGAATAAGGCAACTCGCACGTGAACTAACTACTCCAAATAACCAGTACATCCATATACATACATACGTATTTATATTTGAATCTTTTATACAAATTGTAAGTCTAACACGTATTGTGAACTTATTTGATTAGCTTTTGGAATACTATATACTTAACGCTGTAAGCGCTCAAATTTAAGCGTTTTCCTTTTTGGCCTGATTATGAAGTTTCATCTCCTCCTCGACAGCATCTTCGCTTATAGGAGCTGCTAACTGTGAGATGTAAATGTAATTGATTGTATTGGGTTAATATGTATAAGGAATGTTGAATGCGACAATATTACCGCCTCGGCCACTTCTAACATGATCAATGCCTGTTGGTATCCGTCGCCTTTTGAGGGCACCTTATCATAATTCCAGTAGGTAAAGTCTTGAAATGTGCCTGTGAGTCTCAGTTGGCGTTCTGTTTGGTTTGGGTCGGTCTCTTGCAGTACAAGACCTTTATAACCTTTGGGAACTGGCTCTCGTTTCCCGAGCAAGGGATAGCCTCTGAGGGCATTTGTTAGCACTCCGTTGCCGTACTCGGGCGTTTCGCGGGTATAATTGTTGAAAAATTTATCGACATCAGCACAATCCCCGTCACCGACAATTTTGGCGGGTAAGTAATGCAACTGCATTGGTCTTTTATTATCCACCAATTTAACGTCGAAATCCAAAGTAATTGACATTTTGTTTAACCAAAATTAAATTGAAAACAATCCGGTGAAAACAGTAGAGCACAACACGAACAGTAAGACCGCAAGTTAAATTTCGAATCTACTTTGTAATTTCCAAAAATATACCAAAATATACATTTCATTATAATTCCATGGTTCTCAAAACTATAGGTACTAAACAATGAATATTAAGTCAATATATTATTTATTGCTTAGTGCTATATACAACAACATTTTTTTTAATCCATTCGGGTTCGGAATTATAAGTATTAAAATATCAAAAATATTTAATATAGCATTGATGGTCACACTAATCACAAACACCGCCAAAATTTTTAGTGCTGTGTAACAGCAAATAATCGGTATCTGATCAGCCGTGAAGACTAATGCGTTTACCAGCACTGTGTTTCGGGAACCAACAATAAAAATGGCGTTTCTCGTCGAACAAGAACTGATTTCTGCGCAATATTATCATTAGTTAGTTGAAAACATAATTAAAGTGTTGACAAAGAAATCTTAATTACGATAAATAATGTAGTTTAACTAACTGAAATTAAATCCATTGTTGCAAAATCGAACGGTTCGCGCTGTTAACGCACTTCATCTGTATTCAGACGTCGTCGTTGTTCATAGATTCATTCGCTCTCTCGTCGTCTCTCCGTAAGTATTAAACGAGAGCAGTGCGTAAAAAAACGAAAGAATATTTTTGTTGCAAATGTTGATGCTTTCGTCAAATACGTAGTGCACAGTTCAAAGTTTTATATGTGTAAATATGCATTCAATGTGTTGATGTATGCAAAATTTCAAATAACTAACAAATGTATGGCGGCCCTGCCTTTATTTTATTGCAAATTCTGTGGCACAGACATACACACACACCATATCCGATACAATCAAAATAGTATGCACCCATACGACGGCAGGAAACAAATTAAAGTTAATTAAGCAACTGCTGAAATACATATTGTTATATGTATGTATGTACATAACATACATAATTTAATACAATTTATGAAATAATAAAAGTTAGTACTCGGTCAATTGTCTGTGCGCTGCTTGCAACGTGCGTTGTCGTGCCCTATGCATATCCGTATGTGAGTGCGAATGTGTTTGTGTGTGACATGTGCGTGTGAAATTGTTTTAAGCCAGCAGCAACAACAGCAGCAGTCACAACAACAGCAAAAGCAAAACAATTTCGGGTGAGTTGTTAGCTACCTGCCAAAGCTGTTTTATTTTTTCCTCTTTCTGTCTGTGTTTCGTATGGTCGCCGGCAGTTTGCACGCCCTGCACACTCACAGCCAACAGACACACATACGCATACAGAGACAACCCTAAAACTCACGCACTCCATTCATTTTTAGAGCTCAAAGCAGAGAACGAACCACCACCTACACAGATACATGTGCTTATCTTAACGAACGAGTGAACGTTTTAGTTATCAAAATGTGTGTGTTAATATAGCAATTCGTATATAAATTCAATTATGAAACTCATAAATAATCAGTTTTGTCGCTTTTCTATTGCAGTGTGCATTCGCAGCGGCAACGTAACCAGCAATCAAACAATCCATGAATTATAAATATTTCTCTGTACAAACAATGACACACAACTGCAGCCACAACAGCAACAACATCAGCAATAGTAACTGCAAAACTCAAGGCTACAGCAACGACAACAGCATCAGCACCTGTGGTCGCAACTGCGACGGCAGCAACAATAACAATAACTGAGTTATATTTCGTTATTTTTCTGCGTATTTCTGGTTTATTCTACCTCCCTGCTCCTGTTATTGCTTCAATTCGTTTACGCTGCCAGTAAACAGCAACAACAATAATAATAAAACGCCCAAAAATGAACAACACAATTGTCGGACTGACCAACTGCTTTATAAATAAATAACAATAGTTCAACTATTTTAACTACTTAAATAAAATCTAAAATAAATATCAACAAAATTAAAAGTCTGAAACTATGAATAAATTGGATTACCCACGTCGCAATGGTACACACAAAGTTCGAATAACGCGTAAGTTGTTGTTTAAGGCATTTCATTTAAATATTTAATTATTAATACTATTTCATTTTTGCAGTATTGTGTGCAAGAAACTTGGCGCGCAAGGATTTATTTCGTAAGTATTCACTTTACTATGTGTAATGTATTTATTCCCTTTTGTAGTCGTCCAGCCAACTTGAATTCTTCTTGATATTTGCATAAACAAATTGATGAACAACTTTTTATTGTGGCATGGAACAGCAACCATTTGCTGGAATGGCTTTTGCCACTTTTCCTTTGGGGTTTTCGAGTACTACGTGCAATGTGCTTTGGTTATAAGTTGGCTAAATTTAGCATTTCCTTTTGTCTACTTTCATTTTTAAACAAATTCCCCCAGCCGCTGACGCTTGGCCCCCTCAATGCTCACATTGTAACGGTTGCCAACCTGCCATGCCGTCCGTTGAGTGGTTGTGCTTCATGTTGTTGTTGTTGTTGTTGTTATTGCTATAATTTTTTGTTTACACATAACAAAAATGATTATTACTAATTTGCTTTCATTGTATCTGCATCTCAGTCGCACACACTCACATATACAGACGCACATTTCCATCTGTGCGTTATTTATTATTATTTTCTATTTTTCTCATTCATTTTTTACACATCGTTGCACTTAAATCACGCGGCCAGCCATCCAACCAGCCATCGTCAGCGGCGTCCGCATTGCCTAATGCCGTCTTTAATTATATACTATGTATATCAGTGTAACTATAGATACTATATATATATATATGTATATGTATGAATGTCTGTACGCTTTGCTAGATATAGGTTTCATTCCGAAATACGCGACAGGTGTTCCCAAAGAAGGAGTTGCCGATTTCTATGTCCAATGAAATGGCGTATTAATGTTAATGTATAATTAACAACTGCATGCCAAGTAGCACCAGTAGAGATCAACTGACCGACTCATTGTGCACTCTATTGCCAAATGTAGTACACAGATCCATGGCGACGCACTTGGCTTACATTTGTCATACTGGCTGAATGTTTTATGCCCATGCAAATAACTTGAAGGTAGCAAAAAATATAAAATAAAAAAAGGTTGTTCGCTCGATGTTGTTTATCGGTGTGTTGTGCTGATTAGATTCGTTCTGCGAGTACTCGTATACCATATAGGCGAGCACAGAAACTATGAAAAATCGTTGGGAAAAAACCACAGTAACAAAATGGGTACGAAATGTGTTTTTTTTGTTTGACTACGGTATTATATCGACAGACGTTTGACTCAATTTGTGGCCACTGATATTAATAGATATGGTGAGCGAGGGATTTGATGGACATATTCGAGTTCATGATGGTTATGACTAAGTTTCCGGGCGACTCCTAAAACCAAAACATAGCCGAGAAGTTCTTCTATTTTTAGGCAAACAATGAGTAGGCCTAGGATATCATTTCCATCTGTTATCAAAACGGAAAGCAGTAGAAGCAATTTGAATGGGCAACTGACTTAAGGCGACAACACAATGAATAATTTGCTGGCGCTGAATTGCAAAAAATACTTTGCCCTGCCGTATCTGCAATGTGCACTTGGCAGGGCAGTCAATCTTCGTGTAATAAACAACTGGGACATGGTTGGGCAAGCAACAGTTAAAGATGTCTCTAGGGAACGTGAACTGCTGGATATGCGTCGAAATGTGGGCGAGGTGAGAACCTTAACGCTGGCTACGGCACTGTGGGGCTACTCGAACGAGCAGGCTGCACGTAGATGGCCGAAGTTGCCACAGCCAATGACCATGTGCAGCAAGGAAGGCAGTCAGTCCGAAGCGGACAAAAAGCCAATCCTTAAGCGCAAGAACTTGTGCTCCAATAAGATAAATCCAACACAAACTTTGTCTGTGCCTGAAGTGAGTAAACGGTACAAGGCACAAATGCTTGCTAAGCTCAAGGAGAAGCAAAATGAGCAAATATTTGTTGAGCCCGAGAGGGTGGAGGATGCAAAGAAATACAAGGAATGGAGCAAGTTTCCGGTTACTCCAAAACACCACCCATTAAAGTTCCCTGTCAACGATCGATTGCTGGAAACCGAAGACTGTGAGCTAGCCAATGTGCTGGAGGCGGCCAAGGAGAAAGCTTACTGTATGAGTCCGCCCATCGATCAAAGGTTTGTGGCGGATCGAAATGCAAAAAAGTGCGAAAAGGGTTTTGGAAAGGTAACTGCAGCTGGTATTAAACCCAAAGCCAAACCTGGAGCCAAGTCATTTTCCACATCCACAAAGACGACGGGAGGTACTGCAAAGCCGCCACCTTCGACTCCATCTAAACTTCCGCCTGGGACACCGCCTCCACAAACCAAGACCAAGTTTGGTCCACTAGCCGATGCGGATCGCATTTTCACCAATCTATACGGACGTCATGATTGGCGTCTGAAAGCGGCGATGAAGCGAGGCGATTGGTACAAGACACGTCAGATTGTGGAGAAGGGTTCGCCATGGATCATCAATGAAATCAAAACTTCAGGACTGCGTGGACGTGGAGGAGCCGGCTTTCCCAGCGGCCTCAAATGGTCGTTCATGGTGAAACCTCCAGATGGCCGACCCAAGTATCTGGTTGTCAATGCAGACGAGGGTGAGCCGGGCACATGCAAGGATCGGGAGATACTGCGCCATGATCCTCATAAACTAGTTGAAGGTTGCCTCATTGCCGGCGTCGCCATGGGCGCCAATGTGGGATACATTTACATACGGGGCGAGTTCTTCAATGAGGCATGCAATATGCAGTATGCCATCATGGAGGCCTACAAGGCGGGCTATCTGGGCAAGAATGCCTGCGGCTCTGGCTATGAGTTCGATCTCTATGTGCAACGTGGCGGTGGCGCCTATGTGTGTGGCGAGGAGACATCGCTCATTGAATCGCTGGAGGGCAAGGCGGGCAAGCCACGCTGTAAGCCACCATTTCCAGCAGACATTGGTGTCTTTGGCTGCCCATCGACGGTGACCAATGTGGAGACAGTGGCGGTGGCGCCTACAATATGTCGACGTGGTGGCAACTGGTTTGCCAGCTTTGGACGCACACGCAACTCGGGCACCAAGCTCTTCAACATCTCTGGCCACGTGAAGAAGCCTTGCACCGTGGAGGAGGAGATGTCGATGCCCACCCGGGAACTGATTGAACGCCATGCAGGGGGCGTCATTGGTGGCTGGGAAAATCTATTGGCCATCATACCAGGCGGCTCCTCAACACCTTGCATACCCCAGTCGGATGCCGCCAACGCCATACACGACTACGACGGGCTGATGGCGGTAAAGTCCTCCCTTGGCACCGGAGCCATGATTGTGATGGACAAGAGCACCGATATTGTCAAGGCAATTGCCCGTTTGGCCCAGTTCTACAAGCACGAGAGCTGTGGCCAGTGCACACCATGTCGTGAGGGTCTGCACTGGTTGAGCCTCATCATGCAACGCATGGTCACGGGCCACGCCCAGCTGGGCGAGATCGATATGCTGTGGGAGATAACCAAGCAAATTGAAGGGCACACCATCTGTGCACTGGGCGATGGCGCTGCCTGGCCACCACAAGGATTAATCCGACACTTTCGGCCCGTCATCGAGCAGCGCATACGAGATCGCGAGGCATGCGAGCAGGCCAAAGCTGAGGCGATTGCCAAAGCCAAGCCAAAGGCCCAGAAAATTGTATAAATTGCAGTGGCAATAAAAGATACAATAGTAGGGCAAGAGCGTTATGCAACACTGGCTACGAGTGAAAGTGACGCCGACAAATGGGAGGAAGTGTGGCAAGTGCGGCCAAGCGTAACAGTTGCAGGGTATGCGGCAGTCGACTACTGCTTTGTGCATTTCCTTTTTGCCTTGTGTTCTTTGTGTTCTTTGGTGCAGAAAATCAATCAACAGCTGCAGCTCAAATTACACGCAGGTAGAGGCTGAGCACAGGAACAGGTAGTGACAGCGCTGCAGGCAGGAGAGCGAGCCATATGACTCAGGCTCTTGTTTGGGGCAGCTTAGGTTAAACAAGCTATGCCAGTTAACGACTTGACCCACTTGTCTGGCACTTGCCCCCCGCATGGCTTGCAAAGTAAAACAATTATTTGTGAGTGCTTTTGATTTAATTGAAACTGGTCAGAGATGCACAAGCCATAAGTAGAGATCACCAATTGAGTGCAGCTTTATTTGCCATATGGATTGAATGGTGGTGTGCCGGGTATTTTGGGCATCGGCTGATTTGGCGGGAGTCTATTGATATGTCGGCCGTCAAAGGGTGTGGCCAGCGTGTAGGACGCGCTGAGGGCAACTAGAGCGAGTGCCAGCCAGGTGAAGAAGCTGCTGAAGCGTATGACAGCCATGTCTGAAGTGCAAGTGAAGATTATGATGTCAGTTGTGTGGTGTCAGTGGCTTATATATGAGGCAGTCGGTGATTACCCTACGCAATCTCGTTGTCTTTTGGAGAAGGGGGGACTCACAAACAAGCGGCGTCATTGGGGAAGAACCGCAGTAGCTTTCATTGATTAGGCGAGGCTTGTTGAGCTGACCTCGTCGAAGCTATTTGTTGTGATAGTCGAACTTATTGTTGTTGTCATTTGTTGCTGCTCCACGCAGCTTCTTGGATCGATAGCCAAGCGATGGGGAAAACCAGGACGCGGATGGAGTTTATAGCAGCACATTGATCGCGCCAGAAGCACCAACCAAAGCAGCAGCAGGCAGTGCATTGCAATGCAGCTGTCTACAATGAAGGCTCCACTTTAAATGCAAAAAGTTGCCGGCAATTTGGTAACGAATTTATTGTTGACAATCACGACTAATTTTGAGCAAATTGAGGATGATTAAGCAAGCAGAAAATATAGTTTTAGTCCAGTGGATTTAACACTGGATGTTTAACTGCTCGTTTGTAGGTCTGACTTCCTGTTTGATTGTGTCAATTCCAGCCATTGTTAAAGATGCAGTCGTGTGTTTTGACACACTTGATATATAGCCTTGTTATCATATTTGCCAAAAACTTCATTGTAATCGCTTAAACAAAGTTATTGAAGAGACAATTTGTCATTAAATTATAGACAAAGTTTAAAGCGTGGCTGCAAGATTTCTCTAGTTATTTATTATAGTTGGTCAATTTATTTTTCTTTTGTCGTCTGACATTCAGGCAAAGCACAGGGTACTGCATAGTCTAGCACACTCAACTATGAATGCACATAGTTCACATTTATTGTCTACTCCAATTACCAACATGCAACTACAATCGATTAATTTATGTTATCTATGGCATCTTTCCAGGGTTGCCCGATCCATTTGCCAAGGTTCAGGTCGATGGCACCGGCCAGGTCTACTCGACAGAGATAAGCAAATCCTCACTGGATCCGAAATGGAATGCGCACTACGATCTGTTCCTGGGACGTGGTGATTCAATAACCATAACTGTCTGGAATCAGCGCAAGATACACAAAGGCAGCGGCTTTCTGGGCTGTGTGCGGATTCCTGCCCTGACCATACAAAGCCTGAAGGGTGCGGGCTGTAAGTGAAGACTCAAATATCAATTGCAAACGGTTTGTTAATTTTGCATCCTCTTCACAGTTCAACGTTTGGATTTGGGCAAACTCTCGCCGGACGACGATGAATTGGTGCGCGGTCAGATTATTATCTCATTGCTGCCCAAGGATGGTCCCTGCAGCGGCAATCCCCTGGCGATTGTGGGACCCAGCGGCGATGTGCGTGGTCCCTCAGAGGAGGACTCTGTGGAGGACATACTGCCCGAGGGCTGGGAGGAGAGACGCACGGACAATGGCCGCATCTACTATGTGAATCATGCTACCAAATCGACGCAATGGGATCGACCCAGAGTGTCGGGGACGCCGTCAGGGACCAAGTCGCCGCAGCAGCGACAAAACAATGGCAACAACATTGACCGACAGCCACCGGCAGGTCCCACACGTTCCACGACCTGCACGAACCTGCTTAACGGCCACAGCAATCGTCAAGCAACGCGAGAGCCAACGGACGAGCGACGCCACTCAACCGAGATACTCTCTAGCGTGGGAGTGGGCGGGGGCAAGGAGAATACCAGTCCCACTTCGGGCACAACGACAGCAATCACAACGACACCGGGCAAGAAGTTGAACTCCAGTCGGTCTGGCAATGCGGCGCTGGAGCCAGCAACGCCCAACAACAGCAGCAGCAGCAACAACACAACGACAACAACACCGGGATCAGGAACGGGAGCAACAACGACGGCGACTGGTCGCCTGCAAAGCAACAGCAACAATGACAATCATCTGAAAACGCCAAAGCATCAAACATCCTCGGCAATGAACGGACACGGACATGGCCACGGGCACGGCCATGGGCATGCGCCTGGTGAGTCCACTCCAACCTCACCCACGGGCCAGCAGAACTATGTGAATGGCAATGGGCAAAGTAGCCAAGCGGCGCAACCGCAACAAGCCAACAACGGCTGGCCAAATGGAACGGAGGATGGCACCACGACGCCGGCCACAACGCCGCCTCGGCAGAGTCCCACAGCAGCCACATTGACAGCTCCAACGACCCCCGTAACGACACCAACAACGCATAATGGCAATGGCAATGTGCACAGTCCCAATGCCAACAGTCAGCCCATGGCGAGAGCGGAGCGTGCGCCCGCTGCCCCCGCGTCCACACAGCGTTCGCAGCGACGTAGCTCACGGCAGGCAGTGGAGGAGGTGGCATCGCGGCGACGCTCATCGCGCGGCACACGCAACGCATCAGGCGGTGGCGCTGGCGGAGCAGCTGCCGGATCTACTGGCGGTGGATTGCGCTATGTGTCGGCTGCACTAGCGGCGGCCAATCAAGCGGCACGTCCGTTTTTGGATCTGCCGCCGGGCTACGAGATGCGCACCACGCAACAGGGTCAAGTGTATTTCTATCACATACCCACAGGTGTGTCCACCTGGCATGATCCGCGTATACCGCGCGACTTTGACACGCAGCATCTGACGCTCGACGCGATTGGACCGCTGCCCAGCGGCTGGGAGCAACGCAAGACAGCCTCGGGACGTGTCTACTTTGTGGATCACAACAATCGCACCACACAATTCACAGATCCGCGACTCAGCGGCAGCATACTGCAGATGATACGCCGTGGTGGCAGCGTGCCACCTCCAGCGACACCAAATACAGCAGCAGCTGTCGCCTCAGCAGCAGCAACAGCCGCGCCAGCAGCAACATCGGCAGCTGGGCCGCCAGCGGCAACAGCAGCCCCGACGCCAGCGAACACAACATCTACGACGACGGCAACACCACATCGCAGTGTAGTGGCAGACCTGCCGCAGGGACTGCTCGAGGGAGCCGATCTGTTGCCCAAGTATCGACGCGACTTGGTGGGCAAGATGCGTGCGCTGCGTTCGGAGCTGCAGACAATGCAACCGCAGTCCGGACACTGTCGACTGGAGGTGTCGCGCAGCGAGATATTCGAGGAGAGCTACAGACTGATTATGAAGATGCGCGCGAAGGACATGCGCAAGCGGCTCATGGTCAAGTTCAAGGGCGAGGAAGGATTGGATTACGGTGGTGTGGCGCGCGAATGGCTGCATCTGCTCTCCCGCGAGATGCTCAATCCCCAGTATGGCCTATTCCAGTACAGTCGCGACGATCACTATACGCTGCAAATCAATCCCGACTCTGGTGTCAATCCCGATCATTTGTCCTATTTCCATTTTGTGGGACGCACGCTGGGCATTGCCGTGTTCCATGGTCATTGTCTAGACGGTGGCTTCACCACGCCCTTTTACAAACAGCTGTTAAACAAACCCATCACACTGGGGGACATTGAGGGCGTGGATCCCGAGCTGCATCGTAGCCTCACCTGGATGCTGTAAGTGCATGATATCACACATTACTTTCAAATACTAATCTGCAACTAATTTTCTTGTAGCGAGAGCAACATCAGCGGGATCATTGAGTCGACGTTCAGCGTGGAGAACAACAGTTTTGGTGCTCTGGTGGTACATGAGCTGAAACCCGGCGGTGCAGCGATTGTTGTCACCGAAGAGAACAAGCGCGAGTATGTGAAGCTCTATGTCAACTACCGTTTCATGCGAGGCATAGAGCAGCAGTTCCTCGCACTGCAAAAGGGTGAGTCATCAATAAACTTAGCTGTTCTTCGTACTCATTTATCTCTTACTTGGAAATTGGTACAGGCTTCTGTGAGCTGATACCCAGCCATTTGCTGCGGCCCTTTGATGAGCGTGAACTGGAATTGGTCATTGGCGGCATCTCCAGCATCGATGTCAACGATTGGCGCAACAACACGAGACTGAAGCACTGCACCAACGAAACGACGCAGGTCCTGTGGTTCTGGCAGGTTAGTGCTCTACAGTTAGCTCTTCCCTTTACCGCTCATGCTTATTATGCTCTGTTCTATACCAGGTGGTTGAGTCATACAGCTCGGAGATGCGAGCGCGTCTGCTGCAATTTGTGACGGGCTCGTCGCGCGTGCCGCTTCAAGGATTCCGCGCGCTGCAGGGATCGACGGGAGCTGTGGGGCCACGCCTCTTTACCATACACCTCACTGCGGATGTGCCAACACAAAATCTGCCCAAGGCTCACACCTGTTTTAATCGCATCGACTTGCCACCTTACGAGAACTATCAGCTGCTTTGTGACAAGCTGACGCAGGCCGTGGAGGAGACCTGCGGCTTTGCCGTGGAATAGTTACAACGCACACATATACACATACACACCCGCACTCACATACACACATTTACATTATATCATATATATATAGACGAAAGCGATTTGAAATCAAAATTATATTGGACTGGGCCTGCGAACCATTTGCATTGGAATTTGTCTGTTGAAATATGCGCTCGGCAATGCTGTTTATACTTTATTCTTTTGCTGCGCCTTTTGCAGTTAAAAAAAATGTTTATTTACACCCACACCTACACAACCCAACACATACAGACTTTTCACGTACATATTTATGTGTTGCTGCAAGGCAATAGCAGTTCTTATACATAGTTACCAAGTGCATATACATCCAAGCGTAAGCGTACTCGATCTTTACGAATATCTACTTGTATTCTGCTGTCTACCCTTGGCCTTTGTTTGTTTACGTCGTGTTATAAATTGTAGTTTTAAATATTAAAACCCATATACATATACACATTATAAATTTACATACATATATATAAATTTATATATATATACATATATCATAGTTGATAATTAGGCGTAATAAGAAAATGAAAACAAAAACAACCAACAAAATAACAAATTTTCAAATTGTAGGCATTGAACCGGCAATTGTGTGCTTTTGTTTAGTTTTTATTGCATTTTTATGTTTATTAATTATATTTTGTACATTTATAAAGGAATCAAACTCACTGATAAGTTTTTAATTATTGTTAAAATTGTCCTTAAACCCTTACACTCACACATACACACACACACCACACACAATCAATCAATCACACTTGCATATACTTAGAGAAACATTCAACAAATTGATTGCACACACCCAAAAACATAAAGAGAAAAGAAAAATAAAACACAAACAAATGCTTGAAAAATTACTCAATTATTATAATTAGTTATTTTTTAAATTTTTAAATAAATGATAATAATTTAAATTACATTCAGTTAATATTTTTTTACTTTTTAGCTGGTTCAAATCATTTATTTTTTGCCAAATCAATTGAGGAACAAATTATACATATTCATACATCATACCTATATATATAATATATATATATACACACACATACATTCATAGTAGGAACCCACATTATAATATTGATATTGATACGAATTGGACAAATTTCTAGAAAGTGATATTAGTGAAAATTTTTAACTGTCTTTGAATTAAATTATATAACAATTGGTAGTTATTATAGCGTGCCCTCGGGACGTGTATTTGAAATTTATATACCATTGATTTTACCAGATTGAGAAACATTAAAAACTTATGTAAGACTAGCCTAGCCCCAACAAAACAAATAACAAAAAAAAAAACAAAACACAACACAAATCGAACGTTAACTTTATAGCTTTAGAGAGCTCTAGGGTGTGAAATCCAATTGAAATCGAAAATTAAGCAGAAACCAAATTCTGCTTAATAAATGACAAAGGATTAATAAATAAATATGTAAATTCAGAATGTGTTTAATTTGGTGTGTATCGATGGGATTTAGGATTTTTATTTATTGCTGACTGTTATATTATTTTACTTTTTAATTATTTCGTATATAAACATACCATTGTGCCCTTAGAACTAGAGAAGCTTTGTGAGTCTGCTTATGGCGTGGGGAATGAAATTGTGATTTGTACTCAAACAGAGCAACTGCCGAAATAGCTCAGTTGGGAGAGCGTTAGACTGAAGATCTAAAGGTCCCCGGTTCAATCCCGGGTTTCGGCATCTCCAAGTTTTTTGCAATTTTATTTAAAATTGTTATGTTACCTTAGCTTACCTGGCAGAATATTGCTTATTAAAAAAATTAAATTGTTTTTTTTTATTTTGTGAAAATCAATTTTATTTCCCTAATCTTAAGTAATGCATTGGGTCGACAGGAGCTATCGGCCGAAATAGCTCAGTTGGGAGAGCGTTAGACTGAAGATCTAAAGGTCCCCGGTTCAATCCCGGGTTTCGGCAATAAATAAACTTTTTATTTTAACAATTCAAAAAATTTCAATAGCAGAATAATTTTTAAGAATTTGTTTTTCAAAACTAAAGCTACATATATCCGAAATCGATTGCATACTATTGGTTACATAAATTTCATGCGTCTGTAATGAATTTTGTGATTTCTCATTGATTCATTTGGTTTTAAAAACAAATTTCATTTTTTCCAAATAATTGAGCAAATTGTTAAAATCTGTCTTTTATATTTATTTCAGTGCAAATAACAAGAATCCGGGATAAGAGGTCACTTAAGTTTAGTATTCTCAACTTGAGTTGACCAATACAATAGTATTGGTGTTCAACATAGTAGTAGATACACAAACCATTTTGATACGACCTGAGTCCCATTTACGTGTTAAGCACATTTGGTTCAGAACACACCAAGTGCCGAAATAGCTCAGTTGGGAGAGCGTTAGACTGAAGATCTAAAGGTCCCCGGTTCAATCCCGGGTTTCGGCAAACAATAACTTTTTAGTTTTTTTATTTTTATTTGATAACGACCTTTTTTTTTTGGTATCTTGACCAAGAAAATTCTATAATAACTCGTGACCTTAAATCTCGATTGTCCTTTAATTGGCCGAGATATTCCGGTTTGCTCTACACACTAAAATATATGTTTGGACATCTGCTAATTTCGGTTTGCCTTGAAGAAAGGGTACATTTTTCTGCGGCTAAAGCTGGCGGGCTATGGAGGCGTATCAATGAACGATGAATGTCAATTAAATATGTATTATAATTTTTATTCATTATCTAGAAATAGACATTAGTGTGTTTTATTAAGATGCCATTAATTAAATTATACGAAATGTCTACTATAAAATTACAAGCTAGTATTAACTAAACGTGCATGACTATTTACTTTTAGGGAGTCCAAATGAAGGTGCTCCCAATTTCCATATACATAGAATACATACGCAGAATAATCATTGGAATAGATTTAGTAAAGAATAAAGTAATGGTAGAAATCGAAGATAGCTGGATAGCTGGGGGTATAAATAGTTTGATACCTGCCTTATACTTGAACTTATAAATAGTATATAAGTATGTAAGTATATATGTTACATATTACATATACGAGTATGTTACTGAGCAGCAGTATAATTAAGTCATACGTATAAACTTGTGCAACGCATAATCGATTGCAATTACTAAAGCTAGAGCGTGCTTAGTCTGTGCTGTAGGGCGACTGACTATCTAGAAGTCTGGATCGTAGTCGCGCGCATAGCGCGTCCGACTCGCATGGTTATTATAGCTGTACATCTGGTGCGCATCGGCGAAGGCGTCGGGATATTGATGGCCATGGCCATAGCCCTGCTGCTGCTGTTGCTGATGGGCAGGGTACGGCTGATGGGGATGCTGCTGATGCTGGTGATGATGATGGCCGCCGTGATGTGGCCGCTTTAGTGAGTCGCCCTTCTGCGAGTAGGCCGGCTGTTGGTCGTAGAAGTAGTCGCCGCTGTTGTGTGGATGGCGAGTCGAACGCCAGCTGTCGTAGATGTTGGAGCTGTTGCTGCCGTGCATCGAATTGGTGAAACGCTGCAAGCAGTACAAAAAGATGAGCAAGTTAGGCACTTCTGGCTTCAGAGTGTTTGTGCACTGCTTACCTTTGGCTTAATGGGCTGCTTGGTGTCGTTCCAGGGATCATCAATGTTGTAGAAGTCATCCACGCCATAGTTGTCTGCGCCACCCATGTGGTTGACCTTCAGCTCGTTCAGCATGTCATTTGTCAGCGGAATGGGCGTCTTCTTGGCGCGCTTCTGACGATTAAGCAGCTACAAAGAGGAGCGTGATTTGTTAATCAAAATAATCCAAGATAAGACCCTACAAGTGCTTACCACGGTGACCCCAAAGATGACGATAAAGACGAGTGAACCCACACCAATTACAATCACCACTATGGCCCACTGTGGTATCGGCAAATCATCCTCAGCATTCTCCACATTCGTGTGCAGATTCTTAGCAATTACTATTGAGAGATTGACGTAGACAATGAGAGGGGAAGAAGAAGCAACTCTAGTTTACTCACCACTGAATTCGGTGGCCACTGGATCAATGATGAACTTGCCCATCTGATAGCTGGCCTTGACTAGTTGCTCCTCCTGCGGACTGGACTCGCTGTCCGTCTCATTCTCCTGGGCATCCTTGTCTGGCAGCATAGGAGCCGTGGGCTTGGTGAGTGCATCGTGGAACAGCTGCTTAATCTCTAGTGTGTCTACATCCTCAGTGATGTTGGCCAGTTCCACATAGTAGTCAACCAGCACGCTGCCCTCGCTGAAGCTGTCTATGCGCACTTTCTTGTACCATTTGTTCAGTTGTGCCGCTTTGGAGTAGACCTCGTTGAGCTTGGGGAGTATAGGGATTTTCAGTATTAATATCGTATGTACTAAGTTATTTTTATTGTTGCTAAATAGATTTCTATTATTAGATTAGATTGGATTGCAAAAGATAAATTGCAGTGCAGCAGGACGCAGGGAATGAAAATCGGATTTAGCCAGCAATAGAACAACTGCCGAAATAGCTCAGTTGGGAGAGCGTTAGACTGAAGATCTAAAGGTCCCCGGTTCAATCCCGGGTTTCGGCAAGCAACAACTTTTTTTTAAATTTATTTTAATTTATATACATTTAATTTTTTATATTTTTGTAAACTGTTTCTTCTCTTAGGGTAATATAACTTTCTTTTCCTTATTGATATTTTGATATGATTTTCTTTTTGTAATTTTTTTTCTTTCTTTGCTAAAAATGAATTAAAAAGAAAAGGAACTTACCTGTGCCTCCAGTTCGTGTGCGAGATTCTTCCACTCGACCGTGTTGTGGTCAAGCAGTTCTGGTTTCCAGCTCACGCCATCGATAATCCGAATGGTGGCCTCCAGGTCGCAGTCGGCCGTGCAGTGTCCTGGCTTGGTGGGTCGCGGCGTGGTAGTGGTCGTGGTGGTTGTGCTGGTGGTGGTGGTCGTCGTGGTGCTGGTGCTTCCAGCCGCAGTCAACAGATCCTCGAAGTTAATTGTCTGTGCGTTCAGCTTGTCAATCGAGAGCGGCGTCGTGGGCGGAGTCGGCCAGCCCGTGAACTCGGTGGTGGCACGCGTTGGCGGTCCCTTTCTGATCACCAGAGATGGGGACGACGAGGCTGATGAGGGTGCGTCGGCTCCTTCAAGCGGTGTATGCGGCGTGGTCAGACGATGTGCACCCACTCGCTTGTGGAATCCCTTGGGAAAGACGACCTTTAGGCCGCCGCCAGATGCCTCTGTTGAGCTGGCAACTGGTGCGGCACTCGTCTGGGGCTTGCTGGTCGTGGTGCTGGTGCTGCTGGTGGAGGCAGGATGCAGGGCTGGTTTGGACTTGTAACCTGGTGGCAGCAACGAAGCGAGCAGATCGTCGTTCTCCACTGAGCTGGACTTTTCGGTGCCGTTCAATTTGAATCCTGGCGGCAGGAAGCTGCTTATATCATCCACTTTCAGAGGTGTGATGGGCAGTTTGGGTTCCTCCTTTGGTGGCTTGTAGCCAGGTGGCAAGAAGCTGCTCAGGTCGTCAAACGGCACAGCTACATGCGGCGATCTCTGGGTGGTTGAGGACGGACTGAAGCCCGGAGGCAGGAACTTGGATATGTCGTCAACCTGGGCAATCGCTGGCTTCGTGGTCGACGAGCTTGCCTTGTAATCCTTGGGCAGCAGTGCGGCCAGACTGTCGTCGAACTTGCCCTCGCTGAAGAGACTTTCCAGTGCCGAAGTTGTCTTGGGACCCTTTGTTGTTGTACTTGTGGTAGTCGTCCTGGGTGGCTTGTAGCCCTTGGGCAGTAGACCCGCCAGGGCGACATCTTGGACGGCGACCACGCCATTCTTGAAGGAGCGACTGATGGTGGAGTTTCTTGCCGGTTTCTTTGGTTGATCCTCGACAGGTGCCTCTGTGGTTGTCGTCGTGGATGTTGTTGTTGTGGTAATCTTGCGGTTCTTGTAGCTGGACTTGGGCTTGAATCCGGCAGGTAGCAGACCTGCTAGCTCGTCCATTTCAATCTCGTCAAAGTGCTGCACCTTCAGCTTGGCGCCACTGCTCGTAGTGCTCGGCGCTGCTGTGGTGCGTGGCTGGAACTTGCGTATGTTGGGCACAAACTTGCCAGCTCCCGTTGACTTGGTTGTGGCGGGCGTGGAAGCATCCATTTGATTAATGATGGGGTACTTGCCCGAGAGCACGCCACTCGACAGCTCCGACTGCACGCGATCCAGCTTATCGATGATGCTTTCCGTGGAGGCGCCCTGTGCTGGCAGAGATCTCTCCGTGGTCGTTGTGGTGGTTGTTGTGGACGTGGACGTCGTCGAGGGCGACACGGTTGTCGTGCTAGGCTCCTCACTGCTCTCGCTCAGCTCCAGCTGCTTCTGCTGCTGCTTGGAGTGCACCTTTCGCTCCAGCTCCGACAGCGTCTGTTTCGTCTCCTCCTGTTCGATGGCGGGGAAGGGCAAGAAGCGGGCTCCGTTAATGCTGCGGCTGGTCTGTATGGATGCCACCACCACATAGCTCTCGGTCACATTCGGCACAGTCTCGCTGGGCAGCGGAGTTGTCTCCACAACCGACGTGGGTGCCTCAGTGTGCTCCTCCTCCTCCTCCAGCTGTGGAGCTGGCTGACTGTCGGCAAGTGTGGTGCCCAAGCTGCTGGGTGTAACGGGTGCTGGGAAGGCTGTGGAGCCATTGACCACGCTCTTGGTGGTCACCACGGAGATGATTTCACGTGCGTTATCAAACTTGAGCTCACCGCTGGACGTGGCCTGGCTCTCCGACTCGGTGGTGGCATCACTGTGCTGCTGATGCTCGTCCTGCTCGCCGCCCTCCTCTTCCTCCAGCTCCTCTCCCTCGTCGTAGTCGTACTCCTCGTCACCTGCAAATAGGGCTGTGTTAGAAGAGAAAGCGTTAGCTTGCTTAATGATACTTACCTTCTTCGCCTTCCTCATCGTCGTACTCCGACTCCTCGTCCTGCTGCTGCTTGGATGTGCTCTTGTCCTGCTCCTTTGAGGTTTCCTGAGATTGTTGTTTGGTGGTAGGCATGCTGCTGGGGCTCTGCGTTGTGGGGCTGACAATCTCCACAGTTACCTCGGTGGTCTCCGCATCGGTTTCCGTTTGATGCTCCTCTGTGGACTCGCTCTGCTTGGGTAGAGCTGTGGTGGCCTTCTGTCTCTCTACTTCCTCCTCCTCCTGTACATACTCGTACTCATGGCCGGCAGTTGGCAGCGTCGTCTCCTCTGTAAAGTCGTGGGCCTCCGAGGATTCCGTTTGGGATTCCTCTGTGCTGCTGGTGCTGCCGGACTTGTCGGCGCCATCTTCAATGCTGGTCACAGTGTCCAATCCCTCGGAGGTATGCTCCTGGCTGTTGTGCGCCTCTGTCTTGGCAATTGCAATGCTAATGGGTGTGATTGTTTGCTCCTGCAGCGGCAGCTTCTCTAGGCTCGAGGACTCTTCATGATCCGCTTTGTGCGCATCGTGCTCTTCTAGAGACTCCTGTTCGTACAGCTCCTGGCTCTCCTCCTCCTCCTCCACACCCTCTGTGGTACTCGTCGTGCTGGTCGTGGGGCGCGGCAGCTTCAGTCTGGCATTGGCGCTGTTGTAGTTAAAAGGACGCTTACTGACCACGCTCACCGGCTCGTTAATCTCGCGACTGATGAACACGGGGCGCCGTGGACTTGGCGGCTTGCGTCCAAAGCTGGGACGTTCCGAAGGCGCATTCTGTGTGCTGGCACTGGTCGTGCTGCTTGTCGTCTTGGCCGCTGCTCGATTGCTGCCAAAGCGATTGTAGCGCTTGCTGCTCACCTCCGCACTGCTGCTAGTCGTTGTTGATGGCGTCGAGGACACTGCGCCCCCTGAAGGATAGCGGCTGCGCAAGCGATAGGGCGTGCCGGCTGCTTGGGGCGTGGCATCTTCGGCTGGCGGTGCCTGAGTGCGAGTGCGCGTCGAGCTTGGCGAGAAGCCGCCATTGCCAAAGGGACGCAGCGCCGAGCTGCTCGATCCCAAACGCTTCTCGTTCTGAAAAAAGTATGAGTCGATCATGAAACTAACTTTATTCTACATATTTGCTGCTGTAAAGATGAACTTAAACGAGGGTAATTTGAAGCATTCTTTAGCAATTACAGTTCCGTAACGGACATCAACTCTGTTGGGTTGCTCTACTTAACATAGCTGTCTCATTAACTCTTCTTAGGCGTCCTGGACTATTCTGCATTTTCTTTAACTCTGTGGAACTCTGTTTCAATAAAGAGTAGCCTCAACTGTTTGTCGATATATTTCCTCAAAAGAGCTCAACACCTTAACTGTATTTTCTTTTAAAATTCTCTGCTGAATCCAACCTCATTCCGTGCCTTAAGCTGAGTCTGTTTGAATTCTGTTGTCAAATATCTAACTAATATTAAGGTGTCATCTCTCTAGTTTCTTTTTATTAGCTTCTGCTTAGCTTAGTCAGCTTTATAGCACAAAAGAACCAACTGGTTCGCTGCTCTCTTAGTATATCCGCTTCTACTAATAATGCCACCAATGTGGGATAATTGTTGTTGCCGAGGCTTGCGGGCGGTAGCAGCAAGCTGTCCAATGCCGTGCTACGCATTGTTACAGTTTCAGCTCTTATTAGAGTTGCCGATTGGCAACCAGAGGCAGCGACAGCAGACAGCAGCTGTGCCGCCTCATTCACAGCAAAGGCAACCGCTTTTGTGGTCATATGTTATCGTCGTCATGGGAAACTGTTACAGTTACAGTTGCAACATGGCACGCTAACACACATACACGGATAGGAGCAAACAGAAGGCAGCAGACAGACAGACAGATAGACGGACGGACCGACAGAAAATCACAATCTCTGCGGTTCGTCTGTCAATTGTTTTGCGTGCGAACTCTTCTCAGGTGCGTCCCTCATCTCCCCGCTTGCCACCCAACTCAATGCCCAAATCCCAGTCGAGCTGAGACATTCGAATGATTCTCAAATTTGTCTAAAAGCGTTTTGTGCAAATTTTGCAGGCCGTCTGTTCCATTTTGGCAGCGTGAGGCGTCCATTATTTATGGGCTCGTATTTATTTAATTTTGATGTGAAGGCAAGAGACTAACAGACTCCGACTCTGGGTAGAAGACACCTCGACTCTCAACGCTCGAATCTAGACTCTACACTCTTGGCAAACGTGAGCAGCTATTGAAAGCTGTTGGATTGAGTGTTGCATGATGACATTTGGGTCGTTGCAGTGCCAAGTTGACAGCACTTGCCAAAGTGTGGCAACCAAACCGACTGTTGATGCGACCCTTCTTGTATTGCTTCAAGTGCTGTCTGCTTTGCCAGATTGCAAGGTGTTTTGCATTGCAGATAGTTGAACACATGCTATATATCTTGGGATTATCATTAATTACTATTAGTGGGCGATGACTGTTAAACGCCGTCTAATTGTCATTGTAGGCGATCAGTTGATGTCTTTAAGCCAAGATTAATCATGCGAACTTTCGCTCAAATTGCCAACAAATTGCGGCAATTAACATGAAATCGAATATAACAAGCAATACAGTTGCCCGACTGCAAGTTACTCTATATATTAATGGCATGCGTGCGTGCTCTAAAGTTTTGCGTGTGTGCTGACAGCCAACGCACGCCAGATGGCGCCAGCTGCAAGCAGTGCACTGCACTTTGGAAAGTGGCTTATTGAGCAACATCTGCATTTGTTAAGTGATTACAAATTTGATCTTTAATTGCTGTAGGAGAAAGGGGAGCTGCAGAACATGCAATCTAATATGTTAAAGATGATTGTGAATAACTTAGAACGAACAAGTTCCACTTGGTAATATACATTTTATGAGAATTGACAGCAGTAGCTGATCATTGATAGTAGTTCAATAGCCACAGGGTATTAAAACGAAAAAGTGAAAGAGCAGGAAAGTGAGGAAAGTGCGCGACAAGACAAACATCTCAATTATCAGATGGCAGCAGCTCACAGATCAACAGCTCGACAGCTCTCATTTATTATTATTTTGGTAGAAATGTAAATAAATAAGAAGAATGCAAAGATAAATAACTGATCCACATTTGTTAACGAAAACAAAAGAGGTGAAAGGTAAAAATTCATTGATAGACTCCAATGAAATAATATTATTATCTGCTGTAACAGTTTATAGAGGGGGAGCGAAAGAGAGCGAGAGAGAGCGTAAGAAAGAAGGCTTGTGGCTGGCAACTGGTTCTGGGATTTAGCGGAATTTTGCTTTGCTGAATTCGCTGTGAGCCAAAAACATTTGCCGTTTCATTTGGCGTCACGTAAGAGAGAGTCAGAGTCAGAGCCAAAACCAACTGATATTGGCCAAATCAGAGCATGGCCAATTGTTTTGTTAAATGTTATGCAATGCCAAAATGTTGTTTGTAGTTCCTTTTGTTGCTTTTACTTTTCGACGTCCGTCTGTCCGCGTGTATCTTTCCGATAGCTTTAGCTCTGCCCCCCTTTTCGAGTGGCAGCTGATGTACGAGATCTCAATTGGCATTTCCTTACCGTTGTTGTTGGTTCACTGAAGTGCGCCAGAAACTGCGTCTGCTGGTGTGGCACATTGACGCGCTGCGTCTGCGGTTGGAAACCGTTCAGACTGTTCCCTAGGCTGCCACTGCCGTTGCGTATCGCCTTGGAGCGTATAAAGCCATTCGATGGCGGGGCGGAGGTTGCGCCACCTCCACTAACGGGCACACCAAAGGGGCGTGGCGAGATATCGTAATAGTCGGACTGTCGATTCGGTTTCTGTGGGAAAAAAACAACAAACGTTGAGTTAATGCACTTTGTTAAAGGGATTACAAGTGTGTAATTAAGTTAAGAAGATGAAAGAGTGAGAATTAAAATATATAAACCTTCAGCTGACAACAGCTTAATCATTAATTGAGAAATAACTAAGCAAGATTGAAAATGAGTCAGAGGGCAGTGCATTTAACAAGCAGTATCGACAAGCAGTTAATAAGCTGCAGCCAAGCAGTGCATTAGCTGCATGTGAAAAGATGACTGCAATGGGAGGGAGGCATAAAGGGGCTTTGTCATAAGCCGAGCTCAGCCCAATTGCAACATATGCGCATAAGTTGACAATGAAACGCTTAAGATCGATGTGAAGTGCACATGGGGTAATGGGAGCACTCATGGGTACACCTGACTGACTGTCCCTACTCAGCTGACAGGCTGATAGAGGGGGGACCTTCATTTACTTCACGTGCTGAGGGCAATGCCAAAGCGCTTTATGCTTCCAATTCCAATTTCAATTCCAGCTAAAGAGACTCCAATGTTGATTGCATATGGATTGAAGCGAAATCGAAATCGGAATTGAAAGCGGCGCAACAACAACAACGGCAACAAAATAAGAAACCAAACAATGGAAATCTATCAAAAGTGTTTGATTGAAGTGTATCAAGGTCGAAATTCGACTGGCCGCTAATTACAGAAATCGCTGTCAGTTACCAGTTGGCAGTTGGCAAGTACTTGTTGTTATTATGCATTATTATTGCTGTTGTTTGGTATTTGGTATTTGGTTTTTGTGTGTTTACTTCTCGCTTTATTTATTGCCTTTTTTTGAAAGTGCTTCTAATGTTGGGTGCACGAGTGGAGCGGAGCGGGTGGCGGGGCAGGGGCAGGAATGCAACTTGGTGTGCTGCAGTTTTGCTCTGGTTAACAAATTGCATACAAAACGCAAGTTTTGTTGCTAAAAGGCGAATTTCAATTGCACTCGTTTGTTTTCCGCTTCTTGACTGTTTGGCTTGGCCGTTTACGCATCAGAGAATATTTTATACTGGGAATCCCCCCCCCTCAATCAACAAGCTATTTGCAAAGAGATCTTCTTCATTTCTCCGCCAATTAGTGAGAAATGAGTTGATCGCTTTGGCAGTCTTAGTCTGATTAATCATCATTTGGAGGCAGCTTAACAATGCCAAATAGTTTATTCCTACTTATAAATTACAATCGTATTGTAAGTAAATTCCCAGCAATTTCACTGTCTGTGTCAGCCCCTTGAGCTTTGAGCTGAGCTGATGATGAGTGCTCACAGGTAGTAGGCTGATAGAAAGTGCTGGTCAGCAAATTAAACAGCTCTTTAGTCGCTTGTCGTCAATATGGAAGCATAACAAAACTATGGAAGAGCTCCTCACGTACTAAACTACGACTTTCCATAGAGCGAGCGAGACAATGCAGTATTGACTTTCACTCTAAGAAAGGGCCATCAAAAAGTAATTACTTTTACATATGAGCAGATTTTGATAGCAATGTCAGTGAGAACTGTCATTAGACAGTCGCAATTAGCAAAAAGCTTAAACTTTGATCAGATTTGATAATTAAAAATTAAATGGGAAAAGCCGAACAATAAACGTATTGTATGAATAATATAGATGGAGGCGATTCCGACATAGCAACGGTCTTCATTAGCAAAGGCAAGTTTCATTAGTTTAGCTTTAAAGCAAAGAGGTAATATGCATAAAAACCAATCTACAAACGGACAGACTGGTCAGCGCTTCTAAGCAAGCAGTGCACTGCTTCGCCACTTTATTAAGACACTTCCATTAGGCAAATGCAACGTCCAGCGGCCACAATGCAAATGAAAGCTAATCCAGCTTTGCCCCAGCGGCAATCAAAAGCAGTCAAGCTGACAACAATGATGGCCAGACAAGGCGAGACAAGACAAGCCAAGATAGGCAAAGACCTCTTGCTGGGCGCTGACAAACTGCAGGCCACTGCTGCAAGTTGCCACTGCCGATGGCACTCTGCCTCCTCCGCAGTGCGGCACTGAGAGTGTCGGACATGTTATTTCAATTAGGGCCAAACTGGGAGCCGCAGCTAAGTGCGTGCTCATGATCGCAAGCGTCTAGTAAACAATATGATTAAACACTTTTTTAACCGAGTTTTTCAATTAGAAACACGTTTCTCGAATGCACTCGAAAATGGGGGGCGGGGAGGGAAATGAGTTGTTGATTCGTTGATTTTTGTTGAAATGCAGAAGGCACTTTAGGCTTTTGTCTGCCTTGTTTTTGACGAAGTGAAAGCAAAGTGGAAAAAAGTATTCGAAATAGCTGACCAGTGTTACGAATACACCCGCCCATAGGCATTTCAATCATTCGTTCGATCAGCCACTTTTTGCATGGCGTAAAATATTTCTGATGACCAACGACTTGTGAGCAAAGGAAACCGCATGTTGCACGTAGCACGCAGCACGCAGCACGCAGCAGGCGATGGGAGGGGCTGAGTCGTGAGTGCCTACTGTGCGTCTGCTTCCCGTTTCGGACTGTGAGCGTGATGCCAACTATTTGCTATTAATTATCGACGTGCCACAGACCCAGTTATTGGGCAATATATCAAGCAGGAAGCATTGGGGCAGATGAGGAACTGCTGGTAGAATCTGTGCGTGAAATACGCTCGTGTCACGCGACCATCGCTAGCAACTGGCTCACATTCTGCTTTGGCTAGTTGTGCAACGCGGCTTAATCAAATTTCATATGTGGCATGTGGCAAGTTGTTATTTATTATGAATTTGATTTGATTTGATTTCGTTTTTTGGCGTTGATTCGCTAGACATGGACACGGAATGGGGCTAAGACTGAGATTGAGACGGAGACTGAGACGGAGGCAGACAGGCAACAAAGTTACTTAATTGCCTTGAGGCTCAAACATCGACTCGGACTCCATGCAGACTGTCTGCCACTCCAGCCCACTTGCCAGTTGCCAATTGCAAACATGGAAATGGCCACAACTTGAATGTAAATTGCGAGTTGAAAACACGAGTTAATTGAGTGCTGGAGGACTTACTGTAAACTGTGTACTGGTCCCAAATGGTGATCCATATGGCGAGTTGCCAGCATTGGGTGTCTGCTTGTTGCCATTCTCGTTGGCTATGAACAGCAGTTGCTCCTGGTAAGAGCCCGGTGCGGGTGAGAAGCCGCTGGTGCCGCTCCGATAACCATTCAGAGTCTGTGTCTGCTGCTGTTGGCGCGGAAAGGTGCCAGCCGATGGCACAAATCGATTTTGCGAGGGAAAATAATAGCCAGACGCATCTGAAAGCAAAAAAAAGAAGGTCAGCAATTAGTCAAGGGTCTACTCTGTTTTGGCATCAGCGCCGGCGGCAACAGTTAGCCATGAAATGCGCTCAACTTCCACAATCATTGCGCATAATTGACAATTAATTGTAATAAATAAACATAAATAAATAAAGCCACCGCTTGGGGCAAACAGTTGTCACGGCCCCAGGCGAATGTCACATTCACTCAATCACTCATTCCCTCATTTGATAGTAAGTTGTCGCTTTGTTCGCATTGCTTTGACCGCTCGAGCAAACAAACAGGAGCTGATTGATATGAAGCTTTGGCTATCCCATGTCCTTTCTATACTTAGTAAACAACTGCTTGATCTAGTTAACGAACTGCTTTACTTCCGTATTCAATATCAAGTTTGTATTAAATTAAGCTGCTTTTAATAGTGACACGACATTTCCCATTTCGAGTTTACACTTTACAATTGCAGGTCGCCCCATTTCGCTAACCATGATATTGTAAGAAAATGCAAGCAGTTATTAACATCATTTTACACTGACAATTGGCCTGGTTGAGTCGCGTTTTTGGCAACTGCCAAAGACTCACTTATGTAAATGGAGTACGGCGAGCTCATTTTTTACATAAGTTCATTGTAAACACACACATGGCGGCAGAGCGTGGGCACGGACACGAGCACCCAGTGCTGACAGCTAACAACAACAGCAACCACAAATAGCTTCCAGCTGCAATCTCGCATGCGTCACACTTTTAGCTCTTTGACCCACAATGTCTGCGCATGCACCACGCAGAAAAACTAGAAAAAGCAAAAAACGTGGCCGCTAATTGAAAATTGAAATATCATACTGGCGCAATATTTCAAACGAAAATGCAGAGCGTTGAAAATTTTATCAGGCGAATTTATGCAGTCGGCAACGCCTACGTGGAGGACGCTGAGGGGCTCAGCTCAGTTCGGCTGCTGCGGCGCCCCAAAGCTAACATTACTCAAGTTTCACACCTTGTTTTCGGCACATGAACATACCGACAATTGCGGGGAGGGGAAGTCTGTGGTATGTGTTGAGTGTTGTCGAAATTGTATAGGTGATAAGTTAGAGTCTTTGATTAATTGATGAAATTAAGTGTCAGAATATGTTACGATTACTTTGAGCACATTTATTTTGTTGTGTCAAGGTAGACTAGTAAACTGCTTGTCGATGAACTGCTTGCGAGTATCAACTGCTTGACGAACACACAATAAGAAGAACAAGAATGAGAACGAGAATTGTTTGATTAATGTTAAGCACAAGACCAGTGGTTTCCGCCGTGGTCTCGCGCGCTAAGTTGTCGCTTGACCGTGAAGCGTAAAAACCTCGGTTCGATTCCCGTGTCGAATTTAATTTTCTAGTGTAATTTTGTTCGCCAGTTCAGTTCGGCCGTTGTGGCTGTTTTAGCTTCCTTCTGCACTTGGGCAAGAGTTACTTGGTATATTGCCAGCCGGTTAACTCTAATCTGCAGAAGGTAGATCGAATCGTTCAGTCTCCATTGCCGTTGACACTGCACTATCGTTCCATTTCTAAGTGAGCATTGCAGTTCGGACGTGATTGAATACAGTTTTTCTATTTTACTTCTTTCTTTTAATCAAATAAAGAGTGAATCATCTATGTGTAAGTATATTATGGCGATTTGTAATTGATATTCCCCACGCATTCGACCCAAAATTGAAAAACCATTCGAAACGTGCCCAATATGACACACTTATGTTTGTTATTTTTGCCTATTTTCCATCTATTTCTGGGCAGAACGCACAATCTGGCGGCAACAACCTTCAGCATACAGACACTCGTGTATATTATCGATCGATCGTTTTGGAATTTATGTAAATGCGAATGCGAATGAATGAATTTTAGATGAGCAGACAAAAGCTGTTGAACAGCTCTTGGAAATTTTCCATTATATTTCGAATTAATCCCTTAAAACATATTTGTGGTTTCCAGATTTTGTTCTGGTCAACGTAATATTTAAATTATATTTGTTTTTGTTAAATGGCAACTTTTGGTCGTCGTAATATTTAAATTATATTTGGTTTTGTTTGTACCTCAGTTAAAGGCAACTGACTTAAGGTTGCCAACAAAACAGCCCGCCAAAGCTTCCCGCAGTGCCTGCCACAACACGAGCAACATGAGCAACAATGCCTTTTGAAATTGTTTTAACTTTGCCGCCCGGCCTTTAGTCAAGTGGCTCCCAAACTGTAGCGTTCAGCATACAGTGTTTGGCATTTGGCCCAAAGCCAAACAGCCAAAACAATGAGCCAGTCTCAAACCATATTCAATTTTTTCGCATGTCGAGTGTCTATTGTGGACTTCGACAGCGGCGCCTGTGTTGCACAGTGGTTCCAAATTTCAATTAAACTGAATAATTGATTTTAATTAATGCAATAAAAATATGGTTCTCATCCAATTGCTTTTCGCACCCACTGTGCCCCGACCGCGCTGACAGTTTGACATTTACAGTTTGGCAGCAAGAATGGCAAACTTTTTTCTTTTGCCTTGTTTGAATTCTGCAACTGCACACATATTCGCTATCCCTGTCTTGCTCACTCTAACCGTGTCTCTTGAGGTTAATTACACAATTATAATAATATTGTGCGATTAATAGCATCTTGATTTATTCCCATTTGTTTTCAATGTTTTTGCAACAAGTTGCAAAATAAAAGCATGAAATCCATCAGCGCCCCGCGCATTTTCTTTGCATTCGTTTTTGTTTGTGCGAAATGTCAAGAGACGCCATACCGAAAAGTCATTCAGAAGTGCAACAGCAACAGCAAGTAGAAGAATCACCAGTCCAGTCTCAGCCCCAGCGACGAAACAAGTTGAACTTTACGCTAGCCTTAACTATGTGTAATCAAGTTTTAGCTGCTTGCCAACTACTCGTACTTGCAGTTGCAGTTGCCGTTGCAGTTGCTGCTTCTTCGCTTCGATTGAAGGTCGCGCGGGCAAGCTGCTGCACTACAGTTTGACAGCCACTGCGCGCAATCTGTGATTTGTGCACCAGCTTGACTGACAGCTGTTCCAGATTGCTCTTTGCTCTGCCGATCTATCATAGTCTCATTATATTTAGATGACATTTGAATATTTAAATTAGTTTTCCAATAATTGCTCGATTATTGTCAATCATAATATTAACATATCGTAGAAGACAAATTCAAGAAATCTTATTTGTTAGACACCATTGAGTAAAATTTACGGCAATATTTAAATATGAAGTCATAGTTTCATTATATTTAGATGGCATTTGCATATTTGCATATTGTCAATCATAATATTAACATATCGTAGAAGACAAATTCAAGAAATCTTATTTGTTAGACAGTTTGATGCTAGCATTGAGTAAAATTTAAGGCAATATTTAAATATGAAGTCATAGTTTCATTATATTTAGATGGCATTTGCATATTTAAATTAGTTTTTCACTAATTGCTCGATTATTGTCAATCATAATATTAACATATTGTAGAAGACAAATTCAAGAAATCTTATTTGTTAGACATTGAGTAAAATTTACGGCAATATTTAAATATGAAGTCATATAAATTCTAATCTTTTTAATACGAGTACAATATGCTGTTTTTACAATTGCACGATTACTATTACAACAAAAGCTACAATGTGTTTTAAAAGTATCTCAATAAAACATTAAAAAAAACCACAATCATAATATAAAGATTATATTACATTTGCTGTCAGTTTGCATAAAATCTCACTTTTAAAACCTCATGATTTATACTATATGTCGCCAATAAAGTTTTAGTATGGTAGATTCCATAAAGTTTCAATGAATTTAAATTGAATAGCAACACTTTAAAGGGGTATTCAATCATCTGCATGCCAAAGATAATAGCATTTCTTTCTGTTTAATAATGAAATTAGAATTATACACACATTATGAGCCTATGCCGTAATCAGCATGCGATCATAGCGTTCACCTGCCACTTGTCTGACATCATGGCACACCCATCTAATGGTAACATAAGTCTCTTGTCTTTTGCGTTTTGTCTCCTAACCGAAAAGTAGATAGATAATTTCGTTTAATTTACTCGCTTTTAATGGACCCACTCAACGAGGTGACAGAACCCACAATAACAAAATCGCCATAAAAATCAACAAAGAGAGAACCATAAAAGCCACAGCAACAGTCGAGATCGTTATGATAGCGGACCCAAGACAAACTTGAGAAATCAGCTCTAAGAAGTGGCCAACGAGTTGTTTGCCTTTGTTGCTGTGGCTGCTGCTAATTAGAAAATAATAATGCGCCGCCGAAGGTCAATGCCAAGAGCAGACAGAAGAATCGAGACGAAGATAGAGATGGTGGGGAGTGGAGGGCAGGAGGAGAAAGGTGAGTCAGCTGATTGCTAAATACTGAGATTCTATGAGCTGCGCACCCACGGAAGTAGTGCTAATGTAAGACGATCTGTTGAGGATGACAAATGTCATCAGCAGCGGCCCACGCTTGTCTGGCGGCATCAGGTTTGTCGCCTAAGTCTTTCGTTTTGCCACTGTAGAATCTGGAGGTGCGAGGTGCGCTGCTTGCATCATGCGGCAAAGCATTTGCGCCACTCGCAACACATTCCAATTGCCTCGTTTTGGTTTTCGTTTTCGCTTTTGTTGTTGCTTGTTTGTTGTTTTTTGTGTGCTATAATTATATTTACTAATACACGCTGTGCTCTTACTTTTGTTGTTTCTTGTTGTTTGTTAATCACATATCACATACGAGTACGACTACGACCACGACCACGAGTAGTATGCAAACTTGTTACACAAAGACCAAAGCAGAGCAGAGTGTAAAATGTAAAGCGCAAGCAGCAGCAAAACAAAAGCGAAACCACCACAAACAATAACAACAACAACAACAACAATGGCTGAAAGTGTTGCATGGCAAATCGCCAGCTGTTTTGGCTACTATTGTTTGACTTGCACAAACACTCCAGCTCGACTGCTGCTCAGTTAGGGACGTGTGTGAGGCAGGGGGGTGTCAGCCACTTGTCCGCAGACACACACACACACACACACCACATAGATAAATAAACCGATTGCAGATTTCAGAAACAGATATCAATGCATTTCCAGAATGATTTATGTTAATGCTGCTAGCGCTTCAGCTTCAAATTGCACTACTGAGTTTCTGAGTTTCTGCAGAAACACCTTTTAACCAACCAAAAAAAAAAACATTTAGCAGCTTGATAATAACGAACGGATGGCGGTCGTTAATGGTTAACAGTTTGGGCTAAGCTATGTCTTCCATTCTATTGGCATTTAAAGTTAGATAAAAAAAAAGAAGTATGCGAATTTAGAAAAACTATTTAAACACAATTTCCTTTTTAATTATGCTTAAGTTCTTATATATCAAGCAAAACTATTTCGCCACTTACATTATTACAAATCACCTCTTGAAAATTAACTTTTATAGGCATTTCTTTTAAGAAAAAAAATGAACAAGCGATACAACTTTTAACACTGACCTAAACTATGCTATTTTTCAAATTTTAAGTCATATATAAACTAGTTGTTTTCAATGAAAGCAGCTTATAATTGATGCATTTGGTTTTATTTTATTATTCATATATTTATTTTAATTTGCCAAACTCTTTCTATGAGCACCCAATAAACACAAAGTTGAAATTATTTAAATTACACAAGTGTGCAGCGAGATAGTGACAGTGATAGATTAGATTTAGATTTATGAATTTTAAGTAAAACAATAAAGACAGTTTGAATAATCATTAAATTAAAATAAAGTGAGAGAAGTAAATGAATCTTGAGTAAGAAGCACTTAAATACCCTTTGGCTTTTGTATACTTGGAGATACAACAAAAGAAACAAGACATTGGCCAAGTCCAGCAAAATAAATCATGGCAAAGTGGAGAGCAGCTGACTTTTGCGCACTTGTAAATCAGAGTTTAAACAGCACTTTGGTTGCAACAGTTGCAACAAGACTGCAATTGCCACCCACCCAAGTGCACAACAACAACAGTTGACCGAAAGGTGTTCACTTGGCTGAAGCAAGTCAAGTTGCGCCTCAACAAAGACTGAGAAAACATGCCAAGAAAAGGCCAAGTAAATGGTATTTTTGAACCAGTTAACAAAATATGTTATGCTCAAACAATGTTAATGTTTCTATGCTTAATAACTTTGAGTTTCAGTTGGAATGGGCAAACAATTTCCGCAGATCAGAGATAGAGAGTGCGAATACGAATGCGAGTTATATCCGGCTTAAACAATGTTTTGCTAACAATAATCAATCATTTTGCCAGGGACAAAGCGGCTGCCAGAGCAACTGAGACCTGGAAATGGAACACGGTTAGTCAAACACCCGCACAAGACAAAGCAAAAAAAAAAAGCAACATTCTAAAACTGCAATCCAAGCGCGCCCAGAGAACCTGTTTGTGTGTGTGGAGTCGTGGCTCGATGGCTTAGCTTGACTTGGCTTAGCCTGGCCAATTAAATTGCCTTAATTGTGTTGAAGTCGTCAATTACATGCCAACCAGACACTTGACTGTATCTCGAGGGTGTGTTGACCAGACCAGTTCAATTCTAACTGACATTTTTGTCAAACGCTTCCAACAGCATTTTCTTGACCACATTCCAGGGCCAAGTCGCAAATGGTTTCCGCACTTGATCACAGTGGGGCAATCAACACCACATGCTGCATCTTTGGGCTTTCAGAGCCTGGGAAAAACTCGCATTCATTCAAAAGCAGAAGCAACAAATAAATTGAAATCATTTGTTGTTGTTGGCCGTGGAAAGCGCATAAATTTGTAAATCATTTAAGCTTAAATACATAAGCAGCAACCTTAGGCAAAGAGTGCCGACTGCTGGGCGTGTCAATTGATGCGTTGCGCAGACCGAAGAGAGAGACAGAGAAAGGGAGGCGCAGAGGGGGCAGCTGATGTAACGCTCATGCTGAGGGTCAGCTTGAATGTCCAAACAGAAAAGAAAGGCAGTCGAAACGAAAGTGAAATTTTCTTGCCTCCCAGCTCGAATCGCTGCGTAATCGGAGTTGCCCCCGTTTTATGCGGCAGTCGAAATTACAGCCCATCGATGGGGCCATTGGGGTCTAGGCGATGCACAAGCAGAGCGAACGAGGCTAATGCTCAAATTGATTTCACGCACAGCTTCGAGATGGGGAAATCAAAGATCTTACTTCAGATTGAACACTAATTTGTTTACCTCTTAATTGGGCGCCTAGTTGTTGAAGCTGGTACAAAAACACAGTTCAATTGGAAGACTTTAAATCACAGCAATCTCAGTTGTGGCCTAACATGCTGTTATCGACAGTGTTGTTTTAACAGCGCAATGGAAAGGAATTGAATTGTCAACAAAACTATTTGAATACAACTGGTCTATACTTGAATACAGGCAACAGTCGCAAAATTTAATACCATAAACTGTTTGGCCGATAAAAGCACTATAAAACTACATTTGATTCAGATAAATTATTGACCATTTTAGCAGTCTTCGCCTTGAGTGCAATACATTTCCTCTGTAATCTTGCTATAAAGCAACTGGAACCAGACTCCAGGGCTTTTTTGCAAGTTTGTTAGCTTGCAAATGGCAAACGAACAATTGAAAAACTTCTTAGCTGGTTGGGAAATTCTTTTAGCCGGTTTTGCGATTACCACTCCCGCAATGCCCAAAAACTGGTTCACTGCAAAACATTGTACAGCGCGTGCGGGTGGCAATGTGCGCTATAGTTGAACCCCCTCCCCCCACCTCCCACTCCCGCTGCCCTCCTTGGACTACGATTCCGACTCCGACTCCGACTCACGACTTTGGCTCTGACTTTGTGGCATTGCCCAAAAGGCAAAGCAAGCCGTGTCCACTTCCATTCCCACTCCCTTGCTGGCTTCGGCTCGTGCGGGGTCAGAGCTGTAGTCGTGGGTCGGGTGAAAGGCCGGCAATCATTGGGCCCTGTCGGTACTTTAGTTGGCCATCATTATCATTGCAATTCTATCAATTATTTGATATTTGATTTGAGCTCTACACTCCCATTAGCCATCCTCCTCTTGCTCATCATCTGCTTGTGGCTTCCTTTAGGGCTTCTTTTTTTGTTGGCCAAGTCAGCGAGGTGCGATTTTGCTTTTTGTTTATTTTGTGCTAGTTTTATTTACTTTTTGTTGGGGGTTTATGTAATTGACGAAGCGTGCTTCCACACTCTGCGAGTACTTTACTACGCTCTGCTCTACTAAAGGCAAAGCAAACAACATCAAAATTATATTGCAAATATTATAAATAAATTACGAGTACGAGCGCAAATGCAAACGAGTTTTTCTCGAACTGGGAGCTGAAACTGAAACACAATCTGACAAAGTTGCTACTCTTGTTGTCGCTGTTGCTGTTGCCTTTGCGGTGAACTGGGCTTGGCCACAACATGTGGCAATAAATTGTGGCCAATAATAGAGCAAATTGTTAGAAAAGCACAAGACAATCCCAACTATTGACTGACAATCAACAACAACTGAGATATGTACGAGTCAAGTCGAGTACTTGTGACATGAATCATAGCAATAAACTACAGTTTAAAATACACACTAGTCAAAACAAACCAAATAAGTTATTGTTATTATTATTATATTATCACCTTTATACCACTCACAATCCGTAACATAAATACCCAATTAGTATATTAAAGATAGAAGGGCTTAATATCTTTTTTAGGAAACATGAATCAGGCAGTCGAGCCTTATTTTGCTTCTAAGTCTTAACATCTATCTTTCCATAAGAACTTCACTATTTTAGATACTATCCGAATGGAGCTATCATCTGGTATGACTTGAGAAACGATTCTACATAACGTGTAACCAACGAAAGACTGTTCTTACAGTATACACTGCTTACATCGACTTTTCGCATAGTTTACGTGCATTGTTTACAACTTTAAAATAATAAAAAAAGACAAAGCTGTGCTACATATTTGTGGGATTGACTTCCAGATAGTTATCTCTGTTACCTCCAGCAATTCCAATCATCGGACTGGACTACAAATCGTCAAATCATTTACTGCTGCTCCAATTGAAGAGCCTCAATTAACCATTCAGGCAACGCACAAGCTGGGCTCATTAGAAACAAGGCAACATTGCTTAGCGATGTCAAGAACCAGCAGTGAGCGAGGGGAACACAAAAGGGCAGAGCGAGAGGGAGAGGGAATGTGGCACACATACACAGGCCTGTTGTTGAGGGCTTTGCAAGTGTGAAAAACTGTTAATCGCCTACCACTTTTTGTGGTATTTTCTATTTATCCACTTTTGTAAAGCCACAGTTAGAGCTAAAGCTAAGAGCCAAAAGCACTGTGCCTTTCTAAACCAGGTCTTGGAAATCGTGGCCCAAAACGTTGATTGAACTGGAGACTCTGTTTTGTGTGTGCGAGGGGAGATTGTTGTGTTGAGTTGAGTGAATGGTCTGCCTGCTGGGATTGAGCCTGCTCCACGTTCACAGCCAAGTCGCACTCATCATCATCATCAACATCATCTTCCTCGCCGTGTTGTCTTCGTGCTGGCATTGTTCGCATTAGTGTTGCATATTAAGTAATAGAACTGTTTTGTGTCTGGGCTGGCACTCCAAGTGCGAGTACTTCAAATGGCGTAACTCTAGTACTTGTGCTGATGCTATCGTTGCAGCAGTTGGTGGTGGTTGCAATGGCGGTGTCGCTGTCGAGCTGCTGTTTTGCTGTGGCAATGCAAGTGCCAAGAAATGCACAAATGGCAAAGGGATCACGTGGAATATTGTGCAATAGCCCTTGCAAAATCAAGTCAATATGTTGTGCATAATTAGAGCTAGTTACTTGCATTCATTTGGACTAGTTTTCCTATTTTTAGAATCAAATTACAATAAAAATGTCGTTAAAGTTGTGGTTTGAGAAGCGCTGTAGTTTGAGAAGCACTTAACTTTGTGAAAACAATTAGCACATAAAGAGTGTTGTGCTAATGGTCACACTGCAACCGCTGACAGGTGGCCATGGAAGTGTAAGCAAGCAGTGTGAATTATTTTAAACTATAAGGAATGCACTACATGAAACTTATTACAAAACATTGCAATTATTGTAATTTATTACAACAAAAAAGACAAGAAACAAGAAAATATTGAACTACACCAGTCGAAGACTTGCGCGTTTCCCTTTTGTAAGGTTACCGTTGAGAAACCTGCATGCGAAATGTGGTTTTCCTTGAGATTACGGTTAAACGAGCTGTTTAACAACAAACAAGCACACACACATGCACATACATTAGTGAACCGTATGTGAAACTCCCTATGACTTCGGGAGCTTTTAGGCTGTCCACTGGCTACATTGTTGTTGTTATTAATGCAGAAGCGCAGTCAATTTAAACAGGAAATGTTGTCGAAAAGCAACAACTATGCACAACATCAACAATGCAACAGCAATAAATGGATGCCAGAGGTGATTTGGCATGACCAGTTTTCCAGTAGATGAGCTGGTCGCTTAACGAGCGGCAAGCATAAAATATGCCCTTTGTTCGTCGGCATTTTTAATAAAAATGTCAAGATACGCCAGATACTCGTACTGGGATGACAGAGGCGAAGTAGCTACTCCTTTCTGACTTGGCGACAATGAATTGCAATTTGCGAGCGGCTCTGGTCCTTGAGTTGTGCATCAATTGATTCACTTTTATGCATGCAATGCAGTCGCATTCGAAGATCTCTGCGGAGGCGTTGAAGGAGACACTCGAAGAGCGCCGTCAGCACTTTGATTGATGGCGGTTGTCGGGCTGAAAGAGTCTAAACCAAAGCGCGTTGTGTCTCTTAGCCAAGTTGTTTGTTCAAAAAACACTTCAAGCTGCATGACAGTCAGTGGGGCATTGAACTCCTTCAGTGAGCTGCTAGCTACCAAACGACGAAGCCAATTCCATCCACTTTGTGCGCTGGTTCAAAGTGCTAAACCACTTAGGGCCGCATCATTATCGACTATGGCTTCTAGCCAATAGCTCACGCATTAATGCTGGTTGCCACGCCCCCTTTAAAGTGGTCACCACACCCACCCACAAAACAATGCCCCAAGCGATGGAAGCGTTGGAAACACGAGTATGCAAATGTGCTAGAAACGTAACCAGGCATAAGAATCATGGTTAGATAGAAGAAACCTTGTTCTTCGCACAATAAATCACCATCAAGAACAACAATAACGTATGTAATTACAACAACAATCAGTTGAATGGCCAACGAAACTAAGCCAAGACTGTTGACCATTTTAGCACCGGCAAATCTATTTTACGGTTTGGTCTTTTGTTGCCTTTTGCGATTGGTAATTCTCTTATACGAAAATTATGCGGAAAATTACAATGGCACAGAAATTGGAAAGATTTAATCTGTGAATTATTGCAAATTATTATAAGCTTGGCTTTTATGTAGGCGATGGCTGTTACGTCAAGTCAACCGGCGAAAGAAACCACAGTATTGGTTTTTGATCACACTCAAGTCAAACAAGTTGAGTAATCGAACTGAAAGAAGAAATCCGAATGGAAACCCAGAGATTTTGGTAAGTGGTTTCATTGTCAGAATACCCGTCAACTAGAGTGTCTGAATGTTGTGAAGTCATTCAGTGGTCCAAGTGTGAATCAACTTGAACAAATTAAATAAAATTCCCCAATTCTTAATACATTTAGCATGAACTGCGTATCTTGAAAATGGAATCAGGTTTTTTTACATCTGAATTAATCATTGACCTGTTCTTTAATAAGAGAATGTTTCTTAATATCACATTTTTAGAAATTTTGAGCAATCTCACTGCACACAGGCATATTTCGTTTGCCCCTAATTATTTACACTCAACTGAAAAGAAAGGTTTACTTTAACAGCGGAAATTTCCTTTACAATGCAATTATAGTAGCAGCTACTATACCTAAACAACTATAGTCTCAGTTGGGATCATCTGTAGACTCTCGGATTGCGCAATGTGGCGACTGAAATTTAACGGCAGCTACAATTGCCAACTGGCAAATGACGATCAACAGCTATAAAAAAGAAAAGCGACTTAAAACCACAAAACGCACGCAAATTTGCCTTGAAATTGGTTGAAAAACATTGCAATGGGGCGTTTGAGTTTTAGGTGTATAATTTTGTAAAAAAAAAACGCGTTAATGTTTAAGATATCGTTGCTTTGAAAAAAGGCTACTTTTATGTTTGCCGTTTTTTTAACATTTGCCATTTGCACTTTGCAACCAAACGGAAACGCCAAGACGTCCGAAACAGTTGAGATTCAAGAGAAGCATACGAAAAAGTCATACTCGACACCAACTGGCATTTATGGGTCAAGGATTTTGCAGTTGTAATCAATTTGGCCACACTCCATTGGCTCTGTTGGGTAGGGCACAAAGTTCAGAAAACTGCAGGGCCCTCCAGCTTGACGGCAACGGCATATGTCATTGCACACCTGGCCCGAGCCCCAACTCTTTTGTATTTTCAAAATATTTGCGTTTGTTATGTCACTTACTTTGGTTCAACTTTGTCTGCAGCTCAGCTCATGCATCTATCCAAATACTCCACGGGGGTGTTCCATTCATTGGCTCAATTAAACTCATATAGTGGCCGTGAGTCACAGCGGCATTTGGACTTTTTCTCTTTTGACCGAATCGCTTGAATGAATCACATATGCTTTTCGCCAATCACCACGTTCATTTAATCCACTCTTCAGTTTTTACTTAGTGACCATTCCTGTCATTCTAATTATGAACTTTTGGTATATGTAGTTTAAGAATCACATTTGCTTTTCGCCAACCACCACGTTCTTTTAATGCACTCTTTTAAGTTTTTAATTAGTGACCATTCCTGTCATTCTAATTATGAACTTTTTGGAATAGTTTCAGTATATTTTAAAATTCAACTTGCGGTCACTCTGTTTAAGTTTAATAAACACAAATTAAAAAGATTACCGCAAATGGATGGGGTTTGGACGAATTGTAATTTACTTTCGCTCATTCGCTAATTTGGCACCCGCCTATGGGCTAGGGCAATGGCTTGACACTTCCGTTTAAAGTCAACGCTTTCTTTTTGCCAATTGTGTTGCCTTTGTTTATGATTTATGGTCTGACCATTTGTCAAATGAAATCAAATTTTTGCACCACGTTCTGCTTCGCAGCGTCATCGTCGACGTCGGGGCAGGCCAAAGCCCGATTGGAAGCCATTAAATGACGCCAATCCCAACACTAGTCAAGCCAACTGGACAGTGGCACATTTACAACTATAAAGCAACAAGTTGTGCACTCGAAAGTGAAGCAAAATGCAAAAACTGCAAGCAGATAGAGACGAAGACGATGAGGAAAACTCAAACCTAAATACAAGAAACGCCAATTAAAAGGAAAAGCGAAAATATATGTAGAAAATCGAGCAATGAATAGAAAGAGAAACGAGAAAATAAATGCGTTCAATGCACCCAGCTGAGCTCTGGAAAAGGCCCTGGTGGGCGTGGCATTAGCTCATTGCCTATTTAGAGGGAGAGAAAGAAAGAAACAACAATGAAAGAGGCTTCAACTGTCGATTGTGGACTACCTGCCCACCTCTCTCCATGAATCATGCTGCAAACGGGCAACGCTTTGCATACAGAAAATGTTTAAAGTATACACCACAAAACTTGGTAACTACCAACTGGCAACTGGTAATTTCTGTTGTTGCGGAAGTCGTAGGTGCAACATACCAATACGCAACTGTGTACGTACGACAAGAAAAACTTCAGAGAATTGTCAACAAATAGGTAGGAACTAAAAATAGACTTATGTAACTCTTTATACAATGACACTAAGAGAAAACATTTATTTTTCAGATCTTCATTCTAATCTTGACTTTAAACTAACTTTGATTTTACAAAGTTTATCCCATGACTAAGGCAAATACCTTAAAAGAGTCTTTCAAAGATAATAACTACGATTACTGCTAATAATTCTTTGCATTTCAGATTCTTGCAATTTGGGAGTAATCGAGCCAAGAAATTTGACATACATACTGAAAGCCGATTACTTGGTGACTTGCATCAATGGAATCAATGGCACCCACCAGAAGAATGCAATGCTTGCAAATTAACATACAAAACTCATTTTATCAATGGGGTCGGCACAGACAAAACACACCCTAAAACCGAAAACAAATGCCCATATAAATATAATGGCATTTTTAACGGAGCTTTTTGGCAAACTGCTTTTAAAGAAATATTTGAAAAAGCCAAACAAAAATGTCAACAACTCCGCGATAGAAACGGAGGCTTGACTGCACAGATCCGTTGGCTGAAGCTGAATCACAAATTTGAATTACAATTACTGCGAATGACATTTAAAATGCATGCCAGAATTACCTTCAATTTGAGAAGTTTGTTTTCAAAATCACAATGTATTAGCTAAGGAAATTTTAAAGATATTCAAGATATATCCAATGCATGGGGTATCAGCTTTCACAATGCAAATGTGAACTTTATTAAGTTACTTAATTGTTCTAACTTGATGTATGTATACATAAGTCATACATATGTATAATGGTAAAAATTTGTTTATTAATTGTCCGGTGGATCTTTGACTTCCGTTTCTAACTCGGATATATTCTCCTTTTCATAGACATTCATATGCCGTCTATTGTCGTTGCATATATTGTAGGTTTTTATACTATGTGAACTATTCTAATATTGATGTGGTGTGTTGTGTTGTATTGTATATATAATCTATATACTTTACTAAATGCTGTGTATAAGAGTAATAAAATATCTCAGATATCCCCTTTTCCAAAGATATCCAAATGCCTCATTGTCCGTGTATCGTAATTTCATGTAACATATCGTATGTGTGTATAATACGTATAAAAGATTTGTGAATTATATTTCGTATTTTGTTGTTTGTATACGTAAACGTGTGATAGTTGAGCGTTTGCCTTGTTGATTTATGATGAGAACTGCTGGTTAAGTTGCCCGAGAGTGGAGCTTAGCTTACCTGAAATGAAAAAGACGAAAAAATAGAGTTAGGAAACGGTTTAATTTGGGTTTAAACAAAGCATATAAGCTAATGAAATGAAAAGTTAAATGCTTTTAATTAGTTTTCTGTGAAATTGAGCTCAAAACTACAAGTTCTTGGGGCGTGGCGTATGCGTACAACAATAAACAAAACAATGCAAGGTCGTTTGAAACAAGAAACGGAACAGATCAACTTGTTGGAGAAAGAGCAGTTTTACGAGTATTACTGCCGGGCATTGTTATAACCATGATGGCGGCTTAGATATAAACTGTTATAGCTATTAAGGTTTATAGTTCTCATAGAGGGAACTAACAGTCAGCGCTGTGAATTGAGTTCACAGTTCAGACGGTCAAGGTTACTCCAAAAAATAAAAATGAGAAATACAATTAGTATAGCAGACAAATGATAGCAAATTAGAGCTCATCAACAGCAGATGGTTCTCATTGTTTTATGTGAATTTGCTTGTCGGGATTTGCACAAAGAAATTGCACCATAAATAAGGCTGTGACGACCAGATGACCCTGTTTAGATATCATTGAGTAGGTATTGAGCCAGCATAAGCAATCATCGCAAACTCGTTAATTTCTCAAAGCAAAATACAACAACTTGATGTTCCAATAACCTCTAGCCCGCAGGCACAAAAGCAAATAATGGCACTCGGCCCGTGCCAAATGAAAACAAACACGCTTAAATAAATATATTAAACTGTCAAAAAAATGAAACAAGTTAATAAATAGCTCGCCACGCCCGCAACAACCAGCTGAACAAGCTGAAAATTATGTTGCAGGAAAAATCGGACGGCATTTAGCACGAGTGGAAGAGCCAGCTAAGCTTTGAGCTGGGATGACAGGGGATATCTGCATAAAGTTGTAGTTACAGTTGCTCTCTAAGACACTCTGCTTATAAACAAGACATTCGCCAATGCAGTTCATTCGCCTCATATGGAAGTCGACTATTCACAAGACATTTGTTAGACTTTAATGCAATTATTGTTCCGCCTAGGATGACCAAACAATTTTACCGCATGCAGTGTATCTTTTGGTCGTTGTGTCTGGTCCAACTCGTGGTCCGCTCGTTGCTGCAATTCATTCACCTAACTGACAACCTACGCGACCGAAATGTTGTACCCCAAGATACCCAACGGACAACGGACTGGCGGGCGCCTCAAATGCGTTGCTGTTTTTGGTAATAAACGAAGCGTTAAACAAATTGCATTACAGCAACTACAACTACAACATATGTCTAGATTTGTTGCTCTTGCTGCTGTATGCAAAGCGTCATAAATGAGGGCGCTTGACGGCATCGCCGCCGCCTTGGGCGTAATTACATCAACTACCAAAAATGGTCAAAAGAGCGAAAATTATTACATGTGTATGATGCTGCTGATGTTGTTGATGTTGCTGTTATTGTTGTGGTTTGTAATAACACTAAGAGCTAAAGGGAAATGCCAGACAAAATTAAATGCAAATGATTGCCAAAAATGTGGTTGAAAAATTTCAAAATATTTTTCATGTCTGGAAATTTTCAATCTTTGGACAGGAAATTAAAAATTATACCAAAGATATAAATCAGCTATGCAATTTTAATTGTTGGGCTATTTGTAAATGACCGTAAACGAGTTCAGAGTTCCGTAAACGATAAGCAGACACTGTTTATATTAACAAAGAAACTGGAGCATGTTTTCCTTGAGGAACTGTATATTGAAAGTCGTATGTACATTTATATATAATATTATTAAAACTTGAGCCAGACTTGGCAGTTATATTATATAATAATCTCTTGATCCGCAACTATTCGATCCGATCCATTCATAGATAAAATAGTGGAATGCAATTATCGAAGACCAGTTTATCTAGGAAATTATGCTTAGAACCTGGTCAAATATATAATTAATAGCTGAGAGCAAATATAAATACAAATCGAAGGTCTTAAATTATATGTTTTAGCAAGAGCACAAAATAATAAGTAGTTCAAAATTTGCAAGCTAATCGAGGCCAAAATTATAAATTTAACATTTAATTTGAGAATTAAACTTTTATGAAATTCATATGATTATTGTCATAGTTAAAGGCTAATATTCAATTATAGCACGGCTATTTGCAGAATTTATATGTAACAATTTTATTACACACTCAAACCACTGCCATTTTTAGTATAATATGCAAAAAGGCTGCAGCTAAACATGAAAAACAAGTTTAATGCTGAAAATCGTAGCGAAGCCAACACATAAATCAACTGGGCTGGGTTGTAAAATTAAAAACAAAGTCGCAATCAAAGGCAAAGTGGAAGTCGAAGTCAAGACAACAAAAGAGCAAAACTAACTACACACCAATCATAGGAAATAATAACAGAGTACTGAGATACGAATCGAAGCAGCACAAACGTGGTTTGAAAAAGAAAATTGATTAAATTATGGCCAAGAATTAAAATCAACACACCAGTCATAAATTGCGCAGAAGGTTTCAACAGAATGGGAACCAACATATGATCGTGATTTAAGCTCCAAGAGACAGGAAACATGACGAAATGTGTTAAATATAGTAAAAGTTATAGTTATAACCATAAAATATCGAGCAAAATATTTACAACTCTTTGTAAAAGTTAATCTATTAGTACATCACGAAACTTCCGTAATTTAATTAAAATATTAATGGCTACTATAAAAATTAGTGTAAACGATCTTGGATTTAAAGTGCACCAAACTGCACAGCTCTAACCCTGACTAGGCGTTTAAGTAGTTTACAGCGGCTTTAACTAATTTTAGACATTACAGCAACTCAATATATGTACAAGCTAAGCTTGGCCTCCATCGCCCAAATAATGGCCAGACATGTGCGCGACTGAAGGAAAAATCATTTACAGATGGGCCAAAAGCTAATGCAGAAAGTTAATGATTTTCGGCTTGATAAATTCAGCTAACTTGGCAAATTGCTTAAAAATGCAATCAGCGAACAGAGCCCAGCCAACACAATTTACAAATGACATTGAAATTGCACAACAACAGCAATAAATGGACACATTAACCAAGGCAGTAGCAAATCTGTCAGGCACTCATTGAGCCACTCACTCAAGTGGTAGTCCCAGTTAGCATGTGCCGATGAGGTGTGTCTTGGGCTGGTCCAGCACACAGATGAAGGTTACGCCAGTAACAACAACAACAATCAGAGAAGGCACAACACTTTTGCGGCACTCTCGTTGTGTATTGCTAAATTTGTCGAAAGCCTCAACACAATTTGATTGCCCATTTTTGTTGCTTTGTTGTCGTCAAACAATTTGCTGGCCAGTTGAATGAACTCAACGCCCACAGCTAACGATGAGGCGCAGGCGGAGGCGTTGGGGGAGGTTGTGATGTGTCTGGCAAAATGAACATGTCACGGATAGATATAACACTGGAGCCTTCTGAACCCGCACGGTCGCTAAGCCGCAGAGTTCAAAGCGAAGGCGTCGTGCGTTGTTTGTTGCTATTGTCGCCAGCTGTCAGCCAGATGCCAGCAGATAAGCAGACAAACGGCAACAGGTAACAAGTAAACCCAAGACAAAACTCTCGGTCTCATAACTTGCACGTTGATCTTGGGCATAAAATCTACAATTGTAGTCGGTGAACTCACAATCCAACTTACAGAGCTTTGTACTATCGAAAACCAAACACTCTGTAAGATATAACCAAGCTATTGAAAGCCTTGATATTGTAAAGATTACGAATTGCACATTGAATTAAAATAAGCAAACCTAATCCAGAGTTCAATAAACATTTTTAACATCGTTGCATTGTCAATAACATGCGAATTCGATTAAAAATCTCCAGCATGAACTAAAGATGATAAATGGAATGATCTAAACGTAAGTATTCTCCCAATTGGAAAAGAATTAAAACTTTGTTCAATAAGACTCTGAAAATATACGACGATAGTAGTGTTACCTACACAATCAACAGCGAAATCAAAGCCATTTCTGCGAAGATGATTCACACGAGCTAAACACAGTCAGCCTATAATTCCTATGGAATGAACAGATCATAAATCAGTTTGGTATCGTGTTCTAGACGGAGTGGTGGGCCCGACAAGAATGGGCTATGCAATTTGTCATATGGCTAGGCTCGACGTATCATTGATTTATAAAGATGCTTGGGCAGAAGCTACAAGTGTATGACTGCTATCGGAGAACGACTATGGTTTGCTACAAGAAGCCATTAAGTGCTAGCGGTGGAATCAATAGTGGAGTCAAGTTGACGTCGGAGCGGATGTCAGCGCTTTTTGGCGGCAAATGTATCTTAACCCAAACGCTGGCAGCATTTTCATGGCTCATGGCAATGTGAGCGTCGAACTGTAAAGTTATGGAGCTGCGCCAAACGGAAGCTTGTGTTTAAGGTTATAAGTACAGGGCCAAAAACTACAACAATAGCAGAGAAAACGGCATGAAATACAGTTGGTTTTGTGTGAAGACTCACCCCATTATCTCAGGACTTCTTCACTATTATCGCAAATCAAGGCTTTCAAAATATTGAATTATAACATGAGGATATAAGGGAACCAATTTCTTGAGTTTCACTGCATCTGGCCGGGAGTGGCCCCTCCACTTAATGATAAGATATGTCTCGCCTTTTATTTTGAAGCACTTTAGAATCCTCTCCACAGGCGAACTAAATTGAAGCCCATAAGGCTTGGAGGGCAGAGTCAGAGAGTCATCCCATCTGCCAAACTCTAACAGTTCGTCATCCTTGTCCTTGATGTTGGGGGAAACGATAGATTCAACCATTTCAAACGGTTTTTGATTAGTGGGTAGCTGCCGCACCACGTTTCTGCTTACGCTATCAAAGCGTTTTGGGGTCGTTGATGCGACAGAATCACTACTCTCCAGGCTGCTTCTTTCCTGCTATGTGTATACATGATGCATAATCCAAATTTTGTGATTAATAGATTACTTACATGCTCCACGGATCTATCAACTATAGGTGCGGTAAAAGTCTTACGGCGACGTAACTGGGAAATGACTTGTTTGGGCACTACAGAGTTATAAGGCTTTGCTAATGCATCACCTGGATGCTGTGCCTTCTTAGAATTTAGCTCAGCCTCTTTCATTTTCAGCCACTCACGTGACTGCTGCCTAATGCATTCAAGAGTCAGCTGGGGAGTTAAGTTGGGCATTGCATTTTTCTTAACATTTGTATTGTGTTTTTCAACGTCAGAGTCATTGTCACTGCTAAGAAGATCCCGCACTTGTTCTAGTCCAAAGGTGGTCAAACCTTGAATTTCGTTTGATTTACTGTTGCTATTGAGTCCTGGCTTCTTGGCATACTGTTTTTTCGACTTTTTGTGAACTTGGTTTATATCATCACTGCTACCGATGTCGCTGTTGCTGTCACTAGCCGAGCTGCTTTCGGTTGAATGGGATTCCTGGCTGAAATTTGGATTAAGTTTAATATTGGACTGCGGTTTCGGTAACATCACTTTTTTCTCTTTGCTGTGATGTTTGGGTGCGCGCGGTGGCGGTAACTGCGGTTGGATACAGGCCATCGCGTTCACTACAGGGGTTGAGCATGATAGGGGTGGGGTTCTAAACGGTGACACCTTAACCATATTTAATGGTGAAGACACTTGAGCTCTAGCACTCTGTTGTAGCGGCGTTCCTTTTGGTTTTCCTCTGCAATCAAAGGCGGTTAACAATTGAATGTCTTTTGTGGCTAACTTGTCTATGGACTCCCATGTGCTTTGTTCTTTAGGTAAATCCTTCCATTTAAATAATAATTCAGTGCGACCATTAATAAATCGTTTGTCCAATATTTCTTCAAGAGTTTTTTCATCGGGTTTGTTTTTCTTGGACTTATTGTCATCCGCTAATGCTTCAGCAAAACAAGCAGCCAATCGTTTTTTTTTCCTCTTGATGGAGCTTACCGATGGGTGATGATTATATTCAGCCATTTTATCTCACAAATAATATTGTAGTCGAATTTTTAACATAAATCAAATAAAACTAGAACAAGTAAAATGAAATGGATCACTGGAAAAATAAAATGTTATAACATTTTTGAGTTACCTGTGTGACACAAAACTGTGCAACAAGAAGCAGATAGAACGATTTAAAAAAATGTGACAATCGGATCCGATTCTCCAGCGTGACCGCATTTAAAATATACTATATTCTTAAAAAGCCGAAATATACATATTTCCTTAATTACATATTTGGTTACACTTTACTAGATGTGGGGTATGGGGCAAATTCAAAAATATTTGAGTTATTGTTAAGCAGAGTAACTATATTTTTATTTATTTGCACAGCATTACATAAAATGAACAAAAATGCCACTTGCACTTGTAAATTTTTGCTCAACTTTTAACGTTTTCTTGCACTAAACTTGTTTTTCGTGCTCCTTTTGAAAGCGCAACAGCCGCAATAGTAACAGCAGTTAACTAAAGCGGAAATAATGTGTACTGTGAAATGTGAGTATTTTAATTGGCCAATGGCAAAAATACCTAACCATTGATTTTGTAGGCTTCACTATTAATGCGGTATAAATTGCACATTGCTTTTGCATCAACTGTGTGTAAATTTAACTTTTCACTGCAATAATCCGCCGAGTCGAGTCGAATTTTACATACATATGTACGACGGACAATGTCATTGGCATGTTTCTCATCATTATATTGCAGAAAGCGTTATTTTCTAAAATAAAAGCTACAAAAAACTCGTTGCTAATTACTAAAAATGTGTGTGTGTGTACAATATGTTGCCCTTAGTTATTTGACTCTTTCTTTGATGAATGAGTTAAAAAATATTTGTCATGTTTGGCCGAGTACTAGACTTGTTTATCAACCCATAGACTCATGTGTGACAATTTCAACCTGAGAAACAGACGCAGTTGCGTTTACTGCGCAAACTTGTAAAGTAACTTGTACCTTTCTTTCACTTTCTTTCTCAATGTGAAGCATATCAGTAGTGCCATCTCTATTTATCGCATAGCTCAACGCAAGTGTATTTTAATTCGATCAAGTTAACAAACAACTTGAAGCTTACTTAATTGGCTAGAAGAGAAAAGAGAAATGGCGCACATTTGAGTGCGACAAGGGCAACTACAAGGGTTTTCAAAGTCAACACATGAGCGATTTACTTTCGTTTTTTATTAGTGTTACAAAATATCAACTCTCTATAAACAATTTCGTTGGACAATACATATTTAGTATTTAATTTGCATAGTTGTCGGCAAAAATGCGCCCAGAAACCAGTTTTTATATTGTATGACAACAACACGCACGACAAAATGTCTGCATATAAAATAAATGTAGATTTCCAAGAGTTGTATTTCTTGATTTCGAATATATATGTTTACATATGTATATATATATACATACTTATGTATGTATGTGTGTATATATATATGCTTGTTTCGGCAGCGCGATCATCAGCTCTTCATTAGTAAGTTAATTTTATTAACGCTGTTTTTGTTTGACAAGTTCGCATAGCCTTAGTCTTTATTTGTATTGAAATTCATTTGGTTTCTACGCTGTTTGATTTCTGTTTCGGTATTAAATTTTATGTCAGTAGAAAGGTTTTATCAGTCATATTATTGTTGGCTTTTGTGTTACGTAAGAATTTTGATTTTAATTTGTTGGTTTTTGTTAGTTTCGCTTTGTTTTCTATTGATTAAACATGCTCGTTTGCGACGCCATGCTGTTTCTTTTTTCGGAATTTGTCAATCAACTAAATATTATGTAAGGGTTTAATAACATATGCATTGTACATACGACTGTGTTTATAAATGATTAGTTGGCATATTTTTGTATTAACTCATGAAGTTCGTATGCAGATGAACCCGTAAGGTAACCTAAGTAGGCAAAGAGTTTTTCAAATACTCAGACCTTTAGTATAAATTTTGAAGGTGACTTAAATCTGATGAGCTGCTGTATGTTTAGATTGAGACTATTTAACATGACATCATGAGGTTACTAAAATTTATTTTCATTTGTTAGATTAACTCATTTAAAATCAATAAAGAGGTTGGCATGCTGGAATATATACTTCATTTCTTTTATACCTAATTTCAACTGCTTTTTCCACACTGTAAGGTATTCCGTTTTCCAGGCTTTAATAAGAGCCGAAAGATAAGAAACTAAAACTTCCTGTTCGGTTAACATTCTGAATACCAAGTTTACCAGGGAATTGTAATAATGTAAATATTTGTATGATTTCAAGAACGATTTTTTATTTACATACTCTTAACCGTTAAATTCACAATGGTGCCGTAAACACTTGAAGAAACACTGGGTTATAATAATATTGTCGGCAGAGTGACATGTTTATTTGAAGAATAAAGCCATTTCATTCCAGCAGCAGAAAATGCTTGTCAAATATGCGCCGCAAGGTTTATAATTGCCGGTAAAGAGCTCAAAGCAAAGTCCTATATATATATTTGAAATTATATTAACACTTGCATGCAAAAGCAATTATCCAGTTGTCCAGTTATTGACAATTTAATATGTTACCCAAATCATCTCCACAGTGTTGATTAAACTGCTAAAAACAGTTAACTGTCTGGGATGCACTGCGGAAGTACGTGTTGTATTGTATTTTTATTTGTGCTTATTATTGGTTCTTTTTCTTTCCGTTTGGCAACTTCTTCGTGACAAATCAAAACAGCTCTGTGTGTTTTACCATTTAATTTTAAACACGCATTTATTGTCTCATATCATAATTTGGTTTTTTAGACTCTTTGACGGCCCAGACCTCGACGGAGTTCCGGCTGGCAAAGGCCCAAAAAGATCTCATGGCTTTAAAAGCAGCCGGCTTCATCAAGATAAATTAACATGAAGTGAATCAGAGGTAGGCAACTCTTGAAATCTTCTGCTTTTAACAAACACACAAATTGTACTTCATGATAAACACAACAACAACAACAGTAAGAACAAAATCAAAAACAACAACAAGAGCGGTAATAACTGCGACAAAATTATGACTATAAGCTTCCAAAGTTTTGAAAATTCAATTTTAATTTTTTGTACATGAAGATCGTTAAAAAAAATCATATGTAAAACTCACTCACCTTGTGCGATGCTGCCGCTGACACAGCAGAAGATGATGAAGACGCTGATGCTCCACACTGTCATCCGCAACGACGTCGGCGTCTGCGTCGGCGTCGACGTCGACGTGGACGCTTGCAGCGACGCCCGCTTGGGTTTGACAGGCATGTTTTTGGGATTTAAAAGATATCCAAAAGGCTTTTGTTTCTCAAGTTTGCGGCTTGCTTGTAAGTTGTAATTTTCTTGTTTTGCTTAGTGTTTAGCTTACAATTTGTAAATTATTAGCAATTTATTTGTTTTCTCAGTATTTGCATTTTATTTGTTGTTATTTTCACTTAAACTGCCGAAAACTGGTTTTCATATGCTGTATGTACATGGTAAATACATAAATTTGTATTTTTATCTCGAATATAAACTCTTGAAATATTAACGTACAGCCCGATTGAGATACCGTTAAAACGCAATTAATAATGTTGTGATTGAATTTCTTTAATATTGTGTTGTTGTCGTTGTTGTTTTCGCGTTTCACATTCCAAAAAGTTCAAGGCAACGTTGCGTATGATGAATATGTAGAATTGTGTGTGAGTAGGACAAGTTTTATTTTGGCATTAGATAATGATGATCGTAAAATTCTAAAAGTATTGCCTTACGTTTGCGGATTTAAAATGATACTATATTTATAGCGATGAAATTTAATTTATTTAAATTACACTTTTAGTTATTTATTAACGATATTTGAGTCTGTGCATTGCTCAAGTCTTTTGTCATTATCTTTAAGTTCGACTCTAACACACACACACACACATCGATCAAAAAAGTGGTCATAAATTTTCACCTGTTGCCAAAAAGTTAATGGCCACATTCACCTTGAATAGTATGTCATGCCGACCGTATATTTATAACAATATTGCGAAGATTCGCGCTTTGCTGTGTATTTACAATTATGTATTTGTTTGCTGTGCACTTTTCGGTGGCTGTTGTCATTTCTATTTCTATTCGAAATTGATTGAAACTAATTTCTTAGCGAAATATGGACCTTGCCTCTGCTGCTGCTGCTGCCGCTGCCGCTGCTCTGGCCAGCTCTTCGATAATGACCTTCGCTATGTGTTTGGTATTTGTTTTTACTTTAGTCTTTTGTGGTTGCAAGTGCTTAATTAATATTTTTAATTAATTTGTTTTAATGCATATTCTTGGCAGTTTCTAATTGGAGGTCAGCTTAACGCTATGCTAATGTCTCCAGCTAAGAACCTCAATGCCTATGAATGGGCTCATAATTGGCTAACGAGTGCAGTGAGGCAAAAACAGCAGCTCAAGCCAACCACACGCACAGTGACCACACACACTCCACACTCCACAATCACACACACACTCACACTCGCTTACGATGAGTGCAATTTGAGTTCACTAAAACCGAAACTTGATTTCAATGCAAAGTGAAATTTTCCCCACACACATATGCAAGTAAAAGCGCTTAAAGACAACTTGCAGCAACACAACAAATTCGAATTCAACAATAATAATAACAACAGCGACTACAACAACATTGCCGCAAGCAATGACCGAGTGACTGAACTGTGTTCGACGTGGGGGAGAGGGTAGAGAGAGGGAAGAGACACTCTCGGTCACTTTTATGACGTTGGATTCCGCCGTAATGCGAATTTACGCGCTTTGCATACGTAAAGCAGCAAATGACAAAATAACCAGCGATAACCGAAACCCGAATTACAATTTAAGCCGCGCTCTGCTAATGGAAACCGTTCGACGACCATTCGACCGACCGATCAAGCTAACGTGACCATTAAGGTTGCGGCGGACGCACTTGCTCCGCTCAGACACATGTACATATATATGTATGTATGTATAAGCACAGATGTGCATACACTCACGCACGTACACAGACCTACAAAAATCAGCGCCTTGGTGGGCTTGTGTTTCGGCTCTGGCTAAAACGCCTTTGCTCTGGCTAAGAGTCGCAGTTTCAAAGTCGGACCGTGGGCAACAACCAAACTGAGACGCGTTTGGAATTGAACTGACACCGAAGAATGGCAACGAACGGTGCGACGGTAAATGCTCCAAGCGTTGTCCAAAACACGTTTCAAGCTCAAGCAAGTGCACTAAGCTGCTAGACAGCGGCAGAGAGCGAAAGAGAGCAAGCGGCTGAGAGAGTACAAAAAAAGAAATGGAGAGACGGAGCGCATAAAGTCCCTCTTGCTTGCTTGCACCAGTGTTGTTGTTAATCTTGCTATGACAAGTGATCCATTCTTGTAATATATGTACATATATATGTACATCCAGCAAGATCACAAGTTGAGCTTCAAAACATACTACAATAGTATTTAACATGGCAAATGTATGTATATCAGTTCCATAAAAACTTATTGTGCACACTTTATAAAGGCGCAACTTATTGGACAGCTTTTGGTTTTCTTGATTGTCTAGACTGTCTAGAATATTTTGTAACTATTTAAAAGTTGTTCAATAAATTCAAATAAAAAAAGAGTAACGGCATTTTTATTATACGAATGGCATCATTGTAAATGAAGATGGAAGATTCTGGTATTTTGAAATATTTGGAAGATATATAATTAATGGTCACACTGAGATATAACATTCGTCGATCGGTTAAAATCTAAGTTTTGTTCTCAGACATTTATTTGTTGTTAATTAATTTAAAGGTAAGAAGTACCGTTTCACTTGCTCATTGTATATGTATTTTATTGTATTGTTTTATTTGTTATTTGCAGTTTTGCAGAAAAGGCAATGAAATGCTTCAGCGTGTACAACAACCCAGAAAGGTGAGTTGTGCGTAACTTATCGAACGCGCGAAGTACTAAACGAAATGCGCATAAACTTAACGAAATTTGTGGTCCGAGACACAAGTCGATGTGTAAGCTTTTTGAAGTATTCAATAAAGTCGTTACAATTTGAATGCAAAATACGTGAATTGCTAATGCAAATTCGATCTACCTGGTTAATGTGGTTTTATTCATTTAATTTATTCTTTTATTTAATTTTGTAATTCACTTATTCTAAACATTATACTTGTGCTCTTTAATATTCTAAACATTTAAAGTTCCAGCTCATTGATGCAGCAAGAGATGTTGCGGAAAAGTGCCGCATAATCCAACTGCCAATTTTATTTGTCAACAGTATTTGGTAACTGCAGTCTCGGGCAATCTGCAGAATTACCGTTGTGGCGATGTAGGATTCAGTCATAATGGTTGGGTCATCGCTGCGTGCTATTGACTCGTAAGTACATATTCTTTGTTGCAGGTAGCAAGTTTCAATCAGGTTGCCTGCGGGGCCATCGATTTCTGTGTGTTTGGTCCATGGATATCAAAGTGACATAAGCTAGGAAGAGTTGGACGAGTATGCAAACGACATCTTCCTGTCGCCTGCAACGTTGGAGGGTCAAAAAAGCCTTCATTGCATGCGGCAAAAGGGGACTTTTGTTCACCTGCAGCCTAAGTGTATGCAATAGCCACTCAACTTGCGTGTGTGCGTGTATGTGTGCGTGAAGTGTGTGTAAGCGTGTGTACGTGTCCTCGATTGTCTCCTTCAGTGTGGAACATTTCGATATTTTAATCTGTTTGCCGGCAGCTGGCGCTGACAACCTTAAGACGATATTCGCGCAATTTCTTTCTTTAGTTTAAATCGAAATTTCGCTGCTGACACTTTTTGTCAGCTTTTTGCCGTTTTTCATTATTATTGTTCGCTTTTATTTTGCTTTCATATTTGTTTCATGTGCCGTATTCTATTCAACGCAACCCGAATAAAATATAAAGCAGTAATTCCCAACATGTCTTTGACCTCCAACGTTGCGTACTGCGAGTGAAAGTATGAGTGTGTATGGGTGTGGGTGGGCGTGTCTGTATGTGTGCGTTCTTGGCCAACAAATTGCGTTGGCTTCAAAGCAAACTACATGTTGTCAGTTATACAGAAAACTCGCTGAACGAAATGATAAAAATTATTGTACCAGCAATAAAAACAAAGGAAAATATTAAGAAAAACTGAGAAGACAGCGTAGTCTTCTCTCTTTTGGAAGCCACTCAAATACGATATTAGTTCCAGCTGGATTTATACAGAAGTTACGCTGACTATGTAGAGATTCAGGTGATAATATTCAAGGACGGCCACAAACTATATGAATTATCATTTTCGAATAAATACATATTTATTAACGAGTATCTTCAGAAAACGTGCTTGCTTTGCCAACATGTGCGCCCATAAAAATGTCAAAACTTAACAAAGAAAAGGAAACCAGAACTTAGCCGAGCGAATCCTGCGGGGCATCTCCAAAAACGTACTAAAGACGCACTTGAGAGAGTCGATTGTCTGTCGGGAATGAGGGCAAAATAATTTGTCATTATTTTGCATGGCAGCCGACACAAAAGTTGGTCAAACTTCAAAAGTCCTGGGAGTTGTCATCACAGCAGCAGTCTGTCTCTTCAACTGCAAATATTGTTTACTAAATAATGCTAGATGATTTGCCAGTTGCAGTCGAAGCTGTCAACATGTTCGCCACACAATAATGTCAAAAGCGGTGTCCCACAGTTCCCAACTGAGGGAAGGGAAGGGGAAGAACGCTCAACTGTCGCTTACTGCCATTAATACAAGCGGCAACAAACAACTAGTAAGTAACGAAGGGTCATGTTGCGGCTTCCTGTCAGGCCCCCTCTCCTTACTCCTTACTCTTGGCTTAGTGAATCGAATGTTAGCATAATGACAAGTGCCGTTTAAAGAGGAAGCGGGTACGTCGACTTGAACAACACCAATAAACCGTAGCTGTGATAAAGTTGTGAAGTGAAATAAAGTTGAAATTTTGATGGCAAAATTACATTGTGAGTCCCAAATGCACAATCATAAAGTCGCAAAATGGTTTGGTTATCATTTTATCATGAATAAAAGACAGCTGCTACAACTGTATTTGGTTTAGATCCTTGCACTTAATACATTTTCTTTTTGAATAAAGATCTAGTAGATTCATGTTTTGAAATTTGTGTCTTTTAAGACACTGTAATTTATCTAGTTGGCCTTCATAGCTTTCAGCACTCAATATTGAAGTCGCTTTCAGTTCATAACTTTGCAATGATTTGCCAACATTGACAATCACTCAATAGTCGAAAAACATAACTGCGAACAACGAAAGCAGTCTAATTTTATAACTCACTAAGCATGAGAGACATCAACTGACAACACACAACATTCAACTGACAATGAAACGGAAAACAAACTAACAACAACTTGGCACTTATCCTTCGTCCTTGGTCGAGGATGAGCATTTGTGCCATCAGGCTCTGTGCCCCGATGATACTTACTCGTATTTCAATTTTATCAGCTGCAGTTCAAAATGATTGAGCATCCCCGCTTGCTGTGGCTAATTTGATTGAAAAGGGTTTCCTATGCCACCATTTTGCCTCCAACTTGCTGCGAAATGGAAGCAAACAAATAAAATCGACGATGCGCATAAGCTCTAAAAACAAAAACGAACAACAAAATTTACTTTATCAGCCTTTTTATATACTTTTTCTATGTTTTCTGTTTTATTTTTTTTTTTTTGTCTGTTATTATTATTTCTTTAATCCCAAAGCAAAGTTCGTGCAGTCCATTTGAGCGGGCCAAGTTTGAAGCGACCCGACGAAGGCCTCAAATTTGAAATTAATTAAACAAGTGTCCGAGATTTTGGTGGTGTTGCCAAACAAATTGTCGGTTCATATTTAGTTGAGTTGTTTTATCGTATATATATATATATATATATATATATATATATATTGAATACTCTTTCAACCGCAGCGGGCTGGTCAAATAAAAATTAGCATAGTCTTTGGGAGTGTTCTAAGAAATCGGAGCCTCTGTCTGTCTGACTTGACTGCTTGTGATTATCCCATTAAGTTGTGTTTGTTGAATTAATGGACTTAGAGAAAAAGCTGCCAACAGCAGTTTGTTTAAGCAAATGTTATATTTATTTGACAACAAATTAAGTCACAACGTGACGGAATATTTGGTAATGGAAAGAATAATTATTTATTACTTCTTTCAATAGCTTCTAAGATAAGATAAGTTAAATATAGATTGGTTTTGTTGAGAAATAACAAAGACATTGTGACTGCAACCCTTTGGTTTTTCAACTTGAATAGAATAGTGGTGCAGTTACTTGAATAAGTTGACCATTTTGCGAGATTTCCGCCCACAAACTTTGGAATGTTTTAGCACTTAGAACAGGAATTAAGTGCCACGCATAAGAGCGGCATGTCCTGCAAGTTGAATGGCTCCATCGTTGCTTGACCTCCGGGGGAATGTGCAGACATTTAATTCATACGAGTTTACTCGTATGCAAATTTCCACGCTGAGCAGAATTTTCTATGAATTTGTTGTTAAATGCAGCGAGGCAAATACGAGTAGCATATACATACATATGTTGAACTTGTGATAAGGACTTTGACTTTTTGCAATATGCCTTTTGTTGTTTTGTTGCTGTTGTCCTTAGATGTTGGCTTTAATCTTTGGAATGGTCGTAGCATTTAAGCGCTCCCCTTGTAACTATGTGACAGTCCAGGCGAATGTCCTTTTTACTATGCCAATATTGCGAATTCGAACGGCGAATTCTCCATGCTTGTGTATGTGTATTGGGTGTGAATCTCCATTTGCATTGATGGTCGACGTGTGTCCTCGATTTGCCACTTTGGCTTTGATGTGGGTCTATTTTTATATGCTCTGTAAATTTCAGCTGCGTTTTATTGGTGTGCGGCGTGTTGTGTTCAGGCAATAAACGTAATCAATTTGAGTGTCGCCTTTTGATATCTGTGCAAATTCCTCACGAATTTGCCACGCATCAACGCACTTTCTAGTGGCCCCGAAGACCGCATCGACGAGGATTTGAGGGCTTAGTCTGTCAGAGCTTACTTCATTTCCATAATTATCCCAAGCCCTTCTTGGCCACATTTAATTGGCTCCACTCAGTCTGAGATACTTATATACTTAATTACTGGCAGCCTGCACTGTCTTCTGCTTCCCACTCTCGTGTCACACGAGGCGTATACTTAATGCGGCAAGTCTGCATGGTGTCGAATTTGAAGTTTCGGCAACTTGTGTACCCTTTCCCTGCAATTAGGCAACAATGCCAAGGCGTGTGGGAATCCCCGTGGCACACATGAAGCATCAATGAGGCGACTGCAAACCACATAAACCACCCGTGGTGGCAGCTCCCTGCTGCGATTACTCTCAAAAGGTAGTTGGTTTACTTAAAGCCGACGTGAAGTCCACTCCAATCCGGTTGCCGGGACTACCGCAGCATAGGGATGCGGGCCTTCTTTGTGGACTTGACCACTTGACCGAAGGGTAATAAAGTTGTAAATGCTTAAAATAGACTTGAACCCGAGTGGCCAGCATAAATTGGATGTGTGAGTTGTGTGGGCCTCAGGCTTACAATAAACTGTGTGACAGACCAAGGAGTGGGCCGGCCTGTGGAGTGAGACCCAGAGGGTGTGTAATTTCAGCTTAATATATCGCAAGTCAGCAGGTGATGATTTCTGGTTTTGTGCGTGACTGTTCGACTGCCACCTAGAATGGGGCTTTAAATGGGGCGTGTGATTGTACTCATTTATGGCTGCACAATTCACTTTATAGATTTTTATCTATAGAATTGACCTAATTGAAATTTGTGGTTCAACTACGTGCAAATGTGAAGATAAAATAACCATGGAAATGCTATTTTCATTTTAAGTGAATTGAGATTAATACTTTGGGATATTCATTGAAAATAGCTCATATGCAGTTCTATTATTGACAAATGCATTTAAATCAAATTATTACTAAATGTTATTATTGAATAAAGAGGTTGGCAACTCTGTGGTTGGACTATAATGGCTGTCATTTAATAACTTAATGACAAGCTGTCCCATCACTTACTGTCTTGTTGTTTTTTGCACATTGTACACTATACAGTTGTCTCGCTTTGGCCTTAAATTTAAAATTCCTAGAAATTCTAGTGAATTAAGATTAAAGCTTCAAAATATTTTTATGACAATAGCTCATACGCAGTTTAATTATTGTCAAATGCTTTTGAATTCAATTATAATTAAATGTTTTGCATATGGCAACTGAATGTGACAGGGTGGCAACGCTGCGGATGGACAATATTGGCTGACCATCACTAACTGCATGCTCTCCCATCACTTGTTGTCTTGTTGTTGTGCTTTGCACTTTCTAGATCACTTGTATACAGCTGTCTCGCTTTGGCCTTCCATTCGTCTTGACTTTAACTAAAGCAACTCATTAAGAGCACGAAATCAACTTAGCATATCTGTCCTAACTAGGAATTACATTGCGAAACCCTAATTAATTGGTCACTTAGGCAACTTATTCGCTGCGGGCATTTCAAAAGACAAGAATGCTACAAACTGTAATCACCAGATGAATGCGAATGCTGGCAATCAAAGCATATTTTCACTTGGTGTATAAAGCAACATTTATGTATTTAAAATGCTCAGCAGCTGTCAGTACAAAGACGTTGCCCTGGCGACAAGCAAGAAAATGCCGATACTCTCAGTAGACGACGCCCACACACCCACACACACACGCGCAAAGGCCTATGTACATTACGTGCGGCGTCTGTGTGCGTGTGTTGCTGTGAATGTAGTGTCTGTGTCTGTGTGTCGCCGCAAAAGTGCCCTCATGCTTATTGAGTGCCAATTTTTATATCGTTAATGTGTTTATATGAATGTATATGCAACTGTGTGCGCGTGTATGTGTGGATTAAGCTTCTTTGCTCTTTCTGTTTTCCTTGTCGTTCTTCTGCTTGCCACAGTTCGCAATTTACGATTAGCGCCACCCCCACTTTGCACCTTGTCGTTTTTTGTATTTACATTTGCGTTGTGTGTCTGAAAACGTTTTATTTATTTGCCACAGTCAACCTTACAGCCTCCTTCCTAGTACGCCTACCCCTCAGACTCCCGCTACCGCTCAAATTGCCTTCACATACACACACACACACACACATATGTTTTATATGCCTTTGTCATTTGCCATTATTATTATTGCATGTGTGTGTGCGTGTGTGTGTAGCGTTTGTTATTGTACATTCATTATGGCTTCTCTTAGTATTGTTGTTATTGCGGCTTTTAAGTGTCAAGACAGTTGGCGCTTTCCTTAAATGAATATTAATGCCCGTTTAAATAAGAAATGAATAACTAAACGCATTTCGAGTATTTTATTTCCCATTCTCACCTTGCTGTTAATGAATGTGAGAATTAGTATACCAATCTATGCGATTAATGTATTATTAAGTACTTATAAACATCTTTTGTCTGCAAGTTTGCCACAGCCGACGAGCCAAGTGCCTTTAACTCAGGTTAAACATTTAAATTGTCTTTCCTTGGCAACAAAATGTGGGCGATGTTTGATCCGTAGACTGATACTAAACATGTGCACAAATAACAAGGGTCGCAAGCACAAAAAATGAAATAAAAAAACAATATACTTTATTGTTTTACAGCTATCAAATTGCCCTTTGAACAACGTCAATATAAATTGTACAAAAATAAGATTCATCATTAGAAGCCTACAAAGGGTATTATATGTTTTCTGTTGAATTTTGTGAAATCCTTAAGATGAATTCAAAAAGTTTCTTTAAATCTGCTCTTAGTACAAACTTCTTTCTTTTTATACAACGCATGTGGCACAAAGGGAAATGATATGAGATACAGGCAATTATTTTGAGTTATGGAATTTGGCAGTCATCATAATTCAAGCACCTTTTCCAAAGCCAATTAGTTGAATTTAATTGCATTTGAATATTGGCTGAGCGCTTGGTCAACTAATTAGCGAATTTGTGGCTGCAAGTGCCAAAGCTCGTATATTATTAAAATATTCAATTGATGCTGTCGCAGATTACAAACAAAGTGAGCAACTGAACATTAAAATGCAAAGAAATGCGCAAAAATAGAATTGAAATTCAAAACCATAAAACCGAAAGTAAGTTGTGGCAGAGCGGAAGACATTTGGGAAAGTTAATAAAGCCAAGGATAAGCACTCAAGCTGCCCAGATGACAACTTGACGTACTAGCAGAGGCAAAAGCAGAAGCAGGAGCAGCCGCAGCATCAGTAACATCATCGTCATCTCATTCCAACCGCACAGCGCAGTGACGCGACAAGCTGAGGACATGAAAAGCGGGTTTATTTTTTTTTAATAACTAAAAAGAAAATAAATAAGTATGAAGTCATTTCCATTGCTGTCTGTCAACACTGTGGTTGTTGCTGCTCCCGATGATAATGGTGATGATGATGATGATGATGATTGTGAGGCCTGTTGTCACTGGAAGGACTCAAATCTGCCACAATTTGCTGACAGATCAACGCCTTTTACATATCGCAGAGGCAATTTAATTTCTCTAGATGTCACAGCAAAGAAGCTCAATCAAATATACGAGTGTACGCGAATGGGCGAGAAGATTTAAGCTGATTGAGTCAACCTAACATTGGCAATGGCCGGAAATCGAGTGGGGCCAAAAACAAACAGTGCTTAAAAGCCACACAATTTGCTTGTGCCCACACACCTAATGCCGTGCCTTCGGCCAAGCCAATTAATCTCCTTCGAGCTTATCGGGACGCACAGTGCTGGCCACACAATAGTCCAAGTCGTTCCAATCGAGTCCCAAAACCGATTTTCGACGCTCCCTTTTCCTGTTTCGAATTTTAGGTCGCAAATCAGTTACCACAAAATGTTAACGTACAAAGTTTTACGTCTTAAAGTTGCCCATAAAAGTCACAGCTGCAGAGACTGACACACACACACACAGAGCACAATGATTTGCTGCCCCTGAAAGTAGGCAACATTTTTGTTGCAGCGTTTGACACAATGAAAAGAACTTTATTGCTCAACGCACACAAAATTTACATTTATTGCAACAATCATTTAAAATCTTTGGACACACAATATACATAGATCATATAAATATTACATAATGCTTAAAGATATTTACATGTGTATTCTTATTTACAGGCGCAGGGAATGGAAGGGGACAGTGGATAAGTGGATTTGCAATTGATTTGCCTTTGTGTGTGTTGTGAGTGCATGCCAAGCACGTAACGTTACTTGTTTGAATCTTAGCCATACATCTTATCGTAGTCATTATTTTAATTAAATTTTTGGTTAGCTTAAAGCCGTGCAACGGCTGCAATACTTTAGTATGGACACAGACACGGTTTCATCGCCTTATAACTACGACTAGAACATGAAAAACACATCAAATTCTTTCATCTACATATCTAGTATACTTATACAACAGAGAGCTGAGGAACTAAAGAAAGTCATCAACTTTATATTAACCTTATGATGTTCCTCGAATCACTTTCCACGGCGAATCCCTCAAGCAATTCGCTCTACTTTTTATGGCTACACTCTTTGGGGAGCCTTTAAAGCGATGTGGTCAACTTTCAGCATTTCCCTCGAATTTTCACTGATATTCGTATCGCTAGAGATTTCCATTTCTATCAAATATTGTAGTATTGTGTTCTGTTCCATTTTTTGGAACAGATTCAATTATGCTAAACTTAGCTTTATGCTTTATGCAAGTTGACTTCCTGTAAGCTCCGTTGGGTTAGCTGCCATTTGGACGGCAGCTCAGTTTAGTGGCGACTCCTGTATCCTGTGCGCCAGCTGTGTGTCCTTAAGTGGGCCAAACTCACTCAGGGGCGCAAATTCATAGCCAGTGGGGTCATTATGAGGCAATGCCGTCAGGACCGATGCTCCATTGAGGCCGCCATTGGGCAGCGTTGTAATTGTTGTCTCCTGCAGGCGACAGCTACTATACGGATGGACAATTATGACAGGGGTGAACAGGGGGGGTAGTAATAGTTTCTCACTTCACACTCACCTGCGCATGGTGCTCTGGTAGCAGGAGTGGCGGGACTGAAAGCGCTTCGAGGCTGTGCTGGTCAACGAGGTGTCCCTGTGCATGCAGAAGGTGTCGCGCTTCTTGCGTCGTCCGCTGGCTCCTCGACAGAACAGATATCTGAATGGAGTGAAGTAGCATTGATATTGGCATTGGGCAATGCGAGATGCAATCAAATGCGAAAACATACGAACATTTCATTCACATTTTACGAGTTTAGTCTGTGATTTTCGATTGCAATTGCGATTGGTTTGTGGCTTGAATTCATCAAGCAAATTGATACGATTTAGCTATGCTTTATTTCGTTATTGAATTACATTTCCCTTTCAAATATTTTGATAGTTTGTTTTCATCATATTTCCCTACATGCTGTGATGCATTGTTTAGGCCATCAACTTGAATTGATGTGAAAAACTTGAAAAACTTCAATTTTCGTAAATTGCTGTTGCTTCCTTTCAAAAACAGTAAAACAAAGAATTCCATCAGCATTGCAATCAAAAACCAACAAAACTTTCACGCAAGTATTAAAGCGAGTGTAAGTGTGATTTGTGTCTAAGGGACATGAGTTGGAAAAGTCAAGGAAAAGTGGAAAGTGTCTGTTTGTTGTTAGTTTGATTGTTGTTAGTGGTTTACGATTTGTGAGTTGGAGATACAACAAGTTGCAGTTTGCTTACGCTTACAGTTACAGTAATATGCTTGTTATCGGTTATCGGTAATCGGTTATGGATTATCGTTATCATGCTGTTATTCAATTAGTCAGCTGCATTGATGTGAATGAACAAATACCTATTGAAATGCTTGCGAAATGCCCCGCTCACAAAGTAGAGGGCCACAGGATTGGCGCAGCTGTTGGCGAAGGACATGCAGAAGCCGACGATGCGCAGCACATGCCAGAACATGTTATAATCCTGCTCTGCAGTTGGCCTGTAAATGGTACGGAAATGCAAATGAGAGAGAGAGAGAGAGATAGAGACACTGTTTCATATGTAAACCTAATGGAGACATAAGCCAACGACAAGCTAGAAATTGATTGAGCAGTGCAAAACGGGTCACAATGTATGTTGTCCGCATTACTCATACGCAGTATGAGCCATTAAACATCTGACTGAATCCCGATAACTGACGCCTGGACAGCGGCTAAGCGCCAGTCATAAATAAATCCCTTGCTCGGCATCCTTCTCTCTCTTCTCCCGCCTGCCGTTGCTGTCGTTGAATAAAAGCCAACACTTACCAGAAGTAGAACCAGAGAAAGAAGACGTGATAGGGTAGGAAACAAATGCCAAAGATGACAACGAATGCCAGCACCGTAACGGCAACTTTGCGACGCGCTCGAACCTGCAATGACAATGTGTACAAATACAAAGAAAAACAAATACAACAATAACAACAACTCTTGAATACAAAATATCATTTATCTAGGGCCGAGGGCAAATTTCTATGCATATTTAAAGATGCCTTGCATCGAGCACAAATTGCAGAAGTAACAATTGTCCAATTGAATATTTAATTTGACATTGTATTAACTTAGTCACGAAATAAACGATTACGTGTTTTGAATTCATTCTTACGGCATATATCAATCATCCATCACGCAAATGAATATGCAATTTGTGCCAAGCACACACTATTCTAATGATTTAATCAACATCAATTGCCATTAATCAATTGCAATCGCCATCAATCACCATCAATTGCCATTTATAAACCGAGCAACCTTTACATATTTGGCTTAAATGAACTCATCTTATACTTCAATCAGAAACAAGACATGGAATTAAAGACTGCAGGTTTGAATTGTTTTATTACTTCATATATCAATCATCCATCATGTTAGGAAAACTAATTGCAATTTATTCCATGCTCGGACAATAGACATCAATCATTATCAATCACTAATTATATTTTTAACTAAATTGATTGTTGAAGTGAACTTTTAATAAGTCCTCAATCAACTGCATGACATATCATCAATCACCTCTCAAATATGCAGTAGCATAAATCACAAAATTTATCATCCATCAATCATAACTCACCTGTCGAACCGCTCCTTGCATTTCGCCAGGAACACTCGCCGAGTACATCAAGTGCAGGGCAATGAGGACATAGAACGCGGCAATGACCACCAATGGAATGGCATAGTACACCAGAAAGTGCATCAATACCATCAGCTTGGCATAGTTATCGCCCCATGCCTCCGGATACGGATAGCAGATCACAATCGATTTCGCCGGAGTGATGCCAACAGGCTAAATAGAAAGAAGATAGAAAGTGACTTACAAATGAAAATGGCAGTCAAATAAACACAGAAATGTGACAAGCACCTTTAGATTGCTGCCAATCAAAGCCGGCAGACCGCAGAGGATGGCCAGCAGCCAAATGGAGACGGCAATGGCCAAGGTCATGCGAGTGGCACGACGTCCGCCACCTGTAGAGGTCAAATAGCCAGCTTTAGTCTGTTGAAGAGTTCAATAAGAGTACATTGCTTACCATGTGCATGGAACTTGCGCAAGGGATCGACAATGGCAAAGTATCGATCACTGGAGAGCGCTGTCAGCGTAAAGACCGATACGCCAATGGAGACATCCTTCATAAACTCAGAGACGCTGCAAAGGAAGCTGCCCCAGGGCCAATACTCAACAGTATAGATGGTGGACACCAGCGGCACAGTGGTCAATATTACCAGCAGATCAGCGAGAGCTAAGGAGAGTATGTAGCTGCAAAGTAGAGATGAATGTGGACATAACATATAATATTTAAATGTGTTGGTCAAACTCTAATGATCCCCATCTACTGAAAGCAGCCTCTTATTTGCTTCCTAAGAGAACTCACTTGCCCTTCTCTGTGCTTATCCCATATGAAATCTGTCAATTGAAATTTATGTCATGTAGCATGTTAGAATAAGCTTATTCTCTACCCTCGCATTGAAATAAGAAACTCAGCAGAAAAGTCTTGACAAATTCCAAAAGCCAACACGTTAGCGATTTTGGCATTTCCGCTTGAGATAAACAGGCTGACCCTTCTGCTGCTGGAGTCCCCTGCACGTGTTCCAGCGACCTTTCTGATTTATGTAGCTCAGCTTCAGGAAAATGTGGCTAATGCTAAGCAGTTTTGACAGCTCATGCAGATACAATTGATTTATGCGGCGATTTTATTAAAAATGTTTCAAGATAAAATGTTGCACACTGTTTAGAATTCTTGCACTTTAAAAAGAATACAATTAACTACACATGTGTTGGTATAGTAAAGAGACTTGATAAATTCAGCATTCAATTAGTTGGCTTTTTCTATGTGCTTTTATGTACATGTGTAATTTGATGTCGCAGGCACTGAGATGAAAATGAATTGCAACTGTAGGGTAAAGTGTGATCTCATATATATTATTTCACTTTTATGCCACGACCCTTACAATAAATAAGCTGCATGTGGCACTTGGTTTGTGCAACATCAAATTACATTTCCGTGACGCGGGCAACCAACGGCCGATAAGCATCCTGCATCTGTGAGCTGTGGGCTAAGCCAGGACACCGCTGGTTTCTCTCTCTCTTCCAACTGCTGCAATAACTCCATGAAATGCAATTTAAACTTAATGTGATCACTTGACATTCGTTAGCTTTTTGCCAAAACATAGCAGTCTAGTCTTTTGCTAGTCTTTTTTACGACCAGCGTGTGGCAAATGCAATAATATTTGGCTTAGAGCATGTTACTGAATCGTGCATATGCGGCATCCATTAAAATGGACAGAGTATCTTCCACTTAATCATGTTTTTTTTCTACTGTCTTTATTGCTCGAATGACAAATTACTGTGAACTGCAGCTACTTGCATTTTCCTCAATTAGTTGCCCTTTTGACTACGGAATTATCGAACTGCAAAGGTCAGAGCAAGATTTCTGTGTCATAATATTCCATTACGAGTGGTTGACACAGGTAAAGTGTCTCTTGAAAAATGCCATTAAGAGTAAATATTTTAATTGGTCTCTAGCGGATTGTTGTCAAGATGTTGTTGACAAGCAACAGTATCGTCGCCTCAGTGGATGTGTGGTTACATTGACAGCTCTCAGCGTATTGCATGCGGTCAGTGTTGAAATTGTGTCAACAGTCCAAGTAAAGTAAGCCAATTACACCACGTAAAAGTCGGTGTTCCACAGATATTTGATTTAAATACTATCTACAATCTTTAAACATTATGTTTACTACTGCCAGTAGCACAAGATTTATTCTTCTCAATAATATCATTGCGAGTAATATTTATCAGACTGCTTTGCTATATTAAATATTATATAATTAATACCAGTTAAGGAGTCTCACACTGCTAGAGTTGCCATACTGTCAAATGCATTTACAAACTGTTAACTTAACATTAACTTAATATGTAATATGTAAACTGTTAACTTAACATTAACATAATATGTAGAGTTTAGCTCTGTTAAAGCATCGCCGATCAGTAATTTTAGAAACTATTTTATTTAAGTGCCGCACACAGTGTAGTTGTATATAACTTACTATCACGAGATTAATAAACTCGAGCAAAATCGATACGCCAAGTGCAGCTCGTAAATATAGTCAAAGCATTATGTTGAGCTGGCATTAAAGAGCAAGAAGCTTACATCATGAAATTCTTAAAGCGCACAAAAGTAGGCAATGTCTTTGTGCGAAGCCGCATGCATTAGCAATTTATGTGATGTTAACAGACGGCGCATGGTTTTAGCCATGACTGAATCGCATTAAACGCTACGTCTAACAATAACCTGATTTATGGCATTCAATTTATGCAAAAACAAATTGCCTAAACACATACGCACACGAGGAACACGTACAGCTGCTAGCAAGCATGGCTAATTAGTTGGCACAATGAGGCAAAGACTATTTTGCCGGTTTGTGACAACGTGAGTTTTAACAAGAGTTACGTGGTAGGAAGACGGGACGGGACGATGACGACTACGAGTGGCTGTTGTGACTGTGAAAATTATAAGTAATTTCCAGGCAACAACATTATCGCCATCTTTTCGACTTCATGCCGCCCACATCCTTAATTAGGTACATAACATTCGTCTCTCTGAATTTACTTCACTCTCTGACTCTCTCAGTCTTTCCTCTTGCATGCATAATTTAGCATACGATTTAGGCAGAGAGGTCGCGCATAATTAAATTCATTTTAAGTTCGCTATAAATCAAAAAGCCATTTTCGAGCCAACACCCAATGGAGTACGCTCAATTGTCTGACTATGCAATACCCTATAGAGTATATAATTGAAGAACCATGCACATTTAAACATATCATTAGAAATATCTATTTAAATGCCCTGTAATAAAGTTATCAAAACATTCTCTCACTAACGTATACTTAACGTAGCTTCTTAACATATTTACATGCCTTGTGGCGAGCACACACATCATAGGGTATGCAAAACTTTTCACTTGACTCACGTGTTGGGTACATTTCGCATCTGTCGCACGCTGAGAAAGACCACAATCAGTGTCCCGTTGCCGAGCACGCCCACCACAAAGATTAGGGCGAACAGGATCGGTACAATGTAAGTCTCGGGTCGTCGACCATATGGCACGTAGGGTGTCTCTGTGGTGGCCAAGCTGATGTTATCATCAAAGAGCGTCGTCTGTGCCGTTGTCGTCATCGCCAGCTCCAACAGCATTTGTGTGGCATTGAGTGGCGTCTCCGAAATGGAACCGGTATCCAGATCCATATTCATATTCATATCCATGGTAATGGTGTTAAGGTCGTTAAGTAGCAAACTTGTCATCATAGATCCTAGGCGTTGCACTTCCTCTGCTGAATTTCTGCCGCAATAAATGCTTAATTATTTAAGCGTAAACTATTAATTCAATTTCCTGTCGCCACGTTTCCCGTTTCATTTTATACAACGCGAGTTTTTTATTCCCACTTGCCCGCAAATGTTTCCTCTTTATTTCAATCTCTCTCCCTTTTTACTTTGTGCTAAAGTTTTTGATGCAAATTCGTGGCGATAAATTTTCGCAACTGTTGTAGTTGTTTTTGTTGTTGATGTTGTTGTTGTTGTTGATGCGATGTACTGTAAACAAAATAAATGGAAACAAACGTACTGTGAAATGCGTTCAGTTTTGGTTTTGGTTTAAATCAAATTGAGCATATTTTAATTGCATTTTGCAGTAATCGCTTTAGACCACCCGAAAAAATTGTATAGAGCTAGAAATTTAGGGCATTTGATTGAATGCACAAGTTGAGAAGTTAGAAATATCCTATAGATACTTTAGAGTTGAAGGCAACACTTATTTCAATTCATGTCTGTTTAAAATAAGCTTTTTGCTAGGATTAAAAAAACGTCAAATTTCTTTATTATTTTCCTTACTTATCATAATTTAAACAAAGTATTTATAATGGGTTAATGGTAATCAATTAATTAAATTCCTCGCAGCTCAAATAAAACTATTTACCTCTTACAGAGCCGAAGGCTTTCCAGATTGTAATTAAAAATATTGCAGCGTATAATTTTTTCAAAAAGCTTGTTTATTTTTCTGCGAGAAATTGACATGTTTTTAAAATATGGTACAAAGTTGCCCTTCATAATTTAATATTTTAAAATTTCTGCTAAAGAGTTGTCAGATTTAATTGAGCTACAATTTGCAATATACATGAATATATATGAATCTCAAATAATTTTAAATGAAATGTTTACAGTAAAATGTTAATTGGTTTTATTTTTGTCGGTTCAACTGTTTTCAACTTTATTTATGTAAATTTTGTGTGAAAATATTAAACAAGTCTGACCAAATATTACACTCGACCGGGATGGGTGTTTTTTATAACCATTTCATAACATTTCGAGAGCAGTCGTGTGTGGATTTTCTACTCAACCAAGGAAGACAATAAATGCACGCACTAAAGGGCTTCAATGGTTTGTTACCTGGACCGAGGTCAAAGGACAAGGCACATGTACTTTTATGTTACTTTAATATCAGCGAACTGGCAAGGCCAAGGGCCAAGCACAGATTTCAATTACAAGGAATTCCATTTGCCACTTGCCTGGTGACCCATAACCAAGGGCCAAGAATCAGTATTGAAGGATCCAGAAGCAAGTGAAGTGAGCCTGAAGCGTCATTGAAATTTTTGCCAAGGCGTCAGTAAAGCATTTTATGACATACTAAGTGTAACTGTGTATGTGTGAGTGGATGAGTGTGTGATTAATGGCTGGAAATGTAATGAAAGGATACGAGGACTCGCATACCAGCCACGTTGATAAGGACATTAAGACGCTGGGAGTCATAACTCTGTAACTTTAAGCCGCAGTCACTTGCAGTTGCAATTAGCTGCAAAACAGGCAGACAATTTATTTCAATTTCACTTTGTTTGTTTTAATTAAAAACTATTCCACACACACACACACATACACAGAAAATTCGCACACATTTCAAGCATACACATCTTGTATTAATATCCCTTTTGATGTTTTCGTCGAGTACCGAAAAGCTGTCGGCAAAAGACTGACAGAGCTTTAAATGAGCAGCTGCCCCTGAGACAAAGAGAGACGACAGAGTCAGGCTTTATTTTATGTTGCATGCAACCAGCTGTGGCTGCTGTTGCCGACTTAAAATTCCCAGACTGTGGCAAACAAACACCGACAAAAGCATTACTAAAAGCCATACGAGAAATGACACCAAATCATTTCTGATTATGTGACTTACCTTGCACGGTCTTGACATGAATTCAATAAGTTAATGTCGGTCAGAGAATACACTGCGTATGAGCGATAAACTAAGTAGAAGGATGTGTGCTGAAACACACCCTTTGAATCTAAATCAATTTTATATTGTTTCGTAGGCAGAAGACAAAAATTAAATTATTTTATATTCAATTTGATAAAAAACTTATTCAGAAATACTTATATAATAAACTCCAAGAGAAAGATACACTCTTTAGTCTCTGGCTTAATTGATATTCCTAAGTAATATGCAGGTTACGTATAATAAACTGAATAGAAACCGGTTTTAATAACAAATATATATCTTTTACTTGACTACCCTCTAAAGGAAGAAACTCAGTTTCCGCTTGATAAGAACTTATGTGAAGTAAACAACGAATGCATTCGCTGCATTAACTTCAACTTATGCTTTGCTTATTGCATTGAATTGAAAATTCACTTTGGACTCCGAGTTATTTTCCCTTTTCTCGCATAATTTACTTGGAAAAGTTGTTGCCATTCCGCAGAGTAAAGATTAAACCATTGTTGGCAATTCTCAAGTTTTCTGTTAAAACAGACAGGGTGAACTCCCCTTCTGCTCTATCTTATACATAACTGCTACTGCACCTCAAGACTGCTCATCAATGTGGCAGGCAGTTAACGGCATACAACTAATTAGCTTGAGTTGCAACTCAGTTAAAAGCAGTTCAATGCAGCTACGTGAAAAGTTTTTATGCAAATTTCTCGCTGTGAGCATTCATTGCTCCTATGCTGAATATAATATGGCCAAAGTTCTCCCGACTCTACTTCAACTTTGTTTATCTTTTCGCAAGCGCATTCTGTGAGTCCAGCAGGTCTAATGATCAAAATGGATTTTTAATGAATTTATGAGAGCGTACAGTGCCTGCTAATTGATGTGCTCAATAAAATAATCATTTAGGAGCAATGTAATGGCAACAGCTTGAAGTGAATTGCTCGAAATTGCATAAATTGAGGCAGCTCAACAATAGGATACCCATTTACAGTATAATCTATACACATTCCTTGTTAGTTTATTTCTCTATTTACATTATTATATATTATATAGTATTGACGGGAAGTCAGGTTCCTTTATTGTATTTCAAATAACAATCTCTATTTTATTTGCAAATTGCTAATGACTCATTTAGTCAGCCACAATAACACTTTATTTATAGACTTATGATAATTATAAATAAGATTTCAAATGAAAACAGTACTTTCTTTTGATTGAATATGTTCCTTTTGATGCTGTCGCTATGACAGCTGCTTTGCTAAATGTTAAATAATTCTAAATCGAAGAACACATTTTCCATTCCACAATATTGAGAAATCAATAGAGTGTCTACAATCTACAGATGAATAAATAACCCACGCAAGATGCGCATTAAAATTTAATTTGAAATCAAATTATAAATGCAAAATTAATTTGAACAACTTCAGCTTTACAAAGGGATAAATTAGAGAGCTATTTAGGATGTGTCACTTTTGATATCAGCTCGGAACTAATTAAGAACTTATACTAGAGTATCTGGAATCCATTTGCACTGTTTCATTTCGCTTCAATCATTTGCTAAAGTTACAAACCAAAAGTTTCGCACATCATTTTCTGGGAGCAGTGCGAGACCTTTGATAAAGTTGGGCGCTCAACAAAATGTCAACGTTGTCGCATTGTTTGTCGTGCTTGTAATTAATTTGTTAACACAATACAATGGCCGAGCAGCTTCAAGGATGTCAACCTGCACACACATTCTTACATAAACAATACATATGTACATAAGTTCGCTAGTGTAGGTAAGTATGTTTGTGTTTGCCGTACACTTAGCTAATTGAAATTTACAAACTGCACGGCATTTAATTTGCATAAAGGATCACAAGGCTTCGGCTTTGGCTTCGGCTTCATAATTGGATCATGTTGCCTTGCACAAATGATTCAATTAAATTTCATACTCATTACACATTTTGAATGCGAATAATTCGGTGGCTCTGCTTATATATTCATCTATTTTCGGTGGCACCATTAGGACCAAATAGCAAACCTGTTTGGCTGTATCAATAACGGGCTTACAATACTCCACGCCAAAAAAAAAGAACAAATGGAAAAATGAGAGAAAACAAAAAAAAAGGGAAGTCCATTGATTTATGACAAGTCGGTGGCGGGAATGGTTGGCTCGCTTATCTCACGGCCATCTGGATGCCACGCATTTATGGACTCCCATCGAGTGTGTTGCCCTTTTGCAAACACACGCAGACGCAGGGGGGGGTTGGGGGGGGTGCGAGTGAGTAGATTTGATAAATCAATGCAATTTATCAACAGTTCACTTAAAATCTGTCGCATGTTTTCGGGCACCCGACACTTTTATCTCATCGCAAACATTCCGCACACGTCCCGCCGGCTTTCCTCAGTTCGAGCACGACACGAGTATCGTAAGCGAGTGCGAATCTTATCTGTCAAGCGTGGGGCTTAGTGCGTCTCCTAATAAATACAGTAGAGTCTTTGCCACCTCAAACACACCCACACACACACGCACACAACTCAGCCAAAATATTTTGCAATAAATAACGCGACTCAGCAGCATTTTACAGTCGTTGTACTCATTGTTTTTCTTTATGTGTGTCTGAGGATTCCTTGAAATATGCGCCCGACCGAACAGACTACCTATGTTATACACACTCTATATGAGTATCCACTTTCTAGGAGGGAGATTCACCAAAAGATTTGTGACTGGGCATTTGTTTTGCTGCTTGTAATTGAATATGCCCAGGGCGAGAGTTTCACGGAAGGCAAACGAGAAATATTACCCAATATGCGTATACTTGTAATGGAACAATAATATTTTACAAAATACCCAAGTTATAAGTCAGTTGAGGGGAACGGCACTTTAATAAACCATAAGCCAGTGAAAACCACTGTTTGGTGATGCTTGAACTGTTGAACTGTGCAAACTATTTAAAGTTCAAAGTCTAGATGGCTAGCTGGCATAGCTAGGCTGACTTGGCCTGGAGAAATCCACACAAAAGTCATTTAAAAATATTCACAATAAACTGAGATACGCTTTAAGCCACAGATAAACATGCAGCGAAATGTGAATACGAATACGAGTTTATTTATGCACACACACACTGTCTGAACTACTCAGTTCAATTATCATAAGAACGCATGATGGAGCCGCAATAAAAAATCAAATTTAGCGCCGCTTTTAAACCATTTCAACTATATAGTTTCATTATTTGCCTGCATAAATGTCCCACTTGCTCCTTCACTCTACTCTGTTGTGGCTAATGGAATTCGCGGCTTATTGGAACCCTCGAGGCTTTAATCTGTTTCATATTCTGTTCATGAAAAGCGCTTTTGATTTAAAAAAAGGCAAAAAGTAAAAGAAATAATAATGGAGAAAAGTGGCTGATAGCCATTATCTACATAATTTATATAACAGCTGAACCATTATTTTTATAAATTTTCCCCGCCTGCAAGAATGTTTTAAATTTGTGCGCACCGGAAATCGACTGTCAAAGCGAATTGCGATAACATTTTTTGTCGCTTCTGGGCAGCAGGGGATTCCTTCACGCACAAAAATATTGTATATTATAGTAGACTGTAATTTTATTGAGCAATTTGAGCTACATAAAAATGTAATTTAAAGCGTCTAAAGTGGATAAAGTGGAATGGACGTGGCTGGATGGCTGGCTCTACTGTCAGCACTCAATCAATGCCCCACTAAGCTGCAGAAGCTTGCCCCTGTTCCTAATGTTTGTTAATAACAATGCATACGATAGAATTTTAAATACTGTGCCGCCCCTTTTGGTAGAGAAACGTGCAATTTGAAGTGGCATTAGTTGGGGCCAAAACTTCAGTTGGCCAACAAAGGCAATTGTAACTGCAATTGTCTGCCACACAAGAGTTTCAAACTCACATACACAACTTTTAAGCGGCAACAGCTGTCAAATTGGCAGAGCACATCGAGTAGTAGTAGTGTGTTCAAAATCTGTTTCACCCTAATTGCGCAATATACAACTTAATTATTTCCCATTAGTTGAAGTACTTATGTCTATTACATTCCGGAGGAAAAACTCATTTACATAACATACTCAGCAAGTGACGCAATCGTGGCGAAATCTTTTATTGGAATACTTCATCTTGTAGCTTGCATGCGACATGTGGGGGAATTTAATGAAGACGAGTACATTAAAATTCTGTTCTGTTGTCATCAGCCCCATGCATTCATTCGCTCTGCTTTTTTTTGTTACGCTGCCATTTCATTTTTGCCAATGAAGTTCATCACATTTGCTTGTGTATTTTCTTAAAATTTCTGCACTTTCATTCGACATTGCGACTGGCTAATTGTGCACTAAAAGCAACATTTTTCCGCCACTTTTTGATTTTGTACTCTTACGCAGGGCACATTGTTTCTGTCACACATTGTGTGACATCCACAAATTGTAAATAATTTGAAGAAAGTGATGTATTATCTACTATTTAGTGTTTGTCAGATCAGTTCAAAAATAAGGGTATTAAATCTGCGACATTTCGAATTAACTCACTCTTTCTTGATCTGCTTTTTTAGCACGACCCTTGGTCGAGTGTTCGTGCATGTAAATGAAGTCCCTGGCGGTTGATTTATGCATTTGAGTAATGGTGTTTTCACACAAAGCCTGACAGTCTCTGTTGTGTTGTTGTGACTGACAATGTAAAGAGCCCAACAAGCAAAACAAAAGCATGGCAAATGAAATACATGGTAATTCAATTGTCTGTGGAGTGTTCTATGCTATAAGCATTTGAAGATGTGCGAAAAGTAAGACTTTAAATTGCTTCAACTAATTTGAATAGATTTCGATCTAAACTTGAATTGTTTCTTTAACTACGTTAGCGATTGATACTTTACGAGAGCTGCTAATGACATCAACACCCGCTGTGTCAAAACGACAACGCCTCATTTCGATTGGTCGCCTGCTGAGATGTGTTGACTACTTTTAGGCTGCCTCAATGTACTTCTTGTTGTTCTGCTCATTAATTCAAATTTCTTTTTCTGTGGCGCGTTTTATTTTAAGCATATTTTTTTAGCAAGAACGCGGCTGAACCTAAATGCCGCCAATTTGCATAATTCCTCCCATTCTGCAAGATGCTCAATTTCTGTACTATTCTCGTAGTTTGTTGACATCTCTTTGATGGCCAGCGGGCCAGCAGGCTCTCCATCAACAGCAACAGTTTGAATTTGGATGGCTCTCAACACATAAATTAAGCTGTAGGTTCGCTTACAGAGTGACAGCTCCTGTCTTCGTGAGGCTCTGTTCCCATCAACAGCAGCTATACCATCCCACATACATATATCATTTTCATTTTGTAATTTGTCTCTCATTCCACCGCCCTCGACTAGTCCATTTGTGCCCAGCGGCCCACAGTTAATTGGTTGGGTGTCGGCAATGGCCCTGCTCGTATTAAATTACATGACAGCATACATGAAAGGTACAGATGAGGAAGGAAGTTCACTGCCGCTCATTAAATGTGTGAAAAAACGCCTGTGGCTTGGCATTTATGAATAATGCGGCGGATTCAATGTGGATTATGCAATTTACGATGTCAGTGAGGCTTCCGCTTTAACTTTTGGCCTAGTTAACTTGCGGAATTTAAAACGATTTATATGAAATCTCTGCTTTATTATTTCTATCGAGCTATTAGTAGAAAACTTCGGCTGACGAGAATCCATTAAGACTTCAATCGGAATAGCTATAAAGAAGATGCCTGCCACTTGCTTTTTTAGCTAGTTCTTTTAATGTGGTGTGATGTGTTCAGCCAATGGATAATTAAATGCAGAGTCGACTAGATTTTGTATACATTATATGATATAAATAAACTACTAATGTAAATGTCTGCCTCTGTTAGAAATTATGACAAGCTGCCTCTCAACAATTTAATACTGCATTTCAATAAATTACAAGCACTGCTCATATTTTCGCATATAGCTAATTAACAAAAACAATGTTGAGTAAAAGGTAATTGTAAAACAATAGCGTAAGTGCTTTGAAAAGTTGAGCACCCTTTAGGTTTCCACAACAGTTCAATTCAATTACCAACTATAAATGCCACAAACTTTTGAACTTTATTGGGAAGCCAGTACGAAAGAGGAGGCGAGTAATGATAAATTAATTTCTGCTCTGAGCTCTGAGCAGAGCAGCGAACATTCTTAATTCTGTTGTAATCAGTTTGTGCTCGAAACTGAAACAGAAGTCGCTGCCATTTCATTAATTCCAAGCGCGTGCCGCTTATCAAAAACTCTCTTGAGGAAAGTATTAAAAACGTCAGCTTCGATTGTATAATTAATTAGACAAAATTCTGACACAAGTCAGAATTGCAAACACTTATCGTAATTTAACCGATTGCAAGTGGCAAAAACCATATTTCTTTCAAATGAAGCGTACACCAAATTTGCAACGTTTGTAAATTACTAATGCATGTGGTCTCATTTGTTTTTGCAATGCAATAATGCTAATTGCATTTCCACTATAGCTTTGCATACTTATAGGAACCACACTACTAGGGAAAAAGTAAAAAAGAGTAATTTCCTAGATTAACAATTATTTGTCGTTAGACTAAAGTAGGTCAAGCAACATAATTATTTATTAAATGGCAAGGCTCTTTATTAACTCTGTGATTACTTCATTCATACTACATGCTAAACGGAATTACCAATCGATTATAGATAATAAACAAATATAATGCTCACTCTCTATCTCTATTATTATTTATGAGTATTCGATATAAATTGATAATGATTAAATTTATTTATTATCTGGCTATTTTCCAGATTACGTTTTCTTTATTACAACATCGCTTTCAACTGTCTGCCAATTGCCCGACAGTTGAATCCAAAGCAGTGCAAACTTTACTGTCTTTACTGTCATATTCAAGTGCTATTGGTTTGTCTTTAATCTTCAGCTTGCCATCAGCTTTGAAAACAATGAAATCGTTGAGCTTTTTATTCAATTCCCACATCTGTTAGGGACTTGCATTTAAGCTAATAGGATGAAAACAATGGGGAATTCCAATCGTACTGAGAAAATACCACAAAGAAGGAGACAAAAGCCACTTGCATAGTTCAGCATCATTAGGTCTGTGTTTTGTGGTGATTGGCTCTTGTCTTATATGTGTAGACACATCACACATCGCACATCGCACATCGCACATAGACACAAGCACAAACACATTGATCCTACAATCGACTCCAGCGTCACTTTTAGCAGTCATTTGGTAAACAAAACCAAAATAGAGTCAAGCAAAGTGACTGACTGCAGCCTGACTGTTCGAAACAGGCCGCATTTGAGTGAACATTGGAATGGGAATGCGGTAAGGGGTAAGTTGTGAGTTGTGAGTGGTGAAGTGAAAGCAAACAAAACGCTTAGGTGATGCGTTCGTCATGGCCATGTTTGATAGCACTTATTAAGCATACGACGCGTGTGCACAAAGCCTTAAATACGACACAAAGCCACAGAACAAAAACAAAAAAAGGAAGCCATCCAACAAAAATACAAAGCAAAACAGAGTCCTACTCGACGAAATGAGGGCTATGAATGGATATCGAAAAAGTTTTCTCTCTCCTCCACTTCACCACAAGAGTTGTTCTTGAATGAGGGTATATTTGATATGTTTTCAAAGTTTAGTTAAACTGTGCAATAGAAAAGACTAAAGGTACAGCATTTATTTGATCTAAATCTTTGCCATTAGTACAATTATACATAATTTTAATTGTTCAAAGCCAATTGCGTTTTCCATCAGTTAATTGTAAAATAAAATGCGCATAGTCCCAGCTAGCTTTGATGTGGATATGTCCAAGTGAAGCCAACTAATTTGTCAGCTAATTGGCTGCAATTGTTGGGTGTTGAACTTATAGCAGTGACTGTGCGATGCTTACATCACAGTCACATGCAGCGGGATACACACACATAGGAAGCTAACGAATGTGCATTATAAAAATTTATGGCTCATAGAAATTAAATGACAGCCATTCGTAAGCATTAACATCGAAATTAGCTCAGTAACCACTGAGTCCAACTAACTGATGCTAGTAGGCGGTGTCTCGACTATGTGTACTATGAATGTATGTAATACTTGTATACAACAATTGGACTTAAGCATGAAGGGAATTGCAGGAATTGGAATTGGAAGCATATTGCAGATATCAACAGCAAGTGGGTGGGTTAATGAGCTTACAAAGTTCAGCCATAAAAGCCAAGGCTGCCAAACAATGTTCGCTCACATGAAGAAGATGAATATCAATTTATTTCACTGCGTAATTAATCAGCTCGATAATCAGAACTTGTACTGCTCAATTACATAGCAACTAATTACAAGCATATCTTAAGCATGCTTGACTAAACACTAAATTTACTGAATATGATAGACCAAAAATATCGAGCATGAAAGTGTCTGTTTTCTGTATTCAACTTTGAGATACCAGATACCTATATCTGAACTTTATCAACTCTACAGTCTTTTACACAGGACTTGGCTTCTTTCTATCGGTTATAATACACATAAACATTAATTTCAAAGCACTATTCTGATTTTTAAGGAAATTGTTAGTTTAAGCTAGTCATTTTGATTTATGTATGCCGGGTATAGAAATTTATAATACACATAAAAATTGGCATCGTTAAGCTGTCGAGTGGCATACGAGTATGCCAGCCAATACACACATATAATATATATGTACATGTAACCAAGACGATGTCTGCACTAAAGCACCAATCTCAAAGATTATAAGAGCTCAGAACATTAAATTGTATTTTTATGCCACGCGCTGCACCAGTTTATTTAAACTTAAGAAATTTTCATTAGCATGCTGGAATATAAGAGACTTTTCTCAGGCGCAAATGGGGCGATCATTTTGGGCACAAAAATTGTATCGGATTGTGATGGACACGAACGTCCAGCCCGCTAAATAGCCGTATGGTTCAGGTGAGTAATTTTTACGATCTAGCTATTTTGTTTATTTTTTCTGGACGCTAGATGTTTAGCGCTGTCGCGTCGGTTGATTATAAACAATCTTTGCCATGTACACACTAAAATATATGGAATATATATATATATATATATATATATATCCGAAGCACGCCTCCCATTTATATTTAAACGGAGCAAACTTTGACAGCAGTCAACCTGACTACTGTGATCAACATTGTATAGAACATTGAACATCGTGCAACAATTAGGTAGACATAATCGTAAACAGTTGTTTGCCTGACGCTACAGCTACTTAGGGCTTATTTTAATAGTCTTGGCCAGGGCACGTTTAAGCCACGCGAATCGCCAGCTGCCAAATGCTAATAAATGGCACGCGCTTGCCTTTGCACTATGGATGCACTTTGCCAAGTGGAAAGTGCCTTCCGCCCAACTCCAAAGCCCTGCTCCGAGTACCCTTCGACCCCTTCGCCTTAAACAGTGCACCATGTCGTTGTGCTCTTTGTTCGCTGGCATTTTTCATTAGCTACACAGTTGGCTTGCAATTGGGGATCGTGGGTTCACTGCGGTTGTGTGCTTTATTCATAAATTGCTATAGTAGCTTGAAAAGAGAGGTGTTGCCAAATCCCAATCCCATTCGAGGTTTGTCATTTGCTAATCCTTCTTTGCTCAAACATTTATACAGTCTGCGGTTAGTGATTGCATGGATAGTAAAGAAGAAACTTTTGATTTAGTTCGAAACAATTGCAAGAAAACTTACTACGTCGAAATGAAGGTACACAATAGGAAATATATGAATTTTGTTCATTAAGCAATGAATATGAATATACAGTTATTTCATGCTAAAAGTTTTAATCGACAAACGATCACTACCAGTTTGTAGCAAGCCGCCATACTTAATTTAAGTCAACCATGAAAATATCGATAGCCGAAATAATCTTTTGCAGCATAAAACATAAGTCATATTTGGTTAAAAATTATAAAATGTAAATTGGTTTGCATTAAAAAATAATTGATACAGCGAGGGAAACTAAAAACAATTTACATTTGCAGCTTGAATATTCAATGTAATACAAATAATGCATGAATTAACCGCAACACTGTTCACATCTGCTAAAATATAAAACTAACAGATTTATTAAAGGTCAGACACCCATTTCAAATTATTCCAAGGGTTCTGCCCGATAACTAGACCCAAAGCGCTGATTTGCAGCGTGGCAAATAACGGAAGCACACAACGAGGAAAGGGCCACAAATGAAAACAAAACAATACGTGGAGGGAAGCTCTGGTCGGTTGGGATGTTCTTGTAATTCTGTAAATGTAGTTGTAGAAGGGAAAGCTTTTTCTGTGCGAGAATTATTGCATTTGGCATGCTTTGCTAATGGATAGGGGGAAGCAAAAGGCTGTAAAAGGGCTAAAAGCCAACGAAGAGATACTTTATTAAAAGCGAATGCAAAATGCATTAAAAGTGCGACATTTTATTTACGTATAAGCAATGCATTAATTTGCCAATCAATTTTCGCGTATCTGTTCCGTGTCAGCTGTCAGATGTCAAATTTGCTGCCCACGTCGTACAATATACTCTGCATGTAATTGGCCGGAATTTACCTGATCAATTTATGATTTCCATTTGGAGCACTTTGAGCGACATAGATAAACACATTTACATCAAATTTCAATTATTATTTACAGTGCTTACATTTGCGTTTTAGCGTTTCCTTATTTTGGGATCTTGGATCTTATAGCACGTACACGCAATTTACAGAATGCTCAGCGGAAAATACGTAAGACATTTGGCTAATTTTGTTTAAATTTAGACTTTTTATCACTTTACGATTCGCACAGACACTATAACTATAACCAAAACCGGAAACTAACATCAACGCTTGAATTTCGCGCTAAGTGAGAAATTGCCGCTTCCGCCGGTTGGCAGATGGTGAACTGGCCACGACAAGCGAACGCAGGCGACTTGTTGGCGCGCGCAAAGTCGACGACATGTTGGCCATAGTTCCGAATATTCATTCACACACAGTTGAAGCAATGATTGGCAACGGGAGCATTGCGGCAAGGGAAGGCTATGTTTGCGCGAAATGCCGGTTGTTGATTGCGCCTGCGCAGGTCTTTATAACATTTGACTTCACACAATTCGGTTAATATTTCTTTGAAAGTTTGCAAAGTATTTTGTGCTTGTTTTGTTTTTTAGGTTTTCTCTCTTCAAGTTTACTAATTAAAATCTTTACTACTTTTGATGAATTTGTTTTAAAGTCATATTACATCTGGTAATCTTACACAAGTCTGTTATACTCAAAAGGGCACTGTTATGCCAGTATAGCAAAGTTTGAAACCATTCAACCGAATAAAGTATTACCAATCAGCATTTAGTAAGAGGGAGCGTATATTTTTGACATAAAATAGTATGTTTATAATTTTGTTCTACGATCACACTGAAAGTCATACTATTATTCCTCTTTTCTTTGATGTCTTGTGAATGACATCGTTTTTGCTGTAATAATTGTGAGTTATTGTGAAAATCGTGGCAAATAGCCTACGAAATAGGTGCTGCTAGACAGAGTAAAACGCTCTGACTTCATTGAATGTCGGGAGTGTATGGGTATACCTTATAATAGTCGCAAATTTATGCGGTCATTATTTTGCAAACGCCATGTTGGCCGCTTGCACATAACCTCAACCGACAATTGACAGCTAAAGCAATGCAGTTAATAATTTGTATACGTTTTTGTATATTTTTTTTCAGAAGGCGGCATAAGCATAAGTAAACATGTCACGTTTCTTTGCCAACGGTTCCGACTCGGAATCTGAGTCCAGCGAGGAAGAGGTCCAAGCACAAAACTACAACAAAGCCGCCAACTTCGTAAGTACCACGCACACATTTAGTCTCCCTGATCCACTAATCATATGAAATCAACATCACAGCAATTCAGCGATGACGAGGAAGAGGTGAAACGTGTCGTGCGATCCACCAAGGAGAAGCGATATGAGAACCTCACAGGCATAATTAAAACGATACGCAACCACAAGAAGATTAAGGACATACCGAATACGCTGAGCAGCTTTGAGGATTTGACGCGCGCTTACACGAAGGCGTTGCCCGTCATCTCGAAGGAGGAAAACGGCATTACGCCGCGCTTCTACATTCGCTGCCTAGCCGAGCTTGAAGATTTCATCAATGAGGTGTGGGAGGATCGCGAGGGACGAAAGAATCTCTCAAAGAACAACTCGAAATCGTTGGGAACACTGCGTCAGAAGGTGCGCAAGTATATCAAAGATTTTGAGGATGATATGGCTCGTTTCCGAGAAGCACCCGACCAGGAGAGCGACGTTGAAGAAGGCGAGGGTGACGGTCACGACAGCGATGCCGATCGTGCTGGCGCTGATAGCGACGGTGGTGTGGTTGGTACTGGAAGCGGCAAACTACCCGAGCAGCCCAAGGTGGCGAAATCAGCGCCATCAAAGCCAGTTCCTGACGATGACGATGATTCTGACGATTCAATCGACTGGGACTCGGACACCGAATCGGAGACCGAGTCGTCAGAAGATGAGAACCAATATCAGAATATGCGTGAGCGTTTTCTTAAGCGCCCTACCGATAAAGAAGAAAAGGATGACGATAAGAGGAAGGATAAGCGCAAGGAGCAGAAGCACAAGTTGCGCAAACGTGCTGAAGACGATGAGGATGGCGAATGGGAAACTGTTGTTAAAGGCAATGTGGTTGAGAAGCCGAAAATGTTCGAAAAGGATGCCGAAATCGATATTCCCCTGGTGCTGGCCAAGCTGGTCGAGATCATGTCTGCTCGCGGCAAGAAACGTACCGATCGTCGCTTGCAAATCGATTTGCTGTTTGAGTTGCGTGACATCTCGGAGCAGCATGCTCTGGGCACGCCCGTTAGCGTGAAGATTCACTTCAACATCATTTCGGCCATTTTCGACTACAATCAAAAGATTTCGGAACCCATGAAACTGGAGCACTGGGCTTTGTTGCTGGAAGTGATGCAGAGTATGCTGAAACTGTTGCTTGCCAATCCGGATATCAACATGAGCGAGAGTGTTGCCGAGGAGCATGAAGAGTATGGAGTCGCACCGTTCTTCATTCGCGGCTGCCCACTGGCTGCCGTTGAACGACTGGACGATGAGTTCACCAAATTGCTTAAGGAGTGCGATCCACACTCAAACGACTACGTTTCCCGTCTTAAGGACGAGATCAATGTGGTAAAAACCATTGAGCTGGTTGTTCAATACTTTGAGCGCACCGGCAGCAACAACGAACGCTGCCGCATTTACCTGCGCAAGATTGAGCATCTCTACTACAAGTTCGATCCTGAGGTACTTAAACGTAAGCGCGGCGAGCAACCAGCTGCTGGCTCAGCTCCATCCTCTGTCGAGGTGATGGATAAGCTCTGCAAGTTCATCTATGCCAAGGACGATACGGATCGTATACGTACGCGTGCAATTCTGGCTCACATCTATCACCATGCCATGCACGATAATTGGTTCCAGGCCCGTGATCTTGTGTTGATGTCCCATCTGCAGGATAACATCGATGCTGCGGATCCATCGACTCGAATTCTCTACAATCGAATGATGGCCAATTTGGGTCTGTGTGCTTTCCGTCAGGAGAACATCAAGGATGCTCATCACTGTCTGGTCGATCTGATGGTCACCGGCAAGCCAAAGGAGTTGCTAGCCCAGGGATTGTTGCCTCAGCGTCAGCATGAGCGCTCAGCGGAGCAGGAGAAGATTGAAAAGCAACGTCAAATGCCATTCCACATGCACATCAATCTAGAACTGCTCGAATGTGTATATTTGGTCTCGGCTATGCTTCTCGAAATTCCCTACATTGCAGCCCATGAGTTTGATGCCCGTCGTCGCATGATCAGCAAGACTTTCTACCAGCAGTTGCGCTCCTCCGAGCGCCAATCACTGGTGGGACCACCAGAGTCTATGCGGGAGCATGTTGTCGCCGCCGCCAAGGCTATGCGCTGTGGCAACTGGCAGGCGTGTGCCAATTTCATAGTTAACAAGAAGATGAACACCAAGGTGTGGGATCTGTTCTATGAATCGGAACGTGTTCGCGACATGCTTGTTAAGTTCATCAAGGAGGAGTCTTTGCGCACATATCTGTTCACTTACTCCAACGTATACACTTCGATCAGTATACCATCGCTGTCGCAAATGTATGACTTGCCGCTGCCCAAGGTGCATTCGATTATTAGCAAAATGATCATCAACGAGGAACTGATGGCCAGTCTGGACGATCCCAGCGAGACGGTGGTCATGCATCGCTCGGAGCCATCTCGCCTGCAGGCATTGGCTATGCAATTCGTTGACAAGGTGACCAACCTGGTCGATGTTAACGAGAAGGTGTTCGACATGAAGCAAGGCAACTTCTTCCAGCGCGGCAACATGGGCAATCGCGACCGTGGCTATAATCGCAACCAGAATAACCAGGGTGGTAACTGGGGTGGTCAGCGACGCGACAATCGTAATCAGCGTAACCGTGGACGTGGACACCACAAACAACAGCAACAGCAGCAACAACAAGTGCAGACCATCGAGGAGGAGTAGACACCGTCACTGTAGTAGCCCACAAACAAATACATGGCAATGGCTCTGCGATTAGGGCAATGGAACAAACGAGAAACAACAACTGCTGCTAACAACTGTGGCCAGACCTCCGATTCAGTTAATCCCTGAATCGGAGGTCTGCACTCTTCCACCTTTCTTTATGCTGTTCTGTGAATTTGTTTTAACGCTCATTATGCTTAAAAAAAACTTATTGATAAATGCATTTTGTATGAATTTAAATCTAAAGTGCGCAAGTCTATGATTAAAATAAACTGTAAAAGAAACTAACTACAAACAAAAACAAGGAAAATTTAAATGAAGTTTTATTTAAGATAATAAGATTAAATTATTATGTATTGCAATAAATCTTTATAAAAGTAATTTAGTGTAAACCCTCCCTAGGCAAAATTTGGTTGGTTTTTTGAAAAAGATTTGTCACCGTACTAATCAGCAAAAGCAGAGACCATATGAAAAATATCGATTGCGAAACATCGAAATGTTATCGGTAGTCTATCTGCGCCCAGCGCACATTTTATTGGATCATTGAATAACAAAGTCGAAAATTAATTGTAAATTAGAATTTCAAATCTACACAATGAACAGCATTGGCGATGAATGCAATGAGCTTAAGAAACAGTATGATGCATGTTTCAATAACTGGTTTGCCGAACGCTTTCTAAAAGGTCAAACCGATGATTCCGTGTGTGCGCCTATTTTCAAGGTTTATCAGGAATGTGTTAAGGTGGGAAGTTCATTACCAATGGCCACATCATAACTTAATCTTTAAAACTTTAATAAACCTTTAACCCACAGAAAGCCATGCATGAACAAAAAATTGAATTGCGTGAAATCAATGCGGATTACACCACCAGCTCTGATGATGACAACAATAATACAGCAAGTGGCAACAAACAGCAAGCCGGTCAGAACAAAAGTTGACCGCATATATCCAATTTAAAGCCGTGTAATGCTACATCGATCACAACAAGCGAGCCCCAGATTTGTACCTACGTTGAGGTGCCTGTTGGGAGAGAGGAATCATTCCATCAACAGAGACGGCGTAAGCCACGCAGTTCTACAATCTAAAAAACAAAATGTTTTCATGAGTTGCAACTTTTTGAATGCCACAAATGTGTAATAAAAATTATAAATATGTTGTGTTGAAGAAAAATATTGTTATGGTATTTGTATATAGTATTTCTTTTTAATAAATAATATCATTATTAAAAATTTAAATAGCAAACCTTCTTAGTCACATAAAAAACAATTTATTCGCACAGAACAAATTGTTTTTATTTGATCAACAATAATAATCGATTCATTGTGAATCCCAGAATCTCTTATCATAAGAGGAGTCTTAAGGTCAGGTACTTTTTCTGATGCTAATCACATTCACACAATTATGAATTTATCATCTATAAAAGCGGTTGCAGAATTTGCTCAGACAACAAACACAAAGTGAACTGTCAATCGCAAACATGCAGTTTCTCTCAACACTTCTGATGTTTCTGCTGGTTGCCTGTGCAGCTTGCGTTCAACTAATCAACGCTGAACCCTTCGCGTCTAAGTCAGGATTGGGCGAACGCAGTCGTCCGCAGACATTGCCACCGAACAGGCCACAGGGACCCAATAATAGTCCCTATAGCTGGTAATCAGATACATGAATGTAGACATCTAGTGTTTAGATAAATATGTTTATGCAAGAAATAAATACAAGTTATTTGAACACAATTTTTGTATTTTCACTTATTGAAGCATATACTCTTTTTTAGTCAAAACAAACATACATACGTATGTTCCTGGCTTTCGAATATTTTGACTTAAAAATTATGTTGATTCGAGAGCAAAACACTAAAAACACCAACGATCAAAAACGTTTTTAGCCGAAATGCCATCGTGTGTCTGACGTAGACAAAAACTTAAAAACTACACAACTTTGTCTTAAGATTAAAAGTAAACATTGGGTATTTACTTTCCGCCAGCTGTGAACTTAGAAAGTTTTTCCAACAAGCCGATGTATGAAGTGTGCTCGTGTGCGGTGGCTAAGTCGGAAAGTTTCTCAACGAACTCATTGCTGATGCCCTTCTCTTCCAGCAGATTCATCAGAAGGTCATACAAATAGCCATCTAGGACATCACCAGCAACGGCATAAACTTTGTCGCTCCACTCGCCCTCAAAGATTGACATTTCATCAATAGAAAATACATCATTGTATTCGCCCTCCTGGGCTTCTCCTTGCAAAAACGAGCATGTGAATGACAACGTCGAGGTGCCTCTAATAACATCCACTTCAAATTGAGGTTTGCTCCGCATTTCTCCCAACTCCGGCTTGTCCGCATTGGGATTAATCTCTGGCTCTTCCTCGCTGTCTACAGTGTGGTTTACATTGAAACTGATGACAACCTTTTCCTTGTCCGTCTGCTTGGTCAGTTCGACATCGGCGCCGGTTAATTTCACGCTGAAACCTTCCAATGTGCTTGGGACAGTTTTGCCCTTTTGCACCTTGCGCTCAGCAATGATCTCCTCGGTGAGGAATTCGACCAATTCGCGCTCGCCTGTTAAGAAAAATAATAAATTTAGCTATTTGTTTATTCTCTTGAATTTCATCACCAACACGTTTTTAAGGTTATGTAACAAAGTGATAACACGCCAATCGCGCACACATTGAGAACAGCTTTTTTAATCAATCATCAATAGGAAACTTACTCTTGGTGTGAACATTGCATCCACAAGTGCAGTTAATGCTTGGCTTGTGCACATTTAGCACAGTAACGTGGTCACCGCCTCCTGTACCCACCGCCGCCGGCTTTTTAGTCATGTGCCACAGGCTACGGGTAAAATCACGTTTGCCTAATGCACCAGTTGCTGAGCTGGCCAAGCTGGCAAAACGTATTGTTGCTGTTTTCAAGCTATTCATTTTGTTATATAATATTTAGGGAGTATTATGCTACTCAACAGAAAAATGTGCTGCCGCTTCTATGTTGCAACTTGCAATAGATCTGCAGGGTGACCGATATTAATGAAGCCAAAAACACTTTTTTTTCCAAATGTTTCTACCTCATAGGACTAACCATACAATACATAGATATACCATTTCATACAAGCGTAAATGCACACACTCGTTTCGGTATATTCATAGTACATAGTACCATCAATAACCATATAAGAGATATTGTATGGTTAGTGGTACCACTAAGCAATGAACATAATAGAGTCCGCATATTGGGTTTTTATAACCCCCGTGGCAGAGGCGCAGGGCTCTCTCGCGTTCGGCTCTCTCTCGAGAACTCGAGCTAGCCGTCGTGTTTTGAATTTTAAAAACCCCTGAGGCATGATGCAATTATATGTATATAATTGCATCATGCATAGAAGTAAAGTAGCTTCTCTCTCTCTCTCTCTCTCTCAGAGCATATCAGTCGTCCTCTTTTGCCCTTCGCAGATTAATGGGACTTTTGATATTACCCATATATGAAGAGCTTTGGCACATTACTATACATACGCATCGTCTGCACGAATGCACTCGCGAAACTCATTCGGGCATTGCTTCGCCGTTCGGATATGGACAAAAAAATTAGTATAGCCCAAGAGGTATAAAAATGGAACTCGAATGAATCCAATAGTTAGTGTCATTCGAGCGATCATACATGGAGTGCGTTACTGTTACTCTACTGCTGGTCCTGTTGGCGATCACAGTGGGAGCGGACCGTACCTTTGAACGATGTACCCTGGCTCGTGAATTGGATAACTTAGATGTCCCGCGGAATCAGATAGCGCATTGGATATGCATTGCAAATCATGAGAGCAACTACAAAACCTGGGTGAAAGGACCTCCAAATGATGATGGTTCCATAGATCATGGTTTATTCCAAATCAATGATCGTTATTGGTGTCAGTCCAGTGATGGATCAAAATCTCACAACCTCTGCAAAATATCGTGTGACGCATTGCGAACAGATCACATAGATCAAGCATTAAGGTGTGCCCAAGAAATCCAAAGCAATCAAGGCTGGACAGCTTGGACGCCTGTTTTAGAGCATACCAATAAAAAAATACATAACGTCATATCGTTTTCCTTTTCTTTTTGCTGTTCACATACAAATACAATATACATACATATGTACATAAAAACCAACAATTCAATTCGTGATGCACGCACCGCACCTTTGATGACCTAGACTAGAATTCTTCAGTTATTAGTGATAGAGCAATATATGCAAATGAAGAAGAGTATTCACTTTTCCTTATCCAAGCAAAACACTTCTGAAATGAAACTCAGTTTGAAATCTGAAAAATTAAAATTGAAGCAATCGGACAAGCAGCAACTGCATACACATTATGTTTCTTCATATGTATGTGCGCTAAACACACATACACACATATCAAAACAGCGTAGTTCTACGACTGAATTGATGCTCGAGTTCTCTCTGTTCACTTCTTCGTGCGAGAGCGCTGCGTCTCTGCCTCAAGGGCTTTCAAAATTAAAAACACGACGGCTAGCTCGAGTTCTCGAGAGAGAGCCGAACGCGAGAGAGCGCTGCGCCTCTGCCCGGCCTCTGCCACGGGGGCCATGAAAATCAAAAACGAAAACAGACCGTATTTTTTGGATATGCGGACTCTATTATGTTCATTGCTTAGTGCTTATAGACATATTATATTTAAATTTCAGCATATTTTATTGCGAGTTTATATTTGTACATATATTCATATATAATAACTCGGAATAAAATATGCTGAAATTTAAATATAACATGTCTATACTAATTAATTGATTATAATGACACAATATTCATACAAGATCGACAGGTGCAGTCGGCACACGCCAGTAAAAGTAAAAAGTCAAATCAATAAAATCACTACCAGCAGCAGAACACAATACGTCACAATACGATGTCGAAGAAAACAATGATAAGGGGAGGCAGGGCACAAGACAAGAAACCAAAATAACAACAACCATTGGTGTTAGCTGCAAATCGAATACACAAAATTTGCCTACAACAATCATCAAACGTTTAGACGTTCGAACGCAACCGCTAACGGACTGAACGCAACCGTATTTACTGGCACATATTTGCTCGAGCCAACATGCAACTAAGCGTCCAACAAACTCTGACTATACCGAAAAGAGTGTGTGCGTTTTCGCTTGTATGAAATGGTATATCTACGTATTGTATAGTTAGTGCATGCACTGAATCTGTCAAAGCATCAACCGATTATCGAATGTATCGAAAATTGGCATTCTATTTTTTTTTTCAGATGGCAACGCATTGCAAAATGAATTATTTTTGTGGACAGGTGGCATCGCTGTACACTCACAAGTGTGCGCACGGTTGGTCATTTAAAGAATGAATGAAAACATCAATGAAAAACTTGTTGTGGAAGTGGAGGATGACGACGCCGACGCAGCTGATCAGCACCCCAGCTGTCCCCATGGTCCCACACTGCTGTTTTACCGCCAAGGTCAATCACCCAACGATGGATTCTACTCGTGCTCTGCCCATCGCAACCCAAAACTATGTGATTTTCGTATGAGCCGGAAGGAATGGGCAGGAAACCAAATAAAACGAAATTCAAAGCTTCAAGATTACCCTAAGACACAGTGTAAAAGTGATCCTGATCCCACAAGCCACCTTGAAGCACTTTCGCAGGACGATGTCCACGCTCAATACTTTTTTGATGAGAATGCCCTGCATTTCTTTGCTGATCAGTGTCAATTATTAAAAATAGAGTAAGCGAATTGATTCATTCATAATATATGATATAAATTTCCCCTTTCAATAGTAAAGTAGTCTGCGTGGGAGCTCCTCGCCTTCACTTTCATCTACAACGCTATAGCAATACAGAAAGTTTTTTACTCGATTTCGACGACCGATTTGGGAAATTCCTGACCGCTAAAGAATTTTGTCTTTATAATATGTGCAATAATCACTTTTTCTATAATCGTCGGCCTTTTGAGGCATTCCTCAAATGTGAGAAGTGAGTTCGTTTCTAATAATTCATAAAGTAAGCTAATCTTTGATATTGTAGCAATGAACGTGTGTTAATTGTAACGGACCCGCCATTTGGTTGCCGAACCGAGCTCATTGCACATACACTAAGATCTCTTATGCGCCTGCATAATCGGATCAACTGCCTCCCGAAAACCCCACTGGCCGTATTCTGGGTATATCCGTATTATATGGGAAACTACATAAAGCAGGACATGCCAGAACTTCAAGTCTGCGACTATAAACTCAATTACACTAACCATAGTCGATACACAAATGTGGGCGCCTTCCGCCGATCCTATGGCTCACCGGTTCGCGTCTTTACCAATGTGCCACTTGAACTGTTAAAGATGTCACTCTCTGAAGGGTACAAATACTGCGACAAATGTCAACGCTTTACGGCCGTGGAGAACGTACACTGTGATCTCTGCCACAGTTGCTGTTCCCAGAATGGTCAAACTTATAGGCACTGCAACATCTGTGATTTATGCGTTAAACCAAATTACGTACATTGTCAAAGCTGTCGACGCTGTAGCCAACTTGAGGGGCACAACTGCAAATTGTACCAGTCGAAGCAGATCTGCTGGCTTTGTGGCCATCGTGGGCATATTGAAAGCAATTGCAAAGTTTGGCAACAATTAAGGCATACAAATCGTAGAAAGAAGCTGAGTCTGACACAGCATCATGGCTGTCTTATTTGTGGCCAAAATCATAATGAACGCAAGTGCAAACTTCGTAGCCGGTACTTCAAGGAATCACACTTCATGGGCCAAACTTTAATAGTAGCTCGAAAGAAATAAGATCACTTGTTTAAGTAGGTTCATTTGCGAAGGTTTAGATAATAATTAATGCAACAATGTGACTGTTATTTTGTTCATCTCATGTTTTTTGAATTAAAAAGCAATGGTTTTTTATAATAAGAATGCCTAAGGACAGTTGTAATTGCCTTAAATGTGAAGTATGAAGATAGGGGCGATCAGCAGCAATATTACCAATACTGGAACTGGTCCGCTGTCGTAGATGAAAGAGATAATTATCCCAATTAAATTTATTTATTAGTTACTAGACTCGCTTTAATTGTCTCTATTGAAAGCATTACAGCATTAAAATCAATGACATTTTTTCGTGCCACATCATCAACAATACTGCAACTCTTTATGTATATTTCGATTTGTCATTTGTTTTAAAATGGAATCGTTATCATATATTTTATTCAGTAAAACTCATGTTTTCGGCAAAAATGTTTCACGGCAGTGTGTGTTGCGTATTACATATTAAATATTAATTACAATTTCAATTTGTGCACGAATAGTAAAATGGCAGGTAACTCTAAAATTATTAGCAAAAAACTTAAATGCTTAAACATCGTGCGGCAAATACAAGCAGGTTAGTAGTAAGCTATATCTGAATAAATGAAGAGCCCTCTTAAACTCCAAATGGTTTACTAGCTACCTAGCATTTGCCGTTCGACGGCGCCTTGGGGCGACAGATCTTACTGCGTCCATTGGCACCGTAAACAATGTTGCAGGAGAAGGTGAAGTAGCCGCACGTCGACGACTTTGTGTAGTATGTGGATTGGAAGTTTTTGTTTTCCTGTGGCGGGTTCTTTGAATTGTCCATGCTGCCAGTCACAGACTTTGTGACTGTCACATAACTATCTGGTGCACGAGGTTTGTGGGCGCCACCATTGGATGATTTAGAATCCTCATCCTCAACACTGATGTTTACTTTCTTGTCAGTGTTGTGCAACTCTAAAGCTTTTGTGTGGAACTTCTTCTCCACATTAACTGTGCCCCGGAAACCGCTAGGCACAGATTCGGTAGTTGTTCGTGTTGAATAAGTGTTGACACGACCGTTTTGATTCTGAACCACCCTGTATTGATCAACGCTTGGATTGGCAACTACAGCTTGCTGTTTTTGAGTGGGTGATGATTGGGAATATGTTAGAGCAGGTGTAGATGCTAAGGAAGCTGGCTCCTGACTCTTGGTTTGACTAGCAGATGTGGAATCGTCTTCTAGTTTAACGGGCTTTTCATTGTAGTAATCTTCTTCGTCGTATTCATCAAGTGCCTCATCATCTTCTTCAATTTCTTCGTCTTCACTTACTGCGGCTTCGGGCTGACTGGGTTTGTCGATGTCATTATTCTCCTTGCTGGTCTTCGTAGATTTCAGTTGTATCTCGGGTATTCTATCGGATTCCGATGTAAGCGACGGGCCGCTGTAGACGGCATCAACGCGATCAGTGACTCTGAATATAGAAAACATTCTAAGTGAATATCAATAGATTTAAAGTAAACTGATCAATACTAACGCATTGCCAGTGTTGCCAAATTGGCTGATTGTGTTAAAAAGCTCTCTATTTTGCTCGCGATAAGTGGCCACCTGCTCCTTTGTTCCTGATGCAGATTGAGCAGCGCCATGGTAGGATACACCAAAGCTGAAAGGGGTAAAAAATTGCTTACATTCGTCATTACATTGAAGGACTCATTCGTGCTAACCTGGATGTGCCGTGTATTTGAGACTGACTCTGTCCTGAGTGACTGCCCGATTGAGCTGATGCTTGTCCCCCACCTGAGGTAGCTGCCACATTGTTATCTTGACCTGGCCGGAAACCAATTTGTGCTTGAGATGATGTTTGACCAGGCCCACTGGATTGAGCATCGGCTAAACCGCCCTTATCATTGGCCTGCACTTCGCTCTGGCTTTGGTGTATAATACCCCCGCTCTGAGATGACGCCTTGGTACCGCCATCCTTGCCGTTGAGTTGGACTTGAGCTTGTGATTGTGAGGGACCTCCAGATCCTTGAGACTGACTCATTGCTCCGTCAGCATTTCCTGTTACTTGTGCACTTGCTGCGCGATCCGCGTCAGAGGTCATAGCACTTGCACTGAACGAACTACCCGTACTGTAAGTACCAGACACTTGCGTTTTGGCTGTACCTCCATTCTTCTTGCCTTGAGCACTGGCCGATGCTTGACCATCTCCAATGGCTGATTCGGCTTGCGAGAAGGCATCATCAACTCCAGCAACGCCAGGCACACCTGTTGAATATACAATTTAGAACTTTATATTATCTTGGCATGGTTCATAACTTACTAGCACCTCCGCCTGGGACGAGGCCAGTTCCTCCGCTACCAATAGAGCCGCCAGGGATACCTGCAGAATACCAAAATTAAAACATTGTCTTAAACTAATCATTTCTGTCTTACCAACAGCACCACCAGCTGTTACCCCAGTTCCAGGACTAGTTGTGTAACGTCCAGTTTCGCCACCGACAATACCTGGCTGTCCAATACGTCCAGGCTGAGTTAAAGAGCCAGCCGGACCTCCTGTTCCTGTTTGAGTTCCATAACCAGGTTGTCCCACTCCAGTTCCTGGTTGGCCTCCGCCAATTCCAGGTTGAGTTCCGTATCCTGGCTGACTTGTTCCATAGCCAGGTTGTCCTACACCAGTTCCTGGTTGACCCCCACCAATTCCAGGTTGTCCGCCAACACCAGGCTGAGTTCCGTATCCAGGCAGACCTCCCGTTCCGGTTTGAGTTCCATAGCCAGGTTGTCCTACACCAGTTCCTGGTTGACCTCCACCAATTCCAGGTTGTCCGCCAACACCAGGCTGAGTTCCATATCCAGGCAATCCTCCTGTTCCGGGTTGAGTTCCATAGCCAGGTTGTCCTACACCAGTTCCTGGTTGACCTCCACCAATTCCAGGCTGTCCGCCAACACCAGGCTGAGTTCCATATCCAGGCAAACCTCCTGTTCCGGTTTGAGTTCCATAACCAGGTTGCCTTACGCCAGTTCCTGGTTGACCCCCACCAATTCCAGGTTGTCCGCCAACACCAGGCTGAGTTCCGTATCCAGGCAGACCTCCCGTTCCGGTTTGAGTTCCATAGCCAGGTTGTCCTACACCAGTTCCTGGTTGACCTCCACCAATTCCAGGTTGTCCGCCAACACCAGGCTGAGTTCCGTATCCAGGCAAACCTCCTGTTCCGGGTTGAGTTCCATAACCAGGTTGTCCTACACCAGTTCCAGGTTGACCTCCACCAATTCCAGGTTGTCCGCCAACACCAGGCTGAGTTCCATATCCAGGCAAACCTCCTGTTCCGGGTTGAGTTCCATAACCAGGTTGTCCTACACCAGTTCCTGGTTGACTCCCACCAATTCCAGGCTGTCCGCCGACACCAGGCTGAGATCCGTACCCAGGAAGACCTCCTTGAGTTCCATAACCAGGTTGACCTATTCCAGACCCTGGTTGACCTCCAACTCCTGTCTGTGTTCCACGGCCGGGTTGTCCCACTCCAGTTCCTCGTTGAATTCCACTTCCCGGCTGGGTACCGTAGCCAGGCTGTCCTGTACCAGGTTGATCTCCTCGAGTTCCGGGGTATGCACTATCACCATAGCCAAGCTGATTTAGTCCTGTTCCGGGTTGACGACCGCTAATACCTTGAGTTGAGTATCCTGGCAGACCACCTATTCCGGTTTGAGTTCCATAGCCGGGTTGTCCTACACCAGTTCCTGGTTGACCTCCACCAATTCCAGGTTGTCCGCCAACACCAGGCTGAGTTCCGTATCCAGGCAAGCCTCCTGTTCCGGGTTGAGTTCCATAACCAGGTTGTCCTACACCAGTTCCTGGTTGACCTCCACCAATTCCAGGCTGTCCGCCAACGCCAGGCTGAGTTCCGTAACCGGGTAAACCTCCAGTTCCGCCTTGAGTTCCATAGCCGGGTTGTCCTACACCAGTTCCTGGTTGACGCCCACCAATTCCAGGTTGTCCGCCAACACCAGGCTGAGTTCCGTATCCTGGAAGACCACCTGTTCCGGTTTGAGTTCCATAGCCAGGTTGTCCAACACCAGCTCCTGGTTGACCTCCGCCAACACCAGTTTGAGTTCCGTAACCGGGTAAACCTCCAGTTCCGCCTTGAGTTCCATAGCCGGGTTGTCCTACACCAGTTCCTGGTTGACCTCCACCAATTCCAGCTTGTCCGCCAACGCCAGGCTGAGTTCCGTAACCGGGTAAACCTCCAGTTCCGCCTTGAGATCCATAGCCAGGTTGTCCAGGTTGACCTCCGCCAATTCCAGGTTGTCCACCAACACCAGGCTGAGTTCCGTATCCTGGAAGACCACCTGTTCCGGTTTGAGTTCCATAGCCAGGTTGTCCAACACCAGCTCCTGGTTGACCTCCGCCAACACCAGTTTGAGTTCCGTAACCGGGTAAACCTCCAGTTCCGCCTTGAGTTCCATAGCCGGGTTGTCCTACACCAGTTCCTGGTTGACCGGTTCCGGTTTGAGTTCCATAGCCAGGTTGTCCAACACCAGTTCCTGGTTGACCTCTGCCAACACCAGGCTGAGTTCCGTACCCGGGCAAACCTCCAGTTCCAGTTTGAGTTCCATAGCCAGGTTGTCCTACACCAGTTCCTGGTTGTCCTCCCCCAACACCAGGCTGAGTTCCGTATCCAGGAAAACCTCCAGTTCCGCCTTGAGATCCATAGCCAGGTTGTCCAGGTTGACCTCCGCCAATTCCATGTTGAGTTCCGTATCCAGGCAAACCTCCTGTTCCGGTTTGGGTTCCATAACCAGGTTGTCCAACACCAGTTCCTGGTTGTCCTCCCCCAACACCAGGCTGAGTGCCGTATCCGGGTAATCCTGCAGTTCCGCCTTGAGTTCCATAGCCAGGTTGTCCTACACCAGTTCCTGGCTGGCCTCCGCCAATTCCTGGGTGTCCGCCGACACCAGGCTGAGTTCCGTATCCAGGCAAACCTCCCGTTCCAGTTTGGGTTCCATACCCAGGTTGTCCAACGCCAGTTCCGGGTTGTCCTCCAACTCCAGGTTGAGTTCCGTAACCGGGTTGTTGTCCATATCCGCTTTGACTTCCGTAGCCGGGTTGCCCTGTGGTGGTTCCAGGTTGATCTCCACGAGTTGCTGGATATTGTTGTGTGCCGTACCCTGGCTGACTTGTGCTAGTTCCAGGTTGACTTCCATAACCACCGGTCTGTCCTACGCCTGGCTGAGACCCGTATCCAGGCTGACCACCTCCGCCGGGATGACGGGCATCAGATCCAGGCTGGGTTCCGTAGCCTGGTTGACTGCCAATACCTCCAACACCAGGTTGACTACCTACTCCTGGCTGAGTTCCATATCCTGGCTGTCCTCCTCCGAGCTGGCCTGTGCCAGATCCGGGTTGAGTTCCACCGATACCTCCAACTCCTAGCTGACCACCAATTCCTGGCTGAGTTCCGTAACCAGGCTGATCACCAGATCCAGGTTGAGTTCCATATCCAGTTTGACCGTCGACACCTCCAACTCCTGGTTGTCCTGCAACTCCGCCTTGAGTTGCATAACCAGGACGTCCTCCGGTCTGCCCTGCGCCATATCCAGATTGTGTTCCGGTACCTCCAGTTCCAGGCTGTCCTCCTACACTTCCTGGTTGTCCACCGTCACGGCTTCCATAACCAGGCTGTTCTCCTGGTCCTCCTTGACCTGCTTGGCCTCCAGTTCCTGGTTGACCACCAACCTGTCCATCGACTCCTGATTGATATCCTGGTTGACCTGGCAAACGGCCGTCTATCCCGGTTTGACCACCTACACCGGGTTGACCGCCGACTCCAGGTTGACCACCTATGCCAGGCTGGTCTCCACCAACTCCAGGTTGTCCTTGGCTTCCATAGCCGGGCTGTGTTCCAATACCAAACTGGCTGCCTGTGCCTGGTTGTGGTCCATAACCTGTTCCTTGTTGAAATCCAGGGCTAGTTCCAGTTCCATCTGATTTGTAATACAATACAAAAACTACTACTCGAATCTTTAATTGTAGAAATTATAACTTACCAGTACCAGGAAGACTTATTATGGCATCAGGCCTTCCAATAAAGCTGCCGCCACCAGGATAGAGGGATGCGCCACCGGCACCCCCAGCACCTCCATACCCAGAACATTCACTGCAGTCTCCTGAAGAGAATTGACTCTGCGCTTGTCCCATGCCATGGCTACCAGCTTAAAAAGCCATTGGAAAGTTAACTGACTAAATCTGTGTTTTTTTTTTATTATTTGAACTTACAAACAGTTGAACGAGAGCCACTTTCATTGGCTTCCGCCTCAGCCTTCCCATCCTGTTCGGGCTTACCGAAGTTTAAGTACTGAGACTGCGTTTGTCCGCGATTACTAAAAGTGCGACACGATTTTAAAGAAATACCGAAAATGATTTGATTGAATGTATCTACTTACTAGCCTCTGCCGCTTCTTTTGGTTCTCTCTAATTCAGTTAGGGGAGTTAGCTCAGCATCATCATCAACAGATGATTGATCCTGCAGTAGATATGAATTAAGTTCAATGCTAATGCCAGCTTAATCTCAATCATTCCCCGTCGATATTTCAAAAACTGACCTTGGACACAATTCTATGCATTGAATGTCTCTTATCAGACTTTATTAGGCTGAGTTCATGTGCATTGAACTACTCTACTTTCCCAAATGAATTTGTAATATATAAATCTCATTCACATGCACGGCTACACACACACACACACACACTAGCACACAATTAATCATTGACAATTTTGACACTTACTATGGCCGCTCCATTCGTGTATGCTATTAGAAGCACCACGCCAATCAGCATGCCCCATCGAAAGGGCAACATTTCAGTAAATCTAATATGAATCCAATGGAAACGCGTGCTCGAAGTGGACACAACCAGCAAACTGTGAATTAAAATTGAATTGTATTATCAACACATTTTCATGATTATAAATTTCATATTATTAGTTGGCATTTTCTTCTTCAAGTGCTTGTTGTTTCGCTGTTCTTCGCAGTGTCTGTCACAAGGGTTATCACTAAAGACACTTTATTGAAATGAGCGCACAGATGCCAAAAAAAAAAATCAAATAGAAACTACAAAACTAAGCTCGATCTTGGGTTCGATTTTAATTTCATACATGACGTAATTCCATGTGTGGGCAATTTGTGAAAGAATTTTAAAAACATTTGTATAAAAGGTAATATTACAGCATTTGCATTGTCCTTTTTCATTGAAATTAAAATATTCACTTATTCCTTTTAGGGTTTTTAGAAATTAATTATCCTGCAATATTTTATTTTGGTATTTCTTATAGAAGCACTCTTTCACTTTTAATTTAAATGTCGAATTCAGTTTGTTGTTATCACTTAATTAAGTATCCTTTTTGTTCAATATCCTGATCATTTAATTTGTGATGGCATGTGGCACTGAATATCTTGTTAGTTTCTTTACAAAAAGATATTTCAAATATGAATATATCTTTAAACTTGATTTATCCTTCATAATTAAATGTGAAGTATTTATGTAAGTATTTTATTCCACAATCAGTTTCACTTTTGCTCATACTTCTTCGCCTTGCGTATAGGATCCAAGTAATAGTTCCGATCTGCAGCCGAACGCGACAACTGCCGGATTGCGAATAACGTAACGTCGCCAGACGATGGAAACGTAAAGTTCTCGAGCCGGAGCTTGATTCATTGAAAGCAAGCAATTTCAATACATTTGCATGTGTCAGTATGAATATTTATGTAGGATTCACACTCAGACATTGAAGCGAGCAGACTCGGGCTTCGCCTGGTTTTAGCTCTATCTAATCGTATATTGAAATTCATAAACATACATATAAACTTGTACAGAGACGAAGCACTTAGTGCTGTGCTCGGCTATGGCTTGTCATTCATTTGATTCTATCTTGTGTGCGTCTATGTGTATGCCTATTCCATTACATATCAACACTTTGATCGTGTCAATCGATCACTTGGCTTGGGGCGCTCCATTGAATGTGTCTGCGTTACAACATCGTCGCAGATGGGGGAGACTTTTGACCCATTTTAGGGAAATGTGCGGCCATTTATTAGCATATAAAGATACGCAATTGTGTATCGCTTAGATACACTTACACTTACACTTACACTTCATCCACTTCTTCCATTTTCAAGTGTGTCCCCGCGTCCGGCTCATTAAATATGCATGTGGCTTCGTTCCCAGCATGTTGCAATTGCCTGTCCAATGGCTTGTGGTTGTGGCCACTTCGTTCGAGAGCTATGTTTTGTTTTTAATCCCTTAATCGAATTTCAGCGGAAGTAATTTGCGCTTGATAACCTCTGTGCCTCCTTGGCAGAATCGTCATATCTATTTATAGTGCATACTAACTTTGTCTAAGTCTGAGCAGTCCAATGTTAAACGCGGTTTTGTGTTATCGCCCTCTATAGTTCTTCCATCATTTTTGTCTTCTTTTTTTCTTCTTTTTGAGAATTGAACTGTACATCAATATGTAGTGTTGTATTTGTATGTATATATGTATATATATGTTTGTATTAAAAGGCTTGAGCGTTTGCTGAGATAGTTTCAAGGCTACGCATATTTTCAATTAAAGCGCGCTCTGAAAGCTCCACCACCAACCTAGTTTTGATAAGATCAACAAGAAGCAAACATTTCATTAATAACAAATTGCTTAGGCCTATGGAAATAAATTTGCATGCACCCGAAAATCTATTTAGAACATCTACATATGAATATAAATTGAATATTTTCTCTAGTTTTGAGTGCTGATTTAATAAAAACATAGACAATAATAAAGTGTTGTTATGACCCCTTTTTTATTAGGGACATGTGTCCTGATCATTTCCAATAGCAAAAATGTACTCGTATCAATTATATAATGCGTAATATTTGAGAACTATTTGATTGATTTTTTTCTTTGTTTCTTTTTCTATTCTTCCTTTTTTTTTTGGTAAAATCATTCGTTTTCAATTCCTATTCATAATCTTTCAATTTTTAAGAAAACTTTGTACTGTATATAGCAATGGAAACCAAATTTTGTGTTGGAGTGCCATCAGAGAAATTCGATTTTAAGTCAACAAGTTTTGGTCAATTGTAACTAGCGCTTGGGGTAAACTATCCCAAAAATTAATTATTTAAAAAGGAACGTATTTGAAAAAAAATAATCAAATGAGATTACATATAAGCTGTTTATGTTTGTTTATCTTTTTTATGCAATTTCGGTTTTATTTTAGTTGCTAATACATTTATTTTGGCTGACTTAACATTTGATATTTACAAGCATGATATAGCACATAAAACCCATATACATACATATATATTCGGGCTATATGAAAATTCCGCTTCGATTTGAATTTTCGTTTGGCTTGATTCACCCTGTGCCGTCTGAATGTGATGGTATATTTTGCTAATAATTTTCTTGTGTGAAATACCAAAGTTGGTCACACTTTTGACAAACTAGTAAGTTATTTGTTTACATTTTTGGAATGAAAGTTGATTTTGGTTTCGAAAAAAAAATAAAGTAAAGTAAACAAACGCGAACATGAACGAGGACTGGATGCCTTTATTATTCTGCGGTCTCTCGATACCCATATCCTTGTTTATGTGGCTTGGCAATGTTGCATTCTCTAAATTCTGGAGCATCGGCTATGAAGGTAATAAATTGCTTTTACTGATAAACTAATACATTTGATACTCATCCTTAGAGCCGGCTGTCATACCACCCACCCGTTGGTTGTTTTCAACCTTGGCCCCGCTAGCGCTAATGACAGTGGCGCTGCGACGACGTTCCGTAAGCAAATCTGGTGCCGTCTTAGGTGTGGTCGTTGCATTCACGCTCTCTATTGCAAGTCATCCTTTCTTTGCCAGCCTGGTGGTGTTCTTTTTCAGTTCATCGCGAGCTACCAAGTTTCGAGCACAAGTAAAACGTAGGTTCGAGAACGACTTCAAAGAGGGCGAGGGGCAACGGAATTGGGTTCAAGTGCTGTGCAATGGCGGCATGGCAACGCAGCTGGCGCTGCTCTATCTGATTGACTGTGGCAGTGGAGAGCGTGCCATTGACTTTACCAAGGAGTATCGCTCCAGTTGGCTAGGAATTGCAGTGATGAGTGCGTTTGCTTGTTGCAATGGGGATACCTGGAGCAGTGAATTGGGCAGTGTGCTCTCCTCACGCGATCCTATCTCAATCATCAGCTGGCGACGTGTACCACGTGGTACAAATGGCGGCATATCTTTAATCGGTGTTGTTGTCAGCCTGCTGGGAGGCTTGCTGGTTGGATTCGGCTATTTTGCGACCGTGCGTTACACTGTGGATGCAAAAATGTTGATGGTCAGTCCACCACAATGGCCTATCATATTGTTCGGTGGGCTGGCTGGACTTTTTGGTTCATTGCTGGACTCAGTGCTGGGTGGACTGCTGCAGTTTTCAGGCATTAATGCTCAGGGCAAGATAGTTGATGCTCCAGGCAAAGGTGTACGTCACGTGAGTGGACTGCGCATTTTGGACAATCACAGCGTTAATCTCATCTCCAGCATTGTCATGGGTGTCACCATGCCGCTGTTGGCTCTGAAGTTTTGGCCTGTCCGATAAGAGCGATCATCGATCACCAATCATTAGGCTCTCTTGAATACTACCTTCCTGTTATACATAAGAGCTCATATTTTTGTAATGCTTTCAAGCTAACAACTTGACTTATGTATGCAATGCAACCGATAGACTCGAAACAACGATTAGGGCAATTACACCTTGTACGACTCGCACTAATACTACTACTAGCTTAAGGCATCACATTCTAAGCAATTATATATTTTGTTTTTCTCATGTCTGAGTGTAAACGCTTAAGGTGAGCTTTGGCAGGTCAGAGATCGTGTCAAAACTCAGATTAAGCGTATTTTTTAATTTAATACTGTTAAAAATGAATACGAGTAAGATTGATATGTTATATTATTGTATACTTTAAGTATACTGTAAGTGTTGTATGTATTCTGTACTCGTATTAAAAATATATATGGATATTTATTTTTTTGTTGTTTTTGTTTACAATACCCTTATATCACTTAGAAAACAAAGCATGCACTTTTAAAGAATGTTTTGTATCAATCTAGAGATAACTTTATTAATCTCTTTGCACTTTAAATCTTTTCAACTTTTGCAATTCAATGTTGCGCAATAAATTGTTGGAAAAAGCGCGCAAGGCCTCGCTGGATGGCGTTGATGTGCCCTGAGCTGGCTTGGCAAAGCCAATCGAAAACTTAATCATTAGATCGCCAATCGGAGAGTTGACGAATTGGGAACCCGTCGAGATGGTCTTGAATATGATGCGACGCTTGTGTTGATAAATCTGTGGATCATGAGGCAGACTATTGTTGGGATTGGGTTTCGAGTTTGTCTGATTGCTGCTGGCATTCGGACGTTGCTTGTGGCTTGACGCTGCAGGTGGAGGTGTGCTGGTTGCCAACTCCACGTGAGTGATGGGGCTTGATGTAGTGGTTGTCAATTTGGATGGCAAATCATGCTTGGAACGTGTAGTTCTTGGCAAAGCAGTGGTGGTGCGTCTACGCTGAGGTCTACGTGTCGTGGTGGTGCCGCTGCTGGTACTAGTGCTGCTGCTGCTACTTGAAATGCTGGTCGGTTTTTTTGTAGAGCTCTCTGTTGGTTTAACGCTGCTGCTACTCGGCTGTTGCACCTGGTAGCCTGAATCGGGCAGCTGTTCGTCGACTGTGGCTGCATCTGGTCTCTCTGCATCGGCATAGCCATGTTCAGATTCTGGGGCCGGCTCATCCACATAGTCATCATCCGTTTCGGTTTCATCGTTGTTGGTGAAAAGTGGCTTATTGGGTGGTTGTTGGAGGCGTTGTCGCTTCGTCTTGCCATCCTCATAAATGGGTACATCCGGTCCAGTTGCGGCCAGCACTTGTTCCATTTGCTTCTGTAGTATTTCATAGAGCGGCGCATTCTGCACATCGTCGATCATCTCAACGGGCTCATTAGGCACAAACTGATTATTAACGTATGCGCTCCGACCATCCAATTCGTCATCCACATCCATGGCATCTTGGTCCTGTTTGTGAGCACGTGCTTCCATAATCAATTCCTCGGGCGGTGCATGAGTAACCGCATCAGTGGGCATTCCTTCGATGCCAAGCAGTGCTGTAGAGCGCAAACAGTCTGTGTCATTTTGTCTGTCATTTGATTATCTCAACTTACCTCCACTTAGCAGTAGGATCAGGCCAAAGGTTCTAGTTGTAGTTGCGCTTGTCATTGCAGTCGTTTGGCTTCTGTGTGCAGTTGTCGCATTTGTTGCATCTTTTATACCATGTCGCCAGAGGGGCAACCTGTTGCATCCACTGTTGTTACCACAACCCACACTCAATCAACAAAGTTTACTGCTTCAGATTTTTTATGATTTGTGCCCTATTGAATTACTGATTTGATCTAGGGCTTAAGTATATAGAACTTGTTTGACAGTTCAATGAACTGCACATTCTCCAGATGATGTTGTTAAGATATCTCAAATTTGTTAGATGACCCAAGGGACTTGTTGCACCGCCCACAGTTCAACTATTTGATTAGATTTAAAAAGATTTCCCTTTGTTGAAGTGGAGTTAAGTGCATCTTAAGTGCAACATTTTAGGTAACCCAAACTAAGCGGATAACATTTCCTTACATTTATTTATTTATTTCAGATAACTTACATTCTGATCAGCAATAATTAGGATCTTAAGTATTTTACATGCTACTTTATATTTGCGTGGGATATTTAGCTAAAAGTTTTATTATTTTATGTGGATCTTCCAAATATAATAAGACCTTTTCTTCTTTATAAAATGTATTTAGCTATGCTATATATTTGAAATTGTTATGTATTTTAAGAATGATTTAAAATTGTATGTACATTTACATGAAATAAAATTAATACATATGTAATTAATAGCTCGTTCATGATTGTCAGTTTGTATTTACGAGTTTATTTAATTTATGAGTTAAGTCCAGTTGCGTATTCTAATCCAACTAAATCAAAAACACCTAGCACACTTTAAAAAGAAAACCTTGATATTCTAAGAATTTCATTGTGATCGGCAAGAATACATCTTCGTATATTTGGGTTATAAAATCCAGTTGATTGCAACGAAGTTTCTTTTGGGATATTATTATTATTCAGGATGAGAGTAGAAGTTGGCAGAATATTCTCCGAGTATGAAATAAGTTGATTAATTTGTCTATTTTGTATAATATTTTTTTATTTATTTTTTTTTGTTAAATAAATAATTAAATAGTAGACCTAAATATACATTTTAGTTTAAGATACCACATATTTTAGTTTATCCTTTTCGGATACAACGGGTTTGGGTGTTGGAGCTGGAGTCTTGATAGTTTCCGATTGGATGGGAGTTGGCTTTGCAGATGTCTGTTGTTGGGACTCAGTTGTCTTTACGGGAATTGGAGGAAGGGCAAGAGCCTCAACGGGGACGGGCACTGGCACTGGAACAGATTCGATGGGTTTGTTCTGAAGGGGCATAGCAATAGGCTCGACTTTCACTACTTTGTTCTGTTTCTTATCATCTTTTTGCTCCTCGCTGCTCTCATTGCTCTCCTTCTCTTTTTCCTTCTCCTTTTCGGTTTCGGCCAGTTGGGCTGCAATTGTTGCGGCGTCACGGAAATAGGGAGAGCATCTGAACTTCTTGTCGGTGTACTCGGTTTCCTTGGGGTACGTTTGCTGGCACTGCTCATAGGGTAACTCTGTCCAGAGTCCATGGGTGCGACACTTGGCCACATTCAATTTGCATTTGTTGTAGAAGACGGCCACCTCGCTGGGTGTCTTACCGCAGATGGGCTCATAGGCATCCACGCAGTCATCATCGCAGAGGTAACCCTCGCTTAGGGCATGATTTGGGCTGTTAATGATGCCCGAATTGCTGACTTGCTGGCAGCCAGTCTTGCCCGACTCGCAGCTGAACCAAGCAATCGGTATGGCCAGATAAGGAGGACTCTTCTTCTTGCCATCGGCTCCCATCAGGGGAGAGAAGGTGCGCTTCACATAGTAGCCATGTTCCTCGGTGGACACCTGAGTTTTGGAGCTACCAAGATCAGTAGAGGTGGACCACTTGGTCTTTGTCTTCGACCTGTGCGAATCGTGATGATCGTGATCGTTGCCCTTGTGCTTGCGACGCTTCGCTTCAATTGTGGCAGGTTGAAGCAGCAGCAGAGTCGCCACTATAACGGTAAATACAGAAGTATTGGATTGGAAACGCAGTTACCTAAGAATGTAAAAGGTTTACTTACCTACGATGCAGGCGGCCTGGTAAGGTCTCATCTTTGTTTACTTTGCTTTCTTTGCCTGCTACGGGAGCGATCTTAACAGCTTCTCGTTTCGAGTACAACTGATCGCATCTGGTTGGGTGAGGTGGCTTAAGTATCGCTGTGCTTCACTGGGAGGGGAATTCTTTTTCCTTTACCGGTTTTCTTGGTAGTCTTAAAAGCTGTTTTTTTCTTCTTTATTTTCTGTTTGTCCACAAGGAAAGTATGCAAAGTTGCTCTTTTTTGGTGAAATTTTTTATGCAAACTCATGTGCTCTTCATTTATCAGAGACGTGCTCGTATACCCTTTTACTTGTAGCTTCTTGTTGATGATACTCATCTAGAATGTCGGCTGCTTGAACTGGTTGGCTGCTTGGCTGCGTGCCTGTTTAACACCTTACCCAACTACCTCACCCACTTACCTGCTCCCTGATCCCACCCGTCCACCTGGTCTTTTGATGCGCAGCTTGCGTTTAGAGCCGGTTCTGAATTAGGTCAATCTGAAAGGTTTACTGATCTCGTTTCATGGGTCTCAACCATTCTTTTGGCCTTAGGAGCTAGTCGTGCCCACAAGTATCTGCTGGTCTCTGCCGGGCCAGCTGCTGTTCAACTCATCATCATCTACATCGAATCAATCTGTTTGTTATCACTACCCAGAAGTTGTTATTCTTCTATTGAGATTTCCAATCCCTCGTAATTGCTGATTTAATTACAGGCTTTTTGTAGATAAACTTGAAATGCAATATTTAATTTGTTTACTGACCCACTTCAGTTCCACAGAATAACTTTCTAAGTGAAGTTCCAAATGGAAATGATTTTTTTTTACTTGCAAGCAATAATTTTGTAGCAATGTTGTTATAAAAAATCAATTCATATTGCTCAAAGCGATTCCCGGAAGACTTTCTTGTGATGCTTAAAAAAAATTATTATGAACTGCAAGAAGATGAAAAAGAGAATGGATAACGTAGTAGCTTAATCTAAGATAAGATATCGAATTGTGGATTTAATAAATTAAAAAAGTTTTATATAACATTTCAAGCTTAATTTAAAGATTCCAAAAATATTATTTTCTCAAGCGAAAGAATGGCATAATAATCAGATTATTGATATATTATTATTGTTGATAATATGAAACACAATATTTATTTAAATAAAGAAATTGTTTTACCTCTGTGTTTACAATTATGTGTTCGCAAAAGCTAGAAAATTAATATTTTATTATATTATATTAAATACTAATAATAATTGTATTTCAACTTGTCATTTTATGTTCGACTGTCTCATTTCATGTCTACAATAAGGTTAATATTTTAATTCTTGTAGAAATAATAATACTATCTAAAAAGCGCATAAATTAATTGAAAATCATTTGATTTTAATTGTGTCTAATTAATTTAGGATGATAAGCTGCTAATTGTCGATAAATATATGTGATCAATGGATTTCTCAGCACTTTTTGAACCTAATCAGTACGATTCATTTATATTCTGGTATTGTAATGAAATGAATTTGATTTTCAAATTAAGCCGTATGATGGAAAAGTTTTTAAATTTCCAAAATGCATTAGAAAGTTCCCACTGATGACGCATGAAAAAATCAATTCAATAAATGTATCGTTTGTCTATGGTGTGGGATCTAAATAGACGCTAATTATTACATAATTATGTGTGCAGAGAGCAATGACTGATTGCCAAAAGAAATTTTATGTATTCAATTAAGTACGCCTAAAGAAAAATCCCTTTTGTGTATATGTAAATCTTATGGAACCTAAGCATATTTACATATAACCCCAACAACAGCAAGTAGAGCAGGGGAGTCAAGGGGGAGTGGAGTCTGCCATCGTAACGCCCGCAACAACTGGCAAATGAGTGTTAATGTATTAGCCAAACAGACGAGAGACGAACGATGGCCAAGGGAGTTTTGGGCATAAATAAACAGATTTATGAAAGAAGTGACCAGAAACCGAATTTTAAATAAATGATTTCGGTTTCTTTTGTTGTGTAGAAGAAAACGAGGTAAACAAAAGATGTAAAAAGAAAGAGCTGAGTTGAGTTAAGTCGAGCTGAGCTCGGCTGAGAGCACGTTGCAGTAAAAGCGACTGCTTACTTGGACCTGGCTCTGCTGCCTCAGTCTGAAGACTGTCGACTGTAGACCGGAGATCGGAGATCGGAGACCGTAGACCAGGGCTCTCCAGTGGCATTAGAGCTCGCTCAGCGCCTCTGCCTTATTTCATGTTTACTTTCATTTTGGTTGCTGTTGTCGCCGTCGTCGTCATCGGAGTTGTCGACGCATGGCTATAAAAAGCGAAAGCAAAGCGCTGGATTCGCTCATAAAGACCGCAAAACTGCAAAAGTCAACTGTGCCCCGTTCCGACATTGAATCACAAAGGACTGGCATCAACGATGGTTAAGCACATTTACATGACATTGGGTAAGTCTCAAGAACGTGTATTTTATGTCCAGCTTTAGACTAACGTTTATTCATTCATTTGCAGCAGCTGCTTTGCTTATCATGGCCATAGCCGTGAGTGCAGCACCTTCCAGAGTGGAGTACGATGTGGTTAAGGACAGCGATTTTGTAGCTTTAAGAAAAAACGCAGCAGTGGAAAACTCGAGCGTGGACAGCGATGAGGATGACGATGATGAGGATGAGGTGGAACAAAAGAACGATTCTGATGCTGATGATGATGAAGAGGAGGACGATGACGATGATGTGTCGTTTATCAGAAGACGCCGCGAGTCTCCCGCGGAACCAGCCAAAGAAACAGCTGCAGCGGAAGTTGAAGCTCCGCTCGAAGTCGCAGCTGTCGCTGAGGAAGGCACAAGTTCCACAAGCACCACGCCAATCGAAGTGTCCACCACCCGTAAGCCAGTGCTAGTCCTCATCCGTGATGCACTAAAGAAGGTCACCACCGAGCTGCCCACGGAGCAGGTGGCCAACAATGCACTGCAATATTTCCAGCTCTTCCAGCATTTTATTCAGCAAACCATCGAGCAGGTGATTGATGCTGCTGATGACGACGAGGACGAGGCAACCCCAGCAGCGACAGTGGAGGAGGACAAGAAACCCACAGACACAGCCGAGGTTGAACCCGAAAAGCAAACGGAAGATGTTGCTCCCTCTCCCGCAGCTCCAGCTCCAGCACCAGATGCTGCTGAAAATGAAACTAAACCCGCAGAACCCGCAGTTGCCAGCAATGCAGTTTAGAAATGAACAACAGAGACCTCAGCTATTTAATTTAACTATTTATTGTTAGTTCTTAGATTTTGAAAATACATTCACATTTTTCAATGAATATTTGATGTTGCTCTTAGTGATTCATCCTCTAAAGGTTAAGTTCCTTGTAGTCCTGTGTCGTGTTGTGTTCCTTGAGAGCTTGGATCTTGCTGCGGCTCGGACTGCGGTGTCGATTTGTAGTACGCTTCTTGGATGGCTCAATCATATCCAGCAAGCGATTGAAATGCGAATTGGGCACCTTGGTGGAAGGTCTTCTATGGCTTGGGTTTAATTTCTGCTGATGTGCCAGCGACAGTTCCTGGTCCCCTATTGTCAAACTGAGCGGCGTTTTGCCAGAGGTGTTGATGTAAATGGGTATAGTAATATATATAGGTGAGCCGGGAACGAGGTCCGGCTTAGTCTCCTGGATGGGCTGGAGAAAGAGAATGGGGAGAACATAAAATATAATTGCTGTATATTAGCAATTGCAACTTAACGACTATATTTAAAATGATTGCAAGAATAAAATAGCAATGATTTATAAATAATGTAATATGGCTTCTCGAGTCGGTGGATAGCCACTTTGAAAAGAGAAATCATATTATTATTTGCATATGCTAAAACTTTCAGGTAGACGGTGATAATGTCACCTGGTTTGCCCGGATAATTGATTTAAAAAAGAGTTATAAAATTAATTTTACCTGGGGCTTTGGTGGCTCTGGCATCTGCTTAAGGAAATACAAGGGATTAGCATCATCCGTCAAGTTGTTAAACTCGTCGTCTGACAGCAGAGGTAGTCGCTCATTTTGGAAACTGTAATCTGCATTCTCCTTGGCGACTGAAGTGGCATTGGGCTTAGACGTGGAAGAAGTGCTGAGGGGCGTAGGAGTGGTGCTGGGACGAATGGCATCCAGTAAAATCTTTAATCTATGCGCCTCTTCGATATCATTGGGATTGGAATTGGTATTGTCGTGGGACCACTCTTGGGAAGCGCAGAGCTTGATGCAGAGTAGTCCAACTGCAAAGTTTAAAATGTATTAGAAAGAACGCACAGTATAATTAAATGTCAAGTAAAATTTTATTTGATAAAAAATTACAGTCTATTAGATATGAGTAACTTAAGCTAAATGAAAGTAAATATTCCTGGTATGAAACTGAGAACCTTTAAAGTGTAGTTCTTTTGCCATTAAGCACCATATCGGTTAGGCCCAACTCCCGAAACTGTTCCAGGCGTTCAACTTGCTTGATGAGGCGCTTCTTGAACTGCACCTCACGGCTAAGCACCTTGAGATCGTCCACGGTGCACAGCTTGTTGCAATTTCCAATATTCTTGTCGATGAGCTGGGCAGTCAGCATGATCTTGGACCGGGATAGACGCAGATAGGAGAAATCATTGTTTGATTTCCGTAGTTCCTGGCGATGCAAGTATATCTGGTATGGAAAGCTAATGTGCTGGGCCGATCTTAGCATCTTCCTCGAATGTTTCTTTAGTTTTTCCTGATGATGTTTGGCCTTCTCTTGTTTGTGTAGAATCTTTTGACGCTTCTTCTCAGCTTTGTCGAGTTTCTGATTCTGACAGACTTTCATGTTGAGATGTGCGCGGTTTGACAGTTGATGTGTTTGTGATGCCAGGACCTACATGACGCATCCTTATAAAGGGAGCAGGTAGCATTATCCTGACAGATTTGCAATATCCTTGCAGGTAGTTCATCTCATTAGCGCGTGTCCCCGGCTCGCGTGTGGCTCATAAGGATCGTTTTCAGCGGTTGTTTGGGAATTTCCACGGATTATTTATGGCTTTACGACCTGAGTGTTGGGTAGCCAAAATTGCTGGCTACGATTTGTCTTAAGCCTCAATTACGGTTTAGCGCCGCGACTAAAATTCTGCCAACGTCGCGTCGCTGCGATTTGTGGAGTTTTAGGTATTGGGTTAGGGTTTTGGGTTTTGGGTTTTCGCGATAACACCCTGGGACACCTTTCCTGGAATTCGTGGATTCGCCTGGCAAACGTATTCATGCGCTCGGGCTTAAGTTGTCCTTGTCCCCATATCTCACGGTTTTTGGAATATTCCCGACAATTTCTGAGTAAGAAATGGATGCTGTTCTCTAGGAATATATGCGGGATGCTGCTGAAATTCTCATAATATTCTTCGACACATTCCACTTACTGACTGAAGATAATAATTTCACAGTTTTTAAAAAATAATATGTTTAAAACATTTCAATATTTTCCTCTTCCTTATCTTGGACCATTTTTCATTTTAGATGCTCAGATTAAGTTTCATACTAAGGGAAATAGATATCTTTCACATGTTAATAATTAAAGGTTCTTGAGGAAGACATTCCAGAACCTTCTATATAAACTAACTAAAAATACACTTTGCACTTTGGTTTTGAATAAAGATCTTAATTTTTAAGGGTGATTAGATAAAATCTTACAACTTTATAGAACGCACCTCCGCAAAGCAAAATGTAAGACCGCTTCATGTTCGTTTTAAAAATAATACTAAAACTGCTTTTGGTCAAACATTTCAGTTTTATAGCGAAATGAAGTTTTGCGCTAAAAAATTTCACTAGTTTGGAGGAAGATTGGGGAGAGAACACTCGCTGCGGCTCATTTGCATATTAATTTTTAAAAACGACGAAGACACAAGACCATCTTTTCTCTGTCTATGTAAATTTGAGTTTAAAAAGTTTAAGCAGCGTCGTCATTGATTGACTTTTATTTTATTTGTAGAGAAGATGGAAAGAGAGGAGTAGTGCATAAATAATGATGATGGGCCAATTCTTTTTTGTTCATTTCAAGCATTTGATTTGTTCATTTTGCATGCAATTTATGAATACCGAATCATCTCTCGATCTTGGCCATTCAATGCTATGGTAAATGTGCCTCGATGCGCAGCTGGAAAATTTGCTTTTGTCAATAGGAATTAGCCGAGAGAAACAGTCAGAGTCAAAACCTCATCCACATCCACATCTACAGATGAAGACGCAGCCACAGCCATCGATGAGTTTTATTTAAAGTTGAGTTTATTTATTTTGCATTCAGTGTCTGAACAGAGGGCACGACACGACAGGACATGAAGGGACAGGATAGGACAGACCAGAACAGTAGCTGGGCCAGGGTATTTCCATTTGACTTGGCTCTGACTGACTTGCATAACATCTTCTGTAGTCGTCGTCGTTGTCGTCTTTTGTGGTTTGCGTTTGTCATTAGACAACGTCTAGACCGAATTTTGGAAGCCAGTCTCAGACATCGATAGCAATTGAAGACGCATGTCCTGACTTTGCCCCGTCGAAGTTGGCAACACAATTTGGCCACAGGGAAATATATTGAAATTGGCAACGTTTCTGAATGTGACTGACTGAATGCCAAATGCATTGACTCTTCCCCTACTTTGCTCCTTTGCTCTACCCTGTTGACTTACTTTTGTATTAAGCAGAACGAATATTTTTCCAGCATATTTATGTGAACGCTTGCCTGAATACCCTAAGAAAAGGTTTGGGATCTTTTACATAATGTGCCAGTAGTAAGGTGTATTCAATCATTAATCATCTTTGTACTTTATTTAAAAATGCTGTATTAAACTTGTTTCACAATTCATTGGATGTTTTATACTTAAATTGTAAATTGATTATTGTGTATTATCTGATTGCGTATAATATTTTAAACAAATTAGCAAGCCAATGACATATGAATGAGATGATATATTGGCTAGAGTATTTAAGCTTCGGAGATCAATATATCATTTAATTTATCCTGTTTTTTATTGCATTCAGTATGACGTTGACGACGACAACGTCGAGGCTATAATTTCTCGACATTGTGTTCGCAATTTGTTAGCCATGAGGCCAATAAATTTCGCCAAATATGCGCCATAAAAAAGAGGAAGAAAAACGTTCAGATAGATACGATCCAAAAACCTATGCACTTTATAATGAAATAAATTGACTTTCATGAAGGCGGCATCAATATGGTAGCAAAAAGCAAATAAATCGCAACTTTGTGCACAAATTAAAAAGGTTTGCAGCAGTTTTGTACCGAGCTCATGGAGTCGAGGGACAATCGGGGAGTGGGAGGGCAAACACTTTGGTTCGCCGCTCAATTTGCAATAATGCCGCACAGCCAGTTTCATTTCAATTGCAACAATTTCGGACAGCTGCAAAAAGAGAAACACACAAGTATAAAATGTTCATTCGAGTGGGGATGAGAAGGATTCGTAAATGTTATATATAGAATCGTTCGAGTACTCATAAGTATGGGGACTATACGTATACGTATGTTATATGACTAAACTCCACTTTGAGTTCGATGGTGCGCAATTTGTGTGCTTTTTTGTTTTGGTTTTTTGTCTGTTTTTGAGCTGTAAAATGCATTTCACATTTTATTGTGCACTCAATCAAAAATCCATTTCCGTTTGTCGTTTGTGCCGGGACTCCGGACTCCGGACTCCGGACTCCGGACTCTGGACTCAGGAGTTCGGCGCAACGGAGCCGGCACGGTTCACGTTTATATCCCCCAAAAAATATGCCTGCACGTGTGAGTGCCCAGACTGCATGAGTGAATAGCTGGCGACTGGTGGCTGAAACTGGAATTGGCATCCAAAGTTTGATAATTGAGTTGAAGCTGCTCGCGCGCCGAAGTCGCGCCATCATCGACGGCTTTTACCAATATTGCAATAACAGAGCACCAAATCCATATAAATCGCATCTATATGCGATTCCCATTCCATGTTTGCACGTGCCAAACCAATCCCAACCAAATGACAGCCACAGCAGGAGCAACTGCAAGAGCATCCCACTCCTCTGTGACTGTCTGACATTTTTGAGTTTGATGAAACCCGGCCCAGGGGTCCATCTCGGATTATTGAACTCAAAGCGAGGCTAAGAGCATTGAACGAGCTTAAGTTCGCTTGTGAAGCTAGTCCTCAAATTCTCATAAATTCGATAAACTGTAGAAAAAAGTGAATCAATTAGCTTATTGTTTGAGAATTATAGACATTTTAATTGCTAGTTTTACATTTCTAGCTGTCATTTAGTCTTTCTTCATGTATCGCATCCATCGTCATAATTGCTCACATATCATGATAACCAGAATTTTACACCAATAATTACTAATTTACCTATACCATTAGCAAATGTGCTTGTTCCCTTAAAACAATTACTATTATTAAAAGATAATTAGCGTTGACAACAACCTTTAGGACTGCTTCATCCAACACTAATATTTAATTTAATTTTTTACCATTTAGTCAAAATAATAGTTTTAAAATTTCGATTTGGTTCACATACTTTACTTATTAGTTTACATTGATAGACTGGCTTTCTCGTTCTGTTAAGTTAATTTTATTGCTGGAAAAATGGCCTATTTCAATTTGTTTGGGTCCGTATAAATTACCCAACTTAAAGATCTCATTAATTTAACTACACGCATCTGTATAGCTCGTCGTCTCACTTGTCCTGCCTTTCTCATTTCTCTCTTCTCGTTTTGTTAGGTTTTTTGCCTTTTGTTTGCTTTGCTCTCTTCCCAGTGCCATTTCCATTCCATTTTGGCAGTTTGTTGTTGTTTCTCTTGTTGCTGACATGACATGAACTGTAGTTTATTTATTATTTGCTCTGATGCTTTTCCACTCCTCCTTTTTTTCTTTTTTTTTTCCCTCTGGTTGCCTCTTTTAATTTTATTTATATGCGTATGTATGACTGGGATGGCTCAAATGTGTGTACATGCCTGTATATGTGTGCCATTTATGTATGTGTGCGTATATGTCAGCATGTTTATATCTCGTGTAGTTTATTGTCAATTGTTTGTAGCATTTATATCGCAAATTGCTATTCCTTTTTCTCACTATCTGACTCTCGTTATCTCCCTCTCTGTTCCTCTTTGGGACTCGCCTTACTTTCTTTTGTTCTTTATTTATTTATTTGATTAGTTTTTATTGCCTCACAATTTTCACACATATCAAATACTCACTGGAGCTTTCCACTGCTTTGATCTGTCTGCACTGCAGTTGTGCTTTATATTTTTTCGACAGTAGAAACAGTTTCAAATTTGTTTATTAATATTTATTGTGATAGCCTCAAACAAATGAGCTACAACTAAATTGTTTAAAATGTAGATATAAAGAATATAATATCGTGCAAACTACATGAGGCAAAGTGGATGCAATCTCTTTAATATTTGTAAGTATCAAGGAAAGGCACTGATTTTAAAAATGTATGAAGATTATTTGTAAGCTATTAAATTGTTTAAATTTATTCATTAAATTTCTATGCTTTAATAAAATCCTTAGTTTTCATATAAATATTTCAATTAAAAATATATTCAACGTTTCTTATTAGAATTTAGAATTAGTTATAGTTTCACGTACAATCGACACAATGGAATTTATTTGTTGTGGAGAAATCAAGCTCATTTTGAATTTACATCCTGCCAAGATTATTGCAAAACAATTCACGCACAGCTCCTCCGACCACAGGAGTTGGCTAAAGACCTCCCGTTTATTTGGCCATAAATTTTACGTACCATGGTCTATTAATTTTTCCCTTCTCCATATATTTTGCAGTTGCTATTGGGATGTTACGCGATGCTATGCGATGCAAGAGTCATGCAGTTGGTGGGGGGCGTTCAGTTCTCTCTTAATTTGCGCCACGTTTATCTTTGAATCTCCGGGCGCACAAATCAAAATACTCGACACACTCGTACATCGCATATGAAATAGCTGGATATAGAGCTGAGTTCGTGCTTCCGCCAGTGAATAGGGAGCTTCATTTGGCCGCTTATCTATCAGATGTGGAAATTGAATTTGGCCACAGCACACACATGGCTCAAAAGACTGAGAGATGTGAGAGACAGGGAGAGAGAGTCGAGTCTATAGATAATTGCATGATAACAGGCTAATTTTCAATTAGCGCCATTTTGATAAGCGCACATAAATTAAGCATTCTTTTTGCGCCAGACTTCTTCTCTTCGGGCAACAAATTGCAAATGGCCTTTTGTTTTGTTGTGTGGCAGAAGGAGCATCCGGTTTTGTCATTGTGTATCCGGCTTGCAGCTGAGTTGAAATCAACTCGGGCTGTTGCAAACGTGACTAGTTTATTGATTTGATCGAACTACGCCATACATAAATTAATAATAATACAAGCATTGACCAAGTAACAATTTGCTATGCTCTGCAAAATGCTTTTAAGCAGCCCTCGTAGTATCGTCCAAGAGCCGTCGAAAACCCAACGAACTAAAAGTCAAACACTTGAGCTGAACTCGTCGCCTTCTCCTGCACTGGCTACGTGTTGGCCATTTCGACATGGCCATCGACTTAGACGTCGATGTCGAACCTCCTGCGCCATATAAAATTCCAATCATACTTGACCAAAAGCAAAACACTGGAGAATTCGCATAGCTTCCCTCCTGCTCCCAAAAATACTATAAGAGAAAAAGTTAAGTGAAGTGCGACGCTTAAGCCAAAGGCAGTGAACGGGTGGCTGGTTAGTTTGGGAAAACGAAAGCAAAGAAAGTCGAGGCGCTCTCCCTTATTGTTCTGAGTCTCTTCTGTTCCTGGCAGTCAGCAAAATTTTCTGCTACACTTTTGGCCAATAACTTGCCATTGCTTAACGTTACATTTTCTCGTTACACTTGGCAAAAAGAGTTGCACAACCTGTTGAGTCTGTTTAGCTTGGCAAAATCAATCAAGTAAAATAAGTCTAATCAATTATTGATTTACAAAACGTTAAAGATGAATTTAAATTTTACAATATTACTACGACACATAAAATTACATTTTGTTGGTTAAGTGATACCAAGAATTAATTAATTTGAAGAATTCTTGTATATGAAATGTAGGTATAATTTACATTTGCTTAAATCATATTTTTTACACAGTTAGACTTTTTGCAAATAAACTATAATAATTGAAAGGGTATTAGGGAAACACTTTCCCATTGGCAGCTCGATGTGTTTCGCTTTTGGTTCCTGTTCGACGTTTAGACCAAAAACTTGGCTGCCAACTGGCGCCGCATCGTTGCATTTATTTGTGTGCTGGGGCTTGTTTCCAGTGCACAAATTTCGTCAGATTTTGAAAATAGTTTCCGCTGCATAGGTAAAATGCAGCTCAGGGCTTGGCTATGGTCTCAATGGCTTCGACTCCATCTGCTTGCGCAATTCTTGCGGTTTGTCGATAAGAAGACGAAGGAGATGGTCGTCGGGGTGTTTTCGAGAAAATTCTTTTCACTTTTCAAACGTTAACCTTAAACACTTTGTGAAGGGCGCTGCAGGTTGTGCAGGTTGTCACAGCTTAATCGATTTGGAAAAAGTTTCATGTCGTTTGCTACCTCTTCATGCTACTTTATTTTTACGCCCCATTTGTTTGGAAGCGCTTTCGGAAAATTGCAAAGGAAAATCCGTTGTCGTTGTTGCTGTTGTTGTTTTTGATATCGTTGCCATTCGATGTTGGCTGCTTCGGCAGCAATGATAAACTTTCGACACATTTTTCATTTATTTTCAACACCTTTGATTGATATATTGAACACTTGGCGCACAACTTAAGCAACAGTCTTTGGCTCAAATGGCTCCTACCTTACCTGAACCTGTTTTCCTGTTTTCTCTCTGTTGCTGGGGTGTTTATTCGAAGGAAGCTCGCATCAGCTGGCAGGCATTGTGAGAGCATTTCCTACGGATGTCAAGCATCAGCCACGTGCAAGGCAAGTTGACGCAGTGGGCGAAGTAGGCGTGCTTCATTGCGGGCTCAAGATGAGGTGCCCTCCATGTCAAATGCTGTGACAAAGGTGAAGGCTCCGCTTCGGTCCTCACTTGCTGTGAACTGAAGTGGCTTATAGTTTAAATTGAAGTGCGTCCTGCTTTCCTCATTGCCTTTCGTCCTGACAGCAGAGGACTACGCCACCTAGGACGGGACATTTTTACACAGTCGAAATTGTGTTCCGTACGTTTTCAGAGGTGTTAAAAGAAGTATCAGCAATTACTTGAAAGTATTTACAATTAAAAGAAGCGATAAAAATCCCTTATATTCAGCGTTGTTGCAACTTGCTTTACAAAGTAAATATTTATTATGCTATTTTTGATATATCCTAGGCGAGATTACTTGAATTTATAACAGCAAAATCGTATAACAAGTCAAACCTCATAACCAAGTAAAAACTTGACAAAACTTGCGTATATAGCAAGCTATAAATAAACAAATATTATTAAGCTCAAGCAAGTGCCTGGTCCGGGTCTTAGTTTTGATCTTGGCCCGAATGCTCGTCGCAGTCTTGTTGCTGCATCTGGTCTCTCCTTCGAAACCCCCTAAACAAATATAAAATGTTTGCCATTCGAGGCAATTGGCCCAACTAGTAACAACAGAAACAACAGCAACTACAACAACTTCAGCAATTGCTACCGGTAGTAACAGGCAAAAAGGAAATAAGACAGTCAACTAAACAAAACCAAAAGATGTGCCAAACTATAGCCAAAGTGGCAAACGAGGACGAAGCCGATGCGACGGGGCAACTTTTCATAAACATTATTAACAATTATTGTTGTTAGCAGAAGTTGCCTGAATAGCTGGATGGTGTTGCTTGTCGCGTGTAGCCAACAATGTCTCACACACACATACACACAGAGACAAAGAGAGACGGAAGTCGAAGTTATAAGCACGGCAAAACTTGATAAGAATGAGCCATAGACGTCGTAAGGCAGCCACTTTTAGCAGCCAGCGAGTTCTTAACACGGTAGCTTCGTGCATTTTTTATAAACTAACGCGACGAAAACGACGAAGACAAAGTCGATGACGGCGGCGAAGAATCCTGAGTTTGTTGCAACTTTTCCTCTTCTTACTTTATTAGCTATCTTCACCATGAATTGTAAAAGGGCGTACTTAATACTTGTGGCAAAGTGCATATAGCAACAATATCAACTAAGGTCGAAATATGATATTGTAAGAAGAGCGAGTTGAGTAAATAACGATTAAGATATTCTATGAAATTATTTAAGATTGCTAAAGTTTTCTCTGAGAATAAAAAGTTTTTTTTTGTGAATAATAATATTTTAATGAATTTTATGCTTAATTTAATAAATATTTGCAGGAGCTATCATTTAATATTGAATCACATTATTGAGTAGGTAGAGGTATCCTAAGTTGAGGTATCCTTTAGTTGAGTATGAATTTATTTCTACACATCTATAGTTTATTTTTAGTGTTAAACAGAGTAAAAACAAAACATAAAAACAGCAACTACGGGCAGTTATTGTTATTATTGTTGTTGCTGGTAGTCCCTGGCTGCTGGCTGACTGCACATACTTCAAATAGTCTTAGAGAAGCTGCCGCCGTTGTAAAGTTCATAAACTTGCGACGAAAAACGCCCACAGGTTGGCCACGTTCTGCGACGCAACGTAGCGCTGGCTTTTGTAGCCATTGCTCATACGCCATGTTGAGCGCACCAGAATGAGGAAGAGATGGCTATAGAATGGGCAAAACTTGGCGAGTGCGTTCTTTCTTCTTTTTCTTGTATTTTTTTTTTTTTTTGCCTCAGCTGCGACTCAGACTGGTCGACTGTCGGCTGGTGAGGCCAAGTTAAGAGCAATGCAGGAAAGTTTAATTGAGAAAGTTAAGGAATTTCAATTAACTGTGGATATTTGTTATTTTTATTTCGACAACGTCAGTGACGTCGTTACATCTCCGCCTTCGGTTCCGTCCAAATTGGTCCCCGCAAGGCTGTACTATCCTTGGTTGAGCTAGTCTGCAGAGCTTTAGTACTTTGCCCAAGAATTTTGTGTGTTGAGTCATGTGTGGTATTGGCTGGCAAGTGTCTATTCCCTTCCGTTTAGCCCCGTCTTAATATCCTATCAAGTAGCAGACTCAGTTTATTAGCTGAAAGAGCTTAACTCATTTAACAACAAAATATGGCATTAAAAAAGGAGCAAGACCTTTTTAACCAAACTTTGTATGCTCTACATTAAGAATTAAGGTCAAAATAAAATCTCTTATTAGAATTTAAATCAATAGATATTTCAAGTGATATAGAACTGAAAATGTTCAGAAGTTTTCTAATAAATTGTTTTTTTTTATCTGTTTAATATAAGCAGTTTAAAGTCATTTAAAATGTCGCAAATCTTTCAGCTCAAGAGGAATACCTTTTTTGGCGTACTCTTTTCAACGTTGACTATAATGTGGTCAAATTGTGCAGTTGGCCGTGAGCCAGCACCTTCGTTAGGCCGTTAATCAAGCGCCAGTAGGCAGCAGACAAAATCGAAATTTTGGAGTTAGGTGAGCTCTTTAGTTAATCGCATTAATTTCGCTTTATTGAAACTACAAGTTTGCAAAGTCGTACAAACGGCTGGGCAATTTCTGTTCTTGAGGGCGGTTTAGGTAAGATTTGTGGTAGCCGCCGTTCAATCATCAATCAATCAATCAATTGTAAATCATGTGCTACTTAAGAGTAGCTGCTGCTGTAATAAGGACACCTGTGCTGTCCTTGCCACTGCTATGCTTAACTCTTTGGCTGGCTGGTTGGCTGACTGGCGGCTGGCGGCTGCCGCTTTGGCAGCATGTTGGCCTTGTGTGTTGACAAGTCATGTAAGTCGTATGTTGTTTAATTATTGTGCGCGTGTCTGTTGGCTTACCAATATAGCGTTAACCGCTAACGAGTTAAGTGCTTTTGTATGCCCGCTGAGCCCCGACCGCAGCCGCAGGAGCAACGAGTCGCAACAATCGTAGAGTGTGGGGGTGAAGGGAATGGGGCGAGGCGCTCCAACAGCGCTGATATATCCTTGATGAGTTGTTGACCAAAGTCATTACATGAATGCCGGGGATTGTGGAATGGTGAATGATTCTCTTGACCTGAATCAGACTTGAGTGGTCTTTAAGTTGTAATAAATGGGTGTGTGTGTGTGTGTGGTTATTATGGCATCGTAGAGTGATCGGTAATGGAAACAGAATTGAGTTATTAAGAACTTAAACTGCATTTGAATTTGTATGCTCTGAGGCTTGTGTAACTTGCATTAATTGAATTAAGTGAAGAAACAAAATAACTTATTATAAGCAAATTTTACAAGTTAATAATAAGGAATTTATTTTTTGCGATGTTTACTATTTGCAACACACAAATAAACGCAGTCAATCGCATATTATTGGCATCATTATGAAATATTTATTTGGCCCAACTATAGTCATTAAAATTAGATACAATTTTCACACACTTAAAATAATGGGTCGACTGGTATGCCAATCAGTGGGAAACCAGAAATAAGTTTGATTTAAATGCCACAAAATACCGAGAACGAATCTATTGAACTGTTGCCAAAAATATTTAGTTGGTATTTAAATACATATTTGATGCGATTTGCAATTATTTACGTGTTAGCGAAGCAGTTAAAGGCCAAATTGTAAATGGAATGCAACAGTCGGAGAATTCTGGCCAATAAATGAAAATAAATATTCAATAAATACTTTTTGAATTCATTAGCTAATGTAATTAGGGATGCACGTTATTTCCATACAGGTACATAATTAGATTAACATGCCCACAGGCTGGGTGAGAAAATGGGGTGAGATGGAGGCGGTTGGGGCAAATAAACAAAACTGGCAAGCAAAGTTGGCTTGCATTTGAAATAATGCAAATATGCTCAAAACAAAGGCATTACACGTATGAGAAAATCGTCGACATACCGCGAGCTTAATTACATTTAAAAGGCAGCAATTGCGCTGCACGGGTCGTATGCTTAATAAACCACAGGAAGAGACTGTGTGGAATGCAGTATGTTAGTTTATTTGTTTCTTTGTTTGTTTTCCATATAATTCAATAAACACTGTAACATGTGACGTGCCGCAAAACTAATGAACTCAAAGCGTGTGACATACGAAGCCCAAGGAGAAGGATATGCAGAACAAGTTGGCAGCTCTTCAGGCATCAGGGACAGGTAGATTGGGTGTTTGATGCTTTTGTCACGTTTGTTTGCTAAGGATTCGTTTTGATTTGTTTGCCTCGCATTGCATTTCGTATAATTTGCGTAATCACATTATCAAGACTAGGAGATGGGAGTATTTTCGAACTAACGTGTTTTAAGTAACATCTTACGAAAATGATGTACTTTTAAACTACATATTTAACTTTTAATATACTCCGCAGTTTTGTGCAAGAGTTTCTTTTTATTTTTTTAAATTTAATAGATTGTATTAAGTAAATAGTAAATGTATACATGAAAATATGTATGTCAGAGTAATATTTTCAAAAATACATTCGTTCTTAATGTGCAACATATATTAGGAAAATGCATTTTTCTTAAAACATGTTTTGTTTCTAAGTATTTGTTGCAAGCTCAGCGAAAGCTGCCGCAATGCCAACACACTCATGAATGCATATGCTGGCACATTACTCTTAAAGCATTCGCATGTTAACTGTAATAGTTGCTTACTGTCAACCTGACTGCATGTAGCCACAAATCCCAAGTCTGAGCAACGCAAAGACAGTCCATAAAGGTAAGTAGAGAGAGAGAGGGAGAGAGAGAAAGATAGAGAGATGGTAGAGTGCTAACATGCAATCACGTTGACAGACTCTTTTAAGTAGAAAATGTGCAGTTAAAGAAGAGAAAATAATCCTTGCACAGGCAGTGCAACTTTTAAGTAGTACAGACGCACACACACATGGACTTGATAACGACTCACACATACACATACATAGATCATACATGCCTTCCTTGATCCGTGCTACTTAAGAAAAACTAAGTGAAGCATATAAGTAGCAACTAATTTTCAAGCTGATGTAACAGTAGCGACGATGAGGACGAAAACGAGAATGAGTATGAGAATGAGAATGAGAACGAGAACAAGAACGTCAAGACTGTGACAAGGACAATAGCAAAGGAAAATGGTAGAGGGACTGAGAGCACAAGGCGGCAACTATCAACAGCTGTCTCTTTGCATGTCTGTGTGTGCATCTTTATTTCTCTTCGCTGCTTTGTCTCTGCCTCTGATGTGCCACCAGCTGCGCTTAATTTGAGCGCATCGCTCGAGAACGCGTACTGCGAAGAAATAACAAAGCGCATTGCATACTTCTGATACCACGCAGTCACAAAATGGCTATAGAGGGTATTATAATTACATATTATTGTGGAAAAAGTCAGCTAAAACTAAATGGAATTTGAGTTGATAAATTGCAAGTTTATACCGAATGTGTTTAATTATTGAAATATTACAGGATATTTTGTGGTCACTCTGTCTTGAGTGCCACATTTTCTTCTTTAATTTTTGTTGTGAATGTGCAGAGCGTCAAAGTCAAAAGACGAACTGCAATAGCAAAAGCTCTTTGCGATGTTGGAAGCAGCCTGTGGGGGGCGTGGCTGGCAAATGGGATACAAAAAAAGTTGCCCAAAACAATTTAAAATTACCTCACGTACGTGCGAAATTGCAAACGTATTGTGGGCGTGGCAGTCGATGCAGCCATCTATCCCCCCATCCTCCTCGCTCCCCCCACCATTTGCCTTATCCTTCGTTTTCATCATTGCATGCTCTCTGGCTCTCAGCAATAAATGGCAGCTTATAAGTCAAGTGAAAAGCAAAGCAAACAGAAACTAAAGCGAAAGCCAGAGCCAGAGTCAGAGTCGTAGCTGAAAGACAACAACAGCATCAGCAGCTGACTCAAACTTGAGCTTCGACTTTGGCAGCACCAAAAAAAGGAAATGGTAACAGATTGCAAAATGTTTCATTCTCGACGAGTGGGTGTGGCACATGAGCGGGCGTGTTTAGCTTTGGCATGCTGTGGCATTTTAAGTACAATTTTATAGAGCATACCTAGCGGGTTATTCTGCCAGACGAGAGACGAACAAGGGAGGGAGGGGGAGGCAGAAGAGTTGAAGTCCGACTGAGAGCGGCAGATGAGGCAATAGATGCGCTCTGATGACGACGAATGAAGTGTTGTTCATTGTTGTTGTCTGAATGTGCAACGAGGCGAATTAGATTCAAAGCACAGGCGACACAATATAATAATCAAACCATTAGTCAAGTTTAAAAAGTTAAGTGAGTTTTCAACATTTTCGAGACACTTGTATATATTTAGTAGCATAATTGATTTATTTGGTGTTCGAAAATAATGTTAAAGATTAAATATTTCTTTATAATAATATGAATATTTATTGTAATTGTAATTTTATTTTCCTTATAATAACTTAATGTTCATCATTGTTTATAGTATATTAACTTCTTCTTTACTGACCACAATCCTTAAACTTTACCATTGAGGTGAAATATTTAATATATTTTAAGAATCAATATTAATAAGAAAGAAAGGAATTATATTATCACATATATTTTTATACTATATCAAGACAAAAAAATATTATTTATATTAAAAAATAAAGATCTTTCCTATTATTGCTTTCATCCATTTATTGTGTTTTTGGAATTATAACTTGAAATTTTGTCGGTTGTACAGTGCTCTATACATTGAAAGTCTCGCTGAGCTTGTGTTCCACTCCCTGGGTGTGCGTTGTAAGTATTTGTGTTGCTTCCTTGGTACAGGAAATGCATTATCCACTTAAAAGTCGGGGCAAAAAGTGGTTCGCATGGTGCGTTGGGTTAGCAGCTACTTAACGCATTAGATACAGAGCTTGAATGCAGACAATTGTAGACATTTGAAGTGCCTTGTGATGGGAGGCAGGACTGCGCTGGGGGTTGGCTTTGACCAACCCTCAGATACTTCATTAAACTTGAGCTAATTTTCAACACCTTTTGGGCTCATAAAAAGCGATTGGCACGCACATTGGACAGCTGCGGATAGAGATACATTGCATGCCAACTATAGATACATTGGAGCATATCTCCACACACACTTGGGGAAATCGAAAACACTTCAACTCTAATGAGCCAACTTTAAGTGTGCTAAAGTTTTACCTGGGGGTGGGCCAAATCGCTTCGCTGTATCGTGTGTGATTTGAGCCATAAAGATAAAACACACGCTGAATGCAGACAAAACGCCCACAGAGACACAGAAGTTTGTGTGGTAATGCTAAGAGGGGGTTGATATGAATTCGAGGATTGGGACTGCCATCGGGATTGGAATTGGGTAGATTGTGGGTTTCCTATTGCCAGCGCAATCACTTTGGCAGTCACGTGCAGCTGCTTAGCATCTACATCCCCAACCACATCCACATCCACAACCACCTCAACCTCAACTTCTGCCAAACAACAGCCCGCGTCATTTGCCCCATTATCAATAGACGTCGCTGTGTGATATCAAACGGCTTCGGTTTTTGGACTCCAATCTCAGTGATTGACATGCGGGCTGCAGGCATTCGAGTCACTGAAGCATTGGACGCTTTAACCGACTGATAAACCTCAACGCCTCAGTTTAACAGGCTCCAAGTTTCGAATGACAAAGTTGATAAAGGATTGTGGTTATTTTTTGTTGAATTTTGGATCACAAAACTCTTAACGTTGAAGTAATTGCATAAGCTAAGCAATGCAGCAATAATAAAATATAATGGCGACTTCCTGAAAAGCTGATACATTACTAAGGCCAGCAAATATGTGGTCACAAATATGCATATGATGTTGATAGAAACACTTGAATTCGATTCAGCAGTTGACATGTCCTTCACTCGCTCTGTCTGGGATCAGAAAAATAAATATATTTTGCCTGTGGAAATATTGTATTTCAATTGACAATTGAACAGTGCAGCGGGCGAAATGAAAAACGTAATCAAATCATATGAAAATGCCAAATCGAAGACGAAGACGAAATCGAAATCAAAAATGACATTGAAACGATGTCAGCAACGAAACGGCGACGTCGCTGTTGACGTCGATTTGCAGTTTGAGAAAGCTATAAAAAGTCTTTGCATACTTTTAGGGATGGCGGATTTGCGCAACTAATGCGCCTGTTGTTGTTTGTGGCTTGTCAATGGTTATTGATTGTCTGGTGTCATGTGTGCAAGGGTGGGCGGGGCAAGCTACGTCTAAGCCGGCATGTAAGGCAAGGCGGAAGCTTTTAAGGCATTTTATTCTCTTCCCCTCATTCAAGCACACACATTTGAAATGTGAGCGGCGTGTGTTCGTCCCTGCATTTACATTACAACAAAAAGGTTTTTCTTTCATTCTTTCTTTATGTATTTTTTTTTTGAGACGGAGGTCTGAAATCTGCGCATGAAAAGCAAGCGCATTTGCAAATATTCAAACATGAAAACGGCTTGGCAAATCCTCAGAGCTAAGCAGCGTATCACAAACGGCTCAGGCGCCCAAGCAATGAGGCTGCACAATAGCAAGCGAGATTGAGAGGAGAAGTGGAACGGATAGCGGGAGCGGGTGACAGCCAGTTGACAGTTGGACATGCGGGAGCGTGAAAACTTTAACAAAACTTTGTCATAACTTTGCTGAATTAAATTTGTAAAAGTCAAGCATTGAGCGTGCAACGATGGTAGCTTTATCTTTCTTGTCCTGCCGACTACAACTGCCACCCGCCACCCGCCACCCGCCTTCCCACCCCTCTTCAACTCGATGTTTTACTAAACTTTGGCAAATGGGCATTGCATAGTTTTTGTGCGTCGATTGCGATATGACAGCGCAGTTGGTTGCACTTTTTGGGGGCGAAATATGTGCTGCTTGCTGCAGTTGCTTGCCCAAAACTATTCAAGCTTTCACTCGCACTGCTTATGTCTGCTGGGCGAAAGTTGAAGTTGAATATTGCATACTTTTGGGCTGACACTGCGAAACCTAAAAGAGCTGAACCCAACAAAGTCGTCTAGTGAGCCAAGCCTTAAGTGTTGTGCACAGAGGAATATGCATTTTTAAGATACTGCTCTTTAATACTAGTATGCCAATTAAATTCTTACTTTTGATTAAAGAATGTTTATTTTGCTCACACATTTAATTTCCAATTCAGCGACGTTTTTAACCAAGCCACATTATTTCCACATTTTTGAGTTTTCCATCGAAACTGACACTTTGTTAACTCTTTGTTCACCATTACAAAACATGGCACTCACTTTGCACACCTTTATGTTGCGTCGGGTATTTCCCTTGGCTAGAGAAGTCACATGTTGCAAGTTTAGTCTCATCAAGTAAGTTAGTTAGCGTCCTTTTGCAGCCACTTCATATGCATAGACGTGCAAGCTTTGAGACTGTTTGAGACTGCAAGACTTTAGGACTTTGAGGGCACTGGAGTTTCTTTGAGGCGCACTCAACTGTCTCCGTGTTGATTTGTTGCCGTTGCCCACGCCCAGCACTGTCCAACATTCAAACGGCGTGCAACATCCTCCGCCCAATGCCAATGGCATTGGCAGTGACAGTCACTGCGCGGTTTGTTTGTTCTGCGGACGTTTTGCATGAATATGCATGAGCAGTGACAAGCCATCAAAGTATGCCACACACTTGCAACAGGCAAAACAAAAAATACACGTTGACTAGAGGGGATGGTGAATGGCAAATAGGAAGAGGGTTGGGGTAGTTGAGCAGCTTTAAAACTAAAAGATGCACAACGTTTGGACGTCTGGGCGTTGCCATATGAAATTTAACCGCGTGACTAACGAGTATATCGTTAGATGCATTCAGACCACTCCACGTCATGCTTCATGCCACATCACAACTATATTGCAAAGCAGCTGAACACCACAGCAAACTAAACCAATGGCAATGGCAGCCAGCATGGCGTATACTTGACGTATGATGTCCAACGTCGTTTGTCCGACGCGTAGTCGTCGTCGACGTCATTGCTGTTGTTTGACGTGTTGAGTTTAATTGGAACACTCGACGACGTTGCTTGATAGCAACGTTGCTTTTGATGTTACCAGTTCCGTGGGTCTTCATTCGCTCTATCCGTCGCGTCCGTGATGTTGCATTAATTCATGCAGTTCCAAAGCCCCAACATAGCACTACGCTACACTACACAACTCACTTCCATACACACACGCACATCAACTTATACATTTGGCTCTATTTTTTTTCGTACACACAAAAGGCTGTACTGGGGTTTTTTTTAGCGCGTGGACTTTTCCCTCTGTTAAAATACCGTCTATATGCAGCATCATTAAAGTTGTTTGAGGGCGACCACAGAGCGTTGCACTTTGCTCAAATCAAAAGTTCATTGCAGTCTTTGGAAAGTGCTCTTTTCATGTTTTTGCAGTCGCACTTGCAAATAAAGTACTTTAAACTTGACTAGTAAGAGTATGTACTCATTTACCATTTAATGAGCAACAATTTGTTGTGTGAAATTCATTTGAAATAATTATCGCCTCTTTCTATCACAGAATATAATAATAAATATAAGAATACTAATCAATGTTTTTAGTTATTAGAAGTAAAAGAACATATGAAAATAAATTAATTTTAATTTTGACATGTACATGTTAGATTATTGTACATATTTAAACTCTATCAATCAATTGGAAATGTAAAAATAAATACCTTGAAGAGATTTTTAACTTAACTATTGTAAATATTTATTTATTCTGTAAAGTGGAGTATAAATTCCTTGGTTTGAATAGTCAAAAGTGTTGACTTAAATACAACTAAATTCAGCACTCAATCATTCAATAACTTTTACAGATTTGCTAAACAACTCGACTATTTTTTTTATCAATTCCTAATAACTTTCTTAAAGTTACAAACGATACGTTGAATTGTTGAATTGAAGTTATTAAATATATTCAATAAGTATTTCCATTTAGAAGCTCGACAAGAGCTTTTAATGTACGGCAGAAAGATTTTGTTTACATGCATTTAAAATGCATAATAATATGTAAAAGAAAAACAAAACAAAGCAAAAAGAAAAATAATAAGATACCAGAGAAACAGAAAACTTTAATACTTGACATAGCAAATACTTTGTACCCACTGTTGTTGTTGTTGTCAGGAAATGCTCGGAAGTGCCAGCAAATGCGTCTCTCTTGTTGCCTCGCTGTGTGTGCGATTTTGTGTGTGTGTGTGTGTGTGAATGAGTGTGGTTGTTGTTATGCATTATGTTGCATTTGCAATGCAAATGCTTTTGTGCTTTTTGTTGCTGTCGTTGCCAACAAATACAACAACGACAACAATGATGATGACGAGCAAAAGGCTTATGTTGTTGCTCCTGATGTTGAGCCTTTTATTTCTTTATTGCGGCTTCCATAGTGCGTCTTTGTGTTGTGTGTATGTGCTTGTGTATGTTACATTTACTCTTTACTGTTTATATTTCTAATAAAAATTGTACATCAATTTATGCTTCAATGCAAAACACCAGACACACATTGCACTATAAGTAGTCACTGTGTGAACTAGATAAGTATGTTAGACCGTTGAATGTGCGACTGATGGAGACATAGCAGAAAAGTGTTTGTCACTTCATGTTAGATAGTACAGCGTTACAAGCAAAGGGTTTTTACTTATTGAAAAAAGAGTATAATAGTTTTGTGCAAATGTAAAAGGTAAAAAGATGCATTTCCGAGTAGTAATATATATATTCTTTATTAGCATCAAGATCAGAGTTAATTAAGCCCTCTCCATCTCTCTGTTCACCTGTGTGCTTGCTTGTCTGATTAAAATAACTAGAATGACCAAATAAGGTACATCTTAGTTCATTGGATATAAATAAAACCGATATTTTTCACAGGCTATCTCGTTAGTCGAGCTCTCTTAACCAAAGGCCTGTTATTAGTTTTTCTATAAAATATTTGAATAAATTGTTAAAGAAAACTGGCAACTTGCAAAGTTTATTCTTAGACGATGAGATGCTAATCGATGTTTTGTGAAAATAGGAAAGAATATGGTCAAATATCGAAAGAGGCCACAGTCTGTTCTATTAAGTTGTCGCAATGAAATCATTTTTCAAACGTAACTAATATTATTAGCGTATACTTATTATTGCAATAAATGGTATTTTAGACTTTATATTTTAAAGGATCTTTGTAAATGGCTTTTCCTTTTGTTAATGACTAATTAATTTATTTTGTATTATATAATTCGATAATAAATGAAATCTGTAGCGTCCAATTTAGTACAGTAAAGCTTCATTTGGTGCTTGAGTTTATTTTTAGGACAATGCCTCTGAATAATAAACACACGACACTACACAAAACAACACAATGCAAACAAACAACAGCTGTAAGATAGTTGCTGTTATTGTTGTTGTTTCGGTTGGCGCTGCATTCCATTAACATTACAAATGTATTCATTGTGTTCGCAACTGCGGCAGCAACAACAACAACAACATCAACAATGATGCTATTTTACGCCGCATTATGCGAAAATGTGGCAAATGATAGAAAGGATAATGCCTGCTCTATGCCATCAGAAGCTCACGCAACGCAACGCAACGCAAGCACAACAACAACAACAACGACAATAAGGACAACTGCAATAAGAACAACAATACGAGTACAACGACGCCCAACTCTATGCAGAACTATTTTTTTCTTCTTCATGCGCAAGTGGCTTTATTATTTGTTTTTGCACACAACGTTAATATGCCATCTCTCTCCGAGTGTGCCAGTGTGTAAGCGTATGTAAGTGTTGCTGTACTTTGACGTTGACAGTTTGTCTGGCTACTGCTACTGCAGCAGTAGCAACGCAATCAACAACAACAACAACAACAACAACAACAATAAGCTACAGTGGTATTTACATCAAGCCATGGCGGTTGCGTTTATACCCTTACTTGGAGTTGAATCTGAATTTGATTCAATCTCTGACTACATTTGTTCCATACCTTTAATAATATTCGAAAAGAATAGCAAGTAAATTTGTAGAGGCAACTGATAATGATTTGGTAATTGCAAAACTATTAATATATCTACAACATGACATTATATAATACATTAACTTAAGATAACTATAAATGGCTTTTCTTTGCGACAAGTTGCTTGGCCAATTGGTAGGACTCGCGCTCTGGAAGTGAATGCAAAGAAGCGACGTTCGCAAAATCACAGCATGTCAAATTGTTTTCCTATTATTGTTGCCATTGTTGTCGCTGCCATCATGTGTGGTGCTGCTGTTGTTCTTGTTGTTGTTGTTATTGTTGTTAAGCTTATCGTTATTTAAATTAGCATTACTATGCATGCATATGTATACTACTATAGACACTATAGATATGGTTCGTGCGGTGTCTGCCTTATTGTTTTGTATAGGGTGTTGCCATTTTTGTCCGCTTTTTTTATGGCAACGTTAAATTGGGTTACGCTTTTCATCTATGTATGTACATGTTGCTATTTGTGTGATTTTGTCGCAATATTTATTAAATTTTTAATTAAATACGAACTGTTGTACAGACGATTGACAAGCTGGCTAACGAAAACAACTTCGCATACTGTATGCGAGTCGTTTGGGTATTTGGCATGTGTGATTTATTTGTCAGTTTGTTTTATTTATTCAGTTATTTATTTTAGTGTTATTTACCTGTCTTAGCTGTGGAGACAACATACAGTTTGAGTGCAAATTTTAAATATTCTATTGTCGCAATTACCTTGACATGCAACTGAGAGTCAAAGCAAGGCACAGGAAAGCTCAAAATCTTCCCAAAAATGCAATGTATATCATACATTTCAGTATTCAGAGTATTTCAGCATTGTTTCAAAGCAATGTCGTGCACTTGTTTTAGTTGTTAATAATTAATTGCTTAGCTAATCAAAGTGCATTTCCAATAGCCAGCAGCGAGTAGCAGAAACAGAGTCACTCACTTTGAAATTCTTATAAATAAAATCTGAAAACAGCAAGAGAAATGCTTTCAACAGCTTGATCTGAATATGCAAAAAGCTAATTGAGAACAACCAAATTTATCAGCAAGTCCAGAAGCTGATAACCATAGGAATACATCGACACTTGCGAGAGATGGTGAGAAAAGCCAAACATTTATAAATTAAACAATGCAGAGAAAAAAAATCCATTGGTTGGAAATTGTGTCTAAAATACGAGTTTGGTATTGCGATTTTATGGTTCTTTTCGTCGAGCACATTTTTTATGCTTTGACTAAGGAAAAACGATATGCTTGAATGGAGACCAAAAATCCACTTTGATGTTATGCAATCGTGCGAAGCAGAAGCGAATGGATGACATGGATCCTACACACACACACACCATGTGTAGAAGCCGTCGCGTATACAAAGGCAAATATTTGTACATTTTTTATGTTTTGGCCATGGCTTTTTACCTGGCTTGCTGCGCAGACAGGTGTGCAAAATAACTGGCAAATATTTTACAGCTGTCGCCCGCTTTTGTGCATGTAATTTCGCACTTATTTGTTTGCTTTTTGGTAAATCACAAGAGCATAAAGGAAACGTTCGGTGTCTAAGTATAATTTTTGCCATACCAAGTCATTTATCAATTTCAAGTCTCAATCGAGGCGTGCACAATTATTTGTCGGACTTTCGAATTTCGCATATTTAATTGCCTCACCATTGCCAGAATGTTTGTCATGCTTTATCAATAGCCTTCACTTCATTTGATTATGTCATACATTTTGGCCATTCATTCACCAAAAGTATCGAATACATACAAGCAAGTATGTACTTGCGAGTGTACATAGCAAAGCCTTATCATTGCGTTTATTTTCCTATGTTTTGTGGAGGTTATCAGGGCTCAGTTGCCGCAAGCGAGCTCAATTTGAGCACACAAAGTATATACTATTTCGTGTGCACGTGTGCAAGTATATAAGAGTTGAAGTATATATGAAAGTCGTCGATAATTGAATAAATTATAATTATATATTGTAACATAACTATGACTGAGATTCTCTATTTACACTTGATTCGATACAATGTCCGTTTTCGGTATATACATAGAAAACTTAAATGAGTACAACAAAATGAATGCTATGAAACGTAGAGTTGATTCAGTTGAAATTATATTTATAGTCTCAATTATTTCCATTTAACCAAATAGTGAAGTTGAGTCGATGTTTTTCTGCTCTATTCAACTATTGTTGTGGTTCCAAGCTTGTGCCCTGTCTTTAAGGCCTATTAGAATGGAATTTTTTGATCTTAGTAGACATTGCTCTATTTTGTTGGAATTACAGCTCCAAAAGGCTTTCTGATTTCATACTTTAAGAACCCGTTCCACATAAGCAGAAAACACATTTTGAAAATATTTTAAAATCTACTTTCAACTGATGTCATAAAACACCGACAATATATATATATATATATACAGCATAACAATAAACTGCCAGCATGTCGGACTTGGAGACTGAGGAAGTATGCCCTGTGCCCTGTAAAAAGCGTCGACTAAATACTGAAGCATGTAACCAAGAGGGGCCTGAAGATCCAGATGCTGCTGGAGATGGGGCACCTTCTACAACAACAACAACAACAACAGCAACAGCAACTAGAAATGACCTCGAGCTGGGAGAGCGTCTGTGCAAGTTGATGCTATGCTGTGTGTGCATTGAATTACCACATCCGGATGACAACTATCAATGCAGATTGGGACATATTATATGCGGGGACTGTGCGACTCATCTATTGGCTGAGGCCGCAATAAGCCACGTCAAGGCACACTGTCCACATTGTCGCACTAGCATCAGCTGGAATGAATTGACTCAGAATTTGACAGTCGGACAAACTCTGTGGGAACTGCCCAAAGGTTGCCCTGACTGCGAGCAGCAGATGGAGTACAAAAGATTTGCTAATCATTTAAAAAATGAATGCCCCAAGCGGATGGTCAAATGCCAGTATCGCTGTCTGGGCTGTACATGGATGGGTTGCCAGGATGAGAGTGCCGAGCACGAGGCAAACTGCAAATATTTGAACATGAACAGTGATGAAATCTTAAATGAACTAAAAGCAATGGATTTGCAACAGAAACTAGCTGGTCAATCACTGTACCACTGCTACAAACAATTTGGTGCCCAACGCATTTTTTCAAACGATTTGGAGCTGCGCTGGCCATTGAGGTCAAATCGACACAATACCTTATGGAAATTTTTTTCATCAACTATTTATGTCTTCGAAAACACATGGCGAGTGCGTGCCAAGTTGGAAGCGGAAACGGATAAGTGTGTAAGCTACAGCTTAAAGCTGTTGACAACGCCGCTTTGTGCAATGCGGATCAAATACTTTGTCACATTGCCGGCTCACTATGTTCGGATCAAGCAGCTAGAGGATATGCAACATGTGCTACATGAGAACGAGTTCTCAGTAGCTGGACAAAGTGATGAGTACAGACAGCTGCCAATGAGAAGCCCAAACGCCGTGTATCGATTGTTGGCCATGCCATGCATCAAGTTGCGTATCTGGATGATTATGTAATAATAGTTTCAATAATTGATATGTTAATAGTTTATGCAATTTAAAACATTTATTTGGGTTTGAGTTTTCAGTGTTTTGGTGTGTTGTCATTGGCCTGTTTCTGCACAGCAGCCAAGAACTCTTCGCCGGCGGCCTGCAGTTTCTTGAATGTGTCAGCGCCGAACTTCTCGGCTTGAGAGCCAAGCTTCTCTATCTCGGTCCTCAGACCCTGTTGAACAAAAACATACAATTAGAATTTAGATCAGAATTTAAGTCGGTGTTTAAATTAGTCAGCTTGACATTTTTGCATAGCTTACCGCAAGGTTCTTCTCGTTAGCAAGTTTCTGGAACTCCTGGAAAACAGGCTGGAAATTTAAACCCTGAGCAGGGGCCTCCTCACGCCTCAAACGTGCACCATTGCAAACCTTTAGAAAAAGATGATATACATGACCACACAAATTTTATTTCATCTTTAATCGACATGGCACTTACAGCGACGAGGGCGACTAGGAAAAATACAACAGCGATCTTGGCCATTTTGTTTGATTTTAGCTCTACACAGTTGAACACAGAGTTGAGTACTGACTGAACAGCTCTCAATCAACTTGCAACGAAGCCTCGTTTTGCGTCGTTCCATTTCTATTTTGTTTTTGGACTTGAAATCAAATGGAACAACTATGATTCGCATCTATGCCCAAGTATATTTATTTGTAGTAGTCCAGCTTATCAGTATATGAGTAGCTTAAGCATGTGCCGGACGCGTCAACTGATACATTAATATGTACATAGATCCAGAATAAACAAAAAACTAAACAGTAATATAATAACAGCATCTGCCTTCAGATATTGTTGTAGCTTTAATTGGAATTGATTGCGTTTCTACGTTGAGTTTGTTATTATAAATATTATTCTATATTACCTTATATAGCTGAGAATATTGTAGCTGGGTACAATGTAAGCAAAGTGTAGTACTTTAATTTGAATGCTCTATACGAGTCTTGTTGTCAATAAGGAAATCGGCACATTAATGACTCAACAAATGTTTTGATGAGAATGGAGGACAATACTTAAAAGTTCTTAAATTTGTAATTTCAAAAAGATCTTTACTATGCCAAGGCTAATTCAATGAACGGCACGTGTAGAAATTTATTTTGTGAGCTCATTTTAATAGATGATAAGGTGACCTAATTATTTTATTATTATAAACAATTATTAGTGAGCGTCCAAATAAATTCACGTGATCGTAAGACTTCAATAATTAGAACGATTTGAATTGACATCATGTTCTTGAATGCATAAATAATTAATACATACATAAATACAAAATGACGTTAATCAATGGACAGAGACAGACAAATTCATAAATACGTAAATAGATTAGATTTTCGTTTTAAGTATACATTTGATTTTCCTTTTATTAATTATTTTTTTTATTTTTATTCAGTTTTTTCGTTAATAATGTGATAAAATATATGAGTGAAATAGTATAAGTTAAGGAAAAGGAAGTGAAGTGTGTTACTTGTGCTTTCATAAATTCAAACATGTCTTTACTTAAAAGCGTATTAATAAATATTTGCTATTTTGTTATTTCATGCCTAGTCACAGTTCAAGTTCAGCCTCTGCCTTGGCTATTAACATTTTAAATTGACAACAAGCATACGAGCATAGAAGGAGCTGAACGACACTCAGAAGTGGCATTTAAATAAGAGCCAAAATAAATACATACTGATAATGCAGTTTTCTGCCTCATTATCGACTGTCTGGCTTGTGTTTGTGCTTGGCAAACAGACACTGTAATTTGTTGTATTTATATCAGGCATTTAAGCTCTTAGGGGCTATTTATGTTATTAATGTGTCTGGACATCACAAATTGTGGGAGTAGAATACTCGTAGCTAATGACAATTTTACTCGCACAAAGAATTTTTGTCACGACTGAATCTGAATTTATATCTTAATATTATACAAATATAAAGAATGTGTAAGACATTAAGTTAAGAGACATTAAGTTAAGTTTATATTTAGGAACATAAAATGTATAAAGCTTATACTGTAATGGCTTTAGAACAACAAGTTGTTAATGTTTATCCAAAATCGAACCAGACAGTTGGTGCTTTTCAACTCTTAGTTTCAAGTGCAATCCATTAAAACAATTTAATGTAAAACTGAAGCGACGGTTGCTCACTTATTGGCTTCAGTTGGCTGTGGCTCTGGATCTGCCTCTAGCCCGTGCAGGGTTTTGAAAATGTTGACCGGAAAGTTTATTTTCCACTCGACAGCGAAGAGCAGCGAAATTAACAGCGATTCTAACAGACAGACAGACAGCCAGACAATGACTTTATGCCTCGATAGTCAGTTACTCAGACACAAACAAATAAAATTAAGTGGCGACACAGACAGAACCAGAAGCATAACCCAAAACTCTGAAACCGAATACCGAAAACCACAACCAGATATAGAAGAGCATTAAAGAGACGGACATTTAAGGCAATGTAAGCAAAATACAACTAAGAACCACTAATAAATTTCTACTTGCCACAATGAAAATATTTAATTGCAATTTTCCAAGCATCGTAAACTTGCGACCTGAGTGGAAAACTGTCTGTCTTGGCTGTCTGGCTAATTAAAGTTGAAGGTGCTGAAAATCAATTGCCCTTTGTTCAAGAGTTCACCAGCGAAAAGTGGCTGGTTGCTAAATAATTTTAACGTTTGTGAATAAAGTGCTTAAATATTAGTGAAGGGAAAGTACTTGAATTGTTTTGTGTTGTTATGTGTTTTGATATACATACAGAAGAAGTTGGAGATTTTAAAGCTAAAGTAAAATTAATAATCCGAATTTAAGAAAATTATAACTACATAGAGAAACTGCTATATATAGCAATGAATATTGTAATAGAGAATGCTGATAACATAAAGGTATTGAGATTATGCCTTAAAATAATATTATTGTGGCACAGCATTTAGTATATACTCTGGCACAGGTGGATGGCATTGGGGTAAGGGTGGTCCCAAAGTGGGATATGTGCGTAATCGCAATAGTTCCAGAATGGTTTGTAGTTCCAAAACATGGGCGTAATGTTTGCGCACATTGTCCAACAGATGACGATGGGTTTTAATCTGCTCCATGCTGATAGTTGTGGAAATATTTTAGTTATTATGTATTGTTTGCAAGTAGTGCTATCGTCGCTTACCGCTCCCGTTGTTCGCGATCACGACGCTGCTCCATCACGAGATCGCGCTGTGAGTTCTGAAAAGCCACATCAATTCTGAGGCGCTCGATTTTGGCATTGATCAGATGATTACGACGCTTCATATCCAGGGTTTTTTCCTTGACATTATCGATTTTAATATTGCTAACATCAAAAGGTATACGTAAAAATAAATACATAATGATTGTTTTGATGTTCAACTTACACGCGATCAATTTGTTTGCGAAAGACTGCAATTTTTTGCTCTATTATACGTTCTATGGCACCAGCAGCCATAAACTTCTGACGATCCGCTTTGACCCTGTTCCAGTTGCGTAGAATGTTGAGGAACTCAATGGTCACTTTACATTTCTCAATTGCATCCAGCATGTACTTAAGATAGGCGATATTTGCCTTATAGAGTTTGTGCTCCCACTGCTTGAAGATCACCTGACGTCTAAAGACGGCAACACGTTGCATGGCTTTAATTTTCTTCATGCCAGCTTCCTACGAAACAGAAATATATTGTTCAAAGGCAAAGTCAGGGAAAAAAACAATGATTGACCTTTATCATGCGATTAACGTCATTAATGTCATCCACATGCATCAGCACGCAGTTCGCCAAGGATTTGGTTACACCTTTAATGTCCACCTCCACCTGACCTAGTGTCAAGGTCACTTGTAATGTCATATTTCTCATTGCTTCCAGCTGTAATTATAAAGCATACTCAAAGATCGTAAGTAAAACATTCTAAAGTCAAGTTCCTTACATACTGCTGTATGCTATCGTCAATATTCTTTTTAGTAAGCGCCTTGGAATCCTTTAAGCTGGTTATGTCATTGGCGAGCTGGTTGATAAAGTTCTGACTGTCGGCCACCAGAAAGCCAACACCCTTGAGCCTCAATTCGCTTTCAATCTTCTGGCGACGCAGCTTCACAAAAGCATCCCAGGACTTGGCATCCACCTGGGCTGGACAATGTTTGGGTGCATCATTTTCTACAACAAATGCAATGAAATCATTGATCGCCTGGGGCATGGGGAAGGCATTTCGATTGGTCTGCTTGGCGAGTCTGTGGGCAACTTCGCTGCAGATAAGCGCTGTGCTGAAGAGCTTATTTGACAATTTGGGACGCTTCTTGAACAGCTTGGTCATCTCGTGCGATGCGTGTGGCACTGTGTTTAAATAATTATTTCGAAACTGACGTTCCAAGGCGTGATCTCGAGACTGTTGAGCCTCCAAACGGCTGCGGTTATCCAGCAAGGTGGCTTCCCAGAACTCTAACAGGTAGGTATACCTTTTAATATAGTCGTTTAATTTGTTGTAATCATTGCGATAACTTTTGATCACATCCCGCAGCTGGTCGCGCACTTCATTGATGTTCTTGAGGTTGAGCATTCTCACCAGGTTCTGCGTCAAGGCAAAATCGTACTTGAGCTTCACCAGCATTAGTTCCGCAACTCGTTTATTTAGTTTAAGAATATGCTTCGTCTTTAGCTGCAGAGTTTTTCCCTTATTCTCGTGCAGAATGCCCAAGTACTTGCGACGATCCTCCTCGAGCAAATACACCGCTTCCTCATAGGCACGATATACTTTTTGATCCTCCAATGTGTACTCGTGCGGTTGCTTTTTGAACACAAACTCAGGAATTGGAATATCCTTTTTGATTTCCTCCTCCCACAACTTTTCAATAACGCCATCCATCATCACGATCAGAGCTCGTGCCCAGAACTCCACTGACCAGAGCAACTGGCGACCTCGTTTGCCACCCGTGTCGATAGTTTTGCGCCTTCGCCGATTGATGGCCTTGATCTCCGAATCATCCACCTCCATAATGCACTTGATCACCTCATCCTTGGCCAGAGAAGGTGCTGTCAATTCTGGCGGCTCAAAAGTCTCCATACGCAATAGTCGCAGCATAATGTTCATATTGTCATAGATTTTATTTAGAACTCCATTAGTGTTGAGCACATTGTCAATGGTCTCCCGCTTCAACTGCTGTGCCTCATGGAAGTGCTTGTTGAACTCCTGCTTCAGTGGATCCGCCAGATAATAGCTAAACTTGTAATTGTCATTGAATATCTGATTCGAGGTGACTGTGGCATTGCTTTGCAATTGGAATTGTGGTGCCATAATGTGATCGTATACACTTGGCCCTTCAACCACATAGAGCTTTAGATCACGAACCACTTTCTTAGCCTCTTCCTCTTGTTGCTCGTCAACATAATCAACGACCGTCGGTCTCTCCGATTCCATGCCATCCAATGATAGCACAGACGCTCGTATATGATCCTCCAGATCGTAGAAACGATACTTATCGAAGACTAGCATATTTGGTTTGCGTACCAAAGAGAAACTTTCAAAATTCGCATCGGCACTAATCGATCGCACTTTATAGTTGATGTTGACAGAATCGCGTGTTATCAGCCGCTTAATCCAATCACGTATACGAGACTGATCCTCGATGGCCAGCATCAATGATTCTCTTTCCAATGCGCACAGCTTGTGTGCCTCATCTGTTAGGGCTTCCAGCCATTTGTAGTGATAGCAAAACTTCTTAAAGACCCCTTTTGTCTTGCCTGTCACGGAGATGTCGTAATCGATCAGCGCTGTCACCTTGGCTGCAAAATCTTGTATCATACTCCGCACTTTATCGCGCTTTATCAGATCCGTGGCTGTATATAGCTCCTTCACCTCCATCTGGTCTGAAAGTGGCACAAATGGGACGGAAATCAATTTCGATTGCTCAACAAAATATTTATGCGGCACGGGCAATTCTTCATTCTCTCGTACGTTGTCCGCCAGAGATGGTAAACGAGCTACCCACAGCACGTTATTGGCGTTTAGCACAATAAGATATCTATGGAAAATAAATGAAATGATTCTTAATTACAACAAAATTCAATACACAATTTGATCATTTTAAATTCTAGTTAGATTAGAGGACGACAATAGTAATCAAACATCTACACTTCCAGCTTGAAGGTTCTATCAGAATGATAGTCCGACTAAGATATTGCTGGTAGTTCCTATTTGCTATAACCTACTTGGAGTTATAACACTCTCTAGTGCGCAGCAGACATTGAGGATCAAAAAAGATCGTAACAAAACGAGATATCATAAATGCCTTCTTGGCACGTTTGTGCTGGCGAAAATGCACCATAATGCCATCGGCGCTCCAGGTGGTCAGATGTTTGGTCATGCCAATGCCATTGATGTGTCCGAAATGTGACGACTTTATCGATGCGAGCCACTGCAGTTCGTTGGCCTCGCTTAGCAAAAGCTGATCGAAGATGGTGCTGTCCTTGACGGCGGCCACAATCTCAACGTTTGTCCACCGACCCATGGGTGCCTGGATGAAGAATGAGACGTAGCTATTGGGAAGCTTAAATTCACGTCTATGCAGTCGCCGATCCTTGGTCCAATTGTATATCCACATTTCATCGGCATATCCTTGTGCATTGATCGTGTCGTCGCGCGATATCATGACTAGAAGTCGTGGTCCCTCAACCAAAAGGAAGGTGCTTATGTAGACACTCTTCAACAGTTGCGCGTCCTTGAGGGCAAAGTAATACGTCATTTTGATCGGTCTATATTCTACGTTCACAATGTGAAATCCCTTTGCCTGATCTTGGAAAACGATGCAGCTATCGTTATATCTGATGGCATAGATGGCTGCCGTTTCGCATGGCAACTCATAAACGATATTTGCCACAGTTGTCTTTTCAAAACTAATAAGTAGCAGGGTACCAGTGCGTGTGCCCACAACTACGTAGGGATTGAAGCGATGAATGGATATGGCAGTGGACATGGGAATGTCAACCTTAGACAGTGTTTTCCCATATGGCAGATCGATCAATGCAATGCCATCGTTGTACAAGACCAGGACAACCTCCTCCTTGAAGCAAGAAAAAGTACGAAATTTTAAAACAGGTTTACCATTGTCCACAATATCTTGTAGTCTTCCTTTATTCTCCTGCAGCACCACCTGTGCAATGCCTCCGAATTCTCTTGCCGCATAGAGTTCACCATTCTGGTTGCAGATAAATATATCGACATTGCTTAAACCCTGATCAATGGTCCATTCGACATTAAAATTGCCGGCTTTCTTTTTAATGTAAAATGCCGTCGAGGTGTTGTAGATAATGAATCCCATTTTATGTGGTACTACAGCATGGGAACGTGGTTCCACATTGGTACCGTGTTGAGTCACATAGTTAGGAGACCAGCGTGGCTTGATAGCAAAACAAGCTATATCAATCTGTGAGAATTCGCCATAATCGTTCACCACATAGAGTCCATTATCATCGCCGAAGCACATGCAATTAATGAATGACTTTACGTATTTCTTTCCCATTTCCACTTCCGACACCTGATGCAAATATCCATCCTTCTCGATAAAGCACATTTCATAGCACAAAATTCGCATATTCTCTTTATCATATTGAACAATGCTTGGTACATTACCAAGACTCAATTTTACGGACAAGTGTCGTATAGGTATATTTGTTGGGTGTTCCAGTATTTTGGTATTGGTGCGAAAATTAAATACGCAAATCGGATAATTAGGATATCCTCCTATTGCAATCAAAAGGTCCTGCTCAGAGAATTTTAATAGTTTGTAGGTGATACAGGACTCTGAAAGTGGATGGTGTTTAGAAGAAAAGTTGAAGTCGGATGTCTTGAATACTTACTTTGCATTGTAGCGAATCGAGTTAGTTCCGGATACTTGTACACGTAAATATTCGGACTTAGAACCTTTTCATCAAATGCAAAAAGTGGAAAACGATTGTGTCCCGCAAAATTGTGTATGTATAGGCCAGTTGCAACGGTCTCAGCCCTAAAGTAGCTCACGGCACCCGTTGGCAACGGTACAAATTTAAGCAAATTGCTCTCGCACAAACAGAGTACATTGGGACCGACATTCTGAATTCTAAGGCTATGGTAGGAGCTGCACCAACTAAATATTAAAATAAGAATATTTAAATTTCATAGTGAAAGAATATACCACATTTACCGTACCAAATTGTTGTGCTTATATTCATTTTGTTTATTGTTTGCGTATATAACTATATTTATGTATTTTTGCTTTCCTCGCTTGCATACGCTTTGTTTTGTTTCGATTCGTTTCGAACAAAACGCTCAATGGTTGCTAAGGTGAAACTTTGTTGTCATAGGAACTACACTAAGTATATGAATGCATTTAAAATAAGCATATTTCTATCTAAAATATGGCTTAGAAGGAAGTCGATGTGAAATCTGTTTTTCCCCCGCTTTCGTGCAATTTGTTCACTGCTGAATTTCAGGATCAATTGCAGCACTTTCATTGCCTTCTTGTGATCAAAGAAATTTCCCGGGTGACAAATTAAAATGTCATCAAGAAAAACACGCAATAATATGAGCTTCAGGTCTATAAAAGGCCGATGTGTATAATGCTGAAAATTGTATTTCTCGTTTCGTTTTTATCATTGCATTGTGCGTTGCTTAAAAATTGATGGCTCTTCGTATTTTTATTTGTTATTGTTAATGTCTTTTCGTTGGCCTTTGCCATTTTGGGGTGCTAGTTAATATCTTTGTGGGTCACAAGAGTGCAGTTGTTGAGTATTGCGGCTTACACATTTAATGGCAACACTTTAATTATTACTTTATTATACACGACGTGCACTCGACAAGTATTTACGTTTAACTTTAGTTTTAGAATAACGTTCTTTACAAATGCATTTAACGAGTTAAAGTGAAAGTTCAGTGTCAAATTTGCAGATGGAATTCAGCATGCTCAGGTTCTTGTCATTTACTCGTACTTTCGAGCAGTGGCCACATCATTGGCATATCTAATCAGTTGCCCTAGTCCTTCTCGCTCCATGAACAGTTTTATATATTTGTGGACTTGCTTGTGGCACCTGCAGCCCAGCACTTTACTGCCTACTTTGGGGCACCACTCAATTATTTATGTGCCCCTGCAGTGCAGGCATTGAGGCAGTCAGCCAGCTGGGAGTGGGTGTTGATGGCATACATTGAGGCTGAGGCTGAGGCTGAGGCTGAGGCTGAGGCTGCTACTCTCTGGCACATTTGCACATATGACAAACTTTTTCGCTACCCCCAACCGATCTGAACCAAAGCGACGACATGCAATGTCTTTAATGTTAATAACGAAGTGCAGCAAAAGTTTGGAACGCTTAAGGCGGCTTTGCGGCAAGACGCGTCGCGTCGCATCGTCTTCGTTTTCGTTTTTTTGGCACTTTTGTGTTGTGTGTGTCCTCTGACGACAAGTTTCTGCTGCATACTTTGAGGAGCGCGCATAACTTTTTACACACATACATACACACACTTACATACATGCCGCACTCATTAAAAACGCATTAACCATACGCTGTAAATCATTGTTGTGCAATAAGTTGCACATGCAGCTGCTGCTTCAGCTGGCATCGCCTTCAGGCCATGTCAGCTGGCAACATAGTACATAGTACTGCCAGTATAAACAATAAATGCACTTAAATGCACATTCTCATATACATATGCCTGGCCTCAAAAACAAATATATCACAGAATCATTAACTGTTTTGCTTTCGTAATAAATTTCGAGGCAAACAATTAATATCAAAAAATTGTTTTATTTATTATAAAACAAAACTTACCGAAAACATTATAAAAGTTCAATTTAATTTCTGCTCATCGATAAATTAGTAATATAATTATTTTTATTAATTAGAATTGTAAAAATGATGCAATATTAAAATAAATTACTGATAATATTAAGGCAAATAAAAGAGTGGGAAAAATACGTTTTTGGTTCATTTAATATCCCGTCCAACTTTTAAATACTTTTGCCTAAGACATTCAGTTAAATGCTGACAAATTTCGTAAACTCATATTAAATCTTTCTCCAATGGCATGAATATGTGAAGACTCTACATTCCAATTTTTGCAATGTCTTTAAAATAATAAAAATTTCTTTACTTAAAAATCCAGAGGAACTTGAAATTTCCAAGCAGTTAAAAGAAATATGAAGTTATTCCATGTAGTATTTGGACAGAAATTGGATACGAAAATATAAACACATTACGCATTTATTTTTAAATTGAATCATTTTTTACAATATTCTTTAACATGTTAATAAAAGCGTTGTGGAGCTATGCCGTCACTGTAATAAATATTTTAGAAAGGTTACACAATGCCAAGAGTAACAACAACAGCTGCTCACCAACAACAACAACAACAACAACAATAGCAATGGCATGGGCAATAACGAATAGGAGAAGCTGCAGGTAGCTAGCGACCTTTTCTTTGACTGTTGGCATCATCATAAAAAGGCAACTTTGTGCCAAAGATTGTGCCGTTGCTCAGATGTGTTGAAAATTTCTTCCTTCCGTGTTGTCAGGCAGCAACAAGAGGAATAGCAACAACAACGAACCTCAACTAAGCCACACAATTGGCTGCCAAATGGCCAAGCGGCTGCCTGTCAACCCAACAACTTTGGGTCGTCCTTTTTTGTGCTGCTTGTGTGTCGTCCATGTCCATGAGGCGTCATGCAAAATGTATGTTAATATTTTGTAGCATACCCCAAGGGTCTGTCAGCTTGTTGTGTGTGTGAGTGTGTGATCTATACATGCATGGTGCCGTGTGTGCTTGTTATTGTGTTGGTTTTAACATTTCTTTATTCATTAGCATTTTACATGTGGGTTCTTGAAAGGAAATCCAACATTAATATTAACTTTGCAAACAGCATTATTGTTGCCTCATTCAACTAATTTGTGTGCTGGTAAATACTTAACAAATTTTAAATAATATACACAAATTGACTTTGCATAAGCAAAGACATATTAATAAATTGATGTGTGCTCTGTGGCAAAGTCCATTTAGAGAACATTTCCGCTTTTGGGCCAATTAAACCTGCAATATTTACCAAAATGCATATACTTTACATATTTCATTCTATTAACGTGTATGTTTACTTGTACAAATTACACGGCTTAAAACAATTTATGGACAATTATATTTAAATGAGAAGTGTCGCAAACGTAAACCGTAAAAACAGCTCTAATTGCATTTGTTTCAGATAAACATTCAATTAATTTACGAGTCTGTTGTCTGATTTTAGATAAACACTGAAATAATTTATATCATTTAGTAGGTTTTAAATTTATTAATTGCAAATATCATCCAAAGAATATTTATTTAATATTACTGCCCACCCTGTACATAACCTTTTTTAATTATTCACAACATTGTGTATCTAAGGCACTCAAGGGAAGACATAAAAAAACAATATAAATCAAATATCAATAGAAGCAATTAGATAAGGTAAAATAATTATATTCCCAATTGTACAGCATGAATTTTATAATACAATAAGCTGACCGATCTCTTTAAAATATGTAAAACTATGAATAATGGTAGTCTCATTTAAAAGATAGCATCTTGACCTCACTTAAGTTGATTCCCTGTTATATTACACCTGCCCTTCTGTGTCTGTGAGTGAGTTCATCTTAGAGACTATAAAGAGTTGAGACAACAAATTTGAAGCATAGGCTTTTTAGTACCATCAAACAACGAAAATAAATATAAACTTTTAATTGTTCATTAAATATTATTTCAACACTATTTCACTATTATTATCACCCTCGCATATACGAAATGAAATGACATCACGTCAACTTTGCAACGAGTTGTTTATGAGCATTTTGGGTGCCAGACTCGTTGGCTTTCCCCTCATCGTATTTGTAGTCGGACAGACAGCTGATTATAATGTGGTGCTATGTATGGTCTGTTGCTATTCTGCTCTTTTGCTGGCGTTGTTGTTGTCGTGCAACTCGTTAAATTTCCATCAGTGTGCGTAGTGCGCCATATTGGACCAAAATGTCGCACGGAGCGAAACTTAAGCAATGAACTCTGATGTCCTCACGTATTTGTGTAATATCGATTTGACTTACAAAAGCCACGCATCCATATGTGTACATGCTCCTCTCTATAGTGTATGTGTGTATGTGTGCATGCCGCTTAGCTGTCACACATGTACGTAATTGATATTTTATGAATGAAATGTAAACACTTTTTTATGTGTCGAACGACCCGGCGAGTAAGGCCAAAACTTTGATGTGATGTATCATGTGCACCCTATACTTTTTATGCGCTCAGTACATAAGAAATCAGTTGAACGATCATCCGATTAGAAGCTGGTTTGGTGTGCTACATTACAAGGATATCTTTCGATAGGAATTATTCAATTTAAATGCTGTATAATATATAGATAACAATTAACGAAACTAAGTGTTAAATCATAATGAGCAGGAAGAATATTTTTAATCTACATTGAATATATTTTCATATTCTTTTGAACTGAGCGTAGCTCATTGCGTGATTCGGTCTGATAAGCTGTGAACAGTTTCGGTCAGCGTCTCTTAAGAAAGGTCGGAGGCATCATAAAAGGGCAACAAAGTGTCGAGTGGAAGCTTCCACATAAAAATATTCCCCAAGTACTTTTATACAAAATATAACGCATTAAATGGCGTTTGGACAGCGTTTTGTGTCGAGTCATAAATATAAAATTTTATCCATAATATTTTTCTCTTCACCAACTCATAACCCAGCAACCAACCGTGCATACATCTATTTTTCTCCCACATTGTTTTTATTTCATTTGCATTTTGAGATAGAAATACTTCAAGCATACATATAGAAAAAACGATTATAATTATGAAAGCATTTTATTGATGATATTTTAATCGTATATGTGAGCGTTTGTCTGTGAGTTTGCGTTCTCCATTGACTGCCTGACTTGTTATCATTCAAAATGTTGATTTTAATTATTTTAATTGTATGCATGGATGTGGAGTAGAATATGCCTTACCCATTTGTTCCTTTTGATTCTTATTCAATATTGCAAAAATTGCTTTATTTTCATTAGCTTGCAGAAAACTGTTATTGTTGTAATGAAAATTTCGAAATGCACACTTTACAATTGTTATTGTTGTTGCTGCTGTTGCTGCCATGGAAAACTTGCTCAAGTGCTGCCTGCGACTGCTGGGGAAAGTTTTCGCTGCCAACGGTGCGTATGATTGACTTGCCGTCATGGCTGGCAAATTTGTATTTGTATTTATATTATGCGCAAATCAATCGTGTGATTTTTATTGCTGCAAAGTTTATTGCAAATTTTCAGCACGTTGTTATTTTATCTTTCACTCAATTTGCTTTTTTTGAATCAGATATGAGGTATGTAAGTATAATAACTTGCTTCAGCTTATGCTTTCATTTGCTGAAGTGTGATAGATATGAGCTAAAGTAGTTGGCTTTGTCTTGTGCAATATCGTGTGGCCGCTGTGTTCAGCTGTGCTTAGCCACTAGGCGTGGCATGTGTCAATGCCAAGAACAGACATTTGTCCGCAGAAAGCAGCGCCTAAACCAAAATTGTACTTAGCATTTGCAAGTCGCACTTCAAAATGATATATGAGCTGACACAACAACCAAGAAATTGGAGCACTGAGTCACTTATGTGCGCTCTATAAATCACATGCTCGCGGCGCGTGTGTATCTCATTAGCTCATAGCAAATGCTATAATCTTGGGCGTTGGTAATGATAAGTAAAGCTATCGAAAGTATAAAGATTGTTATCTGTTTCAATAAGCAGCATATTCTTTAATAAGTTTATAACTTTGGTGGCAAATTGATCATTTGCCAAAGATATGCTTTTTACTCTTTCGCTTTGCAGCAAAGCTAATGAGATTCCTCTTCAACATGGCGTATGCGTAATATTTGTCAAAAGCACGTAGCACACGCACTCACAAACAGACACACATATAGATCAACTAAGAAATGCCTTCACACATATTTGCATGCTATAAATGCGAAAATACTCACACACACACACACCGGGGCGTTCATACAGACAGACAGAGCCTACAAAATACGCAAATTCCATGCTCAATTTCAGATTTGTGCTGGCAGCATACCTGAGCAGAGCCACGCCCATTTCCTCACTTCCATAGCACAATCAGGCCCCAACACGGTTTACGTGCCGCAATGATAACGTGCATTTTGTAGGCATATAAATTGTGAGTCAGGGAGTCGGAGTTTTGCCTCTTTGTGGCCATTTCAGTTGCCTCCACTCAAATTGGCCGTAGACATTCTGAAGTGCTCAGTACGTTAAATGATACGAAGCAGGCAGCAATGGCGAAGAGCTAAAGGGAAGCGACGCTAAATAATGCTGATAACAACAACGTGCAGCTGTTGACAACTTTGCAGCTTATCAAGTATTTTTGTCAGTCTGTAGTCAATAATGAATATTCCGGGCACACAAGTGATTTTCGCCAACATTTTGTAGCATATTTCAAATGCCATTCAATATGCCGATGAGGTGTGATGCGATGTGTAATAGGGAACAGGTAAATGAGTCCATAAAGCAGTTCGAAAATAACTTAACAGTTGTCCGTAGAATGCAGATTAGCTGCGATAAGAAAGCTGATTTTCATTCGATGAACTTGGTATTTTTCAAAAGGGATTGTATTAGAAATAAATGTTTTGAAATTATAGATTATATTAAAGTGTATTACATTTTAGGAAAGATGACTGCTTTGATACTAATACTTATTTGTATTTTAATTAAACACTTATTCTGCTTCCTGTATCGAAATTTGTTAAAACAATATTGACAACGTAAGCGTGCATTTTCTAATATCTCACTCTATCTTTAATTCTCTTTCTATCTCTCTCTGTCTCATTCTTTTGTCACTCTATCCACCTCTGTAGTAAGTTCGCTTCACGCCTATAAAAACCGCATACGTTTGCTGCCCTGTCGTGTTGCGTCTGGCACGGAAATGAACTTAATTTATGGCGCTAAAAAGGATTTGACTTTGTAGCGATTTCCCGCCTACCCATACTCACACACACACTCTCTCACATACACACCGAAATGCTTTACATGGTTTGTTTTGTTTGGCGTGGTATGGTTTCGTTTGGCTTGGTGGCCTTCCTTTTGTTTCGGTCGGTTTTGTTTGGGGGTCCTTTTTAAAACCAAGCGCGAGTTGCGATTCTCTGGCAATCATGGCTATAATGATTTGTGTGCTTAACGCGGCGCCGGCGTCGCCGCCATGTCACTGTTGTTGTTGTAAGCTCTAAATTATAAACTATCTGCAGAGCATGAAACTTTGCTGCAAACATTCAACGGGATCCTCTCACATAAACATACACACATATGTGATACAAGAGTAGACTTACTCGAATGTATGTGTGAGTGTGTGTGTGTGTGTGCGACTTAGTCTGCAACTTTTCCTGAATTTGTGGCTAAAAGTTATAATCATATCCAGTAGCAAGTTGCCGCTTCGTGTTATGCAGGACTCAGGACTCCACTTGCAACATAGCTCTGCTTACCACCAAGCATTTCTAATTACAATTTCCTTCAGCATTAATTAGCATGTCAGTTTTATGGCAAATGGCTTTTAATTACACCTCCAGCCACTGGCATTGGCATTGGCCTTGCCTTTTGGCATTTGGAGAGCCCAAAAAAATTATGCAAAGTAGCATTGCTATCCACTTTAATCGCTGTCAAAGGTCTATTTATAAAATTGATAATGTGTCAACTTGTGGGTAGCTGTTATATTGAAGTAAAGCGGAAGTCAATGCGTAATGAATTATGCATCAAGTTAAAGAAATACAAACGGAAATAAATTATTATTCGGGTTATTCTTAAATAAGAATACTCTCAACAATAATTTTTTGTTTTATTGTCTGGTATTAATTTTGTTGTGATATTTCACATATGATAAATAGTTCATATGAGAATATGATTTAAGGGGAAACTTGGGTAAGATAACCGACCATGTAGTAGTCAGCCAGTCTTAGGCAACTTTTTGCTACTCATTTTCAAAGTATATTCTATAGAAATCCAAAGAATCTTTTACAACATTGAGACTCGTTCTTCTTGCCATTCTTTTCATTTATTATCCACTCGTAGAGCTCCTAAATCAATGGGTTTGGATTATATGTTGGCAGGTTGCTCGAATCTTTGCGACATTCCTCTCAATGCTTTTTTTTCACGACTATCAGAGCGCGGGCAGACTTTCATTAACTTGTCAGTGGGGTTTTACGAAAAATGTCAAGCGACGACAAGGAGAACGACAACGGCCACAAAATCGTTGTTATTTCGATGGCAGGCTGGCTAGCCGACTGGCTGACTAGCAGGCAGGCACAAAACAAAAGGTAGATTTCCAAAAATTTGTTATTTTTCGCATGGCAATTCGTTGTTTTTGTCCATATTCATGGTGGCGCTGTCTGCATCTGATAAATGCGGCAGGTAGACAGGCATTCAGAATGGGATGTTAGACGTTGGACATGGGTTCAATTTAGAGTCTTTGAGATGTCTCGCAATCGCTGAACCGCAACTGGAATTGCATATGGCTGACATTTACTTAAGTGACTCCACGGAGGGAACTCGAATGCCGCCTGGAAATGCTGCAGTTATCATAACAATTATGCTGCACAGACAAAGACAATGGCACCAAATGCTCCGGAGGAACCATTTCAAACAATGACATAAAACAATGCTGCAGCAATGGTTGCAATGACTATGGGGTCCCCTTCTCAAGCCCTCATTCAGCATTGTAGTTTGCAAATTAAATAATTCCCAGTTACATTTCCGTTTCGCCAGTGCGTCGGCAATATTATTTCTCATTTGTTGGCTGTTGGCTCCTTCGCAGAGTAACTAGTTACCATCAACCATCTAGCAGTTCCCCAGTTACCAACTTGCCGAGATGCTTCCGAGTGCTAATTGTGCGGCCGTTGTCGTTGATGTTGGCGATGGTGTTGGTGTTGGTGTTGCTGTTGGCATTGCGCCTTTGTTTAAGCACGTCGGCGTCCAGGACAATCTCTGGAGTTATGTGACTGCAATAACACTAAATTGGCTTGATATCTCGCGGTTTTACCACTGTGGTGCCTCTCAGCATTTCTTTGTTTAACCCATTATGACCACTTTGTGCACTTAAAAGAATATTACTACTTCTTTTCTATGTGGACTAAATTAGTTTTTTTATTACATATAATTTATCATAATTTATATTAGATATATTATGGTTATATATATATTATGTTTGTTTTTGTATACAATATATAATGCATATAAATATTTTTTTATAGTTACATTTAAATTTATTAGAATGATTCGTTTTCGATTTTTCTACTTGAGCTATAATTTACAGCTTTGCATGCATACAAAATTTATTTATTTTGTAATGTCTAATTTTTCTATAATTTATCATAATTTACATTTATTATTTTGTTTGCTTTTGAAATTATATATATGAAATTATTATTTATTTTATATTCTAATTGGTTGATTTGTTTGCGTTAGACTCTTACTATCTTAAAAATATATCGCATTTGTCTTTCGTCATTTTTTGCCCATAATCACTCAGTGGGTTAATTGAATGCAACTTGACGCTATCGTCCAGTGCGTTTAGCTTTTAATTGCAGCAAAGTTTTGGGGAGCTGCATTTGCATATAATTATGTAGCGAGTTTTATGCGCATTTGCGCTATCTCCAACTCTTCACTCCCGCATCTCTGCGTCCCCTTCCCCGCACTACTTAGAGAGCTCAGTTGTGTGTGTGTGTGTGTGTGTGTGTGACTGTCACTGGCACATCGCCTAACCATATGCAATGCAATTGCACAAAACTGTCCATCAACGCTGTCATTTACTGGCCTGCAGAGGCCCAAACTGTCCTGTCGTCCTCATCCTGCGGCTGACGGATGGTGGCTGCTGATGCATTTCTTAAATGTTTGCAGGCTGTAAAATTTATTTAAACGCGCTGCTGTCATACACATGACAGACGGAGAGAGATCCGGCCATATGTAATGCGTCATCGTCATATCCATACTCTGATTCCAGTTCTGAATCTGACTTTAGATCTGGGTGCCGTCAGTGAGCCTACCAATGCAATTTGCATTTTGGGAGAGTGAGAGGAGGAGGGACACTTTTGTTTGTAGCCATGTTACAAATTAATGGAATTTGTGTGCTGCAATTGACAGTTTGCTCAGCGGCCGCACTAAATTTGTAGTTAACTTCACTCTTAACTGGTGTGGTTTATAAATGAAGAGAGTGGTGTGCATTTAGTATCTTAAAAAAATAGTTTCTGCAGAAATCATCTTAAGGAATTTATACTTTTCTTAATTACTTCTTGAAACTATACGTTTAATTAGCAAAATTGTAAGTGTATAATATTTGAGGTATTAAAAACGTTTGTTTTTACTTGTATTAACTTGTTAGGGCTACTGACAACAGGCGCTGCCTAATGCCTCGCCTTAACCTCATTTCCCTCTTGAGTGGGCGTATTACACATACGACAGGTGGTCCCACCGATTGTCTGCCCAGCCCAGCTCTGCTGTTACTTTTTTGCTTTAACTGTTTATTTAGGGCGTGGAACGTTGGAAACTGGTATGACAAATAGCCTGTGGCTTAAATACAATGCTGAGGAAATGTCATTGTCTAGATTGCTGTTGCCAGTTTCTCTCTCTCTTTCTCCTTCAGTCTTTCTTTGCATCTTTGTTTGTTTGTTGTTTTTCAAGCTGCATGCAGTTTTTGCAGTTGTTGTGTGCCTGGATTCTGTTTTTGTTTTTCTTTACATCTTGCTGATGTTGTGGTTGGGCTTGCGTTTGGGTTCTTTTTACTTCTTCTTTCACTTTTACGAACATTTGCGCAATGGCTGTATGTGTGTGTCGGTTGCAAGGACAAGAGTTGCAGTACACTCGCTTGAGTGCCATTAAAATGCGCCCAAGGCTGTTGATTGGTAAAGAAAAATGTAACATGTGGTTTACCTAAACTTTTACAGTGCCGAAATGGCTGAGTGAGAGGAAGCTACCACTGGTAGCTGGAGCTACGGCCAGCTGTCTCAATGGATGGCTGGTTAAAAGTCTGACACCTTCATATCAACTTGAAGACAAATGGCCTTAAAATGGCACAACGGTTCAACTTGAAGTTAAGGTTATAGCTGGGGTTGCTGCTGATGCTGGGGCTGTGGCTGTGATGTGCTGTAGTTCGCCTGTGGCATGGTGTGGTGTGGTTAAGTGGTTGGCATTGCTGCACTGATGGGTTGCAGCTGTGCTAAGTGCTGATAATTTGTTGCTCAGACACATTGTTTGTGGAGGAGTGAATCCGGAAAATCGATTAAATGCGAAAATAAAGTATGAATTTAGAATGACACTTATAATACTTAGTTAGATGTAGTAAACGTTATTTTAAAATTGTGTTTTTTAAATTCATTTTCTATTTTATTGTGATAAAAATGTATTGCATTTTTGAATTGGCTAGGCAAATGTTGCACAAAGAGTAATTGCAATTAACATGGAAAAATATTCACAACTAATTAAGTAAAGCGAATAAGCAGCATATTTAATTATTTTTTCAATGATTTATTTGTTATTAAGTTTATTGAACAAATAGTATTTGAATGAAATTCAAAGGTGTTAAAAATTGTCCCACATATTTATTTAACTCGGTTCAATTTGTTTGACCTGCAAATTTGTTTGCTTCGCTAGACCTTTAATCCAAAGCACGCACTCGTGTGTATTTGCAATGGTTACTTTGTTCGCTTAAATACGCATAATGAGTTCATTTTCATTTTTGGTTAAATAATTAAATATTTAGCCAGCACTTAACCTTCTGCTAATATAAATTATACTTCTTGGTGTTTTTGTGTGTGTCGGGTGTTTGTATGCGTGTGTGTGTGCACGGCAAATATTTATGTGCTCCACATATGTTCACATATACATAGCTATAAATGTGTGCTTAGGTATATGTATGCATATGCATATAGCTAGATTTTGCGCATAATTATGCAAAGTTCACTTGCGTTTTGTTTGGCTAACGCAACACTTTGAATTTCTGCAAATGCATTCAAACATTTAACCATGGGCGGGTTGTGCATATACATTAGGTATACAATGGGGTAAAACTTAAGCTATTGTGCATATAAAAACACAATAAATCACTTAAGATTTAATCTTAAATAAACTATTCTGTTAAAAGGATCTGCTAAGTTCAAAATAATTGCATAACAAGCGTTAACTGTCATTAACTGTCATAAAATATAATAAATTTCTTAGGATTTACTCCCAAACAAATTATTTGTTTTATTAAATATAATATTGTCTATCGTTTTCAATAACTTCTGTAAATATTTACGATTAGGCAAGCTAAGTTTAGACTACATCTTTGTAAAATATTTAACATTTTATTATTATTCTTAATTTCATTTCTCTCGCTGGCTGTCAATTTAAAATAGATTTCCTATTAATTATGTCCTATTAATCCTTTGACAAAGCATGACTGTATGTCTACGCCTCTGAGTCTGCCCGCTCGGCGCATATAGCGGCAAATAGTTGCCAAAGCGACCGCATGAGTTTCTTAATGAGCTCAAACGTCACACATATACATGCAAGCCCACGCATACTTATACAAATATGCAATAGAACCCGCACAAAAAGACACATCCATACATACTCACTTACACACACTTGCCACTGTAAACTTTGGTCTTTGTTTGTGCAACGTTATTATTATTTCTTGTTTAAAATGTGTAAAAAATTTACTTAGTTTAGCGTGTTCAAATTTCATTTCAGCCAGAAAATGCAAATGAAGTTATGCCAAGTACGGAAAACAGAGCATAAAGGTTACTTGAAGGCGGCCACGCCCAAAATAATATCAATATAATATATAGAAAATCCTATAATTGATAATGTTTATAATTTACCATTATTGAATAAAAGCAATATAATTCAACAACAGTAAAAATGGTTTTTAATCAAAAATTAAAAAAAATAAAGTGAAATATGTACATTGACTACATCTAATATCCATTATCTATATATAAAAATGGAGCCAAAAAAAAATGTGACTGTTTTTTATGAGCACCAATTTTTTCTTAAGTTGTTTATAACTGCCAGGAGATTAACAGATTGTAAGACAATTTAAAAAAAAAATGGTGGGAAAGTTCGCAAAAGCGGAAAGAAAAATGAGATTTCACTCAACGTATACAACTGAATAAGAAAATAGCTGTTTTCAGTTTGCGACGAAAATTCAATCGTTGGTAAATTTTGGTTCATTACAGTTAGTATTAAAAACATTGGTGTGTGAAGCAAATGAAGGTATACGATTCGATGATGAAGGTTGTTGACGATGGATCAGGAAGCATATACATACTTTCTCGATGCTCCCGGTGGGACGAGCAAGACTCGTCACATCAGTGATACATAGTACATAGTACATAGTACATAGTACATAGTACATAGTACATAGTACATAGTACATAGTACATAGTACATAGTACATAGTGCATAGTACATAGTACATAGTACATAGTACATAGTACATAGTACATAGTACATAGTACATAGTACATAGTACATAGTACATAGTATATATATTTATGTATATAGGACGTGCAGTGCAGAGTAGTACATAGTATATATTATATATAATACATAATACATTGTACATATATAGTAAAAAATATATAATGTATACATATGGTATAGTATATAGTATATAAACGTATATAGTATACATGTATGTCTATAGTATATATATACTATGTACTATAATATATTTAATAATATTTAATTAGAAGTTTTCTTCCTGGCACTTTAGAGGAACTCTGCACTGCACGTCCACATCCTACGACTGCTGCTCACCAACTGATGCCCAGTTACAGAGAACTGATCTATTTATACGTATTTGAGTAGGCCATAACATAGGCAAACACTAACAGAAGACAAATCTGTAAAGTTACCAATGTAAATAATTATGTTATCAAAAAGAGATCTCCATTTATAGATTATCTGCACTCCATTGCTAACACCCTTTTTCTGCTATGCACGCTAGTGGACGCCACTGTAAGTGGAATACAATGACGTGCATAATTGTGCGTCCTGCTCCATATATCTGTATTCTCACAATTATATTTATCACTTTGTATTAATTATTAACTTTTTATTTTTTCAGCAAATCACGGTTAGAGACTGTTGGCTCGCCCTATTGGGTTAGTCCGGAGTGCCTGAAGCGACAATGGTACGATCAGACGAGCGACGTCTTCTCGTTATTTATATAAAAAACGAAGCAGATTCAACTCAAAATCAAATCAGATTTATGGATTTATTACAGATAATAAAGAATTTTAAAAGATGATTGTGTAAACACCTTTGCATAAAGATTTTACTTATTTTATTTTTAAAATACAACTTTTAAACATAATTTTCCGCAATTAAAATAAAAAAATATTTGATTAATTTTAAAATTTTAGATAATTTGTAACTACGATTAGAATTCCTTATATAATCATGATTTTTATAATACGAGCATGCTACCCAATTTGTGCCATTTCAACTCTCATTATCTAAATGTATGGTACCGCATTCGATGACCCACGATTTCTTTGCTAAGCGATCACGCATAGAAACATCATGAAAGTGTTCACCACGAAAGTGTTGTCCAAAGATTAAAAAATCAACATCGGTTAGCAGTTGTTTTGTGAGTAGCTTCGCAATTGGTTTTTTGACATTGGTGATGGTCTCTAATAAAATAGACAATAGGGCTTTCTGCGAGGCTTCATTTATCCATTGAGCAATGGATTACAACATACGGTAGTCCCCCACCAAATTTGGTTATTGGTAACATTCTAAGAATGACTTTAACATGACTTCGTCGACGTTGATTATTCGCTTTAAAAGTTGCTGCTGCGAAATTTTAATTTCTTCCGTTGAAACAATATCTTAATACAAATATACTTGAGTATAAATACATAATTTTTTTCCCAAAAATTTAAGAATTATGGTTTTTACTTATTGACTGTTGACCTTGTCGTTGTTCTTATCTCTTTAGCGCCACGGCTGAATATGTGGTGGTGGCGGAAGCTACGATTTCTAATCTTTGTAGCACTGATACTGAATATACGTAATTATATAATATGTTTATTCGTATAAATAATTCTAAACTGTGTCAACATCATCTACCTTGGACGGAGCTGTCTCGTTCAATAGCTTCCATTTATGGACATTTTTCAGCAACTAGCAACAAGCTTATCTTCCGAATTCTTGTGAAGTCCATCTGAATGCTACTATAAAAATGCATGCTCAAATAATAATGACCACATTCCGAGCGGATCTATTGTATGTACAAGCCGAAAGAATTAATTGAGAAATAAATGCTTGTACATTTATTGTTTTCTGGGACAATGAAGGTAAGTGTCCACTTAACATTCATAATTATTTTTTATTAAATTTTAAAACCTTTTCTTAGTTTTCTATGTTTTTTTTAGTGTGTATGCTTATCAGCCAATCGTTCATTCTTGTTTCAGCTGGTAAATGTGAAAACCAAGGAGGAACTCAACTAAGTCACTTGTGCAATAAAATTGGAACCGGGGGAAAGGTTTCTCCTAGTGAATGCGAAAACATCTGTGTAAATTACCGAAGAGCTCTATCTGGTACTTGTTTGGGAGGATTTTGTTGTTGCTTTGGAGACGGTCAAAATACAGATCCTAGGTGGGGTGGAAAGAAATCTCCTTGAAGAAGAATAAAAATGTATGAAAAAAATTTAGATCGATACGTAGCATACTTCAAAATTAAACAAGTGTTCGATCTGTTCTAAAAATAATTCTGAACTTTTCGTTTTATTTCCTGACGCCGTCGAAGAACAACCTTTTTGACACTGTTATTAATAAAAGTTCTTTAAATGAACACTGTTTTAGAAAAGCTTCAAATTCTCCGATCGCTTTTGACCTCTGACCCCCTGGCGCATACTTCACGCCCTTGCTTGGAAATAGTTGCTAAAGCGACCGCACTAGTTCTCTTAATGAGCTCAAACGCCTTTTTATTTGTTCCATATTTTATATTAAAAATTAATTTGAATAAAGAAAAATACTTATACTCCATGCAGTACAAAAAGACACATCCATACATATTCACACACACTTGCTACTGTAGACTTTGGTCTTTATTTGATCAACGCTATGTGCAGTCACATATTTTATTATTTCTTGTTCAAAATGTGTAAAAAATTTGCTTAGCTTAGCGTGTTGAAATTTCATTTCAATCAGCAAATGTAAATGAAGTTATGCCAAGTACGCAAAACTGAGCAAAAAGGTTACTTGAAGTCGTCCATCCGCCATCTTAAAGCTGCAGGCCACGCCCACGTCAGCGCCCAGAAAAGCCGGTTGAAGACATAACAATTAAACTTCGTAAGTCGTCTCGCAATTTAAGCATAATTATTTTTTACGGCAAGCGCGAAAAAAAGAGCACTGAAGAAAACCAAGAAAAAGTGTGAGAGTAGTGGTAGCCAAATTATGAAAAGCGTGTGAGGCAATAGAGCTGCCGCAGTGGAAGTCAATCTCGCGGTTTCTCTCTTTCTCTGTCTCTCTCCTTCTCTCTGTGTCCTTCGTTCTTTCTCTCTCAGTGAGGCTTTCTTGTTGCTGTATTTTGGCAGCTGGGCGTTGGCAGCTGCTTCCACTCATTAGGCGCTTTATTAAGCGAGATAATTAGCCGAAGCACGTAACTTGCAGTTAATTGATATTATTTGAACTCTACGCTCATTATGTTAAGACTTCTCACTCTCTGTCTCTCTCCCTGTCTTTCCCTCTCTTTGGCTATTGCGTTGAGTGTTGCAGTCACTTAACCTTTGAACTTTTTGCAATTGTGCACAATTAAGTTGAGAATTGTGTTATAATGTTAAGTAATTGTTTATGGCCCGATTAAGCTGGCCAACATTTTTGGGTGTCGAAGCACTTATCGACTATTAAAAGCAGCCGTGAGCAAAAGCTAAGCAAGAAAGAACGATAGGCAAGTTGGTGCGCTTAAAGGGCTGTTAAAGTTGCTTTCCACTCGAAAGCTGTCTACTGGCGCTTCTTTTTGATTTCGCCATTTCTGGTCCCTTTATTTGAACAAGTCTATGGGGCCGAGCAGCTCATTTAAATCTATGAGCTGCTCATTAGCCTTGCAGTTCATTAATTTGATTTGAAGTCGCATATACACGCATACGTGAACAAAGGACATAAAGTGAAAACTCGACTCTCACCTCTGCAATTTAACGACTTTAATTAAGGCTAAAGTCGTTGCCAGACATTGACGTTAACGTTGACGCCGACGCCGACGTCGATGCCGATGCCGACTGTTACGCACTGACCTCATTTTTTATAGTCAACTATAAATAACAGAAATTATGTGCACGCCAAACTGGACGGCACTGTTAAAGACTGGCAAGCAGCTACAGCTATAGTGTGGGTTTCGGACTCGAATTGTGACAGGGACTGGGTACAGCCATGTCCTGTCGCAGTTTTGGGCGCGTTTTTCAGCACCAGTTAAATGCGCTGCCATGAATTTTAATTCGACGACACTTGGCTAAAGGACACGCAATACGACAGTCGCCATCGCAATCGAAATATACGAAAAAAAGTAAAAAAGAAAATGTTAAAGAAAATACATAATAGTCGCAACAGAAACAGAAAATATAAGCAGACTGCTGGCAGTTCAGCTCGAATCTACATTTGCACAGCGGGAATCAGTTTAACCGTGGCATAATATGGCAATTTGAGTAGATAAAATTGATTATTCTTGATTTGTTCTATGTTACTAGAAATACACTGCCAATTTTTGCCTTTCCACAATGTTATAAAGTGCTACATTTCACACAAAGAAATTCAAATTTGTATTATCCAGCCATTCTCTATTGATGAGCTACTAATACGAGTATATCTCTTACTCTATTTTAATTCCCATAAATTCTGATTTTCAATTGAATATAGGAGAGATTTATTTTCTATTTTGATTTAATAATTTTGAACGTATTTTTTTTTTTATTATTATTTTTATTTTTAAACTTTTTTTTTTTAAGTCACGACTGCTTGATAAAATGGATTTTTGAAAATGATCCCATTGTTCATTTCCAGGCAAATATGATTTCGCGTGAGAGTTCTGGTCAAGTTGGCGACTCTCTGTCGCCGAGCGCCAACAGTTTACCACAATCGGCATTAATTTAGCGGAAGTAATGCGAGAAATTGTTGAAGTCCCCTGTGCTGTAACTCACAGTCATATTGTGGCCCGTATTGTACATCGCATTGAGTCAAGGCTAATTGAGAGTTGGCCTATACGCAATTGGCTTTTCCTATATTAGTAGCATCCATAAAGGCTATCATGTAGTATATTGGCCAAAAGGGTTCTTTTCCTTGGTTGTGTATTTATTTTTATCTGTTTTCTTGCTTGGTTAATTTTAATGTGTAAGACATTTAGTTTTATATACATTTCTGGTCGCTTCTTTAATTAAATAAACATGCCCTTTTGTTGTTTTAATGGCCGCATAAGGTTTTATCGCTCAATGCTCAGTCTAATGCAGCACGAATTAGAGGTGCCCCTACTGCAGGTGGGGGCGGTCCTGGGCGTGGCAGTATTTGCTAATTGCCTTTTTGGTCCCATTGAATTTAGTATCTTGCGCCGTTTATCAAAAAGTGCCACATGGCGGGCCGAATTCACTGTATTATGTTAATGTCATTATAACGTGATCTATACAAATATATGTCGCATATTATTTATAGTCTACATAGACGATATTTTATTGCTAATGACCATAATGCATTTCGACTGTTGGGTTATATCGAAGATACAGATATAATATAGTAAGTTTATTTATAAATGTCAGTGTTCACCTTGGAGTGATGCACTTTGAATATTTGCAAATCAATTTTTATAAACTTTCTTGCAATTTAACCAATGGGCTACATTTATTAAAATTGAATTAATTTAATTGAAGTAGAAAATGAGACTATCTGAAAAAATGAAGTAATGCTAAATATTCAAGAAACATATTTATAATCAAAATACATGAAATATTTATTAGTATACTCATCTTCCTATCTTGCAACAATTTTCTAAGAGCAGCGTGCAGCCAAAGTAGTGAATGCTTGATTTATATTTTATATGTTGGCTATTTTTAAATTCCAGTAGGTAGCACAAAATGTCTTTGTGGTGCTCAGGAATTCTCAGTCAAATCCAAAGATTTCTTGCCACCTGGTGAATGAATTGAATTTCCTCTCCATTTGTCTCGGCTCATATAATCAGAAGCCACACCGCATCGCATCGCACCAGTCAAGCTTTCAACATAAATTCGACACATATTTAAACACTCATTCACACGTCCTGCCAACTTATTTAACAACTCAATTCACAGCTTCAGCTTCACAGAAGGCAGTTTGTATAGAACAGTTGTATAGATCTAGTACGATGTACATTACTTGACGACAACAACGACGACGACTGCTGCTCAGCTTGAATGCAATTTAAGTACGTACTTCAAAAGCAAATGTTTTATAGAGCACCCATCACACACACACACATAGACACAATCACACATATACAATATTTAACTAAAGAGCACTTTGCGCCCAAAAAGACACTTTGCACGGGGAGCTGTCGAAATAGGAGCCGACTTCCTAGTCCTTTTCCACATCCTTGTTCTCGTGCTCGTCTTGGCAGCACTCAGTGTATTTCTCTTTTAGTTTTGGGGCTTACTTGCTGTTCTTGTTGCTGCTGTGGCCACTGCTGTTGTAGTGGTATTGTATTTTATTATTTAAAAGCCTAAAATCTATGAAGTGCGGTGCAAATATTTGAAATTGTTAAGCCAACATTTCCAACTGACTCACTGACTACTGCATTTGACAAGAATATTTAATTTAACTGCCGAGGAAGAAAAACAAGTGCAACATATGACTCTGATTCAAGTATCATAGGGTATAAGTACTTTTAACTGAAACTTGAGTTTGCTTCAAGTGGGCAGCTCTTCACTGTGAAATTATATTTAATTGCCATTTCAAATTCGACAATTTAAGACTATTATTAACCTCAGCTTAGTTGAACAAAACAGTAGAAAATTGATTATTAATATTTAATAAATATTCGCTTTAATTGTGAACTTTACTTTCTTTTTTATTTGATCAATCAAATGCACCTAAATTACATATTGATAAAGTCTATACTTATAATCTGATCTTCAAAATTAAAGGAATTCATAAAATATATATTATATATATAGGAGGCTAACTTAAGTCGAGGTATTCTAGTTTATTTTTAGTTGGTATTTTAAAGTAATTAAAGAATTCACAATTGTTAGAGCAATCTATCGTCGTAGAACCTCAAGTTGTTTCATTTCGTTCATCTTGTTTACCATTCAGTATATCGTCAATGGCATTTAGTGGATACCTATGCTTCCGTTTCCGGTTTGCACTTTTCTTTTTTGTGTGTTAAATGCAAAGTTGAAACTTGTTTTCTCCCGTTCTTTTCCAAAACTACTTGCACGTGCACAGCTTGTGGCCAATGTGATGTGACGTCAACGGATAGTCAGTCAGACTAAATGAGCGATGGTGAGAGTCAATTGCAGGAGCCCACGCAAAGCTTGGCCAAGCTCAATTTGTGTTTAATATTTAAAATGTTCTATTTACCGTAAATATTTTCATAGTAATTTACGCAAATTTACATAAATAAACGCAGAGAGAAATGCCTTCTTTGCATACACACTCGCACACTCGCACACGCGCACACCTAACTGTTTTGGTTTGTCGTAACCTCATTTGAAAAATGTCAAACGCAGTTCGGCCATTAAATTCTGAACGGGAGGAACATTCAACAAAGCGGGACATAGAACAGAACAGAACAGAACAGGACAGGACAGTACATAGGACACAGGACTCTCATGCGCTCCATCGTTTGTTTGGCCTAATAGCTTTTCTATAATTTATCATGGAATATTTATGGCACGCGCTTTTGTATCAAGGAATTATGCATTTATTATTCAAAATGCTTTTTATGCCACCAAACAAACGGCTGTCTCCCCCCTCGATGCAGAAACATGAGCAGGGGGAAGGGGGGCAGTGTACTGCCTATAAACGATGTCAGCGTTTAGTTTAGTTTTTGAAAAATTGTCATATTTACAATGTGGGAACAGGATTTGCTGTCCTACCGCAAATCTCCCATACCTTTTATCTCTGTTTCGACCAAGTTAATTGGCAAATTTAAATTGAATAAATATTTAATGATAGTGCAATGGACTTTGCCCAACGGTTTTAGTTAGCAGCTGCAGTTGTCCACTATGTCTGTCCACTCTCCATACGTCATCATTACGACCAAATAGCTGTTTTGTTGTTGTCGCTATCATTGTTGTTATTGCCGCCATTGTTTATGCTATTATTTTAGTTGTTGTTTTTGTTGTGTGACAGCGTATTAAGCCGTTAAATGTTATGTCCGCGATTTACTCGTCTATGGCCCATGCGTAATTGGCAACTACGAGTAAAATGGATAGAACTAAAACTGCATGCATGATTGCTTGCTTGTCCATCAGATATGGGTTAACTACATTAGATTGATTATGTCGAGTTAGGAGGCTATAAAGCAGCTTACAACATTATTCTTTAATACGATCAAAGCATGACTGGAAACTTTGTTTATTTTCAGTATTTTCACAGTGCCTACGAATGGATTCTTTACTATTATCTAATGTAGAGGTAAATATCGATAGATATAGATATAAATATGGATATAGATAGATTGTTTTAAGTTTAATAAATTTCCTTAACTGCAACTCTTAATTATCCATTCTAATTATTTATGTTTAATATTTTTAGTAATCAGCTTGATTACATCTAATACTTGTCTAAAATAAAAGAACATCTAGACTTTTATGGGTTCGAAGGAAACTACAAATTATGGACCATTGCTCGATTTCCTCTATCCATTTCAATTGCATGCCTTTTAACTTTCGCTCCGCACTAAGCATTTCTCACCTAAGTAACCTCAACAAGCAACTCTACTTTAACTTTCCCCACGACAAACTTTAGCATTACTACCTAGTTCTGTCCACACTGCTGTCCCTATCCCTATCCCAAATTCATCGCTAGTAGCTCGGTGGTAGCCCAATGCCATAAATGTCAATAGACCAAAAACCATTATGCATAATACTCCAAGCAGCCACAGCAGTCGCGGCAGATGCAACATCCCAGCTCTCGGCAAGCTGCTTGGTCTCCAGCTTCATCTGCATCCGCAGAGTGTCGTCGTCATCTTGCACCTGCGACCCCGTTGTCGTCAACATCTTTGACTATGCCGCATGCTAAACAATATTTCTCCATTACGAAACAATGGACCGGGTGCATAACCTGACTCCTTCATCCAGCCACCGGATATTCTATTCCTTTTCCTCTTCCTGCTCCTTGTGCTTCCACTGCTTCTCCACCTGCTCTTGCTTCTGCTCCTTCTTCGAGGACAAGTGGCACCTTTTACTTGTGGCGTTCGTTGTCAGTGAAAACTTTTGCTTTTTCTACTTGGCTTTTTATGTTTGCGCGTTGCAGTGTTGCATCCCTGTGCCACGCCCACTACTCACCCCAAAAGTATCTGCAGTTGTCGCCGCAACTTTTCGTTGCCTACTTTCTATAGCTGTGGCAAGTTTGCGTTCACTTATTGTCCAGCGCAGAAAACTTTTGCCTGTTTGTTGCTAAATTGAATGCGACTTGCTGCGCAGTGTCCTTGTCATCGCTGTCTCTGAACGGTGTAGCAGTCCTTGGAGGTGTAAATTGCAAAACAAATAAACGGACGCGATCGTCCTCAGTTTATAGCTGCATTCACCAAAGGCAACTCGGCGTATCGCAATTGCTTTTGAGGTCATGTAACAAATGTCCATTGAAACAGTTTAAATGGAACTTCCTTTTTAAAATATAAACTAGCCAGCTTCTATAAAAAATAAACTGCAATTTTCCATTACATATCGAATTACTGACAAGGATTTTTATTCAATCATTATGAAAAGTGCGCTAACATCCAAATGACGTCACTGATAATACTAACTACTCTTAATTAAACCTAACTAACTTTAAATAACCCTAATTTCAACAGTTCCTTAAAAACAGAAATTCAAATATCCTAAAATGCTAGTCGATCTTATCTCATGATAACCCTAACTAAATTAAACTTAAATAATACTAACTAATCTCAACTAATTGTAAACCAAAAATTCACATTGCCTAATTATCGTTTTTTGCTATTCCTTCTGTTTGATTAGTTAATGGAAATGATCTTCGATGTTATCTCGGGATAGCTCGATAAGTTCACGTACAGTTTTGTAATATTGTATGCCCTTTAGCTGGTCCATAAAGGGATTCAAGTAGCTCAAATATAGAATCTTGCCCTTAGCCTTGGCACCGCTGGGACACCAGGAAAGCAGCACCAGTTTCTCTTTTTTCAGTTCCTGATTCGTGACGTCACACACTCGATTATATTCCAGATCAAAGAGTCCATAACGACACTCGTTTGGCCCATTGCGCTGCAGGTCGACCAGGAACTCCTTAAAATCACATTGACGGGGTCCAATAGTTTCCACATCAATCAGAGCATCGGATGTAATGCGATAGATAATGTAACGATATTTTTTGAACTTGCGTATAGCTTCATAAACCTCTAAGCCCTCTGTGGTGCATTTAACACTCATTGTTTAGTCGAAGTATAAGACAAGACAAAACACAAAAAAAAAAACAAAATAAACCACAACAATTTTGCTCTCTCTATGGAGAATTTATAATACTTAAAAAAACGGCTATCAAAAATAACTAACTATTTCCCTCAAAGCTGACTAAGTTGTGTGCTAAGAAAACAAAATCCATTCAAAAGCAAAGCAAACGAAAATACGTGAAAAGTTTCAGTTTTCTCGCATAGTTCATAGATTTTTCTTTCATATATATTGCACAGTTTTCGTAACAGTTTTCCTTTCTCGATTCACTTTCCAAGTATTAACGAAGGCTCAAGAAGGCAGTTCGCTTTTTTTCCACAAAAGTTCATTTGATTTGCAAAAAGTTTGTTGGTCCAAAAAAATGTTGAATGATAAAAGTGAACCCTTCACTGAGCACAAATAAAAAAATGTGAAGACTTCAGATGTTTGTACTTGAAGTCACGTTAAATGTTGCATAACAATTTTAATTACTTTGAGCTGAGCTCTAGAAATGTAAGCCGTTATTGGAAAGCCATTTCGACAGCTGTCTTAAATATCTATAGGGCAATAATGAAATGAAAGGCGGCCACTTATTGTATTTAATGAAGCTTCTTATAAAACGAAATTTCACTTTTGAATAAGTTTTAATTTGTGCTTTGATTATTTACATGTAATATGCATATTTAATATGAAGAATACTTAAATAGTTAGTTTATACAAAAGCAAAATACTCTCATAAGTAGACTATAATTTATACAAGAAAATTGAGAAAGTGAACGTCGAAGAGATTTGTAATCTTAAATGCTTTAGCAACCCCAGACAACCCCCTTGCCCGTTAGAGCAGCCCGATTAATCACTCTACGGTTTAAAACGTTAATCATTGCAGGGAGCGTGGAGCTTTAAAGCTTTGCAACGCTTTTAATTCAATTAAGCTGCGCTTTGTCTGGCCGACTGGCTGGCTGGCTGGTTGGCTTGTTGGATGGCTTTTTGTTTGACATTCTGGGCAATAGGCAATTACCAGTAATCGAATTTCGCCACGGCGAATCTGTTTGAAACAATAAATTGTTCTCTTTGTAGCTTTGGGGTTGAATGCTGATAAGAAGCTCTAAATAGAGAGGGGGTGTGGAGAAGCGAAACCCGCAAAATGTCAGCAGGGTGTCGCCAATTTTCAGCAAGCACCAAAAAATGCAAATGTAAATTGAGCGTGTCGTTGTCTGGTTCCCATTCCGCTCACTCCGCTCTGGCGGGTCGTCATCGTCAGCATTGGGACATTAAACTTAGCCCCGGCTTAAGCTCTTAAGCTTAACTTTCACTTAACCGCAGCACAGCGTTAAAAGCATTCCCTATTAATGTCTAATTAAATGCAGCGACTGCTACTGCCATCCACTTTAGCCCTCTCTCGGCTGGACAAACGACGCGTTTTATTTGTTAAATCTCAAAATAAAATTACGGGGCGGCTTCATTTGCATTTTAGAGCTGGTCATCCTGAGCTGTATATCCTGAAATGACAATCGGATGTATTACACTCAAGTGCTCCGAGTGGGCAACTCGACTCGTTTCCTGTTGGCACCTGCTTCTCATCTGTCGGTCACCTCCAGATGACGGTCTCTCGCTTTTGTTTGTGCGTTTGTCTCATGCATTTTTTAACGTTTCAGGAAAAACAATTCGTGAGTTGGCTGCTTCATTGCTCAGCTGTTGCATTTGTTAAATAAAATATCAGTTGTCATTAAAGGCGCTCCTTGTGCACAGATCCTGCTTCAGTGCAGCCCCAAGGAGTTGCCTCAATTTGTCACTCGACTGCATTTGACAATTAAAAATTGCAATCAGCTGAAAACCAGACAGCTGCCAGAAGCCTCAAGGAAAACATCATATTAAGTATCCGTTGATGAAGTTGTCACTCTGCATACCCTATGACCGAGGAAATTTTACGGAAAAGTTTATTTGAATGTTGTTGAGAAAAAAAAAATATAATTGCATACCAAGAAAATTATTGAATTAAATTAAATAATTTAAATACAGCCGCCATTTAATAGCATGCAATCTGTTAGATATTTTATGGATAATTACAAGTACATGCTAATTACAGGACATTGCACAGTCTCGCAGACTCATTTTTGCCTTTTTTGTAAAATTTTTACTCATTTTTGCCAACTGCAGTTGATTTCTTAAGCAAATTAATCGGTGCAAAGTTGTCAAGCAAAAAGTTTGCAGTTGATATTTATTGCATGTGGAATTCTCTCTCATTATGAAGTAGCAGAAAAACGCCATTAAAATTTGTTTAAGTTTTAAAGAATAAAGTGGTTTTACGTTAACAATTTTAATGGTCGAACATGGCAACAAATGCGCAACTTTCCAGACACTTTTCGATTAGCCAAATATTATTGAGAATTTTTCCACATTCACTGCTATAATTGCAGACCATTGTCACGGCTCGTACTGCCACATATATAAATACTCTCACACACTCACATTAATATTATAATACGATGCTTCCACTTAACCCACAATGAGCTGTTAACGGGGCGTATGCGCGTTAACATATTTGATTTGTATATTTCAATAGGCAACTTCGCTTTTGTGGCTGCGTGTAGACTCCCTTCCCCTGCCTTTGCTATTTGATGGGTTTATTATTGGGCAAATAAATTAAAATTGTTTACCTTTCAGCGTATTCACATTTAACCGACAGGGATAGCAAGTCTTTTGCTCTTTATGCCTGTCTCACTTCAATTGCGGTTACGTGAGTGCGCGTATGTTGTGGCAACTTTATTTGCGCAAATTAATGGATAAATGTTGGCACACACTCGCAAGTGTACTTTGCATGCATGTAAAAAAAACATATAGCATGTATGTGGTATCTGTAGATAGGAGTCTGACAACAACAATGTGAGATTCCAGACTGAACATGAGACATGCCTTTTGTGCCACATGCGAAAATAAACAATATGTACTCGTATTATCCAAAATACATACATATTTTGCATATACTTAGGCGTACTTATAACAAAAATATTTGCAAATCGTTGGATACGGTTGTTTGCTTGTCAAAAAGATGACTTTCCTCTTAATATTTTAAAGACAATCTTATATACAACATTAAACAATTCACAGATCAAATAAAATTAAATGACATTTTCCCAACTTGGTTGCAGATTGATATTTGTAAATTTAAGAGCATTACATTTGTTTAACAAATGAAAAATGAAAGACTTAGAATTATAAGTGATGCTTTTTAATCTAGATATCATCTAACTTTACAAAATAGGAAATAAAATGTTTTAAATAGAAAAATATTCCCAAAATAATTGCTCTCTTAGAATTTCAATATATTTTTGAATATTAATTAAATAAAGAATGTGTAAATGTTAACAGTTAGCTCACAATTTAAGTGCCAAAATTGGCACTTCACGAACAAAATGGCTCGGGGCACAACAAAGCAATATCGAAAGTCCCCAAGAGCAGTCAACACCCGTGGGCTGCAACTTTCACACAATGTCAGGCATTTGGGTAGTGAAAGAAATAAACCAACGAGAACCGAATGAAATCCATATACCATTGACATACGACTTCGAGTATGGTTGGTCACGCGCAGAGGGGGTGAAGTGGGTAATGGAAATTGGGAAATGGATGCAATGGCACGATAGGTTCAAGTGCAGTATCATGAGGCATGTGGGCAAATGGGGACACGAGGAGGAGGCCACTCGTATGTGCGTTGATTGTACGATTCAAACATTTTGGCATGTTCTGGTCCCGTTTTCACTTTTGCCAGTTGGGGATGGAGGAGTCTGCCACTGATCCAGTGTGGCGAAAATGTGTTAAATCCGCTATAAAAGCGGTTAACCGAGTAAACTGCAAATGCAAAATGTGGTTCACTTTGGTTGGGTTCGGTTTGGGTTTGGTTTGCATTTGGGTTTCGTTTGATTTGGTCGGCAACTTTACAAGTGTTGATAGGTCATTTCGACAGCTGGCCGTATAAGGCAGTAGGCTCTGTCTAAACAGTTCAGTTAAGCAACAATATTCATCTAACAAAGCATTGTCGAAAGTATCGAGAATAGTCACAATGGATGATGATGACTCATTCACTCACGAGTATGTTCCAGAGGTCGGGGAGGTTTGTTGCGATGTCTTACCCAAATATTTTGTAATATTTGCAATTTATTTCGATTACTGCAGTCGTTTAGTGAAGACGAGACACAAGCGGCCATACAGTTAATCAAGGAAAACGATATGCCGATGTCGGAGCTGTTCTATGCTCTAAAATATGTTCGCATTTCAAATCGCGATTTGCAATCGTTTAAAAAAAACGAAGAAATACAGCAACGTTTAAAGAAGTTGCGTGACGAAAATATTGCTGTGGTGTCTCCACCGCCTCCTGACTGGAATGGTTTGGATTGATTTTCATTAACAGCTGTTGTTAATTAAAGAGCATGAATAAATGAAGTATGAAATATTTTGAAACTTTAACGGATTAATTACTATTGGAAGTTTTTGTTAACTGCTGGAGTTTAACATTTCTGTCTCTGGTTTTAGAGTATGTCACGAGTCAAACAGATAAAGTTTAAGGATAGATGAAAAGAGCAACAACGATAAGAACAATAGAATGGGTATAGTAAATTCTTTAAATGGAATGTGAGTGAAGTTGGAGAAGGGCTGGCAAAATAGAATTGCATGCAAAGCGAGGAGACAAAACAGCACAAAAGCAAACAAAATTATGTTTAAGGTTATATGCTATGCATAAGTAAATAAGCAGACAGTACAGACAGATCAGACAGACAGACTCGAAGTCAGCCTGGCAGGCAGGCAAGCGGAAACGGAAGTTCAAGTAGCAAAAGAAAGTGTCTAACTGGCTGTGTGCATGTGTATGTTACTCCGATTGTACTACGCATGTATAAGTGAGCGTGTGTATAGCCGTGTGTGTGTGACTTATGCAAGAGCCACAGGCACTTCCGACAATTGGCAAAACACAACAGAAAGGCAACCAACCAACCAAACCAGCAACCCAACGAACAGGAGCGGATTTGCTACTAAGAAAGCAAAACCGAAGAAGACAATTGTTTTATTTAGGAAAATTGCAAAGTTAATCTAAAAGTAAATGTAATTTTATATGACTTAAAACGACATACAATGAACTATCAAAGAAACTAACTAATTTCGAAAAGTATTTTGCTGGCAATTGAATTAATTGTATTTCATTTGTTTGTAGAACAATGCAAAATGCATTAAACTTAAAGCACTGTCCAAAAGCCCCTTATCTAAAGCTCGTAAGTAGTTCACTTTACTTTTCAAATATCCGCTCCTGATCACATCTAGTCAGGATAGTAACCAGCAGTCAGATGGGCAGGCGGGTCGGGTGAGGGGAAGGGGGTTCAGGGCAGGCAGCCACAGGCCACGCTGCTTTGCACACGCGCTGAGCGAGATAAAACATTTGTATGCGCTGATAAGAACGCATCCACTTACTTTTGGTCGCACATGACCTGAATTTTTGTGCAGTGCACACACTCAGTCACCGCCACCCACACACCCCCCTAACACACACATACATCAAAAACAAAAAACCTAAAAAATACAACAACAAAATTGGAGCTTGGCGCTTGAACTTGCACATGGACCAGGCAAATGAAGAAATTTAAATTTGATGCCGGCGACGGCAATCAGACGAAGATGGCCATTGGATGGGCTCACTTTGTAGGGTATCTACGAGGGCATTTCAATTTTGCAGATTTGAAAAACACACACAAGTATGTATTACTACTCAACTATTTCTAAAAAATATATTTAAGAAAGGTATTATTTAATAATTAATTCCTTTCAATTCTACTATTTTTAAAGAGTATTTCAGACGTAGGTTTGTTATAGGCCAACATTAACATGCCGCACCATGGCCCATCGAGCCGGAGTTACCTCCTTCACAAACTGTCTGTGGGTAATAAAAAAGATTCTATTTTTTTGTTGCTCTAAAGTTCCAGTTCAGTTACACACGAAATTTGAACGGAAATACGAAAATGAAAGATTCGTATCTGTAAAGTTGGAGCGAGATTGATGTGTGCACAGCAGTGGCAGTAGCAGCAGCTGGCCTGCAGTTGGTTCCACCTCAACTGCTCCTTAACTGACTCCCTTACATATACTCTCGTATATTCTCATGAATCCTATGAAGAACGAGCTCCGAAAAAAATATCGAACCGCCCGCAGCACTCAAATGTGGTTCTCGTTCTCGGTCTCCCTGTTTCCCTGCCTCCCTCTCTCTTGTTTACTCGTTCCTTTTGCAAACGAGTCCGAATACGAGTGAGTGCACCCCTTATACGAAAATAGGATTTGCTTGTACATTTTTGTTAAGGCAGCCGAGAATGGGGTGACCATGTGCGGGTGCGAATGCCTTGTGCTCGTTTTGTTTGTTTGACACTTGCGTGGTTAGTGATTGTCCATATTATGTGACACACTGTGTGACAGACGAGCAGATAGACCAGTTCTGACAGCCAGTCACAAAGTAATGGGAGAAAGTGAGAGGAGAGCGATTGGGAGAGCGAGTAGTTCAATTTCGTGCAGCATCAGCGCTGAGTTGGCAACTTTTGTCCCGAATCCAGAATGTGACTAAAGTACATTTGAACTTGTCAAAAATGTTGGCCCGATTGCCTACAGCCAGTTGCCGTACCCGGCCGCATAATTGACACCTGTGTGTGCGAGTCGAAAGTGAATGAAAATGCTACTCGTACCAGAGATGCTGGGGCACTTGGCAATGTGCTGAGTTTAATGCAGCCAGTTGAACAAGCTCAAATTTTTGACTAGAAAATAAAATGTGAATTGTAGCTTAAATGGTGTATAAGTCAGCAAATTAAAAAAATTAATTTATTTAAATAATTTAGCTAAAAAAGTTATTACCTTTCTACTGCACTTGCAGTGTGGTCTAGTTAGTTAACAACTCTCTAGACTATTGTTAGTCCATGTGAGATCTTGTCCAATTGTTTGAGTTTCATGCAAATTCAAATTGTGTATAGAATCACTCGACCTGTCGAACTTTTTTCATTGCTTTCAATCGACGCAACTTTAGATTTCAGATACTTTTCTGCTACTCGGAAAATCCATTAACCAGCTTTATCCATATACCAAAAGGTTTGCTGTGCTGCCAGCAAATTCAAGTAGTAAATAAAGCAGCAAAGAGTTAGTAACCCAACTCGATTGCATAAATTGTAATATCAAATCTATAGACGGTTCGAACTAAACCAACTAACTGGCTGGCCCGATGGCTGGCTGCCTGATGACTGGTAGGGTGACTCATTCCCAAGCAGACAACGGAAATTGTTTGAGATTTATGGTGGCTGGTAAAAAGGGGCAGAGCCATATTTATTTTCCAAAATAAGTTGGCCCATAGGCAAGTAGCCTGCTGATGCTGTATGCAGCCTGGACATAACAAGTTTACAAATTTCTGGCTTGCCGGCAGACCCAAAAAAGGATATTACATATCCTGTTCCTAGTCGTGTAAATGCCATTATAGATTGAATATTTGCAGCGTGCCAACCCAACCCGTACCCCATTTGATTTACGTTGTTTCGGGACTTCCGCTTCGTTGTCCTTTGTCCTCTTGCTTTTATTTTTGTTCGGCTTTTGTTTTTGTGCTCTTTTGTTGCTCGAGTCTTTTGCGTAGATTTCAAGTGTAAAACGCGACAGCATTTGCCTTGCTCCTGACTCCAATCTTTGACGCTGAGTTATGTATAGTTGCTGCGGCATATGTGAGGCTATTATGGGCTTACTAACATCTTCTCCACACTCCATTCTTTCCCCCTTTACTTACACATCCGCTCAGGCAACGTGCAAGCTGCGCTTTTTCACACACTTCAGCAGTGGCATCATCATTGTGCTGGGCTCGTGATTATTGCCATTATGGAATGAAAATGAAAGCCGTTCAAATCGTAGAGCTGCTACTCAGAACAGACTCTCTCTTTCGTCCTGTGTCTGCTTACTTCACTCGTTCGTTATGTCTCAAGTGACTATTCACAGACTGAAGATTTATTGAATGTTCGCGATGGTTTCACTGCTGCTGTCTGTGGCTGAGTCTGGGACTGTGAGTTGCTCTGTCTGCTCTTTGGCATTGGGTATTGAGTGTTTATTTATTTTCAAGCATCATAAAAAATACAGGCAGCAGACAGAAGCGGCAAGAAGCGATGAGGACTGGGAACTGAGGACTGAACTGAGCAGATAGAAATACATACTCCGACATACATTCAATAATATTTTCGCCTCATGGCAGCAGCAGCTGCAATTTTTACGCCATTTTGTGTTGTGCCAAGCTGAAACCAAGTGTAATTTGTGGTCCGGGAACTTTGTCTATTGCCCTTGTAGTACTCCATTATATTTGTTGTTGTTGCTCCTGCCAATGTTGTTGCTGTTTAATGAAGCATTCGCAGTGAAGTAGCTGTTGCAATTTTTATTTCGTTTGCCGGTCAATGAACACTGGAAATGTGTTAAGTGCCGTCGCTTGTCTTTAATTGTCTACAACTTTGTTGAATGGCTTTTAATGAAGTGTTAAACGTTCACTGCTCCACCTCGTTGTGCAGCCCTAACCATTGACCCCTTTGCAATGGTTATTAATGCTTTGGAGCTCTAAGTATTAATTACGCATACTTGGCAGCTGTGATTTCTCATGCACTTCCTTAAACTATATATTTAAGCTGTTGGCAACACAAAGAGCTAGTCAACCAGCGAACTCTGGCGCCTTCAAGAAAGAAAGAAGTGGTTCTCTTAAAGATGAATAAGATCTGTTAATAGAAAATCAATAATTTTTGGTTTGATATTTTCAATTTTAAATAGAGAGATAAAGAATAGAACGTTTAGTTTACCTTATGAGTCTATATTATTTGTTCCTTATTTAAAAAGGCAGATTTATACCATGTGTAAACCAGCTGCGCCCTACAAATCATTGTCATTTACCTACTAACATTATGGCAAGTGTTAAGAGCTCAGCTCAAAATTCGCATTTTTTGGCCAAAAAATGGGACACGCGGCTAGTCAATCAGTGTCCCGCAAATTGCATTCGCTTAAAGTGTCCACCCTCATCATCTACTATATCAGCGACTCTGTGCCACATGACGTATACGCAATATGCGTTCACTGTGATGTTGGCAGCACAGCTCGAGGGCATTTCCGCTTTTGCCACCGCCATTACTGTCGTCTTTTGGCGCTCGACTAAAAACACGCTTCATAAAGTCGACCAGCGTTAGCTATTTTTTTGTCGTCTATACTTAAACACACATGGGTGTGCAAGTGTGTGAGAGTGTATAAATATAAATATGAGCGGTAGACGCAGCGCGCTTTTTGCTTTATGCATGCAACGACTACATTTTATATTGCACATATATTTTTCATAAACTGCAAATTTAGGTCACAACCACGGGGTATAGAAGTTAGCAAGTGGGACCGAAGCTAGAGCTGGCGCTGGGCAGGGCTTTGGCTTGGGCGTGGGCGTGGGCCTGGGACATGCATGACAGCGGCTGCTAATGTTGCAACAGCTTCGGGTTCCCAGCGGTCAACGAACGTTGTTGACGATGGCGACGTCAAAGCGTCGTCAAAATGAATATGCGCATAGTTGCTGCGGAAATATTAAACATACGCCCTGTATGCCGCATCGCGAGTGGCGAACATAGCATGCTATGGCACAAGTCGCCGTAACTATCGGACCAGTTGCTAATGTCGGTGTTCTGATGTTTGTAACCGCTCGAAAACAGATATTCATTTGACATACATTCATTGCGCGCGTTTTAATTTAATTAATTTAATTTAATTTAATTTAATTTGAATTCTTCATAATTTAAAGTTTGGAAATACAATATTTCTATATACAAGTGAAGAGTTTAGTGCAAAGTTTACTGAGAAATTGAATCGGATAGAATTTCTAGAACACACCTCATATACAGAAACGTAGGGAGAAAACCTTGCTTGGCCTGGGGAGTCTTGCTTCGCTCTCGCCATGCCACTTGGCCCCAAAGTATGATTGCGTGCCTAAGCGCCATCTTACGGTTGATAGCTTCATTACAGTGCTGTTGTTGCTTATTACCCCTTGGCTTGTTGTTGCTCTTGTTCTTGACGTTGTTGCTATGGTTGTTAGTGTTGCCGGTGTTCTTGGCATGTTCCAAGTGCTGATTACAGAATGGCGTCAATGTGGACGCCTGCAACATGCGCTGCTTTTTATGGCCGGTTTGTTGCAGTGAACGCTGTTTTTCTAATTTTACTTAAAGTGCTCCCCTTTTTTTTTTGGATTGTCGAAAGTAGTTTGCTTAATTTTTAAATTGCCAACCAGAGTTCTCCGACTGCCTGTCGCAGTTGGCCTCGATCCGAGCGGCAATGAGTGCGTTGTTAGCGCGTCGAGTGAAAGTTTCTATTAAGGTGCAAGTGTTATGTTGGGAGGCGCTTAAGATGTTGAAATTATGATTGGCGCGACGAGACTTGCTTCTAAGCGGTTGCTGCCATTTAGCAAAGTGCGGAAACCCAAAGTGCTTCTCTACTTACCTTCACATGAGAAATGTGAATTGGGTGTCAACTACATGTTGCTTTGCTGATTGTGGCAATAAAAAATCTATGTGCGATACTAGAAAACAGGAACACGTTTTATTTCCTCCTGCTTAAATTATGAATTAAAGTAGAACTAAGTTCTCAGTTGCTCATATTTCCCAGAGCTGCCGCTTTTCCCCCTCTGGCATGTGATATCATGCTTTAAGCTCAATCTATTGACTGATATCACGCAAATATTCTGTTTTCCATTTATTACCACTACAATAAAGTCACGGAAAACGCCAACAGTCGTCGTGACGTTCACATGGCGTATACTTCATTGTTTTAATACGTGTCACTAACTGAAAGTTTTCAATATTGCAATATTGAAATGTCAAATGTTGTCGTGTTGTTTATGCATTACAGCTGACGTGAGCAGTTTGTGTGTGTGCCTGAAAATAATTCAATTGAAAGCAAACACGACTGCGATGGAAACTGGAGACACACCCTTAACAGAGGCAGTCGGACAGGTGCAGCAGGTGTGATTGAAGGCACTGTGAAAGAGATGAAAATAAAAGAAAAATAATATGAAATATTTGAAATGCCATTGAGCATAGCTCAGCAAATGATCCAAAATGCTCGATATCCTTTGTAGCCTCTTGACTTTGCATATCAAGTGCGGTCAAGCATGTTCCTAACAATATGAGCTGAGCTGTTGGTTCGATGCGTAAGCAAAAACATTTCCATTCAAGTGAAATTCAATTGTTATCGAGGCAAGAGACACAGCACAGATAGCCCTGGATATTTGCATGGTCTGGCTAGATGGGAGGGGGGGCTCTGGTCGAAGTTATAAACAGCTTGGGGGTAGCTTATCATAAGCAATAAATGCTAATGGATGAGCTTTGCTTTTGGGGAGTTTCATCGCTGTGTCCTAAGGGAGATCGTCCGTTAGTTGCATTGCCAACTCGTCTCCTCCCCCCGAAAAAAGCAGCGATGTCAACAATAATCCAACATTCCAGCGCCACACCCCTCGCAACTGCAACACATCATTCAGCCCCAGAGAGGGATTGTGGTTGTCCAACAAAAGGTGACAAAAGATATCGCAATTTTATGAGTAATCCCGACACTCTTTTCATGCCATGTTGAAGCAGCTGGGGAAGGGTGAGAGTTGCTGACAAGGACATGCACTGATTACGTAGCGTTACCGACTCCGACTCCCGACTCCCGACTCCGACTCCCGACTACTATATACGGACTTACGACTGCCAACTGTCGACTATCCCAGCAATGGTAATAAAATTCTCACTTCTGGATAGATTTTTGCATTGTCGTTAGAGTAGATAATGTGTATGGGGCTTCCAGCTCTACCTTCATTCATCCTTACTCTCATTTTCCGCTTTGGGGCGACTTCAGCCTCTTTCATTGTTTGTCAGCGTCTGTCTGGCCTCGGATGCTGCGGATGTTGTTGTGAGTCATATTAAAAAGTAACGAGGAAAATATTATGAAGCCAGACAAAGGCATTTCCGGCACAGAGACGAACCCCGGCATGGCTCGGCCCAGCCCAGCCCAGCCCGGACAGCAGCCAGAACCGAAACCCAGAGCCACCAATATTGGATTCACACGTTGTGCTACCAGATGTGGGCGACTGTATGTGTGTGTGTGTGAGGGTGTGTATGAATATGGTTGTTCATTGCCCGTTGTTGTTGTTGTTGTTGTTGTTTGTTGACTGCCCTCTTTCATTTGCCCAGCAGCAACATGATGTGCCTTCATATTATATTGTATTTTTAGACCAGACAAGTCTGCATTGCTGCATGTGCCAAGTTCCATGTTCCATGGTCCATGTTCTCAGCCATCTTCTCCATCTGCAGCTTTGTCTATCCAGACCCGAGTTGCCCCTGTACTGTTATGCCATTATTAATAACCATAACTCAAATCTATTGCCGCTTTACTGCTCATTGAATCCTGTTTATGGTCATGGTTTCGTCAGTTTTCTTCCTTGCTGCCTTGAGTTTGAGCTGAAAAGTTTTGATTTGACCGCGAACCTTTAGATAAACAATGGTTAGGCATGGCCCAAACGTTCTTTATTTTCATTAGCTGCAAATTGTTTACTTTAAAAAGAGATTTTCAAATTTCTATTAAATTAATGATATGGCAAAAGAAGCGTACATTTTTGACGCTATACAACATTAATGTTTGTCTTCTGTTGAAATGTTTTGAATATAAAAAAGTATATTATGTTTACTAACTATATATGTTCTCTGTTTCGTCTATTTAAGCAATCTTAAATGTTTATGTGGTAAATATGGTTAGTGCTTAAAATTTACCTTAATTGGAAAATAAATTAAAAGACAACATGCATTTAAATATGATGGCGGATTTGACTTCAACTGTCGATTGTTACTCAGAACAGTAACAGTTCAATTACACTATTGTCCCCATCAGGGAAGGATAGGAATTAAAGGAATTAAAGGGTATTCAAGTAACGAAACAACTGTTGACAAATTGTACTTGGAAGTAGTAATTGTCCATTAAGAGTGCATTTATATGGCTATTCGAACGACACACTGCTAAAATGTTCAAGCAAAAGCAGCTTAAAGGCCAATTTGAGATGCCTTTGCTCAGTTAGTCAACTGCTGGCATTTGGCTTATCATTCAAAGCTTCAGTTTTTGATATGCGGAAGAGGGAACTGAAGTTGGGAGTTGGAAACTGGGAACTGGTAACTGGGCTTTGCGCCAAGTTTTAATTGTGCTCATATCTCAAGACCCCTTCAAGGCCCCACTTTCCGATTTCTGAGAAGAGCCAAAAACTTTCTGCCTGGCCATTTGTGTGTGGCGCAAACTTTTTTGAAGCATACACACACACACACACACACATATAGTCACAAATTGCTCAACAATCCATGTTGCCATTTTACAACACTTGAAATTTCTTTGGACATTTGCTTTTGGCTTAAGCCCGGCTTGATGTTGACTTTTACTTTAGCAAATGAAGGGGGAACTCCGGTTGCCGGGCAGCCGGGGGTCCGGTTCGTATAATTTCAAAGCCGTAAATAGCATAAGAAGAGAGGAGGAAGAACAAGAAGAAGTTGCAGTAGAAGAAGACGACACTGAGAACGATGAGTATTTTCTTAATTTTCTTACGCTTCCTGCACTGCAAAAGTTTTGCAGGCAAAGTGCGAGTGAAAGAGAGTTTTCTAGCTTTTCTAGCTGCAGCAGCAGCTTTTCCGTTTGTCACAACAGACAAGACACCAACATTAAAGTATTATGCAAGCGTATTAATGCACTCAACGGAACAGTGACATAGCACAAGGCGAACAAGACGATGGTGATAGCAGGAGGCAAAGTGACCGGCAAGCTATGCTGATAAGCTGTACAAGTCAAGACGGACTCGAGCTCGCAATCGCAATCGGACTCGGACTCGGACTCGCTCTCTGACTACAACTCCCACTCCCATTCCGACTGCAACTCAAAGACTTTTAAGCACTCTCAGTGTGTGTCACCGGCCAAAAGAAAAACAACTTGGCAAATGGTGTAAAGTTTTTCTCAAACCGGAAATAGTACGATGAAAGAAGCGACTGTCACTTGCCATGGTATAGGCATCTAAATTTTGAAATTTTCTTCTACATTGGATAGTGTTGGCCTGCATTTAATTAAATTAACCAAAGCCAATCTCAATTCTCTGGAGAAAGTGAACACATCCCTGCGTCTGTCAGTTCTGTCTGACTGTCCGCCTGTCTGTCTGCTGTTGCTTTGTTGTCCTGTCAGCTGTCAAATTGAATTCTAGCACATTATGCTCAATGGCTCAGAACAGACCCTTCGACTTTCAATACATGCGAGTACTCGCACATTGCTTTGGTTGTACCGTTACTAGCAGCAGCACTCCGATTCCCGAGTGAATTTCCATTTGACACTATAACTGATGATGCTCCGGCAAATGGGCACGGCGAAGAGAACGGCGGACAAAGTCTTTGGCCTCTCTGTATTAAACGTTTGCACATTAACATGATGTATGATCCAAGTCCAAGTCCAGGAGTTAACCCCACCCCAGCCATTAGCTGCAGAAATGGCCACTTAATGGCAGTTGAGCTGCCATTTGAGGATGCCGCAATGACTCCTACTCCGACTGCGACTATGACTGCGGTTGTGGAATTGGAACTGCTTCACTTGAAGCGTGCCTTCAACTTAAGCTCGACACACGCGACTTCCAATCAGTCTACGCCCGCCAGCCCGCCGGCCCGCCAGCCCGCCAGCCCGCTGGCCCGTCTTGCCCTTGCCTGGCGCGTAATCAAGTCATGCCCAAACAATTGCAGCCACACCCCCTCACCATCACAATAAACACGCACACACTCTCACCTCAGACACACACTCTTTATGAAAACACATTGAGCAAACACTTTAGCGCACGATATTCATACACAATTTACACAAGCGCATGAGCTGCTCTGCGATGTTTCCACTGTGCCGCTGAACTATTTAAGGATATACTATACATATGTAAGTATATTGTTGATAATACATTTAACTATGCATTAAAATTTTTAAAATATTAGTTAAGCTAAAAACGTAATTAAAAAATATGCAAAAACTATTTCAAAATAATAAAAACGAAATGAAAAACTCTTTTTGAAATAATTTTTAATAACCAAATAGCATATCAGCAAACTTTTTTATGAGTTTCATTTATATGCATTATTTTTAAACATTTTATTATAAAAATATTTTCAATTAATTATGTGTTGTGTTTTCTTTTGAATTAAACTATCTATTGTTTTAAAAAAATAATTATAAATATCAAATATTAATTTAAAATTATTTTTTAATCTGAAACAATGTAAGTTTTCAATATATTAAACATTTATTTTACAACTGAAAACTAGAATTTATACTTATCTCAATAAAATCTCGAGTTCGATTTGCAAAGTTCTTCACTAGCACGACTTGCTTGAAGACAGTGGAAACGCTTTATTGCGCGGCTTTCAAGAACGCCTGCCATCTTCATACCTGGCTTTTATTCCAAATAATGTAAGCGTAAAACCAAATGCACTAAGAGCATTTCAAGTGCGCCAATGGGTGGCTAGTGTGTGTGTGTGTGTGAGAGGGTGTGTGTTTGTGGCATGGGGATGCCGCTTTTGGATGATGGTTATGGTTATGTGAGGCATTGGGCAGAAGTGTGAGATCTGCCGCTCATCCGCCTCTCACACTGCCAGAACTTGAGACTGCCTTTCAATCACTTAAATTTGCTTTGGTGGGTAAGGAGGCCGCAGACCCAAAACACTTGAGAGGTCTAAAGGTTATGTGTGTGTGTGTGTGTGTGGGTGTGTGGTATGTGTTTTGGGTGGCAGAGGGTGTTCCGAGTACGAGGTGTGCTTCAGTTCGCGACTTGTTTGAGTGAGTGTGTCATTTATTGTGTATTTATTTGACAAGCGCATGCAGTGCAGACACATGAGACAGAACATGGGAAGACAGCACAGACTTCAGACCACAGACCTTAGTCTGCCATGATGATGATGATGATTTCAACATGTTTAAATGTTAAATGATGCAACATTTACTTTCGTATATTTTTGCAATTTCTCTTGGCAGTCACAAGACCTTTGTGGCTGATTTTTGTTTAGTTTTTCATTCGTTTTGTTTCTTATTTTTTGTTTTTTGCGGTCCCTTATCAGCTGGAGTAGTCCTCCTGGAGTTCACCATTTGTTAATGTCGTCAAGGCGTCTGCTAGAAGTCCTTCTCCACTCAAGACTCCTCCCCTGTTTGTTTTACTTTAAGTTTGATTTATGTCGCTGGTCGCTGACTCAGCTGTGCCCAGACTTGATTCGCAGCTGCAAAAGAAATTTAATGCCCACAAAAAGTTGTTTTTCCTGTTTTATTTTTTTGCCTTCATGTCACTTGTTTGGAAATTAGTTTCGCAAAGTTTTTTTTATTTGGTGTGTGACGCACATGTGATTTTGATTAAAAAGCACACAATAGAAATTAAAATAGAAAGGTGATTTATTTTCGGCCAAAACAAGTTTTCCACTTAGTATCAAACTCCAGGGAGAAAATCTGCTCTCGTCCACTCCACACAAAATGTTAACGCCTGAAAAAACAGTCCAGCTAGAGCAATACAATGTTTCATTCATTCATCAATCAGCGTGCGGCATTGCATGAAAAATGTCAACGCGAACAGTCAAATGAAAACAGTATATGCGTGATTGAGCAGCTAGCAAATACCCTGTAGAAAAAGCATTGCAGCTATTTCTATCATTTTACTAGCAATTTGACTCTGTTCAAGTTTCATGCTAGATCAGACTCTATGCCGTGGGGCTTGTCACTTTTATAGTCTATTCCACAATTTGCCCATTGACATTCTTGTCAAGAGACATTCCCTCTACGTTTGATTCAGTAAATTGTCAGCAACCTTTTTATTTTGCGCCATTGAAGATTGGCAAGTCACTCTTCAGTGGTTGCTGGGCGAGCTGCTCTTTGCTGCTGCTGTTGCTGCTGCCATATAGCAATCAATATTGATTGCATAATGAATGACAATCAATGCTGCGTTTGACACTTTCCATTTCAGCCCACACTCTCACATTTATGCCGCATATCTCTGCAACGGAGAACACTTGCAAATTACTTTAAAGTCAACTACAAGCCACGAAAGAGAAAAAAACAGTACAATCTAATGGCACTCGTATTTGGGACCAATAGCATTTCGAAAGGATCAATTGGCAATGCAATGCAAAAGATCCCAGCGATGATTCAATTGACATTCGCAATGCAGTAGGCAACGGATGTTGATCCATGGCAACGGCATTCCGACTTGATGTCGTTCTCGCTGGTGCTCATGTGTATGTCCTTTTGCCGGTCGCTAGCGCTCTGACTGGTGGCAGTTCCAAACTGCAGCTGTCCAGTCAGCCACACAATGACCACCACTTCGCTGTTGAGGCTGTTACAATTGCTTCTCTCTACTCTCGACTCTTGACTGGTGCTTCAGCACATCCTCTTCATCTGCAGCTCCATCTCCTAGACTCCATTTATTGTTGGCGCAGCATAGTTTTTCCTTTTGTTAACATTTTCGACATCGGCCACGTTTATTTCGCTTGCTTTTGGCCGTGTTTTCGTTGTGCTCGCAGTGTTTGTTTCGTTTTGTTGCTTTCGCTTTTATTACGTCTGCTGCTGTTGCCTCAGCTACCATGTTACCTGCCATTTCACTGCATACCCTTTCAAAGAAAAACTTGATATTATGTGAATATGAAATAAAAACAAAATTCCCTTGTTTTCATTTACTTTATTTGCCACGATTTATTTCGTAGTTATTGTGACAAAGTCTTAAAATGGATGCAAGTGGTAGAGCATTTGGAAGTCGTTTGACACCAACACCTGTCTCGTGCATCAGTCAATCGGCACCGGTAGTCTCTCTCTCAGTCGATGTGTTTGTGTTATTCTCTAAATTGAACATATTTCCGTTCGAAATGTTGCTCAGAAATTCTTTTTCTTTTTTGGGTTCACTTGTGCAGCGAGTACCATGAGTACTCGTACTTTATCAACGGGGTGTTCATTTCCTGTTTGCTACGGTTTCAGCCTCACGTCGAGACTCTCGAGTGAACACAACTGAACTGAAAACTGAAACAGCAATCGACTTTATTGAATTGCCAACTTTAATAGTAATACATTTGTTGAACTGACAACTCTAGAGAACTACATTAAAATGCAACTGTATGCATTGAATAGTAGATAAAACAAAGACTATGTTTATTAAATATTCCTTGAAATTGTAAACCAAATAACTAAAATGCTTTTCAAATCAATTAATTGAACATGACTTGATGGTGACCCTACCTTTCTTTAATTACTTTTCTCACATTTTTTCTACATGATTCACATTTTTTTGTTGAGTTTTTCAAATAAAATAAACACTTTTATTCAAACAGATTGTATATTTTTTTAGTAACCCTCCATCAGTTCTCAAAAAGTAGATGTCAAATTATTTGCATGCAATGAATTTTATTACCTTTTATTGAATTTTTTATGTATAAAACTTCGAATGCTCATAATTGTTGGCAGCGAGTTGCAATAAAAATGAAGCTTTAAAATTAAACGAAAATTAAGATTTCGAATGATTTATTTAATTTAAAGTAAATTAATTAAATTGCAGTTAAGAAATTATCTTTAAATTATATGAAAATATAACTTGGACAAGTTCTCTACTTTGTCTCCGCATCCCATTAAATTCAGTCGCAATTGCAGTACGAGTAAATTGAATATTTTAACTCCAGGAAAAGTTGCAATCTCTGCATTATGTACAGAGAGTTGTATAAACTTCATTCCGGCAGGGTCAGCGCTTTAATTTTTTGCACAGCTCATTTTTATAATTTTTGTTTTTTTATGCTAGTGTGTGTGTGTGTTACGCGTTATATAAAATAAATATTTTAACAAGTGTTATTTTAATTGCGTGCACTGTGGCGTGTACAACAATTGTGAGCGCAACTTTGTCTGTTTGTTGTAATTTAAGTTTGTTTATGGTTGCTATAGCTGTATATTTATATTGGTCTACCAGGTATGTTTCACATTTGCATGTAAGAATGCCCAGAACGTTTCACGGCACTCGTGTGGGCGCATAACTTTAGGCGGGGCACTCGCAATCACATTCGCATTCGCATTCGTCCCCATTCACATTCACATTTGCATTCACATTCAGAATCTGTAACTGGAAATGGCAGCACTTATTGCATATTCATGGATACAGATTTCTACTGGCTTTAGTCATTTTATCTGATTAACGCGTCAAGAATAAATCCCAGACGCTTCCTGCAATCGTCGCTGCGCCCCAATTTAATTTGCCAACGAGCTCAGACGATGGCAAAACTTTTCACTTTGTCACATTGTCACCTTTTTGCAGCGGGCGGAGCGGTCTGGTGACTGCATAAATCAATTCAATTTGTAATAAATTTCAAACTTTTCATTTTATATTAATTTTTACGCCAGCGTCGTTGTCGCTTTGCATTTTCTTCCATCGCCGGCGAGAGAAATCAATTTTATTATAATAAAATAAGTGAAGGAAAAGTTGCGGCTCCTCCTCGTTAGTTTATCGTGTGCGACCAAAGCACATTTTTGTGCCACTTTTGCTACCTCTAGCCAGTCTCCCAGCCAGTCTCTTTCTCTTTCTCCCATTCACTTACTTGTGACGCATACGGCCGAGTGGTCCGAGTATCGCCTCTTCTTCCCCTCTCCGAACTGTTGAACAGTGACTGCAGCTTAACAAATTGACTTTCTCCGGCCGCAACGCGCCTTAGTTTTTTTGTTGCATACTTACGTGTCGTTCTGGGCTGAAGCTTTAGCCCTGGCCGACGAGTCGTTTCTTTCCATTCTTTCATTCTTTTTATTATGATTATCATTTGAGTTATTGCTGCAGGCAGCCGCAGTATCAGCACCAATACTCGTCCCTCCGCCGGGCTGGCCTTAAGCCTCTGCTCCTCTGCTTCTTTTATGGTCTGTCTGGTCCGCGTTGTCGTCACTTTGTCTGCGGCATCGTCGCCAGTCGCCGCCAACTCAGCTCAGCGCAGCTCAGGCACATAATTTCCAATGGCAGATATTTTTGGGCGTTTCTGACAAATTAATATGCATTGATTGTCGAATGGCACGACTCTATAGAAGAATGGAAATGAGCAAGCACCTCGACCAATGGGTGTTTGTCTTGGTAATCTTTGCTGCACAGCCTAAGGTCCTTGAACTGCACTTTTTTGCGCTTTTTTGTTAATATTAGCTTTTAATGCAGAAATCAATCAATTTATCAAGTCATTGAACAATGTTAAATATTCTTTAATATGTAGCAGAATTGCGTCTGCAGCTAAACAATATGATTCTCATGAAACTCAAATGCAATTTCTATGTCAATATGCAATATAAACAAGACTGCTGGAAATTTAAGAATACCCTTACAAGCGAGGTCAGTTAAATATTGACATCTACTTACTTCCAGATTTATGAAATTTTTTGTGCTTTTATTAATATTCCTTAGAATTGCGTCTGCTGCTAAACAATACGAGTCTCATGAAATTCATATGCAATTTCTATGCCAAAGCCCACATACAATTTAGAGAAGACTGCTGGAAAATCACACCTTTAGGGTAGTCAATTAAATATTGACAACTACTTAGTTCCAGTATTATGACATTTTTTGTGATTTTATTAATATTTCTTAGAGAGTTTGTGTATTTACATCTCAGAATAAACGACATGTGATTAAGTTTCAAATTCCCTTCTATGCATCCCAGTTTCTCCTTCTTTTTCCAATCAATGCCATGTCGTTTGATAACCTAGTTCACTTCACTTAAGTGCAGCGCCCAGTGCGGACCCACCCATTTGTCTGACTGCCGCCTTCAATGCAATGCAATCAATTTGCACACAAATTTTTGTCATTTGTTAAATTGAAAATTTCTAGCTGCAGGTTATCATGTGCCATTTGCCGGCTCTCTTCGACTAAAACCTTAGCTCGGACTTGGCTTGACTGCTTTGAATGCTGCAAAATTCCATTGCACATTTTAGATGCTCTTTGTGCAAAAAGGCCTATAGTTTTTTTGGTTTGAATATCCATCTGCTGGCCGAGGCATGTAATGGAATTTTGTAGATAGATTCGCCGTTAGCAAACTGCTAGCTGCAAATTTGCATTGACTGAAGGTATTGTTGATTTTTAATTGTCCCGCCCCTCCCAACGCTCCAAAAGGGGGCAGGCAAATGAAATAATTTATAACCCACTTGCCACAGAGCAGACGACCGCAAAGCTGCAGCTGCTCTCAGACTCAGACTCAGACTAGTGTTCAGACTAAGGCTCTAGCTTTGACTCTGACTCTGGGATCACTATGAACAGTTCATTTCGTATGCATTTTCAAATAAAATATTATTTAGACAAAAGCTCTTTGTCTGCTGCTCCTCTCGTTATTGCTGTGTTTGTTGATTTTGTTGTTCTGCCTGCTGTTGTCTGTTAGAGACGCCCACGCCACAAATTTGTGCACTTAAGCTTCGGGAACAAACAAAGCACCGGCAACTTGGCTCCCATTTGGTAATGCCAAAATGGCTGGGAATCCACACAACCGTTTGGTGTTAATCCTTAAAGAGCCTGTTGCCAGAAAGGACAACGATGCACAAACGGAATAAATCCGTAACACATTACTGACACTACTAATATATTTATTATTAAATCTGTTTTCGTTAAATGAAATAAAATTTTGCATAATATATATTTTGCATTGACTTTTATTTATTAATATGTTACTATTAGATTAAATGCAGTTAATTCTAACACCTTTTTTTGCTTGGTTTAATGTCTTTATTTGTTGGGTAGTGTAGATGCCTGTTGTTAATGGGGCTTCATTTCTTTTACTACCATCTTTGCACTTGAAACAGTAAAACAATTGACAATGTTCTCGCCTTTCAAAAGTCACCTCAATGCGTCTGTTATCGCTGCAACACGTGGCGTATGTGCAATGTAATTGCGTATACGTCGCGACTAAGCGATGCACAGACAATTGCTTTATGGCACCACATATACAGTTACTTACAGTCGCACACGTTACACACACGTTTTATTGAAGTGTTTAACTCTTGGCTGGACATTAAGAACGTCTGTTGCCCTTCTGCCCTTCTCCCCTGCGTTGCCGTTTGCTTCTTCTGGCTGTGGCAAACAAAGCGTTGTTCTTTTACGGCTGGCCTTGCAGCTGGCCAGCCAGGAGGAGTGTACCTGACAGCAGCTGGTGCTATGCTAGTTGAACACTTGGTCGCATCTTGGGCTCATCATCAACGCCAACTAAAGGCCATTCCAGCTATAGAGGATGTGGCTTTTGTTGTTATTGTCGTCGCTTGTCGGCAGCACAGTTTGTCGTTATCGTGGTCTTTTGGGTACTGCAAGTTGTGGCATTTATGGCGCACTTTCAACGTCATTGGCTTTAGTGTGTTCTTTCGCTCATTCAGTTGCTTTGTGTGTCACAGTCTGGCAGGACAATTAATTAAATGTTGCGCGAAGTGCAGACGACGATGATGCAGCAGATGACAGCAGTAAGATCCTTTATGCTTAGCGTCATTCTTCAAAAATGACATCATGTTCTTTCTCAATTGTTTTTTCTTTTCTTGATCAACTTCTGGAAATATACCAAGTCCACCTGGCTTTAGAGTTATTATTCATCATATTACCTACATTTATACTTTTATTTTTTTCATAATTTATTGTCAAAGTGCCCTTTTATTTGCTATAAACTTACATTAATTTGAAAGTAATTAAATTTAGCTTATTCCATTCTTAGCTTCATCTTTTAAAATCCTTTAAGTCACTCCCCACCTCGTGGCATTGCCATATTCGCCACAACTTAAATTCCAATCGAAAGTTTATTATGGCTAATGTGTTTTCAACTTTCTAGTGAGTAAAAAATCCATCAAATTTAATCACTTTCCAGTGGGAGCAATCAGCATCCGTTACATTAATTTGATGTTGCTGCCCTGCTAACAATATTAAAATCTTTATCAAATCGAAATTAAAAACCAGTTTGAATTGCTTCCTTCTGTCATCCCTCTTCGCGTCAGGCAGCAAACTCAACTAGAGACCCATTTGCAAAGATCTCCAGCCTCTTGGTCTGGCCATAAAACTTTAAATAAATATGCAGCGTGTGCTGCCGTTTGCCCGTTGCCAATGCCGATGTCGATGCCATCTGTATGTAGACTTCTTCTACTGTCTACTCCGTAACCGATAACATCATTATTGATGAAGCCGTAGCCGTTGCCGTAGTCGTAGTCATAGCCGGGGCCAATGCGAGGGGGTTGTGCCAGGACAAAAGTCACTGCCGGCAAATGGCAAAAAGGCAGCAAAGCGTGCGGCGCACGAACAGATTGCAGGAATGTGCCTCAGCTGCCACAGCCACACGGCAGTGGCGACGGGTCGTACTTCCTGCCTGGAGGATTGGGCATAGGCAAGGAAAAGGGTCTGAGACTTTGCTATTGGCACTTGGGGGTGTGTGGGGTGCTCCGGCTGCATGGAGACATTGGGCGGGGTCGTGAGCTCGTTTAGAGATTGCAAATCGTAGGCATCGTCGACGTCGCAGTCGTTGTTGTAATAACTGTAATTGATTTTTGATTTGTGATTTAATTTAACACAGTTAAATGAATTGAAGAGCAAAAGCAAACGCCGTGAATCCGATTCAACTAGAGAGCAACAGAGAATGGCATAAGAAAAGTGAGATTAAGATTGAATAAGCGACATTTAGCTGAGGTATTTACTCGTGGCGCAATTGAATACTTGACAGTTAAGATCCAAGATTGCGATATTCAATTGTTTAGCATCTATTGCACTGTTGTCAAGGACGTCAGATTGAGTTAATAGCCCATCAAATTGATATGATCATGTTTCTTTGTAACAGATGTCAGTGCAATAAATAATTCATTAAATTTATCGCTTTTATATCAAGAAATTGTTTATTTTGAGATCTTGAAATTTTATTTCACTTATAAAATAAATATATTTTACTTACATTTGTTTAATTCACTATTATTGAATTTACTTTTTAAGATTTAATTTCTTTTTCTTACCATCTGAATAAATAAAATAATGTAAATTTTAAAATCTTTGCTTCAGAGACCCTGAATGAACCCTTGAGTTAACTTGAATGTTTCTAAATTTAATTCAGTTTCTTTGCCATTGGTGGCCATCTTACAATTTCCATTCATACATACTTCATGGCCAAACCCATTTGTTGTTCACTACTGCTTTTAAGAAAAGCCCAGCTCCATGCCTAAACCTCCGCCTCTAGTTTTATTTGGCTTGTCATTCCGTTGGAAATTAATTCCCATTTATGTAGCTACTCTTTTTCGGTGGTTGCAAATTTCATTAGGCAGCAAGAAGATCCACCAGCTATGTTACAAGCCGACAGTACATACTCCAAAATTTGTCCAATTCAACTTCATTTGCAAGCAAATACAGAGGCAACATCTAAAACTCCAAAAAACAACATCAAGAACAACTCTTGACTTGATTTTATGAGTTTTTGGGCCAACTGGAAATGGCTGCAATAACACTAAAGCTGGATTCAACCCCATAGCTAGCCCAGGGATGAATTCAGCTACTAAACATCCACAGTCCCAGCTCTATGCTCGAAAGTCACAGTCGCAGCTGTGTAACCTTCTAGCCAATTATATTGAAAACTTTCAGCTCTATGGAATGCCAGCATCCTCTCCTCCTCTGCCTCTTCTCATTCCCATTGCTATTGTCCTTCTGCTCTCGTGTATTTCTGACTAATTCTACATTTTAATTGATGCTCGTTTTGTTTTATGTGTGTGTGCGCTTCTACGAGTAGTAAAGCGTCGAGCTAGATATGCAGATAGAGCTACAATATCTGTCCCTGGATCCGTTTGTGGCTCAACTGCATTGTCATTTACATATCATGCCCGGAATTTGCTTGTATTCCTAGAGGGGGAGAGAACATTTGTTGTTGGGCTACTGACGCAATTTATGAGCCACTGGGCTGTGGTTTACTTTTCCACACCATCAAATCGCAGCCACCTAACCAATGACTGGCATAATTCACACGCGAATGACTTTGAAATCAACTTAATTCACACACACAAGCACACATACATATGTACGTATATGCATAATATGTATGCGTTATGTGGCACATCTTAGCAATCTTATCGGGTATAACACAGCTCATGTAGCTCGGAAATCGCTCGAATATTGAAATTGGCAATTTTGATATTCATTAAATGCGTCATCCCTCCCAGCTTCTCTCTCCCCTTGCCGCCTGCTCTGCTCAAGGGAGCGTGCTTATCCAGGCATCAGCTTTCGCACAGCGCCAATCAAATTCCATAAGCATCAGCGTCGCTAAGCAGCGAAATCAATAGGGCCAGCACCAAGTGCTTGTTCCTTGCTGCTCCTTCTCCTCCTCCTCCTCCTTCTTCTCCTAGGGTTGGGCACCATGTATCTCATTTCCGATAACCACAAAAAAAATAAAATAAAATAAACAAAATTCGCACGCTTTTTATACATATCTAATTTGGTTAAGAGGCAAGCGAGAGGGGCGCTTAGTTGTTGCGATTCATAATGAAAGACATCGCTTGATTTAAAGCTTTAAGGCCGCGCGATGCATATATGTGTGGACTCATAGCCTACATGACATTAACAGGAAGGGAGCTGTATTTTCATACTTCGTTTAAGTGTTGTGTAAATTTCATCAAAATAAATACAATTTATAGCGTAATAAGCCAATTTATGCTCCATGTTCGCATTTCTAGCCAAGAAACGCACAATTTACATAAATTTACGAGTCCTGTCAGGGGAATTGGTCGGGGCACATGTTACTTAACATGAGCTGACTATATGTACATATACGACCAATGTTGAATGTATAAATGGCAAATAAATAATATTTGATTGCCCCAAACCAGCCCATAATTTAGCCCCCTCCCCTTAGCCCTCACCCTACTCTGCTGTTGAATTATTATTCCACTTGCTGCTGCGAATCATAAGTGAACTCGGAGGACAAAGTTCTGCAAATAATCTTCTTGTTGACTCTCCACTTTCACATTTCCTTAAAAATACCAAAATAAAATTAGATCCAAGTAGTACAAGTCATTTTATTGTAATTTCGCAAAGTGAATTCTAAATCTTTATGAAAGGGTTGAACTCATACTAAATTCTCTATTATCCACTAAAATAGGAGCCATTACTTAATCTTAAAGCAATTTTATATAAAATATTATAGTAATCAATTTGGAAAAAGTAATAAAAGTAGAACAGATCGATACTTTTCTGCCAGCACAGTAAATGCTGAAAATAGTTCAAGGAGGACAAAAACAATTTAAGCAGAAGGATAAAAAATAAAACCAAAGACAAATTTGAATGGACAAAGGAGGCGAAAGAAAGTGGCACATCGGAGTGAATTAAATGAAAAAGAGAAAAAAGCGCCTGCCGCACTGGGCGTATGAGCAACTTTCTTAATTGTTGAACATATGTCGCTGTAATTGCCATAGCAGTTTAACTGTAGAAGAGAGAATACAAGAGAAAAGAAAAGTGGAAAAAACTGTAAAAGTGCGTGGATGTGAGCAAAAGAAGATTTATCAAGCTCTACGGACGACAGGACATTTGTTTATCTAGTTCTCTGGGTGTCCTGCAATTCTAAATTGATTAATTTAGTTACTTTTTTTTATTTCTAGCTTTAATTCAAGTTATAACAAACCAAAATTTTTCACGTTTTCTTGTACTTATTTTAAACCATTGGTTCATTTTCAGGCTGTAGCATTTTAATTATGACTCTTAAGTGCTGGTTTCTTTTCATTAGCCTTTTCGCCTGCTCAGTTGCATACTGTCTACTGCTCTTGGCATTGAACTGTCAACTTCCGCAATCAGCAGCAAGCGCTCATAATGGAATGCACTAGCCTGGAAATGTTGCTTTTGTCCCAAATGATATATATGTATGGCTAGGCTCTAAGTGAAAAGTAGCGAAAATGGCGTATACAAAAGATAAACAACACAAAAGGAGAGTGTGAGCTCAGCGGCCGGGGAAGAGGAGTGTAGCATAAAGTAAAACTGTATTTAATTAACCGACATTGCAATTACAAATTCTGTGCAACGCGGCGCACTGGACCACGGCCATGTCCACGGTCAGAGCTCGCTCTTCCAAAGAGACCAGAAGAACAGCAGCAGTGGCAACGGCATCTGCTCGGCATACTAAAAAGAACCCAAAGACCAGGCGACGCAACGAACTGCAGCAGCGACAGCAAAATAATTTTGTTTTGTTCACAAGCGGCAAAGAAGAACGAAACGCTCTCCAGGGACCAGAAGAGCCAAAAACATGGGCAGAGCAGCGGTTGATGCTGACTTCTCCTCTGGCAAATGTACACAATGCAGCAAATTCAAGGGGTGCAAACAAAAGCCCAAAAGCGCAGTTGAAACTGCAGCGCAGCCTCTTGCCTTTTGTTTATGCCTTCGACAATTTACACCTTTAAGAAGAGAATTCTTTCCTAGACTTTTCCCCTTTTGACTGGCGAAAAATTAACGGTAGCCAAGTTATCGTCCTTATGCAGCCCAAGCGACCCAAGCAGTCTGAACAGCAGCTCCTTATCAGTTCTGTCTACAGGCGGCAGACAGTCGTCCCTTGTTGCATCCCTTTGGCAACCCCCATTTGGCAAAAATGGTAGAAAAACTTCTGAATAACTCAAAGTCTTAATGAATTATGAGCTCTGTCCGCTGCCATTGCTTTTGCCTTTATATTCTACCCGTCTGCTGTCTCGTCTTTCCACACACATACTTAACTATGAAGTTGCAAAAGTGGAATTGAGTTGGCAGTTTATTCAGTCTGCACGTTAAAGCTGATTTGTGTGGATGATATTTGTGATTATTGTGATTATGATGGCGTTTCAAAGTTCAGCCGACATTAGTTTAGTTTGTTTGACTTGGTAGTTGCTTTGGTTATTTGAAAAACTCAATGTCGGTTGAGTATATTACAAGTTCCTTATGTGCGCAAATTTGAAAACAAAAATCCAATATTGTATTAATATATATAAGAAATATCTCTTTTATGTGGACAATAATAAATTAGCAAATTATCTTTATTTGTAGTCACTTCAACTTTATAGCTGCAAATGTTTGTGTCTCAGCATACAAGTAACTTTTTCCATGTAGCTTGTCTTTGCTCTATAGTTTTTAGTTGTCTCTAGTATACTAATAAGCACAGTCCATTTGTTTTAATTATTATTATTATTGTTATTATTGCAATGTAGTTGGAGACAAATAGAAGCAGAAGCAAATCATGCTTGTACTCGTGTTCATAGACGTAACTCTATTTTACAACCAAAAAGTAGTGTAAGAAGAAGAAAAAACTATGTACTTATAGTTGTATGTATGTAAATAATGAGAACAGCTCCCAACTGAAACTGGAGGAAACAACAATCTGCTATAAATAAAATTCCAGAGCATAAAATCTAAACAACTGAAATGAATGTTGCCTGGCAGCAAGAGAACAACGGCAACACGACAACTCGACAACCCGACAAGGACAACAAAAACAAACAAATAATTTCATGTCACACAATGATGAAAGTTTTGTAATGTTTGATGTTACATGTTTCTTCCTCCCTCTCTTATTTTCATTCGTTCTATACCTCTCCTGTCTTTGGCTGTCGTACCACGAACAGTGCAGAAAATTAAGCAATTTAATTTAATAGATACAAAGCAGCAGAAGCTAGTGGCACTGGGAATGGATATGGGAATGGGAATGAGAATGGAACTGTGCATTGTGCGAAGTATTCGTACTCGCATAAACTGGGTGAAACTTCCTTGTAGAGCGGTACGTCCTGCAGCCTTGTAGTTTGCAGTTTGCAGTTTGCCTTCTGCCCAGCTGTAGAACAATAATTCAACACATATTTAAATGCATATCCCACGCTCCGCCCTCCCCAGTTGGGCAGAGTCAAACACTAAGAGCCTGTAGCTGACTACAACTGCTTGCTTGGGCTGTCCTGCAAATGAAAATTTAGTGTGCATGTTCCTGCTGCCAGAAGCAGAGCAGAGCAGAGCCTCAGTTCCAGTTTCAGTTCCCCTGCTTGTGCACTCTCTTATCGTCCACCAAAATGAAATATGTTTGTGCCAGTTGTCGGTTGTCGGTTGTCGTCGTTGTGTAAAAGTTGTTGCTCTGCAACTGCGTCGCATCGAAAGCTAAATCAAAATTTCTATGAGCCGCAACTACAACGAGTACGATTGCTATGAGTAACTGCATTTGAAGATGATTCCCTCTATCTGTATCTGTATCTGTATCTGAGTTGAGCCTGCTAAGCAACTAATTTCAGCTTAACCCACTTTTCTAAGGCAATTACCGTGCCTGACTCTTAGTGGCCTTTCTGATTTATGGCAATACAACGATTGCAAATGCAGCCTGGCAACGGCTGTGCTGGCCAGCACAACGGATTGCGAATTGTGTTTTTATTGCCTGTGAAAAGACTGCTCAAAATCGCCATTTAATGTAAGTGAAGATAAATTATTACAGCAACAGCAACATCTCAACATCGAGAGTCAGAGCCAGAGCCCCAGCCAGCACTGAGCGCAAGAGCTGAGGCTGGCGAGGAAAGCGACACGCTGTCAACAAACCGGAGATCAGGCAACATCCGTTCCATAAGCGGATATCCGGTTTGTTCGCACGTTCACGCTGTGCTCTGCTTTCATTGAGGAAAATATTTTTACGTTGCCCTTGCATGTCCCTGGCCTTGCTCTTGCCTTGCAGTCAACAGCACATTGGCCTATTAGGCGGACTATAAGGCATAAGGAGTGCGGCATTAACTGAGTCGTGAGCCGAAAGCAGTCGAGTGTTTGTATTGTTGTTTCTGACTACATTCATTTGCAGTGCGACCTAGTGAGCGACTAGACACTACCCTGTAATCGATTGTGTACAATATAACTGAGCACAAAATGGCAAAAAAAATAAAATGTGCATCATTTACGTCAAAAAGTTACACTTCAATAAAATACAACAGCTTAAGTCGCGTCACCATCACCCGAGGTATTCTGTTGTCATTGTCATTTTATGTTTTTTTTGCTACAGCAAAAGGCTTTATTGATTAAATTCATTTAATTTAAAATATTGTCTTGCATTAAAAATAGCAATTCGTAAGTTAATTACAAACACATTTACATTAGTTAAATTTAGTCTGTTTAGTTATTTCCCATTTCTTTGCTGCCCTTGTCGCTCTCTTTAAAAGTGACAAGTGCATAGCTGCTCTATTCAATTTGTGTGCAATGTGAATATTTATTGGAGCTTCTTTAAACTGTTTGACATCAGTCAGCGATACACCCTCTCGCAACACTTCAATTCTGAAGCACAATGGCAATGCAGGTTGAAGGCAAATGGCAAACAAGCGAATTCAATTTGATTCAAACTCCAACACAGACAATGATCGACTGACAGACAGACAGAGAGTCAGAGAGACAGGCAGATAGGGAAACCGGAAGATGCCGTGTTAAATTATTATGCGAATTTAGCATTTGAATAGAAAATCGAATACTTCAAGTGGCTGGTAATGACATTTTCTCAAGTAGCAATTCCCCAACATTCCATCAGAAGCAACCCGACCCATTCGACAAGCTCTGTCATTCACTCACACTTACTGAGTGAGAGCATTTTTGAGGTAACCACGCGGGTTGTTTGCCTTGGCGGAGGGTATGGAGCGGTAATTGAAGCTGGCATGTGATTTATTAACTCAATTATGGCACAGAAAACACACCCCCAACATTCATTCAACATTCTGCTTGCCCCAATCTCGTGTTGGCTGTTAATGCGAAGAAAAATTGATGCAAATTTGCTCTACGCCTTGCAAAATTCCACTTAAATTCCGCGCATAATTCGATTTACATATCAAAAAATCGTATTAATCGAAATATATTCAATAAAAAATCACATGGAGAGAATGAGGGGAAAAAAATTGCTTGTGGTAAGGAACTGATGTTTCATGAATTTATTCCGATTTTTTGCGCAAAAAATTTTGCAAATTTATGTGAGATGTCGAATATTGGCAATTTATTTTGCAACTGAAATTTCTTAAGCGTCAACATGGTTGTCTCCACCCACTCAACTGTCTCTCTAGACTTTCATTGTACTATAACTAAGCCCTCAAATTAGGCCTGGAATTCGAAAAACGGGCCATCAACAGCCATTTAAAGACTTTATCCAGGCTTAACTATACACTGCTTATAATTTATGAGCTCAGTTTCATTGGCAAATACTTCTCGAATTGCCGTCACGACTAGCCAGTTCGAGTCCATTAGACAATTACGCAATGGGCTTTTAGCCAAGGCTTTTTCTCTCTATCTCTTTCTCTCTCTGTCATTGTCTCTGTTGGCCATCTTTGAGTTTTGCTAATTATTTCTTAATGTGGCCCGTCAGTGGAAGCGTTTCCGGTTCCGTTGTCCATGAAAATGTCAACGGAATGTGATGCCATCATCAATCTGAATCAGTACGAAAATACAAAAGTCTTTCATTCTTTAATTTCCAACCATTCGAAAATGGGAATGGGATGGCGATGTCCCTTAAGAGGCGTTTACAACTACGACAAGCTCGCTATTGCAATACTCGTATATTATTTTAGCCATAACTAAGCACATTTGAATTTACAACAAGCAGAGGTAAGCAGTTAGCATTAGAGAACAACTACTACAACTAACTAACTGCATCTGCTAAGTACAACTAGAAGTACAACCAAGCAGCTGCCTCATGTTGTCTGGCACTTGGGCAAACAAATTACAAATAATTACATGGAAAGGCCATGGCACATTCGAAGTTGAAACCATGCAACCTGCAACCTGCAACCTGCAGGTTGCCTGGTGCATCCTCCTCCACCTAGCCACCTGCCCACAAGCCAACTCCACTAACTGCAGGTGTAAATGGCCCACTTTGCTGCATGTGTCGCTTCTTGTTGTTATTCTTGTTGTCATTGTTGTTGTTGGCATTTGTGTGTGGTATTAGTGTCCTCATCATGGGCCCTCCTCCCTCGTTCTATCTCGCTATTGCAGCTCCTCTGATGATGATTGTTGTCGTTGTCGTGGTTGACTAACCTAACTGACCTAGCCCCCTGCACATGGGGGCGTGACCCTCTCATCACGCCGCTCATCAGAAATGCAATTATAAAGGCTTTGCGGCCCGGGCCAAAACGATATTGGCTGAAATGAATTGGGGGACTCTGAGTTGTGTGTGTATGTTCCTCATATATTTGGCTAAATGATAGTCAAGTCTTAAGTGCCAATCTTCCTAATGATTCCAAAATATTTGGTATATGCTACCAGCAGATTTATCTATTCGATTCGCATATTTCAAATAGCTGCAATATTTGTGTGTTCCTAGTAAAGGCAAGAAAGTCTAAGGAAATACTATTAACTTAATTTAAAATGAAGTATATGTAAGTGTATGCGAGGATCCCGAAAATCAAATAGGAATGCACTTGCTGCTTTAATTTCGCATTAGTCTTAAATCCCTTTCTTTTCCTTTTAAATCTGCAATTCTCAATCTGACACATATACGAATCATATGCCTTGAATTCGCTGACTCCTTTGCGAGTTTAATGTCCTGTTCAAGCCATGTGCCACATTTGTATTGTCTTTCTATGCGCGTGAGTCTCTATGTGTCCCGACGATGACAGCGCTGTCGTCTCGTGGCCATTGTCTGCGACTATTGCGACTATGGCGACCATTGTGAGTTCTTTTGTTTTTGTATATTGCGCGTTGTCGTCTAATAAAAGCGCCTCATAATGTGGGTCATTGTACCAGCATATGGTGCTGCATTTGTCACGACGAACAAAAACAACAATAAACGAGTTGCTTGGGCTGCTAATTGCAAAAACAGTCGCCTGGAACAGTCACAATCGCCCCGATTGTCCTTTTCTGCATCCCGACATGTCAGCAGCAGCAGCAACAAAGCCAGCAATGTGTCGTGCTCTATCCAATGGATCGATAGATTTGCATAATTAATGCTGATTAATTTCCCTACAGCGCAATAAATTGCAATGCACATAAATAAGAACTTTGCTCAGACTAAGAACAAATATTCATATGGAATTGCAAACAATACATTTTGATGCTCTTTTTAATCTAATCTTAATTTCGAATATGAATACCTATTTGGATAAGTTGCTTCATAAGAGATTGCCATTTAAAAAGTGGCAAAAATGTATCATGCTTTCAGGCTCACACATCTAAGTGCGAACTGAGTTAAATTATCATCCCAAGAGTATGCAGTATTTTAATGCAATGATCGACGTTAATTATTTGTCCGCTAGATGGCGCCCTTAATTTGTGTTGGGTTCAATTGCAAATTAGAACTCCTAAACATTTTATAAACTGATATCCAAATGGTGAAATAACAAAACAAATAAATACTATGATTACAATAAACTCTTATAGACCACAATAATATCAAATTAGTTGCATGTCTCTTCACTATCTTTCTTTCCCATTGTAGCCCCCTTCTATGGCATGTTAGCGAATTAACTGCGATTTTGTGGCTAATTAAGCAACTAGCAAGCACACAAATGAAATCACAGTTCAACTGGGCAACCGATGTTACCATTGGGAACTGCAACATTTGTCGTGGCTGCTTTTGAGATATTTGGTCGGCGATAAGTGCTGACAAACGAATTTGTAACTCAGCCGTATGCAAATTTCGCATGACTTTTGTGACTTGCCTTGCATTGCAGCATTGCAGTCCGCTGTTTACCAGTATCCCCGTTGCCAGTCATCCACTGCCTGTTGTGCTTGGAAATCCGCACCTTTGAGCGCATTTAAGACAAATTTCCAATTTGTAATAAAACAACTGCGGGGCAGCTTTGGTTGCTTTAGAAAGTACGAGTATGAAGGCATTTATATGTAGAATACTTGAAAAAGAAAACAACGGCTGGTCAATCAAGTTTTAGTTTGCAATAAAGTGCGGAAAATGTTGCAAAAAGAAAGGCCCGCATAAGGCAGGCAGGCGGGCAAAGTGATAGATTCGCTAACTCATTGAATCAGGTTACCAGCCCAAAGGACAGACAGATAGACAGACTTGCAATTCGAGCAGCTGGTAAAAAATGTTCTTCTCCCTCAGTGTAGTCGCCTTTCACTCTTCCGCTTGCTACAGTAAGATACGAGTTTGTGCCTGGCCAGCAACGGACTGGCATCTTTGGCATCGGTTTGCTGTTAGGTTGTCGTTGCACTGCTATAATTTTATGGCAACAATGCCACGCTGATTTCCATGGCCTGAGGTTACGACTTCAACCAGCTATCGATTGGTCATGTCAGTTCCCGAGCAATGAAGACATATTAAGATGGCTTAAACAGCTGCCCTCTGGCGTTGGACTCTTAATATTAGAAGGGCCACAGTTTCAATCGTGTAAGAAATAAGGACAAGTTTTAAAATATCCACATATTATTAAAGTATTTATAGGAACTATTGTTACAAGTATCTTAAGTGTTTTATCAAATTAAAAAAATATATATATATAAATGAATATTAATTTCACAATAATATTAACAATGTGTTATTTCAAATTTTATTTACAAATCAAAACAGAACAATCTACCATTAGGTTCAAATATAAAGGCAATTATGCTTAGGAATCCACGAACACTTACACCCATACTTGCACATACATGCATAGACATATCAGAAAAGTTTCCGCAACATGCTCATAATTTGCCATGTGACTCGCACTAAAGAATAAGTTTGCTCCACGCCTTCTCTCACATTCTCATTTTCATTCCAATCTCATTATGCTGAGGGAAGTGCAATTTTCAACTCTCTCAAGCAGAGTTGCTCGTGTGCATGTATGTGAGTGTGTGTGAGTATGTGTGCTCGCGGACAATGGCAAAAGTTTCTGTTGCGGCTCGATAAAGTATCTGTTAGATACAATTTACAATATTTTTCGCTACCGCCTGGCACACACACACACACACACAAGAGTGAAAGTTTTTCGCCAGGGTAAAAAGTATGACTTTAATGATAATGACTTTAGCTGAGCAAAAAGTAGCTCAAAGTTTAGAATACGCCAACACAACGCTTTTGGGGATTTTCAAAATGCCAAACAGCACAAGTTTGCTACTTCTACTACTACTACACACACACACACCACATGCACACACTCACACGTCCAACTCGCAACCACAAAAGATACGCAACGAGTTGAGCAAAAAGTTTCCTACGTGTTGGTTTGGCAATATGAAATTGATAAGAAATTCTGAATATAAGACTACAAAATGCACACGGAAACTGGAGCAAAATTGTAGAATAATACTCGTTCTCCCCTTCAGATAACTGACTGACTCAGTTGCATATTTAGAAGGAGTTCTCATGCCATTTTAATATAATTTTAAAGTTACATTTTATGTTACAATTTGATAAATACTAAAGTGCTTTACATTTAGGTAAATGATTCGATAGGAATAAGTAAACCATTTCTAATACAAGTTTTCTTTAGTATAGTAGTATTATTTTTTCCCTAAATATATTACAAAACAAATATGATTAAAATTATTAAAATTATTTATAATGTTTGTGAAGGAGATAAAATAGAAAAGACCTTAAACGCCATTTTTATGAATGCTTTTTGTGAAATTGACACATACATATATATGGCCAAAATACAGTTAAATACGTAATAAAAACATTAAAATGTTTCAACTATTTTCAACTATTAAATTATAAACTAGTAATAAACATATTTAATGTCTAATATTTGACATAATATATATTATTCAAATGTTGACAAAACTTAAATTTGTCCCGTACCTCAAATGCTTTTAAAAGTATTATTTTCATTCTGACCCTTAGCACGTGCATCGAATTTGGCTATAGTTTACTCTAAAATAATTGCCAAAAGTTATTATTGTTAAGTCTAGACGAGTAGATGCAAAAAATTGCCAAACTCGTCTAAGCGACACGATCTTTGCTTGCAACGATTTAATTTTATCGCATGCCCTGCAAGAGCAACAACAAAAACAAAGAGAACAAACAATGTCAGCGATTTATTGCATCAGTTGGAACAACAAGAAGAACAGCAACTATGGCAAACACTCGGTAACGTTGTAATCGCCCAACAGATACAATAAAAACAAGCAACCTCAGCAGCCCAGAAGGCTACTAGCTAAACGAGTCGAACTCCAAAGTCTCTCAGTCTTCAGACTTCACACTGCAGTCGACAGACCTTAGTCTTCAGTCTTCAGTACTCTGGCATTTCGGCAGCCTCATCAACGCGCTAATCTTGTTGTTGTTGTTGGCAAGTTGGCTATGTTGTCGTTGTAGTTGTCGCTGTCGTTGTCGCTGTCGCTGTTGTTGTCGGCAACGTCCTCATCATCAACATCTTCTCCTCGGTCTTGGACGCTCTCAGGCTGTTAAGAGTTCAACTCGTGATGTTAGTGGTTCAAGCCAAGGCAACGATTTCCTCATTGGTCCACAATTCTCAAAGCTGTACTTGTTGTTAGTGTTACTCCTGTTGCTATTCGCTGTTGTTGTTGTTGTTGTTGTTACTGGCGACATTCTGTCATGACAATCACGAACCATTCGTAACACATTTGTTGCAATTTTCGTCGCTATTTGTTAAGGTTCAAGCGAGGTTGTTCCAGGCTAAATCTCAGCTGGTTCCATCTGGGATTTGGAGCTGCAGTCGCCGCCACGGCCTCGACGGAAATTAGCAGCGTGTAAAATATGCACTAGCTGCTCATAAAGTTTATGTACAGTGCAGAGCAAGAAGACGCTTGCAAGTCGCTGCTTGTTAGCTCTCAATGTGAATCGTAAAGAACTCGGCAACAAGCACTCTCCTGACAAGGTTAAGAGACTTCTAGCAAAAGAGGAAGAAGTAAAACTAGCTCTAATAGTCAGTTTATTTAGAAAGGTCTTCATGAACTCTTACATCATTATCCTGAATTATCTGTGTGGTTCAATTCTCATACGAGTGCTTAGATCATTCATTCACTTTGATGTAATAAATCCTAATTGAAATACAATATAGTTAAGATTGCTTAGCTTTATATCTTTTCCACTATCAATTGTATAGTCTTAAAGTGGTTGTCTTGAAACAAGACTCTAACCAATGCTTAGGACATACGCCGTAAATGTTCGTTCTCCTTGTCAAATGCAGTCATAGTCGCATTTTAAACCACAAATATGACGCTTCAGTTGAAACCCAATCAATTATCAATTGCTTCGCATTCTGAGTAAATCATGTTGCACAATGGTATCTCCATTCACCCCAATTTCAATCGGAGACTACCTCTACGTCTATTCAAATAATAGTCCACTAATTGTTTAATTGAAACCCTATACAACAACATCAATATCGAGCCGACTGGCGCAGGGAATTGAGTTCGTTTCACCCGCAACCTGTACTGCCCCGCACCCCCTCTTTCCATTCCAAGTTGATGCCTTTGCTCCATTTTGCGGCTGGCCATCAGCAATTTGTGCAAATTGCACGCACGTAGCACTGGCTGGTCTCAAACCAGACGATAAACATATCAACACCTGTTATAAGGTACTATGTAGGCAGCCCGTTGCAAATATTGAAAATCACAGGCATCATTGTGCCAGTCCCCCCTCCCCCCTAGCATTGCCTATGCTCACTCCTCTCGCAGGACTGACAACAAGCTAAATAAATTTTATTTGCTCGATTTTCGCCGCATCTCGTTCGCATTTTTATACAAATTTGCGCAACAATGGTTAGCCAAACGAGGCAGCAGGCAGCAGGCAGCAGCAGCCGACGATTGAGTGAGTGATGGTGACGTGTATTCTAGTCAATCAATGGACGCCAGGACATGTCAGGTGCACCAGATCTGTCTCGCTGTCGCCGCTAGTTAATCTCGCATGTTGGCCGTTTGTCGTGTGCATGTAAAAATATTGTTGCCCGTTACTGTACAACATTGTCAATTTCACACGCCAGTTGCTCGTTGTGTTAGTCCTGGCTGGTTGTCCTGCCAGCATGCGTTTTACTAGTATACTCGTATTTTGTCGCTAACCATTCGCGGCACGTTCAATTGATTGAATTGAAGTCGCATCGTCGCATCGCATCGCATCGCATTGTTATTGTTATTTTTGCTGTTGTCATTGCCTAGGCTTGTTAGCAGCCTTCCACTCGACCAACAGCTGTCTATTCACCTGTCTGGCTTGTCTGTCCATCCATGTCCAGTCTGCCTCTTTTGCACGTTCATGCAACAATTATTCAATTTGATTTGCCAGCCTTTTGTTTTGTCTATGCCCCAACTCTTTTCCATTCCCTCTCTCCTGTTCATCCTTCCAGAGTCATTGCATTGTTGTTGTTACACTTGAATGGCTGCCAAATGTGTCGCCCATGGGCGGGCGTTAGAGTTTACACCTGTTCCTGAAGTGTGTCTCCACAACGGAAGCGGGCGGAGCGTGGCCCCAAAACCGGAAGTGGACTTAATGCGGCTGCAATTTGCAAACCCGTTTAGACAGCGCATTAACACCACTCAGAGGGCCTCACCCCTCTTGAGCAGAGCGTATTCACAGCCACAAACACACACTCTAAGTATATAGATTATATTTTATTGATGTTACACCTGTAGTCGAGCTGCTGTTGATGAAACAGCTAGTTGGTCGGTTTGAATTGTGCGTATACTTAACTTAATGCTCGTCCCATTGATTAATCTTATTATTATGCTGACAGTATGTATGATTACTGGTAAAGCAGCATCTTCCAATCTGTACTTAGTCTTGATTTGCAGCAGCATTAGCATTTAATCAGGTGGCAAATAAACTGCAAGTTGTATCGATTCAACTCTTGATAGTTTAATTTTGCGTTACAATTTTACAAATTTGAGCAACTATTACTACACATATTATGATACATAGCGTACGATTATACTATTATTTACATGCTTACAAGGATTTTGTAACAAAATTAAAAGTGTTGAGAATCATAAACCAATAAATTCCATTTAAGTATTTTAATTTAAGATAGCTTTTTATTAGTTTATAAATTTTGATTGATTCCATCACAATATGCAAACAATTACAGAAACTATACAATTACTATAAAAATGCTATTACTATGCAATTATATTTTGAAGGCTCATCTTTAAGCACTTCAGAGTATCAGAATTTGCCGAGATAAGAACCCATTGATGCACCGAGTTGTTGCCAAGTTGTTTCCCACACTCGACTATCCCTTTAGCCATGCAATGCTGACTTATTCAGGCCACTTGATTCCACTCGTTTCACGCCACTTGCTTATTATGCTAATCATCAAAGCAAACCCAGTATAATTGAACTTAAACGGAAACTCATAAAATGCACTTCAAAACGCTCCTCCCGTCTCCCGCCTCTCGCCTCCGCTCTCTTCTCTTCACTGGCCACCATGCTGTGCAAACAGTTAACATGCAAAGCTCATTGAAGCTGCCACTGCGAATGCAACGCCTCGAGGCTGCCAAACAGCCCACGCGATGTCAGTCGATTAGTCAAAGCCCAAAAGGGCGGAGGAGGGATCAAGGGATCGAGGCAGCAGCTGCTGGATGATAGATAGGGAAAAAGTGGAGGCCTAAACTCGACTCAAGTGTCAATTAAATTAATATCAATTAAAAGCGGCTGCAACTTGTTGCTTGTTCTCTGCTTGCTGTCTGTTGTTTGTTGGCTGTTGCTTGCTGCTCGTGCAGCATTCAACTCTTGCAACTCTAGTTGCAAATTATGCACACGCCATCAAGTGGCTGTCTAATGAATGCTGTGCCTACAGTGCCTCCAGCCTCCAGCCACCAGCCTGCCGCCTCCATAAAGTGCAGATTTTTCCACATTAATGAGCGGCTCGAGTCGCGTCTAATGAAGGGTTGCCCCCTTCCCAAGTTGAGTTGAAATTTAATCAGCAATTTCCTGTCACTGCGTAATGTTTAAAACTAAGCCCAGTTTGGATTCAGAGTTTATTTTTAAAACTTTCAACTATAATGCCAACTGGAGACTTTAAGCTTTAGTGTAAAAGAAACTTCAATATCTGTAGAATCATAAGCCAAAAGTTTTTCTCATTACATTCATTTCATTTCAAGTTGTTTGCTTAATTTTAGCTGTTAACATTTAGAATAATTACATATTATAATATACATTCTTTAATTCTATCAAACACTTTTCTTCACGCCAACAATTTTCACATCAAGTGTCGTTGGTTTCGCTGGTTTCGAAATTGATTCTCGAGCAGTTTGTCAGCGTCAGGCAGGATTAATAGAGCGGGAAGCTGGAGACTGGCATCGCTCCCGTGGGTGAAGTGTCACAAAATTTGCACGCGACTTGGAGGAAAGCCACATGGCAACAGATATACTAAAACAGGGGCAAGTCTCGAGTCGCAAGTCGCGAGTCAGTGAGGCAGGCAACAAACAGCCAACTCTGCTTGCCTCGCACACATGTCAACGTGTATTGAATGTCGTCGGTTGCTGCCAAGGCTGTCGTTAGGAAGGAAACAACATCTACTGACTGCTACCAGCTACCAGATCCCAGTTAACATCCAGCAGCATCAGCTTCGCCTTCAGCTTCAGCTTCCTGCAGCACCTCAGCACCTCAGCTGCCAGTCCACAGTTCTCATTTCTCAGCTTCTCAACTAAATCTTACGCACGCACACGCATCGACAGCCAAGTCAAGGAAATGTGCAAAGTTGTGCAGCGGCAAATTTATAGCGACAAATGTTGACTTGAGAAACGACGAAGACATCCTCCAAGCCCCGTTCTCTATCTCTACATACATCATCCTCTAGCCCTGAGCCCGAGAGCCGAGAGTCGAGAGATGAGACCCGAGAGCCGAGAGCCAAGGCAAGGCGCAGTCAGTTGAAAGCTGATGTTGCCTGCTCAAATTGAATGTCAATCGATTTTAGTTTTTAATTTAAAAAGTGCGCCACGTTGTCGTCGCAGCTCGTCTTGGAGCTGTTTCTGGTAATTTGGTCGGGCGTGTGCACTTGGAACATCAGAATTGAGCTATGTGCTTGATTGCAGGCTCTGCTCCGGCTCCTTCTGCTACCGACGGACGTTGCCTCACTCAACTTCAATCTCATTCTCACAATGTTTATGTGCGTGTGTGGGCGTGGCAATCAAGCAGAGGTTTAATGGTTCAGATAACGGCAAATGAAGCCACATGCCACATCAGCTAGAACTGCGACATGAGTGAGGTACATAAAAACTTACATCCATATATATGTATATATATGTCAAGGGTTTGGCCAATCAGCAGAGAACAGTTACATCGATTTTTTCCCGATACTTCGATAATCACTGTTTGCTAAAAAGTAATTAAAAGCATTGGTGTGGTGGAAGGAATTCTTAAGATGTTGAGTTGATATGAAAGTTTGGCCTTTGATCTAAATATTTTTTATTTTTCTTCATAATTGGCAAATAATAATGTAGTTAATATCATACTTAATAGTTCAAATGGGTGCAATATATTGCCTAATTAAATCTAATTAATTCTAATATATTTAATAACTAAGTTGAGTTTTATTATTAGGACTGATATTTCGTTTAAGATTATAAATAATCTATAAAGTCGCTGAAATCGCAGCAAAATATGTCACAGTCTGGCAAAACTCGAACTGACCTTTCAATAATTGTTGAGCTGTCTCACAAAAATGACATTTAGATTTGTAACAATTTAAAGTACATAGGCTAATTTAGCTTACAAAATAGCTGCAGCCATCAGCTGTTGTAATCAACAGACATAACTAAACAACAATGCGGAGGATCGGAACAAATTTGACAAGCTGCCTCAAGAGCCAGAAGCGAGTGCGATTTTGGCTCTAATCATAACGGCAACTCGAACTTATTGCCAAATGCCTCGCAAATGCTTTAGGTTGTCCGGCAGTTACCTCTGGCCTGGTCTAGTCTGCAGTCTGCAGTCTGTAGACTACAGTTTACAGTCTACAGTTGGTTGCCGTGGTCGTTGTCGTTGTCGTGCCTGGTCCCCATCGATGTGGTCGACGACGACGCCACCGCTCTAATCGCTCATTAAATGGCCACAATTTGCCTGCACCGCGCTGCATTTAAATTACTTTCCCATTGCATTGGCTCTGGCTTTAACTTCGTCTCTATGACTTTGGCTTTGGCTTTGGCTATGGCTATTGCTTATGCTTTGTCTAACGAAATTTGTTTATGAAGCCCAGCGAAACCTTTTAACTAAAACTAAAACTAAAGCTCATAACTTTGCTCGCAACGGTTCGGCATCTGTGCTCTGCTCTGTTCGCGTGAATTTCAGCAATCAGCCAAATGCTGAGCACTCAGTCCCACAGGCTGTCTCCGGCACTGGACTGGACCTATACCTATAGCTGTACGAGTCTAGCTTTGTATAGCTGGAGCTGCAACTGCAGTTGGCCAGCTCTGATGGGTACCATCGTCCCATCCGTCCCGTCGCATTCATCAAAAACGTTCAAGTCGTGCAGTTTGACTCAAATCTATGCTGTGCCCCACCCGCGTCCCAAAACTTTCAGCATGCAATTCGCATGCCACGCTCAAGTTCTGTAGTTTTTCCACTCTTTCTCATTCTCCCATTTTGGGTTTTCCAGAATTTTTCTATGTGTTTTAAAGGAATGAGCCTTGGACAAAGTGGACGTGATATTATAAATTTAACTTTTGCATTGGTCTCTCGATGCTCCTCCTCTTTCTCGATATTGTTGGGTCATCTGTGGGTTCAGCTGCAGGTTTTGCATATCTTAGCTCATACGATGGAAATCTACTTTCATTTTGTCTTAATATGTGTGGTAGTAAATTGAATTGTATCTAACTAAAATGTCAATATTGTTGCCGAGAAAGGAAATTAAAGTTTTAAAATGAAATAAAGTGGACTTAGCATTCAATTTTAAAAGCCCAATCGAAACGGTCTTATGAATATAATAAATTATACACCACATATAAATAAAAGTCATTTCCTAATATAAATAAGTGCCTTTCTACCACAATATATATAAAAATATACATTAAACCTATACATTTTTGTTAAAAGTTCAATTTCATTTAATTGTATTTTTGCTCTATTGCCAAAACATATTATATTTAATATATTTAGTCAATTACAGTTGGCATAGAAATTCCAGAAATACAATGAAAGTGAACAACTTAGCGCTTAGCTAACTTAAACTAGAAAGAGCGAGTTTTCTCAAAAAGTATCTGTATCTATTTCAACTAAAGCAAATTCACTGAGTTGTTGAATTTCGATAACCTTCAGAGAAAATCTACGAGTAATGTAATTTTGCTGCTTTTTGAGAATCACTTCTAATTAAAATGTACAACGTTTCAATAGCACGTCACCCACACTCGCACACACACACACACACAGTGCAGCTGCTATTGCCACCTCTATTCTCCTCACTTCTCCCTCGTCCTGTGGCAACTCATTTGATCTCTTAATGTTGCCCAACTTGCAGCGCTCCGCAGTTTTAATTTATGTTGCCGACGGCGTCGCTCGTCGAGTCGAGTCGAGTGAGTTGCATTATCCCCCGTCCCGTCAATATCGTTAGTGCCCCAGACCCCTCCCTTGTCCACGGATATTTTTAATTTTGTCTGCGTTGCGTTGCTGCACGCGTCGCTTTTCAATGTCAGCACTGCGCTCCTTTTGTCCCTCCCTCTCAATCCCAATCCCAATCCCTGCCCTGTCCCAATGCTGCTGATTTCCATTGTCTGTGCAGCGTGATGCAATAGTTGGTCTCGAGTTTGAATTCGGTTGTCTTCTCTTCTCTTCCCTTCTCTTTCTTTTTCTCTTCTGTTTTTTTTTTGGCTCCCTCACTTAGAGCTATACGCTTCGTCACCTTATTATTACGTGGTGTTATTTTCGTAGCACTTGAAATGTGCTTAATTGGTTCCTCAACTCCAAACTCCAGCGTATTACGAATACATACCTTTATTCCCCTTTCCGGCTCTGTGGCGCCCTTTAACGCTACTGACGTGTTATTAATATTTACAGCCCGGCCAAGTAATTTACTACAGTTACACAAGCTATGAGCCATCTCTTCCCCACTTAGCGTTCGATAATAAATATTTGGAATTCCTTTTGAAGTGCGTGCATTGTTGGGGCTTATTTCTGAAACGGGAATAGATTCTCGTTCGCCTGATGGACCAACTGCTGGAAGGGGTTGACACTGTGCGGCTGCTCTAAATATGAATTTATTTATGGCACAAATTATCGGATTATCATTGCTTCTTTAATGTATTTTAAATCGATTTTAGTAGAATTCAAAATGGTCAATGTGTACAGCAAAATACAATTACTGATGCATTTTTGTTTTTAAATAAGTCTTTGGCAAAATAATATCCGCAAAATTGGCTATTATTTTGAAATTATTTGACAAAGAAAATAATAAGCATAAAATTGGCAAAAATTCTGATTAAATCCGAGTAGACATTTAACAATATTTGATTTACTATGTTTTAAAGTTTAAAGTTGTTGCTTCTATGATATTTGATTATTGTTAAAAAAGCAAATTTAATGTGTATAAATAAATAAATGTAATTTTTGTATTATTATAATATAATTTGAATTTTATATAATCAATATTTTCTGTGATGTAATAATAATTTTTATAAAATATAATTGTTTGTTTGATATATTAAGGAATAAGTGCCACATGTTCAGATTAAACGAAGATTGTGTGCGAAATCTGTAGGCAATGATGAATGCATCATCATAAATCTATATTAGCTGCCTTGCCAGTCAATCAAATAGCTCAACTTCAGACACCCTCCCTCCCCTGACGTTCTAATATAACAATCTTAGAATTGTGCAAACACTAAAAACTGTTTGATTTACGTGCATCTAATGATGCCTCACAACAATCAACTGCAATTGGCAATAAAATCGCTGCACTAAAAGAAATGTTGGCCATTTCAAAGACAGGAAATACTTGAGCAAGTTCGTGGCTTAAGTCACAGCTTCAGCTCGAAGTGCAGCAATAGCTCTGGTTTGATTACAGCAGCAACTCATGGCAGAGGGGCAAATGCAGTCTATGTGGAGTCTTGAGCAAAACTCATCCAAGTGCTATTCAATACACTGGGCTCTATAAATTATGCCATTGCCATTGAGCTGAGCCAAGCAAGAAATCGAAATCATGACCGCAGTCTTTTGTTTTCTTGTATTTTTCTCAGTTTGCTTGCAGTTTTTTCTGCTGATTATGAGACTTAAATTGACTGCGAGCAGCGATCGCATTTCGGAATTGCAGCTAGCAGTCATAAATAATCATAGTTGTGCCATTTATTATGACAAAATATCATTTGGACATTTGTTTGCGGCTACTCGCGAAGCCTGTGGGACTCAGTCGGTTGGCTGCTATCCTCAGTCCCTATTCCTATGAGCATCCACCATCATTCTCATCGCAATGCAACATCTCCGGTCGCATCTTCACGGCGCGACTTTGAATTGTTTGCACAATTTCATTGCTCTGTCTTTTTGCTGCGTTTTAATATAAATTATTTTTAACAATTTGTGGAAGGTTTTCCCTCTTCCTGCTTCCCTGCTTATGCTTCTGCTTCTGCTCTGTTGTAATTTCCAAGCCTCCCTTGACTCTTGGTATTGCACAACCGGAGCCATGACCGAGGACGAAGATGAGGCCGCAGGTCGCACAATGCTGGCGTCGGCCAAAAAACTTTGGCCGACATCTCCCTGGGCCTCGTAATCGCAACTGGGCACTGAACTGCCAACAGTTCGACGGTCGGGTTGCCAGTTGCCAGTTGCCAGTTGCCGGTTGTCGGCTGCAACCAAAGGCGCATTAATCTCGCCAACGAATGTCAAGAATTGTGGCTATGCCGACGACCAGACTGCAATTTTTTTGTTTCCTTCGTTTGTTTTGCTGCTTTTGTCTGTCTTACTATGCTTTTTGCTTTGTTGAAAAGTGTAAGTTTCATTTCAGTGTTTCGCATTGCATTTCTCAACAATTTTTAGCTAGCATTCTACGCTCTGATGCGCCGGCAATGCAATTTTTGATAAGCTGGCAGTAGCCGGCTCCAAGTTCACTCCTATTCTCCAGTCTATAGTCTCCAGATGCAGACTTGGCTGTTGTCAACGGTCTGCTCGGCGGCAAAAAACAAAAGAGAGGCCTCGAATGTTGGCGGTGCCTGGAAGAGAGAGATGCTGTGCCTCAAATCGAGGGAACAGTTTACATTGCCTTGGGCTAAATATTGTCATGATTATTATTTATGGCTCACCAAGAGCCAAAAGACGCTCAAAATCCCAAACGGCACTTAGTCTTGCCTTAAAGTGCACTTAAATTATCAGATTGCTTAGTTACCTTTTGCCTTTTGCATGCTGGCAAACAGTTAGAGTTTCATATCGATACCAGGAAGTAAAAGCAATACTGATGTATTGCATTAGTTAATATCTGCACATATACTATATGTTCCGCAAAGTATATCTCAATCAAAATCTAATACTGACAAAAAAAAATGCCGCTTAATCGAAAGGATATTTACAATAAAACAACCAATTTCTGTTCTATACAGATATCATCAAATTGTTTTAAATCGATATAGAGTATTTCTTTTCCAACAACTGCCTTTTTTTTTGCTTTTTCGTAACAATCCCATTGCTTTTAAAATCAAATCGCTTTCAGCCATTTCAATCAACTACCTTTGGCTTTGTTCCTGCCCCGTGTTGTGTGGCATTTAACACTTTTCAATGCTGACTCCAAGAGATGGTTATTGCTAAATATTTTCACCATCCAACTGTCAATAAACCCTCTGACAATGCACAAGTCCCGCTATCATTTCCGTTTCTTTTACTCGTTCCCTCGTTTCTAGTTTCTAGGCCTGGTTTTTCATCACTTTTAACCTATCCAATGCTTTTCAACATTTGCTTGTTTGCTGTCGAGTTTTTGCCATTTCAAATTAAACTTAAACTTTTTTCATTTTTATTCACACACACGCATAGAAAAAAAGTTTTCCCCTCCTTTTTTTGAATCCATTGCGCACATGCGTTTCAATTCAACTTTTTCAGCTGTGTATGTCTATACCACGCATTGGCAGACTCGTCGGGTATGCCAGCTGTTGAAGACATTTTGGAATATTGCAATTTCGAAAAGGATTAAAAAGTCTCATTACGCACCATCAGAAAATATGTTTGAGAAGGTTTTTTATTATCTAGGGAGTATCTTCTAGTCGAGAAAACTACCCTGGCTTGACTCCTGATGTGGCGTGCACAGCGTGTTGTTTGCTTATTTGAAGTTTCCGCTGGGAGCTGCAGAATCGAGTGGAACTGGGAACTGGGAACTGGGGAGACCAATCGTCGAGGCGAGTCAACGAGCGCGCAATATTAAATCGTCTGTATTGTTTACAATCAGAAAGCGTTTTATAGACTTTATTGACGACGCTGACGAAAACAACAGCATACAAAAAAAAACAGAAAAAATACAACAAGAACAAGAACCATATATTGATTTAAGCTGCTCCTATTCCAACGAATATCAACGTCCCCCTCTGTTCGTTGTACTCCGTTCCATTTGGTTCGATTCGATTCTATGAATCGTATCCGTCTGAGGGTTTCACAGTCCAATAACTTTTTCAGCCAGTCGAACGAACGAGGCTGCCTTGCGATTTTCATACAAAGTCACGTTTTAATCGCCGCATTACACAAATCATTAATCAAAATTAAATAATAATTATGTAGCAAAAGCAAAATCAAAGCCCCAAACACCAGACCAGACACCACAGAGCACAGAGCACAGAGCACACCTACAAAGAAAGCAACAAAAAGTGTGACTGGCCATTGCCCAGTTGCTTAAGTTGGTCAAAAGCAGCAGCAGCTGCTGCTGGGAGGCAGGTGGTTTATAGCTTTATTTTTTGCTTATGGGTGTGCCCCCTCCCTGCCCCACAAGCTTCGATTGAAGGCTATCAAAATAGAGACGTGAACAGCTTAGATATTGCAAAAAAAAAAAAAAATGGGAGAGAAAAAAACACATTTTTTAATGCCGAAATGCTATAGCATTTAATTGAGTTTTAATAATCCATAATTATGCGTGGAGGAGAACAAAAAAATGAAATGAAGAAAAACAAATTACCAAGTTGGCATATCGGTTAACAGGCAGCGTGTGAATAGCTTAAGCTTCTGATTATGTCAAATTCAAGCTCCGGATACACCATACTTAGCACAGCAATTAAGATATTCTCCAAATGATAATCGGCATTCTCGTTTGAGAGCTATTATCATAAAACATTTAACTAATTGTAAATGGGAATTCAAAATAGTAATTGTCATAAAGAAAAACTTAAGCTAAACCAAGCCCTATGAACTAGAATAGTTGTATAGTAAGCTGTTAATTTTATTTCAAATGTATGTTTATTGTTAATACTACTCTTACACATATGTATATATAGTATATTTCCTCCATATTTTTTGGAATACTTATATAACCAAACTACGTTACTTGTCACAAATAACCTTTAAAATAAATTAATTATTTGTTTGCAAATCTAAATCATTCAAATTAAAATAATGGCTAGATTACTATTTTGGAAATATTGGTAAACATCCCAATTTGAATTAAAACATTTGCAGTACTTTTTTATCTCTTCTTGATATTCATTAATTATTTATGCAATTTTACGAGTATATGTCAATTATTATCATTTCGCAATATTTAGCTTATTTGTGAATTTGTTTGCCATCTATTAACATTAGGACCCCGATGTTAAACATATTTGCACTTTATTTAGTAAAGCACGTAATTCATTATTACAGTCTTATCTGTTAATTTAATTGTTAGTCCTGTGCTATCTGTAGCAATTACATATTTTTGTACATTTTAAATCTCCACCGATTTGAGCAGTGAAATCCAGGCGTGTTGTTTGCACGAACGTTAAGCTAAAACCCACAGCAAACAGATTGTTTAAATTGCTTGTAAAAATAAAAACAACAACAGCCACAGCAACAGCAACAGTAACAACAACAGCAAATAAGCAATAACAATGACCAACCAGTACAGGGACTTATTTTTTTCAATACTCGTAACTGTGTTGATTTTTAACAAGCCACACGACCCCAACGACTGTGAGGACTATGAGGATTGAGGGGACTGAGGGGACTGGCGACGTTGACTACTGGCCAACATTTATGCAGCAATTGAACCCCAAAGTGCAAAAGGGTAAATGCAAACCCCAATGGGCAGACAACATGTACTATATGTTACATATGTGGCATACGGTGGCTAAGGCTACACATGTGTGTTTTTTACATTATTTTTTAATGAAATGTGCCGACCAGGAGATGGAGGAGTCCGGGGCGAACTTCCATTCAGAAGTAGCACTGCAAAATTGCATTTTATTATACGTGTACGTTCGATTGATTTCACCGAACCCATGAACGTAGTGAGGGGCAAATCGCACTCGCCTTTATTAAATGGAGAGTTTATGTTTATATTTACAAACTGAGACACACACACACACATATAGAACACATACGATATAAGTAGATGTGTAGCAGAGCTCCAGGGAGTCGGCGAGTTGCTCGCTTCAAATTGAAATTGTCGATTTAACATTTTGAATTATCGTTTAGCAAATGGTCAATATTTTGTAAGCACTCCCCTACTCCCTCCTCATCAACTAACACTAACGTACAGACCCGTTACATGGACACATCAAATTGTGCCACATAAATTGTATTGCTATAAACAATCAATTACTTTGTGTGTTTCCAGTTCCCATGCCCTCGCTCGGATTGCTCGACGCAATGGGAACTTCTCAAGGGAGTGCGACTGTTTGGTTTGTCGATTGTTTACAAAAACTTTGCGTTGTTGTTTCTTATAGTTCTTGGCTACAGCTCCTCGAGTATGTGGTGTCCGTTCCCCCCCTTTTTCAGCATATTGTTTTGCTGTAAGTTATGGAGGAAGTCAGCACAAATGAAGCTTTAAATAACTTTCGTTGTGTCCGAGTAAAAGTCAAGGGCATCGATTTTAAATGATTTTAAACATTCCAAGTTTACATTTCTACGCATTGAAACCTCAACTAAAGTAATCACTTCTTTCTTGTTAAGTGCAAAATGTGAGTAATAAATGAATACCAAACGACACCTTGTTATTCTCTCTTACTCAAACTCATCATATTTCATATTTATATGCAAAAAAAAGAGTGTAAGTTTATTTTAATATGAACCGTTTTAATTTGTATACTAAGCATAATTAACAACAAATAATACATTTCTCAGTCTCTCTTAAAAGGTCTTTAAAATATAATTCCTTTAAGTACTATATGTTTAAAAAATGTTAGCTCAAAAATCTTGTAATTATTTGTCAAATCTCAATGTACATTATACTTTGCAAAATTAAAGCTCTTAAAATGTAAAGACTGGAATACCAGTGCAAACATTTAATAATGTTCACCCTTGGTAACATTTTGAAATGGATATCATTAAAACGACCATCGTAAAACGAAAAAATATGTATTTAGGAAGGAGTATAGAGTTTTTGGGCAACTGCTTCAAAGCTTTTTATTTGCCAGCTATTAAACTTACAACTTTATGGACATGGCCAATGTGAGCACTAAACGCTTTGCCCGGTAATCGCAAATGCTTTCCCCAGTTCCGAGTGCCGGGGCCAGAGTTCCGCTAGTTTATGTGTCCGTGCCGGTAACCAGGCGTCCTAGTGCCCAGTTACAGTCCCAGTTCCCACTCGCAGTCCCAGTTCCAGTACCAGTTACAGTACCATGTGTTGGCACAATATGCAAGCCATATATTTTATTCGAGTTCTGCTTTTAGTTTGAAGCAATAGCATTGCACGTACCGAAGAGCCTGGGACTGGGGAGAGTTCTACTGCTTGTCTTGTTCTGCTGCCTCTGTGCACTGAGGGCCAATTGACAGCAGACTGCAGAACAGCATCACAATTAACACATGCCGGGATACCCAGAATCGCCACTCAGTTGAGCTGAGCTGAGCTGAGGATGGAGTCCACAGTTGAGTTGCGTTTGCGTTTGCCTTCTCATTGAGTCTGGGACGTGAGTGTGCTGCGAAATCCGTGGAGCGCGTTGCACGTGTCACATCAGCAGCGACAACATCAACTAAGTCACTCGCCTGCACTTCCCATCTGCGCCCTTGGCCGCCAATGGGTCGACGTCGATGTCGATGGTCGAGGGTCGTGGGTCGTGGTCTCCCTGTTCCTTGTTCCTTGTTCCTTGTTCCCTATTCCTTGCTCCACCTTCACACATGCAACCTCGATTGGCCTTCAGCTGCTGTCACAGTCTCTGCTGCTGCTGTCGCTTCTGCTTTTATTACATTTTGACGCATTTTAATCGTTTTTCATCATTTTATTCCGAGGGTGGCTCTGCCTTGTTCGTCACTCTTCGCATTTGCCTCGACTGACAATAATAAATTATGCTTTGACTTTTACAAGCGCCCTCTCACCCCCTTATGCACGTCTCCAGATCTCTCCTCATCATAAATTGCGTAACATTTTGGCCCGGCAACGACTATTAAAAATTACATAATTGCTTAACTGCAAACAGCACACACAAGGGCAACAATAACAATGCCCTCGGCTGCGTTCCGTTCCGAGTTCTGATTTTACTCTCGATGTCTGCGATTTTTTGCGTAGCAAATTGCATTATTTACTTTTCAATACTTTGCCAAAAGGCAGCCAGCAACAAAACAGCACACATAAATTCAGAACCCAGTGCGAAGGCTACGCGAAAGGCGACTCGAACAAATTTGTTTACGAGTACAAAATTATGAAATCGACCGTATCTAATCGATTAGGTCACGAGCAGAGTATTCTCGTATTCTCTTGCTGTGACTGCAAACAGCTATCAAAATTTTGAGGTATTTTATAAATTAAATGCAATTATTTACAATATAATGTCAGGCAAACAAGCGCGTTGAGTAATGGTTAGAATGTACATAAATCAATAATGATGCAAACACTTGTATACTATATTTATTGAAGGAGTTCTTGTACCAGTACAGTTTTGTCAGAGTCTCTTCAAAACATTAGTATGTCTTAAAAGAAAGGATGTATTATATTGATGTTAATTTATGTTTGGGTTCGGTTTCAAGAAAAAGACTATTCTGAATAGCAACTTATAAAGTGTTAACTTTAATATAATAAAGAAGATAGAAAAACTAAAAGAAGTAGAGGAGGAAAGTCATGTATTATGTGAACTATGGAGTTTCTGATTAACATCGAACTGGCAGTTGAATGTCTTTAAGGGATTTTAATTTTATTGGACTCTGCTTTGTTTGAGGTATCACAAATTTATTTGTATTTATATTAACTAGTTTCCTAAGACTAGACGCTGCGTCATTTCCATTAATGCAGTTGGCACAATTGGCTAGGCAAGTAGATATAAAAATTGATAATTGCATAATCTTTTGTTTCAATTGCTGTTACAAAAACTATAATATTTCCTTGTCAAATGTTTGCGAATTGAACTACAAGTGGTTTGTTATTTCATACCGTGTTATTTAAACTTCTATGATAGCATTAGACTGTGGTGCTACCTCTGACTGTCTAACTACTTATCTAAGCATCCAATGGCTGACCGCGGTCGTTGCCCCAAATTGCTGGCCATCAATTCCAAAAACTGTTCCACTTGAATAAAAAAGTTGCGCTTTTAACCATTCAACTTTGTTGCTGGTGCAGCACGAACTATTCAACGCTAAGGGGAATGAATGACCCATCTGCTGCTGCAACCATTCCTGTTACGTGGCTAGTTAAAAAGAGTGACTGACTGAGTGCCTGCCTGACTGACTGACAGACTGAGTAAGTAGTCTTCTCTCTCTCTCTCTCTCTCTGTCTCTCTTTTTGGCATAACATCCTCTACAGACCACAAAAACCGCAACTTAATAATTTTAGCTGCAACAATTTTTCTGCGTTTGCTTCACTTTTGCTGTGGCAATTAAAAATTTTTACCTTATTTGCTCCACTTTTCGAGTGTTATCCTCTTCCGCTCTGCTCCCTTCTCCTCGCAGCTCCTTATCACATACAATTCGCTCTGCTGCAGTCTTGTCGCCCCAGCACAAATTTTGCATGGTCATTGGCTTTTTTTTTTGTGCTTTGCGCAAAAGAACTGGGATGGTTGCACTGGCAGATTGAGAGTGGGGAGCCTTGTGTGACATCTACATAGATTGCGGCACCGTCTGGCGACGCCATGCGGCTCCCATACGCATATCCCTGACCAATGTCCTGGCGTGGCAGGATGGTCGAGCAACGCGCTGTTACTAATTAAAAACGCAAATGGGTTTATGATGTTGCACAACTTGCGGTTCGCTCCAGGGAGGGGGGCAAAAATTTTACTGCTGTCGCTGCACAAATGAAACACAATCTAGGGGCATGGAGAAGAAGGAAACGTGGAGTAGGGGGGGTCCAAAAAGGCAATATGAAAAGAAGTTGTAAAGAAAAGCATAAAAAGTGCGCGACATTAAAACAAATTTCTGAATCATTTTGTCCTCCTCTCTGGTGTCCTCGCCTCGCCTTTCCCTTCCGCTTCTCTCCTCTGTTTTGTTCGTTTGCTTTGTTGTTGTGTGTTGACAAAAATGGGGCGAAAAATACAAAACAAGTTGGCAGCGCCATAGCCCAGCTTGGTGGGTGGCCAGCTCTGCGGTTGCTCCTTTTGGCAGACGCTGTTCCTCTCCTCTCCTCTCCACTCCTCTCCACTCCTCTCCTTGCGACTCAGTTAAGAATTGTCAACGCTGGAGCTTTATGCTCCGACTTTATCGTCATCATCATCTCCCCCCTCTCGTTTGTCCCACTCTATTTGACTTGGCTTCGCTTTTCACGCTTTCCCAGCGCTGCCTGACATGTTTTGTGTTTTATTAGCGTGAACATTTTTCAAAGGTGTCAGCACTTTTTATGTTATGTGCGTTTCTGAGTGTCGCTTTTAAATGCTTTCTTCTGTTAAAGATACCATAGTATCACTCCAGGCTCTAGCTTGCCGAAGGGGTCTACTTATAAGTATGGCACATGGAGACCATTCATAATGAAACAATGCAAATGTTTTGCTAACCAAATCATTGTAGGGAAATATGAAAGTTTTTGTAGAACGAAATGCGGTCAAATAGGGTAACACTTGCGGTACGAATACAAGTAGTACAAAAATATTTTTAATTGCCAAATTTATGCAACAGAAATTGTTTTCCAAAACAAAGGAAGACACCGCCCCTCCCGTCTCTGCTCTACCCCTCACTCGGACTGTTTTGTCTGTTGTGCTAATTTATATGTTAATTTTTTATATTTTATTTTATACTCTTCTCTCTCTCACTGTCATATTTCTATTTATTTCGTATAGCATGCATATTACGAGAATTTTGTGCTGTTTTGCTATTTTTGTTGATGCGGTAGCTTTATTTTGAATAACAGAAATAAAACAAGAAGTCAGAAAGGATGCCAGCCGTTGTCCCTATTCAAAAAGGCGTTTCGTTCCGTATCGTTTTTTGGCCTCTATTTTCCATGAAATTTGTGCTGAACGTACACAAAAAGTCCCAGAACAGAGACCACAGACCGAGGGGGCAGTCCAGGGTTCGTCAGCTCATAGGCAACTTTTTAATTTTCAGCTCGAATTAGAATAATAGTCAACGGATATTACACAATAGATCCTGGGGACGAAGGGGCGTCGTCCATTTTTGGCTTGTGGCGCGTGTTGTACGGATTTCCGGTCAGTCGGTTGTGGTCAACTAAAAGCCCAAGTCACTATAAAATAAAAGCAGATCCAGCTTTAAGTTGAACCTTTAATTTAAAACAGTTTCTAAGAATTATGAATTTGGTATGACGATTAAGTGCTTAGTTAATGCAGGGTAATTAAATGCGGTAAATTATAAAGTAAACCAAATTCTTTGAAGCGAGACTTTTGATCTTTCTTTTCATTATTGAATTTAAATTAGTATTTTTAATATTATATTATTTATTAGTAATAATTGCAGGATAGCTAATTGCAGTTGATTCTATAATTCTACCTTCTAAAATAAGTATATTAAAATATGTTACAATAGGTTTATTGTACCCATGTAAAAATGTATATATCTTGCCATTCTATAGCTGGTTTAAATTTAAATCATATTTAAAGGATAGATAAAACATAGCTTTGTTTTAAAGCTTAGAATATTTGTCCAGCTTCTCTGTCTGCGAATGCATTTGGCTTCTCTGTCTGTCCCTGCAGTCGAACTTTTTGGCTTCGTTGCCTTATGTTATGCTCTCATATTTATACCCGCAACAATGTGCGCCTCGTAAAACAATTTATAACTTTTGCGCTTTTGCCTAATAAGTTGGCATGTTGTGGCCAATAAGTTGCCGCAGAGCGGCTCCCCCTTCCTCCCAGCCATGCTGTGTCAGCCAACCTTCTCATCCGCTCAGCCATAGTAGGTACATGTATATGTGTAGTATGCTGTGGCAGGCGACAGGCCGTAGAAGTGGAAACTATGCGAAGTACGAAAAGTGCAACGCGCCGCACTCGTCTCTTTCCTGCTTATTCCTTCTTACCTAAACTAAATTACAAGCAATGCAGAAACAACAGCAATTTCAGTAGAGCCGAGGGCAATAGCGCATCGCTCCCTCTTCCACCCACAGCACAGTACAGCGCTTTTAGCCAACTTGTTTGTCGTTGTTGTTGTTGCTGCTGCTGCCTTAACTACTGTTAATTCTTCTAATTGTGTGTACGTTGTTTGCGTGCGCTAATGTCGCATATGCACAAACAACAACAACAACAACAACGGCAGCAGCAGCAGCCGAGCACCACTTCAGGGAGCTTTCGGGCGCAGGAGACGAGTCATGCAAATGTATAACTGTTTATGCCAGCGTCGCGTCGCGACGAGTTGCTTGCGCTGTTCACTTGAGATTTTTGTTGTTGTTGTCGTGTGCCGCCTGACAAGTAACAAGGCAACTGCAGGGAAAGCATAAACTGAAAGTGTGAAAGAGCGAGCGAGATAGATGGCGATGCAGAGTCTCTTTACTCGCGTTTATTAGTGCAAAACGTTGCACGTTCTACCCGGTGTTCGAGCGTGTGTGTGTGTGAGTACGAATGTGCATGTTTTGTTATTGTACAATGTAATTAAATTATGCAGATGAGTGCCAACATGTCGCTGCTGTTGTTGCTTCTTCTACTGCTGCTGTCGTATTAACCAAATTGCATAGAAAAGTGTTTCGCAATGTTGACAAACAGCTGCCAACGCTTGACAGATGGGCTAACAAAATACACACATTCAAGTGAAACCGATCAGAACGCAAACTTGTGCAAAATATTTATTTATTTAAAATAGAATTTAAAAAAAAAAGAAAAAATAATTTACCACTTGGCAGCGGTGGGATTCGAACCCACGCCTCCGAGGAGACTGGTGCCTTAAACCAGCGCCTTAGACCGCTCGGCCACGCTACCACATGAATGCCCAGAGAATTTGAACATTGATGTACTTACGTGTCAATGTTTCTGTACTTGTCTTTGCAGTAGAACAGTGTTCTATGTAGATCAAAATCAAAAACTTATAGTATAAACTACTTGTATCTGAAAAATATAAAATTTCCTATAAATAATCAAATATCATATAAAAATAGAAAATTGTGTTGAATTAAATGATAACAGATTATATTGATGAGCACCTTAAAGAGTTTGTCACATTTTTGCCGCATATTGAACGAAAAACTAGTTTTCTCCGGCTGTACATTTGTCTGTCTGATTGTGAGCTCTATATTCCGTCTATCCAATTAACGCTGCTCAAATTCTGGCAATCTAATATAAACAAAGATGCAATTTGAAGTAAAACTCATCAATAAAAAGTCAATTTTACTTAATATGTATGTTAAGTTGTCGTTTATTTGATTTTATCTTCTAGTTGTTGAACAGTTTGCAATTTTATATTTCATTCGCCATTCATATGTATGCTTATTCTACATACACACATACATATGTACTTGTATGCATACGATTAATTGTATCTAAGAGTTCCTTGTATGTTTTTATGTAATTGTGTTATATTTATCTGTTGATAGAAGATGATCATACATATTTTTGGTTGATTTTTCATATACTAGTACTAGTACATACTTTTATTATTCCTTGTTGCCTTTTTAACGCTCTTTTAACTATATTCGTGTCCCTTGTAATTTGCTTACATACTATTGGAATTTAATTAAATTGTTTTTTTTCTCTTTTTTAATTTTTGTTCGTCAATCTATATATATGTGTATATGTAGTCGTATGTGTATATATTTAAATAACTAGATGAGAGATTTGTCGTGTTATGAAATATGAATATGAATTTACGTTTGAATAAGTTTTTCAATTATAAATTTGTTCTGTTTAGTTTAGGTTACGTTTAACTCCCTTGTATGTGTTTTGCATTTTGTTCCATTAAATTGTTAAATACTTATGTACAGTTGAAATTATTAAATGGCGCAGCCAACTCATTGCAAAAAGAAACAATAAATAAAAAGAACGAAACTTTACTGGAAAAAAATGTAAATTAAAAAACGAAAAACCAATCAGCCAAATAGCCATAAAAACAACAAAAATTTAAATTTGTTCGAGCATAATAATTTTTTTGTTTTATTTACACATATTTTGTATTTATATATGTTGCATAAATTGCTTTTGTATTCATACTGTGTCAATTTGTAGTACCATCTATATGAATATTGCGTAGTTTTGCATAATTTTTGCTATATTTGTTACGTTTCATAAACTTTTCATTATTTATTATTTCAATAAGTAATTTAAGTTTACGTTCGGTATGCTATTTGTTTTGAATTTATTAACTATAAAAATGGTTTGTTATCTATGATTTTTCTTATATCTTTATCCCGTTTTTCAATAACCCTTTTTAGTTAAAGTATTTGTTGGGTTTTTTTAAATGTATTTTTATTAATTTTCGTTTTTCATATTCATATTTGGATCGTAGAGTTGCTTTTTTTGTTGATTTTATTTATCTTTTTGCAACATTTTATACTAAATACATGTATATATATATATTTTTAATGACTTGTGCTTAAAAGCGTAAATTAATTGTATACAATTTTAGTAGATTTTTTTGATGGATTTTTTGCAGAATATTCTTGTTGTATTTTAATTGTAAAGAATTTAATTATGTACAGGAATTTAAATGATTAAGCAAAACTTAATAGTTAAGATCACTGGATGCGAAAAAACGGACAGTGCACAATCGACCGATTGGCTGCCAAACTGTGGCTCTCAAACTGCGCAGTGCATGTCGAACTGTAATTAGGACGCATTTTATTCAGATTTGATGTTCGTTTTTGTTTTCAACTAAATGCTAATTTATACAAAATGCTTGCGCCTGAATAAGCATAAGGATTAACTAAATATACAGTTTATAAATATGTATGCATTAATTAATTAATGGATAGTTCAAATAACACAATGTGAGCATCAGCCCTTGTAGAAGTGATACAACTCAATGTCCGCGCTGTGTTGTTGCGGCTTGGTGCGACCCAAGGTGCCGCACGACTTGAGCGTGTATCAGTGATAGCGACGCAGACTCCCGTTGTTGTTGCTGCCGTTGCCATTGACCAGCACTGCACCACCCAGGCCACCCACTCCGCCATTGTGATTATTGTTTGAGAGAGTTGCCACATTGTTATTGTTGCTGTTGCTGTTGCTGTTGCTGCTAAAGGAGCGTCTCCCTGTGGTGTTGCCATGCACCAACGCCATGCCAATGCCATTGCGCAGCGGCAAGGCGGGGGGCGGGGGCGTGGGCGTGGGACTAGGCGGCATATCGTGATCCAACGGCAGCGAGTAGTGCGAATTGTTGTGTATGTAGCCAGCATCGGCCATGGCATCGCAGGGCTTGGCATAGACGGCGCCGTTGTGATTAAAGTGATCCTGGGTGAGTCGTATGCCGGCATGCCCATTGCCAAGCGGCTGGCTGTAGTGCGACAACGTGCTCTCCTGCACCCCCCCGCACTGCACACCGCGGGCGGCCATGTGGCGTGGCAGCGATGCATTCAAACCGATGCCCAGCGTCTTGCCACCGCCATTGGCCAACAATCGCATGTCCTGCTGCGAGTGATGCGAGCGTGGAGTTGTGGCAGTTCCAGTTCCAGAGCCGTTGATGGCCGACTGATTCGAGGTCTGTGGATTGTTGGTCATGTAGTGGATGTGACTGAGCTGGGCAAAGGGTGCATGGGCATCGACGGCGCTGGGCACTTGCAGTTGTTGCAGCGCTGTCGCGGCTCCTGTTGTTGTCGAGGGCGAGGGACCGTTGTGACTGGAGGGGGCACCACCCCGACCCCGCAGCTGAGGTGGGGGCGGAGCTTCTAGCTATAGCTCGGTGACTGGTATTGGCCGGCTGCCCAAATACTGTGAATTGTAGCTGCTGGGACAGGGATAGCCCGACGCGGGATGCACACCGCCACAGCCTGGCGGTGGCCTGGTCATGTACTCCTCATCGGAGAAGGTCTTTTGATATTCGCGCTCCTTGCGACCCAGCGCCGAGTGCCCCTTGAGCATGTCCCGTATACGGCGACGACAAGTGTAGATCACCAGCGCCAGCGTTGTGATCAATGCCGCACATCCCACCACCATGATGCCAATGATAGTCTGCTTGCTGGCCGCTCCATGTGTGCAGCCGAGCTGCTGCTCCGCCAGCTGGGCGAGCGGTAGCTCTCGCAGATTGGCAGGATAGGCGCAAATGACTGGCGCATACTGATTGCTGCCATTGCGGCTGATCAGCAGATTCCTCAGCCACATCAGCTGGCAGTCGCAGACAAAGGGATTCTCTGACAGATCGAGTGTCTGCAGATCGGACCAGGGAAACAGGCTCTCCGAGAGCGAGCTCAGCTGGTTCTCCTTCAGTATGACAGTGGTCAAGTGGGGAAAGCCGCCCAGCGCATTGGTTTGCAGTTCGCTGAGCTGCTTGTTGGCCGACAGATTCAAGTGCTCCAGATTCGTGTTGTCCGCAAAGGCGCCGCTCTCCACGCGACGCAGACGCTGTGCTCCTGTGATCTCCAGTTGGCGCAGCTCACGCAGACCGACAAAGGCGCCAGCTGCAATCAGCTCAAAGTCATTCTGGCCCAGCGACAGCTGCTCCAGTCGCGCCAGATGCTGCAGTGCAGCGGTGGGCACCGTTTGCAGACGATTATCGGACAGATCCAGATAGCGTACACCCTCCAGACCCTTGAGTGCATCGGCCGAGATATTGTGCAGTCCTGCGCCACGCAAATCCAAGCGGGTCAGACCCTTGAGATCCTGGAAAGCACCCGCTGGAATGGTCATGAACGAGTTTGTGCCCAGGTAGAGCTCGGCCAGACTGGGCAGCGCTTGGAAGGTGAGCTCCGAGGGCACAGTGGTCAGCGTGTTGTCATCCAGATAAAGCACACGTAAATTTTTGAGACCATCAAGTGCATGCGGATCAATGTGACTGATACGATTCTGGCCAAGATTCAGCTCCTCCAGCTTGACCATCGGTGAGAAGGTGCGATACTCCAGCTCCGCAATGAGATTGCCGCGCAGATTGAGCACACTTATGGTGGTTAGGCCGGTGAATGTCTTGTTGGTGACCTGGCCAATCTTGTTGTGATTGAGATGCAGCTCCTGCAGCTTGGCATGGTAGGCAAATGATCGCTCCGGTATGGTGACCATGTCATTAAAGGACAAATCAAGGAATGTCAGCTGCGAGTAGAACTGCATCGACGAGTCGATGGTCTTCAGCTTGTTGTTCTTAATGACCAGCCGCTGTATGGAGGGGTTAAGTGCAATGGGCAGCACATCGAGCGTGCCCACACCGCAGTTGACCATCAGTGTTTCGTCATCGCATTCACAGCCATTTGGACAATTTGCCAGGCCATTTGTCGGCACGAGCAGCAGCAGCCCGACCAGTGGTCCCAACAACGACAGCAATGACAACAACGATGACGGCGACATGGTAATTGCCATTGCCATTGCCGACGACCGTCGTCTGCTCATTACGTTCTCCCCTGCTGCCTCTCTAGTCCTTCTGCTGTGTCCTTCTCCTCTGGGTGTGCGCTCTGGCTATGGCTGTGTGGCTCTGGTGCTGTGTGGTGCTCCGTTCGGTTAGAGTTGCTTTTGTACGCTCTTCTCTCTTTCTCCCTATCGGCTACTCCTGTTGTTCGCTTTTATTTTGGGTTAAATACGTTTTAGCCAAGTTTGCCAATGGCTTTCGTATTTGGCGTCCGACATTCGTGGCGCTCTGCTGTTTAGCCTGAAATTGAACAAGGGGACACAAAGACGAGAGGGGGGGTTAGTATGAATGCTTTAAATTGATTTTCCATTAGAGTTCAAAATTGCTTGGCTTTTGGATTTTCATTGGATTTGGCAGCTGCATTCGCCAACTCGGCTGGCCGGGTCTAAGTTAATCGGTAGTTTTGTGGATTATTTTCCATTTCCTTGCCCCATTCACTGCACTGCTATAGTTGTATCTGCAACTCTATTTCGTATTCTTCGTACGGGCAGTAAACAAATGAAGACAATTTAAATGGCTACAGCCAGCAGCAGCAGCAGCAGCAGCATTACCAAAGGCATTCACATTAGTAGTGCCCTGGCAAATGGGAGCTGCTAATAGCTGAAATCGACTTTAACTGGCCATGGCAACTAAATGGAAGCCACCCCAGCAAGTAACTTTTACTGCTCTGAACTTTGTTTCCCAACAAGTTGTATCTTCTTTCTGAAGCGAACTTTAACTCTAAATGACATCAATACAAACTGAATAACAATGAGATACAAGACTTTAATTTATAGTGTTCTTCAAACCTTTCTGCTCTTAAATATTTATTAAATTACATTTAAGAATAATTGAGAACTAGATAAGTATGTGTATTGTAATGTACACAATTTTAAATGGTGCTTTTATTAAATTCAGTTAGACTAACTGCGCTTTCTAATAATTTAATATGATTTCATAACACAAAAAAGCGATTTCTTGTAAGAATTCAATTTTTGTAAAAACTTCAGCTTGAAACTCACTTTAATGTGCTTCACAAGAGATTTCAATCAAATCCTTTAAGAGGCTGAATATTTGATAGCTTTTTGAAGTTGAGAAAAAGTTCTAGCTTGAATTAAAGTAATTGTATTGAGAATCCACTTTAAATTGTACTATAGCACTTCCATGCTTTCGCCCAACTACCCTCTATCACCCCGTTTAATCGGTTTTCTGACAACCCTGACCCAATGCTGTTGAGGCAACTGCAAAGTCCCCAAAGTCAAACCCCATTCAATGTCCAGCAACTCCCCAAAGGCCAGACGAGGCTAAAAAGATATGCCACATAGTTTGGGCGAAACTTAAAAAACAACTTGCACTCTGTTTGCTTTGGGGACATTTATCAGTTTAGGAGGCACAACGAGAGATGGCAAAAGAAAACTTAATTTAGCGCACAGCACAAGTGTGCAAAGTTCAAGGATGCCAGAAAGGATATCGGCGCAAGGCACAACCCCAAACGGTCTATAAAATAAATAAAACAAAAACAAAAGCAAGAGCAAGAGCAAGCGAAAAAAAAACAGTATATACACAAACACACACACACACACACACATGCTCACGCACATTTGCAAGAATAAACAAAGCGCTTCTTTCTCATTTTGGGCATTGGCTTTTCATATTTTTCAACTTTACGCATTGTTCGGCATGAGGCCCCAAAGGCGTCATGAAAATAATCATAGATGTGGGTCATACTTCACAAGCGACGTGGGTGGAGCACTCGAGGACTGCTGATGCCTTTGTGCTGCCCCAAAAAGGATAACTGCTGGCAGCAAACTCTCGAGACGAGACTCAGCTTGGTGGAGTACTATACCATATAGCAACTGCTTGACTCTCGTTTTTATTATGTAAATATCACATAAACACCCGGGAGCAACTCGGGCGCAATCATATGAAACAACGCCACAAAAATGGAGCAACTCTCGCTTGCTGTTCGCTCTTAAGTCCTCTCATCATTATCATGCATATGCCATAAAGCGACTTGTTGAGACTGCTCGGGCCTCTCACACATTTTTGGCCAAATGAAAAAAAGACGAATTCCGTTAAAAATAAACACACACATACAAAAATAGCTGCCAGCAGCCAAAGTCCTTTGGCGTCCTGCCTCTGCTTCTGCTTCCTTTATTTGCGCTTCGTGCGGGTAGCAGCTGCTTAGGCAGTCAGTCAACACACAGTTTTGGGGAGACTGCGCAAGAACAGCAGAACAGCAGAGCGGCAAAGCATATGCTTAGAAAATCAAATTTAAATTGCTGAAATGTGAATTTCTGCTAAATGGCCGAAAACAATCCGCAGGCCAGGTTACTTTCAAATGGCCCAAAGCAGGCATCAGCTTCAGCATCATGACCCCCTCAATTGGCTCCAAGCTGTTGGCTTAGTCCACCCAAATGATGGCAGTTAGCAGTCAGTTTTCTTAGGAGCGAGACAATTCGTTTACTGGGAGACACTTACACTCGAGCATAAACAATAAAAAACAAGCAACAACCTGGCCTAAACCAACACAACAACTGAGGACAACAACAGCAAATGCTGCTGGCAGAAAGTCAACATGTGTTGACAAATTGTTCAGTTGTCAGTTGTCAGTTCGGTCAGTTCAAAGTGATTCCTTAACACTAACGACCTTATCAGGTTCCACCTCTTTGAACACTTCCCTCAACGCCTGCATGCATTGTTTAGTACCATCAAATATTGTATAGCCATAAATTAATTATTTTCATTTGAAGATATTTTAAATGAAAACTTATTTGAAAAAATTGTTAATGCTTTGACTTTAGTCGCCATTAAATATAATATGTATATTATAACATATATCGACTGAAGCAGCTTTAATCAGCTTTAATTAAATGATGTGTATTTTTATCATCATATTCGCTCTATTTAATTTTAACTGAATGTTTTTTGTGTAAAAATGAATGATTGTTCTTTTCAAATATGCAAAAAGAATATGGCAAAGTAGCTTGCTCATTCAATTTAACTCGACTTCCACTCATTTATTCATCTTCCATTCATTCAACTTATTATTGCAACGAAAAATACTTTAGTTTCAGATATACATAACTTTGGTCTTTTAGTCAACACCATTTAAATTGTCGCTCAGTCACAACCCCAATGCTCAGTCCCGCTTTCAGTTGCAGCCCCTGTTCAGCGCTCAAAAGTATGCTCTAAATATTTTATAGCTAACCGCCGCCATGAACGCTGAGATTTTTTTGCAGACGTTTTTATTTGGTTTACGGGCTTCGGCGTCGGCGTCGGCGTCGGCGTTGCACAAACCTTTTCGACTGTTGCCCGCTGCTGAACTCATTTATTAGTTCTGGCTGTGTCCGAGTCGGAGACCCAGTCCGTGTCCGTGTCCGAGTCCGAGTCCGGCTGCCAGTCTCGGTTTCGTGTCCGGCTCCCCGCCAACTGCCCATTGTTATAAATGTTTGGCTGTCAGTTCAACTGTGGCTGTGTAGCCTTGCGGCCATGTCCCACAAAAAAGGCAAAAAGCCCCAAAATAGAAAAAAAACCTAACTCTTTTATTGTATGTGCCTGTCTATGCCCATTCCTCGTCTACACCCGTCCCCCTCTCTTTCACATTGCTGGTTTGCTGCTCCATCGCCTGTTGGCCAAGCTTTGCTATGACTTCCGTTTTTGGCCCGCTTGTCCACACAGCTGCCTTCACACTTTGCTGGTGCTTATTGTTTAGCTGGGCGAGTTTTTGAAAATTTGCCAAACACAAAAAAATAGTTTTGCAACAGTTTTTCTTTTCGGGAAATTGCTAAATAAATGCATGTTTCTGATTTAATAGAGGAGAGCAAGAAGGAAGGGAGTTCGCGTTTTCTGTAGTTTTCTATTTATTCAAGTCATGGACAAAGTTTCGTTGTTTTAAACGGATTCAAAGAGACCGCCCGCAACTCTTTGCCAGTTTTATTAATTTCACAGCCATCTTTGAGCTGCTCCAATTTCCACTAAATGTCCTGCAGCCCCCCAACCGTCGTCCCGTCATCCCGTCATCCCGTTGCCGTTGCCATCAATGTCAGCAATAAACTTCAAGCGGCTTGTTGTTGTTTGCCAAATGTTTAATATTTCAAAGTAACGCCAGCCAATAGCGCAGTAAAACCCACTTTCCATATCCGTTGTCTGGGAGGACACCCCCAATCCCCATCTCTTTGCATCGCTTCCCCTATTCATGGTGTTATTTATATGACAATTTCGCTTGAGCGCGCGTTAAAATATCGCTGACAATATTTTATGCTCATGCTTTGCCTCATGTTTTGCCAACGTATCACCAACCCCCCCTTTCCTGCCACATTGTGCTATGATAAACTTGGCAAATTTATCCTGCTTTGTGCCATACGTCTTTTGGCACAGTTTCCGCTGAAGAACCCGTCTCCTTTCTCTCACTATTTGCACAGCTTACAGTTTCAGCAGTTTTCCAGCTGAAGCTTCGCGTGCGCATCTGTAAGATACTTTTTGTTGCTAAACAAGCACAGTCAAATATTTGCCATGCCCCAGAAAACACAATAACAATAACAACAACAATAGTCAACAATAGATTGAACAAAACGTAGCAGTAGCAAAAAAAGCAGACTTGAAGCTCACGCACGCCGCTAAGTTGGGCGTACTTGTAGTAAGTATTTGGGGCAGTTCCCAGAACAACTTCCCTCCCCCTCCCCCTTCCACTCCCATTGCCACTGCCACTGCCACTCCCACTTCACGCTGAAGGCTGTGTGCCAGTGAAAGTCGCTGCTGGATGCTTGATGGAGGCAGCCAGTCGTCTGTGAAATAGAAAACGAAACAATGTCTATGCGGGCGGGGTCGGGGGAATGCGGAGGGTAACTCACTGAAGCTGTGGAGATCTTTATGCCGCCAGGGGGGCGTTTTACAATTGCAACGTCGACGCGTCGTCACACATGTTACTTCAATTTTCGGTAATGGTAATCGGCAGTCGAGCTGCGAGTTGCGAGTTGCAAGTTGCAAGTTGCAACTTGAAATGTGGAACTTGCGAATTGCGCATAGCTTTGCGAGTTTGCCTGGCAATTGATTGGGCTTTGCAGCTAAGCTTGGAGAGCAAACTAGTTTTCTTTTTGGAATCATTCGAGCAGCTGCTGATTTGTTAAAGAAACCACAAAGCTTCATGAAAATTTGAAAGAAAATTCCGTTCATTTTCATAAAGAAAGCAAACGATTTTCATTTTCAAACAAATGTGTACTTAGTAGAGCCACAAATGAGTATCGGTTATTATGGTGAATAATATAAAACAACATAAATTTCTTTTAAAGTTAACTCTAGTATTTTTATATATTATTGCATTTAAATTTGATTAAAGATTAATTCACATAGTTCTCGGAAGACTTTATTCAACTTTATTGGGGAACCAAATACATTGTTTTAACAATTTCAATTAAATTAAATTCGTTTACTTGAATTAGCTTTTTGTGCAACCCAAAATATGCTTTAAGGGACTTCAGGCTTCAGTGACTCATTTGTTGGCATGTTTTTCTTAGTTTGTTAATTTTTTCAAACGCTGTAATCTCTCACTCCATAAGATAGAAGGGGCAGGACGACGACATCAAAATGTATTTTATGTGTCCCTTGAACATTGAGAGCAACTGAACGACGACGGGAAATTGTAGGACAAGTGATGCTAGCCAAGAATCCGGAATTTCTGTGACGTTGGCTCTACGACGACGACGCTTTTATGGCATAATTCCTAGCGCCGTCTTTTTGTTTTTACTGCCTTGCCAAAAACTTTGACTGCCAAGGCAAAGAGCGACAGAGAGGAGTCTTGAGAGTGTGGCAAGTCGGCTGCGAATTGGCATGGCAGGAAAGTAAAGAGTAATACCCAAAGCAGTCATAAAGTAAACCAAATATTTTACATATAAACGACCACAAGCAGACGTCAGAGTCGAGGCACTTTGGAGAATACTACTCCGAATCCATTGAGGTGTGGGCTAGACGACGTCGCCATTTTTCTCATAACTTTTTTCTCTCCTCTCCAACTTTTTTTGGACTTGTGCCCATAAAACGGCGACAGGCCAAATGTAGGTAAAAAGCCAAAAAAAAAAAAAAATAGAAAGGAAACTTTACTTGGCGACCTTGCCACACGCAATGCTTAGTGCGTCCCCCTCAGCCGTGTCGTCTGTGTAAGTTTAAAGCCAAGGCAAAGTTATGTGTGGCAAACAATAAATCCATGCTATTGATCCCTGCTATATGTCTTAAACAAATTTATACGGCAAACGGAAAACTAGAGCTAGCACTCCAGTCCAATATATACTGCCACATTTACCATTTACCGCCCCTGGTTTGGCATTTTGGCATTTGATAAACGTGCATATGGCATCGTAAGAGCATGTCGAACATAAACCTTGCACGGCTGGAGATTTGCCATGGATTCGCATCCGCATCCGCAGACGGAGCAAACGTTTAGTGCAGCGGACTTGAAAATTAAGGCGACTCACTATGAAATTTTTTATTACAATGTTTATCCTAAGAGCAGCTTAAAGTAATACTATAAATTTACAGTCGTCTCGAGAGCAATAGGTCGCTGCTCCAAGGAGCTAAGCAGAAGTGAAGATAATGCAGAAGAGCGGTATTTTGATTGTGGCCAAGCTAAAGAGAGAACGGAAAAAGGCTTAAAGTAGTGAAAGTACTGATAAAGGAGAAAAGACTTCTTTAAAGAAAATCTTAAAAGATAATCTGAAATTAGAGAATATGAAAGAGTTGCAAAATAATAGAACAAAAGTGTTAAAGTAAAAGTGAGAAAACAATTGCGTTTAAAGAGCCTGTAAATATAGCATAGATTTCAAATTTAAAAGCGAAAGAAAAGTAGAATATCAAAAAATGCTACACGAAAAAGGAAGAAGAAATAATTAAAGAATTATTAGTTGGACAAAGGATGCAATAAAAAATGCAGAGGAGAATGAAAATGAATATGGTGTAAAATATTTTGTAAAAGGCAAATCATGAATTAATATGAGCGAAGGAACTGAAAAGCTTAGCACAAATTATGATGTAGTTTCATTAAAAGCACAGCAAATCCTCTTTAAATTAACGACAAGTTAAACTAGATCATAATGATGAAAAGGACAAGTGAAAAACTTTTCAAATTAACAGCCATATTTAATTACAATTAAGCAAATATATTTGGCCATTCAAGTTCGAAATTCTTAAAAAGAAACAGATTTTTTTGTCACCCCAAACTGAAGCAATCCTGTTTTTAAGTGGAAAAATTGCTTCATAAGCTCCGCCAATTACACATCCATTTACAGGTAACTTGACAGCTTTTTTATTTCTTTTTTTTTTGTGTCACTTCTTGAAAAGTTAACCAACTTTTGGCATCATTTCAGCTGCTTATCGACAAAAGTCAGCAAGCAGATCGGATTTGTGTTTTAATTAAGTATTAAATAGGAAAATGCAAACGAATGGAATGAAAATGAAAATGGAAACAAGAATGGGAATGAGTAGCGAGCTTAAAAGCACGTAAAGGATTTACCGCTAGTTGGAGTAGGGCTTAAAGTTGCTGGCGCGACAATGCTCTGACAGGCATTAGAAGGCAGCCAAGCCTTAGGTAAGGAGAAGGCAATTGTTGCTGACTCGGCAGGCGAGGACTGCAACAAGGCTTTGGAGGACAGAAGCAAAACGAAAGGGAAATGGAAAGGCAAGGAAGCAGGCTGCCTGGACTAAGTAGCGCCTGCCAACCGTTGACCGCGGCCATGTCGAGCGCCATAAATCTTGGAAAATCGCGGTGGGTGCAAAGTGCGCCACAAAATGGTGAAAATTGCACAGCAAGGAAGTAACAAAAGAGTCAGCGTCAGAGTCAGACTAGACCCTGCTCTAGGTAGACAAGCATCTCGTTGGGCGGCTAACATTGTTCTCCAAAGGAAGCACGGCACATGGTGGCAGTCGGTTTAGTTGCAGTTGGCGTGTGGGAAATTTAGTGTGCTTGAAATGTAGTTGCACAGTTGCGGTGATTTAGTTGGCCATCGCTCTCAAGTTGGCCCAAAGCCGAACTGAGTGGTGGGTAGCAATGGAGGTCAGACGACAAAACAATAAACTCAAATTTGGCGACAAGGCGGCATATTAAAGGCAGCATCTTTTTATATTTTGGCTATTGATTCAATTTGATAGAATTTATGGCATTGATAATAATTCCAATTTATATAAACTTTAATTTGAATTAAAGCTCCGTTAAGATTCTTTTTTTTTCCAACTTTAAGCAACTAGAACCACTTCAAGAATCTCAGTGCACATAGCCAGCAAAACTGCGGAAGCCCTGCAAAAGTTCAGACTCCCTGGCAGAATAACTGTGGTTTTCGTTTTCATTAGCGGAATGCATTAACTCATGCCACTGTGAATTCAAATGCTCCATATTGTTTGCATTTGCTTTTAAATTTCCACCGCTCAACAATGTGCAAAACTTTTGCCTACAGCCGACCAACAGTTCCCCCCACACTCCTCGCTCCACCACAACTCGCCTCCTGCAGCAGCGGCATCTGAATTTAACATCAAGCAAAGGCAACGGCAAAGGCAAAAGCAACATCGACATCGGCAACGGTAGCAACATCACATGTGTGAGTCTGGCCGGGAATTCGGGGAACCCGGGAATCGTGCAACCAGAGAGATCGGGTATGGTCGAGGTTTTTGCTTTAAGCAGCAGTATTGTTTATGCACCAGAGACAGAGACACATGGCACTAACGAGTGCGACAGAGAGCGAGCTAACCAGACTCATTTAAAGAGTCTGCAGTGTCGAGCAGCCGACATGAGTTAAGTGCGATGGTAAAATTTATGCGAAGAATGCCGAAGCAATATGTGCAACAGCAGCGATAACAACAACAGCAACAACAGCAACTTTAACTACAACAATTCGCACTCCAACAGAGTCGAAAACTGAAGCAACCCCATCCACCACGTGGCGCATTAAAAGGACCAACAAGGCCGACTCTGGCGCCGTTTTTTCCAGGACTCTTTATATACATATATTGTTTGAAAAATGTCTATGGACACACCGGCAGCAGGGGAATGGCATTTGCCAGCCGCGAACGAATGGCAACCCGTCTACCCCCGCATTCCCCCTTCCCGTCATGTCCTCTCCCCACACCTACGACGGATGCCCAATGTGTGAATAAGTAAGCTTTGTAAGATGCTTTTCCTCAACTCCCGCTGTCCATTGCTCAAAGGCATTATGCATTGTTTTACGAGCATATTCGACGCCTCGGATAGGCATGTGAAACTTAATAAGGTTTTAATTGAAGCGCAAGAATTTAATTAATTTATAACAAGCCCAAAAGCAACTGCATTTCAGACTAAAATGATCATATAGTCTTGCTAATTGCTCATACTTGGCATGGCATCTGGGAAATGTGGTGCTTTCGAATTTAGTTTACGAATGGATTAAGTCAGTAGGAATTTGATTTAAACTGAAGCAAAGATGTGAATACAAATATTTTCATTTGGAATAAACTTTCGTTTAAAATGATCTTATTATTCCTCATATTGAAATTTATATAAAAAATAATTCAGAGATAATATGCATTAATTGTAATATTTAAAATCTCACAAAAGTTATAATATCACCATTTAATAAACTATATTTTTGTATACCATAAGCTTTAATTATAAAACAACAATCACTTATATTCTGTCAATTTAGTTTTGTATTATCTTACCATTCTTCTGAAACCTTTCCTCCAACTTTCTCGAGCAACTGCAAAAATAATTGCTATAGAGTTGCCAACGGCATTTATTGTGCCAAACCAGCAAATGTATTCTTAAGTTCGTTTAGCATGACTTGGTCTTGTATTTTTGGCTACGTGCCGTTTGATTTGGGGTCACAGAGAAGCAACAAAAGGCGAACCCATCCGAACACTAATTGCGAGTTGTTAATGTTGCAGCTGCACAACAACAACGGCAACAGCGATGGAGATGACGGCGACTCAATTGAAAATCTTTAGTGACTTTAAAACTGGAAGTAATATAAATCACACAAAAGGTTCAGAAAGTAACCCAATGCCAGCAAATGGTCGTCTGCTTAATGACGCAAGTAATTGCAACTACACAGCGAGTTGCAAGCTGCAAGTTGCCAGTAGCCAGTTGGCAGTTGGCAGTTGCCAGCTGGGGATTGTGGGCAGCGTGCAAGCATAGAAAACAACAGCAGCAACAACAACAGCAGAGTGGCACAAGGGAGCGACTTAATGAAAATCAAACACACAAACAACAACAACAACAATAACTGCAATAACTCAAAGTCGGTCAACTGTGTTGTGGAAAACGTCGCAGAGACTTTGGAGACCCCAAAGCAAGAGCAACTCTCAAGTGGCGCATACCAAACAATAATTGATAAACGAACAGATGTACAAGTGTTTAAGTGAATGAATGAATGATGTGGTTCTGCATTTGAAATGCGCCTGCCGCACGTAGCAAGTTGCCAGTTGCAAGTTGTCAGTTGAGTGCTTTGAAGTTCGACTGTTTGCATTTGCAAGGGTGCATGGGGAACTGACAATCGTTAATCGACATCGTTGATCGGTGCAGCGAGGGGGTTGACCCAAATCAATTGATTTATGCACTTCGTGTGCGTGTTCCAATAGTTGTGGTTGTTGCTGCTGTTGTTGCCTCAATTGAACGCACATCGAGTAATTAAATAAATGAAGAAAGTTGACAAACTCAACCATTTATTGTAGTTTATGCTCTGGCTTTAATTAAGTTACTCATACGCACTGTCAAACCAACTGGAGCGTACTAAATGCCAACAGACACGGCGGCATGTGAATGCCAAACACTTGCGGACTGAGAAGCGCAGAGAGAGGCCCGATTCTCTGTTATAATTGTCACGCAATGTACAGCAACAGACCAAGTGGGGCCAATGGCCGAAGGGGTCCACAATTGAATCAATGCGGAAGCCAATTGCACTGCCTCTGCCCAGTTTGCGCCAAAATTGAGAACGAGATCTCAAGCAGCAGAAAAGCCATTGCTTTGAATTCTTAAACGCGTTTAAAACGTGCTCAAGTTGCATTGATAACTGAACATTTGAGGTGTTAAGAGCCGCCGGAGAAGTGCAGTCCAAGATGAGCATTAATTTAATCCCAATGCAATTGAAATGCCTCTCTTTTTATGGCAATTGTATACTTGTTTAGAATAGCAACTGTCACCACAAGAATTGCTGAGTGTTAAATATGACACTCAGTAATGTGACGACTTCAAATAATAGCTTATAATTGCGTTGAAATTATGGCATCGCATTCAGTGAATTCGCTGGAATCTATTGAAGATTGATAGCTTGAACTTAATCAAAATATAAATAAATAAAAATGAATTTTTCTCAGAAAAAATATTCGATTCGATTCAATGGCAAATCAATGCAAATTCTATGAAATTCATGCAAAATTCAAACGGAACTATCATTAATTAAAGATATTAGCATATCCAGCTGCTTAGCATATACAACAAATGCCGCGCCCAATACTTTGACACCTACAAACTATATTTGGCGATTTTAAACACCTTGAATCGACAACATGTCGCGCGCGGTTTTTGTGCGCGACTAAAAACGCGTTCAAGGCGTTAAAAATCGCAATGCGACATTTGCAAGGCAAATTAATTGATGTATTTAGCAAATTAATGTCAGACAAATATATAAATACGCATTAAATATATAATTGCAGTTGTAATGCAATCAGTTTCGATTTGATTACCTTTAATTGACTTTTCAGCACTGTTGAGTAATCGAAGCTGACGTCGATGACGACTGCGACTGCGACGTCACCAACATTTAACACTTTTTGTGGCTCATTAACAATTCAAAATGCGCTATCTTCCGCTCGTTCCAGTTGCAGTTCCTCGTGTTGTATTTAATTTAAAACATTTATTCTGTTAATTTCAATTTCAACGCCGGAACTCTGTTGTCAAACATATTGTGTTTTTATACTATTCCTCACAGTGTTGTTGTTGTCACTGCAATGAAAAGAATGTGAGGAAGAACAAATAAATTATTGAAGCTACTACAAATTGCAACTGCGGCAGCAGTAAATTGTTAATAATGTCATAGTTTGAAGCCAGCAACAATTTATGATGAGCTTGAAATATGCATTCAACTATTTTTTCCAGCATTCATTTCGTTCGTATTTTAATTTTTCTCACTTGTTTAACCATTTTTAATTATTTATGTTAATGTTTTAATGGTTCAATAGAATACATAAACCTCATTAAAACATAGTTCTCTAGAGACCAGAGGGCATTCTGATTTCAATGAAAGTTTTGTGGCTACTTTAAAAATGTAAAAATGTCCATAATTTCAAGTATTGTCAGCTCTAAGTAAAAACAAATGATCGATGTTAAAAATTAATTTTATAAAAAAAGGAGCCCATTTAAAATTGTAGTGCATCTAACATATTATATTAAAAAACCCATCAGTTGATGTTAATATTATTAATATAGGCATATTTCTGACCTGATTTCCACTCAAACAAATATGAATAATTATTTATTATTCAATTAAGTGCGCCAAGTGCAATTAAGAGTTGAACACAATTAATAAACAATTTCACAGTTTTTTTCTCATAGTTTTGGTCAACTATAATTTACAAAATAAAAGTGGTGCAGCCTGAAAGCATAAAGAGCATAAAGCAAAAATGTGTGACAACGGTAAAAACCGCAGCAGTAAAAGAAGTGGAAATGGAAAAGCGCAAAGCGCAAAGGGAAATGCAAAACGTTCACCAGGAGAGGAGCAAGAGGCTGCGACAAGAGACTGCGCATTGTGGGGAGGGAGGAGAGGTGAAGAGGAGTGGCGCTGGGCCTGCCTCATATGTACATGGCAAGTGTTGTAAGTATGTGCTTAAATACGCATTTATTCATACAAATATGGCCAACGGCAGCAGCAGCAACCGCAACAGCAGCAGGCCAAACAATAAAACAAGACAGACCGCTTTATACAGGCTGATGGAAGCCAAAATACCCTCAGTTATGAGATGAGAATGGGTCTAAGAAAAGGAAGCTACAATATGCCAGTGTCACAATATACCCCACTTTAAAGCCTGGGTATCAAAACAAAGCGCAGAGCGAACGAATTTCCATGTCGTTGTCGTTGTCGTCGGTAGTTGGGCAAATCAGATGCGCAACTAACGAGCAGCAACCACGACAACGACGCTGACAACGACTGGCAAGGACTAGAAACCCATGTAGGACCAGAGCCGGACGCTGCGCCGCGGGCCACTCTGGCGTCTATGGACGTCCTCAGACCCAGACCCAGGCCCAGACCGAGACCCAGGCCAGAGACCGAGTCAGAGACCGAACCGTGTTCGCATAGCGTAAATGTGACAAATATGGGCATGAAGTGTGCAAGTGACAAGTCTAACATACTTACAAATTTTCATGTGGCGGCCACAGAGCCGAGACCACATTATCACCCCAAGGAGGGAGTAGGGGAGAGACTGAGAGAGCCACAGCGTCATTGCAGCATAGGAATTTGCGTTTTCAAATGTATGTTAATGATGTACCAGGTTCCAACAGAGGCTGCCTGCCTTGCCTGCCTGGTTGCCAGAGTGCCTGAGTGCCAGCAATGATTTCAAGTTTTTCTCTGCTTTTCCCCCCTTCATTTTTTCTCGGCATTTGTTCAGTTAGCCAAACGTATTTCCTGTCTTTCTTCACTGGTCCAACACATGGCTAGCTGTTTTTATTTTAATGATATTTTTTGTATTCATCAAAAGCGCAAAAAAAGAATGTGGATGATTTGAATATGTGCAAACTAATGTTGTTGATGAAGCTGCGTTTTTTCTTCTTTTTTTTTGCTGCTCAAATTAAATTTCAATTTTCCAGTTTTTAGCGGAAATACTTTGCGGGGTAAATGCTTGGTTTGGCTTACAGCTAATGTGATTTAGATTAGCAGGCGACTTTAATTGGGGAAGACCAATCGATATCAAATCGAGATAAATGCGCTGATGGCGTTTTGAAGCTCCACGCTAGAACTCGTACTCATCTCTTAATCTGCACCGGAAATGCGTGTGTTACGCACTCAAGTTGACATAGAAATAAGTCACAAGGCGTGGACAGGAAATGACAGCATTGTTGACCAACAAACAAGCAGAAGAGTGCCGGCAATCAAACAGCTTTAAGTCACATGGGAAAAACTAAATAAGCCCAGTTGCCATCAGCTTAACTTGGACGAGAGTGCAAGATCGAGCAGCTGCTGCAGACCAACTGACTATGAGTAGTCATGGCAATCACAGCTGCTTGCATGCAACATGCAATGCTCCTACTCTCCTCCTCTTCTTTGCACTGGGCAAAGCTAACAAGCCGTCAATAAAAGTGGCAGCAATAACTCTCTCTCTCTCCTCGCCCTGCAAACTTGCTGCTTTCAGTTCCATTTAAATGCACACGCAGAAGGTTAGTTGGCAGCCAACACTGACCTAGACATGCACACACATCTTATAGAACAATTGGTCTGTACACGCACTTGGATTGTCACAGTTGCAACAGCAGAGACAGCCAGCTATCTGTGTCCCCGTCTCGCCCTTTATCAAACTATTTGTATCTGTCGCCCCACACGAAATTACATAATTACCAACAATAAATTGTAATTACTGCCTTGAGATACATTTGCTCAGATAAACGGTTTTTCGTGTCTGTCGCTAGTGTGTTTGCACTTGGACTCGCTTGCTCTTGCTCTTCTTATACATTTTTTGCTTTGGCTGCGTCTGCGTCTCATTTTCATATTGTTGGTAGCACGACATTGACTTTGCCTCGCCGGTCGCATAAATTACACAGAGCAATTACAACAAACCATCCAAAATGTAAACAAACTCGGGGAATACGCACACAACTTGCTCATAGCGCATAGCGTTGCCCAGAGGCGACATTATGGCAGGAGGGCTGGCCAGGGGGTGGAGTGTAGTGGGCCAGACGGGGGCCGCATCGAAAAACGGCACACAAAACGTTTTTAAGTTCACAAAGTGCGTGCATAAATTTGAGTAGACTAAGGTAATTTATACTGAATAATGCTTGGACTCTGAGAAATTCAGGGTAACCTTGAGCAAGCACTTTGGAATGGAACTATGTTACGAGTATGAGGAAAATTGCTGAAATAATCATCATTTTGCTTAGATATTGCAGTAATCTAATAGGTTAAATTGAATGCATTTAGTTTGACCTCCAAGAGTCATAAACTACTTTGATCATAAATAAAAGCAAGCTGTTGCAATTGTCTTATTGAATATCTTTACAGTTCTGTACTATACGCATATGAAAGTCTCAAATTATTTATTTATTTATTATTATTAAATCAAGCAGCTTGCACAATGAGTGTGTGCCTATTTCGAGATAACCTAAATATATCGAGAATCGTGACAATTGCCCATTGAAAGAGACAACTCGAAATCAAAATCAATGCCACATGCCACATGCCAAACTGGCAAGGCTGTGACCTGCACAACTATATCACACTAGCAATTCCCCAATCACTGCCAACAACAATAACAATCAGAGCCAGCAACAAAATACTGTGACAAATTGAGCTGACCATAAATTGCAAGTGAAATTAAATAATAATTGAGGCAAAATGCACGATGGCAGCATTTGATTGCAGACAAAATCTATAGCAAACTACTATATGCATCTCTCTCACACTCTCGCTCTCTGTCTCCACATCTTTCTTCTCTTTGTTGTTGAACTAAAAAGCAATTTCAATAAATAAACAAATTAGGTCAATGCATTCCATAAGCGGGAGACTGTGTGTGAGTTTTTAGTGTAATGACATCATCCGAATCGAATTTCAAATTGTCAACGTCTGTTGCCAACTTGCTACTGCAATACTCGTATTCAAATTTGATTAGACACGCTTTTTGCGGGGGTCGAACTGACCCAACTGCAACTCATTAGGGTCAGAGCCTCGGGAAGCGGTGCTCTCTACACTTTCTACTCACTGCTCCCATTTATTATGGCCATATAATCTAACTGACGGGCCAACAGAGTCAGCTAAAAATGCTTCGAATAGCTTTTGGCGCATTATGCAAAATTTTGGTAAATTTTATAAAATGTTTGCTGCCTAACTAGTTCGATCTGCCACTCGATTTATAAGCTGCATATTTAAGTTGTACAACATTTTAAACACCCCAGCGATTTGCATACTTAATAAGCACACATAAAAGCGACAACAACAACATTAACGATCCAACAAAAAATAAAATACAAAAAAAACTGTTGACTTTGACCAAATAAATTGAATGCATTTCGATTTTGATTTTAAATCAAATAATTCCAAATATAAAATGCAAAATCTTTGGTAAATAAATGCGCATAACGTTTAGCGTAATTATGTATATGTATATACATATATGTATATATATATATACAGGTCTATTTTGATAAGCGTGAGACAATACCCTGCCAAGTGACTTAAGTGGGTGTTTTAAATTAGCTGCCTTTCGGTTTCTCAGCTTCAAAACCTGTGATTAACAATTGAGTCTGATAACAGGGTATCTACTAGGCAAGCATTTATAATTGCATACTTTAGATTATTTTTATTTAGAAATAGTTTTTCGTTTTTTAATAGTCTTTTTAAATTTATTTCAAAAGCTAATTGGCTGCTGATGAATACTGAGCTCTGTTAAGGGGAAATCAACAGAGGAAACGATGTGATAATGCGATGCTCAAAATAAACATTATCATTTTAAAAAAGTTGATTTTGCATTTTTCTGTTTTGTTATTTCCAACAACATTTTTCTCGTTAATTTTGAGTTTTATTTTGATGATGTTGATACTGACAAATGATTGCAATTTGTGAATTAGCGACAGGTTTATTTGTAGAAAATTTGCCAAATTTTATTAAGAGCTTAAGATAATTTTATTTCTTTACGTTCAAAATATTGCCAGATATAAACAAAGCAAATACTTGAAGACACCTTGACAGCAGCATTAAATTGTTGTCAATCTTTGTGCCGTTATTAATTGCTGATTGTTTTGAAAACTGTCCATTTCCTCTGCCACTTAATATAACGAGTATAATCTGCATTCATGCAAATCATCTCGGTTGCATTAAGATTCTTTAATGCTCATGATAACTCGAAGCCTAGCACATTAAGCATTTAAGCCCAGCCACGCCTTTTGATGTATTTATAGCGGTTGTCAATTTTTTTCCTATATCTACTGATGTTTTTTTTGCATATTCCCATAAGCCTGTAAGTCAAATCGATATGAAGGGCGAGAGCATCGTTGTTGTGGCTATTTATTTATTTATTATCACAATGAGCCAGCCCTATTCGGCCTATCCTATTTCTATTCCTATTTCAAAAGCTCCTCCGGTCATTTCCACGCCTCATTTAATTTCGCTGCCAGACCACACACATAGACAACACCATCGCCATCGCCTCCTCTCTGGGATTTTTCTCTTTTTTTTGCGACCACTATTAGTTGTTCAATTTCAGACTCTACTTGCTGTTTTTTTTTTGTTTCTTGCGGCTTCTGCCCCGTCCTGGACCTTCCATTATGCGCGTCCATTATGCCTCTGTTTGCCTTGATAATGTTTCACGTAGAAGGTCCGAGCTCGCTGTAGTCTTATGCCATTGTCAGCTTTTGCTGGCCGACTGCCTTTTTGTCATTTCAGTTCTGTTGATTTTGCAAAAAAATAAGGAAAAAGAAGAAGCAGAGAAACAAAATATTTGCCACCTCCCCAGGCTGCCTAGTTTCCTAGTGTTTGACTACTCCAACGTTGGGCCAATGTAAATAATTTATTTATGGTCTTGTTTGTTTACTTCTATACGAGTTTGCTCCCAGCTCCACACTCCACACTCCACGTTCCCTTGTCATCTCAAGTCGGCCATGTACGACGAGTATCTTGTTTGCCTAGTGCTTAGAAGGTGCTGGGTTTTGGCTTCCCAAAAGCTCTTTTAGGGAGAATGACTCCTGTTCTAGTTAAGAGCCCCCAAGCCCATCGCGTCTCCAGCCTCATGCTTGAAGCTCAGTCCAATTCACTTTATAAATAAGAAATCAATTGATTTTGTGCAGGCGTAGGAGTAAGTTAAGAACAGTTGCCTTTGGCATTATTTACAGCCCTTAAGGCGATTAACAACGATTCCATTTCAGCCAGCTACAATCTCTCATGTAAATATCAACGTTTTAAACGAAACTGAAGCACATTCATTCCTTCCTTGTATCAGCAACCAAATGACATAAATATTATTTCAGTTGCCTGGGAAAAACAGAAATTCTCTCATTTTTATTTAAGAAATATGAGGCAAATAAGACTTTGCTCGCATGGTTTCAATTTCGCTCTTATATTTCTTTGGCTCTTTCTCATATCTTTTGCCTTTAAATTATGTTTATTTTTGTTGCGCTTGGTTGTGATTGCTCTGCACCTCCACCTCCCCCACTCTGTTTCTGTTTGATTCCTTTTATTTTTTGGCAAATATTCTGCATATGCAGCTGGGAAAATGCAAAAGAGTTCTTGCTCGGATTATTTTTTGTATGCTTATAATTTGTCTGATGACATTGTAATCATCTTTGATTGGGCAATTGCCATACCATAATCATATGCAATTGAGCTCTTCAAATGCGAAAAAAATACAACTGCAATGCAAGAAAAATAAATGCAGTCTGAGTCACATAGTTAAAGAGTCATGCTTTAATGTCAATCAATTGCTGTTGTCAGGAATTTATGTAAAACTACTATGCAGATATACATCTTCTGGTTTAGTTTCAGTTTGTAACAAACAGATGCAATTAAAAGCGCAAAAGAATTGCAGTAAAATACCATTCGTTAGTTAACCCATTGAAGTGAACGAAGTGCAAGTTGTACCACTTTTCGCATATCTCTGAGGTCAGATCAGTGAAAAAGTCTCAACTGCAGCCTAGATGAATCAGTGGGCAATTATACGTATGGACTCAAGAGGAGACAGAGGCGAAGACTGAGGTTGAGGTTGACCGTGGAGTATGGCAATTATGCAATTTTCTGCAGGCCAAAAACACTTGTCGCAGTTTAATGTGCAGTTACCAAACGACGTATCTGATGATTCACACGGTATTCAGGTATTCAGGTATTCATATGTGTAGCAAATAGCCACAGGCAGTGGCAGTTGAGTCAACCTACATACAGTACATATGAATATGAGTACCGATACTCGTATGTATGTATCTGCAAGTGCACAAACATAGCGAAATAGATAAAGATAAGCAAATCAAAGCAGAAAGTTTACATTTGAAACAATAAAAGCTGAAATTGTCTTGGACTTGCTCTATGTCTCGGCTTACAGGCGTTTATATCAGATAACACACACACACACACACACATGACTGTACATATGTATAGGCGGAGAGAAATTGCAGATGGAGACCGCACATGACTAAGAAGACTCAGCTTGAGTCTTGAGCTGCCGGAGGGGCAAGCAGACATCAAAAGCCACTGAGAAGTGCCGCCAAAGTCGACACTAGCTGAAGTTACAGTATGAGTGCTACATCTCTGTATCTCTGCAGCTAACTGTAATTGTATCTAACAGCTACGACTGACAACCCAGGCCAGGCCAAGCCAGAGACGATAGCATGGCATCGGCATCGGCATCGCGTTGCTCTGGAACTAGTCTTACTTTTTATGGCCAACAGCGGCAGCAACGCGTGCGGCTCTTGCCACAAGAGGAGGCGTCGCATGGCATCGCATCGAACCTGGGGCCACCCAAAAATGGTCAGCAAAGCGCCACCAAATTGACTGCTAGCTCCACAATGGATGCGACTAACTCGCTCTTTCCACAGCTTAGCTTAGCTCAGCCATTGCCATTGCCTTTAGTATTGCCATTGCCATTGAATTATTGTTTGAAATCAAAAACTAACCATTATTTATCAGCAGAGGAGTGCCCAAACAAAAGCCAGGCCGAAAGTGCAGCAAAAAGAGCATAGAAAGAGCACAAGGAGTTTCTAAAGTTTTATTTGGAACTAAATAAAGAAATGAACTAATTATTATTTGCAATGTTTAATATATATTTCTTATGCTCGAATCGAAATCTCATTTTACTAAAATTGAGTTAATTGAATTGGTAATCGATAAATATAAAATTAAATTATTAATCAATATCAATGCCGCTCTACATTATTCTATAAAATTCTATAAACTTGCTAGATAACTTCGTCTGTTGATTTCCGAAACTAATTGAGCAACCGGTGCTTCGCCTCAGCGGTGGCACATAAAAGTTGTATTGAAAGGCGGGCGACAGAAACAGAGATACAACGACAGCAAAACAGAGCCAGAGAGGCAACCAAGACGGGCAGGACAGCCAGGACTGGCAAGACAGCGACAACGACAACGACGACGACAACAAAAACTTGGCGAGGGCTGCACCGCAATTGACTGGCAAACTAGAGCTGCACATCCTGGACACACAATCACTGGCACTAGCTGGGGGAACTGGCAGGAACTGCCTCCCTCCCTCCCTGCCACTTGGCGCTCGCTCTCTTGAGTCCCAGAACAACCTACAACTTATTGCCAGTGCAAATAATAACTTATGTGTAGTGTCAGGCCAAAAAGCCGTAAGCGCTACGGGAAATATTTTCAATGTGTGCTTTTCCTGCCTGACTTGCTCCAGTATTCAGTATTTGTATCCAATGTAAATAAAAACTCCAGCTATTGTTGTTGTTGCTGCTGCCTTTTTGTGTTGCCCCAACTTGGTTTCCAACTCCCCATCCAGTCTCTATCCAACTCTGTATCTCTGTATTTTAGCAATATTTCAGCATGCTGGCGCGTATCTGTTGGATGCCTGTCTCTGGCTCTGGCTCTGGCTATGGCTTTTTGTGGTATCCATTGCGATTGAATCATTGTGGGGTGCACGTAATTTACCGCTCCCCTCTTTGCCATCTACGAGTATTGGCAACCACTTACTCGCTCAGTGGATTCACTATAGATCTCTAAAAAGCAAAAACTTTCGTCATTGGGCGCATTCTGAATTGACCCCCAGTCGAAAATTTGTTTATGAAAGAGAGAATTTTCAATGAAAGTAACTGAGACCTGGCCCTGTAGCTAACATTTAAGTGCAAATTATTGGATGGAAATTAGTAGAGCGAGCCAAAAAGCATATAGAAAAAGGAAAAAAGCAAAAGCAACTTAAAAATACACACACAACACATAAAACTCTGTGCAGCTTTTTGTGGTCTGTTGGTTGCATTTGCTAATGGAAATTGTTCCGACATCCAAAAAGTTTTGTTAACTATTTTCTATTTTTTATTTTGTTGGCATATTCTGAACTCAACTGGCAGAAGAGCATAGGAAATTTGTTTTATTTTGTTCACGAACTAAACACAGATCTGAATATCAATTTTAAACTGCTGTTAAGCAACTTTCAACAACACATAAAAAATCAGTTAAGCAAAATATTTATTTTGGCAGCAAAAAGGGAAATGATATCTTTTCAAACTATATTTGTAAAAACTGTGCAAATAAAAGCAGCCTTCAATATTTATTTTCAGGAATATTTGACATTCATTGAGGCACTGCCTTGTATTTTATACTAATAAAGCAAATTAATCTGAAAGTGTATCAATTTAATGTGTTGAGAGACATTTGCCACCTATTGATGCTCTTTGAGAGCGCAAATGCCAAAATGGGTTTATTTAATACGCTTACTGCATTTGGTTGTGATTCTTAATTTCATTAAATTGAGAGCTTGTGTAAGTCGTTAGTTTGTTTCAAATTGCAGCTTCATTCGTATATAATTTCATTTGGAAAGTGCTTCAACTGCAAGCTGAACTCTGCCGTACAAGCCTTTCCTTGGGGTTTCCTTTTGTATTTTCTCGTATTTCGCATCTGAACCATAAATACAAATGCTAACAGAGACAGAAACAGGGAGTGGGATGGAAGCACTTGCATGTTCTTGAACACACACACACACACAGAGAGAGGAATCCAAAAAGCAATTAAAGATTAAAGTATCCCAACAGCAAATGGATGTTAGTTAGAGCCAAACAAGATACAAACTCCAGCCGAAGGATGTTTGGGGGAAAATAGATGGCCAACACGTGCTAAGCTCATTAGATGCTTTGATTTCTCAACTCACAGCCGGACTGAATGGGTGAAACTTTAAGCCCACCCCTTGCTGAAAAACTAACAAGCCAAGAGACACAAATTCTGGCAACAAACTAATAACCAATAAAATGTCTTAAGCCGTCTAAGCTCATAAATGCTATTTTAAAATACAGCAACAAATTGCAGGAGGACCACGCGGGGCCAAAGGGTAAATGGGTAAATGTTCCCACTTGGGTCACTTCAGCAGTAAGTCTGTATGTATTACTTTACTACATAAATATTAAAGTGGCCCAGGAAACCATTCAAGTTGAAAAGCCCCTCTTAATAAGCATTGGCCCAGGGTCTCTCTCTCTCTTAACTGGCAATGCCAACAAGTGGCCAGTGTCAGGGCACTGCAGATGAAGCAATGCGACAAGGGGATTGAGGGATTGGGAGCGAATAAAGCCTCTTCAGCTGATGTTTGAGTGAATGGAGCCTAAAGATGAGCAACAGACGTCAGGCCAAGGCAATGATTGGCAGTCCCAGACCCCAAACTAAAGAACGGCTGTAAAATAGAGCAACAGCACCAGCAACAACAACTACTGCACTAACAACATGAGCAACAGTTGCACTGTCAGTTAGTCCGACTTGCGGTTGAGTAGCTGAGCTGCCAGTAGCGAGGGTCGCTTCATAAGTAAGGCGGCTAGTAATAGTAAATGATTTATTGTTATTTGTTTACTTATTTATTTGTTATAGTATTAAATATAAGACGGTCTCTTTTATTTATTATTAAATTAACCAAATTTTAAACTTTCTCTACCTCATGTTTGTCTTTTGTTTCTCTTATTTTTTTAGTTAAATAAATACAATTATTCTATTCTATTGTCACTCATTTCTATTGTCATTTTCTAAGTACATGCACGTATATATTTATTTGATAATCAAATCTTTGCCATCCTCATACCACCAACTTTTATTTAAGCCAATTTGCTATTTGAGATAATTCTCTTTTAAAGTCAGCTTACAAAACATCTTTAAGCTTCCCTCGCCTTAATGTTGCCTCACGGCAACTGCAACGCTGTTGAACTTTTAATTTGATGAATGATATACATTTGTCTCGAGTGCGAGTCGGCAAGCGGTTGGCCACAGATTGCAATAGCTCCAGTCCACACTCACACCAACACTCACAACCACATTCATACGAGTACACTCACATAGAGTTGAGTAATTGTCGTGGCTCGCAGCAGAGCGACGATCTGCACCGCTGGCATATTTACACACACACACAAAGAGACAGGGTCGACTTGAGTCGAGTGGCCTGGAGTGGAGGAAGAGTTGCCTCTTGGTTCCCCCTTTGAGGATGACACATGCGTTGTAGTATGTGCTGGCAAAGAGACAGCAATAGAGAGACAGAGAGAGAGAGAGAGGTCTGTGAAGATCTGCGGCCTGGCCTGGTCGTACTATATAATTTTGCTTAGCTGCAATTATGAGATGTTGCGGCTGATCTTGAAACTGCCGAGGCAGAAACCTGTACAGCCGGCACCGGAAGCTTTGTCTTCGTCTCTGTTTTCCAGGCCTTTTTGCAGCTCTCAAACTTGTTCTTACGGTTATCTGTTGGTTTTACAAGTGCCTCGAGTGGAGTGGAGCGTCTTCTCAGATGTCTGAGAGTCTGGCATGCCAACATACAACATCCTTAATTATGACAATCAGCGCTGCTTGATGTTCATTCCATGTCCCCATCTCTCGCTCTCTTTTCGGGATATGCGCTGCTGATCCAGATCGGTTGCAATGTTACGATGTTGATGTTGATGTTGAATATGAGGCCATCGCTCGATCATTGATCATGGAACGGACCGTCTGGTTAGGTCGAGCGATCTGGCACAGTTTAACGTGAAACGCTTCGGAATGTCTGCATGCTTGTTGAAGACAAAGCCCGAGCTGAACAAGGATCATTATCTGATATATTTACGATTATATGCAGAGCACTGTAGCGTGAGAGCGCGACCGATGGGAGACAAATTACTGCAGAAAACTCACTGGGTGGCATTGACAAAATCAGACCCTGGAGACAGTTGAGCAATTAGAGAGAAGCTTAAAGCTATAAAGTAAACATTTGGACTGTTTAAAGATGTGCTTGAAGAACGACTTCAGGCTAGTGGAAATTATAAGAACATAAGATTATTTATAGATACTGAAATAAACACATAATCAATGTAAGCTCTACAAATGGTCGATCAATTCTCCCAATACAAATTGTTTTAATTAATCACAGTTTACAACATAGTTTGCACTACAATCTAGTGTTGGAATCTTTTAGTTCGTCAGATCAATTCCTGTTTCTTTGAGTCATCATTAAAATTGATCACAAAAAGATAAACAGATCATCAATCTAATCATGTACGCGTATCTCTGGCACAATGCCCGAGAATCACTTTCGCCGCTGACCGAAAGAAAATCAAAGCCAAGCCCAAATCGGAACCCCCCAGACACACCCAGCAATGAAAGGGGGGAGGGAAGAGGGGAGAAGGGACTGGCCCCCAGCTCGTCAGAAGTCATGCGAATGCTGTGCGTTGATTGATTATACGGCAGCCAAAGAAAACACAATTAAAGGTTCAGCTTTCACCCGAAGGCAAAACACTAACTAATTACTTTCACTTGAGTCTCGTAGCAGAATATCGAGCAGAGTTCAATCTTGCTTGCAAATAACAACACTGGAACACTCACACTCGAAGCACTTATAGTACAAATCGAGCACGGAGTTATCATCATCAGCGAAGGGGGGCCATAGGTTAATATGGCAATTAGCCAACAAGCACAGTGGGGCAAAATGGCCAAGTGCCGAAGTGAAAATAAAGAAAGCCAACTGCCTGGCTCGACAATTAACAAATTCGAATACAGCTGCAACTCATAACTTTCAAATGTGATTAAGGTCGACAGCACTGTCCGAAAAATAGAAATCAAATGAGGTGGGCGAAATAATCGACAAGTTCTAGACGCAATAACAAATAATTATGTTGTTCTATTGATGTGTGGCTAAGAAAACAATCACAGAGCGATGGTAAAGTCAGTTCACAGCCAAATAGCCCGCGGCCCTTTGGCCAGAACGGATGCCGGACCAAACTCCAGTCTCGAGATATGTATTTCAACAGGTTCACGCCTCTATCGACAAACACACACAGACAACAAAAAAAAAGCCAAATAAAATCTGTGCAACAACAACACATTAAATGTAATTTTCGGGCAAAGTAATTGCCTGGCGAGGGGCAGCCCCACCAAGATCCCCAAACCAAAAGAAGCCGCCAAGAAGAGCAATGAAAAAGACACAAATCGAAGCCCAGTCCAGTCGCAGTCTTAGCCGCTGCTCGACATGTAAGTGGTACATCAAATTTGAACAGTTTTTCAAGTGTTTATGACGGAACCGCAAGCCCCAGCTTGTTGGGTAGACAGGGGAGGGCTGGGGAGTAGGCATCTGGTGGAAATTGCCGCAACACTGTGGCTTTTTGGATTGGTGTGATTATCGCAAGTAAACTATCTCTCAGCTGGTCTGGGGCTCGGGTCTCGGTGTTGCATCGGCATCGGCATCGGCAGCCGCTGCCGGTTTTTCGTTTTATGAAGATGAATTTCTTTTTTATTCGAGATTTATACCCAAGGCTCCTCCTCCTCCTCCTGCTCTCTATCCCCTATTCATCGCACTCCATACCGGTCTCGTTTTTTTTTTAACTTTACAAGCTCTGCACTGCTGGAGCTCCAATTACTTCACTCACTGTTGATTATTATGTTGTATGTTGTAGTTTTATGAGTTGTTGCTCTGATTGTTGTTCTTGTTGTTTTTGTTTTTGTTTTTGTTGCAGCAGAAATTCCGCAAAATCAATGGAACGGTTGGTTAAATGTGAGTTTTGCTTTTCTGAATAGAATGAGACTAGAATATGGGAGCCTTTGTTTGCAAAGAAAAAGTTATCGCAATAGTTCAATAGTTCTTTGGTGTTATCCTCCTGTTCTATTAGTGCCACAAAAGCTGGGTAAAAATAAAAATAAAACACATTGAGAAATGCGAGTATCTTATGCCGATTTCTTATTGCTTCGCATCGCATTTCTCCCTCAATTAAAGTGATGGCCAATATGCTCAATATTTTCTCATCAATTGTAAACTTTAATTCAAGCACTTGCAAATAAAGCTTCTTAAGCAATTTCAGCATAGAAATCCCCATTATAATTTCCTCTTTTTTACATATATTATCTGTTTAAGCCTACACCAGCTTGGCTTGCCCTAGATGTCAGTCTCATAAGCATCAAATTCCATTGGTAGCTATCAATTTTTGGTTGTCCTCAAACCTTTAGCTCTCCAACACATTTGTTGGCCAAGAAAACCAATCTAATCCATAAAAAAGCAACATAACAAAGCCCCTCAACAAGTGCCACTCAACACAATCTAAAGCATTAAGCCGAGTTCCACCTGTTACTGCCTTTTCGGCAGCTGATTGAGCTAATGAGTTGGACTTTTGATTTGGTTAATCTGCTTCAGGGTTAACACAACGACACAATTTACATACTCGTCACAGTAGAATCGACAACAAATGGCAGAGCATCTATGTTGGTATCTAGGCATATATCATTTTCCATAAACTCATATCAATAGTGACAATCTTCTGGCGGCAAGTTCTCTCTGTCTCTCTGTCTATCTGTCTGTGTGGCATAAATCACGAGCCAGGGCAACCGAAACCAGTTTCCCAGTTCCCAGTTCTCAGTTGTTTCTCAAATGTTTCTGTGATCTTGCGCAAAAGATCTACGCGCATAAATTCAAATTAGATAAAAATAAACTTTTACCAGGCAGGTGATTTAGTACTTCAACCAAAATATAACACAGCAACAATTTGGCCAAGTGCAGGTGTTTCGATGCCTTCGCAGTTCAAGTCGAAGTCAAACAAACAGCTACAGAAACAGAAACAGAAACAAGTTTTCTAGATTTATTCTCAGTCTTATTTTTGCCTACTTTATACTTCGACTTGACATATTTGCCTGCTAATTTCATGTTATTTATGCGCCCGTTGCGCATTTTTGCCCAAGTCGCAAAAGGCAAACAATGGAGAGCTTAACACTCGCTCACTGCTGCCTCCCCCTGCTGCTGCCCCTCTGATGGGTGGGGTCGAGTCTCACTCTGGGGCCTGTTGTGGTCTTAGCTCCGGAGACTTGAGCCTATTGTTTGTCTGACAAAATGACAATTACATGTTGAGAATTTCAACAAAAATTATTAAAATAAATATTTGTCCGCTAAGCAAATTGCCTGTCGAGGCTTTGTTAAAGCTACATGCTGATATGTATTTATGTACAAGTGTGTTGTGTGCTTGTTACACACAAACAAATACACCAAAAATGAATATTGATTCAGCTGGTCTTTAGCGTTGTCACATTTGGTATTTTAAATTATTCGGCATTAGTAAAATACTTAGATTTTGAGCAGCAAAAATGAACTACAAATTATTGTCAAAAAATAAACAATAATTCAACATTTCGTTAAATTAAATTATATATATACATTCTTTCAAATTTTCTGAACTAAAACAAACATAACTCGCATGAATCATTCTTAAATATATTAGAATTTATTCATTCCAAAACTCATCTCATAACTGATTTATTCATTGCCTTAACCTCAATTTTGGCCACTTCGGAGCCTTCCACAAGTCTCCAAGCTGACTAGGTAAGCACCTTGAGCAAATACAAAGATAAACAACGCAATGGCGGCACTTTGTGCAGTCGAAACGTCAAGTCTAAAACAATTTCAACTGCACCATTCGCTAGAGTCATGTGAAAATTCACACTGCCATCATGTGGCAAACAACAATTGACAAAGGGCCTAAGGCCAAGTCGGGCGAGGGGAATGGGAAACCGAGTGAGACTGAGACTGGGTCTGGGTTTGCCCTGGGATGGCACTTCATTAAATAGACGCCGCGGCGCTTTTCCGAAACGACCACGCCCACAACATTACCCACTGGGGCAAACCAACAGTCAAGCGGCTGCTTATTTTTCACACATGCTCGTCAACAACAGCAACAACAAAATCAGCGAGTAAAAGAAAATAAGCGAAAAAACGAGGCAGAAATTTAAGCAACAATTTTTTTGTGCCTTGTTGTTTATGATGACAATTTTTTTTCGTTGACGACGTCGACATGTGGCCATAAAGTTGTCGGTAAATAACAAACAGGCGTCGACTCTCAGCGTTCAACGCTTCACAGCTACAAAGAAGAGAGGGCAGAAGAGGGGATAGAGAGTGTTGGAAGTAGGCGCAATGCCTCCTAGAAACGATGCCAGTAAAAAAGGCGTCACATATTTTTTAGAGGACGCACCAGTTGGACTTTACCAGGCCGGCAGTCCTGCGGCAATGACAGAATGCAAAAAGTATCTCTGGGATTGCAGGCGGAAGTATCTGATAGTCGCCACACGCTCGTTAACATTTTAAATGCATATCCGCATGCCCGAAAATTGTACGCAACTGAATTCAGTTTTATTTCATTATACTCGAATTTTACTGCTGCTTTTTGCGATATTTCTTTCGAAATTATGCTTAATTAGCCGCAACTTTTGCGCATTATGCAAATTGCTTTTACATGAATTTTTCAAATTTACTTATTCTGCTTTTTCGCAAAGTGAGCGGGGAATTTGAGTGTCTGAGCTGAGCTTAAAACAAATTATATTTTTCTTGGTTATGAATTATATTTGTACTTAGTCGTTTGCCCCAACCGAAATTGGTATTCAGAATCTGTTCTATTGTCATAAGCTAACAAATTATATTTAGCAATGACCTTGAAGCGTTTAAACGAGCAATTAGTCATTTTTAGGAGGAGTAAACAATTTGATAATTATCCCATTATCCGGCTTTCAAAGATTATTTTAATGATTTTAATCCCAGTTTAGATATGTTTCAAAAAATTTAATTGCATTCTTTACAATTTAAGGAGGATTTGGGCTTGGCATAAATATACATACGAGCATTATTGCAATTAAATTTTACGGGCTTTAAAATATTTCAATGTATATATTTTCTTTTTCTTAAGTTTTTTAAATTAATTTTTTCCACAACATTTTGAAATGTAGATAAGATAGTAATGTACCATTAAATTAAATTCAGAACTCTCATATTTTATTAAGCAAATAAGACTAGCTTTGCATAATATCTAACAATCTGCATTTTGTCAATGCCTAACACGGATTTAAGAATATTTCAAAACATATGTATGGTAGTTCGTTTCGGCAATTAACTTTTAGATTATGTTTTGAACAGTTGAGTTACTAGGTCAATCTACATATAAAGCGCCATGCCTGATGTCGAACACTTACCCAAAAAGTTGTGGGACAGCTGACACATGTGCATCCACTCATGGACTAATCCACACACAATTTGTGCTGCATAATAATCTGTAATGAAGAGCAAACGTATAAATTTAATATGCTGCCACATAAATTTTCCAGCACTTAAGAACAGAATGAATGGGAGCGAATGAGATAGAGAGCGAACGGGAGTGAAATGAAATCGTAGAAGTCGAACAGTAAATTAAAAGCAGCTAAAACTGTTTAGAATTTAATCCAGTCTGTCGAACTAGAATCAAGAGCACTAAAAAAAGTTGCTACTGTTGAAGAGGAAATTGTGGAAAAGTGAAAATGTTTTGTCATCTGTTTCGATTTAAAGTGAGCAAAGGATTGACAACGAAATTCAATACGAAGTGGGAACTTAAACTAAGTGAAAATTAATAGCCTACACACCACATGGACACACTTCGACAGAGATAGAGCAGAGCAGAAAAGGACAGAGTATGAAAAACTTTCACTGGAAATTTGTTGAAACAAGAAACTTGAAATGACTTTTTGAACTGTGAACTGAAAGAGATGCGACGCTGTGCGTTGCGTTGAAGTGAGTTGAGTTGAGCTCTGTTGGACAGACTTGACGCATCATAAATATAAATACATATATTTCTCTCAGTTCATCTCTCTGCTTCTCTCTGCATCGATGAGGGGCAGGGGCCAGGGAACAGCCGCCTGCATGCCACAGCAATTTGTGTGTGGCAGCAACACTCCATAGCGACAACATTTTGACACACTTAAGTGTTAGACACCAGAGCCGACAGCCAGACAGCCAAACAGTCCAACAGCCTGCATCATCATCTTCATGATCAGCGTAGTATGTTACAAGTTGTCAGAGGGTCGCGACGATAAATTTGGAAATTATGAACATAATTCTTCATTAGACCACGCATCCGATAATGGAACTATGGAACTGAAGAGGCGTTCAAAAACCCAATGAAACGAAAGTGAAAGACTCCCCCGAATCTCACAAAAAATATACGCATACTTTCCTCAAAAAAACAACCCACACAAGCTACTGTTACTTGGCCGTTGTGTGGAACCTAACGCCTAGTGATAAATTGGCGATATTACGCATACGGCTTGGGGATTATTTCAATTTTCGCATGTGGGCGTTACCGAATGTCCCGCCCTACGCCCAAAGCAAGCTCTTCAAGAATGCCAACAAAACGCACACGCAGAGTTATTCAGAGATAGACCCCATTGATAGAGCGGCGATTGTTTGGCATTAAAATTGAAATAACTTGATTTTTGTGGTCCACTGGTCACAGACCCACAGGCAGACCGTAAAGGTTGGGGCGTAGGGGTTAGGGCAGCTCACAATAGCTCTGGCATAGAGTTTTCCTGAACTATTTTTGACTATTGTTTTGCGGTTTTGCGCAGATTTTCGGTTTCGATTTCGTTTCTATTTTTTTGTGAACTTTTTTCAGGCTTGAATGAGTCGGAACGCACTTTTCTCTCGCTTTTCGGGGTCGTTACGTTTGTCAGTGGGTGTGGCTTTTGTTCGGCCTTGTGTGTGCACAGCTTGCCGATTGAGTTGTGCCATGCGGGAACGTGGTGACTTTGGAAACGGTTTCACTGGCCATAGATTATATCAAAGCTAATAAATATCAAATAATTTTGTTAAAATTTAAGCATTCAAAAATTAAAAAAAAAAAAAAAACTTATTCATGTCTCCCCGACGGGGAATTGAACCCCGGTCTCCCGCGTGACAGGCGGGGATACTGACCACTATACTATCGAGGACGTTGTTGTTCTTCTGACAAAATGTGTTGATAACTTCTGCCACCACTTTAGCAGTACAAATATGATCAACTCAGCAGCAGCAACTGTGAACTTATTAGACACAATATTGTGCAAAAAAGAGCGCTTAACTAACTCTCTCTCTTCGCATACATTTTTGACAGGTGAGAAAGTGTGTGCTGTGTGAAGACTCATTTATGATTATGATTACTCATTCATGCTTGTTTTTAAGTACCCTTTGCATTAATGTTATCAACATTTTAGCAACAACTGGTTATCTTAGAATATAATTTATAATATTTATGTATTTAGTACATATTCCACAGTTACTCAAACTAAAAGACTTAAATACTTTGATAATATGTTCTTATTTCGTGCAAATATAAATATTTTTGCAATTTAATAAATACGACACAGTGTCTGTGAATAAAAATATTTGTTTTTGTATGAACATTCCCCTTTGTTCCACATTTGCTGCGTTCGCAAGCTGTCAACACTTCAACTTTGTTGATAACATCTCTTTGGAGACCTATTACAAAAACTACTACTATCAAACAACTGGCAGCAAAGTGCCGCAGTCCCAAAACGATTTCTAAACCATTCAGTCATAATGCATAAAGTATAAGGCAAAAGCAAAACGCAAAAAAACAAATAGCAAAACGAAAAGCACGCCTTGCTCCACATGTGACGTCTACTACATTCGTGTCTCTCTCACAGTCCAATTCACTCACTCAGCAGAGGCACGCGGCGACCACAGAAACCGCAAGGTGCGTTTGCGTTTGCGTTTGTGCTGTTTGCTGTTATTATTTGTGTTATTGTTGCTGCCAAACAATCAGCAAAAGGAAGCAAAAAAATGCATGAAAATAACAACAGAAACAATTACACAAACAATTCGATTGCAGTCGGCGCTGCTGTCGCCGATGGCAGCATACACGCCACTCAACTGACACTCAACTGGCAGCCTATGCTCTCTCTGTCTCCCTCTCTTGCGGACCCCTTTTGTGTGCAATCATGCAAATAAAACATTTTTTTATATGCTTGCATTTGTGTGTGTGCGTGCAAAATTTTAACCCAAATATTTTGTAGACATGCAATATTTATGCTACACCAACAACAACAACGGTAGCAAAATGGCAAACAGGCGCAATTACAACAATAGCAATCGTAGTCAGCAGACAGGCTACAATAATACTAACAGTAACAGCAACAATTCTGATGTAATGGACTTTTGCTTCTTTACAAATGGGTTGATGCCCGTATTTTCGGCATAAAAACTGCAACAACAACTAATGAAACAACCCCCGCCGCTTCGCTAGCCACTTGATGGCCCCTCGCATGGGCAGCTGTGCGCGCAATTTTTGCATTTCTTTTTGTTTCGTCATTTATTGTCCCTTAATGCAGCTGTCCCTCAATCACACACTCGCTGTCTCGCTTACTCTCATCCCACTATGCACTCATTTAGCGAGCAATTTTCACATGCATTTCTAATTTTCATAAACGCATTAAAATTATAATTAAAAGGCATTTCAATGTATGCACACATATTTTTTGTTGCCATTGCCATGTTTTTGTTGTTGTTTGCCAGCGTTGGTGCAAAATGTTGCCGTATTTGCCGCTGCTGCATTATTTATTTATTATGTATGCAAATGCATTTAATTGCATGGACACGCCAATGGGCGAATGGGCGAATGGGAGGAAAGGAGGGAAGGAGGCGGAGAAGCTGGCAGCGGGCTTCCAGCGCCAACGTCAAACAATTTGCATATTTTAGCATGTAATGAAATTTGTAATAATTCTGCAATTAATTGCGTACGTGTCCTTGTTTATGGCCACAGCGAAACCTACGTGCAGAAGCAGCACAACATTAACTGGAGCAGTTACAGTCGTCCAGTCTGGCGTTTAAGTGTATCTATCTGTGTATGTATGAGTGCGAGTGTGCTTGTGTGTGAGTAACCCACTCAATGCTGACTCCACGTGGGCAAACAACAGTTTCGCAGCTTCGGCATTTACTTTTTCGCAGTTGTTGTTGTTGTAGTTGCTATTTACACAGCATTTGTTGCTGCTGTTTGACTAGCTGTGGATTTTGCATTAAAGTGAAAGCTTTTCATTATTTTAATGTAATGGTAATGACAGTGTGACTACTCGAATGGCAGGGCAACTTAATGATTATATTCGACTATTTGCATGCTCTTCACACGCGCTTTTAATTGGGTATATTAGTTGGTAATGGGCCATGCCGTGAGCTTGCTTGCATAACAAAGGAAAAACATGTAATCTATATTAAAATATGTATATTAAATAAATTATACAAAAATAGAAAACAACTTTAGAAAAACACTCAGCAACATTTATCGCATCAATTTGGAATAACAAAGTCAAATAATACAATTGAAAATGAATAAATAAGTGAATAAATTGTATCGCCTGAGGCTCTCCATAGAGTAATGTACCTACAATATTTTAATAAATTATTTACACACTAGTTGAACAATGCAAACTTATGTTTCTAGCAATTGCATTGGCTTTTGACCTTCGTACTTAAAACTGACAATATAAACTGACAAGTTGCTCTGACACGACTATTTATTATTTATTTAATAATTTGTGTTATTGTTGATCGTTTACACAGTGTGTTTTGCAACCTCCATTTGCTGTTTACTTTTAATTGTTTTGCATGTTTTCATTTCATTTGCAGCATAATTGCACAACAACAACAACAATATGTATAGGGAAGATATCAACAAGAGACCCCCATAAATGGACCTATGGCAGGGCTCGTTACATTGAAATTTTAAGATCGCAATTTAGTGTCAGGAAACGAGACCGAAATTTCACTTGGCAATTGCATTTATCTTGTATCTAACAGATATTTTGATTTTGATTTTCATTTTCATTTTCATTTTGATGCTGATGTCTGTGCGTTTGTTTTGATGTTATTCAATTATATAAGGGCGGCATCAGTTGTTCTTGTTTCTGTTTTCTTTTTTTATTTTCCATGCTTTTCCCTTTTTGCCATTTGGCCGCTTCATTGCAATTGTCTGGACTTTGGACTTTGCACTGTGGACTGTGTGGACCCCAAAGGACAGACAGACAATAGATTTCAAGGATGGTTTCATTTCTGTTTTCTTACGGTATCTCGCCAGCTGTGATCCCACCCTGGCAGCTACCCAACTTGTCTATGCTTTTTTGCTCTGTGTATTGTTTTTTATTTTTTTTATGTCTTGCCATAATCATTTGAGCCAAGACGAAAATGAAACGAAATGTGGCACGAGCAAAAACCTAATAAAATTAGTGGCAATGACTTTAAAACGCATTGTTTTCCTCCAACTACCACCCCCCCTCTCCCCTTGGTCATCACTCTTTTAATTATTTGTATTGCCTCGCTCTTTGGGTTTTCCATGATGATTTTTTCATTAGTTTCGCGCCGTTTGAAGCACCCCAAAGAGGCTCGCGGCAAGTCTCTCTGTCAGTCAATTAATTGCATGAGCACAGCAGACCGAGTGGAACGTAACGAATAAAATATTGCATATTCCATTTCATTTAAATATTATATTCCCAGTCGTGATGATAAATTGTGCTCTCTGTCTGTCTGTCCGTCTGTCAGAGTGCGAGCAAAAATGCGTGTTAAATGTTTTAATTGCCGCAATTCACGATCCAATGCGATGGCGATGGCGATGTGCAAAAATTTGAAACGCTCAAAATTAGCGGCAATTTTAACAATTTATTATAATGAACATTTTGATAGATTATCAGCAAAATGTTAATCGATTGCCTTTCGGCATTTTAAAACTCTAAAGTTCTTAATGATAAATTTACTCATTAAGCTGTTAAGCAATAATGCACGAATTGATATAATTATAGGTAAATTCTCTTAAAACACTACGATATCAATTATTATCGTCATATTAATGAAATATAAATCGATTGATTTCCAATTTCACAAATATGAAAAGAATGCAGACGTTGACAATTTGTCACAAAAATATTTTGTGGTTTAAAGCAGAGATTAATTCGTTATTAATGCATTCTCGTTTGCCTTATTATTTACTCAATTTACATCGTCCAAACCATCATTTAAACCACACACTCGTGGGTCAATTCAATATATCATACTTTGGCATCGACAAATTTTAAAGTAGACCTCATCAATTTGATTTTTATTGATTGGCCATTAAAGCGCATTTTATAAATAAATGCTGGGATGTGCGTCCAAGTATATCTACTAAACGAAGTTTGTGAAATAAACAAAAAAGAATACATATACTGAACTGAACCCGCAATAAACCCTTAAATAAAAGCAGGCCCAAAGGGCCAAAGCACGGCATTGAGCCACCGGCAAGGACAGCGTCCAAAATAATAGTCAATAAAATATTTGTACAAGCAAAAATCAGTCAAGCACAGCGCACAGGACACACGACTTTTGTATCAATACAGTATAGTCCAGGGGGTGAGGGGAGAGGGGGGAAGGGGTAGAGGAAGTCCTTCAAAAAAGTGTGGCCCAGGCAATGAAACAACATTGAAACAAGAAAACTTTTCTTAGCCAAGCTGCTTTTGAAGTGCACATGGCCAGGCCGGCTGAATCAAACTGAGGGAGAGGCAGGGGAAGAGTATGAGGAAGATGAAGATGACAGCGCCTGAAAAATTTAACAAAAATAACAGAGAACATGTGTAGACAGGGGGTGGTAGGGGGAGGAGGGTGTACTAAGGGTTTGGTATGTTCGGTGCGTTCGTTGTGTTTTGTATGCCAAAGAAAAACAATTTACAATGTTTTGCTTCTAGTTGAAGACGTTTTATTCAATGCCAAGCAGCAACAGCAACAACAATAAGTGCAAAACCGAAAAACTTCTTAGAAAGTTCTGTTTTTTGTTGATGGCAAAAGGGAGCCCATGGACGAGTACGCAGCTTTTGTCACAAAAATTTTTACCCATGACTTGAGCAAGTGCCAAGAAAAACTGGCGACCTTCGAACAAAGGAGACCAAAAGAGAATCGCAGCAGGAAATGGCTAAGGATATTGGCGGACACGCAGGGGACGGACGTGCGTGCAGTAAGCGTGAAATGCGACAACCCTAGCAATGTCTTTAAAGTATCTGCAAGATACAAAACGGCTTGAAAAACGCAGCTCACTTGTAGCTCGCTTTTCGGCTCAGTCCCACTCCCCCTCTCTCTCTCTCGCTGTCACTTTCATTTGCAGTTATGACCCCTAGCTACTTATGCACATTTTAGTTAAATTTTACGACGGTTTTAAGAGTCCTTTTCGCTTCGCTTTAGCGCTGATTTCTGCAGCCAATCTATTGAAATTGCGGTTGAGTCGAGTCGAGTTGACTCAAGCTGAGAGGCCGAACCGAAAAGGTCAACACATTAAATTTATAATGCGATTGAAAAGGACGACGACGACGCCGTTGCGAGGGCGTGACAACCACAGCAAGTGTGTGCGTGTCTCTGCGTGTTTGTGCTTGTGCTTCGAGTGGAGCTTTAAGTAGGTCAGTTTGGTCTGTCATAAAATGCAATTGGAGCGCATTGAAGTGCCGCCCGCGATTCAGGCAAATGAAATGTCAAGTTGTAAATAAGTCGGAGAGCCCAGAGCCCAGAAAAGCAAAAGCAATTCGCGTATCAAAGGGCGTTTCCTATTTCCCAGCTCCGGCTGTAGCTTCTTGACTTGATGCCGGGTTAAAAGGGGCAGCCAGAGAGCAGCTGGAGCGAAATGGGTTAGAACGTCTAAGGAAAGCAGCATGAAAAGCCAATCCCATGAAATTTAATTATACATCTTGAAAACTAAATAGCAATGATAATATTAAAGTTAGAGTTTACTTTAGAATGAAGTCAACATGTACAGAGAAGCTTCTTAAGCTCATGGCTCAAAGACCAAACTCATCCTCATTTCTTTGCCAGATCTGGAGCAGTCCAAAATTTGTATCATTTAAATGTCGAAAGGTTTTTTATTGGCCCTTGCCCATGTCAGTCATGCGATACGTTCAGCCTCTGGGTGTTTTGGAGGCCGGATTGTGGAAGGTCGGCACAGAAGATACGTAACTTTACAGCGACTAATGGAAACGACCTTCATCAAACTGAAATCAAATCAAATGACAAACTGCTGCTGGTTTTATTGACAAAATGCATGTCAATATGTCAGACAGACAATCAACACCCAGAAGCCTGTCATAATCAATGCTCGTAAATCGGCAGAGAACTCGCAGGCCTCATAAAAAATAACGAAAAAACCAATAATAAAATAAAATAAATTAGCAACAAATTGAACACAAATTTGTTGCAGTCCCAATATATTTTTATTTTTAAGCCCAAAGCCCAAAGATGAAGAGTAATGAAATGGGAAAACTGGGCTCTGGAACCGTCCGTTCTCGGAGCCTAAATGAAAGCTTTAAAAACGGTCGAGCGGATAACAATCACAGACCATAAAATGTGTTAAAAAATACTACTATTTGCATACATGCAAAAACAACAACAAAAACAGACAGCAACTGAATGGAGAGTCATTAAAAAGCAGCAGCAGCGACTATCAAAAACTAACTGCCCGGGAGACATTTTATTTGCTTTTTTTGCGTTCGTCCGTCTGGTAATTAAAACTTGTTGGCAGACTGTCAGGCAGCGAGTTAACAAGTCGGCGGCATCACAGAGAGAAAGAGAGCGGCAAGTCGGTGGAGGGAGATAGAGAGCTGGCAAAAATATTATTTAATTGTCAGCCGCTAATTAAAGCCGACTTCACGTTGTACACGGGATGAGTCCAAGTCGGAATTGAGACGCGTCTGACGCCCAATGGCCATAAAGCCAAACACTTAACGATATGGGAATGTGGGCAGAAAGAGGGGAGTCTATTTATGTTTATCGACTGGTAGCTCTCGCTGACATCATCATCATCATCATCATCATCATTGAGAGCATCCACAACATCATCAGCAACATCTCAGCTTGGCTGGGCAGGAAGGCCGTCGACAAGTTAGTCATAACTTGAATACCCAAACACTTTTGCAGCTAGAGAGTGGAGATGTCAACGCAACTTATGGTAATTGTTGCAAATTATTTATTTATTTATGCATGTGGCATGCGGCATGCGGCATGCGGCATGTTGCTGCTGTGGCTGCCAACGCAATTTTGCCGCCTGATTATGTGCTTATTTATAAGCGCAGGTAACACTCCTCATATAAGGATATGCGTTGCCTTCTGATGCTAATGAGATGCAGCCACAAACCTGCACATGAATATCAATTATGAGATTTTCAATCCAACTCAAAGTCTCTCCTACAATCCCCGTCTCTTTCTCAGTTAGCCACTGCACACAGTTATCAGTACATGGTCAATAGTTTGGGGCAGTGTTGAAGTGAAGTGTTTGGCTGTTAAAAAACAGTCAGACGTCTAGACGCCGTTTGGCCCGACCATGAGAATGCTTTTAGCCAAAATATGTCTAGAGATATTTGCATGAAAAATGCATGAGGGAAAATCTAGCGAGCTTGTTAACCAATTTCACTTCTGACAGCTGCTAGACACTTTTTCTAAAACAAAGAAACTAAGTGGTACCTTTTAAGTGTGCACGATAGAAACAACATTACACTGATGATTACTGCAAGCTTCGATCTTGAGATTCTTTGCATATTCTAAAAGCTAATTTAATTGTATAAAATAGCTGATTATATGAAATGTAAAGTTCAAATTCAGGTGGTGATAAATACTATTCCTCACGAGATTATATCTAAACCATTCATTTATTATATAATGTGCCAAAGTCTATATCTATAGTCCACTCAAGTACCCTTAATACATGGGTTTTTTCGTAATTTGAAGCTAAGCTGAAATTGCACATAAAGTGCAACAAATTGAATGTTTGTGTCATAAATGCAAAACTGCTGAAAATGCACCCGCTGGACTGTTATTCAATTTGCAAATTAGCTAAGTGAAAACAAGGCTTCTAACAACATTCAATGGCAATGGCCAACAACTCGATGGCTCGAGGTGCCGGACAATGTTTATCGGAGAAGACACTCAAAGCGAACGAATGCGAATGTGAATGTGAATGCAATTAAAATAAATATATGCAATATCAAGAGTCGCACGGCAACGCCCATTGACACCCGGAGAGTTTAACTGGGTAACTGATACTCTCGGCTCGAGTATCCAACAGATACTTTAAGCCAGTACGTGCCTAACTGGCAACTGGCAACTGGTAAATGCTAAGTTGCTAACTGGAGGCCAGTTATTGAAAGAAAATTGCGGTAGCCAAGCGAAATTTGGCATGCAGAGAAGAGCAGGTTGAAGGGGGGAAGCAGATGCAGATGCAGATACAGAGGGGGGAGTATGGTGCAACTGAGGTCCACCAAGTGCAAGCGATGCTCGTGTGTGTGCATGACTTTCGAGAGGATCTCTCAGGTTTCTAATGTGTATTCGCTGTCTGCCGTCAATCCATTAAAAATTGTAGCAGCCACAGAATGGGGCACGTAGTGTGGCACGAGTGAGTATACACATTTTGATATTTGTTCTCTTGCATGTTCGAGATAACATTTGTATTTAAAAGACACTTTACGCTCTTCTCCTTCTCCTTGGACCAGTCGCAGGCCATGCTGACCATTTGTAGTTTATCTGTGGCAAATCTTGAGGCACCGCCACATGTCAAAATGTCAATTTTTTGTGTGGCACGTCTGTTCGTATGTGTGTGTGTGTGTGGCATGCAAAATGCACATGCCACATGTTGCGTAAACTAGTTCTGCGACATATCACCTGAGTTGTGACCGTACAACTCCGCCTCGGACTCCGTCTCCGTCTTCATCCCTGTCTCCGTCTCCGACTTCGACTCCGCATAGTTGCTTTCAATGTCTGCACTTGCAATTGCATATTTTATGTGTCCATCTAGAGGTCCAACTGGAACCCAAAGCCATTCGGCTGTCAGTTCCCAGTGTTTGTTGTAATTCAATTTGAATGTCTATGATAGCGTACATGAATAGCAAGCGACAGCAGCAGACATCGGGTTTGGGTTTCGGACTGGGACTGGGACTGGGACCGGGATATGGGTTCAGGTTTGGTCTGGAGTTGGGGGAATTGGTAACAGGCAGCCGCCAGAGCGTGTTAAACAACACGTGAACAGAGCAACTTGGACATTTGGACATTTGAGCGTTTAGATCGATCTGCAGTTCAAACTTACCCAAATAAAAAATTGTTAGCAGCTGTGGATTGTTGGCTTTAAACTGTAAGTAGAGAGGGAGAGAGAAGAACGGTTAATGGAAAGTCAACAAATTGAATAATTTTATAAGTAAATCAATTATTAGCACACATAGATGCTAATGAATTGACAGCTTAAAGCTCAACGTTATGGAGTGTAAATGCGTGCAAAGCTTCTTCTTCACTAATACAAGCACACATTTACAAATACAAGCATCTTTTTGACGTTTGCACTGCATTTAACCTTTACTCAAATATAATACTTTTGTGCTTTTTATTTGCTTTGAGAAATAAATGACTTTGTGAGTCGAAAGAATAGAAAATGTCGAACACAACACTTTATAGGCTGTCGGCAGGTGTCGTGCCTAGAGACTTTGTTTATAGCACGCTTTTTTCACAGCATAATTAAGCACACTTTTAAATATTTGAACTTATGGTGTGCCGACTCGTAAAAACTAGAGTACCCTATAAAAGCGGACCACCCACAAGGCGGCTTGATGATGCCATGATGTCTTGACTTTGGGTGCGTGCAAAAAAGGTCAACATTTTATAGCTATTTTCCGCTTGGCTTTCTGTTTCTGTTTCCACTTTTCTTATGACGTCCTCTTGCTCTGTCTCTTCCTTAGTCTCTAACTGTTACTGTTACTTTGACTGTTGCTGACTGATTCCAGGTGTTAAATAATAAATACGTCAACCGGCTTGAACTGGGGAATTGGACAGCCAATAAAAATGGGCGCATGTATTCCAGTTTGCGTGTTTTGACTTATCGTGCCACTCCCCTCGACCCCCTTTGCCAGCTCACCCCTTTGGCAGTGCGATGGCATTTTAATAGCTCGACCCCAAAGTCGGGCAATAATATTTGCTGACTTTTACGAGTTGTTTGTGCCCCGCTCACTCAAACACTCCAAGCACATTGAAACAATGACGAAAACCAACACTTTTCCTCTCGAGTTTCCATTTTTCTCCTTATTTTTTCTCTTTCCGTCCACAGTCCCGTCCACAGTCCTGCCCACCTCAGCCACTTCCTGTGGAATCTTTTCTAACGCGCTTTTAATGGAATATTTAAGCACCTGCACATAAAATCCCCAAGTTTGCGACCCAGAGTTTTAGCTCTTTTTGGTACGTGCTGAGCCGCTTTTGATGGCTTATAAAATGCATAAACATATTTGTTATTAATTGCTTTATTTGCCAAACGTATTGCTTCACAATTTGTTAGTGGCTCCATCGATTTTCGCTAAGCTGCTTTAAGTTTTCGGCAAAATTGGTGGAAAAAATACAGAAATTTTCATTAGCAACGTGGTCCGGATTGGCACGGTATTAAAGCTATTAAGTCATAGCCAGCACAAAAGCAATTAAAGCCAAGCAATAACAACAAGTACAACAACAACAATTACGGCAGCAACTACAATGACTACAACAGCAAGAACGGCAAAGGAAACGGCAATGGCAACGGCAACGGCAAGTCTCGACTACAGACTTAACTAATTTAATTAGTCAAGGCACACAGCACAAGGGTGCAGGGGGGAATGGTCAGCCCATGGCTTTGCAGGTCAGTCAAGCGTTTAGCCCTAGGACCGACCAGCCGTCTCCGTCTCCGGCAGCTCCTGATCCTGCAAATGAAATCAAACGTGGAGCGAGACAATCTTAATAATGCCATGCACACTGAAGCAGTTGAGAAAAGGTGTAAGAAATAAATGGATGGCTGCAGCAATTTCCCTGCAAATCTAATATAATTAAGGCATATTGCATATATAAGCAAATGTTTTCCAAAATACTGGGCTAAATGGGACAAAGCAAAGATTTGCCACAACACGAACTAAATTAACTAAGATATGAGATAAGGGAATTATGGTGAAAATAACCTGCAAATGTTGCAGGCATTTAACTAGAACTAATATACATGTAGATTAATTGTTGTATTGCATTGATTTTCTGGCTCAAATCTAAATTGACTCAAATATAGATCAGATCATATTGAGAGATATTTTCGTTGGCTGTTGAAATATTTGTGTCCCAAATCAAATATCGACTTATAAACGTTATCAGCTCAAATAGTTACTGGCGTTTGAATGGGGGCAACGATTTAATCGGTTAACAAACCAAGCTGTACTGATAACAAATTGAGCATGCATATGTCGTAGACATGCACAACCCAAAGACCTAAGCATAAGTCGAGTTGTGTGGCTGTCGTGACGTCATCGTCAGCGACTACTCGTAGGTGAGTGTAACTGTCACTGCTCCCCACTTCCGACTCTCGTCCCGACTCCCGACTGCTGCTCGCTGCCTGGGACACAGTATAAATAAATATTGTATTACCGTCATACACATTCACACAGTGGGTGTGAGCGAGAGGCAACCTTAGACCAGCGACATACACATAAGCGCTCATATTTGTGTGTGTGCGTGCGTGTGTGTGCTCCCTCAGCCCTTGCTTTGCTTGCTTGTTGTGTGTGCGCCGAGTTGTTAATTAAATATTTACGCTGCTTATTTGCAAAATGAATAATTTTAGCATTTTATTTCGCCAGAGCACAATGTGCTCCCCTTGTCTACGTGCTTCGTCTTACGCTTTATCCCCCTCACACTCTCACATAAGCTGTTACATGAGATGGTAGGGGGAGGGGGGGGCAGCTTCTTCTGTTTCAGCGTCTGGCACTTTATGGCTTTTGTCAACACCGTTCCACGCCCTGCAAACCTTTTAGCACATTTGCCTTTCGCTTGATCCCGTTATTAGTTTGACTTGGGCGGCGCTTTAAGCTCTGCAACTGCAATCGCACACAGTGACTGCTCAAAAGCTCAGGTCGACTTTAATTGGCAAACTCGTACGAGTGCGAGCGTGAGTGCCACTGTGTGTGTGTGCGTGTGTGTCTGTGTGTGTACAATGCTCATACACTGAGCTGAGCCGTTGATAAGTGCCTTAGGGGTCGTCAACTTGGAAGTGAGCGGGGCTGGAGCTGGAGCTTCCGCCTTTGCCTCTGTCTCTGCCTCTGCCTCTGCGTCTGCCTCTGCCAGCTGCGACATCTCAACTCTGGCATAGTCAACGAGTACTCGGAGGCCAATGAGAGAGATAAGACACGTGCCTGAGAGAGCGTGAGCAATTTAGGTTCGTTTGAAATTTGAATCTGAATGCTGGCAATATTTGTTAATTTGTAGTGCAAGAGAATGTAGCTCTAAAGTGCACTGAATGTCAATTGGGATTGCAACTATGAAATGGGGGAAAGTTTCCAGAAATATTACATACATTTTATTACCTCTTTAATATTTTGGTGAAGCTTATTCCGAGCCGACTTTGATGCAGTGCCGCCCACTTCGCTAGGCTCGAAGACAAGCCATAATTCACACACCAAAAGTGTTCAACAAACAGGGGCAACAACATGCTAACCAGGAAGCAATTTAGCTGCCACTGAGTATAGAAAATAAAATATATTTTGCCTTTTCGTTTTCGTTTTTCACCAATGTAAACTTTCAATTAGGTATCGGGCATTTCGTCTATTCATTGATTACATTTCTGTTGATTTAACCCAAATAATTTTGGAGTCAGGCAAACATTAAATAAACAAATAAGTGAACAAACAAACAAATAAGGCACTGCTCCCAGCTCCCAGCGCAGACAAAACAACAACAAATCGGCAAACTAGCACCAAAAAAATCAATAATTTCGGGCGACTCCCCCCAATCAAAATCCACTAGCAGGGCGAGTACATCAAATGGACGGTCGAAAATTTTGAATTACCCTACGGCATTAGTTAGCTTAGCATGTAATTTGTGGTTTCGGTGGCACACCGAACCCTTTGCCGTAGTCTCGCTGGAGTGGGAGAAAGAAAAAATAAGAGAAACGGTTAGAGAGAAAGATAGAGAGAGTTTTTGAACAAAATATTTACTTTTAATCAATTTCACCAGAGGAAATGTCAACACAATTCTCTGGTCAGAGATGACAACCGCATACTTATCTAATGTGTACTTAAATGCATCTAATTATTGGGTTAATCCCATGTGTACCACATAGATGACCGATAGATGGCGCTGTGGCGCAGAGCGAAAGTGACCAGGCAATGTAGTTCATTTAAATATTTAATGATGAGCGGGGGATGAGTGGGGCAAAAAGTCTCAACTCTCGAAAAGCATGGGGCGTGGCCTCGTAGGGCACAGACGCCACCTGTCCAACAATGAAGCAACTAATTATTAATTAATTATGTAAAGTTCTCCCGTTGTGTTGTCTTGTTGTATCTCTGATTTGCTCTCAACTTGCTGAGCATTTGAAAGCGTTTCGATATTTAAATACAAACGACTTGACTCACCTTGACAGCCAAGTCCGAGTCACTTAGCGCGACAACAACAACAAAACATCGGCAAAATGAAGTCATTTATTTATATAGCGCCAACTTAGAAGCCCCACAGCTGGGCATGCTCGTACTATGAGTACACTCGAAATAATTTTGGTACTGTGTCAAGCATCGCCTAATGTCATTTTTGGCATTGCAAAACACGTTTCGCTTGCATGAGAAATATACACGAAAAATATCAAGTAAAATATATAAATAAATCCAACTGTGAAGCGAGACGAAACGGATCAAAAACAAACCGAAAGTTTCATGCAAATTAACGATATACGATTATACTATGTTAAGTGTTCACAGTACGAGTACATTTGAGAAAATGTCATTCATTTGCATGCTTGTTTCAGCTCGAAGGTTATTCAAATCTAATAGCAATGATGTAAGCTCCTAAACAGGTCTTAAGACAATACACATGGGTGCCAAGTAAATCTCAGGAAATTGTAATTTTTATTTACACAAAATTCCAATTTATAATTAGATTGGGTAAATTTAAATTGCGAATACTGCGCTGATTGAAATTCACACAAATTATGGTTATGGATTAGGTTAAAATAGATTTGTTTTTCGTAATTACATTCCATTTTTATACTAATTAATTCACCACATAAAACTACCCCATAATTAGTGTAATATCAATTCACTAATCTAAATAACTTGAACCTTGACATCCACATCAAGCACTTGTAATTATCGGTTGCAAATTTCAACAACTTCTAATGGCACTCGGCTCGACTAGTTAAAGTCAATTTACCAGAGTTGAAAGCTCTTAACTGAACTCAAAATTCTGAGCAAGGAAAAAATCGAGTCAAAGTCAAAACAATTTTTTGTTATTTTTCATATTCGCTAGAGTAATCAGTTTAATAACGAGCCCCAAACCGAGCCAAAGTCTATTAAAAATACATATTTTGCAATTAATTTTTACAGCCCAATCAAAAGCGAAAAAACAGAAAATTAAATCAGCTACTGAAACAACAACAAGAGAATTGAGAACCCAAAACACGTCGCCAGTTGTAAATGAACTGAGACTGCGAATCGGCGACAGAAACTGAAACAGAAACAGAAACAACAACTGAAACCTGAGCGACATGCGATAATAATTACCCATTATTTGGGCCATTATATTTTGGTTAGTGGTGCTCAATGGTTGGGATGGGAATGAGACAATAACAACATCAATATGAGCACAAATAATAATAAATTTAATTAACATAATTTAATACTGGCCAAACGGATGCGCGTCTGTTTAAAAATTGCACTCACGTTGGTCCAATTAAAATGGGGAATATTTAAAAATTTAAAGCCCCAAAGAGAGTGAGAGAGAGAGAGAGAAAGATAGACAGAGAGAAATTCATAAGGCCATACCCGAACAGGCAGCTCGTCAGCCAGATTCTTGGAACGTGCCATTCACACCGACCAGGGAATTGTGAGCGAGATATTTTATTTTATTGGTCAGCTAAAGAGTTCCAAGCCTATAATACTATTTATATAATTTATCGATAATTATAGATACAAATTAATTTGAGAAAAAGTTTAGACTTTAATACAACGCATTTAATTTATCGACTATTATGCACAGTTGAGAGAGATCAGTTCTCCTATTATAGATAGAAATTGCCTTATGAAAGATTTCTTTTTTAATTATCGAATTTTGATTGCTCTTTTCGCTTAATTTTGATGGCATTTTGATGAACTTTGTGAGCTATTAAAACAATTTAATAAGTATTTCTAAATTTCTAATGTGTTGGTTTGATGCGATGCGTCATTATGCCAATAGGAAAATTATATTTGGTCTGGCAAATGACTCGACATCAATTCAAAGTTTCTCGTTGCAATTGCTTGGTCTTATCAATTGTTTACCTCTTCCATATTCAATGATAAGCGACCAACAGCAGCGCGATAAGATAAACTCAGCTAGCTTTTAGCTGACTATTTCCAAAGGCGTGACTGTTGTTCCTCTTTGTGCCCTGGCAGTTTCTGTTTTATTTCCAGTTCCAATTTCAGTTCTGATTTCTATAAACTGTGCCTGCAATTGTTGTGCAAGCTGTGGAAATACATAGATGGCATCGACTGCGATACTCGAACTGCGGCTAATGGACTCTGCTTACCTCTTTATGGTTCTGACAGTTCTTGGTCAATATTTGTTTATTTGCGACCCGCTGGAAGTTGTCAGCACAGAAGACAGTAGACAAAGACGGTGGATGACTTGACGCGCAAGCTGGCTTTGGATTGAGTAAACCAGAATATAATGTGGAAATAATTTATAGATAGTATCTGGGATGGGTAAACAGTCGATCGATAACCCTGCTAAAGGGGAATGCAATTGAGAAACTAGATAGACAAAGAATAATGTAGGAAATTGACGACAAACTGCAGCTAAAGAACTTGAAGAAAGACTAATAGTTTACTATTTACAGCACTGATAATATCATAAGTTAAAAACACTAGAGTGGAAAAGTTCTAAAATCGGCAAAAGTTATATATTCTAACTTATAATTGTTCAACCTAGATGAACCATATATCTATTTCGCTAACCTCATAAAAATTCCCCTATTTTTACACCTTCATATTTGTTTATATATTTTCATTTGACATTGCCTTCTTCACCTTAACGATTAGTTGCCTCAAGCTGTCAACAGTTTCCATTATGCTTGGTGTCTATTAAATGTTTATATGGCTCATTACCAGTCGTTCTTCCAGAATCGATTTATTTGAAAATGTTAAATGTTGTAGCAAATGTTTTATAAATTTGTAGCCCGCAGCCAACTCGTTTCCCTGCCCTTTTAATAGACGCACGTCAAGTTATTGAACCATCTGCCATCGAGCACATAAAATATGTTTTGGCATAACTTGAAATGTATGATTTTTTCGTTGGCTTTGTTTTGTATTTCAAAAAATAAACATTTCTAAATATACTTTTGACCATAAAAACAATGAAAATCCATTTAAAATTTGTTGAGGCATTTAATAGCACAACATTGTCGAGGCATGACCAAAAATAAAAACCAACTAAAGACCAGAAAACAGCAGACATGGGCGAAAACATGATAATAAAATGGCACTGAGGCTGCGACTGCGACTGCCACTAGAACAGGGGGCTCGGGGGCGGGGAGTCGGGTACAAATTTATGACAAAATATGCAAAAATTTGTTACACTCGAACTTGACAAAATAGATAAGTAAAAAAGCAAAAAGGGAACCCGACTGATGTCGAGGCTGATGCTGATGCTGATGCTCTGTGACCACATAGTTGACGCCCCCAAAATACGAGCCGACCATAAATAAGACAAAGACCAAATAAAACATAAGAACGAAAAAAATGAAAATAAATTTAAGCGTATATTGTGGAAATATAGGCTGACAACAGCAACAAAGCAACAAGAAAAACAACAACAATGACAACAATTTCATTTCCATTTATTTTTTGAGCACAAGTTCTGGGTTCTGTTTTTAAATTTATGGGTTTATTGATACTTGCAGCCATATAAAATTTGCTTTATCAGCAGCCAAGTTGCCCAACAAAATGAAGAGAGTTCTTGGAAATAATAAACCCATTCACAGTTGAGAAAAGTGCGTTTCAAATCACAGTTTTCAAATTGAAATTGCTATTGTAGAGTTCGCAGTTAAATAAACTCCAAAAGTATCTTACAGCTACTTTAATTATATTGATTAGGCTCTGCTCAATGAAAACTGCCTAGGATTTGACACGCTGCTAGTTTTCTTTGTGAATAAAGTGGCATTCAAGTTATAATAAAGCAATTAGTAGCATAAGCTGAGAGTGAAAATTAAAAACTTTAAGCCAAGGGAAAGTTAAATTTGTCGCTAAACCACTAAGCCAACCGAGCGATTAAATGGCCCCAAAACTATCTTAGCGGCAACTTTTTGCCCAAAAAGCCGCCTACAAATTAAGCCAAGTTAATTTCGAAGGCAACAACAACAACAGCCTAAGCCACCCGCACATGTCAACGTTGCTTACCGGTAAGGATGGGTTATGGCCCGTTGGGTCGTGGGATCGTGGGGCCGTGGGGCTGTAAGGCTCTACAAAGCAAATTAACTTGGTAAACAAAAAATATTTACTTAATTAACTGGCAAAAACTTTCGGCTCAAAGCCGTCGACGGCACAAAGGATGCCAAATGGCACGGCAGGCAGTGCCGTGAAAATGTTTTCATAACGCACACTTTTCACCTAGACAAATACAAACAAACACACAATGTTTGGGGTGAGCACAGGACACGTGTGTCTCCAAGGGGCCAAGGGGCCAAGGGGCCAATGGGGGGAGGCGAGAGAATGTATTGACAAGCTCAAAGCTGGCAAAATATAAATACAGACAGACGAGGCAATAAAACAAACATGAAAGTATTTCAGGGACTGGCAAATAGTTGGCTAACGTGGCGTATGCGCAATTAACATTTATGGCTATTAATTATATTATGCATACGACGCGTTGTACACAACATTCACATAATTAGACTGTATGTGCAAGCACTGTCTGTTCTTACATCACACTGTCTCGTTATATTCTCACTCTGCCGCTGCTCCGCACTCTCCTCTCCCTATGCACGCCTAATGAAGCCATAAAATGCATGCAGTACGACAGTTTGCCATCGAGTTTTTCCGCCTGTCTCTGCTGCTGTCTCTGTCTTTGTCTTCGACTCTGTCTTGAGACGTTTAAACTAATTTTGGCACAAGGGCTAACCACTTGCAGACCCGGCGGCGTCTCCTCTGTCATTTCAACTGTACCATAATTATGGGCAATCAAACGTTTTTATTAGTCGCTCCAACTAATGATGTTTTGTCTTGAAGCTTGGCTTTCAGCCCGGGTTCTGCGGCAAGGTCAAGGCTTGAACTGAAACTCAATACACTAAGCAGAGACCCTCTGGGCTCTGCCATCAATATGTTTTGTGGCTTTATTAATCGCTCCCTATGCTGTGGCAACAACAACTGATTAGCATCCGAGTCCAAGTCGAACTATTCATAATTGATTGACCAAATGATATGGTTCTGGAATGCAGACGTGTTGTGGATTGAGGGCAAATAGAAATGGCAGAATACTTGCCGAGCCAAGTCTAATGATGATATCGCACAGCTTGTTAGCAAAGTTTCTTAAGGAAAATGTAAGAATATGTAGTGGCGGACAATGAATCATTTGGAAATGTTAAATAAAGTCATGAATGAAATTTAACGACACTATCAGAGAAATTGATAAGCCATCAGCCAGCATTTATGACCACATTTCCGCCCAGAACTTGGCTTAACTTACTAAATTAAAAGCCACTTACTACCACGCAAGAGCAGCGCTGACTTAAAGACGCTTTCAACTCAAGGACGTTAGTTTTTCCGGCTTATCAGTTGGCCTCGCGCCATAAATACGCCCCAAAAAGAAAACTAACAGTAACAAGCTTTATAGCCTAATTCCAAGGCCACACACACACACACACACACACACACACAAATTTAAATTTTCAGCCTGCATTAGCTAATCTGAGCAGACGAGACACAAATGGGAGAAGCAAAAACTTTTTAATTACCAACAGGAAAAACATTCAAGATAACAGCAGCCGAGACGGGGCGGACAGGTAGCCAAGTGAGGGGAGGGGAGGGGAGGGGAGAGTGCGACAGGCGGCAGCTAAAAATTTACATAAATTTCAAATATAGCAAGAAGAGGAAAATTGTGTATTATTCAAGTTTTATGTGCGACTTTATCTGAAACGAGCAGAGAGGGGGCATAGAAGATAGAAGGAGACAACCTGGAGAATCCGAGCTGGACTCTGGCGGCCTTAACCGTTTTTATTTTTCTAACGCTCTTCACAAAAAGTATTTATGACTTGTGTAAATACTGAGAACAAAATTCAACACGAGGCAACTTTTTAGCCATCTCACGGCAACAATTTTACAGCTTAAATATTTTTTAGCCATTAGATAAACAAACACGCAGCGCTGTAAATAGCCAGAGTGGGGCCGGAGTGGAGAGCGCGGAGTGGGGGAAGTGCCACAAAAAAGTAACGAAAATATCTTTCAAGTACAATGTTAGGTAAATATAAACAAAACTTTTTTCCCTCTGCCTCTCTCTCTCTTTCTTTGGGGTAATTTTCAGAACCTAAAACTCGGATGCTGCTGCACTTTGCTGCTGCTTTTTGTTGTTGTTTTTTTTTTTTTTGGCTACTTAAAGCTTTTAGAGCATAAGATGTAATATAAATTACATTAGCTAAGTGCCAGGCAGCAATTAAAAACACGGGACTTCGAACCCGAGGCTCCAGGCGAAAGCGAGACCCGCGTCTCGGCGTTAAAGTCGTGGCAAATGTGCAAGAAGCTGTTAATGATGATGTTGTTGGCTCCCCCAACCCCTCGGTTGATTATCATTATCGTCATCTGGCAGCAGCATTAGCAGCCTCATTAGAACGTCAACTTAATCAAGGTTAAAATGTGTCATGTGGCATCGAAAGACCATCCCTCCGCCAGCCCCTCTGCTCGCTCCCTGTGGTCTGCCTTATGCAACAAGCTTCAAGTGGCAAGCGTTGAGAATGAAACGCAGATATAAATATACGTTCATATTGAGATATTCTGCTTTGATCATGCTGTTGATATGTCTATTCAGCGGCTATGTAATTAGCTTCCACATTTCCTCTGTTTATTTATCTCTGATATTTTCTCTGCATGTTTATAGAAAACATCAAGTTTCCCACTGATTCTCATTCATTTCTCATCTGTGTTGCAAGCGGCTGATTGGAAAACTGCGAAGTTTTCCCGCGAATTTGTTAATACGATTACAACATTAGTCAGTGTGTGAACAAACAGTGTTAGAAGTTGTCCAAGTATTGGGCAATGCCTAATGTGCTGGCAAAGCCTTAGTAATTGATTCATATACTGGAGAATGTTATCAAATCAGCCAGAAATATGTTTACAGGCAGATGACTGGAAAATAGATTGAGGAAAAATGTCTCAGTGTTATTCACATCCAAGCTAACCTAGTTGTCGAAACTAGTTTGTGAATCAGTACTGAATGAAAAGATATTACATTATTAAGCAACATAAAACCCTCGTCGTTGACTTCAGCAGTAAGCGCTTTAGGCTCTGAAAACCCTTAGCTAAAAATATCAAATAATATTCAACAGAATTTACAACTGGTTTGCTTAAAAATTACAATCTTTTACCGACTTGTATAAAATTATAACAGGATTCTTGCTCAGTCAAAGGCAACACAGTGTCGAGTACTTGTACATGTCAGGTAAGTTGTCAAGAACGCAGTTCCCTCAATGTTACACAAAGTTCAGGCAACAGAAGTCCAACGCAATCTAATGCTGGCTCACGTTTAGGCCATTAAGCAACTGTTCTAGGCCAGAACACAAACAAACGCACACACCACGCCCAGGAAACATCAGCAGCTTCCATCAGTCAAAGAACACAAGCCAAGATTGTTAACTGGCAACGGGCAACTGTTCTGCAGAAGTGTCAAGCATTTCCACATAAAAACCTACAACACAAACATTTCTGACGACGCCCAGACACAGTCAAGGGATGCCATGACGAACCACAGATCACAGATCAAGCTTCATTCATAAAGATACAGATACAGATAGAGATTCGGATTCACAACTGAGTGCAAGAACAAACACTGTACGACGCCAACACCTAACAAGTTCCTGGAAATGCACAAGCTTTAGAATGTGGCAAGGAAACCTGTTCCTTGCCGCACACAAAAACAAAAACAAAAACAAACGGAGCAAAATGAAAACGACGACATAATTAATGATTTAAAATTTTCACAAACCGAAAAACTCATAAGAACTTATCGATCGCCAAGTTGGGCAACAAACTTGACAACAACAAGAACAGAGCTATGTACATAAACAACTGTCACTTGGTCATTGAAGGCATTTTCATGACTTGTTACTTAAGTTGAGAGCACAAAGCTGAAGATATAAATTACATGCAAGCTGTGGACTGACAGCCAAGAAAAACAACAACAACAACAATCGAGCTAGAACTCAAGATGTTGGACATTAATAAAGCTTAAAGCGAACTTAATTAAAACTTACGCTGGAAAATTGTGCGACGTGCTGTGCTTTTGCAACGAGACAGCGAGGAAAAACACTTTCCGGCACAGCCAAAACAAAACGGGATAATTTTACAAAAACAAATGAGCAACTCGCGAAATTTGCACGTTCGCTATTTATTGATGGCAAATGTATCTGTGAGATACGCGCTTAGACCATTCATAAGTGCGCAAACATTTCATTAATTCTTTATGCTTTTCTCCTCTTTTTTTTCGCACACACACGTCGTAAACGAGTTGCCTGCCAGCTGCTGATCGCTAGACACGCGAGAGAGCGGCTTACGCTTAGCGGGTAGCGGGGCTTACCATGCCACAGTGCTTGAAGGGGCTGGAGGGGGGACGAGTAACCGGAAATTTGCACGCACGCGAAATATATTGGCAAAACACTTGCGAGAACTAAACTTAATTTTTGTGGTAGTTTGTTGTCTAACGGTTCGGCTTAAGCTTGGGTATTGGGTACTGGGTATTGCTTGCTGTTTCAGTTTCGGTTTCGGTTGATTTTACTCGGGGGGATTTTCTATCTCACAAATGTCGCTTGTCCATAAAAACGTCCAGACACGTTCACGTACTCGGCTCAACTGGCAAAAAGTATCTGAGAGCGAGGCGGGCACCGCACGCGACGAAACTTGTTTGTTGACTGACTGCGACTGCCAAATGTATCTGAGCGCGCGCTCTCTCTCTTTCTCTCGCACACGCTCTCGCCTGCAGTCTAAGTATCTGCCAGATACGACGACTACGGCACGAGCACACGAAAGCCGAGACACACGAAACAGCCCAACGAATTGGGAAGTGCAAAAAACATCTGAGAGTCACTGATAAGCACACAAAGAGAGCATGCCAAAAATAGAGAGAGAGAGAGCGAGCGCGTGCCAGAGAGGGCTGCTGAGTCAAACTCAAATTGGATTCTCATTGAGTTAGATAAACTGCTGGTTCGAAACTCGGCTAACATTTTTGTCTTTCCTCTTCTGTTGTTTTGCTTTTTGTCTTCCCCCAGCTGCAACCAAAGACTGTGCCACACGAACGATTGTCCATTGGGTGTGAGAGCCCAATTTGTATAAGCAGTGTGGTGTGAGTGTGTGAGTGTGTGTAGTTGGCACAGGTGTGCAAAATCACCATGTGTTCGCTGGTTCTAAGAAGTTGTCAAGCCATCAAATACTGACAAGGCCTACTTTACGAAGACATACCATACATGTTAAGGGATAAGTACAAGCAGAAATGGGAGAGAAATCTGATTGGAAAAGGATTTGTATGTGATAAGAAAGATATTGAAATATCAAATTGAGATTAATAGCTGTGAGACAATTGCCAAATCAGTATTATGGTAGATGATCAACGTACTTAAAAAATTAATATTTTTTTTAAATTAATACAATGCAATCAATTATATTATTTTTGAATTTATCTAAAACAGTATGATGGTGTATTTAAATATTGAAGGTTATATTAATTTATATTTTTGCTTTAATTAAACAAATGGGACATTCTGCTTATACTATTTTAAGGAACAGATAAATGATCTCTAAAAATAGTTGTAAACTTTGGAATTTACTTTTATTTTACTTCTTTTGAATGCGAAAAATACAAACCCTTAATGCATCAAATTAAATCAGTTAGTGGGGAATAGTTACTAAATAAAAAAAGTTTTAAGAATTCTAAATCAAATGCTCTTCTTTTCTTTACTAAAAATCTAATAAGATCAATGCTGATAAGAAATGTAATTCTTATTAGACAACCAATTCATATCAAGCGCTGTGAGAGGCGGCTAAAAGTGCATACAAAATGTAAATCAGATTTTTGGGAGCGGTCATGGTAACAACAAAAACAACATCAAGCATAGCAAAAGAATGCACTGCTAAAGATAAACAGAGAGCCGAAAAGCAGACAGCGAGAGAGATTGCGAATACGAATGGGAGAGAGAGTGGGAGCGAGTGCTCTGTTTTGCCGGCATTCAACTCACTCTCCCGCTATCTTGCTCTCTTCCGTAGATGAAAATGCATTGGCAGCCAGCTTTTCCCAACCCCCGCTCTCAGTTGATAGTTCAGCTTAACGCTAACAGATGGCGCCGCCGTGTCATAGGCAAGAAAAGCCGACTGCGACTGCTGTTCGATTTGGTTGCATTTTTTATTTACTTTTGTCAGCCGGCAAAACCAAGTTATAAGGGAGACGCACAATTCAAAGGGTGCCGAAGTCACATTCTTGGAATGTGTATTGCAAAAAGCATAGCCAGTTGTTGGCACAAATGCCGCGTAATCAGTTTTTGCTTTACGGCTCCGGCTCCGACTCCGACTCCGGCTGCCGGAAGTTGCAACACGTCGCCGTAGACTAACGCATATGCTGCCTAAGTATAACGATGTCGTTGTCGCCTGACACACCCCAACAATTGCACATACCACCCTCACCCTCACCCTCCCCGTCACACCATAACTGTAACTGCCATCAGAATCTCAACATGAACACAGTTGAAAAACATGTGCGGGAGTATTAATCGCAAATTTTGAAAAAGAAAAGAGCGCTTGAAAGTTGTGAGCTGAGTTATTGCTCGGGTGGTTCTGGGGGCCAACTGGGGTGGTGCAAATACAACGAGCATTGTTCGACTGCTTCCCCAAACCACAGATGCTAACACTTTTTTTTGTGAACATGTGTGAACAACTGCAGTCGCAGTCGCAGTCGCAGTCGAAGTCGCAGTCGAAGTCGAGCAACCCCCAATTCGGCATCTTTCTGGCGGGCTGCCCTCAAGGCAGCGATTAATCATGAAATTTTCACAGAAAATATCCATTAGATACGAATTAAGTCATAATTGAGAGTGCAAGCCGTGGCACGTTGAAGTGCATGTTCACAAGGACACCGGGAGCTCAGCTCGCCTTTGGGGTTGCCTTCCGCTCACTTCATTGGGGTTGATGCATTCATTCATTGTGCATATCTGTCGCTATACAAGTGTGTGTGCCACGGCATAAACGAAGTTCCCCTCAGGGGAATATGCGCCTCAAGTGTCTGCGACATATTTATTATGGCCCTGCATGTGCACCAAAAAATTATGCCTAGAATATGCTTTGAAGCAGAAATTAAAGATCCTTCATGCAGCTCCTGAAGCAGCTCGAAATGGGCATTTCAAGTGCATGCCAAACCAGAGCTCTAATTACAGTTCGAGTGCCACTGAATGGAGTCTGTGAGTGTACAAGCTTGATTGCGAATTGAATTACGCCAAAAGGAGGCATAGATGGAGATACGATTCTATCGCAAATGTAAACTTGATAGGTAAACCAGGTCTAGGAGTAGTAGACAGACAGGAGAAATATTTAAATGTGAGCCACAACTGAAGCAGATTAATCGAGCATTAATTCAGTGACTTCATTAATGGAGTAATATGCCTCTGTAAGGTACGCCTTTTTAACAAATTGTCTATATGCATACGAGTATCACAATTCCGTTTAAGCAAATATTAATTACACATTATTAATTTCCGTGCTGGGGCCAAGCGCACAAGAATATGAAAAATGATGTGCTTCCTCCGTTTTGGGCTGGGAAGTGGCCCAGCTATTATTTAAATGAATTGTTTTGAGCGGACACGAACAACAATAACAACAACAACAACAACAACAACAACAGCAATAGCCATAACAACAACTGTAACAAACAGTTTTGGCTGTTGATAAAAACTTTTTGTGTGTGAGCGAAAAAATTTGCGAGTGGGCGAACAACATTTTTTGATAGGTAGCCACGCCCCTTTGGCGGTCCCTTGCGTGGCTTCAGTTAGGGCCTCAGTTGTGGCCTATCTCGATTATTGTTTAATACGCTGTCATTAATCAATTTGTTTGCCATTGTTTGGGCCCCACGGTAGTTGGATGTCTTTGTGGCCAAATTAATTATGGGCCCAGATCTCAGATGAGTGCCGCGTTTCGGCCCGATAAACACAAAAATGTGCCAAAATAAAACCGAAAGCAAAACACAACCGAAAATGAAAATGAAAATGAATACGGAAAATATAACAACAAGTGCACAAAATAGTGACAAATAATTTGCGGCATAATAAATGACTTTGTTTTGTTTGCTGTAGCGCAAATAATTGATTATGTTACATGAGTCTAAAGGAAAAAAATGAAAAATAAAATCGAAGGAATTAATGGTAAATGTGCCTTTGTTTAACTGGATGTGGCAGACGATATAGTGGCTTAAGGACCATTTCTAAGATGACTTCTATAGGTGTAGATCGTCTCAACAAATTGACTTTACACGGAAACTTCATTAAGCTAATTTATGTTGGGGTAATTTGGAAATTCAACTGAGTTTTCTACAATTGAATAAATATATTAATATTTTCCAAATTCAAAATTAGAACCTTATATATATAGTGACAATTTAAAAAAAAATATTTAAAAATACAAAAACTCAACAAATTTCAAAATACAACATTAAACTATTAATAATAATAAAATATAAAATATTATTAAACAAAAGCTCATTTCAATATGATGTAAATCTGCTCAAAATATTTACTCAACTCATATGCATAGATTTTGCAAAAATGACTTTGTATGCAATTTTTATGAAACATTCCAATTCAAGCGATACGTGAGTGAATTAAGTACATAAAGGATACTTACACACAATAGATTAGTTGGAAGACAAAGTTGCAAACGATTTATTTTAAATGGCAAGTCAATAGAAACAATTAACCAGTGAATAGTAAATAATAAAACACTGTTGCAATTACTAAATGAGTGGGCATTATTTGTTTTATTGTAGGTCAGTTTAGTTATTTGTCAAATTAAAATACAATTTGTGTTTTGCATTGTTCAATTTACCATAGACAGTTGTACAGTTAAAAATACATGCATTTGATATCACAAGTGGCACTTGGCTATTGTTTATCTCGCTTCTTAAATTGCACTTGATGGAAAAATACAAATATTCTATGCAATACATATGCAGAGGTACAATAGGTGTATGTGTGTGTGTTCAATTGCAAATTGCTCAATGTTTTGTATGTTATAAATAATTTATATTATTGCGCCGTTGTCAATAAAGACATAAGTGTGCACAATCAAAAGCAAATCAAACAGATTGACAGCGACACTGAGACAGAGAGCCATAGAATGCCAGAGTGGCAGAGTGCCAGAGTGCCAGAGTGCCAGAGGGTCGGGGGGTCGGAGGGGCAGAGGGCAAGGAACACTTGACGCACAAGCTGCGGTCGCTATAAAAGCGCAAGCAAAGTGCAGGCCATAAAAAAATATGGAAAAAACAACGACGAAATAACAAAACATTTGACACCGAAATCAAATTAACATACACACTTACATATGCCAGACAACAGCAACAACAACAGCAACACTACAGCAACAACAACGACATGGCCGCTTCGCTGAGGCTGTCCAAAAATCACAGTTGGATGTCAAAGACCTGTCAGAGGGGGGCCCCTAAAAAAGAAACAAAACATCAACCTATAACACTTGTAAGTTCAGTTGTATTGTATTGTTGCTGTTGCTTCTGACTGACAGCAGTTGTTGTTGCTATTGCTGTTGTTGTTGTTGTTGTTGTTGTTGTCGCATAGAAATATGAATTTCGTTGAGGTTTGTTTTTTATGTCGCTTGGCATTTACCAAATTCTTGTACGACAAATTGGCATTGTACCAATAAAATGTTTGATTTTTTCCACTCTCACTGAGCTTATTGCCTGCGAGTGATATTCCAACAGGTGTTCGGCATTGCACAACACTGGCACACAATGCGGGCTCGCTTAATGACACTTGACATTAATGACCGACTCTTAAGTCTTGCACGAAATGTAAAGAATGTTGTCCGCAATAAATGCATTACGAATCGATGTCCAAGCATAAATAAATAAGTACAGTATTAAATATAAATATAAACAAAAGCGCTTCCGATCTGTCATTCAGCTGGGCCAACCGCAAATAACAAACCAATCTTGTCAACTAATTAGCAAATTTACTGCAAATACAAGTCGATAAAATAAAGCTGAAACACGCTAAATTTATAATTAAGCAGGCCGGGTGACGGACAGGCTGGCAGTAGAGAGGGGGGCAGATGTAACTCACTGACATACCAAGAGTCAAAACTATTTCGCTTTCAATAAAAGTTGCAGGCAGCTCGTAAAATGCCGCAACGGAACGGAACGGAACGCAACGCAAGCCAAGGCAACATAACGTAACGCTTAACGTAATAGCCTTTCATGTTTGCTTAGTAACCCACATCAATTCTAATCGCCTGTAGCTGTAGCCAACATCAACACACAGATACACACACACACGCACACAGAGAGAGAGAGAAGTTTATCTCTGTTGTAGAGCCACCCACAACATGAGCGCAGAGCTGGCAAACGATTTATGGCATGCTTTCACATACTTTCACCTAGGGAATATTCCTGTCCATGTGCATAGTTGTGGTTTGCCGTTGCCGTTGCTCTTGTGCTACTCGCACTAGTGCTACTTCATCCCCCCGCCCCCCTTGTGCCTGCTCGGACTTGGCCAGGCCAAGAGCGGACAGCGCTGTGGGTGTACGAAGGTTCTAAATATATAGTGCACTGCCCGTTCGCTGTTCTTTATGGGAGCATATTAATTTTGGCATTGAAATGGAGCTGGAATGCATTTGCAATTGTTTAATGTAAGTCATGTGGCTGCTTTGCGGCGTTTACCAACACTTGTGACACTTAGCTTGTTATCAATGTCTGCTTTATCTGCACAAGTTGACAAATCGTTGGCTATGCATTGACCTCAGATATTTGTGTGCATTTTCCGCAATTCGTTAAACAGCACTATTTATTCAATTTCTAATTTATGTTAAACTTGCCGTTTAAATAAAGCAATCACTTCTGACAAATTCTTTGCTTTCTTTGTAGTGCTTTTCAACAAGTTCTACTACTTTTTGTCGCATCAGCTGCTCGCTGGCAAAGTTGTATTTTCAACTTTTGTATTTGTGCTTTCCATATGGATCTGTTAAAACATACAGACATCTGATACTTTAGCCATTATGTCAGCCTGCCTCTTTTTATGGATGCCTTAAACTCTTCCCAACAACTTTTGCTTATAAAAGGTACTTGTATGCATTCATTTTGCAGTATGAATGCAAACAGCAACACCCTCTCTCTCTCTCTCGCTCACACACGCCCCCACACACACTAAAGTTCACAATGCAAACTTTAATTTCTGAATCATAACTTTTATTTTGTCCTACTTTCCACAGACTGCAGACTGCTGGACTTCTTGCCTCCCTCCTGCTATAGTTGCTAGTTACTTAGTTATTTAAGTGCTAGTTAGAGCAGGTAGTTGCATTTAACAGCTAAGTGCTCGACAATGAAGGATTTATAAAGTGACAAAAGCTCTAAAGTCTAAGGTCACACGCATCCATAATGTTAAGTAATCAGTTAACAGATCAGTTATCAGATCATAAGTCAACTTGGATAGATGCATTCTACATTCTTCTACTAATAGTGTATATTTGCCATATGCTACGATAGAAACAAATCATAAAATAGTTAAATTCAGGAATTGTATCCAACCTAATTAATCATCGAAACCATTTAACACTATTTATAAATGTAAAATAAAATTCTTCAGTAATTATTATTGCTGTACTCAATATTCAATAAAAGCCATTTATAAGTAAATATAAAGCCAGCATGATTTTGCAAACTAAAAAGAATTGTTAAATAAAATTCTACAGAAATGTATATGTCTGGAATTTTTGATAATTTATAATAAATATAACATAGAAAATAAACAACAAGATAAGGATTAATAACAAAAATACTAAATAGTTTCATTTGTGTTCCAAATATCAATTTCTAGTACTGGAGACCAGGTTTTATTCAAGTATTTATTCAATTGAACCGCCCAGAATTTCTGGCGAAAGTTTCTTTCCTATATAGTGGGACATTCACCTAGGGAAAGGGCGGCGTCGACATCAACTGGAAAAACACTTTGATTGCAATTTAGTTTATTTTTTTTGTTATATTAGGGCTGTCCGTGTCTTTCTTTCACTTTCTATTTTTCTTTCAAGTCAGTGGAAAAACTTTTTAGCAAACTACAACGGCTGCTTGCCGCAAAGAGAAAGAGAGTCCGGGAGAGAGAACTTAGCATAATTTGGTTGCCGGGCCGGGCTCCATTTAAATGGAGCACAAGTGTAACTAATCTCAAAGCGGCGACGATAGCAGCGACATCAACGTACTTTTTGTGCCTTTCACAAAATGCGGGCTCCGAAATAAAAATACAAAACAAAAATAGGAAAAAAAAAGCAAAATAAAAACCAGAACGAGTACACGAAAAAACCAAAACTAAACTGAGCGGGGCTGAGAAGGAAAAAACAAATCTAAAAGACGGCGTTTACTTTTTTTTTCTTTTCTAGGTTAGCCGCAGAGCGCAGTGTTTGAATGCAAAAAGTAAGGTAGTGGTGCAGCCAAAGGCACCTGTGGTCGGTCGACAGGCCCCCAGAGAGACGAGGCCAAGAAAGAGGCCGAAAAATGTGGCAAGCCAAAGTCGAAGCCGTTCTCGTTGCCGTTGCCGTTGACATTTCGTGCCGTTCGTTGCAATTAAAAGCCGTTAAATGCAGCCAATGTGGGGCAGGCATTGTAATTGATTCGCCAGGCAAGGTATAGAACAGAGCACGAGTAAAAGCTGCTCAAAATTGAATTAACTACGAGCATTACTCAACACTGCCCTGAGCACGATGCCTGGACGAGCATTTAAATTTGCCATAAAGAAATGCCTTTCCTGTATGCACATATTTGTAAGGCACATGTGCATGGTGCATGGGGCAAGGAGTGCTGCCTTGCAACAAGGAGCTCTCCATAAAAGCTACTTTGTTGTGGCCCAACAAAAAGTCGAACTGCATGCAAAACTATTAAAAACTTTGACCTAAATATAATAAAACATAAAATTTACTTACCATCAAGTCCTCTCTCTATATGTATATCTCCAGCATATTCAATGCTGCAACAACGGAGGATGCCAACAAGGTTGGTGAACAAAACAAACTAAACTTCAGGTGGATTGTTGCATGTGGTAAGGTGAACGGAAGGCAGGCTTAACAAGGCAGTTCCGTTCCAGTTTTAACCTTGCAAATTGAGAGGAAATATTCTATTGTAAGATGATTCTCGACAAGGTAACATTTTATTAGTTCACTGCAACACAAATTTTGACAAGAGAAATTTGTCGCTAATATTAAATGCATTTCGTTTGAGATTGAGATTTTTATTCAAATGTTATTGCTAATTAAAGTATAAAATAAAATATTCCTAAAGTTGTTTATTAAAGCAGCTTACAATTCCAAAAAAATCACTTTCATAGAATTCAAATGAATTACTAATTACGTTTCGACAAATTTTGTATAAATTTGTATTATATTGTAGCATAATTTCGTTATTATCGATCAACGTGCATACATATGTGTCAATCTGTATACTTAATGCAACCACATACATTCATCCCAGGCGACATCAAAGCTTCAATTGGAGTTCATCTAAAATGCTGCTAATAACAACCAAACTTTTTCCAAAGGCCCTCCATGAAAAAAGACCTTTTAAGCAGAAATGTTTCGCAAACTCATTAAAATACCAAAAAAAAAGACGAAGGAAACAAACCCAAATATTTATAAAAAAGCAGAGAGAATCAAAAAGATAAGCCCGCACAAAACCACACGCAATCGACAGCGTTGTGTAGAAGTTCCTGGAAATCAGGGTGACGATTTGCCATTGAGGCTCCCACAACTGAGTTGGCTATGCTTGGAATGTGAGTGGAGAGTTGAGAGCACAGAGCTACTTGGAGCTACAAGAATTCGCCTCACTTCACATTGGCATTGATTACAGGCGACGGCAAAGAAAACCGAAACATGAGTGGCAAACAAATTATTACAAGTGCAGTTGAGAAATATGTGGCGGCCACTTATCAACATAATCAACAACAAATACCTGGACACGCCTGAGTGCAACTGCAACAGCAACTTCAGAGGCCGCGAGGGACAGACAAGCACACAAATATTTTGCAACGAGCCATCAACAGTGGCGGCTCCCTTTGTGACCAGGTTCAAGACCTAGGCTAGACCCGGTCTATCGACAGCACCCTATGACGCGCTGTATCCCAAGGAACCCACGATGTGGATGTGGATGTGGATGTGGATGACGACGTCGTCTTGTCACACAGACACACTGTGGGGTCTCTGTTTCCTCAGCTCAACTCTCAAATGTTCCCTTCGCTCTCCATTCCAGCCCATCTCTTCCGTTTGCAATCCCATCGCTTCTCGACTTCATCGTCGGCGACGTCGTCGCTCCGTTTCGTTTTCTGTCAAATGTTTGGCTTAATGATGGCATTGATGGATGGATCACACGTAAGCGGTAGTCATTTAGTAATTTATCTCAAGACATTTCAAATTAATAGACCGCAACTCTCACAATCACTGAGAAAGAGAGTGCCGCTTGCAACTCGCTCCTTGTGATTTCCGAGGATTGCGCAACCTGGTGATGTTTATCACAATAAGCCTAGCGATCCACCAATCTGACGATCCGACCATTAGAAATTATGTGCAATTTTTGTCAAATTATGAAAATTTATTGCATGTGACAGCGACTCTCTCTTGCTCTCGGCGTCTTCAGTCTTCAGTCTTCTCGACACTGTGAGAGCCGAGCTAATTAGTGCAGCTGCCTTGAGTCGCTTAACACTACTTACAATGTCTGCTTGCATTTCAAGCTCGATTAACTTTTAATTAAGCGCAGTTTAGTTAATTGGCCGCTCATTCTCTTGGTCATATGTATGTAAATCGAGCCAAGTAGGGGCTAGCAACCTTATGCCGAGTGTGTCTATTAAAATGAAGGTCAATGCACCTACAACATAGTTGAGTGTGATAACATATGTTAAAAACTTAACTATCAATTGAATTAATAAGCTAATAAGCAACAGAATATTACTATCTTATTCTTCCTGGATCACAATAAATTTTTCAACAATCCTGTTATCGTATTGCCCTCCTCCTAGCTCAGCATTCCTTGCATACTCAATCTTCTCGGCATCAATTTAATACTCAGCCTCTATCACGCGCATTCAAAACAATTCCATCAATTTACAAGCCATTCCCATTCCGATGACAACACCAGCCCAAAAAATCCATTGCCTAACTCCATTTGCCTTGTCGACCAAGTCAATATACACCAGCAATTGTCTAATTAGCTGCCGCAACTGCAACTGCAACTGCAACGTCAATTGCAACTGGAGGCAATGGGAAACCAATAGCAAAGGCATGCAATTGGTATGAAAATGTCGTGTTCAGTGTTGAACCTAAAATCCACGCCGAAAAATAAGAGGAACAACCGCAGCCACAGTGGGACCAATCGCATAAAATGTAAATAATAAAAAATAATAATGGCTAACCCCATTCGTCATTAAATATATGAATGGTTAACTGTTTACTTTAAACAGGAGAGCTATAAGTTGCATAGCCTATAGACAATTTGCACCACTGTGCACTTGGCAGTCGATGGTGATGGTGTCGACGATGGAGCAGAAGATGGAGTTGGCGATGGCGATGCCGTCACGTAATGATCGCATTACGCACATCGACATTGAGGGGGATAGAGAGCAGAGACTGTAGTCTGTAGACTGTCGACTGTAGACTGGAATTGTCGCGGGCTTGGGCATGATAACAAGCCTTCTGGTTGGCTGGCTCGTTATCCTTGTCACATTATCGCCTTAGCCGAATACCGGGCGCGTCTTGAGTGTGCAACATTGTTACGGATAGTCGCCGCCTCTCGCTGTCCTCTCCGGCTTGTGGTTGTTGTGCACGCGCAGCGCCTGCGGTGTTGCAAAGGACAATGGCTTGGCCCTTGCCTCTGCGTGTGCTAGTGCCGGTGCTTGGACCCTTCTCCCTTCTCCCGCCCACCACTCTACTCAACATGGCCACTTGCGCGTGTGTGTGTGTGCTCAAGTAGCGAAAGGCCTTAGGCTTACTATGCTTGGCTCAGCATGGGGACAAGGGGCGGCTTGCAACTGCAACAAGCTGTGGCATTTGTTTTCTTTCTTCTCATTTTTTTTTCTTTTGCGCTACTTCAAGTTTGCCAGTTTGGCGCAACGCCAGCCTGTGGCATACAGTCAGCCAGCCAATGTTGCACTCATTTTAAGGCCACAACGCAGCTGACAAGCAGTCGGACCGACAGACAGACCCCTGACTGCATTTTGCAACATGTTTCAGTATCGCACTCCCCAGTTCCCAGCCCCCGTTTTCCCCAAGGCAGCAATACCCCAGCAACCCAATCCCAATCCCCATCCCCGTGCCAGTTGGGTTTCTGTTTGCGGTCTTCGCTCGACTCTTGCAGGTGTGCTTCACACGGCTTGTCAGTGTCAGCATAAGATTTTTCGTTCGTTATTTTTTCTTTTTCGTTTTTTTGGCTTTTCGTGGTCTATTCGAGAGCATGTGGCACACACAAAGTGGCATAAACTGTTGAGAAATAGCTGTATGCAAATATTTATAGGCTGGCAAAGCGTAGCAAATATCGACTGCCTGGCAAAGTGACAAAGGTCAATACGGACAGATAAGCTCTTGATTGAAAGACATCCTTGAAGAAATCAGATCAAGAGAAAATCAATATTCTTAAAGCAAGTCTCCCAATGATGTATGTAAATATTAAGATATCAAAATTTGCTCTGTTTACAAATTAGAAATAGTATTATTGGTTACCATCATTATTACTTATTTTATTTATCAAAGAGCAATATCATTTGAAACATTTGAAGACAAAACAGAACTATACGAGAAAATTTAGGATTGTTAAAATAAAATAAAAATTAGAATCTTTTTCAAGGACATCCCAGAATTAAGCAACCCTTTAGTTTATTGCAATTATGGTTAATCGTATTAGCCGTCGGCATCGAATCTGTATTTTCTATATAGAGTGAATACCTGCAGGCTTGTAATCTTTTACAAATCCCAGTCAACATCCAATATGGCTCATCTCTCTTTACTAATCCGTCATCGAGTTCAACAACCTGTGAAAATGCTCTCAACCCAACTGCCCGAAAACTGTCCAGCTCAAAGACAAGTCAGGTTGCCAACGCTTGTCGCATGGTCAGCTCGGGCAGCGCATCAAAATTAATGATGCAATGAAAGCCACTAAATACCCCCGAAATGCAACAGGGCCACTGATAGAGTTGTAGATATGGGGCAGGTGTCGCACAGCCCATGTGGTACACGTGGATGACGTTGACGGCCGTCAGTGGAACATTTTGCTGATGTGCAGTGCGGAACAAAAGGCTTGTGGTTAGCCACCATGGCCATCACTACCTGTTATTTTGTTGTCCGGCAACGAAAAGTCCATATGTCAGGCGAGATTGCAACAAAAACAACAACGACGACAACGAGGTAAAATCAATTTCAGCGCAACAGCAACAAGCAGCATTTAAAACGGATTTGTAACGCCAACAAATTAGTTACGCCAAAATGCAGCTGCGCAGTCGCACGACCCACGTAACCCCAGTTGCCATCCACGAGTTGCGAGACCACAGCGCACTGGACAACTGCAGTGCCAGCTACCTTACAGGTTTCTTATTGAAAGTGCGGAATGTCTATGGAATAATATGGAAATGCGTAAAAGCAGTCAAATGAAAGATACCCTGTAGTCAGTCAAACTGTGTACAAAGTAAAAGAGGGAGCTTCAGTTTCTCGAAGATTTTAAAATATTTAAAGACATAAAAACCAATCTTATACTTAAGCTAGGAGCAAACGTAATCCATTATCCAATTAAAATAAAAATATATTCCAAGTTTCATCTAAACAGACAATCGGCCATAAAACATGCTTGTCAATCTACTATCAAACTACCATCCGGATATGATTTTTTTATTCCGCAATGAACACAATTCAATTATAATGTAATATTTCATAGACCTCCTCTTCAATACTCGTCCAGGGTATATGAATTAATATACATAAGCATCGACATTGCCCATTGACACTGCCCTGGAAACAGAACGGAAGGTGTAGGCGACACAGTTGAGATGTAGATTACAGACCATCAAGAGAAAGAGATGGAACCTAAACGAAAGAGACAGAGCTTTGGCTCTTGGCAAACGCATTATGGGTCACTAAGCCGCATCTCCATTGTTGTCCAAAGTCAATTGACTTCTTCGGCGCACACTCACACTTTTTCGCTTTGCCTCTATTCCTTTCCACTTCTAGTTTCTAGTTTCTGGTGGCATGTGGCATATGGCATGTGGAGTGGGGCAACAACAAGTGCAGTCATGATTGACATGCAACACGCGCTGTGGCGCCCACATTGGGGGCATGCTACTCGCACTACCACTACCACTTCGCACCACCGTCGCTCTTGGCTTAGTTTATAAACTGAACTGAGCTAGAGTTCTTTTTTTCCCAGCTTTTAGTTTTCTCTAGTTTTCCATGCTATGTAATTGAAATTACGTGACACTTTGCATATGCACTGGATTTAAATTGAGTTTGGAGTTGCCCCATGCGCCGTCTACTTGGTAGTGGAAACGTGGCGAGCGGGGCTGAGGCATGATTGCGTGCCCATTGTGCCACGCGTGTCTTTGGCATCTGTTGTTGCATTTGTTGTTGTTGTTGTTTTTGCCTGCTGTTGTGGTTAACCGAACGTAGGTGGCAGCCCCGGACTTTAACAAGTGCATTCAAGTGCAGTCGAGAGAATGAAAAGTTTCCCAATCGACAAAGATGAAGATGAAATGAAAGTGGAAATGAAAATGGAAATGGAAACAGAGACGGCGACACACACGTGTTGGCTGCTCTCGAAGGAGAAATAAAAACCAAACTAATTAGTTGCAGGCGTGCAGACTTTTTAAAAAGAAACAGCGGGCTATTTTTTTATTATGTGCAGGATTATCAACAGGGAAGTTAACTCTGTCTGCCTGCTTACATAGATTTATAAGTACAAATACAGCAAAGCCAAAAAACTCAAAATTAATTTAAAAAAATTTTGTCAGAAGTGGGATTTGAACCCACGCCCTCAGAGAGGACCAGAATTCTCAAACAACACCCTTCTATGAAGGGTAAGAGTTAACAGCTCTTGAGTCTGGCGCCTTAGACCGCTCGGCCATCCTGACTTATGCGAGGCGACCGTCCCAAATTGACGATATAAATGGAATGCTTGCTGAATATATTAAAATCCGCTAAAAATAATAATTAATTTATTGTATTAGGTTTTAATAAATTTAAGTACATAATATATGCAATTTTTTCATCTACATGGCATAAATATAAAATTACATTATATAATATCTACTCTTGAAACTATTTGATCTTTCTAAAAAATTGTCTTTTTATTCTAATATTGTAACAGCAAATAAGTCTCTTAGTTTACATAAGCGAATAACATAAGAACCCTACACGTATGTTCTAAGTTTCTTCTATAAGAAGAAACTTTTATTATTTAAATATTATAGCAAATTTTGGTGCTAAAAAAAATTATTGTCAGAAGTGGGATTCGAACCCACGCCCTCAGAGAGGACCAGAAATCTCACACAAACACCCTTCTGCGAAAGGTAAGAGTTTATAGCTCTTGAGTCTGGCGCCTTAGACCGCTCGGCCATCCTGACACGTTGGCAACGATCAGATTAAAATTGACCTGTAACACAGATTGTATGGATTTTTTTAATACTAAAAAAACATTTCAGTTAAGCCCAACTAATGTTATAAATAAATTTAAAAAGGTGCACCTTTACAATCTAGTAATGCAATACACGCTGATGGAATCAACCAAATATTGTGTTTTACTATATCTGTGCTCACTCGTTTTGTTATTGCTAGATTTAGTTATGCTAATAAACAAGAAAGAAAATGTGTCAATTAGTTCAAAAAAAAAAAAAAATTTGTCAGAAGTGGGATTCGAACCCACGCCCTCAGAGAGGACCAGAACGCTCATACAAACACCCTTCTATGAAAGGTAAGAGTTTATAGCTCTTGAGTCTGGCGCCTTAGACCGCTCGGCCATCCTGACATGTTGCAAAAGATGAGCAAACTGCCAATGTGTTATATACGATAGAATGTTAGCTAATTATAGAACAAGTGAACGAAGAAATGGTTAGATAAAGTGAAGGCGACAAAAAAAGTTTTATAATAAAACAAACAATTGTGTGCGTATGTGTGGGTGTAAAAAAAAGCTCGCGATCTAATCAAGTTTGATTTATGCTTGTTGCTATGCTAGATAGAAATGTTTTTAGAAATGCATAAGTTTAGATATTGGGCGTACAGTATTGTATATAAATCTATGCACAGTAAAAGTAATTGTTAAGAAAATAAATCATATGTTTCCATTTAAAGAAAATTTAAACTAACATACATTTTTTATAAATAAAAATTTATTATTATACGTATATTCAGATAGTGTGTACTAATGTCAAATATGTTAAATCAGAATCAGAAGAATTAACTAAACAATATTGCAATAACATTAATAATTCAAAATTCTTTTGATTTTACTTATTCAATCAATTGCACAATTAAAATGGATATTGTGATACTGAGTAAGGCCATGAATTTCAATTGATAGTTTATGTATTCAAATAAAGTATTAAATTTATCAATAAAAAAAAGAGCAAATATCAATTTATACTTTGTAAATAATAACTTCCATTATATAATTACTATAAGTTGTGCTTACCACCAGTTATTGTACAACAATTTATGAAGCATATTAAAATATTTTTCAATTCTGATGGTTGTTGAGTATCATGATGTTTCGCCAGTATTTGCAAATACATGTGCAGTGTCAAATTTCAGTGACCATTTTATGGTCGGCTAAACGTTATTAAAATGTAACCTGAGCGACGCTTCCGGCAGGGTAATCAAAGCGAACTGCGGTGTGGTTGTGGCTCTTGCTGCCCCGGGCCACATCATAAAAATCACACAAGCCGCAGTCAACAATTGATGCGCCACGGGTTCAAGTCAATTGCAGTCGGCAGACGGCAGCCAGCAAATCGTCAGCGACGCGTGCTTCGACCCAAGATGAGTTGCTAACCACAGACTGGAAACCCGGATTCAGATTCATCTCTCACCCTTCTCTCACACTCGTAACCAGCAATCCAGGATGCGTTTGCCTGTTGTAAAAAGAGTATTCAATTCTCGCACATGTTATGCTATCAAATGCAGCTCCAGCAGTTCAACTGTTGCCTGCGGCTCTCACTGTGAATGTGGCTGAAGTTGTGAAGTTGAGGCTGGGGCTGTGGCTGTGGCTGTGGCTATGGCATTGAAATCGACAGCGAGCAGTCACTTCAAGCTCTTCTCATGCAAAACGCATGAAACAATGGGACTTACGTGCTTCCAGCTGTTATGGCTGCAATCGGATACATCAGCCTAAATGGGATACATGTGCACCGGCTCTTGCAGCCAGTCAGCCAGTCAGTCAGTCAGCCAGAGTCAGCCACTTGCTGGTAAATGGATTTTGGTCTCTGCATTTTAAACGGTAATGACAGACATAAGCTCCCTTTAGGACAGTAATCCGTTCCCGGTCTCACTATGGATTTTTGGCCAGCCAAGCCAAAAAGTTTGTTGTGTTAATTTTCAATGCATATAAATTCATTGGATGCTCCTGACGGGGGGAACACAGCATCAGTGTCGTCTCGAGTGCGTTGTGGGGCGTCGGTTTTCAATAGCCACAAAGCCACACCAGTTCAACACACCAGGGCAGGTCAGAGTCTGGCCAGACAAACTCAGCAGAGACATGTGCAGTTAAAACAGTCTACATTCCCTGCCTTGGCCTGTCGCTCAGCCTGTCAACGTAGTCTGGTAATCGAAGCCTTTGCTGCTTTCCGTCCCTCCACCCCATGTGCTGCCCATCGCACTAAGTAATTGTATGCCTTTAATTGTTCGTACTATTTAAGTGGCTATATGCCGCTTGACTACAAGTTCATGCGTCGATTATGATGCACAGACGGCTTCAGTAGTGAGCGAGGTGCGTCTCAATTGCCATTAAGGTATGCTTAATGCTTCTCGAGTGATTAAAGATAATTTACCTTATTGCAAACAAAGCAGACAATCGCTTAACATGAATTACATAATATGTAAATTGTTGAACAATTATGTTAAATACTAACAACTTAACAACTAACAACTTGTCTTATGAACACATTTCGTATAAAATAGGGCTAGCAAGCAATAAATATTTTAAAATATATACTGTTGCTCATAAAGAAATATATATAAATAGTATACATGGTTTAAAAATAACAAATACACACACATTTTCGACCAGAGTGTTTATCACTTTCATCTGTCTTGCTGCTCCTAAAGAAATAAAATGTGTTATATACCAAATAAGTGACTGTCAACAACACTTATCAGTTTTACTTTATTTGTGGTAGTAAATAAACAATAATAAGAAATAAAAAAAATTATAACAATAAATATGTATATATTAAATAATTAAAAAAAGTGTTTTCACTTGGGCTCGTCCGGGATTTGAACCCGGGACCTCCCGCACCCTAAGCGGAAATCATACCCCTAGACCAACGAGCCAGTTGAACAGTGCACGATAAGTTCGGTTCATAAATGAAACGATGTTGTGCTTCAAGTCTTTAACTCTAGATTTTGTTGCTGTTGTTGACTACGTTATGTAAATTATTTGTTCAGCGAATAAAAAAACCTGTTTGCAGCAACTTTATCAATGGCAATACGATTACATTAAATATTTTGGTAGCTTCTTAAGTGGCGATCGAACGATCGTTTTGTCACATTGTGTTGCGATGTTGACCAAGTCATCGACTTTATTGGCAATTGCAATTAGCTGTTTAAGCAAGTTTTGTGCTTACAACTGTTCGTTCCCATGCATGGCACTCAGCGCTAATCAAGCAGTACTTGACCCAACATATGCCACATCCGCCAAATTGCATTGATTGGCACTCCGCCCATATGCTGGATACCCGATAAATCTGAGTTTGGCAGTGCCAGCTGTGCCACACAGACCAAATTATGCGCCACTGTCCATTTGCCAAAGTCGCGAACGGGTCGCGTAGAGTCATGTCGAGTAGCGGCCAAAAACCCAGCCTGCAACCCGTACCCAGGAGGAACACACATCCTTTGGACTCTGCTGCGCCTTATGTCACTGATTGTAATCTCTCGAAGCGCTGCTCGTTAACATTATTGTGCGGCTGCTCGGTAATGCATTGGTCTTTGGTCTTTTTTATTTTTTGGCTAGCTGTTGCTTTTTTGTAGTGTAACAAATCATATGCCAAGAGGAGGGTGACCCGCATAAACTCACTTGATTCGCTGTGGTTACCCTGCGCCTTTTGGCTGCCAATTCTATGTCATGCACAGTGGTAAAAAAAGGAATGCACATTTAATGTACATTAAATTAAGTGAATATCGAATGTAAGTAGAGTAATTATAAGTAAGCAAAGAAATTAAATTTCTTCAAATATTGAAATCAATTGAAAGACTAATTTTAGACTATGCAATTTACTCATTGAAAATACCATCATATTAAAAGTGTATTTTATTAAATTAAAATAAAATTAATTTTCAATTTCTGTAATGTATAGTAATGATATTTTGCAAATGCAATTAGGTTATTAAATTTACGAACGTTATGTGTGAGTTGTTATTCAACCTTTGCCACTGTGCGATGACTTCTATCTGTTTTTTATGGCACTTTCTCCCCTCTTGTTTACGGCTGCCTTTTGTTCTCAGGGCCTTGCAAATATTTGAACAAATGCTTAGGAGAAAAAGCAGTGGCAGGCACATCAAAGTTGGCCCAGTTGCCACTGTTTGGAACTCATATGGTCAGTTTTTCAATTTATGTCCTCGGTAAACACACTTAAAATTTCTTTGAAACTGTTAAGGTACGTGAGAGAGTTGATAGCTTCATTAGTGTTTAGGGGTTGCAACCCCCTCGCCCAGCCCTGCTCCCTGCAGAAAATGTTTTTTATGTCTTAATTCTGCTAAAAAGTTGCATGGCAATTTGAAGTGGTGGCTCTCCGGCAATGAAGAACTGCGGGCAACCCCCCGCTGCTAGCCTGCCTCATTTGTTACGTCACAGCTGTTATGATTTTGCTGGGCAGGACAGTTGGACCCGCTGCCAACGAGACTCCTTGGTGGCTTGTAAGTGCTGTTGTAATTAATATGTAGCCACTCAATCTATGCAAAGGTTATTTCTACTTGGTGGCTCATTTAAATTCATTGCGTCTCTGACAAACTCAGAGAGTGCGTATTTTCACTCCTCAATGGATTTCCATTTAACATTTGTACAGGAACTTTCTTTCAATTATTTATTTCAACTGAGCTTTGGGTTATTTCTTTATTCCGATAGTTAAGGCAAGGGAGGCTTCACTTTTGTGTGTTGCACTGTAGTTGACAGCACAGTTTCTTCGCTAATGGCTCAGGGGATTTGACCCCACTCCGAGGTCTAGATGTCTGAGCTTGATGATGCATAATAAAGCAAAATTATTTAATGCTGTATATGGGGGAATGAAAGTGTTCTAGGATATTTCAAATCCCTATAAGCAGGAATCCCTATAAGCAGGAATATTGTCGAGCAGCTTTGAATTATTTAGACTTATTCCATTCCTTTGTTCAGTCTATATACATTTTGAAAGTATCTTCTTTATTTGATATTTCTCGAATGTTATTACTAAAGATGAAGATAATGTATCTATATAGAATACTTCAGATGCCACAATAGATAAATTGTCTCTCTTAATTCGAAGCCATATTTTACACTTATTTAATCCAATTTGTAATTAAAAATGTTGTAGGCTAAAGCCAAACATTAAATAGAATTTGTGCCAGCTAATATTTGATACAAAATTACCTAGTGTGGGCAACGTACTTAACACATCAACTAACTTGACTTGTTGTGCATTATATTACTCTATGTCAGATTACCGAATCTCTTGATTGATTTCCATCAACATGGATCACACTGAGCTACTGCTGTGCTATAGATGAATTCCCTAAGCCACCCAAAAATGCACTCAACTTGGCTCTGACTTGAAGTGAAGTCAACTTATGCAACATTAACACTTACTGCACACGTCTTGTGACTTGTGTCTTGCCAGAGCGGATGCGAGGCAAGCTGTGGCAACCTTTGCCCTCTGGCCACCACACATTACAATGCGCCACCCATTCCAACTTGAACTCCAAGCGTCTTAGTCATAGTCATTCGGCTGTCGGTTGTCTTCATCTTCATCTTCATCATCATCATCAAAGCCCGGGCGACTTTAGTGGCCTTTAACAACGTCTGTCTCCTACTACCTCGTCGACTCCTCTTGGCTGTTTACATAACCATGGCGGCATGCCACTTTAGTGGGCGTGGCCATCATCAACGGCAACAATAACAACAGCAACAACAACACTGTGTTAAATTTAATGCACGACCATATAAAGCACTCCCATATGCACTCCTCCGATGAGGGCATGAGCTGCAAGCCCTGTAAGATGCCCTTTCATCAGGTTTAAGCCATATATTTCGCGACTAGCGATGTCGATCATCATGAGATGCTGCCAAAGATATTTCGAACCCATAATTACGCTCTTTGTATAAAATATATATATATAGAAAAATGGTTCATAGTCTCCCTCGTAGTCTGGCACAGAAAAAGAACGAAGAAGATGGCTCGAGATCTAGACACGTTTTTTCTTGCTCCTCGGCCAACGATCTGAGTATGATTTAATGGGCAGACCGAACCACGAGGGTCTGTATTTGTTGCAGTTGTTGTTTTTGTTGATTTTCCTGTTGAAAGTGATTGTATTTTATAGATTGTTTAACTTGGTCTTGTAGTTGTTGTTACTCTGTGTTTACTTTGCAAGCAACCAGGCAACATTTGTGGCTGCGGCCTGAAAGCCTTTAAGACTGACATCTAAAGGTTAGCGCGAAGACGAAGTCATGTAGTGTGGTCTGACAATTACCTGAGATGGAAAGTGCTAAAATGTATCTATAATAAATAAGTAAGGGAAATTACATAACTCAAACAATTTGGTGAACGAAGTGATAGTCAGTTGTTGGGATTAGTTCAAGTGGCTTAACTTTTTTGTGAGAAAAGTTTGCTCTCATAACAAAGAAATACGATTATATAATATATTGGATAGAAGTATTAGAAAATTGTTAAAAGTTCTCTGTAGGTTCTTTGTTTGGAATTTTTAATATATTTTAAAGTAGCTGATTATAGTTCAGTTTATATAATTTAAAAAATTAGATTGCAATTGAAGATAGCTACCTCATAGATTCTTGTAATAGAAAAAAGTGAAGTAGTTAAGACAAGTCTAACATTCGCAATACGAAAAAGATTTTAAATCTTTTATGAATGCTTACGTGTAATCATCGATATCGTCTTGTAATCACATTTGTAAGCAGCAATATCTCAATGTTTATCTTCCTGAAATATGAGCAAACTGTAAACTATTCTTATCAATTCAGAGCACTCCCTTGGCACGCTTGTAATTTATTTGCCCCCCAATTGCGAGTGCTGCAGGTCACATGTGGCAGCCACATATAGTATATAAGTTCGTAAATGCGAAAATAGCAGCAACACGTTGAGCTGCTGCTGCTGTTCAAATGAATCCCAGAAATGAGCACCACAGCACAGCGCAGTAGCAATCCAGCGAGCATATCATCAAAATTTATAAAGCTTTACCCCCGCTCGCATCATCGAATGGCCAAAAAGCTTAGGGCAGTAATGCGCCCCTAAAGTCGAGTGGCAAAACGGTAAATATATGAATTGGCTTTTGAGCTGGCCATGGGCTTGGGATTAGAGAGGCGACGCTCTCCCGCCAAATGGCTTTATGTGCTTCAGTAAATTTACACCTCGTAATCGAGATGAGTGGACACGGCCAGCGACTGGACCAAACTGGTCAACAGACTAACAGGCTAAAAGCAAAGGGCCAAAAGGACCGAGAAATAAAATGATAAAGAGAAAACGAAAATGAAAGAAAAAAGTAAAGGAAAGCAGATCCATCTGTTACATGCCAAAGATTAGCGCTTGGTCTAAGTGTGGGTTGAGTTTGTGATTGGGGTTTTTGTTGCCGAAAATCTGTCGCACAAATTTTCATTTTTATGAGCGTGAAGTCAACATTAAAGCCAAGCATTTTGGCCATTTGAGTTATGGGTCAAACAGAAACAGCCAAACAGCAGAGCTGAGCAGAGCAAATGGGAGGGGAGCATTTCCAGTTGAGCTGGGCCTAGGCAATTATATATAACAACGGCAGCAGTACAAAACAGCAGCAGGCTGGCAAACACGTACATCAGGTCCAATGAATGGTGTTTGCCACAACAGTGCACAGTGCATCAGTGCAACACTGCAATGCGGGAACACTGCAACTGTGCAACAGTGCAACAGCATCAGGAACACCATTAACTGATTTGCATTTCAATCTTTGCCCGACGCTGGCGGCATGTGTTTAGTTTCGGAAAACCTGTTTCTCGCTTCTACTTCTCCTTCAAAGAAGAAATCTGCCAGCTGCACTAGGCACTGGCACTAGGCACTAGAGATGAGCGCGTGACACGAGCACGCACTTCGCCAAAAAATCCATTGCTAATCCAGATTGAAATCGTGACTGTGCTCAAGTTGAAATGATGAAGTATTGTGGCAAGGTAAGCTCATCGCTAGCAACAGCCACGTTTACGTTGAGGGAGAAACAACATCACTTGATAAGTGAGATCCCGACCCTCGACTTCTTGTGCTTTGGTTTTGCTTGCACCGTGACTTAAAATGCAAATGAAAATGCAATCATTGTTTAATCTCGTACAGCGCCAGCAACAAGCAAGCTTGCAACTGCAACAACTACAACAGCAGCAGCAACAGTTGCTGTTGTTACGATCGCCAGTGATGCATCCATGGGTATCACAACAACTATGAACATGTTTGCCATGCCCGAGACGAGATTCAGGAAGCTTCAGCTGCAGATACACCATTTTTGATAATATTCAAAGAGGCATCGAGATGGCGATGCTGCTGAAGCTGTTGATGGTGGTTGGAGCCGCTTGAGGTGGCGGCGGTGGCGGTGATGATGGTGCCGACTCATGTACACACAGCATCCCATCCATGTTACCCAATTCAAGCTCAGCCACCCGCGTTCTCTGCGCCATCCAAGTGGTGCAACCAAAAGTTGCGGCTCTGTGATAAATTCTTGGCATGGCTGCACAGCTACGATGGATACCTACAAGACTTTTCTATCAAATAACATGAAAATTAGATCGCATTTTGGGATTTCTGCTGCTGCTGTTGCAGACATTGCCGTTGTCATAAAGAAAAAGAGAACCAGCAGATTGGCTAAGGCTGTCTTGGCTCCTTCAATGTGGTAGATAGATTATGCTGGCTACAGATGTAAGAGCTAGACCACAAGGCAACTAGTTGCATGCAGATACTTTAGCATGATAAAAAGTACATTTCAGAATGCATTCAATTTGGAAATTTTGAGCAGATGAATAGCGATTATTAATAGTGATCTCTTTTAGTAGTGAATTCTTATGTATAGCAAAAAATATTATGGCATAGATTTGTTTTTATAATTGAATACAAAGTAAATTTAAATTAATTTAAATTTTATATTACATCTAATTTTATTAGTATATACAAAGAATAAAACAAGAAAAAAATATTATTTAATTAGCTCAATTGTAGATACAATTTATGTCTTGCAATTTTTACAATATCTTTTCATTTTCTATATACCTTAGTAAGTTGAAAAACTGCGCCAAAAGTATGTAAATTGTATACACATTAAATATTCGCAAAATTAATTAATGAACTCTTTCAACTTGCGAATCCTTTAAAGATTTTAAAATGTTAATAATAGAGATAGAATTTGGGCGGCAGAATAGCCGAAGCACTCGGCACGTTTCGACATTTAATTTGTATCTAATTTAAGGCACTTCTGCTCACTCCAGCGAATTGCGGGCCAAGGCCACATTGTCCGTCCAGTGGCCACTTGGGCGAGTATCAGTTTCAATTTCAGTTCAGTTCGAGTTCCAGCTTCTAACCTTCGCAACAAGCTAATTGGCAACGCCTTCTGCCACTGCAAGTGACAGGAAACTTTCATTCCCAGCGCCGGCAAACTAATTAACCTGAAAACCAAAAAAAAATATATGTTTTTTTTTTCCAAGGAAATGAAACAATTTCGCGCGCACACACACACATTCATAGAGGCTTATAGAGAGTGAGACCCTTAAAAAACACATTTTATTTTAAGGTTGGCTAGCAAAAAAAAAAAACCGAAAACAGAAAACAGCGGCAAATGAAGCTGCTTATGCCCAGCAGCCCAAAAAGCGAAAAAGAATAAAGTAAAGCTAAACCAACAGGCAGCTGCCGCTTATCCGCATCCTCCGTGCGGCATGAGGCATGCGGCAAGCGGCATGCGGAATCCTCGTCAAGGCCGTTTGGAGGCGCGCACAGAGCAAGAGCAGCAGCAACCACAAGCTCGGCCTCGACAACGGCCTGCCAAAGACTTCGACAACAGTAAACAGCGGCTCCCTGCTCCAGCTGAGTTCCTTCTCCTGTTGCCCCTTGTGGCACATCAACAGCCTCGTTGTCATCGTCATCGTCATCATCATCGTCATCGCCATCATCATCATCATTGTCATCGTCGTCGTCATCATCGACGTTGTCGTCGGCGTTGTCGTTTATCTTGGCTTCATTATCGCTTCATTAATTGCTAATTAACCATGTTCTACATGGTCCAAGGGAGTGAGCGAGAACAGCTCGTCCACAACGTTGAGTTTTATAAAATGTGCAAGGCGTGGAAAATATTGCCTAGCTCTCCTCCCTCCTACCTCGTCCCTCGTCACTCGCTTTACTTGTACCCCATTTGGTTGGCCTTTTTGTAAGTGCAAATAAGTCGAAATCATGCCAAGTGAACGCGTCCCACGTTTTATCGCGCTTTAATCTAATGCAATTTGTAAATGGCATCAGGCGGACACAGGCCCAGTCGAAGGCAGTGCCAGAGTCAGCTGGATGTTTGCTGGATGTAATATAACTAGGGCAAAGGGTCCCCATTAGTAGTACCATTATCTGAGTTTGAAGTCTCTGCTCTGTCTCTCAATTGAAGAGAGGTGCTCGGCTCTGTACTCAACAGTCTCTGCCACTTGCCACATAAATTAAAGCAAATATTTTTGCTTATTTATTTGCCTGTTGCTGTTGTTGACCAGCCGCAGGCCAATTAATTAATTTATGAAAGCAGCCAGCAAAATATACACAAAAGTAGAGGAGAAACAGAGCGAGTCAGCCAACGAGAGAGGTAGAAAGTCAGAGAGAGTGGTAGAGTGAGAAAGTTGCACAATCAAAGCGCATAGGAAATGAGATCTAAAGTGAATATGCTAAAGAAAAAAAATTAAAAAAAAGGAGAGAGAATTAAAAAGCAAAGGCAGCATCTAGTCAATAACAGTCATATGAAAGTGAAACATGCTTAGCACATCAAGTTCATACTCATTTTTGACGTAAAATTAAAAACTCTTTAAGTTAACCAGAAGTTGTAACCAGAAAAATGCATTGGTTTTCTGATACATTTTTTTGAGTGTGCAATAAAGGATTTTGTTTATAAATTAGTGTAATTAATTCTCTGGAAGATTATATAGTTAAACAGCAATTAAGTCAGATTGTTAAAATAGTTTCACAGTTTTTTTTTCTCCCCTCGATCCGTTTAGTTTCTTCACAGTCGCTCTAGATCCATTTTCAATTATAGAACTTAATTTCTTTATTTTATTTCATCTCTGCTTTATCTCAAAGATCACCTCGGTTTATCTGCAAATTTCAGAAGTAACTTCGGTTTATTCCCCATTTTTAACACCGCTCATGTTGCTCTGTGCTAATATACCGGGTTGTGGTAAGCCATCTTAGACAAAGCATATTAAAGCCAAGAGACAACGGAGGGCTGTGCAAATGCGTACAACGCCTACGGTGTTGACTCTTGTTAAGGCCACGTAAATAGGCAAAAAGGATTTTCCACTTGAAGAGTGCCAAAAGAAGGCAAGAAAGAAGCAGGCCATGGCGCACAGGTCTTATTCAAGGCAAGGCGCTGGCTTTTAACACTGTTGCTGTTCTTCCAGTTGGCTGCTTTTTGGCTGCCAACTGTGGCGCCAAACCGCAAAAGGCGCAACGCGCCAGCGACTGGTTAAAAGATTAACAAGGAGCAGTCACAGGAGCAGCAACAGGAGCAACAAGCTTCAGACCAAAGTCAAGTCAAGTCAAATCGAGTTGAGTTGACGCCTTGAAAGTGACCAGGCCCAGTGCTGGCCCTGGTCATAGTTGAGGTCGTGATGTTGCCCTCTGCGCGCGCGTTTAATTAAATCAAAGTTAATTAATGCTAACGTATTCATAAACAGGGTCATCAAACACCAAAACGCCAGTCAGTCACTTCAGCCAGTCGACAAAGTCCTTGAGTCGCCATCGCCTGTCTTGTTGTTGTCTTTCACTTTGTATAATTATGTAATATTTTTGCTCGACGGAGCTGCTGAATATGCAACAGCGAAGAGGCCTTAGCCTCAACCCCACCGCAGTGGCAGCTGCTTGTCAGAAGCAGGAAGTCGCAACAGTGGCAGCCACTCGATGATGCAGCAGCAGCGGCAGCGGCAGCGGCAGCAGCTGGAGTCGCGTCAATGAGCATCGCTTGTTCCACGGTAATTATGACAAAAAGGCTTAAGAAAACTTTTCGGCTTTGTGCAATTAAAAAGGAATTTTTCAAATATTTATATACATATTTCCAAAAAGATACAATTAGAAGGCGTGCGGAGTGAGGACTGGCTGACAACACTGTCATCGCCGTCGTCATCAGTGGAATATTGATTGAATTTTGAATGGGAATTCAACGGGTTGACCTTAACTTCAAAGTCGGTTTGCTTTGGTTTGGTTTTTGCTGCGTGTTTTCTGGAATTTAATTAGCCGCGAGTTTTGCTTCTTTTTTTTATTCCGCTTTTTGGGGTGGGATAAATCTGGTTTATGAGTTGGGTAGGCAACAAAGTTTGAGTTGTGAGTGGAGTTGGAGTAATATTGTGTGTGGCTAAGACAGTTTACAAAAGTTAACAAGCCAGAGTTATTCTAAGCCAGAAAAGGGTGAAATACTCGTATCATAACTGAGCTGCTGCTAAGACAACTTGTCTGTCACTCTCAGTGCTTCGGTAAGTACTCTGGAAAGGATTGAGTTTCTCTCCAATGCTAGTGCTGTTATGAATTCCATCATTTGTATATGCATTGACGGATTACATATAAATAGCCACAGAAATGCATTTGTTAAGCTGTCGACAATTGGGAATGTTCCATTGAATAAATGTAAAGCATTAAAAACTCTCGTTAAGTTCGTTGTACATCCCGATATTTTAATTTTCATATTTTGACACGTAGAGCAGGTTGCGTGTGGTAAAAAGTATTTAAATAAATCAACACGCAGCAAAAATAAATAAATGCGGCTAAAGTAATTTATAGGTAAACAAAGCAACAACAACTATAGTTTATGTTCATGCTTACAGAGCGCTTGGAATGACATTAACTATTAATCCATAATCCCATAGACAAGTATGTTTTAAACTCAGCTCACTTATGGGACGGACCCACAAAACCTGGATGCGTTGAACGTATCCTGGATTTATGTATGTAACAGTTGCGCCCATAAATACATCAGATAGCTCAACGAAATTAAAACTGCACTTTAAAGGGAATTACGACTGTGATATTATACAAATGTATTTACACCAGATGCATGTAGATGATAATAGGGGAACTGAGTGCAGGAATTGATGCTGGAATTGGGCTGACAGCTCTTATGACACGTGCTCAACTTTTCGAAATAATATTTCCCAATTAAATCTTTATTTATTAGTTGAATACGATCACAAGTTTGTAAATGACTATTAATATTTGAAGTATTGTAATTCTTTTATTTTAGTGTTTAATCGCAGACGTTTAAAGTTCTCAAAAATGTCGTAAAATTATTAAATAGTTTTCAATTAAACTAAAGATTATACCTATTTTTTTAACTTATTTACTCAATACACAATAATAGATCTGTATAATTTATCACCGTTTTGTAATAAAATAAAAAGGAGGGGAATCATCCAGAAGTACCCAGTGTATTCATTGAATACAAGACTAACCCGGCTAAACTACATGACAATGTACAAGTTTTCAAATGCGGCGATGAAAATTTGTTTCTCTTGTAGGAAATTTATTATTTACAGATTCCTCGTTTGTTGTTCTGCCTTTTTTATTTTGACCAAAACAAATATTTTTAGTTGAAACTATGTGAGTGGGTATTAGTAGAACTCGGGTACATTTCATAGTATGAACATTTATATCAAAGCGTCCCCCTGCCTCGCTATAGGCCACTGTTGTTGCTGTTCCGAGTGAGAACGGAGAACGCTGAGGGATTGGGGCTGGCAACAAACAAACAGGGTAAACACTATCTAAGCAATAAAACATTCAAAGGATTAAATACTTTGGTAGAACCGCTTAAAACATTTCCAAAATAGTTTCGACTCTCCCACATACACGCCCCCAAATAGGAGAACGACAACAATTCAGACGATGAATACAAATTGGGAGCTAGGGGTAAAAATTGGGATTGCCGCTTAATGCTGATTCCGATGTGCATTTATTCCAATAAAGTATTCAAAAGGGGACATGGCGTGATCTATAAAAAAGGGCGAAAGTGAGGGAAAATGTTTTAATTATTCTATGTAGACAGGTTGGCATAAGTATTGACAAATGTGTTGTGTTTAGATAGATCTAAAAAGGTTATTTATTGTAATAAAATACATTCGATTTATTCAATTGATATTTAGTATTTGAATTGCACTCTTAATTTCTAAATGTTATACTCTCTATTCTATATGATCAAGTACAACTTTTACCATAATTTTTAAAACCAATTTTAAACTTTCTTGGTGAAGTTTGCATAGATGATGGATGATGGGAAGTAGCTGCTTCTATCAAACATTTCTATGGCAAAGGAGCACTAAAGGAAGGCATTTTAGTTGGCAATTCCCACAATTGCGTTTCTTGCATTCATAAGGCAACGAGATTTTTCGAAACGAGAAACGCAGACAGAAATACTTATATCCAGGAGCAGGACATGCTGGGAATAACCGCAAGGACTCAAAATGGACAAGGAGTTGTATATCAAAAAATGCATAAAAAGAGGGGTAAAAATGTTTGCTAGTCGCTGCACTGGGAGCTTTTCCGGCAAACCACTGGCAACTGGCAACTGGCAAATGGCAAATGCCGTATGGCGACTCTAGGCACTGTTGTGCCGGCTGCTGCTATGGCTCCTTTTATGGGCGCTTTGAAGCGTGGCTGCATATGCAATTACATTTTACAGCAGCAACAAAGTTGATAACAAACAAAAATACTCAAAAACCAACAAAAATGAAAGAAAGGGAGCACAGCAAATGCAAAGTGAAGTGAGGAGATGAGATCCATCCATTCAACAAATTTTAAGCATCAGGTTTCGTTATGGTTTTTGTTCGTCTTAGTTTTTGTTTTTTCTTTTTTTTGCTGTTTGTTTTCTAAGCTTGCATAACAAATCGCTGCGAAAGCTTTTCAATTCAAATGAATGAAAAAGATGGCAAATGTTTTATGCATGCAGCAAACTCAGAGCCATGTGTTTGGCGAGGGGAGGAGAGGGAAGGGAAGGTAGTAGAGCAAACAAAGTGTGAATGATGCGCTTGAATAAAGTCAAAAAGGCTTTCGGGCACTCGATTTGCTCACGATTTTCACGATTTCCACTCGAACATGTCAGAGTCATTAGAAAATGTATCCAAACAAATAAAATATGATTGTGTCGTGTGTGGGAGGTGAGGGTGTGGTCAGCTTGAGGCGACATTTGGCACAACATTTTGAAACACGCAGTGCGATGGCAGCACCTTGATAAACCCGTGACTAATGGAAACCGATGCTCGATGTTAGAGGGTGGAAATTACTTACAGTAAAGCGACAAAAACTGAATGCAGGCAATTACAAAAATTCGCTAAGGGTTTTCACTCTGTATGTGTATGTATGTGTGTGTGTCGAATGCATTAAAACAAAAGGCCACATGAAAATTTCATTAAAGCCCATACACGACTATAGTACGAACACAACGCACACACACCCAAACTGGCCCAATGAACGATATAGCCAAAACACCCAAAAACATGTGCTACACGCATATTCAGAATTGCCTGCCTTCCGTGGTCCCCGCAACCCCCTGCTCACATGTGCAGCCATAATTCATTAACGATTATGCACGACACCCAAAAACATTAGACGCTCCACGCCAGAGGACAAGACGCGGGCCCAACGCTACCGAGAGGCCCTTCAGGACTGGGAGGACTGAGAGGTCCTTGCCACGTGCGATTAGTGTGAAAATTGGCCGTCACATTTTGTGTTAATTTTCTTGCAAACGCAACGTCGACGTTGACCCAAACAAACTATGTATTTCTAAAGCGAAAATGCTTGGAGCCCCAACTATTTCAAGGGTCTTTTGTTCTTTCTTACTGAGAGGGGGGGAGGTAGTGGGTGTGAGGTTGGGCTTGACAAGATTTATAGATTTTACCAACGAGTCATCGCTCATACGTAGCACATACCGTATGCACTCATATGCATAGAGAGTGAGTGGAGCAATTGACTGAACCTGCCACACTCACACACACACACACACACATATACAGACAGTCTGTGGCAAGTCTATGTAGTTTTGTAGTCGAGCTATTGCTCTTTTTGGCTTGGGCACCAACTATTTTCGGCTGGCATGTCTAATGCCAGGGTTCAAAAGGGTAAGAGGCGGCTTAAGAGCCAAAGCCTTAAGTGCCATCAAGAAGTTAGCGAAAGGAACCCATGACGAAATATAGTTTCTTAAAGCCAAAAGCGGCATAATCACAAATAAGTGACTTTAAGTCGAGTCGAGCCCAGTTTTCAGTGAGGAATGTGCTATGAACAAATTCCGAACAACAAATCGAACAGCTGAACTGAGGTGGCTTGAAATCTCCTGACAGTAAGTGCACTTCAGAATTGCCACATCAAATATTTGGCAATTTTAAAGAATTATGAGCAGTCACTATTTAAATAACTTAATTTAATATCTAAATTAAGTATAGAGTATAATATATATTTATTTTTAGGAAGCGCTTAAATAATTTCTACTCAGCATACAATGATTAAAATAACACAATCACTTGCATACCCTATGCTTTTTTCTTTTAACACTTACTTTAGAGCTTGTATGTAGTCTATAAAACGCAAAGGAAAAAAATGAAAAAGTACTTACAGTAAAAGAAATCGTCGCAACCATCGCACGCGTCACATTTTTATATAATTTTAAAATTACACAGCACTTGGCAGAATAAACTTATTGTCTGAAGTTTCATTATAGATGCAAATATTGATGAAATTCACATAAATATTGTTCGAGTACCCATCTTGTCAAACTCAAAATAAACTGCTGCAGTTATGCCAGACAGGTACATTGCTCCGGCTGCTTATTGATAGTCCATTAAACCTGTTCAAATAGGGAGCATTGTGCATTAGTCATAAAATTAATAGACTGAGTGCAGGGCACACTTTTCGAAGGCTGTGGGAAGAAATCCCAAACCCCCAAAGGAGCAAGAACCATTCTAAAAAGTACGCCTTCTATTATGATAATAAACTTACCACAAGTAGAGAAGAAGCCACCACCAGTTAGTTCTCAACCCCATGGTTGCCACAGCACTCTGCATGTCGCAGTTGCCCGTCTTCTAAAATGTAAAATCAACATTATTTCCTTCCACACAATCAACGATGATTTCTTAATAAAAAGCCGCTTTCCGACTCTGGAATGGGCTAGTGGGCATAAGGGACAGGGACGGGGACAGGGACACGACAGGCCAAACAGGAACCAACCAATATACAACAACAACTTTTGCATAATACAATTTTTGACAGACTCAAGACTCCAGGACTGAGACTGAGACTGTGACTGAGTCTAAGACTGGAAATAAAATAGTAATGGTTCGTTGAATTGTTGGAACTGCGAACTGGGTCGGGATCCTCATTCTGGGTGGTTCGACAGCTCAGGCTTTTGGCATTTTTTAATACCCAAGTGTCCCCCCGTCTCGCAATAAGTGCGCTGCGCAACACTGCACGCATACAAATGAGACAAGGAGGCGAAGCCACTGGTTGTCTGGGAGCCTTGGGGGCTGGGACTGGGACTGGGGCGTTGTTTTGATGGGAACAAGAAGTGTACGCAAAAATGCGAGAACATAAATCGGAAATACATAAATTATTAAACGTCTTATAATAAGGGACGTTTGTGATGCACGTCTCATCGTGGGCTGAGGCTTGTTGCTAATTAAGATTTCTAGTGGGTTTATGCGTCGCTTTACATGAAGTTGATCACGTTAGGTCCCAAGTTAATTAACATGCATTTCAAGTTAATTTCAATATTTTAAGCTTAAGTTGAGTTAGGTAACAAGTCGATAGAAATGGGAAATGTTCATTGTGTATCTGTGTAATGATCTTTTCTCATTAAGAAACAGCTTGTCAGCTTGGCAAATGCAGTTTTAATTGAAAGCAAGATCAATTGACGCTGTGCTTCTAGTATTTCAAGTTCTAGGATTTCATAATCCTTGGCCATTGCAATCACGTATTGCGAATTCATGAAATCGCTACCGCCATAAACCTGTCAGCTGTCAAACAATAATTGTCAGTTGCGTTGACGCTCTAATGCCGAACTTTTGCCTCCGTCTTCGCCTTCCGCCTTCGCACACTTCCTGTACGGTCTCGACATTTGGGTTTCACGATTTGCTTCCCATTTTTTGTGTATATATTTTATTTCATTTTTTTTTGACAACTTTACTTTGACTTGCATCGGGGTGGGGGGATAAGGATACCCTCTCCATGATTGTGTGACTATGTGGCTGTGTGTGCATGTCAAGTAGCAATTGAGACGGAGAATGAAATTTGGGACTGCGTATTCACAGTGCGAGTGCCAGTACGAGTACGACTACGAGTATATGACATCTGACTTCCACTTGTCAGAAAATATTTGCTTTCCAAACAGAAAGCGCGGTCGGTCGGACGAGCGGTTGATGGGTCGCTGGGTCGCTGGGTCGGTCCTCCTGCTACTGGGACTAAGTTTACGCACGAGTTGCAATCTGTTGTTCTATTTGCAAGCGTGTTCTCTCTTACTCCCTCCCTCTCCCCTCCTCTCTTTCTATCTGTTGTTCTCTGCTGTCAGCCAGAGACAGAGCGTGTGTGTGTGTTTCGTTAAATTGATAGAATAAATGAGCATAAATTGAAAAAAGAAATATCGATGAAACAACAAGCGGGTAGTGCAACCCTAAGGGTGTTGAAAAGGGTGGTTCGACAGAGCAGAGCAGTGCTGAGCAGAGTCCTTGCTCCTTGGGCCACATATGGGCAATTATTTAGTGCTTTGGCACAACTGAGACTGGGAATTCGCTTCGCACACACATCCTCACATACTTATACCCCTGCCATCCCCAAACCGCCATTACTATCGATTTGAGGGTGCATTACCTACTGGACCAGACTGCGACATGCCACGGCACAAGGACTAAGGACCAAGTGAGGGTGAGCTGATTCTTGGCAAAAAGTTTTCATTGAATTGCATGCAATCAGCACTGGCTCGCCTCCAAAGTGGCACAGAGACTGGAATAGGGATAAGAGCAGAGAGAGAGAGAGAGAGCGAAGAAGTGAGTGAGGAATAGAGCATAAAGTAATTTAAAGAACCCATAATTCTATTCCCTAGGAATGGGCATGGACATGGGTCCGTTTATTATTCCTGGACGCCATTCAGACAAGCACTGAATGCCCCCGCTTCCTGTTACATTTCTCATCGCGTGTGTTGCCAATTTGTTCGACATTCATTGACGACGCCCATGGTTGTTGCACGACGTGTGCGTTCTGTGCCAGCTCCAGCTCCAGTTCCAGTTCCCAGACCTGGCTGACTGACTGCACTCGCGGCTGTCGTCGCTGTTTGTTCTCAAAACCAAATTTAGACGTAATTAAATGTGAATTGTTTATTTAAGGCGCACGCTCTAGTCCTGCTTCCCCGCTACCCGCTGCTGCACAAACAGCTTGCAGGCATTTTGGCAGCCAACTCGGCGTTCAATCAAGCGCAGACAATACGGGAGAGGCGGGAGGCAGGCGGCAGACGGCCATGCAACATTTCTGACGGCTTTCTTTGCCACAAGTTTTGCACAATGCCAAGGCACAGGGACAGGCGGAGGCGCAGGAACACGGCTGGCTTGCAATGTTGCCACTCATTTGTTGTTTATTGTTGTTATTGCGGGTGTTGGCCAAATGTAAACTGCGACAGCGTCGACTATAGCGGGGTGGCAGCTCGTTGTTGCAATTATTGCCCTGTGGCAAGTTCGGAATGAAAGCAGGTGTGTCAAATGTAAACTTTTGCAGCCAGCTGTAAATTGTGGCGACTGCTGCGAAAATGGGGAGTTAAGTAAACAGCCCCATAACCTGATTGGCTTAAAAATGCAAACACTCCGTTAGAGCAGCATACTCGTATGACAGGCTGCCCCAAGGCGGGGCGAAGGGGCCTCCTCCCCACACCCTCTCGACCATCTCTTCTATGTATGCGGCTGTTAATAGAATTTTTCATGAGCTCCGGCGACGCATTGGCATTGTTCGGGTCGCAGTCAAAGTTCCTTCAAATTACTTTATAAGTAGTTAATTTGATTGGCCGAGCTGGGCTGGGCCGAGATTGTAGATTGTAGATTGCTGGCAGTAGTAGGGCGTCTTGATATAAGCCAAGTTATATGAGCAAAGGAAAACTTTGGAATCGCCTTAATCGCTGGGGAGGAGGCAACTTTGTAATAATGTTTATGAATAGACTATGCCATTACAAGGAGCCCAACTATCGTCAAGTCAAGTCAAGCAAAGTAAAGTGAAGTAAAGTAAAGTAGGTGGTGCCGGACACTAATGAAGTTGACTCTACGTAAACTTTAGAATACAAATAATACCTTTTGGGTCAGTTGTCCAGCTTGATGACGGCTGACAGGAGTTTAGATTATTCACACATTATTTACGACAGAGTAGGTCCATAAATGGTTACTTTCAAGTCCTTTGTGTTGAGTTTAGAGATACGAAATAATGGAGTTTATTGAAGATTGAAATAGATAAATGAATCCTTTGGAAATCATAACTAGGGAGTACAATCGATCCTCGAGTTATTTGTAATTAATTTAGAACTTTTCAGAGATTGTGTTGGTAATTTTTAAGGATTTATTAAAGTAAAATATTGGTGTAAATGTTTAATAAAAAATTTAGATTTATCAGTAAATGCTTTACAATAATAATAAGGACCATAATACACATATATAATGGTCTAATAAGTCAACTACAAATTAATATATCATAGTTCCTTTAATTGATAATCCATTTAGTTAAAGATATTCATATTTTCTAATCTTCCATTATCCATCAAACATTTTGGTAATTTCACTTATTATGCATACAAATGGTTCTCTAATGAGAATCCCATTTCAATCAGCGATTACTTACGCTATTGATAGTTAGCAACAACAGCAAGTGCTTAGTTCCAATTCACCTGTAGTATGGCCCATTAAGCAAGTGAGCTACAACTCTTAAGGGACAAGTTGAACAGGTTAGTGCAACCCTGACATGTTCAGTCTTGACGACTGCCAACAAAATTGTTCACCATAACAACTACTATACGAGTGTGCTCGTAAACACCCATATATCAAACAATTAGCGACAATAGAGTAAACATGTTGGGCCCAGGGTTGTCCAGGCGCATGTCAAAGCCAAGCAAGAACCACCATAGAAACCACTGCACCACCTAAAACGAATCGTTATGCTTCGCCCGTTGTCCTGCACCGACCATTGCACTTTTCGCTATGCTTCATAAATTCACGTAGTCGAACTCAATTGCTTAACCACCCTCGAAGAAGGAGGCGGACGGGGACGAGGAAACAAACGCAAACAGCAAACAGGCAAGCAGGCTGAAGGACATTGTTGCAGCAAATGCAATTGCATTACAGGGTGCTGGCCGGGTTGCTCTTTTTTTGGTTTTCGGGTCGACAACAACACAAAAAGTACTTTGTTTATTGAAGTGAGAACATTAGCAGCGCTGCACAAACGTGGCGTAAGGATAAAGCGCGACAAGTTTGCTTCATCCTCTCAGCCCACCACGCCCCTTCAACTGCAGCGACTGCATTTGATGCAACGTAGCCCATTTTAATTGGTAACAAGTTCCTTTTGCTATTCGCAATTACTGCAGAGCCTGTTAAGGTGTTGTGGCATGACTCGCAGTTTTCGCTACAGTGCTGCCAACTTGCCAAGCCAAATAATAATATAAGCAGTTTGAGGTTAGGTTGTTAGTCTACTGAAACCAATGCGCATGACTTCATTGCCACGTGCCGTTCACAGGATATTACTTTTATCGGCACATGCTCCATAACGACGTCGCCCGCCGTCCGATAATGCCTGCTACGATACCGATATGAACACCATCATTCTATCTGATATCAGCTCTATCTCTCCTTCTCACTCTCGCACTTTGTTCGTCTTAATCGCAGTGAAACGATCAGAGCTGAGCGTTGGTTGTGTTTGAAATTAATTTCTGCAAATTCATTAAAACCGAAAATCCCATTAACTCGATAAGTAATTTCACACAAAACGGTGTCAAGTCAACCAAAAATGCCAGGAAATTGAAATATTTATTGGGCAAAACAGGAACGCATGTCTCAGCCAGTTCCATTGGGACTTGTTGGGATTTGATAGAACTTCTTTTGTTGCGGTGCTGTCTAAATCACAGATAAAGCGACTCGAGTTGAAATTGTAAAATACTCGAAGTTGAAATGAATTTCCTCAAAAAGTTAGCATTTTCAAATGTCAATTCTTAAGATTGATTTAGTCCTACACCCTCTAAGAATTGTTTCAAAATGATTTGTTATCTCAAGTGTATGTAAATTTGTGGATATTAAATAAATTAAATTTATACTATCAATATAAACATGAGCACCACCTTTTACAGAAACTATTCTTGTAGTTTTCCAACTCCAATTGTTAACTTGTGTGCTTTTAAATGAATGTTAGCAGTTGCTAGCTGAAAACTATGTTTAATCTAAAATCAAATTGTTTTGTTGCTATGCTTATTATAATTTTGGTAGCACAAGTTATAACACAAACTATCAACCATCCGCTCAAACTGCAATTCAGCATTTTAACCTTGCAATTATTTTAGAGTCGCATCTGGCTGCAGATTTACCGAATCCCCACAAGAACTCACCACCTCTGTTATGGATTACGAGTATTCCATGCCATCAAATGCTCTCTCGCTGAAAGCAGACCTGTCTGCGTTGCTTTTGCGGTGCAGACATCATTTATCAACCAAACCAAACAAATCAAAACGAAGCCGAAAACTAGAAGATCCCCAACCTCACTCGCTTTCCAACTCCTCCTCCTGTTCCCACTCTACATAAAACTGCTAAAACCATGGCAAATGCAAAAGTGAAAAATGATTTGAAATGGATTACAAGCTGCTTTCATCATGAGACCAGAACATGCCGAGTACCAGAACAAAAATCTATTTACGAAAACTTTGGATGCTAAATGCAAAAACTGTAGTCCCTTTACCCATCAGCCCTGGCTCAGAGTTTCCCTCTCACTGGTATTCCCTTTCCGTGCCATTTCGTCTCGTATCGTTTTGGTTTCATTTACGTTTTCTGCACAATCACTTAACATCATTAAAATGACGCGTAAATGAAAATTGCGCTTGGCGGCTGCCTCTAAAGATTCGTTTGGTGTTGTGTTGGTGGCATGTTGCTAATGTCGTTGGCATTTCGAATTTTCTCCTGCAAATATGAAAATGCTGCAGCCAGCAACCAATATCCAGTATCCAGTATCCTGTGTCCCGGATGCCAGTACCTAGACTCAAACTCAAGCTAAGGCAAACAGAGAGGCAACATCATTCATCAAGGATTTAGTTAAACGACAGCGAGCGTCTGTGGGTAAATTGTACGAGGGGGAGGCTGAGAAGACTGTTGGTTGGACCATTCATCATCATTCGTCTGGGATTATGCTTTTTAAACATACGATTGCTGTCAACATTGTCAGTTCTAGTCGTCGTCCTCGCCGCTCTTAGTGTGTAGCTCCTAGCTGATGTCCTGTGTCCTGCATATGCTCGATTTGAAAGCGGCACTGGACCATTTTGCATTCACTCAGTGGGTGCAAGTGCAATTCGCATTCATAGTTTTGTCCGGTGGCCCCCAAAAACCAGGCAAATCAACCAAACAGCCACATGGCCACATGACTGCACTGCTTTGGCTATTTGCGCTGCATTTTCGACTTGAATGAGGTCTGGCATTGGGGATTGTGTGACAAGCCAGCCATAAATCAATCATATTTAGTCACAGTCCCCCAGCATTGACAACAGTTTTGGTTCAGTACCAAAGTACAGTTGACTGTAAGCCCTATGAGTAGTTGCTTGCCCCCTCCCTACAAAAGAACTCGCGCATAATTCGGCAGAGAATTTTTACAAATATTTATCAGTAATTTCAGGGCTACACTTTGGTAAACAATATGCTGACTGACACCCAGAGACCCCCAGAGGGGCCGGGGGGCGCTATGTTGTGCCCGAGGATTAGCAACAGCAAACATCTCCAGCAAACAAACAACAACAAAATGTTTGTTGCTGCCCCGTTTGTCATGCTGACAATTGGCTTTGCCTGTCCATCGACTGAATGGCCAGCAAAAGGGACAGAGACAAGGACAGACCAGATCCTGCAACCAGACATGGGAGCTCTACAAATAACAACAGCAGCAAACTAACTCATGTGGATGGTGTGGCGTTGGGGTGGCTTTAGGTGGACCGGAGGTGGGTGATGAGGTGGGTCAGACGGAGGATAGAGGCTTGTCAAAATCACAACCAAGTCGCAGACGACAAGGATAACAAGCAGGCTGGGGCACAGATACAGATGAGACATGCTTTGGCTGGACCAACGTCCAAACAGCTGTGAATAAATACGAATAGAAATAGGAGATGGAACTATCTAGCCATGACATTGAAAGTCACTCCACTTAATTGGGCGAAAGAGCTCCTTTAAATGATTTCAAGCTGAATATCTTTAAAGCCAACATCTGCAACATTTTGTGTAAAAAGTGAAATGATTTAACAATTTATATATTTAATTATGTATACTCTAACTATATCTCTAATGCGAGAAAGTTTAGCAGATGCACATTAAGTAAGTGAATTGTTTATTTGTGAATATTAATTTAATTTAAATCGATATTTATAAAGGTAATTTTTATTGTCTCCTAATCTTTCTAATCCTTAGCCATTTCCTGCAGTAAATATAGACTTTGTAATAATTATAATATCTTTTAGTTTATCACACTATTTCTAGCTCAACTGAGTCACAGCCTCCTCCCAGCTCCATTCTATGTATGGTTTGCTGGAATGGCATTTCCGGACTAAAAGTATTAAATAAACAAACTGAATGTGTTTATTAAATTAACAGCAACCCACAGAGCCGGACTCTACAGTCTACACTCTGTGGTCCACAGACAGACTTCGGCTGACGTGCAATTATCATAACAATAATTCAAGATCTGAGCGCGAAATTACGAGACAAGAGCTGGGCATCGCTTAAAATGGCTAATTCCCAAGGTGGGGAGACACTTTTCTGGCGAAACACTAACATCATTTTGAATTTACACCATAAATTTGATGAGCAGCACGCTAATTATCGATTGAATAAAGTATAACAAAGGGCGTTCCAGCGAGGAGGAGGACGGTGAGGTGCCAGTTGGGATTGTTGTCACGCTATCGGAGCTGTCGAGGGAGAGCTGCCTCGATGTGTTGAAACTGGCACCGCAACACAATTGTGCATATTGTGGCAGATCTGTTTTGGTTAATTTTGTTTCGTTTTTGGCAGAGTTATTGACAGCAACTTCGACTGATGAAAGCCCAGTGAGTCATTCACTTTTTTGTATGTGAATTGGATTGCGGTTTTGCGGAGCCAACAAAAAAAGCTGCTAATTATTGGATTGCTGCGTTTTATGAGTAATGTGAGAGTGGCACAACCAGTAGAGACCCAAATGCTGCCTCGCATTTTCAATTAGCCATGCTAGACTGGCCCCACTCGGACTCTGCAAAAAACGAGCCAAGCGGTTGCTCTTAAATAATTCAAAGCAAATTATGCGACAGTTGCCGCAAAAAATGTAAACGCCACTCAAAGCAAAGCACTTAACCCTTTTTTTTGCTCGTCTTTTTTGGTTGCAAGCTTCTCCCACAGGCAAGCCCGAAATGTCTATAATTATTTGTACTGCGTAAGTCAAAGTTTGCAAGTTTGCGGACCCCTTCTGGAAACCTGAGCCACCGTCAGAGCCAGAGCCGGAGCCAAAATGTAAAATGGTTTGCAAAAGAAATGTCAATATTATATTTAAGACGTCTTTCATCGTCGTCATTGCCATCGTTGTCGTCTGGCAACCCGTTACGACAAATTCATGAAGTAAAACACACAAATCACAAAAAGGTAAAAGGTAAACGCATTTTTTGCATCTCTTTGTGGCTCTCCAACCAGAGGCAGCTGGGCCAGCAGAAGCAGGCGAGAGTTTATGACTCTGAGAGCAATGTGCAGGGGCGCACACAAAATATTATAATTGCCCAGCCAAATGGAAATAAGTTCTGGCATTTTAAGTGCCATTGGAGCGACAACGATCACGTCAAGATGTTGCCTCATCGTCCCAAGCAGCTGCTTAACCATCTGAAGTTGCACACTGAGGCTGAGCACCTGTGATGAGTCAGTCAGCTGTGTTGTTTATACCATTTGAAAGCAAAATCTATTTACAATTGTTGATTTTAATTTTAAGTTGAGCTTTCTAATTGAACCGGCTTACAAGCCAATATATTCATTGTTTAATTCAGCTTAAAAATATAGCTCGCTCCTGTAAAAATTAAAATGGAAAAAATACAAGACATAAATGGATAATATTTTGTATCTCTTTTGAATTCTATTAAAACCCACAGTTAGTGGTTTTGGTTGCACAATTCGTAATTAAAATGTAAATATTTATTTCAGCTATTGTTGTGTTCTAAGAGGTGAGATAAATATGTAAATAACATTTGATTGCCCTCAAACTGCTTCTTCTTTCATCAACTAATGTGTAGTGCAAATATTTATATTAAATTAATTTTTACGCATACCAAAAAAAACCAAATAAATAAAATATATTATCAACGCAGCTTCTAGAGATAAGACTTCAAGCAATTTTAATGATCTCTAAATAATATTAATTGTAATGAACAGTTGCTGAATAAGACATATTTATTGAATTAAATCAATTTACATTACGTGCTGCTTCTGCGACAAACTTTAACAGTTTAAAGAGCTTCCTGCCATTTTATTGCTCTCTATCTGGTGAATGCAATTTGTAATCAATCTAAGCTAAGATGACTCAGCTGGAATTGAAACGCCATCAAAGTTGGGCAAACTTTTAGACAAAATCTGGCACAATGTAAGCTTTTGGGCGACCCTCAGACAAAATGAGAAAAATATAAGGGAAAAATAAAAATTGTCGTGGCAGCCAATTAAATTGTTCTGGCCATAAAAATGTGCAGCAGGAACTAAAACTAAAGCCCTGATACCACTATACGCAGCACGATCTGAGCATTGTGATAAAAAGCCTGGCTAGTCGGCCGTCAAGTGAACGGAATTTTATCACACACACCACAGACGGTATATGGGGAAGCTGGGCTCATTCGAAGGGGGATTCATACAACCCACAACAGGGACGAGCCTGCTGCATGACATTGCACGTTTTGCGCATTCGTCTCGATTGCAGTTTAGTGCAATCAAAGAGGATTCATCAGCACAGGACCAGCAATGTCCAGCGAAGCGTTTATAATACCACCAGACAACAGCGAATGAGCACAGGAGGACCAAGTACCAAGGACCAAACCGTACCAGCGACTGAGGAGCATCGACCGAGAACTGAGCGAGTCTTAAACCAAAGAAATTAGTGTAAAACTAAAATCCGATTTGGGAAAACAATGTGATCAGAGTCTGATGGGGTAGTTGCAGCCACACTGCTGCTGCTGGTGCTGTGGGAAACACCAATCTCTCTCATTTAGGGGTAAGTTCTATCTATACACATACCATAGTATAATCAGACGACAGCTCGCCTCGTTTTGGCTGGCTAATCTGGCTCTCGTGGGTTTTGTACTGATTCGACGCTTTTTATCAATTCTTAAATATCTGCTGGCCGCAACATTTTTATGACTGACTTTCCAACGAGAGACAGAGAATGAAATTAGATGGCTGGTGGGATAGTGGCATAGGGATTGCGACTGGTATTGCGTTTGGTATAGCGATGCTGAAAGTGCGCATATGCATGAGCATCGTGGCATCGTTGAGCTTGTGTTGAGTTGGCGGCGCCTCAAATTAGTTTCTTACGCTTGAATTTGCCTTAATGCACAAAAAGTGCTCAAGGGATTTGCCGTAATTCGATTAGAAGGGGATTACGAACGAGAAACTTCCAACACAAGAGTTTCTCACTCTCCTCCCTCCAGGACATGCAACTATATATGCCTCTAATGGGATGGCTTTTGTCTGACGACCTCGCCACGCGTTCTGATGAATGATGTATCGAATTTTTGAGCTGTAGCAGCAGCGGCAGTTGTTGTATCAAATTTGGTCCGGATGCTCGGGCATCTGGACTCATATGAGCAGCAGCTCTTCACTCCCAGGAAGTGCCGGAATAACAGCGTAAAGCTTTTAAACGGACCACGACCCCAAGAAGATTAGACCCAAAGTGCACAGAGGGCACAACTGCCATGTGACAAGAATAGATTTCCAAAAACATTTGAAAAAACAATCCGAGGATCAACAAGTTTAAAAGCTGTAGTCGAGAAGGCTCGACTACAAGATATCCAATTCTTTAGTTACTTCATTTTCATTTCATTTTTCGTTTTCATTCATTTTCAAGATAAGCCTGTCTACAACTCGATCACTTCCTTGGCATTTTCGTAAGGACCAAGTCTTTCGAATTGCCTAAAAAATATATGGGTTTTTCTCAGGTTTCTGCATTTTTAATTAATCTCTTGAAATTCATTTAGATATTGTAGTGAAAAGCTAGCTAGGTTTAAACAATTTTTAATACAAAAACAATTGCCAAGTCATTATTATTCTTTGGTCACTTAAAAGTGAAGAAAGTATATGATAATTAATACATATATGCCGACATCAAGATTACCAAAATAAAATCCTTATCTCACTTACCTTATTCTGCTTACCTCATTGCTATTATTTGATTTTAACTTTCATTAGATTTTTATAGTTTATTGTTATAAATAGCTTAGGTATTTTTTTCACATTAAAATGTTTCAAAAAAAATCTTTTTTTATACAGTTTCAATGTATAAACTTACTTAATACAATTGGTTACATTAGTCAAATATATTTGTCGCAACTAATTAGAAGAGACCAAACCCCATTTCCGAAATTTGATGATAATAATGGTTCTGTTTTCAAAGGATTTGTAATGCTGAAATCGCAAGGACACAGTCAATCGATTGGCATCAATAACAGTGTTCTCTAGCAATTTATTGATATATTTTATAGAAAAACTAATCACTTTCGAAAACTGTTCATTCTTCTTTTTCATAAATAAAAGAATTTAAATTTCTTATTTCGGACGACTTTTATAATGCGATGTAATAACACAGTCTGATATCACAATGCAACCTCTAAGAAAGTTTAATAATTCCAGAGTCTCTAGCCGCTATTTCTGCTAGCAACAATCAAAAAAGCCAAAAAAGGCTGTATGGTGTAATCGCTTGCCTCGATGTCAGCTCTCGCCCAATTGGCAAGAAAAAAGTAAAGAAAAAATGGGCAAAGTTGACCTAAAACTGTCACATAAATGGCAAACGGAACCAGTAAGGAGCTGTAAGGAGGTTCAAGTGTGCAAAATTGATTTAACCACGAATTGCTAAACGATTCGCATGAAACGATAGCAAAGAAATGGGGCTGTGTTACGGTTTCGGTTTCAGAATCGGACAGCAGGAACGCATATAAATTTCCGCGTATATAATTAAGTTGTCAGATTATTTTGACATGTCACACCAAAAAAATGTGCGATACAATTTGCGAACAAAAGGAGTAACAGTTCGAAGGACCAAAGTAAATTATATTGTCGCTTTGCTAAAAAAGCCAGAAAAGGGGAAGGGAAAAACCATGGGGCGTTGCACGAAGTACGGCAACAAACGGTAAAGTATTTTGCACCCCATGCATTAATAACTGTAATTTTCTACCGGGTGCGTGTGTTCTCGCTGCCATTTCCGCTTTTATTTCGCAAACTCTGCAACACAAAGGGTTGCAATTTATAGCCGATTAAAATGCTCGCTGCTGGCGAACTCTAACTATGCCCAAGAACCCCAACCAGGCCCATTTAACCAAAGCAAACTCAAACCGAACCAAACCCAACCCAAAACGAATGTTGCATTGTGAAAATGTTTCGCGTTTTGATTTCGCGTTCCCCCCCAGGGCGTTAAAGCGTTGCCCGTAAATTGTCGAAATGAAAAAATTGCATTCACCCGCACTCAAACTCCATTCAGTTGACTCTACGCCACACACGCACTCATTCATTCATTCGTTCATTCGTTCGCTCATCTATTCGCTGGCTGTTCCACTCAGCCATTCAGTCAGTCAAAAGTTAGAACGCTTTTTTCTTGTCTAGCTGATTGCGTAAAGATTCTCCTTGGTTTTGGGATTGCGTTTTTTTCTGGGTATGTGAGCAGCGAGTTTTAGATGTTGTACACTTGCCTGCGAGCACTAAGCTGACGAGAGTTACGAGTTACGAGAGTCTAAGCCATGGAGGGACTTTCCCCCCCGCAGTGTGTTAAATCGAAATACGCTCTTTAGGTTTAATAGTGTGGCTGCCGAGTGTTAGGGAGAAATGTGTGCTGGGTTTACTTCAGGGGCAAGCCAGTCAAATGAAAATGGCGACCGTGATTGACCATGATTAAATATTGTAGAAAGAAGTGGGGGATGGGGACCGTATAAATTGCATATTATTAATAAACATTGACAAGAGCATGTCGAAATTAAGAGAGACGCAGAGTCAACAGAAAAGATGTGGAAAAATTTAAAAACAGAAAAGGGATTGGGGATGTGAAAGAATAATGGAAATCTTAGACATTGCAATTGTTAAGAAGAATTAAACTTAAATTGAGAAATATAAAAATATATTCTTCCACTAAAGCATATCTTTCAATGCAATGAAAAATTCTTTGTTGTATCAGCATAACGCCTCTTTACCTTTACTCAAAAGATAATTGGAGTACATGAATTTTATAATTTTGTAACAATGTTTTAAAATGAAGTTAACCGAAAGTGTGCTGCAAAAGTAGCAACAATTATCTATTCACTCAGAGTGACCAACTCCACTTCGAGTTCAACAAACTGCAAACAAAGGCAGCCAAAATACTACAAGCATTTTTTTTGTACTCCCAGCAGGCCAATGAAAGAACAGCGACTTGTGCGCTCCTCTGCCCAGCCAAAGAACATCGTGCCATTTGTATAGGGCACCCAAAAAGCGACGCCTATTTACATAGAGCCCACTCCAAGGCGACTCAACTGAGGCTCATCTAGGCAGTGTAACAAAAAGTGCCAACTCACATAGAGAGGGAACAATAATTTTTCTTGAGCTGACGCCCGGAGACGCGATGGAGATGGAGAGAGAAAAAGAGAGTGAGAATGGTGAAAAGAAAAGTAAATTCCGCTGCGTTTTAATTTTCTATTGAAATTGTTAAAAGCAGGATAGAGGACTACAGAGAAGGATATGCAATGGCGATTTGTTTGCTTCGTCTCGTTTGGTTTCATTTCGCTTCGGTTGGGTCTGTTGTGGGCTTTTGAGTCCAAAGTCGAGAGGTTTGGGGTCTGAGGTCCTAGGGTCCTGGGGTGTGTGTGGTTTGCCTTTTTTTTTGCAGCTGTTCCCCCCATTAGAAAGCGCTCGCTCAATGAACAAAAGAAATTAAATGCCTTAAAGGCATTTTTAACGATACAGCTCGCAAAAAAAGCAGCATAGAAAAGCTACAGCGAAAAGTCCCGTAAAGCGGAAGGAAGAATGGCAGCCCAGGAGAGAAGCCTGCGTCAAGGAGACAAGAGGCAGCTGTGAGCCATGGGAAAGGGAAAAGCATTTAAGAAAAACATCATCAGAGTATTTGCCTGAAACCACAAATTACTTACAGCGCAGCGGGTTGTCTAGTGGGCGTAGCTGGCTCCAAAACATATGACTCCCTCACTCCCCCCAGTTTGCCACCAAAAAAATAAGAAAAAAACATTGCGTATGTAAAGAAGGAAAACCAGCAGGGTAGCAGTTACCGTGTCCAGCCAAGCCATTTGCCATATGGAAAGAGCGGAGAGGAGAGTCGTCTCCACCAGCAGCTGCTCTAGAAGGCAAATAAGAATATGCCCAGCTCCGGTTCTGGCTCCGTCTCCGGCTCCGGCTCCTATTTGTGGGATATAAGGCTTGGCAAAATAAAAAGAAAAAATATTTTGCAAACGAGCCAAGCGACAGGGTAGCTTGGTAGCTGGGTAGTCGCTCGCCTGCTCTGACCAAAATGAGAAACGCCGAATTGAAATACTTGCAATAAACATGAAAAAGGCAAGCAAACAACAATAACAACAGCAACAACAAGCACAACTCTGGACTGGGCTAGAATGCCTTGGATGCTGTTGCTCCTTTGGCTGTTGCGTTTATTGCATTGACAGGCCAGTTGCCAGTCGCCTCCGGGTGTGGCCCAGGAGCAACATGGCTCCAGTTGGAGCTGGGGCTTAACAAAAGGCTGAGCTGAGTTGAAAGATGTTTTGTTCACGACGGGTAAGAGAGTTTAATGTTGAAAGGAAGCTTCAGCAGTTTTGATGTTTACTCCTCCAACAGCCATCCAAAGAAAGTTGCAATGGATAGGATGAGTTGTGTTAGGTCAAAATCATTTGTGCAGGGTTTGGTTAAGCCAACCTAAAGGAACGGCATGAATGCGGAATTTATGAAGGTAGTTGCTGGTAGATAAAGAAACAGACTTCGTTCTCAATTAATTGAGACATTTTATGCATAACATAAACTTCTCCTAACTTAATTGTTGGCTAAATAATGGACTAAAGAAAAAAAAGTAAATTGAAGTTGAAAAGCAAGACGAGCCGCTTTTATAGTGGAATATTTAATATTTTTATATGAAAGCAATATGTTAGGACTAATGATTTTGTATAATATTTAGCTAATATGAAAAAAGAATGCTCTTTATGGTTGCAAATCAACCTTCTTTGATACTCCAATTAGAAAGAAAATATCTTTGTCATGCTGTTTGGAAGTCATGCAATACAAGCATTTGGAAACCAGATGAACAAAAGTGTCAGAAGTGTATGCTGATGGAATGATTAACGGAATCCATTTCTGGCCTGCTCTGCATTATCCTCTTGCATTTGGACTTTTATAAAGCAACATCTGAACCAGACCAGGTCAAATTTCCTGCACACATATGTGAATGATAACAACTGCAGGCCACAAAAACATGGTCATTGCAAACAAATTGCAGAAAATTCTTTCAGCTCGTAGATCTAATTGCCTCGCTCTACCTCATATTTTTCTTGCTCTAATTAGAAAAACGCATAATAATTCCTTTACTTGAGTACAATGCAACTGTTTGGCCAGAGGCAATCAGGAGACAGCATAAAGAAGGACTCAATTTGTCGTTTGGACTGAGTCGATTTTAATGAAACTGCACACTGGACTGGCTGTGACTGCCAGTTGTTAATTTCAGGCATTTTTACATAGAGTTTCCTAATCAGCCTATACGAGATCAGCTGAGAGAGATTGGCTGAATTTTCCAAGTCTACTGCCAAGTGTGAAAATAAGTAGTTAGCATTGCTTAGGTCTGGGAAAATGTAGGTAATGCCCTGCAGGCAGCTGAATTCTGTTTTTGGTTTCAGTTCACCCGGTTTCCTTTGTGTCTCTGTGTGTGTGGCAAACTTTGCAGGCATTGCCACAGAATTTCCAAGTGTCATTAAAGTGTTAATTGCTTTCATTTGAGGCGCAGTCTGCATCGAGACCCAAGTCGTTTTATGTGTACTTGCAATACACATATGCCTCTATGTTGGGGCAACTCTAAGTTGAGGCAAAAAGGATGCCACGACACCAGAGACGGAGACGGAGATGGGCCTGAAGCTGTAGCTGTGGCTGTAGCCGCCACCAAGAGACACAGTGCAAATGAGTCTGAGAGCGTCTTTGTTCCAGTGGCGGAACTTGCCAAAGAAAAAGTAGCGCAAACGGAAGTTTGCAATTAAAGTGTTAATTGTGTTAATTTCTTGTGAATTTCACACGCAAAAACAACAACAAATGAAGAGTATAGAAGAGACAACTGCGACTGCAGCATAGACACTACAGCATAACATATCACAAAGCTTTGAGTGTGCTTAGTCAAAGGAAGTGTTGGCTCGGCTGTCTATTAGACAAGTGTCTATTTAGGAAACCAATTTTAGCTGTTGGTTAAGAATTGCAACAATTGCACAAAGCCACTAAAAAATAAGATACAAATATTTATTTAATAAAGGTAATCAGTAGAGAATTATTATCTCAAATATATTACTATACGTTTCAATTGGCTTGCTAATTTGAGCGATATAAAAATTATTTAACGATAATGGGAAAACATTAATTAAAAAGTAATTAATTGCAGAACAAATTAATTGCCGTCTTAAACTTATTGTGCAGGCATTATAGTGCTCCAAATATTTCGAAACTTTAAATTAAAAAAATTAACATTTCGCCCGCTTTTACTATGGTGGCACTAAACATGCAATTAAAAGCTTTACAATATTAGTCTAGACTGCAGACGCTTGTCTTGTGCAGCAGTAAAAGTGGGCCAATCACAACAACAGCAACAACAGCAAAAGCCAAAAATATTTATATTTAAGTATATTGGCCATAAAGACTGGCACATCGTGAGTCTCTCTGGACATTTATAGTTTTAATTGCCAACTACCGAAGCGCAAAAAAAAGCAAGCAAAAAGTGGAAAATATGATCGCTGTTGGAAGATCTTTCTCAGGCGAGCCTTAAAATCTCATTTCATGGCTACCAATAAACTTTTTAAGCCGATGAAAATGACTAATTGGACAGCTGAAAAATCAACAAACAAACGCTTAAAGAGCCGCAGCTGATGGCAGAAAGACGCTGCTGTAAAACTCAAGAGGAGAACCCATTATAAAATACTTATACAGTATACACCACATAAGTATATATATATATATAAGTTTATATATACATTTATTTGTGTATAAAAGCATTGGGTGATGTCTGCTTGGTATGTCGCACATGAATGCGTCGGATAACAAAGGACCTGGGCCAAAAGCCAGGCCAATGCCAAAGTGTCTTTGTGCCCGGCAACCTTTCGAACTGAACTGATTAAGCCGCCAGTGGAGCGCGAGCTGAGCGAGAGAGTTTTGGATATGGGTTTTGGTTTCAGTCTCAGTCGCAGTCGAAGTCGAAGCTTCAGTCTCAGTCTTCGTTCTGGAGTGAAATCTGTGTGCTCAGTGTGCTGGGATCTTTTGGCTGACTGACTGCTGACAGTCGAGTGTGGCACATGGAAATCATAAAAAGCGCATCGAAGCAAGCACAAAGTAGTAAAAAGCCAGGTCCCAGACGCCGCACAACCCATTCACATCTCCTCCATGTTCTCCCTCCCTCCCCAGCGAGGGACCCTTTGACAGTTCACAGTCACAGCCCCTTTGGGTTAGTGTTGGATACTTTACGACACATCGTCACGCTTTTGTGACATTTTGTCCTTTTACCACTCAAGATACACACACACACTTACACTCTCTTACACATTTCGGGCACTTTCAGCACTACACACAATGGACTTAAAAATTCTTTTTCATCAGTTGCCTAAACAGCCGCCGTTGTTGACTGCAAAAAAAAAGGCAAAAAAAGGAAACAGTCCGTAATAACAACAAGAGCAACAATGAATCGCCAGTTCTCGGCCGTGTGGCTACATATGAGCAATCCTTTTATGGTTTTAATGCGATTGATGGTCCATCGTCGTCTGTCGCCGTCGCCGTCGTCTCCATCTCCGTCTCCGTCTCTGTCACCCACTGACGCTGTCGTCTTCTGTTGGAGTCGTCGGTGTTTGACAGTCGCGCGCATGGACACAGATTGATGGATGCACATTAAGCGGATGATGTAGGAGACAATGATAATTTTGTTATTGTATTCCGATGAATTTCTTTTCGCCAAGCGTAAAGCAAGTGGATGGGATACCAGACCGATTGCGAATCCATGTACTACGCTCTTCGACTCGACTCGGCTGCTTTAAATTGAAGCGCATAATTTGAGTAGAAGGTAGCCAAGGTTTTGGCTTCCAGGAATTTGCGGAACCATTATGTGGTTTAGTGCAGAATTATTTTGAAGGTTGTTTCTGATGTGCGTTTGTTTCATCTCTTCATCAAATTGGCCTTTGTTTCCTTTTATGCTTTATTATAACACTGATAATTCGATTTGTCATCAAACCAAAAAGGGCTGTTCAATAAGTTCCCAAGAAGCACAGTAGATTACTAATAAGAAAAAAGATGCAAATAATTTGGGTGACAATTACAAACGAAACATTTATTAAAAACTTGCTAAATGTAAATTGAATCAATTACTAAATATTAAATTGATTTGAGAATATGTAAATTAAAAGAACTTGAAGTATTTTTTTAACTTCAATATTGTACTGGCAGAAACTATACGAAAACACCTCGATTAATGTGATTTGCAACTAAGGACCTGCTTCATTTTGGGCAACATTTTCGCTTTGCCATCGTTTGAGCTTTCGGCTAATATGAGACGCATTCCCAGTCGACATCAATTTAATTTGCAATCATTATATCGAGATGCTCTGGCTACCACAAAAGGATAATGATATCCATTATGTTTCGCCCAAAGCATGGCCATAAACAATTATGGCTCATATATGTAGGATATTCAGCTTGCTTGTATAATCCAAAATGAATTGAGCACCAATTAGTCTGCGATAAGCCTTTAATGATTGTTATTAAAGCCGAATTTGTTTGTTGAACCAGTCCAAAGTATAATAAGACGGTCTATGGACTGCACGTGGGAACCGCGGGCAACAAGTGAAGCAATTGTCGGGCCTATTAATTGTAGTCGCAGCTGCAATGGTCATGCCCAGTTCTCGGCTCGGTCACATATCAAAAGCATAGCCAAAAGGCTTGAGAAAAGAATGCTAGGTATTTGTCTTCTTCACGCCACAAGAGACAACGAGGAAATGCGGGAATAAAAGAGAAGTCACTGGAGTAGACACCAGTGGTCGCTAATTTAGCAAAACTAAAGCAGAAATCTGAAATCAGAGGCAGACTCCAACTGACAGTCAGACTGTGGATTCGAGGGCAACCAGGCAAATCGGAGGCAGCTATCTTCGGGCAGCACACAATTATATGTATTTGCACAATTTACAATTAACGTATCAAAATCTGTGCGCTAAACTAAATCTAATTACCAGCGAGCCCGACTGCCGAAGCAAAGCAACCAAAACATGGAAGAAATTTGTACACAATGACGAAGCATAAATGCTCTACAAGTAGATTTACTATTATGGCTTAAAAATCCTGTCGAAACCGATTTACTTATGGTTGTTAATTGCAGATGTGAGACTTTAAGAGCAGTTAGTCGCTTAATACCAATCAAGTTTCCCTAATAGAAGGAAGTAATTAAAATAATGCAAGTGTATTCCATATCAAATAACCCAACCATGGGGAAATTTCTAACTAATTGGAAAATAATAAATAAACGGACTTCGCAATATTATTGATAATTGCACGAGTATATAGAGCGAGTCTATTGTTATTTAGGCATAATTTTGAAGGTAAATAAAGAATATAAGCTTCCTGACAAAGTTCTGATCACCTTAAATAGTAGAGTATAATAGAAAAGTGGACGCCAGAGCCTACACCCAGAGGCGGTCAGTGCCTGCTCTGGCACTTCCAACGAATGCTCGCCGCGTTGACTCCCTGGACTTTGGCTAAATGCTCGGACGGCTGGCGACGATGGCGTTGCTGCCATTTGTCAGGCAGCGAACCGCAAAATAGTTGCACAGCGAACTTGCTGCTGCTGGCAGCGTTTTAGTTTCGTTGTATTTTTTTGTAGATTTGCTAGAACTGGAGCTCGAGCTGAGGCAGGAGTTGGAGCTTGACGCGATAATAAGAGCGATGAGGAGAGTTAAGGAACAGCTAGCAGCAGGAACAACAAAATCGCAGAGTGTGAGAACCGTTGCCACTCTTTTCTTTCTTTCCATCTTCGCCTTGTTGTTGGCGTACGTTTTTTTTGCCGGTTTTCGCGTGGAAAATAAATACCAATCTGCATAAAAGTAGAAGCCAAATAAGAAAAATAGTCGACAGTCAGAGCTGACCATTGAAGAGAAAGAAACCCGCTGCCTGCTGCCGGCTGCTATTGAGAGTAGACCAAATAAAACAAAAAATAAAGAGACAAAAGCCTGGTGAAAAACGCAGAGGTCGCCTGGACTGGACGGGCTCTGCAACTGCAACTGGTACTGGGTAGTTGCTTGGTTGTGGTCACAATTTGGAGCAGAGGCCGGCCCAGTCTAGTTTTGATGAAATTGCTCGAAATAATAGGGTGAAAATGCTTCTGCTGTCTTTTTCAATGTGCTCTCTGTGCCTGTTAACTCTTTCGCGCTTTGCTTCTTGTTGGCTCTGCTGCCTGACTGCCTTGTGTGAAAGACCAAAAGGCGTCATCATCTCCAGCTCCAGCTCCAGTTCACAGAGCTCGCGTGCAGGCAGCGGGCAACGAGAGTCAAATGCAGTTGGCACAAAACTTTCAGTTCAACTGGCGGCGTAGCACACGCACATATACCTCTTTGCTCTGTTGGAGTTTCGGTTTGAGGTTTTATTCAAAGAAACAAAAAAATACTCACAAAAAGGGTGTCGAAAGTTAAATACCCTTGCAGGCATTATATAAATATTGTTTAACAGTGGTCGGAACGTACAAATAATTTAATCGTTCATGACCCAAGACATATTTTGCAATAACAGCTTAATTCTGCATTCGAAAGAACATTCGATTTTAATTGTTTTCTGCCAGATATTTGCAATTTTCTCTTTAATCATATGATTCATTGCAACCAATTCATTATGATTACTCTGCGAGTGATCGAGTCATTCACTTCACACGTATCATATAGTATCGAAAAGCTTTAATACTTTACTTTGTAAGTGTAGAAATAAATATATATGTGCATTTAAAATGGGCTACATGAACGAGAAAAAATGTTGAATGTTGGTGTGGCTGCAGTGAAAGATTTGTGGTGCAGTGGCTTTTGGGTCTTTGTGAAATTGGATCTCCGATGCTGCTGCTGTTTGCCGTTTGAAGTTTGGCTTGGAATTGCAAAACAAAGCTGGGATTTCAATGTGGTTTGAATATGATTTGAATATAAAGAAATATTTGACTTCAAAGCCTTGCAAGTTGCAAATCTTTTGAGGAATGCGAGTGCAAGCTAACAAATTTTAATCAATTGTTTTTTGTGAGAGAAGTGCAATAAGATAGTCAATTAAGAGAAGTGAAGGCAATGCCCAAGTAGGTCAAAATAAAAAAGTAAGAGGAAAACGACTCTATTGAGGAGAATATATTGATATGGACATATTAAATTTAATTAAAATCTTAAAAATATAAACAAATTTCTATATAATCCAAGTGCTTAAATCCTTCCTACATAGCTAAAGCAAGATGAATTACTTAAATTCTTCAAACTGACTCACCGTTTAAATAATTGTTCTCATCTGCACACGCTTTAATATGATTCAAGACATTAATAAATGCAGCACCTTTCAAAGCATAATAAAGTCATCGTTCATGGTTAGAGTAAAAAGTTCACAAAAACAAAAGTTGCACGAAATATGCAAAACCCTCCTGAGACGACAACATTCTACCATTCCCTGCTAACAAACTACCTGAAATGAGTTCAGCTGACTATGCTCCAAGAACATTAATCTACTGAGAATTCCAGTTGCTTCCCTTGCCCCGCCTTTGGCTTGCTTACTTCCACTGGCTGACCACCTCTTACAAATCAATTACTTTAATCAATTTTTAACACGTTTGCGTCTTTGCACCCAAGAGAAGGCGCCTCGCTTTTGTTACTTTGTTCAGCCTTTTCCCATCATGTTTTGTTGTGTAATTTTTTTTGTTAAAATTTTAATTATAAAAATTAAATACGGGCATTGAGAAGAGGTAAAGCAAAAATGTGCGACTAACTAACCTGCCATAACAAACTTGAAATAATATTCAAGAATTTTTATTGAAATAATAACAGCGATGCAGGTAGAAAGCCCGGACGTGAAAACGAGCAGTCGCGAAGCAAACACAGACAGATAGATAGAGACAGATTCTGAGACGGAGACTGTGGGACCCAGAGGGAACTATAGAGAACGAGGCACAGTTGGTCAGAGCACATCAAAGGCGGAACATTCGTCTGGGACAGAACGAGTATGGGTATGAGTCTGATCTCGCCTGGCCTGGGTCTGATGGGGGCGACGACAGCCTGTCATCGTTTCAAAGTTCTTTTTTCTGGCTCGCTGTTTTCTAATTGAAATGTTCTGCACCATATTTCTGCGCATTACCACCTGCTGCTTGTGCTACAGAGAAGCCGCCAGTTAGCAGTTACCACTCGTAGTTCTCAGATCCCTAGTCGCAATGCCCTTGCTGGTCTGACTCCAACATGCAACAACAACAACAACAACGACAGCTTTGGTAAATAGTTCACTGCCTGTTCTCCTTCACGTAAATTGCAAAACCAAACCGCAAGAACAATGCGATGCACTGACCATCATCAACAAACTGCAAACTGCAAACTGCTCAACCGACCGACCTCAGCACCTCGACCATCATCGTCATTATCAACGCCAAGTTGAGCGCATGATAAAAAATGCTTGAGAGACTCAATGCGATTATTTTTTTCAGCACTTTGGCATTTTGCTATTCGTCGGCAAAAAAAAAACAAAACTATTATTTTTCATTCTGGTTCCTGGATGCCCTATAACAAAGGCAACAAATGCCTTTAGTCGCAATTACAATATTGTCTATTTATGCTACTCTTTGTACAGTGCAAGATCGAACTTTAATGTGTTTATATTTATTTAAATCAACTTTTTCTACGTCATCTGCATTGCAAGAAAATGCTATAAACCATTTGGTATTTCTAGGGAAAGTAAACAGTATTTCATTTATAGAAACATTCACTAGAGTTATCATTGAACGTTCGTATACAATTATTGTATATCAATTCAGAGAGTATATTGACGTCGTTCATATTTTAAAACCTTTTGTTTCTCTGTTGCGTCGTACGGACGTTTCTTCAGCTGCCCGACGGTTTTCTAGGAAATAATTTTCTTTTTTTGCTTTACAGTTTTCATCGTTGTCTCGACTAGTTTACATCTTCATAGCCGCCTCGTTGCTCCACTAAACTGGGCACCCTGCTCCCTCTGTCAGAGCACTGTCACACCTGTCACTATTGTGGCTGATCACAACAACCGCCAACAATGGAGACGGAGATGGCGACAGAGACAGAGACGACCTCGCCCAGTTCCAGACTCAGTCCCAGTCCTCGAGACTGACGAACAAGGTGTGAACGTCAAATAATCACCTTCGCATGCGGCATGCCCCATGCCCACAAGAAGGCTGCTACGGGCTGAAGGAAGTCAATTGGAGGGCGGCAGCTCTGGGTTTTCATGTCTCCGATGCTGACGGTGTCGCCCTGGTATTTGTTTTTCGTAAGAAAATTTTGCGCATGTTTTTTGTTCCTTTTCCCCACATTTTCCATTTTTTTGGTGGTCTGAGGAGTTGGGAAAATGTGTGAAATTTCAATGGAACGACACTGAAAGTGCAGACGCAGATGTCTGTCTGATGGAGAACTCGGTGTCCGCCTTCGTCTCTACTCGTCTTCCCCAGTTAAATCTCCACCTTCGCCTGTGTCTGCGACTCTTTTCTTGCTACTTTTGTTTGCATAATTATTTTATTGCAAGCAGTTGGGCGGTTGCCATCTAAGGTGGCCACGCCCCAAATCTACATGCAACTACAGAGTGCGGCCCGCATGAATATTAAAACAAAGACCTTCTCCTTGTTGTCGCCAGTTGCAACTGTTTTACCAAGTGCCCCGAATGCATCTCACATTTGCCGCCTCCATTCTCAACAAATGTCTAAACTCTTCGGTCTACAGTCTAGACTGTAGACAATTTTCATGAACTCCCGAAAAAGTTTCTTGCTCTTTCTTGTTAAACTCGTTCTGGCTGTAGGCATTTCTTCAATTAGCGTTTTTATTATTTTTAATTAACAATTTTGCAACTTAATCCTGTTGCTCAGCGTACTTAGTAGTGTTGAAATTTCTACAGACATAATCGAATCAGCAAAGGGGCCGCTTAATGCTTGGCTAAAGTTTGTCTAAGAACAACAACCAGCAACCAGCTGCAGAAACTCCAGTCAGGAACACTAGACATGTGCATAATTATATTAGGCACAAGACCTCAGCATAAAGCTAAAGCAAAGACAGTCAAAAAGGTTGCCCTCTATTGGTTGAAGGAAGGAAAATAAACTTGGATGTATGAGGAAATGTTGCGAAAACAGCAGACAAAATGCCAGACTGCGCTGCAGGGCAATTTCAAGACACTTAAAACGAAAGAATAGAACGGAGTGAGTTCAAAAACTACTGAGAATTAAGTTCTGCAGACTGGAAAATGGACAATTACCGCGTAGATCCCTTTAGAACATGAAAGAATGAATGAAATTGCTAACCAAATGTATGATTACACTGGGGATGGCAAATGGAAATATTAATGTAAAATGTGGCATATTATTGCTATTTGAACAGTTTATGGAATGTTTCATTCGTTATTAGATCCATATACGATAGGACTATTGTTATCTTGATATGTTGGTGTATTGCTTTGTTAGCAATCTAATGTAATGTAGTACCTTTAAATGTAGTGTCACATAAAAAAGTGCATAATAGTACATAATTTTATTTGCATCACTATTTTTATAAATTCACTATTATTTCTGTCTACTGTTGCTTGCGATTTCCAAAAACATCCACGCTGGATGAGTCCACCCTTTTACTTACTCTATGCCTATGCAAAGTCTGCTCACAGAAGATGCAAATATGGTTCATTACCTGGCAGCAGTCATGACAGTAGGGATAGCCGCAATGCTCGCATATGGAAAACATGGGATCCTCATGAACACTGCAAATAAGGCAGATGCGTTTGGCACAATTAAACCTGGCCAGCCACCCAAAGTACTTGTGGTTTGTTAAGCGCAGAAGTAAGCATATATTCATATAACCCTGCTTATGTCGATGGGATAAATTCTCTTGTGCCGTTTGTCGAAATTGAACGAGGTAAAAGGCACGATTGTGCAATAGTGAGCTGTATAGAAAGAGTATGCGTCGCTTTTCTCGCTTGTAATAGAAAAAGCTGCAGATGACACGACGGAGGCGCTTTAAGGAAGTGCTGTGATAGATCAGAACTACGATAATCAAATATAATAGAAACAGTTTTATGTAGAAGCTGATGGGCAGAGTGTGTGGCACAGGAAGACACTCTGCATTACTTAGGGAGGTGGAAACACGTTCATGGATGTTAAAGTTTTTCATTGTGGTGCGCAGGAGACGAGCCATCAGGCCAGTGCCATTGATCTGAAAGCAAAAATGGAAATGATATTATAATGAAATTAAATTTATTAAGTGCCAAACTTACGCGAAATCGCACCTCATGTTCGCCCTCCTGGTGGTAGGAGATCAGCGAGCGATTATTAATAATTCGCAACATATTCACAACCATGCGATCCAGCAATAAAAATATTCCAGTCACCAAAATCTCCATCAGCACGTACATAAGATGATATATCGCAATGTTGGACTCTGCCACAGTCTGCCTGCAAATGTCTTGAGCATCCACAATTCTTGTCTTCTCAAAGTTGTGCAAGGGCAGAACTGTGCTTCTATTATGAGACTTGCGACGGGCATCCACATGCTTAAAGTAATCCGTAATGTAGAAGTTATCAAAGTTTATTTGACAGCGATACTTCCAATGGTATTTCGCGGCCGACCATATAACAAAAAAGATGAACAGGCACATGACCTTCTCAATGACCTCCATTAAAATATTAAATATATGCCTTCTGCGCTCAAAGTCCTTCATAAACTCCTGCGATGTTGTCTGAGCACTTCGCAGGTGTGCTGCAGTCGATGAGTTCTGCACATTGTAGGAGATTTGGATGTTGGAACTATTACCATATAGTTCCTGCTCCGTCTTCAATAACTTGATGTAGTTAGTGCCAAAGTCAGATGGAACCATCTTTAAGTACAAGTTAAATTATAGATATGACTTATTTTCGTTTTACTTTCCAACCTACCTTGGAGGCATCGCAGACCTTATCTGGGTTACCAAACATGTTTACTTTGCATATAATATCGATGCGATATGGCCAGCATATGGCTTTGACCAGCCAGTTGGGAAAATTGGTAGCACACTTGCGAAAGCCTTGGCTAAATACTTCCTCACATACCTGATGTCCACTCTGTAGCTGATGCTTGCAGCGATCTCCCATTTTGCGCACAAACTGTTCTTGAACTTCAGATGCTTTTGGCAACTTGGGATTCAAAGTAAAGTTCTCAAAATGTACATTGTTTGATGAACTATTGCCAGCCGCTCGTAAATATTTATAGTAGCCGAATTTATTATCGTGCCTATCTGCTAGCTCCAAGCCATCCTTAAGATCGTCAAGAATAATGTGCAGATCCTGAAAGGTGTCTTGGATCTCGCTTATTTCACCCCTCATATGCAGCAGCGTATTCGTAAATGGCTTGGCCATCAAATCGAATCGTGTCTTAGTCAGATTGTAGGTAAGCATTGTGCTGCAGGCAAACACTCGGGCCACCTCGCCGGCGTTCGTTACCATGTTGTCTATGGGTCCCGAAATCACAAGTCCAAAGGCGCATGCACGAAAATAGTTACGTCCGGCATTGTCCGCCATCGATACAAATATTAGTAGTGTCATAACACGTACATTGCGGCTGAGCATAAAGGTTATTCCGTTGAATAGTAAAAATAATGTGAGGACTGGCATTTCCACAAACAGATCCTGGAATATGAAGTTCAAATTCCAGTTGAGTGATATTAGCAGCCCCAGCAAATAGGATAGCAGGACACCTATCGTAAAGCAACACAGACGACGCATCACTTCAATACGCTTGCTCGGATCCTCCTCGCGACCATAGAGACTACAGTAAATAGATTTGGCTAGCCAGGTAATGCAAGTCTTAATTGTCCCGAATATCGAGAGAAACATCTTGATCCAAGAAAGTCAGCGGATCAAGGAATTGCACTGAAACAATATCAAATTAAAATAGAAATATGTAAAGAGTAGGTGACAGCAATATCAAATGTTATTTATTAAGACGGATTTGTTGACTTTGGTTTGGCAAAAGCAGCTTACTTCATTATCCATAAGTCTTCACATTTATTTTTTTATAATATAATTTTTAATTCAACTTCTTTTTGTTCTCTATATAAATTGTGTATTGTTTATTTACCTTATATTCCTGCGCCGTCTTGTAACTTTATAAAATAAAATTAATCCCTTGAGTAAAAGTCACAAATATATAAAATCTGAAAATGATACCGAACATATGTACGAGTTTGTAAGTCATATATTTTATGAACTCTCTAGTGTATAACACTTGGACACTCAAATACTTTAAGCTCAAGGTTAAGTGCGAATTAACACAAAGGGGCAGTGGACAAAGGACAATGGATTGGGCTCATTTGAGGCAGCTGCGTTTTAAACCCTCAAACTGGCTTACTTTTAACTGTTTAATGGTGCACTCCCAGCTCAAATGCCACACGCATCAGCGGTAGCAATTTCCCAGTCTTTTTGAGTGTTTTGGACTCCGCCCGTGTCATTTAAGAGCGCTCCACTATGCCGATCCAGCAGAGACTGTGAATGACTACAGCTCAGACGATGCGCTCGTTAAAAATGCCAGACCAGAGCTCAGCAGACCATCAGACGAGCCAAAGCTGAGCAGACACAACAACTTCGCGAAGATGTGCGGACATTCAGTTTAATGTACGCAATGTGTTCGAGGTCCTCGGCGCAGCTAGCCAAAAGCGAACTGAGCCAAACCGAACTGTGTGTAATCCAATTATGCTCGTAATAGTGGAGTAGAAGAGCTAAAGAACTTTTGCACCTGCCTTGCTTCTGATGCGTCTGAAGGCACCTTGCTGGGAGATTCTAAAATAAAAATTGATTACATGCGTGTGTCTTGGTCGCAATGAATAAATTTTCGTTTTGCCCTCACGCTGGCAGCTTGTTTGTTTTGCAGGCGAACGTTTAAAAATTTATGAACTGCATCGATGAGCGATGAAATGCATCCAGTTGGGCAAGCAGACAACCAGATAGCCAGTTTGGATAACCAGCTCCAAATTGGTGCAGTTGCTCGTCGCGCTTGGCAATGCCACTCGCTGAATATTAAACAGACACAAAAGTGCTGGCATTTCCCAACGGCGGCACTTCATCAGCCCGAGTCGTGGTAAAAAATTGATTGATCCTTGAAGGGCAACCGAATGGGGCAGCGGGTCCCCTGGAACTTGGAGCACTGACTGGGAGGCGAGCTGGGACTTTGACGACATCATCTAGAGTGGGTTGTGCAGCGGGGTGTGGTTATTTGCTGCTCAACGTATGCATTAAAACAATTTAAAATTCCAACACTAGTCATTGCACAGTGGTGTACAAGTAAATGGACTGTGTAATCATATATAGCATATAGCAGTATGTTTTATTTCAAATTATCTGCATGATCCAATTATCTGTATGTGATTGATGGCAATAATGTAAAATACTTCTTGCCCACTGTGCAACCACTTTAGTCTCCATCGCGTGTAAGCTTTAAATGCATTAAATTGTCAAAGCTTAAAGTTACCGGCCATAAAATTGCTGTGGCTCAGACAAAAAAGGAGTCGCCGCTGCCAAACAGCTCCGCCTCCTCGTTGGTCACTCAGTCCTGCCCAGACCAGAGCTCGCCAGCCCAGTCAGTCAGTCAGTCAGGCAGTCCGTCAACTCGAAAACCGAATGAATGATGAATTGCCTGTCACTTGCAATTTTTGTAGCAGACAAAATACAGCTCGTCTTTCGTTGTCTCATTGTCTGCACTGTCGCCTTGTTTAAATTTTTCATGTTTTTCTAAGCCGACTGCACAGGACCTGGCCAAAAGCAGGCCGGGAACTTCACCATCTTCACGATGACATGCTGACTGCTTTCATGGAATTTGCGTTTAAAACGCAGGCAGCTCCAACATTGTCAACCATCGCCTGACAAAATTCTCGTATTTGTGTTTTGGTCACAACTTCAAAATTTAATTGGGCGGCAACGTTGCAAAAATTATTAAATATTTTTACCGAAATATTGGGACATAAGAGAATTTCGTGAAACGGAATGTTTGTTAAAAATATGCAGGAAATCAGTTGGAATGCATTGTACAAGAAGAACACATACTTTCAGTACGTTCATAAGAAGACAACTATTATATTTAAGTTTATTTAGTAGACATTGCTTTGGCCAATAAATAAAATTGAAATGGTACAATTTTTAATTTAATTTACTAACAAGAAGAGTACAAAAATTCTTTATAGTGTCTGGAAGAAGAATAAGAATGATTTGAAATGAACATGACAATTAGGGTTAGCAATTTGCGCTTAGTAACATTCATTTACTATTCATATAGTTTATTTATTTATTAGTGTCTTAACTATACTAAGCTGTATTTGAGGTTATCTATACGCAAAATCATTCTCTTAACCCTTTTTTAAACAACTACTTCACCACCTGCTTAAAAATTCACGCGCTCGACTGAGCCGGCCCTAAGCCAATTAGTGGCACTAATAAAAACCAATAAATCAGCCAAAATTAAGCAAAGGCGAAGTGTACAAATAAAACTGCGTAGTGCACTCTGCACATTTGTCAAAAAATTAACCCTTCTGGCAGAAGGTATGAAAAAAGCAGCCAATATGAAAATGACATTAGCCAAGCGCCACCAGACTGTGGCTAGACCGAGGCCAGACACTGTAGAGAGACAATAACAAAACAACAAACAGGAAACAGGCTAAAGGCCGGGGTGCAGGAGGCCTCACACAGGGCATTACGTATGGGCCTCAGCCTGTACCAGCGCCTCAGTCCGTGTTGGCTGTCTACACGCAAAACCACTTTTAACTCGTTTACTTTATTTATGGCCATAATTTGTTAAGCAAAAGGTCGAAAACTAAACTGGCGACAAAAGGGCGCAGCTCACGGACCGACGAGTGGACAAGGTGCGATGCATAATTAAGATAATAAAATATTAATTAAAATTAAGTTCATGCATATGCAAACACAGCGCCAGCAAACTAAATCCAAACAGAAACAGAATCAACACAATCCAACTACAAATATTTGCGTTTTGCTCTTGCCTGCTGATGATGACGTTGATTAGAATTAAGGGAGAATGATAATGCCAGGTAATATTGCCGTTGATAGCCTCGTTATTGGCACCAGGGACACTCGACAGCACGGACTAGAAGCGAGACTTGCCTTAATTAATTAATTAAAAATGCACAGCGAGTTTTTCCCTCATTGGTATTATTTTTGGATGGTTTTATGCAAATTTCAAATGCCTTCACATGAGCTCAAAACAGACCGTGTACACCTGCCCAATGTAACCGTCCTCCCCCATCGTCACGTCAGTCGGACAAATGAGTAAGCCCCAAAGAGTTTTTCCCGAATAAGTTGCGAAACGTTACCCGCGGGGGACAACAGACGTTTAGAGATGTCAATCAGAGATGGCAAACCCTGCTACTCTAAAGAATGAGAAGCATACTGAAATTGTCAGCTTAGAAGTTTGTCTGCTCAAACAACTTAATTTGTGGATAAAAGATTGCATTTTAAAAATCTACAAATATAAGAACTATTTGAAGTAATCAAATTAAACTTTATCTAATACATTAATTCTTTATATTTAATAATTTCAATATTTAATAATTATTTAATGGAAAGTCTTTTAACTAATATCGTATTTTACAATCACTTGGGTTAGCCAAGTTAATGAAAATCATTGCCTGAAGAGCATTGGAATTTCGTATTAGCACATGCAGCAATTTAATTTATTTTTTTTTATTAATTTGTTTCTTCTTGTTGCGTATACCCCATGTCGGCTAATGGATGTTTGCTGTTTGCCATCGGCTTAGGGGCGTATTAAAAAATGAAAAAAAAAACAAACAAACGAAAAACCACAAAGCGCGAAATGTGATACATTGCGGTTGCTGTCGGTGTCGTCTTGGACTGTGCATAATTTATTTGGCCTTTTTCGTATTTATAGATAATATTGGGTTGTAGCCAGGCTCTTAATCACTTTACCTGTCGCGCTCATGTATTCTCATATGTGGGCATCTAATTGGTGAATATTTCTTCCCCTTGGGCAATTCAAAACGTCAATCGAAATGTGAGTGAAAGCGAAAGCATCGGAGCACACTTCCCGAGACTGCCGCTCCAAAAATTATTTTTTGACACACGCACAACAATTGAGCCGGAACCCAACGAAAGACCAAAAGCGACCGAGGTTCATTCCATGATTGATGACGACCCGCGTCCAGTTCTGATCGCCTTTGTGTTTGTGCTGCATTAATTAACTAATTTAGTTTGGCATTTTATTTGTGTTCTCTTGCCCAAAAATGCTTTCTAGCGTTCGCCATCTACTCGTAAATTTATGCAGACACATTTTTTAATTTTTCTGTGTGTTTTTTGTATTTTTGCTCAATTATTTACATGCAGAGTCCCAGCTGGGTCCGTATCACGGCCTTATCGCTAGCTTTCACTCATTTTCCCAAATTTTTTTTTAGTATTTCCAAGCGCATTGTCATAATTCACGCTTGACGCACGCCTGGGGCAGAATTGGGCTGGGATGGTTGAGCCAGAGCCCTTGTGGGTGGGTTCGGTGTTCGGTTTGAGTCGGATGCATTGTTTTTGATGGTCTTTGATGAATTTTGACAGTTAAAGCCACAAAATTGTGTGAATGTCTGTGGCAGGGGTAGAGGCAGACCATATTGTGTGTGCCTTTGGGTTTGGACTATAATTTGATGTCTGCTTTGGTATGAACTGTTTCAAAATTTTCATATTTTTTGCACAACCATTTGCATTTCTAATGATGCAGCTGTCCAAACATAATGGCAAGTCAGATTTCGGTCACTTGGACAGTCGAAATTCAATGCTATGGACATTCACATTATAAAATATGGCTCATGACTATTGGTATCGTAATCAAAAATTTTTGCATTTTGACACTCAAATTGACTAATTTTGATTTAGAGGCACACTTGCTGTGTGAACGAAACACTAGTAATGCCAATTGTTTGACCGAAATACATAAATAAACTCTCTAAAGCTGTTCTACAAAGCTTATCAATGATATTTATTGTAAGCATTTAGTTAACTTAATTTATGTAGTTTTAGAGCTTGTAAATTTAGCTGAAAATAGCGTAATATGCAGTGAAACTATAAACGTTCACCATTGTTTAACTATACCCAATAAGATGTGTTAGATCATTAACATCCATAGCGGGAAATCTAATATTTGTACATCAGTCGTTAGACTAACCACAATACCTAAGGTAAAAGGTAATCGAACCGGCTACTGTGCACAACACCTCTGCCAGCAGCGAAATGTAAGACCTAGTCGTATATCATATTGTTGCCCAAAGCTTTCCCATATATGTATGACCATTGGCAATGACAATCAACATTTGAGTTGCCAGCTGAGGTGGAAGATGAGAAGCCAAGGGAGAATTCGAATTCCAATTCAAATTCGATGTGCTCGTATTTCAAAAATAACTCTCAACTTTTGACTCGCATTTCATAATTCATTTTCGATAGACTCTCACTTTTGTTTGCCCCTTTAGCACATTAACATTGAAAAACCATTAGGCGAAGCCCAACGCCTGCTTCGAATATGTTAAAGTCAAATAGGTGGAGCATATGATGCTGGGCCACAGGCATAAATATTGTTGACCACAGCTGAAAGTTGTAATTTATTACAAATTAAAATAAATCAAAAAGAATACCAAAAGCCACAAAAACATCTATTATAAATTAAATATAGTAAGAAATATGCAACTTATTTGTATACTCTACTTACTGGCTTCAAGAACTGATTTTATCTGTTATGGGTTTCAAGTAAAATTAAACTATTTACTGGATGTTGATATTCACCTGCAAGTCAGCCATAAATTTGGGAAACGGTAAGAGTTAACGGGGTCATATGAAGTCTCTATAGGGCAATATGTTAGAGATAAATTAAATTTGCATTTTGATTGCAACGCACAACATAAAAATGATAAACGTTAATTTTTTTATCCGCCACTCTAGAGGAAATTGTTGCTGGAAATGATTTGTCAAAGTTGAAAGCTGATACCCATACATACAAATAAATACATTTCTGTGGTATTTGTGCCGGAAGAGAAAACACAACAAATTAAATTGTATCAATTTAAATGTAAAATTCAAAATACAAATATTTCTCTCCATCTCTCGATATCTTGAGCTTCACACCGAAGTAGCATCGAGTTGAAATGTTCGATTCGAGTGCATTTTGAGAACTATATTTTGTGCAATAAATGTTTTTATAACCGGCCATTCAAATGTAAAAAAATAAAAGAGAGTCATTATCTTTAAAGCTTTAGCTCTACACACGCACACATACTTCAAATAAATCTTGAGCACAAATCAAAACTATTTACAGATGCATTTCGATGAAGTCGCACGAAATGTTTTATAACTGCTTTTAGAATTTACCGCTCTAAACATCAACTTCCATGTGAGATTGTTGGGATAATGTGCATGCTGAACAGATGATGTATTTCTTGGATAGTCGTAAATGTGAGGAGATATAAAAAGATACATTAAACTTATGACGAATATTTTAGGCTGAATGGCTAGCTTTTTTCTTAGAAGCATTTTTTTAGTCTTTAGAAAAATTAAGAGAATAAAATACACCTATTATACATTTAAGAGTTAGTAATGTTATAATGACAGCATGCAGATTCCTAATAGTGGAGATAAATTCAGTTGTTTTATTGTTGCTGAAATCTTAGACATGCATTGCAATTAAATCCACAGTCTCACCTAACACCCACCACCCAGTTGCTTACATACAATATCGAGTTTAATATCAATATTAATATTACACAGATTTGGAAGCTGCATTCCCAAGTTAATAACAAATGGAAATTCAATATCGAACCCAAGCGAACAAAGTGCACTTTCTGCCAGAGGAGAGGAGGAGAGGCATATCCATTGCCGCCAACTGGGAGAAGTGGCGCTGTGTTGAGGGCATCAATGGACTTGTTTACATTTTTATGTGTTAAACAAAGTCAAATCTTGGCACAGTAAATGCATAAAAATTTCAACTAGCATAGAATTTCAACACTTTAAATATTCGAAGCCAAGCCGAAAAATTGGATACCATAAATGCCACAAAAGTGGGTAAAGTGCTTTCCACCATTCCACCATCGGGTAGCATTAATTATGCGCGTGTGGAAGATGACGCTGTGGAAGAAATAAAACCCCCGGCACAGGGGGGCATTCCACTTTGAATTTCCAACTGTCAAATGTCGCTCGCTGTTCAATATCGTTTATCAAACGTTTTATCGCTGATTTTCATAAACTTTCAGTTAGAGAGTAAGAGAGAGAGGGGGAGGTTATCGACACGGTGGGAGATGGAGATAGAGTGAACACAACGAAGCACAAGCATAAATCATTCCCAGCGGCCATTTTTGGAATCGCGGTTCGTCATGCTGAGCAGTTGATGGTTTCATCCCGTTCCTACTCCAAGCGCTGCATTAAAACTTTTCGAGTCCAGAGTGGCCAAAATAAAGAGCAGACCCAGAACAGGATTGGGAATCGATGGAGTTTCGACGGCTGCGACATTCACAACAACCGCAGACTAATTAAATTAATTGAGGTGATTTTTGTCGCAGATACAAACACCCCCGTTACACGTGGTCCCCATTTGTAAAGTGTTCGCCAAAGAGATTTTGGCTTTAAAAATTGCCGACCATTTTTATTTTTCCTTTATGTTACTGTGGCAAAAGGCGAATTTTTTGATGCGATTTCGTGGCAACGGACATATCCGTAAATGCTCAACGCATGTAATCCATCGATATTAATGACCGCTCATATATATTTTTTTTGCTGCCCTCAGATTCTGTTCTTGTTTTTGCCGCTTGATTGAATGGTTATTCATATTTTTGCAGATATAACAACAGGATTTGAGAACTGGGCAGGGCAACGAGGCTTCTTTTTATGACCCATTCGTATTCATTACAATGAAATACCTTTTTTCTGTAATTCTGATTTTCTTCTTTATTTTTCTCTTTATGTGAACGCATATCGCATATCGCGTGTTTTATAACATATCTTATAAAATATTTAATAAATGCAATCAGAATATTATTTTTGTGTTCATGTTGCGGGGACCGTCCACATATTTGGCAATATAAAACAACATTGGGCAACAAGTACAATTTATATGCATATTTGCAAAATAATCTTAAATCTGTTTATAAATGCATTCGCAATCAATTAGTGTCAGTCAAGTTCAAACATCGAACAATATTTATATTTTAGTTGTGAATAAAATAGTGTTTTTGCTCAATTATAAAGATTTCATGATAAGTGTGTATTTGTTATGCAAAAAAGGTAAAGTTCATTGTTCACAGTACCGGTAAATTGTTTAAAATTGCTTATAGACAGATATATTATTGCAGCCGTAGTTTTGTACCAATAAAAATCGCAATGGCGTCACATTTAGCGCATTTGAAAACGAAGTACGATGAGGCAAATGTGTTTTTTGTTTGTGTAAATGTTGTGCCAAGTGTCAACAGCACTCGATTAATAAATAATGCAATTGAATTGCTAGCAATTGGTGTGTTGCATGACGCAGCCAACATGCTGCAACATATTCTGCAGACTACACTGCACAACAGATCCCAACAACAACAGCAAATGTGAATACTGAAAATGTTTAGTTTTAGCGCTGCAGGTGGCCAACTGACGGCGGTTAAAAGACCATACGGTAATTCTCTTTTTTTTTGGCCCGTGTGCTGCAGGATAATGACAGCCCAACAACAGCAGCAGTAGCAGAGCAGCAAAGTTGAACAACAACAATGGCAACAAGCAGAGGAGCAGGAGATGCAACGAAGCATAGACATTGGGGCCGATTGTCGATTGTTGTTGTCAATTACTTGAACAAAACATGCACACCGGCGCTGCATGAATGAAGCCCACGACGACTACTGCTCTCCAACTGCTGACCACAACGGACCAAAAATTTGTACCCAAAATCATCATGTCAATTGCCAGGCGACAGGCCGGAACCAGCCAAACAAATGCAAAGCGACCGCAGAACAAAGAGATGCCGTTCGCAGGAGTTGCCAGGAATGTGCATTAGAGAGGAGAGCACCTCGAGGTACGATAGCCAGTTTAGGCACGAGAAGATTTTGGGGTATATACTCGTACAGATGAACTTAGTTGGATGAACTTAATTAGCCATAAATATTATATTACAAATATAAATAAGCAACTGCAATAAATGCTAATTTGGTTTAAAAATATTCCAAAAATATTTTTCATACTATTGAAATATTAATTAACTGCCAATATTGCAGATATTCAAAATTGTATTTACCTTGGGTACATCTCTAATTTGGAGTTAGCCGTACTTCAGGCGCTTAATTGGCATGCCATTTGCCATGGGCATTATGTGTTTTGGGTGCGCACATGAGATTAACGATTTGTGGCGTGTAAAAGCATTTGTCAATGTGTCAGAACAATAAACTGTCATGGAGCTGCTGCAGCAACATGAACTCCAACTACTTTAGCAACGACGACTCCAATTAGAATTGGTGCAATAATTGAAGCAACAATGAGGGCACTAGCTTTGCAATAAAGCAACTACTGCTGAGGCAGCTGAAACGTCTTTCTCCCAATTGCAGATTAGCCGATGGACCGATGGACCGTTGCAACATCAGCATAAATTGAACTTGCTCTGACCTTTTTAATTAAAAACGAGCGCAATATTGAACCAAGTTGAACTGGAACTGAAGCTCAACTCTCGCATTGAGTCTCGACTTGAGTCTGTCTCGGCATTCGTGCCGCGTTCGCATGCTAAAAATTGCAACAAAATTACATGACCCCCGCTTGCCGGTCTTGGTTGCCGACAAGGATTTGGCTGTACACAAACGGAAGAGAATTGTTATCTAATGTCTGGAGGCGAAGGGTCAACTTCAAGCACAGCGAAGCAGTCACGCAGTCGTCGACACCGTCGGGGGATTGAAACACGAGCGAGAAAAGTGTTAATAAATTTCAGTCCAAGCCAGTGAGAAATGTGCAGATGGGCGGAGAGACAAACGGAGTGTAGTCGGCAGCAGAAATCCAACTTGGTATTGCCCAAAATTAAGTTACGTAGTCGTCGCGTCGCTCCGAGTCGCTGCTCGATTTGCAAATAAATTTGTTTAATTCCCCGCTCGACTTGAACCCCACAACGAGAAATATTTTATACCGCCGACACTCGAAGACCCACAGCAGGGTGTGAAAGTTCGTAACGTTGGACGACAAGCTGGACAAGCACAGGCGACTGGCGACTGGTCGACTGAGCGACGACTAAAACGTGCCTGGGATTTGCCGTCGGGGCGCAACTCAACCTGACTAATTAGACGCGTCATTGTAGCCCGATTGGATTTGCATTTGGATTTGGCAAGACTTTTCGAATTGGCATTGTTAATGAGTTTGCCAAGGGAGTAAGCGCACCAAGAGTGGGAGCCATTTGTGTCGCTTGTAGCCGGCAACTTCACTTCTAAATGGCAGCTAATTGGCATTTAAGTTGCTCGAAATGAAGGAGCTAGTCTGAGTACACTTATAAGGTTGCTTCTCTAGACTTACAAATAGTGTATTGCATTTATATGCAAATTACCCAAAACTTTAGCCACTGTCAATCTGAAGGGAGGAGTTGACATTTGAGAGTATTCTTGTGAAGTCAAAGTTCGATATGTGGGAACACGACTAAGAGGCCGTGCAACATCAGGTGATAAGCAACAAGGGAGTTTCAATACATAAATCATTTTATAAATACAATAATTGCCTTTTCATTGCCAACATTTCAAAGATCTGATAAATAAAGCACTTGACTGTATTTTCTGAGTATATGACTTTAAATGGACTCATGTTGAAAATAGAGAACAGCTTTCAGTATGCTACAGTCAGGCAATGGACGACAATGGCTTTCAGTCTTTGCTTAATTGAAAATCCATTGATGGTACGACAGAAAGCGAGTTCTTTTTCATGGTACTCACAACATATAAATAATGGCAATTGGTTTGTGCTGTCATTGTTTTTATCATGCCATGTGCAACCCATTTCGATTTAACATATCATTCATATAATATCAATTAGTTGCATATGTGCTCCATGGCCTGTCCAAAAGCTGCAAATTATTGGCCAATGTCGAATCGACAGATAGCCGGACAAATGGCAACGATGTTGTTCATTCTTTTGGCCATGTCAATGGCAAAAGGATGAAAGAGTTCACTCGATTAGCATTGCCTGTTTGTTGGCTGTTGATGATGTCGATGGCGATGATGATGACTGAGAGCATGAAGTCGATATCGACAGCGACGACTACAGCAACAACGGCAAGGACGGCGACAACGACAACGACAACATCAATGTCAGCATAGCAAACGTGCTCCTCTTTCTTTTCTTATTTCTGCAGCACAAAAAGCTCATTTTATGCCAATTTTTGTGTCCCCTCGTAGTAAGCTGAATGAAATTTAACGAGCTGGCCGGGCACACACTCACACACACACACACACGCATAGCGATATGTACATGCATACCATTTGCCAATAAACAAAAGGAGTGCACATGTGTCCATGAAAAGGATTCACATTAACGGCTCATTTGAGCTGATCACCAGAATATCAAGATAGGGCAAAAAGCTAATAGAATCTTTGTATGAGTTTACCCTGAGAACGTAGTACTTTTATGAACTTGAAAATAAAATAAATAAAAATATTTCATTTAGCAAATTTTATCCTTAAAGTAAGACTTGAAAATGAAGGCGAAACCCAGAGGAATACACGAATATCTAAAATAAAAGATATTATTGAAAAATTAAAATTAAATTAATACATATGAAATAAGTTCATAATTAGCATTTAACTAACATTTCATTGATTTATTTTAAGTCAGATCAAACTATACACGCTAAGTTATATTTAGTTTCCGTAAATTATTTCTAAATATAGTAGAAGTCTTTCTGATGATTGTAATAAATAGTAAGATAGGCAATCCAGTAGCTATAAGAGTGGCAAATCGCTTAATTATGTATGCCACTTGCGTAACAGCTTCAAAAACTGAAGGATGCTTCTTGCCCCGCTTCATACCGTCGCCCCAAGCTCGAGCAGCTGGTTGTTAGTTTTTCGGCTTAACCTTTTGCCAATTTTAAATTGGCTTGACTGGGCTGGTAAGTTCAAATATGCACAAACATTTGTTCAAAGGCTAAAGATTTATCTCGCCGGTTGTACGTTAGACACCCTGTGGTTCCTTTCGGGCTCCACGTTTGCTTCCGTTTCGTGCACTGGCACTTTGTTTGAGATTGGGGCTGGGATTGCGACTTAGACTAAGACTGGGACTGGGTCTGGGACTCAAGCCGTGTTGTGCTTGCTACCAATGCAGAAACTCTTTGGGTATTCATATGAGCGCACCGATACAAATCTGTGAATTTCAAGTGCAAAACTTGAATATGCAATTGAATTTTTTCACGAACTTTTGACTGTTTTGTTTTTGTATTTCATGCTACCGCGGTTGGAAATTGTTTCATATCGCACAGTGGTTTTTCGGGCTAAGGACAGCACGTGGAAAATGTTAAAAGCCAAATGTCTTTCCATAGTTTGTACAAATAATTTATTAGTTTATCTTATAAGTGGAGTCATTGAGCGTAATGGTTTTAAAAACAAATGACTTTTTTAATTGAATTTGTATGATCCTCTGAAAATTAATATTAAAAATTAGAAGAATATTTAAATTTTTGTGAACAGTATTTATTAACAACCTTTTTTAATGCAAAATCATTCACAATTCAGTCGGGCAAATACCCTAGGGTGCACATTTGCATTTATTTGCTTTAGCTTTTTTATCAGGTCTCTTGGCTTTTCAAATCATAAGTTTTCCCGTTGTTTGCCCTGGCATAACTCAAAATTTCCATTTAGATTGAACAGCTTAGTCCGGGGTAAACTCGGTAAACTTGGTAACCTCACTAATTTGAGCACATTGAATATGCCGAGGGGCATTTACCTAGACCACATTTTGATTCGCACTCTGCCTGGGCTGATGGTTGATGCTTGGCTAAGTACCAAAAACCATATCGGTTGGTCTATTGTCAAGCAGCTGCATGTTTGATTGGCCAAAAACATTTGGCCAAAAAGGTTTTGGAGCAGCAACAGAGTTGAGAACTCAGAGCTAGTGTAGTGGCTCGCCTTGTTACTAGCCGCGTTTTGTTGGTTCCATTGGCAATTTGCATATTCACGCTGTGGATAAAAATCAAAACAGTGGGTGCCGTGGCTTCCACAGAGACACAGGAGGCAGCATGCCACAGTCGCAGTCGTAGCCACAGCTACTACAGATGCAATGACAACGACAACATCGACAATGTTGGCAAGAGCGACAGAAAAGGCGACAGCAACAGGAGAACAAACCAAGGCAATCGATGAACGGCAGAGAAAATGCAAAATGTGCCTGCTGGGCAACCATGAAACCGAAACCCGAACACGAAACTCAAGCTCAACTGAAAGCGCGGCCAAAGTGTAGCCAGGCAAACAAATTCAAAAATGTTTGCTGAATTTCAATTGCTGACAAATTGTAAAAGCGCCAGCGATGGCAGGAAGCAAAAGGAAACGCGCCGCAGGACAGGTTCAAAAGCGGGCACAAATATCCGACATCGATGAATACCAACACGACCAAGACGATGGTGGTGGTGATGGCGATGGCGATGCTGATGAGGTTGCTGTTGATAATATTATTAGTACCGGTGAATGCCAAATTGTCCTTAAGGATATAAATGGAATTTGAAATTATTTTATCAACATTTTTGATTGCTTCCAGCTGAACAATTGCCGCAGACAGGACAGCACAGCACCAGGACCAGCCAGGATACTGATGGAGTCATTGACAGTGGCCAGACGTACGTATTTTAATAATATGCACAAAAGTTATGAATTCGCCTGCCAACAGCAACAATAGCAAACAATGGTGAGTACGATGATGATGAACAGCTGAGTGGAGCAATACGTTCCCGGCTTTTGCAAATTGTCGAAATGATAAATTTCGGAGCACTTTCAGACCACCACACAGCGACCAGTGGTCTGAGAGTTTTGCAATGAGTTTGGAGTGCTTCACTCGTCCCTATGCTAATTATTATTGCATGAGAGGAGTCTTGAGTTCGGATCGGCTTTGGATTCCAATTCACAGCGCATCACTGGCGGCGGGAATTTCATCTAAGCTGATAAGGAAATTGCTTAGAATTCTTAATGGGCAAATGGCAAATGGAGCAGAAGTTATGATGGCAGATTCTTTTGGTTCAGAGGTGTTAAGCTGCTGATGGAGATTTCGATTGGCTCGCATTGGCTGGGATATGGTCAGGGTCAGGTGTTTTTTTATTGAAATTGAAAGTTGACAATTTGGCAAGGGGAAACTTGTGGCACGTGTAAGCTGTGCTGCATATTTCAATTGATTAGCCATTGATTTTGGCTCTACTGAATATACTAATGGACACTTGAGGCAAACTCAACTCTGCGTCTTTGTACGAGTTCTGAATAATACTAAACGTGAGCTTTTAATGGCTTGACATTTCTCCAATGAATTTCAATTTTCTCAGGATAAATGGGCTTGGGTAATGAATGAATGATTGGGGTAAGTGTTTTTTGTCAGCATGTTTTTACTCGTGAATTTTACAATTAATATATTGGTTTGCTTAGATGAATGTAATATAAGCAATGTTGCTCATTAAATTGAGTTGTTGTTTCCTTTGTGACAGAAGCTTAATAAAATTCATAACTAATCCAATTTATAGTAATGAACATTTTATAAAATTCATTGCCTTTTGCTATGCAAATGACTTGAAGTCAACTAAAAATTATCGTTCTTTTGCCTCACTGCACTTTATTGAGTCCATCAAGAAAATTATAAGCCAAACTATATTTAAATTCATTAAGCCGCTGCATTCATTTAAGATGTTCAAAGACATTGTGCAACTAATTTGTTGAGAATTTTGTGTCAACATCAAAGCAGTTTTAGTCGCATACGTAATACTTGCAGGACGATGTGGCTGTCAATCTTTGTGTATTTGACGTAATGTACCACCAAATTGTTTGAAATTTTTGCAGTCGATATTGGCAAATGTATGTGGTTTATGCCTATTGGATAAATTTGCTCGGATATGCATAGCCAAACAGAGAGTGGAGACTCAGCAAATTTGTCTAGGCTTAATGCAATACAAACAAAACTCTAATTTAAATGGCTCTCTCATCAGTGTTATGACAGTTGAAGTTTTGACAGGGTATAAAGCAGGAGGAGGAGCTACGTCTGTCTGTGTTTGTGAGTGCGAGTGTGTGTGTATTTTAGAAATTCATTGGGAAAAGACAAATACAGATATGCAAATAGGCATATAGGCAGCGCACTCAAAACTAATGTACTATGCATAGCAATTCTTCCATCTCACTTACACCGCTTGGCTCTTTACAATGCCTGCAGTTGATTGTAAATGAAGTACCGCCCCACTACTCACACACACATGCATGTATGTATACACACATCCAAGCACAACATAAATATTCAATTTAAATTATTACCAAATTGGCTTTCGCAAATTTCCATTATGCACTTATTTCATTTTCATAGAGAGGATGACGACGCCTAAAAGCAGCCGACGTATGCAATTTCCACTCTATATATATAGAACAGTATGGGAAAAGCGATAGAGAAAGAGTCGCAGAGGGGAACTGAGTGAGATTGTTTCCCGCTCATCAATAAGCAATTTAATTTGTCAATCGTCTCTCGGTCTACAATCAACAAAATCCATCAACTGGCAAAGTTGTCGTTGACTTAGCTTCATCGTACAATTAAAATTGTGCATTGTAGTCGCAGTCGCAGGACTTGGCTTGGTCCTGGCTGAAGCAGCAAGACCTGGTTGCAGGCAATGCAGCAGTAAGAGGCCAATGCTAGGCTTGTAATTAAAGTAAACATAGTCACACACACTGTAACACAAACTATAAATACGATAACCAGCATGCATATGTGTATTGTCATAAATTGCGCATATAAATTGCATGGACATTAATAACGCGCATACGTCATGTTGTACAACTGAGCTTAAACTTTGCACAAACATAAAGACCAATACGAATGTTTCATTAAAATAGGCCTTTGTATAATGATAAATTCAATTGCATAACTATTAAAATACGTCAACTGCAATGGCCAGCGATAAGCAAAGATATTGTTTGCGAATAAGATTTGAATATTAAGTAACGAATTGGAATTTAGCATGTTCGACAACTATCCGCTAAAAATAATGTTTATATTACTCGTATTATCACATATAAATCTTGCACAAGAATATTGATATGAAATTGAATACACTCCGAAAAGGATTATTGTAATTATCTCACTGATCAATACTGCTTATCAGGTAAGTCACAGTAGCACATGAAAGTGTTTATTTGCATTATACATTTTGTAGGTTTGATGTTGTGCATCTTCCAGTAAGCAAGACTGAATAAAAAAGAGTAACATTTTCAATGAATTGCAAGGAGTCAAGCTGACTGAATAGGGAATCAAGATTAAAAGGCCTTATGCAAAAATTCAAATACTGTGAATCATTCGTAACTTAAGCAATGATCAGATAAGACTGGCGACTGTGGCAGAAACGGACTTCAGTCTCTCTCCCAGAACTCCGGACTCTGTGTTTCGGATAACCACACGTACTATCATTGAACCGCTTTGATTCTAAGCACCTGTAAATTTTCCTAGCCAGAATACACAGGACTGACAACAATTATAACAACAACAACCAGCAGAACAACAGCAATTGTTGGGCCGGGCCAGGCAGATACTAGTAGATGGGGGCTCTAGCCCAAGCTTCAATGCTCTTGCTGAGCATTTGATTTGTCACCCAAGGCGTGCAAATGATAATCGAAAAATCACTCAACTGTGTGTCTGTTTCTACGTTCGGTGTGTGTGTGTGTGTGAGCATGTGTGTGTAAAGCTGATTTGTCTGCCCGCTTGACTGGCTGGCTCTGATGTTCTGGCTAGCTGCCGGCTGGTCTCCTGTTTGCTGCTCCTTTCGTCTCTTGTTGCCTGCATTTCCGCATCCGGTTTTGCATTTGACACCAGGTCCAGGAACAGTAACTACTTCCACACACACACACACCAATACACGCACATTCTTTACGAGGCAAAAACTTAACTGCTCGACACTTGTTTTGTGGTGTGTTGTGCCTGTCATTGCCCCTGCCCGTGCCTGTGCGTAGGTGTTGCTGTCGTAAGACTTGTTACTGACCCCCACTCAACTGCCCAACCAGTGTTGCCCAATCTGCGTCTCTGACCAGGCAAAAAGCTGTTGAAGGACATGGTGTCATGTGTGCCTTGGGGAGGGATTCTGGTATGACGGCCTTTATTTCAATCAAGCCTTTTGCGCTTTCCATGCAAGACTGAGGCTTGGTGTTTGTAATCAACCCATTCACAGGCTCTTCACTTGCTAAAGATTAAGATTAAAAGGAAAAAAAAAATATGGCATTTACATAAAATATGCTAAACCTATCTCATAAGCATTTAGCCAAGTTGTTCCTTTACTGAAATATTGGTTTTAAACGCTGGGTGTAAAACATTTAAAACTAAATATCTTACAAGATATAACAAAAAATGTATTTATTATTTAAATGCATATAATTTATAGATATGCCTGGATCGAATAGAATAGTTTAAAAAGACTAGCATCTTGTTAAATAGCCCCATTTTGTATAAGTATTTTCCACAAAATCTTTTAAAGTCGCCAAGAAGTGAATTTGCACTATGGCTTAAATAATAATAATAAAATCTATGTACATATATGACGACTGTATAGCCAGTCGTATCGCCATATACATTGAGTATCTAGAGGCCAACAACTATTCTGACGTTGCAGCCTTGGGCTTCTCTTAACCACGCCCAAGTAATCAAAAATGATGGGAGAGAGCAGCAAATTTATGTACCATTAACTCAAAGTGCGAGTGCCACGTCCCATGGTCTACGTCCTTACAAACATCCTCCAACAACGTTCAAGTTTAGTGGCACTTTGATAGAGCCCACAGAGTCCTCACAGTCCGCCCAGTGCTAACATAAAGCAAGTTCATTACTTCAATATTTTGGCCACACAGGATGTGTATTGGTCTGGCCATTGTTTTTGGGGGTTCCAAACGTCGCCGGTTTTGTGATTAGGCGGCAACCTCGTTTAAATTAAAATAGCTACAGCCAGAGTGCAGTAACACTACCCCAGGGGAAATGGGGAGACGGAAGAACGGAGAGTTGTAGAACCGGAGTGCGTCGAAGGGGAAGGGACCGACCTTTATTGGATTTTCAATTGTCACCAAGGCTGGCCGACAGTTTTTGGGTAGGCCAAATCACCGAACCCCCGAAACCCCAGAACCCCAAAGTGGCACATATTTTTGGCTGCGTCGAAACCAAAACCAAACCAGGTCCATCCAGGCAGCGGGAGCACAGAGAGATGCCTAAACCGCAAGTGAATGACATGGGACGATGCTGAATGCTGGCATTCATTCATTTGGAATGAGGTGGGTATCCTGGCTCATTTGCTGCTCTGCTCCGCCGTCTCCTGCTGCTGCTGTTGCTGCTGCTGTGGCCTCGGTAACTGCTAATGACGATTGCCGAAAATGTGAGTTGTTTCACTCGTTTTTCTTGTTGTTGTTGTTGTTTTGGATATGAGTTTGTGTGTGTGGCCAACAGGACGACAGAGGAGCCCTTCATTGATATGTTGGATCCGCCACTGCAAATTTCATTTGCCTTTTGCATATACTTACTTCAAGTGAAATTATTGGCCGGCCAGCAACGACATTGTCCTGGATGCCACTTGGACATTTGTTTGAATTACAAAATGTCAAATTAAAAGCGAATTATTGTGTTTAGCATTGTCCTGAATTGAACTTAATGTTTATCTACTTAAACTTCTTAAACTTGCTCGTTTTTTGGTAATTACTTCATAGTTTCTCCCTCTGTTTGCTGTTGTTGATTTTTCGGTTGCTCGGTTGTTAAACAAATACGTGTAGCTTATTCTCATAGGGGGCTACACCTTGCTGAGTAAAAGTTGTTAATTAAAGAGCTGCCCAAAGTTGGAAATGTTTATACAAGTCTGTTTGTGGTAAAGACTGGAAGATTGTCGTTCGTGTTGTTGTTGTGGGATTGAGGTAAGTGACACTGTGTTTAGTTTAAAACTAGTTAGCCAAGCTTACAGTTGGGATAATTGTATGAACAAGTTCTATCGGTGGCTTAAACTGAGGCTTATAGCTCGATAAGTAATTGTTTAATACTGGAAAGAAAATTGACTTGCTTTACTTTATTTTTTGCTTTAATTTAAATTATTATTATATTAGTAAATCAACTCGCTTGCAAATGGGAAAAACTACAGCATAATTACATTAAAAGCCCATTTGCTGTAGAACTCCACGAAGTTGTCTTTGGCCTTTCCGAGTAACCCCATAAATCCAGCCAGGAAAAAGCCGTCAGCAGTTGACCAGCAAGCAATATTCAGTCCTGTCAATGACCTCGGAGGGCATTGAATGTAAGGCTCTGAAAGGATAAACAATTATGCGTCGACTGCTGCTCTTAGCCGATAGCACACACCCACACACTCACTCAGTCCGCAGGAGACATCGGGCAGTAGAAAAACTCATTAAAACTGCATGAATATAATAAGCGTTCGTTTGATTTATAAGCACTCATTTATTGCCCTGCTACCAAGTCTGAATGTGAAGGCAAGTCGCGACCCTCAGAGTCAGAGAGAAAGTTTTCGGCATATGGTTGTCAGCTTTTGTTTTGGGGGGGGATTTCACTGAGTCTCAGATGTGCTGCTAAGACAGTTTCCTGACTAACCGCAGCAGTGGCAATTTTCCTACATTATCCATCCATTCGGAGCAGAGATCAGGACTGAAATCAATTCCATTAGGATTATGAATGCAAACGGCAGGATGCTGCGACTATAAACGCGTTTGTGTGCAAACATTTAAGGACCGAGTCGAGTCAGTCAGCTGAAGCCGGGGGAAAGGGAGCGATTGGGTTCAGCCAGGCCAAGCAATAAGCATAATGCATACCCTCCCCAAGAAATGGACAATGCGTCAAGCAAAGACAATAATAAACATAATGGGCCAAGAAAAATTGCGTAAAAGCGTCAAATTTTTCGCAGGCGCCGGGCAAATTGAACTTCGGACCGAAACGCGCCGACAATTGCCGGCAAGACAGTGTCCTGTTTGCTTAGGCTTACAAATCCTGCGAGCTGGACTGCCGGCACATGTCCTCCGTCATATTTAACGGCATGGCGTCGGCTTCATTAGAGCGCACATTGATAATTATGCAACGACAAGCACATCTCGAAGGGGATTGCTGCAGCTGAGTCCTTGACTCCTCCCCCTCTAAGGATGAGGGTGAATAGGAATGGAGATGAGAGTCAGGGTGGGAGTACGGGTGTCAGTGGCAGAAAATCCCAAGCGCGTGTCGGCATTTGGCATTTGGCATTGTGCAAGCATTTCCGGACGTGAAACCCACCACCACCTCACTCAGACCAGACTCGAACGCAGTCAGTCAAAAAGAAAGCCAACGAGCCGAAGAAGGAGCAAACTTTGAGCTGTAGCTGTTGCATTTAATGGTCTTAAGAGTGGCGAGAGAGAAAGGACACTTCTGGCGCAGCTTCCTCTGACTAATGGCCACTGCGACTGACAACAGCTGCGGATTTACAAGCGAATGCATATGGGTGACAAAATTTACATAAAAGGTCGCTCCGTCAACAGCAATGCGAAAAGAAAACAACTTGCCATTTCTCAAACGCTCGCCTAGGCAATATTCCACGAGTACGGAACTCAAGGCTTAGATCAAATCAGCTTTTACTTCGCGGCGCCACCAAAAAGAAAAACAAAATCACCGGGGAGTTCTGCCATATTTTATATGTCTCAAGAGGGGTGTTTACCCCAGTCAAGGATATGTTAAAAGCAAACAAAGGTAAACGAACGCCTGAAAGCGAGACATATTTAGATTTGAAGAGTCTAGTACATACCAAAAGGACTTTCTTTAGAATCAGAGCGTAGACTTACAAAAGTTACTGATTTCTCAATCAGAAGAATGTTTATAAGGGTTCAGAAGTATACAATACTCCATTGCTGAATCGCTTTACAATTACAAGGTCTATGATGAAAGCTTTAAACTATTCCGATCACCATATTTAAAGAATGTTGTCCCTTTAGTCCAACGCACTTTCACGGCCTAATGTTTGGACCGTGACATGTGATACACGAAAATATTATTTAAATTTTCGAAGTGCTGTCGAGCTTTTCATGTACACTGCTTTGATATATGAAGCGTGAGTTTTTGGTTGAAATAAATATGATGCCAACTTTGAATGACATGCAGCTGCAAAATGGGGCGGAAAAGAAAAGCAGGTCCACAGGCACCTTGCTAAAAGCCGAGCACAGTAGCAGCTCGGTATAATTTACATAAGCCCATCAAGTTTAAGTCGCATTAGATGAAAGCCAAGTGCTTGTAACCCCAGCCAAAAATGAGAGAGCGAGACCAACCCAAGCCAGCCAAGTGCCGAGGACAGGCGAACAAGGACTTTGGCTGGCACAGCGACCTCTGCTTAGTTGCCCGTGGCAAATGCAATTGTAGAACTGGCAATGAGGCCAATAAACAAATACACTTGTCCCAACAATAACACACACGGCGAAAGAAGTCGCCAGCCGCTTTGTAACACGAGCTTTATAGCCACCGCCGGCTACACTTTAACCCCACCTGGTGTCGCCTTTTTGCTCCTTGTGTCGTGGTGGTCCCCGTTGGTGTTGTTGTTATTGTTGTTGTTGCCCAACTCCTGCCGCTCCTGCTCATTGCCACGTGTCAGTGTGCGATGCCGACGTCGCTTGTTATTTTAAAATTTAAACACCCATGAAATAAAATATATTCGTGCTCCCCAACCACTTGTCCTCCAGTCTCTTGTCCCAAAAGCCGAACGGCGTCAGAGTTGAAGTATTGAATCCAATAGAAAAATGTTATTTTAATGCAGACGCTCGCCCGTTGCGTCGCATTACACCACCAACAACAACAGCAGCATGAGGAGGAGCCACAGCAGGGGTTTTGGAGTGCGGAGCGACAAAATTGGATCAAGGTCTGTGCACCCCACACCGAGCAGGAAGCATGCAGACAGACAGACGGAGAGAGGCAGACAAGCGGAAGGGCAGACGCACGCGTCGACAATTGCCATCGATGCCGCTGCCGCTGCCAAAGGTGCAGGTAGCTTCGTTTTGCATGCAACGCAAGGCGATGTGGCGCTCAGACAAGATGGGAATGGGAAAGGAAAGCAGAGGGAGGGCAGGAAAAGAGTTATCGCTTGTATCGCATAAATTGAAATTGGTGCCACCCCGACGGATGACGCGACCCTGTAAACTGATGCTCAGCTCCGGCTTCGGCTTCGGCTTCGGCTTGTTGTGCACACTCGCAACTAGCGTCATATGTGGAATTGTATTTACAGTTCACTTAACAAATGCGCATATCGCAGGGCCCCAGCAAATGGATATCTATAGGGATATTGAGTGGGACTGAAATTGGAATTGGAACTGGGGATACGGACTAGGGCCACTTCTAATAGCTGAGGGTAGGTAAAGTATGGGTTATATATAGCGTAACATTGTTATTTGGGGTTTATCCATCAGTCGATGCTGATAAATAATCGAGGTGTGTGCGTTGTGCGGTGTGAAGTGCTTCGAGTGGAGTCAACGACGTAGTAGGAGTCGGGGAGGTGTAGTGTTTATGCTGCGAGGCTAATATAGTGTTGTGCGAAGAGTTCAAGGACTCAATGAACCCTTGCCATATAAATAGATCAGCATGGGTAATCGTATAGTTGAGGTCATTTGAACAATAAGGGGTGTAATGTATGCAAAGTGTCCATTAAAAGCCAATGCAAACAAGAGGGGGATTATTGATAGAAATATCACAAATAGACAATTATACGACAAGTTATGTGCTTAGTACATTCTTAACAGTTGGCTATAAGTCACTTACTTAACACATGCGTGTTTAGCAAAATGAATATAATTTAAATAGATATAAATTCAAGTAAACTGACGAATAAATAAAAGTGTAAATAATAGTAACAATTGGATAATTTCTTTTCAATTTTATTGTTATACCCGCCTATTATAACTTTGTGCCGACGGGTATCTCACAGTCGAGCATACTCGACAGTAGCTTTCTTACTTGTTTTTTTTCTAAACTACAAATTTAGAGAATTACGAAATTAGATTAAGCAATATTTTCAACGAATTTTTAAGTTTCTATTTTTGTTATGTGTTGAGGTGTGAGGTTTTTTTGATAAATAGCAATCGGCTTAATTAAAAATCTAATTAAAAATTTAATTAAGTTATTTATGATTTAACAGATAACTAAAATAAGAAACATAACTCCTTACTTAAAATTCCATCGGAAAGAAGTTTTTAATTTAAAACTTTGCGACCGTTACTCGCGCTCAACACAGGTTGTGAAAAATCGAAAATATACCAGCTATTACCAGGCGCACATAAATGAGCAGCAAGTGCCTGGTAGAAAGTCAGTTTCACAAGGTGCACACATACACCCACAGATCTGGCCAATCAGAACTAAGAACGTTAGAATCCACAGATGATCCGTTATCCTTCTCTTAGGATCCACAACTTAATGGCAGGCAGGCACCGTTAGTTTTGGTGAGGGGAAATGCGCCAGCCAATGGAATCGAAGCACTCTCTGCGACAATTAGAGCTTTCTGAGCTGCTCTCCAAATGTTACTTTTCATAAATCTACTTGCTATTTAATTATGTGCGCCTGGTATTTCTGAAATCCCAAATGGCATTCGCTTGTTGACATTTCTCGACACCCTGCGAGTGGTAAAGGCGCAGAATAATTTCTAAACACTTAAAAATGCTGCATTATTAGAAATTTGCTAATTGGAAAAGAATCAGTAATCTTAACAGTTTTTTTATTTATTTATTTTGTCCACTTAAAATATGGAACTATTTTATTGTTTGTACTTGTAATACCCAAGAGATAGAAAAAGCAGAAGTCAATGTGCATAATCAGTGTCAATAGAATTGACTCAACACGGTGCACCTGCGTGTGCAGCCTTACTCAAATGAAGGAGAGCAGTGCACTGAATGCGGGTTGATTCTTTGCTGTTAACAGATCGTGAGCTTTAGAGAGCTTTCTTACTGCGAGTTCATGTGTGCATGCGCTGACAACTAAACGGGACTTACTTTTAGAATCCACACAACGAGTGAGTGTTTGCGTTCTCTCTCATTTCTCTTGCATCTAAAACTAACTGTGTTTTCTCACTACTAATGGATGTGTGTGTTATCTTTCAAGCGAGCTTGAGCGCCTGCTAAGCTTGGGTCCACATTGGGATTGCATGTGTGTGTTCCCTGTCAGCTGAGTGCTCATTTCTGTGAGGAGTATAGATTCAAGAATAAAATTTGTTTTGTTAAATCAGCGAGCGTAAATGTCTCAGCGTAAGCAAATCCATATTAAACCTCTTTAACTAAGCATAACCTAAATAATATTTATTAAGAAAGAAAAAAGCAAAACCAATTGTTTTAATTTGTTGCATAAAATCAAAGGCAGTAAGGAACTTAAATAATAATTCAAATTACACTTAAAGATCATGCCATCCCACTCAACAATTCCGGTAGCTGCTGTTTCCCTAAAGAAAATATCGATACGTTAGCATGGATTACCAGGCTAACATAAATCAGCAGAAGGTGGTTGACAGAAAGTCAGTTGAGCGAGGCGAACATATACACCCACACTTCTGACCAATCAGAACAGAGAACGTTAGAATCCACAGATGATCCGTTATCCTTCTCTTAGGATCCACAACTTAATGGCAGGCAGGCACCGTTAGTTTTAGTGAGGGGAAATGCGCCGGCCAATGGAATCGAAGCACTCTCTGCGACAATTAGAGCTTTCTGAGCTGCTCTCCAAATGTTACTTAACATAAATCTACTTGCTATTTAATTATGTGCGCCTGGTATTTCTGAAATCCCAAATGGCATTTGCTTGTCGATATTTCTCGACACCCTGCGAGTGGTAGACGCGCAGAATAATTTGTAAACACTTAAAAATGTTGCGTTAATAGAAATTTGCTATTTGGAAGAGAATCTAAACTGTTTTTTTATTTATTTATTTTGTGCACTTAAAATATGGAATTATTTTATTTTTTGTACTTGTAATACCCAAGAGATCGAAAAAGCATAAATTAATGTGTTTAATTAGTGTCAATAGAATTGACTCAACACGGTGCAGCTGCGTGTGCAGCCTTACTCAAATGAAGGAGAGCAGTGCAATGAATACGGGTAGATTCTTCGCTGTTAACAGACCGTGAGCTTCAGAGAGCTTTCATACTGCGAGTTCATGTGTGCATGCGCGCACAACTAAATGGCATGATGCAATTATGTAAGTTGGTCTCGTCGGCAAAAGCTGTCAACTATGCTAGCCGTGAGTGTGAATGAAAGGGCCGTGCGTAATAAGAGTGAGTGAAAGAACAGTAGACTGTGCTTTCTTATCCCTTAGGTGGTGCATGGGGTTAGATGAGCTTATCATAATAAAAACGAGTAAAAGTTTATTTTTAATAGCTTAGGTTTGGGTAATTATCAGAATTATCTTCCTGAACATTGCCACTGTTAAATAATATATATGTATGTATTCTTGGCCGTTTAAAATGTTCGCCTACTATGTGTTTGCAGCAAAAGAACCCATACGTTATTTTAGCGAACACAAAGGTTAATATTTTCGAAAAGGAGCGTCCGGGCACAACCTTCCCCATTAACAAGCAATCGTGCAGTGAACAATACGTGACACAAAGCTTAACGCACTTTGAGCCGACGAGACCACCATATATAATTGCATCATGAGCGAGGCGAACATATACACCCACACTTCTGACCAATCAAAACTTAGCTTCTGTTGGGATCCTCCGATGTTCCGTTATCTCGCTTTTAGAATCCATAACCTTCTCAAAAGCACCGTTAGCTGTAGTAAGGGGAAATGCGCTGGCCAATGGCACCAAGCCGCTCTTTGAGAGGATCACAGCTTTTGCAGCTGTTGTCACACTGTTAAATAACATAGATCCACTTGCTATTTAATTATGTGCGCCTGGTATTTCTGATATCCCAGCTGACTTTTTGGAACGAATGTGATTTCTCGACACGCCGCCAGGCATTAACTTAATAAACGTCACGGATAATAACAAATCAATCCATCTGCGGCACCCAGAGTCATATACCACAAATACATTGTGTATTTATAGTTGAAAATTTATTTTTTTATTAAATGTTTTTCTTATTTATAAAATGATGAGGTACAGCAAAGTTTGTACCTTAACAAAGAGGGGATTAAAAATCAATTGGAACGCAGGGAAGACATTGTCGATTCTTGAACGACCCCATATGTCAAACGAAAGAGCTCGTCCTCGTGACTTCAACGCGTAATGTAATACATTTTCTAAACCCTTAAATAATAATGCACCATTTGCATCATGCATGCTTGTAAAGTATGCTCCATCTGTTGCATACTCTGTAATAAATTAGGCTGTAAAATTATACAAGTATACTATTAATTTTTGGTTTATTTATATAATTATTTAATAATTGTTTGTTTATTTATTGTCTATATCTACTAAAGTGACACCAAGCTAATAATCTTAAACAAAGAAAATTTTGGTATTTTAATTTGGTATATTTCTAGTATATTTTTGAGATATTTTTCAGTATATTTTTGAAATATATTATATTTTGATGGTAAAATGGGGTGGCGTGTATCTCACAGTCGAGCACACTCGACAGTAGCTTTCTTACTTGTTTAATACTTTCATTAATAAACATGGCTTATAAAACTTAATTTAAATAGTAAGAATTAGAATAATCCAATGCATTTTAATGGTCTAGTTAATCAACTAATTCTCAAGTCAAGCTGAAGCCTTTCATTACTTTTAACTTATTTATATTAGATTGCTTCATTTGTTAACTAATCAGTCTAACATCTTAGCCTTGGCAACACGCCCAGCCAAATGGTCAACGCTAACACTATACGTCAAGTGACGCACCTCAGCTGCTGATAGACTTGAGCTGGTCCACAACTAATTACCAAGTTGACATCGTCGCTGCTTTCCGCTCTATCTTTGTGTGGGAACATCGCTTTGCCGGCTGATCAATTAGCTTTGATATAGTCGTGACATATTAATCGCCTTGCTGAGCTGAGCTGAGCAGCGACAAGAAAACACACGCCAAAGTAGCAAAAATTAGCGGAGAGCAACTGCCAAACATAGAAGCAACTTGGACGAAACTGTCAGGCCAAAACCCAACTGCAGCAAGGTCTCAGATGTCGGGCTGGTCTTCGATTTTCATGGCTTACTCGCGGCATTAACACATGTTGACAAAGTAAACAGGATTTTGATACTGTGGTGTACAAGCAATTTGCTAATCCAATCCCCCAACTACCCCCGGCACTCATGCCAACCCCAACCCCAAGCCCAAACCCTGGGCAACTACTGCAGGGAAAAAAGTAACAAATTGGCAGATTAGTTGTTGACATTTTGGAAAATTAATGAAACTGTGCTGCCGCCTCAAGGGCAATTGCCATGCAGGCAGCCACGCCCACTCTCCATAGACCCTTGGCCATGCCGAAGTACAGCCATCTGCCCTTGGACAGCAGCTATGTCCATTTTATTTACCGCATAATTTTTGTGTTTGAGAATTTCTGCAGCTTTTTACATTACATTCAACTGCACACCTAATTTAATTAAAAACTTCATTTTTTTTACCCAAGTCCGTCATATTATATTTTCTGCCTGAAAATATCAAAAAGCTTTCCACACACATATGAAAACAAGCAGAGCATAGCGAAAAATTTGCCTGCATTTTATTTGTATGCTTGCAACGCCTTTATAAAGTATTTTTCATTATATTTAACTGGGTTTTCAAAGCACTGTTAAATAGAATTTAGTAGGTTTATTATGAGCAGCAAAATGTGAAATGTTAAAAAGAAAAAAACAAACAAATATGTATGGAGGAAAATACTCGCACACGTTCTTAACATAGGACTTGATTTAAGCCAGTTGCCGCGGAAAAACAAGGACTGAGCAAAATTATACAAAAGAACACAAGCAGGAAAATTGACGAAAGGCTGCACAATAAAAACAAGTCCAACACAAGTGGTTAGCTTTTTGCTCCAAGGCCTTTTGTTCAACTTGTGGGTTATGTTGCATTACTCATTAAGTAAACCACACCTCCTACGTTACTTAACAGAATAAATAGAAATGTGAAATTTTGTAGGCTACTTATTTAGAGAAATTTTAAATAAAAATCAAACAAATATAAAATGATTATTCATAGATTGTTGATTTTATAGGCTCTGGAATAGACAAATCAAATATTTGTTTAATTTGTACAAGTACGAGTAAAATACCCTTTGTAAATTTATAGTACAATTTGAATATTCACACTTCTGTTATTATTACAAATAGAATATATAAAATACTCGGCTATTCTATAATGTTTGTGCAAAGAAACATTGTTAATTTAAGGAAACAAAAAAGTCTTTTAGAGCCTTGAGTAATTATTGTAATATTTTATTTCGAAAAAAAATCACAGATAATTTCTGATTTGTTAAGGGCACCTTAAATGTCCATAGCCCTAAATATTTCTAAGCTTGTCTCATAATTCATCAATTAAGAAGCGAGCTTCAATGGCGTTGAGTGGCATTTTTCAGGCGACTGTGGAGCTTAACCCAAATATACAGCTCAAAGAGGAATATTTCATAGAGGCGGCAGCTGTCAGAGCAACTCCATCTTCGTCTTCATCTTTAATATAAAAACCGTTTCGTACACGTACAAAGCAATGTCCCCGCCGGATCTAAGGCTGTCCAAAATATTTGTTGGCTTGTTATTCAAATGAAAACGTTTTCTATACTCGTAAATCTGAGCGCGAACGTTATTCAAGGACTTCTTGAGCTGTGCTTGTTATTGTTGTTGTTGTTATTTCTCATCCTGCTGTGAACGTGCGTTTATGCAATGAAGTAGAGCAGGAGATGGAGCAGTGGTTAAGGAGAGGCAGAGTGGAAAAACAAAACAACATGTCAAAAAAGAAATGTACAAAAGACATTTCTGGTATATTTTTCAAATGAAATATTAGTTTACTTTTAGCTACGTCCAAAAAAAAAAAAAATACAAAACAAAAACAGCCAGCGTCAAACCGTTGACAGGCAGGAGGAGAACAAGCGAGTGGGAGGGAGGCTGAGGCTGGAGAAAGAGTAGGAGTGTGGCGTCTTATTTGTCATTTCTTTAACGATTTCTGCAAAGCAAAGCACAAACAAGCAAACAAGCGGAAGGATAAGGCAAAAATGGCGCAGGCACGTCGAATTCAAGAATCTCCCAACTCGGTTGAGCAACACGGAACTGGAACGAGAGCCTCTCGTAATGTCTGCTGGAAGATGATGCCACTTTTGCTCAAGTGCCGCAATAAACAAATTTCTGAAAAGGGCAAACGACTTGGCGGCAACATCAGGATATCCTTTTGGGCTACGTGTCGGCGGCACAGGTAAGCCAAACAGTCAACCAAACGTATAACCAACGCGTTCGTTGCCAGGACATTTGAATTATGAGTCGCGTGCTAAATTTTATAACTCAATATGAACGAAAAGAAGCAGAAGAAAGCGCAAAGCAAGAAAAAAAATTAAGTAATTTTCTTCATATCGATTGCTATCACTGAGCGTAGTAGCGCATAACGCTAAAGGGTTGCCACCCTCAACGACGACAACCACATCCACATCGACATATGTCACACGCCAGTGGGCGCCGAGGCGTGTCAAGCGTTTAGATCAACGCGCGTTGATAGCGTCCAACAACCGCGTTTTAATGCTAAAATGCCGGCACGTAGCTCATCCCACATTCAGTAGCTAGCACCCACACTCCCTTGGCCTATCCCATCCCAGTGCCACTCTTTTCACCATTGTTGACATCAATAAATATTCGCGCACCGCCGCGCCGACCATTCCTACCAAATCCTCTCACTCTCCAAAGCCCCTCTTGAACCGCCTCTATCATCATAACGCTGAAAAGCCATAAACGGCGTAATAAAATTCTGCACTGCCATATGTTCCCCAGCGGGCATTATTTTATTGAAGCCTACGCCGGACTCGCCGACAACAACGACGACTACAAATGACAACGACGACTCGTGGACACAATTTGTAGGCACTGTCGTTTCAAATAGAAACAGCCCCAGCGACCCAATAAGCTAACAGAGCCCATAAACTAAAGACTTTTAGAATAAATTGAACATATTGTGGCGTTTATCATATCATTTTGGATGAAACATAAAATTTAATTTTTTAAATTGGTAAATAAAAGCTGCAGAGTAGACCAGCGAATAACTCGACGAATACGCATTTCCCTGAAAAATATCGAATTGAAATTGAATATTTTACATATGCTGTTTAAAGATACAAATTATAAAAATCCATAAATCAAGACTCGATTTAGACCAAAATAAATAAAATAAAATAAATTGTTAACTATTAATTCTTTAATTCATTGAGACAGCTTTGTTTTAAAAATGCCAAAGAAAATAGTATTTTCCAATATGCACATTTTATGTTCTGAAAAGTTTACGAATTAAATCAATTAATGTTCTTGATTTTGATAAAGACTGAAGCATATAAATCAAGTTTCAATTTAAGAATAAAGACCACATGGTGTTCTATAGATGAACATAAAGCTGTTTAATTATTAAATGATACACTGTATAATTAGCAGCGTAATGTACTCATTTCGTCCTCCCACTCGTCCAGCATAGTGAACAACTTGTAAGTGAGGATTCACTTTCATATAGAGTATAGAAAAAATTCGGTCCTTGTGTTCCCTATGCCATTTGGCAGCTTCGATGCGGTTAAGTCGCCAGGCGCTTTACTTTCACTCTAAAATTAGCTTTTAATTTAATTAGCTTTTTATTTGGTTTGAATGCATTTGGCCGTGCTATCCCACTCCATGTGCACTAGGCTGGTTGACTGTAGCTGCTATGGCCTTGTTGGATATTAATAGGCAGTCCAAAGGGAACAGTAGGAGTGCGGTGGTTGGAGGAGCAATCACATAAAAAGGAAGTAAAAACATAAAGAGTGTGAGGCATGTTGAAGCTAAAAACAAAACAGGTCACAATGGGGGAGAGGGGCACAGGAGGTCAGGTCAGACAGCAGGCCAGCAGTAACTGCAATTGGGTGGTCAGTTGGTCTACTCCTAGGACTAGGATGTGGTCAACCCAACCCCATTCCCTTCCTTCCCCTTGCCCAGCCATAATACCTGTGCCAATTGTGCACTTTGAAGTTGCCGTTTTGAAACTGGGGCTAATTTGGCGTAAGCCCTTTGTAGGCTTTATAAACAACTGCAGTGCGGATTTAAATGGGACTTTGCCTTAAATACCATTAGCTTTCATAATGGGTCAGTAATCAAACAAATGAGTCCGAGAGTAACTTCAAATGAGAAATTATCTGACAGAAAACATACCCAATGGAATAGAAGAGTGATTTACGAAAATAAATGTAAAATTTCAAACTATTATTACAAAGTGGTGTTATCGCTGAAAAGAGAAATGGCAATGTGAATATTTATAGCTAGTAAACACAGTTATTTATTGTGATTACATTGAAACGATTCAATGCTATAAATGCTAAATTTTGGTTCATTGGCATTAAAGCTGATATTCCTAATCAAATTTTAAATGAAAAGTATCCAAATAACTGATATATGCTCCTATTTGATTAGTCATCAGTTGGCTATAATTAAAGTGTCGGGCCAAGACAAAAGTTGTATTCCACTTTGGAGCTTTAGCTAGCGCTGCATTCAATGAGTGGGGGGTGGGCTTTTCCCTGTTCTAATTCAATAAACATGCTATACGAGAAAACGCTACTTATCGGCAAATGCCTACAAATTAAACAGGAGAATAGTTTGAATGCCAGTTTATCCTTGAACCGGCCAGGCCAACACACAAATTAAATTCACATCATATGCCACACACGCAAAAGTGGATCCCAGTCGACCTGCCATTGGTCCTATCAAATTATAGGAAACTTCAGAGTGTGTACGTCACTTGGTCAATCACACGCATACACACATTCTTTACTCTTGTTGTTGTGGCTGTTGTTGATGTGTTGTGTTGTGTTTATTGTTGTTGTTGGGGTTGTGCTCCCGCAATCAAATTGGAATCGTTAGCGCAACAAATTGAATCGAATCAAAGCCCCGACGTGCTCGCATTTAAATAATAGCCAAAGATTATCAATTAAGCCGCTGTACAAATTGATAGTGCTGGCTCAATTCTGTCCATTCACTTCAATCTCCCGTGTTTCCCGTCTGCCCCCGCCACCTGCCACGCCCCACTCGCCTCAAATGCATCCAGCATCCTCCCTCAGACACCCGCCCGCGTGTTTCTCTGGCATTATTGCATTAAAATTATTTAATTATCGGCTGGTCAACGTTGCCTTTGTGTCGGTGTCCGAGCCACCTGGACAAACGCATAATTGCAATGCCGGAGGGGAACAACAACACAAAGACCAAAAGAGAGAAAGAGAGACAGAAACAGAAAGAGAAAACGACAGCTATAGCAATATATAAATTATGTATATGGTTATTCGTTCATGTAGTGCATGAACTGAACGGAATAATATGCAGATTGCAGTTATGAGGTTTCATTTTTATTGCTCGAACGACTAATAAGATTTTCATGCGCCTGAACCACAACCAGGGGAGAGATCCCCAAGGCCAACAGATAGTACAATTTTCATCATAATCGCCCCGATTTACATTATAACGAAGTGAACTTGTCGGATAGGCTGCATTACACTAAGTATCATTTTTATTACATTGTAAAAGTTAATTACAAGTGAAAAATTTCAACAACAACTATACAAAGTTTCTTTGTAAAAATGCACGCTAAAATTAAATTGTTAATTTGTGGTCATGTGCGAGTATTTCGTTTTTTTATACGATATGCAACATTATTACAAGCTCGTACATTTTAAGTGAGTCTTTTAAATGATGATGAAAGCCCTCGCTTTAACAATTGTGAAAGACAGCTAAGTGATATGCAAAGCTTGCAAATTAATATATTAACAAAACAGAATATATAATAATAACACAGACTCAATTTTCCAATATAATTCTTTTTTTAGACAATTTAAAATGCACTTTTTCTGTCTTTTATTGAACTCTGGAACTCCACCACTGGGATATCTCTTTTTTATTACATGGTTCTCTTTAGTATTATGTAGTGCTTTGAATAATTATTAACAGATAAAACAGTAGCTACTTTGTTTTGGCTTTTGCTTAACTTTTGTATCTATAAGTACGCGAGTAAAACATTTATCTAATTTAATTTTAGTTTTGTGAGCAAAGTTTGCTGGTGACAGCAACTCGGTGTTCGAGGGATAAGTCGCATCAAAGCATTAAGCTTCAGTTTGACAATTTTAATTTTCTGCAAATATTTACATAAGAAATGTTGCCAACGTTGTAAGGGGCGAATGAAGATGAAGAGTAGAGCCCAGGAGCAAAAGAACATGGCACCTGGGAACGGTATGGCGACAAGCTGCCAAACACTCGCCGGGCAATAAATCAAAACTCAGCTAATTACGCAACAAAGAGGCGACTCTTCGCCAGCTGAATGCTAATTAAAAGCGAGAAATGGACAAGGACCATCCAGGGCCACATTGAGCATTGAGCATTGAGATTTACAACCCCTGGAACATGGTCGAATGACTGAGACTGAGGCTGAGGCTGAGACTGCTGAACTGCCTTTTTGGCAGAGCAGATCCTTATGCAAAGTCAGCAGCAGCAGCTGAATGGCCAACAAACACAACTTGGCCATTAACAATAACACAAATCCGGGCCAAAATCAGTGGGCAATGAAACGCTGCAAAATCGCAAATTTATGTGGCATGAACAGGACTTTCTATAGCAGCACCTATGGACGAGCGGGTCCAACAGCCAGCTAGACGTAATTAATTCGATTATATTTCATTGATTTGAACGCCCGGTCTCATAGAAAATAAAATTTAATTGAAATGCCGCTCGGCGATAGAAGCTGCAACGTAAATCAAGTTGCCTGCCCCCCTGTCTGGTGTCCTTTTTTGGGAGGCGACAACAGCCCAGCTATAATGGTAAACAAAAAATCAACGTGACAGGAAAGAAAATTAGCAAAGTTCGCTGAGCGTTCAGTGCTCAGCACTGTCCTTGGCCAAAAGTGGCGCCTTTGGGCTTAAGCTGCTTTATGCGGCCCCAGGACATCCAAATAGAAGGCGATGAGTGTCTCCAGAGTTTCCCCGAGGGACGCGAATTTAGGACAGACCTGAACACAGCCTCAATTTGAGCCGCAGGCGATGCGAAGCGTCGGCCTCATTGGACTCCTGTCAAAGACACGGCAACAAAAATTTCTCCTCTGGACATTGATTAATAATGTTTTATATATATAAGTACAAGGATATACGATTTTTAAGCATTGCGCACGACTGAATCGTCCTTTGTTATGTTGTTATTGTTATTACTGTTGCTCTTATTATTATTTTGGCGCGTTTCTTTTTAATGACTTTGAAGCAAGAATATAAAAAATTGTTTTGCAAAAGTATGCGACAATATTAGAGATTGCTTTTTGCAGCCACTGTACTTTTGATTTAAGCAATAAAATCTTGTGAACTTTGGTGAAAAGACAGTTATAATCAGTGTATGTATTGAATATAAGGTATTAAAAAAATGGAAAATTAACTCCACATGAAAAACATATTACAAGATATAATACAGTTTCCTCGCATTTTCTTAATATCTATTAATGTTGCCTACGCTAAATCAATATATATCCAACAAAGGGCATCTTTGAGACGACTATGCTAGGCTTCTCCATTAAAGAGCGTTAATTTGATAAGTCGACGTGAACATAAATCATGCGAAATTATTTGAGCGCTTTTTGGGATATGTCGCAATGAGGAAAACCGAATAACCGAATAGCCGTCGCCTTTGAGATTAAATCCTATTAAAGCCAGCGGTGGTTGGCTATTAATTATAACCGTGGACAAATTAAAAGATGCCAAACCCAACGCCAAAGGCAGCGGGCTGAGTCAGACATACACACACATGTGGTTTCAGTCTGATTTCATTATAATCAATGAGTGCATTAGCCAACAAATCCAAACTTGGCCGTCGTCGTCAATGTCTACGACCGTGTGCAATGGCTAATTAATAGGCAAATTCCATGAGCAAATTGTCCTAATAATTAGGCATGCACAAGTGCACCAAATGCCCTCCAGCCCCATCTCCATTCTATCATCTTTCAGACAGGGGTATGCCAATGAAAGACAGTGTCTGCATCCCGGCATATCCACCTTCATTTGCATTAATTGCTGTTAAGTCGTTTTGCCTGACCGGAGGCTAGGGCAAACCCCCTGGACTACCCCAAGAGTAGGCAGGAGAAAGTAGATGGACTGCACTTGTGTTTAGTGCAAATTTGTCGCTTTGCCGACGACGGCCGAAGCACAAGGAACGTCTACCTTTGGCTATTAACAATATGGCTATGCTTTGGTCTGGGTCTAAGCCAGGGATATTAATAAGCCTTTGGGCGTTATTGGAAATATTAACAGACATGTTTCCCATCCAGCATGCTCGAATGAGGCTAAGGATTGTAATTGATATTAAAGCAGCATAGCATTGCCACAGACGAGGGAGATCTAAGGATTAATGTACTTTGCGACTTTGCTGATCAGCAGAGAATAATGACTATTATAATGGATGAAATTACATTTCTATGAAGGAAAAAGTGGACAACAAAAGGCAGCTGAATATTTTTAATGCTGAGAGATCCTTAAACGTATTATCCATATTTAAGGACTGATTTCTAAGCCAGCACACACAAATATTTACTGCTGATTGTCTTATGTTAATTATTCATTACCATAAATAATTTAAAGCCAAGTTGCCCAAAAATCGTTAAACATCAACTTCTACCATGCATGCGAAACAATACTTGTATTTTTGCGAAAAGTTTCTTAGCTTGGGATACTTTAAAACTCTCTCATATGCGAGTGGTGCCTTTAACACCTGTACACGTCTATGTTGTGTTTGTAGTACAAGGCATTTAAATATGCCAAGCAACGCCCATCTAATTGTAAGTCAATTTCAACAATTACATAGTTCTAGTTAAGGCAATTTCTTGGTGCAGTTGATAGTTACTTTATCAGTGGAAAGTAAAGAACAAGGAAACTACAATTGAGTTGGCGTTTGGCCCCCTTAAATTAGCGCAGCACAATTAAAACCCAATCAAGATGTGAACAACTGTAAACTTTTCCCACAGCTTTTACAAGTAAACTGTTTTGTTGTGGCTTCCTTGAAAAGCCTTTGCTCATAGATTTAGTGTGTGATTTGTCGTGGGCGATGCCCCACAACAAAAGACAAACTGGCAATTAGTTTTTAGGTTTTTTGGTTCAAACTGTTGTTCAAACAAATCAAGACTGACACCACACTAGCATACACTCTTAAACGAATAGTTGATAAAATAAACAAGCTATCCAAGCAACCCCCTATAGCATGTTTCATATTATGAGCAAAAGGGGCGCAGAATTGTACTCGTCGTCCCTGTATCTGTTTCTGTTTCTGTTTTTGTGTCTCGACATTAGTTGTAGCTGGAGGCAAATGCGTTCTGATTTTTATGTATTTTTAATGAAACTTCAACTGGGAACAACTCGCAACTAGAACTACAAACAGTTGTGAGCTGTCGTCGTTGTACTGTTGTCTGTCGGTCTGTCGCTGTGTCGCATTGGGGATTTTCACAAGTGGGAACCAAAACATTTGTTCCTAGATTTTCACGTCACGGTCTTCGTTGTGGGGTCGTCGGGTTGCACTAACAAGCCAAAAGATGAAAAGGGGAAATTTCTATTCTCTCTCTCACTTATTTTCGGAGGGCGTGGCACTGAGAACATATACATATAATCATTAACAGTGTCACATGCGACAATAATGAGACAAGACGGCAATGCACAGCGTGTGTGTGTGTGTGTGCGGCAAGCCCCAAGGCGGCACAACTCATCAGGAGGAAGCGGAGTAGGAAACGGCAGCCAGACAGGAGCAGAGACATACTCCAAAAAATTGTTGTAGCTGCTGCTTTTGCTGATACTTCCACATGTTGCAGTCTTGCAGTCTCGGGCTGCTGCCGCTTAAGTAGTTTACATTTTATATGCAGCCCATAAAAGGAAACATTCGCTCCATTAATGGAACATAATTTTTCGTTTTCTGTTCGTCGTCGTTGTTCGCTGGGATTTTTGTCAAGTTTATGAAGATTGAAATGGTAGAGCAGAAGTAACAGCAGCATCAGCTCCATGCGTTGAGTTAAGCTGAGCAATGGACGAGGAGGGAGCGCGGAGCTGCCTTCATCATAAAAGAGGAGTGCATCAAATGGGATTTTAAGTTGTCGCATTTAACAGGCAGCAGAAACAGCAACTGCATCAGAGCGGGACACTACAAATAGATCTATCAAATTTGTTGCAGCTGCACGAGAGGGGCGGGGTGTTAGGTTAGTTTTCAAGGGTTTTGCCATAAAAAGAGAGTTCTTTTCCTCTCTGTCCCTCTCGGTATATTTATTTTTTAAGTATTTTGGCATTAAACATTGGGCTGCATTTTGTCATAGTTTGTTTGGTAAACCTTTTATATCATAGCTCATTAGTTGGGCTGTCGTCTGCTGTATCATCATAAGCGTTAATAGCTTTGAAATATTTATGGAACAGTTGTCCAGGCGGCAGCTGAGTCACTCGACTGGGTTTTTGAGAGACAGACAACGGATGTGTTTGCTCAAGCGTCTCAAGACAGGAAATCAATTACATCAAATGCAAAGTTGAAGAGAAAATCACATGTATTTTTGGTATTCAGAGTGGAAGCTGACGTTAAGCCAAGCGCATTTATAGCTCGTTTGTTAATCTAATACATATTGATAAGCTTAGATTCAAAATGCAGACAAGACATTTAATGTGCTCATTGAAAGTAGAATCGATACAATATGTATAATATGTATGCTAAAAGCCAACATATTGAATACTTAATAGTATTATAAACATAAACAAATTATAATTTCAAATAAAGAATTAAAAGACTCAACTTTTATTCAATTAAAATGTTCGTTGAGGCCAAAAAAATGCACAAATTAAATTTTCATTAATGATATTTTTAACGGCGATTCAATGCATTTTTCGACAAACTTTGCGTGGCTTTAAATGTAGACAGACATTGACTAACAAACATTAATTAACAGGTCGCTCTTCTTTTGATAGACTCCCCTTTTTTTCCACTTTTCACTCCCCCACCGATTGACCCATGTGCATGTGTCGTCGTCAAAGGAAATTAAAATCGTCCGGAGCCATCGATGATGATGAATTTATGCGAAAATTTAATTATTTAACAATAAACAGAGCAGACGACGATGTCGACGCAAAAACACAAAGAACGGCGAAGAGAAAAGAGGGGCCAAATGGAGTGAGAAGAGGGGGAATGCAAGGCAAATAACCGCTGAAAAATTAATGCCGATTGGTGGCAAACGGCAATAAATCAACGCACAAAGAGAGACGGGCAGAGAGGGGTGACCACAGCGTTTAATGAAGAATGATAAAAAGTGAATGGTGTTAAATAAAAATATTGAATGGCAGGAGGCTAAGCGCTTTTGGCCAACGCTTACGCTTCTTGTTGGCCAATTAGTCAAGAGAGGAAGCTATCCACTCGCAGCTTGTTGACAAGAAATTAACAAATTGCAAAGGGAGGTCGGGCAAGTAGATATCATATTAATGCTCGATAACGAGGCACTTTTATAAAGTAATTCAATATGTTTTCGCATTGGCCACAGGTTGCTTGCCATTCCAAACAGAGATCAAACGTGGCCAACAAACTGTCTGTCTCTGCTTGTTTGTTTATTTGTTTGATTGGCACACAAAGCGTGAATTGCTGAGGTGCTTGCCCCAAAGGCGGCAGCTGAAGCTGAAGATGTGGCTGTGCCAGCAGTTGCAACGACACTTGAAACTTGTTGTAAGAAGCGTTTCGCACAGCTTTTTAATGTTTGAACTTTTTATTACGCGCCAGAAGCAGCAGCAGCAGCAGCAGAGCAGAAGGACACTGATTGGCAAAAACGGGCCAAAAGGCAGCCAGCAATGAAGGCGGCAGTGGCAGGTGCTTGTCATATGACACCAATAAATCGCTTCAATTGCTCTCTGAGTGACGCCAGTTACCCGAGGAGGGGAGCGCGGTGCAAATAGCAAATGCTACCCAACGCGCCACGTTCAATGTCAGAGGCGCCACACGGTAATGAAAAAATGCCAATACCAAAATGAATGTGTAAATGAAATGGCCATGAAGGGAGCGCAACACCCCAACTCAGGTGAGTGTGCGTCTGTGTCTGTGTGTGTGTGATTTTGTGTGTGCACGCTCCAGTGAAGTGTAAGTAATCCTTTCAATTTAAACGACGCCAACGTCAACGCAGGTGAATAATTGGCTACGATGCTTTGGAAATTACCGTAAAATTAGCTGGCAGAAAGCAAACGCACAAAATGGAGCAATGCCAAAGCGAATGGAGCTCCAAATCACCAAGTTACCTGGTGCAAACCAAGCAGAATAGTTCATAAATCCCAAAGGAATTCAATGCAAAAGATGAGGGGATTAAGAATAGTTTTGAAATCTTAATGGAATAGTAACTATAAATATGAAATTATAGAAAAATTCCAAGAAAAGAAATAGGAATTAGTATATTTATATAGCAAATAAGTATATAAGAAGAGATAGTAGAAGTAAAACAAAGCAAAGTCAAAATCTATAAAAAAGAAAGGTAATTTTAGCTTAAATATATGTGGGGTTTTTATTTAATAGTATGTTGATAGGGTTATTTAATAATGAAAATACATATTTAAATTGAATGAACTTAGAAAGTGGCTTCGTTGTAACTTCAAGGGGGTTAATCATCTACGTCGTCGAGTACACGCTCTCACAACCTTACGCATCACAGGCCGAACATGAACTCCTCAATTCGCTCCTGGGCAAATGCTTGTTCGCGAATTCGCCTGACCGAATTCGCTATCCTTCTCCTTTTAGTTGATCTTGTCGTTGTCTAGGGCTGGTGGAATCAGTGTGACCAACTTACACTATCCCACATTCGGCCGTCCTGACTATGCATTCGCCTCGAATGCACCGTCGCTATCGTCATCATCTGGAGTGGACCATGGCTTCAAGTACTCTGCACATGTCGAAGAAGAATTGGGACCATCGCAGCTTCCAACTTTTTTGACATCGTAGGCGTTATTGGGCTTAACTTTGACAATCTGGTATGGGCCTAGAAACTTCGGTTTTAGCTTAAGACCAGCACCAAACTGTGTCCTCTTTATGGCAACTAGATCGCCGACAGTATAACGCCTTGCTGCTTTTCGTCGTAAATTATAGGTCTTCTTATTTTCTGCTTGCAAATTCAAAATTTGGGTTTTGGCTTTATTTCGTAATTCTTTTCGGTCATTTTCAAATGCAGAAATTGTCTCTTTTTCTATTAGTGCTTGCAGCTGCTGATCATCTTTGGAACGCATTTTGACACCAATGAGAAGTTCGAATGGTGTGGTATCAATACTTCTTGCATACGTTGAGTTTATGGATCGCTGAACCCGCTCCACATGTTTATACCACTTAGTTGGATCGTCTATGCTAAGCTTGGATAGTACAGCAATGATTATTGTATTCAATCTTTCCACCTGGCCATTAACACGGGGCAGTCCAGTTGTTGTCTTGATTAGTTTTATATTTTCGTCTTCGCAATAATTACAGAACTCGTGTGCTGTAAATGCTGATCCTCTGTCCGAAATAATGCATGCTGGATTACCAAAAACTACACTCTGATTACGTAGTTTGGTAATGACTTCATTGGCAGTGGTTGACTTTGTAGGGTATAGCCAGCAAAATTTGGTGAAACTATCAATCACTGCTAATATGTGTTTATACTCCTTATTTGTTGATTCGAGTGGACCCAGAAAGTCAATATGGTACGTCTGTAGAGGAACATCGTGCTTTAGTAGTGGATGTAGTACACCTTCTTGTTTACCTCGTTTTCGATTAATGAGTATGCACGGTATGCAGCATTCAATATACTTTTTTATTTTGTCGTCCAGATTTGGTATAAAATAATCTTTGCAGATCAGCTCTTTGGTCTTCTTAATAGCGAAATGGCCTCTATCGTGAGCCTTTCCAATTATTTGCTTCTGCATGTCCTTCGGAATAACGATGAGGTCGATGTCATCCACAAGCTTATGAAGGATACCTGCCTTCATAAAGTAATCTTCGTAGTTTTGCTTACCGTCGTCAAGAATCTTGATAATCGCTTTCAGATGCGCATCTTGCTTCTGTGCATGTTCTATGCTGATAGAAATATTCGCGTTGTTAATCGTCATTATGGGATATCGTGAAAGTGCATCCACGTGCTTCATACGTGAACCGGAACGATGTTCAATTGAATAATCATATTCTTGTAAAAACAAAACCCATCGTGCAACTCTTGTGCACAAATTCTGCTTCTCTAGAGTTTTGGTAAACGCATTGCAGTCGGTTACAATCTTAAACTTGACACCATACAAATAAACTCTAAACTTAGTTAAAGCCTCTATGACTGCTAATATCTCAAGCTCATAGCTCGAGTATTTTCGCTGAGCTTCTGATGTCTTTTTACTCATAAAATGCACAGGGTGTAACTGTCCGTCATCTGGTGATTTCTGTAAAAGCACGGCTCCAAACCCGTTGATGGATGCATCCGTGTGAACTTCTGTGTTGTATTTCTGATTGTAAATGGCTAATACTGGACTTGACGTCAAACATTTCTTTAGAGTTTCTACAGCATTTTCTTCAGTCGGGCCTATTACAAACTTCCTATTGTTCTTTGTTAAGTCTGTCAACGGCTTCGAAATTATGGCATAATTAGAAATAAATTTTCTGAAATATCCTGTAAGGCCAAGGAAACTCTCAAGCTGCTTAAGTGTCTTCGGTGTTTTAAATTTAGCAACAGCTTCTATCTTTTGTGGAGACGGATATATCTTTTTGTTTTCTATAAAGTGTCCTAAGAATTGAATACGGGTTTTCATAAAATGACATTTCTTTATATTTAGTTGCAGCCCATATTCCCTACATGTGTTAATTACTTCTTTTAGATTTGTTAATGCCTCTTCTTCGTCTTTTGCTGGGATGATTACGTCGTCTACGTATGGCAATGCAATGCCCTTGCGGCTAAGTGGTCTAAAAATTGCGCAAATATGTCGTTGAAAAACTCCAGGTGAATTTGACAAACCAAACGGCACCTTCCGGAATTGGAACTGACCACTCTGAGTTACAAACGACGTATACTTCTTACTATCTTCGGCAACAGGCACATGAAAAAATCCATTCTTCAAATCTATTGTGCTGAACATCATAGCGTTTTGTAGTCTGTCTAATTGGTCGTCTATCAATGGCAGCGGAAAATGATCTTTAATAATTACCTTATTAATGCGTCTATAATCAATACATAGTCGCGGACTACCGTCATTTTTCTTTACGAGTACGACCGGACTTGAAAACTCGGATTCGGATTCTTCAATTATTCCGTTGCTTAACCATTCATCGATTTGATCGTCAACGATACGCGCTTCTGTAAATGCGAACCGACGCGGACGTGTAAATATCGGGGTTTCATCGCTCAAAATTATTTTCATTTCAATATTTGTAGATTTTATCTTTTCCGGCTTGTATGTAGATATTATTTCGCGTACTTCACTTTTTGCATGCTTATTGATTGCTTCATTTATGTTGATTTCATTTATATTGTTCACTGCTCCGATTTTCATAATGTTCTGTTCTTCAGATTCATTGGAATTCTCTGCAATTTTGCGAACACTAACTCCATTTCGATTAAATGATATCTCAGCTAACAAACATAATTGTTCTCCAATTATTAATTTAACATCCATACAATAACTAGCCACCACCATAAAGTTTAAAATGTATTCGTTTTCATCAATATGTACACATTGTTTAACCTGTCCAATTGGAGTAATATGATTTTCGCTACTGCTTTTGCCGAATCCAACTAGAACGACATGGGTACTTTGCAAATTTGGTAAACATAGTTCTTTACACAAATCTTCGCGAATAATATTAAATTTACTGCCCGTATCGAACAATGCGAAACACTTCTTGTTTTGTATGAACACTTCTTTGCTAGTTATATTTGTCTTGCTCTTTATAATGTTTGTATTTGAATTTCTTTCTGATTCAACCTCTGTTTTTTTTTTGCTGACAGTTCTTTGAGATATGTCCAAATTGGCTACACTTAAAACACTTTTTTCCTCTTGTCTTATTAGGACAATTGTTGGCTAAATGGCCCTTGTCACCACAGCTATAACAATTTAACTCTTTTTTTCACTTTGTGTACCACCGTGCGCAGCTTGCACCTTTTTCTTTTTGTCTTTCTCCGTTTTTTCATTCTTTTTGATTTTTCCACTAACTATTTCATAGTCTTTCAGTTTGTTTTTAAAATCATATAAATTTTTCGAACCATACAGAATTGTTTTGTTAATCGAAAATTCATCGATACCGTCGATAACGTATTGGATAAGTGCGTCGTCTTCCACTTTTCCACGCGATGCAATGTCTTTAATGCGATAAAAGTACTCGTGAGCGCTTTCATCAGATCGTCGTTTGGTTTCACTTAATTTCATGTGAATCTGCTTGCTGCTGACTTTAGACCTAAACTCACTGATTAATGCCTGCTTTAGTATATTCCAGGAGTTAAGACGTTTTTCACTTAAGTAAAACAATCTGGCTACACCACGCAACGACTTTTTTGCAAATATGAGTTTTTGCATCTCACTCCAGCCCATGAGCACAGCTTGCTCTTCGAATTCTGCTGCCCACACCTCTACGTCGCTTTCGTCATTTCCATAAAATAGTCGAACTGAATCTTCTATATCACGGAAAGAGATAGCAAATCGCGGCGTTTGCACTTCGTATTGTCTGTTCTCATCGCTTCTTTTTTCGTTCACACTCTGTCCTTCGGAATTTTGAACGGATCCACGCACATGGTGTTCAGAAATTTCATCATCGCTGCTTTCTTCTTCACTGTTTGATTCATCGTCGTCTTCTATATCTTTTTCATTGTTTTGCAGCATTCTACCGGCAATCAAATTACGAAAAATATGTAAAGTCAGATTTTCAACAGAATGACTTATTTCCAGCAAGATGCAGCATGACATAAGATCACGCTCAGATAGCTTTGCTTCCACGTACACGCACTTTGCCAAGTATTTTGGATCAAGATCATCATAATCAAAACCACAAAACTCACGCAACCGTTTTCTATTATTTCGATCTCCTTCGGACTCAAAAATAAATTTGTGCAACGCTTCTATAGTAGACCTTTTTGCAGATTTCAGCGTCTTTGCAATTAATTCATTTAAACACGCCATTTTTTCAACTAACTTGCTTTCACGTCGTTTACTCTTTAATTTGTCGTTTCTTCACTGTTCTTCCACTTCTCGTATGTTCACTGCGCGTCGTTTAAAAAAAATATGTATACCGTTTCAGTCAAACTTCTAGAAATTTTTGATCTAATTCCGGACGAGCTCCCAAATATGTGGGGTTTTTATTTAATAGTATGTTGATAGGGTTATTTAATAATGAAAATACATATTTAAATTGAATGAACTTAGAAAGTGGCTTCGTTGTAACTTCAAGGGGGTTAATCATCTACGTCGTCGAGTACACGCTCTCACAACCTTACGCATCACAGGCCGAACATGAACTCCTCAATTCGCTCCTGGGCAAATGCTTGTTCGCGAATTCGCCTGACCGAATTCGCTATCCTTCTCCTTTTAGTTGATCTTGTCGTTGTCTAGGGCTGGTGGAATCAGTGTGACCAACTTACACTATCCCACATATATAAGTTTAATTAACAGCAAAAGACAATATTATAATATATTATATTATATATATTATATTTTATGTATTATTATGTATAATAATAATACTTAGATTAATTACTATGTTTGTTGAACAAATATAGATTTTGCAGCCAATCATATATTTAGACTATTATTTATTTCCCTAGTTTCCAATATGCACTATTCTAATAAATTTATTATGAATAATATATTATAATTAACTATCAAACAAGAAATAAAAGTTTGCATTGACAAACAATTCACAGAAGAGTTAAACAATTTAGTGTTAACCTCTTTAACTTGTTGTTTACCTATAAGCAAGTTCACATTCAACTTGCTAACTGCTGTCTGCTCGCAGCAGGAAGATGAACAGCTCCAAGAAGCCACTTCAAATCAGGCCAGAAGTAACAGCTGCTGTGTCAATTGTCGTCCTTGTGCTCTCCTTTAAATAGAATATAAAAAACAAGGAAGAGCAAAAGAAGTATGTCACCTGACGCGTGCATTGAAGAATAACCAGCAGCAGCTACCAAGTTGGGCAATCGAAGAGTAAGCTGAACCGAAATAAACAACAGCTGGTGCCTAAAGCTCCACACATGCGATTACCCAATGCCATGTGTTGCTTCATGTGCGCATTCAAATGGAAGCTGTGAGCTGTGAGCAGAGCAGTGCCGAGCTAGGCTGAGCTGAGGCTGAGGCTGAGACTGCCCTGTGTCTGTCCATCCGCATTTAAACAAATGGTGTTTTTGGCAGCAACTCGTTGGGTTTCATATATCATTACCAAATAAAAAAAAAAGTAAAGAATAACAGAGAAGGAGAGCAACTTTCTTGGCTGGCCTCAGTTGAGGTGGAATTGTTTATGAGATGGATAGAGTACAAAAGTGGAAAGCGGCAATGAACAGCCTAAGAACTCTTGTATAAATTGGCTCATTATGAAGCTCATCCATAATCTATGAACGTCAAGGCTATGGGGCCATAAACTATGCAACCAACCCTCACTCCTACCATTCCCAATTCCATTCGATTGCCAAGAGGAGCGCCCAAATGTATGCTACAGCACATGCAATACGGAAGTATTCGAATGGACGAGGCAAAAGCAGAGTCCTAAGGACCAAGCCCAAACCATTTTCGACACGTGTTTAACTCGTTTTTCAAAGACTGCGTCTCAGACTCGTTCCTTGGCTATAAAACAATTCACTTTATGCGCACGAATTTAGCCATTTGGCAACATTTGAAACGTTAACCGAAAGCAAGCTGGACAAAACACTGAGTCCGACAGGAAGTTAACCTTAAGGCTTAGGAGTTGCCAGTTGCCAGTTGCTAGCACCCAGTTGCCAGCTGTGTGTATTGGCAGCAAATGAAATCCCTCTAATGGCAATGTCTGACGCATTTATAAATTTTAAACAGTTTCTGCTTAAATAGCATTGTGTGGATGGAAGATAGAAGACCACCAAGAGCAGTCGCAGTCACAATGCCATTCAGTTGGGGCATTATTTAATAAATGAAATGTGCATTCAATGAATTTTAACAAGCTGGCAGCATCCCAAGTTTCTCCATGAAAAAGGCTTTTAAGCCAAAAAAAAAAAGTTGTAAAGTGTTGCCGAGGCAAAAGGTTTTGCAGTAGACCATCAACACTTTACCGTTGAGCCAGGTTCATTTTGAAGTCGAGAATGACTTCCAAATGCAACTAAAAATCTTGATTGATTATAGGAGTTTGCCTCTGCTTTCGATTGCTTAAATTTCTCAACAAATTCACCTCATCATCGTCGTCAAATCATGCCAAATGCAAACAAAATTTGAAGCACCTCCCTCAAATTCGAAAACACTTGAAGCGCTTCCCGAGCAGCTGCCCACAACAAGTGGTTGTCTGATGGATGGGATGCCTTGAAACAAAAAACAAAAAAAGAAAAACTCCAAACCACAACTTAAACAAAAATGTAAAAAAGAAGACGGTAACTAAAAATTGTGTATAAATATTTAGCTGCAAGCTATTTGCACTTCATGCTTGACATGCCACATGGCAGCAACAACAAAAACAAAGAATACAACGACCACAACAAAAGTCCAGCAATTTAGGTTTGAAATATGTTAATACCATTTGCTATTGTTGCTGTTGCGGGTCGGTTGTTTGGCCCAACTTGTCGCTGGCTAGAAATAAGAATGGGTTTAGCTATCTAAAATACCTCACAAAATATTTCGACGTTCGGGTTTTAGATGTTTGTTGTCTAATACCCTGTAGCAAATAGGTTTGTGAAAGATGACGATGCAGACTTTTAGTACTTAATTATTTGCATGTTTGTTTTCGATTCAATAAGTAAACTATCAGATTTCATCATTTTAATAAATTTAATTTGAAATTTTGTTTTATTTTTTCCTAAACCATTTCTGAACCTTTGCAGGGTGTCTAATGGCAAATCTTCTTTTGTTATCTCGCAGTTTTGTTTTGTTTTTAAGGAAAATAGTTTAGCCTGGTTAGAGAAGCTTGCGTTGTGTTTTTGGACAGGGGCCTGTCAAAGAGCAAATTGTTTTTATAAAATAAATCAAATTGCTTATCAAAGAAATGATTTAGTGGCCAACAGAGGGAGGAAGGTAGCAGTCAGAAAGCAGCTCAACTTTAATAATTGCACAAGTTGTGGCCTCTTATGGCTCATAAGTCAATAATGAAAGTTAAAATGAGGGTGCACAGGGGGCAGTGGAAGCGGTGGAGATTGAAAGGAAATAACAAAGTTTTCAAGCAGGTATGCCACTAAAAATGCGTAACCTGAACGCATATTATTATTATCTCTTGTGAAAATTTACGAGATCAAAAATTAAAATGCCCTTAAGCATAGAGCATAGAGAGTAAGCTCGCAAAGAAAGTGGCTGGGGATAAGAAATTGTTGCAAAATAATTTTATGGCTAGCCAAGGGTTAGGGCCAAGCAATCTATAACCGCATCAACGGCAGCCAACAGGGAACAGGGTGGCAGGACATGGACTTGGCTGCCTGGCAATAAGGATAAGCAATGGAGTAGCATTTTGTCCATATCCTTGAGGGCATTTTCGAACGCTCTACGCTTCAACTACCAAATTGTCCATTTATTATGCGGCAACGCCTTTTTCACTTTTGCCCTGGCCAAGAGAAATGAAGTGCCCGAGAAGAGGAGAAACCTCAACTTTCAGCTGCCTAACCTCCCCTGACCACTCTCCCATCTGCATTGTAAGTGATGGCATTAAGACAAGCTGTGTTTTAGGGGGAGTGACCTGCACTTAAGGTGCAGCATCGGCTACATTAGCCGCACACTTTGCCACGGAAGTTGCACAATTAGAAAAGCCAGTCAAACTTTTTGCTTCGTTGCCTTACTTTCGCCTGCTTTGTATATCGTTCTATCTCCGTCTCTCTCTATTTCTCTTACTGCCTATCTGTCTCTCTATCTCGAGCTCAAACACTTTTAACTTGCATATTAAAAAATAGTTTTGCGCTTGCAATTTTTCAATTTTCGTTTAGCAGCTGTCTGCGAAATATCAAAAAAGTCGGCTGTCGATATGCATAAAATGCTGTTGCCCGCCATTAGATTAGATATCAGTTCAGACAGCGTCAGCTATTGGCTCCCAAAAAACTAAGGTGCAAATCCTTCGGCCAGACGTTGAAAAATTAGAAATGTTTCGCAACTGAAACTCTGGATAACAACGTTGGTGGCTGGCCAGATGGGTTGAGTTGGTTTGCTTGGTTGGATGGTTAGATGGTTGCTTGGTTGGTTGGATGGTTGGTCAGCTGCTTTGCATTAACTCAGGGTTATGCAAAGCAATTTCAAGAGAGCGGATTTACGCTGAACAGCTGTTTACAGTAAAAAAATATGTAAGCCGGATGAAAGTAGGTCAGGTGAACTGAAACTAAAACGCAAGCATTAAAAACTTAAGGGGCACTTACAACAATATACTAAGTAGCTTTAAATAACATTTTGAATTCAAATTTGCCACATGAACATAACATGATGAAGATGTATTAAAACCAAAAATATGTGCTTTCGATAAATAATTAAGAATCATTGAAACATTTAATAAATATTGTAAATAATTTTAACTAACGAGTCAAGCTGTTCCTACTTACCTAATATTATATATAAAATCAACAACAATTGCAAGTCAAAACCAATCCAATTCAAAGGACAAACACATTACATATATTTGTGGATTATTTTAAAAAAAAACTTGTATCAATAGCAGCAAGATACTTTTGTTGTTTGAACACTCCTCACTCGAAACAATTTAACCTATAATAAGACAATACCAATGATCCTCAATTTTCTACTCACATTAAGCTAAGTACAAATTGCCTATCAAACTTTCGAAAAAGAGCCTTAAGCAAGCAGCTGCAAAGGTTCTTTTAATACAAATTTCTTATTTACACACCCACACACATAGAGGGCGAAGTGGGGTGGAGAGACCACCAATCATTTATCTAAGAACGCCTTAAAAGACAAAACCAGGAAGCAACAAAATGGAGCTATACCAGGCCAAATAATTGAATAAAAAGCGCAACACAAAGCGAAGAAATGTCGAAGACTTTAACTGTGATGAGATGAGACTTTATCCTAACTTTTGGCACAGCTGCACGGCTTGTCAAATGGAGAAATGGGGAAGTGGGGAACGAGGCAGCAGCATCAAAAGCCCGCAGAAAATGCCAAAGAGGCAACAAATAATTTGTACGCAAATTAAAAACAAAAAAGGAGCGAAGAACCCCAATGAAAATTAAATGAAAGAAGCGTGTGCCAAAGTGTGATTAAAACTTTTTTTCCGGCTAGAATGGGGAACGTAAACGTCTTCTACTTCTATACAAGTACATGTGCAAAATACTCATAATTGGTATTATGTTTTTTGTTTTCTCATTGTCATCATGGCTGCTAATCGAGGTGGGTAAATTTCCGGCGACTTTAAAGTACACGCTCAATTGGTATAATGCCATAATAAGCGACATTTGGCACGCAATCATTAAAGTGGGGTGTTGCATAGGGGTGACAAGCCATTTGTGGACAGGGGTTGCTGTTGCACTTGCCAGACAGCGACATCGTACACCTTGCAACATACTACGTCTGCAACGTGGCTCACTTGGCTGTCGTTGCTGGGCTTACAAAGGATTAACACGGCACCCAGAGGCAATTTGAATAGGTGGCGCAATTGGGAAATTGTTTCTCGCAATTGCCCAACAAACGGCAAGTGACACCAACCAACCAACCACCGTCAACCAATAAGCGATATGCCGATACGAGAGATTCACATCCAATCTGGGTACAGCCTCATCGTCGTCTGTTGCCTTTCCCATCATGCGTAATTCTATTTGTCATTTTGATTATGACATTGTAATGCTTTAATTGATGCCACAGAGACACGGAGCAAGCGCCTCACTCTGATGGGATTCTGCACAGACTGCAAAAGGCAATCAACCCTGTTCCTCAATGACTAGACGACAATGACACGGCGTAAAGACCCTCAGTTCTATTTTTTTGCTGTCGAACTTTGTGTTATGTGTCGCGTCTGACAAATCCTATAAACAGCCTGAGGCGAGGGTGTTCCATTCAGTTTTGGACGAGGTGGTGTTATTGTCTGAAACGGTTTGGAAACTTCAATGAATTTTAAATTGATACCGTACAGTTATGCTCGTTGGTATAGGGAAAGTAATCACAGCAAAGGGAGAGAGATCTGATTGTCTAAATGGAAGTCAACAATTTTAAGCTGCTTCTGTAGAACTACAGCTTTCGAAAAACTAAAAATATTTAGAAGAATAAGAATTTAAATTAAATACTACGTAATGGAATTAATAGTTTAAGCCATTTGCTTATTAAATTAATTTTAAGATTAATGCGAAACAAAATTAAATGCATATACATATTAAATTTCTTCACAAATGTATCTATTTCATTAGGAGGCACTGTGTGTTGCTTTTGCCGTGTGCAGGACAATGGCGACAAAAGGACATGGTTTGGTCGTGGTAACCAATAAGTGTATGCAAAAGCTGAAAATTACGTTTTGGTCTTGGTAGTTGTTGCTATGGAGTTTGTGATAAGCGACAACAACATAGCAGCTCGAAACCGAAACAGTTATTTTGTTGCACGCAAAGCGATGGCAACTGCAACAACGACAACGACAACGCATGGACACGCAACTGAAATTACCAAGGACATGTGCACAAATTTGCAATGAAAAACCCGCATGGCAAAAGGAGACACACACGGCAAAAGAAGGAACAGCAACAATAGCATCAGGCAAATTGCGGCAAGCAAGCGTAAATGTTGCACGCCGCCGCCAAAGTCGTTGTCGTGGTCGTCGTTCCACCTGAACAACGTTCTTGGGGCGGTTGCGTGCCGCGACAGGGGAGAATCAGCAGCTCTAGAGCGGGAGCGGCAGCTGTTGTCGCATTCTAATGCAACGCACAGTGGGCATGAAATATTGTTGACAGGTGAAAATGTTATACACAAACAAGCAGACAGACAAAGAGACGCAGACACGCGCGAGTTAACGACATTGAAACACGGCATTCAGCCCAAGCAAAGGCAACGCTTCGGCTCCTTAGGCTCGAACACAGCCGAAGCTGCTGCTGATCATTTTGAGTGTGCTTAGAAGGCTCTAACCGAAGACACCTTTGCCTCCCTTTGGGGAGAAAGTGAGCACAGGCAGCGGCTGGCTAATATGACAAGGTGGTGGCTGCCGGTCGCTAGCTGCAGTCTTAGTGGTGGAGGGGGATACGGGAGATGGGCCATGACAGCTAAACTCATGTCGGCTTCACGTGCTGAGCTGCCATTTGGGCTACCTCCCCAGAGGAAAGTACCGGCAATAAGTGAAAGTGTGTGTTGTATGTGCGGGCGTGTACGGCATGTGTGTGTGGCGTAAATGGGGGCACAAATGTGGCAAGTAGTTGGTTGAAATGAAAGGGTGAGCCACAGTCCTCGCCCTGTTTTGCCCCCCCTTCCATGGCCCACTGCTAGCATGCCCTTGCAGGCCAGCTTTGGGGCCTGGTGTCAGTTTCCAACCCTTAGGAAACATCATGAATAGCTGATTAGTTGCATAATAAATTAAAATATTTGTCACTTACGTTTGTTTAAATGCTTTCGAATTGTTTTCCATGGAATTTACAGATTACAAATCTAAAAATAAGAAAGCCAAGTAATTATAATTCAATTAATGAACACAATACTCAATCATAATCAACAGTTAATGCATTTGTTGACACACTTTCGCAAATCGCGACTGTATATCAAACAGCTTTGATTAAATGGAAATTGTTTAATTGCAAATTTGCAAATTGCACTCGACGATTACTCTGCCTCCGGCGATTACGTTACGTTAATCGTGCTTATCGATAATTGCTTGCGTGCTGCGCTTAACGATCAACAGTGTTGAACAATTTGCATAAAAAAGCAATTGAAAGGCGTTTTCCCTGACGCGTTATTGCCATAATTCACATGGTAAAGAATTTATAAAAACAAAGCTACTATAATACAGACTCTTATCTTATATTTCCATCACATGTTAGATCTTCAATTTCAATAACAAATTAACTTTGCCAAAGTACGCATAAAGCGTGCAATTGGTAAGTTCGAAACTCGTATATTCAGTTCGGAGCATTGTAATTTAGGTGCCTGCTGTTTCCCTTTGTTTTGAGCGCATGCACGTAGCAAAAGTCCCAACTTTGCCTCTAATGTTGCTGAAAATTGAATTTCTTATTACAATATTTTTCTGTGTACCGCGTGGCTGAAAAGTGTGCGACTGCAAGTGCAACAGTGGCATTAACTAGTAAGAATATTAACGAATATAGTCGAATAGAAGTTACTCTTACAACAAGTGCAATTACAAACAATACATACTCTCCTAATGATCGACTTAGTTGATTTATGTTTTTGAAAACGAAGTTATTATTTTGTTATGTCTTTATTTTAATATGTGACAGACGAGTTTTCAAATCAGCTTACTCGAATCAAGGGTATTCCTACAATGCGCCGCATTTGCCTGCGACTACAACAACGTAAAGCGATTGTCGTTGTGTCTGCTGTTGCGTTATTACGTGCTTACGTAAATGCTGGCGCCGCTGGGCAAATTTGTTGGCCTGTCTGCGACGTTAGAAAAAAAAAGAAAAGAAAATAGAAGCAGAGAAGGAAAGAAATGCGCAGCGCGCTTTCTATTTATTTATTTGATTATTTTAGTTTTGTTGTGTGCGCCGCACAAAATTAAATGAAATGTTTATTCAAACGTTTAAATTGCTTTAAAAAAGAGCGAGCTCTTGCGAAAGAGGCTGAAAGGGTACAAGATGCTATGCCAAAGAGGCTGCCAAGTTGTCGCCGAGGCTGTTGTTGTTGTTGTAGCTGCTGCTTTGTCCTTTTTATCTCGAACTACTTTTGGCTAACTTTACGCTGGCTATCGTTATCGTTTATCGTTAAAGTGAATCATGTCAACCGCATAAAAGGGGTGGCAGCAGTCGGGCCGCATCTTGGATTACCATAAAGGATTTCCCATTTTGGCCCTTCGCTCACTGTATATGTCTAGGCAGCATTCATTTTTCATATATCCTGATCCTCCTATGTGACCCCTACCTTTGTTCAATTTAAAATGCCAACAACAAGTAAGGCAGCCTCAAAAGCAGCTCAGATGAGTATGCCCGACTTAGACATACGCTTTATCTGAATCACATGTGAACAGGAGATTTCAATAGCTTTCTTAACATATCTACCCATTTGATTCACATCAAAGACGACAATATACCAACAAAAACGATTTTATAAATGAGCTGCCGCCGCAAGCAGGAAACAAGCAAATCGCTCAAGAGGAATCCTTGCCAAAAAGGCAAAAGGATACCAGTCAGCCCTCCAACAAAATCTCGATGGTCAAAGTTAAAGTGCAATGTCCGTGATGACTTGGCAGCAAAAAGGGCTTCATTTTGAACGAGGCGACAACTTTGACGCCGGCCACTCCCTCTTCCTATTCCCGATCACACTACATTCTAGTTTTGGAGCTCACTTTTTGTTTATATTGACTGCACGGCTCCGTCACGCCCCTCACCAATCACAACTCACAAAATAAGACCCAATACAGCAGCAATCAATCATGTGGTTTAAATTGGGGTATTTGTTTAAGGCGGTAAATTTTCAGATATTTCCGTTCGTCGCTGATAAGGATGTGTGTGTGTGTGTTAAGTCTTATGTGCCTGTCACTTGACCAGGACCTTCTTTTTTGAGGTTAGGTGTTAAAGCGTTGTGGCCAAAGTTTCGAGTGCATATTTGATGATTGCTTATCGAATAGATTTGATTTGTAAGAACGAGAAACTCTTTTATCAGGTAGGAGAAGAACTATTCTTTAATACGGCACAGAGTTTACTTGATGCCACATTTTTTGTTTGACAAAAAACAATAACTTATATTATTCAAATGGAATCAGAACAAAATTTTTCTCTCCGATGTCAACTCAACATACTCCACAGTATCTTCTAACTCTCATTCAATTGTTTTTGTAGGGCATTTAAAAGTGAGTCTCAATTGCTCAAACGCTACCCACTTTCCAAACAGCTTTCCATAGTGCAAGATTGCTTGTCAAATTACAATCTAGCAAAGGCCTCTGGTCAATGGCAAAGAGCAAAGGCAAAGTTACATTTCTTTGCTTAACAAAAACTTTATACGGGCGAAGAGTAAACGAGGATTGTGAGTATTGGATAGTTAATATCATTGGAGCCACCTTAGCGAAGGCTCGTATTAATCATGCGCCTGTCACCTAACATAAATATTGTAAAATGAGTGGAAAATGAGCCAAAGCTGCTGCTCCAGCTCCTAGGCTGCTGTTGTGACATTGTAGTAATGAACTTTGTAGCAAAAGTTTCTTGTGGAGTTGCAAAGTTTTGAAAGATTTTGTTCCCCCGAGGCAGTTAATGAGGTGGCAAGTGGCAAATTCATACAAGATGGGGAAATATGCGAGCAAGGCTTAAAATGTGTAAATTATCATCAAGTTGATGCCCTCTTTGATATAAACCAATCCATTCAAGTTACCGTCCATTGGAGCTGGAGTGATAGATTTAAATGCCAACTGCAATGAAATAAAGATAACTAATATTCAGGTGAAGGTCTGTTAAATAGACTATGTCAACTGAAGCGATAAGGGTCAACTGTAGTTTGTGATGTCAAGATATGTGCAAAGGTCTTCAACTCTGTCAAAGAGCCAAATGCTGGTGATTAATGTATACATGCAGGGAAAAGCCCATCCATAAGCTGCTTAACAATTTGGCAAATAATTGCATTTGCAAATGCATATCTAACGCCTAATGCAAACATATTACAAACTGATTTCTAACTCAATATTGGTCGGGTCTAATGTGGTTATTTGTCTGTGTAACTGTTTGCGGGTGTGTGTGTGTGTTGTGTTGTGTGCGAGTGGGGAATTCCCCACAGTCTAATAACATTACGGTGTGGTGCGAATATTATGAAAATAGCCACAAAATGCTGCTCGGCGCCAGCATAACAAAAGATGGTATGCTATACGCCATTTAAGCCACAAGTATGCTGTAAGAAAATATACTAAATGTTTTGTTATTGATCAAATTCGCAATGTACACATACATATGCATACAATCATTCATATGTAATGTTTGTGCACATGCAAAGTGTTGCCACGTTTGCCTTCGTGTGGTCTTTGATGTTGAGCATTTAATGTTGTGTTAAATTGAAAATTTGCATAAAATATTTGTTGTTTATTTATTGGCTGTATAGGTGTTTGTGTGTATCTATGTGCAAGTATTTGTACAGCCGTTCAGGAACTAAATATTTGATGCAATTTGTGCGGCAATTTAATGGTTAACTTATCCATAAATAAATTTAAGTCAAAGGTATTTGTATATTTATGCGAAGAATAAGCATCAAAAAGGACAGATCAAGAAAGTTTTCATAAAGGTCAAATGACTTAAGAAATTGTATACTAGAAGTAATAAGTAATAAATAAGCGCAAAGTTGAAACAATATCCATTTATTGCATTAAATACCAGGTAAATAATAGGTCTTTAATATGAACTTCAAACGCAGATCTAATAAGAAAGTTCATCTTTATTAGCTATTTTCACGCTCCCATTCTTATGATGTAAGCAAAAACTTCAGATCACACCTTGGCATATCTTCAATCGCATAAAACAACTGAAAAGCTGTGAAGCCAAATTACATGCTTTAAAAGTTAAATAATGTGCTTGGAGAAACTAATTTCGAAGCACTTGCGCTAATCTCAATTTCAACTTTTATTTTATTTAAATTTGATGCTTTGTTTCGCAATGATAAAAACAAAGCTAAAACGGAACTCCAAATACAGTTTCCAGTCGCGTTCCTCTCTTCGGATCCCAGGCGCAACTTTATGTGTTGCCGCGAAATCTCAAAACAATCAAAGTGCGAGAGTGCAACAAAAAAATATAAACAAAAATAAAAGGAGAAAAAAAAAACAAAAGAAGAGCCAACTCAAATAATATGCTACGGCTGTTGTTACTCGGGCTGTCGTGGGCGTTGATGTTTGCTTAACGAAAATACATAGCAACAACAAGAGCAACAACAACAACAAGAGGAACCGAAAGCCAACTTCAACTTTAGTGCGAAAACTTTTGCCACTTAACTTTTGTGAATGGTTGAGAGCAGGGGCCAGAGGGAGGCAGCGTGTTAGCGGCGCCCCAATCTGAATCCCAATCCCAGGGCCAGTTCCAGTTTCAGCCGCCTCCCTCAGATCCCCCAGAGTCGAGACTGCCAAAGCAATTAAAATTATTGCTGGCGAAAAAGTAATATTTTTCAAGTGCTAAATAAACACACTATAAAAGCCACGAACGCGAGCCGACAACCGAAGTCAATATAGCCCGTTCGCCGCTAGGTGGCGCTGCGCCCTCCGAACTCACACACACTAACTCACACACATTGCAGATGGAAGACGCGCACAAAAGTTGATTCAATGATGTTTTCAAGAGTTATTTACATATGCAACGCACAGCGCGCACACAGCCAGAGAACTTTGTGAAGCGCCAAAGAAAACTCTCCTCACGCTTTTCCACCCATCAAATATTTGGCTTGCGCCTTTTTAGCTATTCCAAATCGCTGGATGGACTTCTTTCTCTGGTCTAGATTGGAGCCGAAGGAGAGACACACAGAGAGTAAGAGAGCTATGCATTGGGAGCAAAAGAATGTGGGTGGGAAAGACTTGAAAAGTTGCTGGCGCCTGATGGGCCGCTTGATTGCCTTCTTCTTGGGTTGTGATATGGCTGAGAAGACCAAGACAAGCCCAAGTAGTTAGAGGATGGAATTGTTATGTGTGTGTTGGGTAAGAAGGCAATTATGATAATGTTAAAGTTTGTCAGGTTGCTACCTCAAAGCGGCAGATAACTAATGTTGACTCAAAAGGGATCTCTTCGAAACTAGCAAATGCTTTTTCGCAACGTCCATAAAAACTTGTTTGTTGTGTGCATATGTGAGAAGACGTAAATGGTATTCAAATTAGGTTTTTCACGACATGTATGGCCTCTCTTCATTTTTAGTTCTTACACCATTGTGCTGCTGCTACTTCTCTTTCCGCCTATTGTTAACGCTTCATTTGCTTCAACACCTGACCATAATTACTTAAAAGTAAAACTGAAAAACAAACAATCTATCTTGGTTATTTTCCTTTTTCCGTTCTCTCCTTTTAGCAAACCCGTATTTCTTCTTCAGTTTTGACAAGCTCCTTCTCCCACTTACGGCTTACAAGGCGGAAAAAAGGCTGTCATAGAGAAAAGTCAAGAATGACATCTCAACATTTATCGCCTTTCGTATCTAGAACTCTGGCAATTATAATTTTGTGTGTTTTTTATAGTTTTATTGCTCTGGCAGTAATTTGCTAAACAATTTCCATGTCAAAACCAATTGCAGAACCCTTCGAAAAATGAGGGTTCGCAATGGCACATATCGTATAGTATACTCGTAAACTTACTCGTTTAATAGCACACCCTAGGCCTTGCTGGAAAAAGTTTTCGTCAGTTCCCTAATAGCGCTCCATTACTTAATGTTAAAGCTTTCGCCCGAAAGCAATGCCGATAAAAAGAAAAAACTTGCAACATTTGCTGAAAATCTCAAAATACACTTTCACCTAAAAGTTGACAGAGTTTTCGAGGGCAAATTGCAGGCAATTGGTTTGTTGCGGAGGGAGTAGCGAAAAGAAAGCACCAAAGTGTGACAAAGTATCCAAGTGAAAAGGGTGTGGGCGGTGGGAGGAGTATGTGTAAATGTCTATTCGAGTGTAGAATTTGATTGCACTTGGAAATGTCTTTATGCGAGTGTTGAGCCAAAGTCATCGATGTCGATTGTCTTTTATGGCTTGGAAAATAAACTTTTGCCTCGACTCGACTCGCTGGCCATACGCTTCGTTGCACCAACGAGTTGCACTGAGGAGTTAAAGAGAGTCAGGCGTAAATTCACTTAAATTATGCGTACGCTTCCCCCAGTCTCCAAGCCCGTCCTCTCTCCACACACGCACGTAGCACACACTTCTTCAGCTTTGGCATTTTGAAACAATGTGCTGAGTCACACATGGACACAGACGCAGGCATACTCTCATGTGACCCCGCTGTGACCCACATTTATACGCTCGAATTGATTTTGTATGCTGGCAATCAGCTCAGTACAGGACAACACATCAGGCGTATACGCAATGTCCTGCGACCCCAAAAGCCACTCTAAGCTCTAGCCTGCCAGCAATTTTTATTTGTTGTAAATCTGTAACGAAGGCACGCACTATTTTCGGGTTGCTTGCCACGATATACACAATATACAAGTATTTATGCCAAGTCTGCAACAAATTCGCAGATCTCCCCAGTATGAGATACCTTCTCCTATTTGTTTGAACGTCCTTTTTTTTTCTTTTTGATAATTTAATGCCTGTTTGAGTTAAGGCAGCGCATCCTTTGGCTATGAGTTGTGTTTGTGTATTAGGTATTTGGCAGCCTTTCGACACATAAACTACAATATTTAATTGGTTCGGCAACCTTGGTTTGGGATCACTTGGGAGCTCACGCGTTCAGCGAGCACGTCCTTTGAATGCATGAAGAAATTTTTTTTGCATACTTAATGCAATTACCAAAAGGTTCTCCCATTGGAATTGGTGGCACCAAAAAGAAAACCTCGCATTCCTTGCACAACCGAAATTGATTTAGTTGACAGGTTGGCATTAGAACCTATAGATAGCTACCAGCATATCGACATCACTTGCAAAAAAGGTTTAGTTATGACATATATGAGTGGGAGGTGATAAACCAAACTCTACAGCGATTGCATTAGCATGTTGTTGGAAAAAAACTCCTCAATTCAGAGGGCTGTATTTAATTGCAAATTTGAGTGAATGTTATTAACCATGTATGATTTTAGCCATTGATTTTATTACAAATTCAAATCAAATTTAATGCGCATTTGTATTTCAAAATGCATTTTTGGTAAGAAATTGAGTAATTGAATTTCCTTTAATTTGGACGCTTGAAATTCAATTTGGACTTTATCTACAAGCTAAGAGAAAGCTTATTACTTAGAAATAGTTACAACAAAATCATTTAGCAAACTTGCATTGTAAATAAGTAACAATTTCATAAATGTTGTTAAATACATTTTAATTTTAAGTAGATTATCTGATCTTAATGTTTAATTGAAATGTCGAGTCCAGTTGCTTGAAACTTTCCTAAACTTTCGCTAATAAGCGCAGTTGAGTTGAAGCTGGGAACTGCCCAAATCGAGCCTTTAACCTCGATGTTTGGACTATGAATGTGGTTCCTCAAACCATAACTATCGTCAAGCTAACTAACTGCAACATCCCGGTAATTTTTGTCTTACATTGCAGCTCACTCTTCTTGCATACATTACGTTCATTCAAAGGCCAATTTCGTTAGCCAAAACGCAAGTTATTTGCTCATTAAAAGGCTGGAACGGCAGCAGCCGTTGCAATTGCAGAGCGCAGCAATTGTTAGGCACAGACCAACTGCAGCTTTAAGACCCTTTGCGTGTCCTCGGCATCAACATCATTTTTAACCGCAGTTTCATCTCCAATTGCAACTTCGACTGACTGGCCAATTTGGCCCGAAGGAGGCGAGGAACTGTTTGCTCCACTTGAAGCAGCGCCGCTGGCGATATTTCACTTGAGGCGTAGATCGATCCACATGGCTGCCGTCTGGGCTTATCACGCAAATCTGTCAGATAAAATTTTGCATATGTGCATATACATCTGTATATATGTATGTACATATAACTAGCACGGTAAGGCGGTCAGTTGGCCTCTTCGCATCACTTGGCCTCGTCCTCATCCTCCTCTGCTCCTTCAGACCCCTTGTACCATCTCACGTTTCGTTTCGGTTGGGGCAACGTGGCTTGCAATTAAATGCTGTTGCTGTTTGGTTCTGTTATGTCCGCTTTTGTTGCATGTTGAACATGCTGCAGTACTACGAGTACAACCTGCCACCAACTTTCATTGCAAGAGAGAAGTTGCAACAATCGTGATCTTATCATTTGGTTGCTTTGTTCATGTTCGATTTTGTGAATTTGTTTTACTTAAGAGTGCTACCATACAACCTCTCGATATTGACTCGATACTTTTTTCATGACATTTCCCGACCGACCGCATTTGCAAACAGACCGCGTCCAGTCTCGGTCTTGGCCCCAGATCTCTTTCTCCCAATGCTTGGCCATGGCCATGCTTTATAAACCATTTAAATAATTTATAAGTAAAAATCTCTGTTGTCTGTATTGTTCCGATCGTGATAAGCCTTGACTATGCGATGAGACAGCTTCTTTTCTTCCTTTTTTGCATTGTTTTAAACCAGAATGCAAAAAATAATAAAATGTATTTAATTTATTGAGACTTGCACCAGATTTATGGCCTTACATTTGCGCTTATTGGGCATTAATGTCAGCAAATATTAAAGGATTATCATAGCAAATATTGACTGCAGAGTGTGGCTACAGTAAGTGGTGATTTTAATAAAGTGAAATGTTCTTAAGATACACAAGAAGCAAAATAAATTTTTTAAATTTTTTGATTGTTATTAAAGTATGATGGAAATGGAATTAATGAAGAGCGAGCTGTTTTTTGTAAAAATTTCAATATTATAAATAATCGCGTATTGAATAAATATTATTATTTAGTTTAAGCAGTTTTTAGAATCTCTATCAGTTAGATAAAATATCTTAATGATGGACACTTTATATTTTTAAGCTCAAGCCAACTGCTAAAGGATCGCTTTCTGTCACATTCGCATTCAAATTCAATCAAATTAAATTGCAAAAAACCAACTCACTGACCCTTCGACAATTCAAATCAAACTAAAATTAAATAAAAAATACTTTGCATACTAAATTCGTTATCTGCTGACAATTTTATACAGCCAAGATGATGCAATAAAAGAAAAACCCATAACGATAATTAAATATAAATGCTACATACATTCTAGATGTACATACATATACTGAATATGAAAAAGTTGGTTCGCTTGGCAAACAAATTGCAATTTGGATTTTGCAGAACCTAACGAAACGGAACTATAACTATCTACAAATATATTTTAACGTTTTTTAAATTGGTTTTGCAATTTGGTAGCGTTCGTTGTTATTGGTGCCACCGCAACGCTGTCGAGATACTCATACTTGAAGATACACAGCACGCGATATGCAAAAGATACAACCCATCCACATATATACCAATGTGCATGCACATACACAACGAGAGGGTAGAGCAAATAACGGTAGCTAGGTAGATGGATCCAACTGAATTGGTAGCTGGTTGCCATCTCCTCATCGCAAGGCTAGCTCTTCCCATTGCCCGCCTCCCGTCTTCTGCCGTCCGTCAGGTCGTAGATGTTAATCGCTGCGGCACTTTGGAGTAAGTGGCATTTTGCAGCGTCCACAGCGACAACGACCAGCTACAGCAGCAGCAGCAGCAGACGAAGAGAAGAAGATGCAGATGGGAAATGGGGAAGGAGAAGCAGAAGGAGATAGTGGTAGCAATGGCAACACTGCTCGACTCTTGATATGGCCAGCCCACTGTCCCTTACCTAGCCGCTTAGTTGGGTAGGCGTGGCCCATGTCAGTCCAAAGTTCCACCGTTCGTGGCAAATGTTTGCGGATTTGAATTTAAATTGAAATAGGATGTTGTATATTCAAATGAATTTTAACTTAAGGGCAAATTGGGGGGCCCGTATTGCAGTGCGGGATGCCGTTGTTCAGATTAACATCATCAGTTGTGGCATTGATTGGTCGTAGATAGCACACGAAAGCGCCGCCGGGCTGCACATGTAACCGCAGCCGAAAAAATTGCTGAGAAATTGGTCAAATGCATTACAACGGACCGTGAATACTCTTACATAATTTTAAATCACAATAAAATACTACTGAATTGTATTAAGTACATACTAGTAAGATATATCTCTTTTCTTTACTGTAATAGATAATGAAATCTTTTATTAATAATGAATTTAATTTTAATTTGTTATTTAACTGCAAGATTTGCAACACTTCATTTTTAAAAATAAATTTTCGTTTTTGACTTCAATATTTTTTGTTTCCAAGCATCCGAACCAAGTCTAACCAAGTTATTTTTTTCAACACAGAGTGCAGAAAAAATTATATCACTGTGATAAAGCGACACAGGAAATCTAATGGATTTTGTAATAAGTTTTAGTTTTCATGTTTATATTAGCATGCTAATAGTGGCAATTGCTAAGGCTCTTGATGTGGAAGCGGAACAGGTTGGGTAGAGCACTATTGCATCAGTGGTTGGTGAAGCTTGATACTTCATACTGTTGAAGCCTCAATATTGGCATAGGCAATTTGCTTTTCATTTGAGTGAAGTGGACAACCCTAAAAGGTGACTTGTTATCTAAGGTTACAATCATGGGAACTGGTAACTGGAACTGTTTACTCGGCCGTGTTTTTAAACGCCCCCAAGAAAAAAGTTAGCTGATAAGCAACTAAGCTAACATATTATAATAAACAAAATATCTGACAATAAGCTGCACCCCCAGCAAACAAACCATAAACGATAATTAATAGAGAGATAATCTAAAGCATTGGATTGGCTTTGACAAATCCCATGGCATGGCAATCGAAATGAATTATTTTCCCAACGAACGGGCCCATAGCTGCAATTTCCATGGAAATTCCCCCACAAAACGTTGCTGACAGCGACTGAGAGGCAAGAAGAAAAAGAACAACACTAGACCCTGTAACAATAAATCTTTAGTTTTTCGTTATTTTTTTTTTTTTTTTGGTTGTCTATTTTCTAGAACTAGAACTCTAGCAAAGTGACATTTGCTTTCGAAATCAGACAAAGGCTTCGTCTTCATTTGCGGCCCAGCTTCATTTTATTAAAACCATTTAAAAGTACACGATCTGAAAAATAAACTAGAGGCTTGTCTGGAGCTCACAGGCAGGCCCAGGCACGACTTTTTCCAAACGAAACGGAACCCAACGAAACGAGACACTTTTAGAATGCAATCGAACTGAGAGTTAGGGACCTCTGGGGCACAAGCTACAGGTGGTTAATCACCAATTAAGCGCTACATCATACAAATTTGTAGCCTCAGAACTGAACCCTTTTTTTTTTTTGTTATTATGTCACACTATTTGTCACTTGTCGTTGGGCGCCAAAGTGACCCCAAAAAACGGGTTTCCAAACCAAATCTCTTGAGCTCTCATGCCGAGCGGCAAAAATTGAATTGATTAATAAATGTGCTTGAGCTTACGAAGCTCTGTGGGTTATTGAAGAACTTTTTGGTTACGTTATTTTAACATTTTTTGTTGTATTTTTGTTGAACTCGTAACGCATAAATCTCAACTAATTTTGTGTAATTAGTTTGCATAATCTGTCACGGTCGGTTTTTCTTTCTTTATTTCTTTTTCCACTTTTTTTTTAGCAACATAATGAAGTTTCGTTTGTGTTCTGGTCTTGCATGCTTGATTTGATTATTTTAATAAATGATTATCTATTGATTTTTAACTGCCCAAGAAACCGCGGCATTTCGTCAAAGTTCCTATAGAAAAAACATAAGGGGATGGCCAAGTTTTGTGGAAATTATGCAATTAATTTTCCGTCAGATCAAAGTGTTTACAAGTTATTAAGTGTTCAGAGTTCCGACTAAAGTGAGCAGCAATCAATGGCCTTTTCACATTCCAGAAGTTTAGGTATCGCTGAGTTTATGGCAGCTGTAGAGTGAAGAGGAATCCTTAATTGGGAGATTGTGGTGTGATATGCATATCATAATGCTGCTACTGGGCAGGTGGATAACTAAATCAGTAATTGATATATTAACTTGTTCTAAGCAATTAATTATGTTTTATAAACAAAAGTCTAAATGAAATAAAGGCGCTTCAATTATCTGTAGTACCAATTTAAAGCTTGAAAACTATTTAGTGCCTTACTGACATCAATACTTTTTGCTTTGGCATATAACATAATACCTTATATGGTGAACCGCGAATAGTTCATTCAAAGATCTGAACTCAATTTGCCAAAGTGCGTCAAAACGGCAAACGCCAAACAAAATACCAAATTCATAGAATTTCCAACTTCATTTTGCGTTTGCACAATCGCTATGGAAAATCAAAGGCCCAATGCACACATACGCACACACATATATACGTATATATGTTCGTACATAGTCAGTCAAATAGACAAAATAAACCGCAAGCCAAAAAAAAAAAAATAATGAAAGAGAGGAAAGAGATTTTTCATCTAAATTCAAATCAGCCTAACCGTTTAATAACGAATTTAAAAACTCATCAGAGCAGTCAAACAATGGCGAACGGGTTAATAGAGTTGGTCGCCTCTATGGATACATTTTTGACAAACCTGTACGAAAATAGCTGCCACTGCAGCAAAAGTTGCACTTTGATGATGACCAAGCACCAGGGTCATCATCGACAACAATTCAGATGGTGAAACAATTCACATGGCGCTTCAAATGTATTCGTCAATCAACAGGCCAGCGGCGATTGCACTCATAATTGAATTTTACCTGCCCAGTTGGAGTCGGGAAGTTTAGGAAGTGTTTTGTGTATTATTGAAATTCATTTTGACGCAAACTCACACTCGAACAGAGCTGGACAGATCAAAACGCCTCTCGCACAAAGGCGACTGACTGAATGTTTCGCCAACTAGAACATAGCACCGAAGTCGATATACCCTAGACAAGGAAGTGAGCTTAATTAAGATACTGCCTGATGAGTTTATAAAATTTTTACTTTTTTTTATACGTTTGTTATTTGATTTGATATCGCAATTACAAATAAATAAATTAACAAAATTATTTAATTCAATTTAATCTTTATCGAATGTGAAATGCCGATTTAAGCTAAGGCATTGCGATTCGGCAAGAGAGTGCAAATGTTTTCTGGGTGTTGCAGATAATGCCCCAATGAATACTGTTTAAAATTCATTTCGTTTATCATGAAGTTTGACAGACTGAAGTACTGGTGCCAGTGCTCGCACTCGTCACACTCACCGGACTGGGTAATGGCAGTGTTTGGGGTGCTGTTTTGCAGGATGCCGTTTGTTGGCTACCCGTGATGAGTTTTGCTGCCGATGAAACTTTTTAAATGGAATTTGCGCTGCAAAATCGCGTTTTCAACGAAATGAGTTTTAATTGCAAGTTTTCCTAATGCAGGCAACGCACGCACTCCCCGACATTGCCATTGCGTGTATTCACTTTGTTGTCGTACTAGTGCGAGTATTTTCTGCTCATGTTTGTTGTTATTGCTGCTGCAAATTCGTTAAAATTTCTGTTCACGTTTCCTCTTAAATAGCGCAAAATTATGTTCTTTATAATAATTTGCATGTGTGTATGCGAATTGCCAGAGACTCTGACGTTAACTCGTTAGCTCGGGTCCCTGTATTTGAAATTTCAATATTGCCAAGTAGTAAATGTTATCAGGCATATAAACAGTGCCCAGTGCCCCCTTCTACGAGTATGCAACAATGAGTTGTTGAAGAGGCGCAGGGATCGCATATTTTTGGCAACAAAAATGACTGCTCTTTGTGTTTATCTTGGCGCAAAATGGTTATGTTAGGGCCTAGGAAATATGAGTAAAATCTGCATAGTTCAAATGCACACTGAACGTTGTTCGAGCCGCAATTAATTACATATGCATCTCTACGGGTATTTCTAATCCATGTGCAATAATTGAAAATGAATCGAATTAAGTTGCATTTATGGCCAACTTTACATTGACTAAACATTTCAAATGCTAAATATGTATTCCAATGTATCCCAAAGCTATGCCAGCTTGTTATTACATCCATGGTAATTCATTTAGTTTGCTTTGGCAATGCCAGAGGCAATTTCATATAACAAGGGCCAGTTTATGTTAGCTCCCAAACAAAGGGAGCTTATCAACACAATATGTGTTTTGGTTTGTACACACTAGATTTGCCTCTAACTGTATTTTGAAGCATTAATTCCGCATTTCTTTGAGTATTATTCCATTTTATTATTTGACAAGCAGTAGCTATCTAATATATATATACATTGTAGAAAATAAAAACATGTGTAAAATAAAACAACAGCAAAGAGGTAAGTAAAAACAGGAATCGACAAGATCCCAAGCAAAATTTCATGAGGAGTAGAAAATACCAAAAAAATTTAAAAGCTAAGGGCCTGCGAAGCTAGGCGGGATGTGAGACCTTATTAAATATTACTAAATTAAAATAAAATACTTAATTCACTCACCTTTGTCAATTGTAAATGACCAAATATTTGGTTTATTATGGAAAATTGTTTAGCTAGTTTTCCAGATTAAGATATAATATTTAATTACTTCAATTACTTCTGCCGATGTTTTATGTTTATTGACCAAATTATAATAAATGTTTGGTTTTTTTTTTTTTGTAGTTGATTTATAGAAAGTGGCTTAAACAATAAGCTAAGTTTTAAAAGATTTTCAACAAAATATTTAAATAAATTGTTTAGGCAAAACTGGCAAGATCTGGTTCCTTTACATATACAATTGTATAATTTGATGTAGATGTAAAAGTAACTAACAAACAAACTTAAAACTAAAAGTGTAGGAACATATACAGAGGGTATCTCGTAGTTGAGCTCACTCGACAATAGTGTTTTTGATTGTTTATCATTATTTTTCTTTGGAGTAGATATTATTTTTCCTCGCCCAATGCAATGTGAGCAGCGCACCATCTTGAATTGAAAGATATTGCATGTTGATTTATCGATTTAGGTAAAAACAAAAATTTACAAGAGTATCTGGTAGTGATCACACCGATTTTTATTGTTTTTACTTGCTTTTTGTTTTTATTTGTTGCCGTATGTGTTGCAAATGAACCCAGTTTTCGTTTATCTCTCTTAATTTTTGTTGTTTTTACAAGTGCACATTTTTATGCAATGTACATTGCGAATAAAAGCAACAAAAACAAATGCAAAGGCAAAAGCAAAATGAAAACAAAAACAATAACAAAAGCACAAACCAATAAACTGTACAGCAAAATGCTGATGAGTCCTGGTTGGGCCATGGATACCGTGAGCTGGTCTGTGTTCAAGTCTGCAGTGCTCGTATTTGTTTTTAATTAAAATAAATATTACCGTAACCTATAAAATAATTGAAAAACAATTTAACATTATTATGCGAATTTCACATAAGCCCCCGTCCACTCGACCCACTGTACGAGTGTCCGGCAGTCAGCCTGTCCATCCGACTGCACAAGTGTGCGGTCCCTCCATTTCTGTTTATTCGGTTGGCTCTTTATGGCACTCCCGTTGCGGTTTGCACCTGCTGCATGTAAGGATGTTAAGGGTTATACCTTTGGCGCAGATTTACATGCATTTATTTGCCAACACGACCAGCTGCAGACGTTGGCTGTTGCCCTGCTTCGAGAAGGGTTTATTGCACCTTACAATGCGGGTTGTCACACACCTCATTGCATTGAGTTCACTGAACTTTCGGAATGCGCTAGTACTGTTAAGTAGAGAGATGGTCAAAAGGTTAAAGTAAAGGGTAATGTTAGTAGGAGCATAGAAAATCTTAACTCTTAGATAGATATATAAATACATGTACTTGAAATGACCAATTCAATTGATCAGAGTTATTTCAATATGTTGGAAATTGGTTGGAAAATGATTTTATTTTCTTCTTTTTTTCTGCATTCATGCCGCATCGTGTACCGCAAATATTACAGCGTAAAAGAAAGAGTATGCAAATATTGTAGGCATTTTGCTTATTTCAAATAAAAATCTTTTTTTTAAAAGCCCGACAGACTCTTGCACCCACACGAACTGACACACATACACATTTTGTATACTTTTCCTGGTTTATTATATGTTGGTATAATTATATTTTTAATTTTTTGTTATATACATTTTGCCATTAAGAAAGGCGAAATATCTCGTGCTCTTGTGCGAAAAATGAAAATGAAAATCTTCTTCTTAAACTACAACAACAATTATAATAATTATTTAATTAAAAATGTTGCACACATTTTTTCTTTTTTTATCAGAAAATTGCATTTATAAGTATGCAGCTATTTTGTGTTTGTTGTCTGTACTGAAGTGCTTGGCAAAATAATTCTTTTTGAAGTGCGTGCAATATAATAAGAGTTGAAAGTAGTCTGTGGAGCAAACAAAGTAGAGCAATTGCATATATAAAGGTCATAAGGTCAAGTAGTCATAAGGTAAGTTGTGCAAACTTTAAAGAGTAGTTCTTGTAATGGCAGCTTAATGTTATTCACGGGTATTAAATCTGAAAATGTATTTTGTAGGGCCAACGATGCTTACCGCAATCAATATGATAATATCATACTTACCTTGAATTCAAAAGGTCACAAGTTTGTTATTCAACTTTAAGAAATGACAGTAATCTGCTTATAATCCATACATTATGTTTAAGCACATGCTTGCACTACATTAAAGAGTTAAAAGCTTGTAAGCCTCAATCGGCAGCCAACTTGATTTGGCCGCATTAGGGTTGAGTCCATGAAAATGCAGCTGTGAAAAAACTATGAACAAAAAGTAGCTATGAAATCTTTGATAATGTACAACAATTTCAAGCAAATCATTTGGCGGTTAACGGCTGCTACAAATAACCAAGCCTCAAGCCTATTTATACAATTAAAAAGTCGATTGGTGGGGAGGGAAAAAATGAAAAGAAAAAGTAAAAAACAAAAATCAGAACACAAGTAGAGGCATGTACTATAATAACAATAAATAAATAACAAAGGTAAATAGCGGCACGGCAAAGCCTCAAATGGCCAACAATAAAAGCAGTTGAGTCTCGATGCTTAAAGTAGCATTTCAAGAATTCAACCCAGTTGAATCAAGTTGACTTCGGAGCGAGTTGACTTGAGTCGAGTTCAGTTGAGAATTCATCATCAAATTTCGATTAAAAGGCGCGTGGTGCGATTGTGTTGCCCCCGAGGGGCCAACGGCCAATGGGCAACTGTGTGGAGTCATTCGCACTATTCAAGCTTCATTAGGAGCTAAAGTAACGAAAACATTTTGATTTCGATCATTACAATTTCCTTTCATGAAACCAGACCCAGGCCCAGTCTGAAGACCAGAGTCTGTCGAATGAAAGAGCTACCGAGCAAGTTTCTGTTACTGCGGCTTCGAACTGGCACTGAGAATTTGGCCTGTGTTTGCATTAAAGGGTTACTGGATCAAGCCACAAAACCCGGCCACGGCCCAACATTACAAGTACGTAATCATTAATTCCCCAAAGCTCAGAGAGTCCAGAGCTCAGAGCTCAGACAACGCCTGATATTCAGATACGCTGCCGATACATCTACAGATTGTTTCCGAGTCTTTGCCATACTGTTTTCGGGCCATTCTGATACAGGCAGACAGACAGACAGACCAAACCAGACCAGACCAACAGACAGACAGGCAGTCAGAATACAGCCAAAAAGAAAACTATGCTCAAGGCAGTAATTATGACGAGCCATGGTCCAAATATTGGAGCCATTGTAATGCTCTTGGAGTGTATGGTACATGCTGTGCTGCTGCTGCTGCTGCTGTTGATGCTGATTGTATGATGACCATGTTGAAAATGCTCATTAAAGGTACTTCAGGAATTAAAGCATTTCACAATTGTGTTTATGGGCAGGTTAACGCGCCTCCATCGTCTACTGTAGCCCAGCTGAGCTGAGCTGAGCGAGCGCTTTCGATTTGACGCGCTATTTATCAGCCGTTGTTATCTATTGGTAAGGCATAATGCAAAAGCTTTGGGGGCAATTAAGTTGAACGTGCCACGATTTGGGGCAAGCTGCGTAGTAGTTTTCAGTTTTCAGATTTAAGGGGGCGTTTTGACACAACCGCTGAAAGATCTTAAAAAATTTCTTTCTCTTTAAGGTCGAGTCTCAGTTGAAAGCAGCAAAAGAAATGGAAATTACATCAATTAGAGAGGTGTTACTCAAATGTTTGGGGCCAGTAGCAGAGGTCAGTGTACCAAATATATTTTTGAAAACAAAATTCAGATATTAATATATAAATAGTTATTTTAAAAATATAAAAGTTTGCAAACAAATTTGGTTTTCTCTTCATCACATCTTTGCCTATTTGTCTAGTTTCGACACAAAATATACTCTTGTTTTTATAGTCTTAAATGTTCACATCATATGGTAATACAGACACTGTATTGTAATGTAAATAGTATTATAAATTCCATTGTAAATATGTTAATTTATCGTATAAAATAATACCAGGCAAGACATTATAAAAACCAATTTGAATTGTTAATTCTAAAAAGCTGAAACACAAAAGACAGTTTAAAACTGTTTAAAAGCCTAAATTTTACATTATTCTTTACTAATTGATTGGGATTGTAAAAACAAGTTTTAGATTTGCAAAATTATAGTAATCTTATATGGATTTCGCATATTATAAAAGTATATTATATTCGTGACTTAAAGACTTGTCGTTAGCACTGCGATTAGTTCCGTTTCGGTTTGTATTTCTAACAGGTAACACTAACAGGTAAATCCGATGCTCATGAAGAAAGGGCGTGAAAATGCTAAGCCGCAAGAGCACTACAAGATGGACATTCGCTGTCGCAGCCGCAGCGGGAATGGAAACGAGGACGGGAACGGCAACAGCCCATAAACTGTTCGCTCTAACGACAGTTTCCATTTGACAAAATTCTATCTTTGGGTTTTTTGTTACACCTTACAATGATCGCACAACGACGACGCTGCGGACCCCGTGCGGAGCGCCATGAAATTTCCCAACAATGGTTAGCACTTTGTCCCGCTGAGCAGCGCAGCCGTGACGCTCTTGCTCAGGCTCAAGCTGTGCCAGTGCTTGGTTATTGGGCTCTGGGCTCTGGGCATGGGACTCTGTCCTAGGTTTCGTATCTGTGAAATTGTGTACGCACATTAATTTCTCATCATTGGCATTGGCATTGCCAAGGAGGTTGCCTGGCCAAAACAGGGTGACTACCGCTGCGTATTAATGGAAATGTTATAAGAGATTAGAAGGCAGAGAGATACAAGCAAGGCAAGAGCCTAGACAGCCCGATACAATTGCAACTGTTTTGTGATTTTAATGCGAATTTTTATGCTTTGGTCATACAAATGTTATTTACGAGGGATTGGGTTGCAGTTTCCTTCTCGCAACAACAATAACAGTTTGTTTTCGCCTAGGGTCTATCCTGTCTATCTAACCGAAGGCAAACTGGTAGGGAATCAAGTTCTGGGCGTGAGCTACCTAAACTCCTCTCATTACGGTCAGTATGTACAGATCTTTTTTCATTACTGGCTTTAGGGCGACTTTCCCAAGGAAATCAATATCATTTTATACAATCGATTTGAGATTGCAGCGTTTATGAGGCAGAAAATTATATTAGGTATTGAGTATTGAAAGCATAGACAAAATCATTCTCTTCTTAACAATAAACTGCATTGTCAAATATTTTAATTATACAAAAAATAGTTATTCTACACCAAGGAGGAATGGAAGGTAGAAAGTATCTACACCTTTTTGTGTGTATGAATTTTAATTTACCTACACATAATAATTGTGTAACTTTCTTACCTTGATAAATCGGATTTTATTCAAGTTATGAAATGAACTAACTTGCAGTAATCAACAAAAGAACATGTCAAAGTATTGCATAAACTTTATTAGCGCTCAGAAATCTCTTCCTCTTTGTAATTTGCCATGGAAAAAGCAACTTTAATTATGCCGCGAATGTCAACAAATAAACAGTTGTATAATAATATAGCATATAAATCTGTATACTCATAGTTACTTGTGCATATGCAGTTTGTTTAACTTTTCTGCTACCTTTTTGCCGTGTGTGTCAATTTGCCTTTGGCTTTATGTGCGGCGACATTTACAACATTTTCCCTTTTCATCTGGATAATAAAATGAGATGCAAAAAATGTACGCAACTTTTGACTTTCAATTTAATTAAAAGTCAGTTGAGAAAAAGTAAAATTAATGCGCTATTATTCAATAGTACCAACCATGCCATACGACGAAACTTTTGCCGAGTTGTATGCCGCCAAGCGAAGCGTGGCACTGTTGCAAGTGCGGCGCGACATCCCAGTCGTGTATCTAACGGATACTACCTATAGTTGAGCAACAAAGAGAGAAATGGACGGAGCGAGATGGAGGTGGAGATGGAGGCAGCGAGTGCTGCTCTTTGTGTGCGTGCATAATTTTCAATTCAATGCGTTGCACGTTGCATGTTGCACTACCCCTTTTTGTCAGTGTGTGCAGCTGCCACCTGCCGCAAGTGCTTGCTACACATAGTCATGGTAAACTAGGCAGAAAGTTGCAAGCTCATCGCTCATCAGCAACAACGACCACAAAGAAAAGAATTGAATCGAGAATTGTTTTTGTTGTCAGTTTTCAAAGTAGTTTTCTTTTGCATATATTTTTTTACGATATTTGCTTAAATTTGAATAAATTTTTTAACTAACTAATAAATACATAGTTGCTTACAAATAGGTTTCTTGTGTTTTGTTTTCGTTTTACTTGATGCTTGGATGTTGCTTTAACAATAATTTTAATAATTTAAATTAAACTTACAAGTGACTCTCAGTGCTTTGTTGTGTTTTGTTAATTTAATATACAATTCATTCCCTAATGCTAGACCTTACAAGCTAAATAAATATTAATTTCGTTAATGAAACAAAATAGTAGTAGAAAGACAATAAGTAAGTAGTTAGTGTGCTAGAGATCGCATTGAGTTTGGTGCTTATTTACAGAACATTAGAGATTTTACATATACGAGTTTTACTTATCGTTTACTATGTTCACACGTGTCAAATACTATGCTGAATTTTATGAAATTTAAATATTTTTCATGGCATACTCTATAAAAATATCATACGTAATCTTTACAGTCAACAAGCTGCCTGTTCGATTATTCTACAAGTTTTAATGGTATTAAGACTATTGAAATTTCATATTATTTATGGGAGTGAGTTTAGATCGTGATCTGCTGACACGTGTAAACTTGTCTTTTGTGCTCTACTACTACAAATTTCTTCATCGATTGGCTTGTTTTATGCAGGGAGGGAGGGGGCGCTTACAAAATGTTGGCATCACAGTTGACAGACGACATGACGGACTAAGCAAAGATGCTCAGCTGCCTGCGACGATAGTGCTCCGAGGATCAGTGTGTGAACTGGCGCATGGTGCTAGTGTTGTTGTTGTGCGTCGGCTTGTGCTGAAATGAGCGACGTCCGGTTGTGGCACACAGACCATTTCGCAGTGGCAACGCTGGTGGAAGTGGTGGCGGTGTTGGTGTCTTGCTGCGTCCCATCTGCTCCAATGGCAGCGAATAGTGGGCATTGCTATAGATGTAATTGGGATCCATCATCTCGCTGGCCGCATCGTTGTCAAAGTCGCGAGCCTCACGCTCGCGTGGCTTGAAGTGTTCGTGGGTGATGCGCAGCTGCTGTGGGGCATGCACCATGGGCACATCCGCATACGAATAACAGGAATCGGCGACAGTCGCGGTGGCCGACAGAAACTGTGGCTTCGTGTAGTGGTTTAACTTTGATTGCTGTGGATGCTGTTGATTTTGTTGCACCTGCTGCTGTTGCTGCTGCTGCTGCTGCTGCTGTTGCAGTGGATCACGCCCCATTGTGGCCGTCTTCATGTGCAACACAAAGCTGGCGCTATCATCAATGCTGCCCGCCATGCTCTTGTTGTTGTTCAGCTTCTTCTCATGCATCAGTGTGGCTGACATGGGTACCTGCAGCTGCTGGAACTTGTGTTGACCGTCGACGGCGTTCAAGTCATTGATGGGCATGGGGCACATGCCGTAGTGATGATGAGGTGCCGCATTGCCTTGATGTGGCGCCGTGTACGTGTTGGGAAAGGTGGAGTGAATGCCCAATGAGCAGGGATGATGCTGCAGACGCGACATGTAGTCCTCATCGCAGAAGGTCTTTTGATATTCACGCTCCTTGCGACCCAGCGCCGAGTTGCCCCACAGTCCACCCTTCAGATACTCGCGAATCTTGTGACGGCAACGATACAGCACAAGTGCCAAGGCAGTGATTGTGGCTGCCGAGCCGACCAACAGAGCGCCGATCAGCGCCTGCTTGCGAGGATCGGTGTGTGTGCAGCCCATTAAGGCGGGATTCAGATGCTTCAGTGCCTCGCCACGCAGACGTTCGGGGAACTCGCAGAGCAGCTCGGTCAACTGATCCTCTTGGCTGGCATTTCTGGCAATCAGCAAATTGCGCAGCCACATGACACGGCAATCGCAGGACAGTGGATTCTCGGACAAATCCAAGGTAGTCAAATCCTTCCAGGGGAACAGACCTTCAGCTAGCGATGTCAATGCGTTTGCCTTCAGCACAACGTGACGCAGATGTGGCAGGCCACTGAGTGCACCCTCTTGCACCTCCACAAGCATTTTGTTCGATGACAAATTCAGATACTCGAGGTTGCCGTTGGCTGCAAAAGCTCCGGTCATGATACGCTTCAGTCTCAATGCTCCATTGATATCCAATCGCTTCAGTTGCTTCAGACCCACAAAGGCACCCTCGCTGATCACCTCGAAATCGTTCTGACCCAAGGAGAGCTGCTCCAGACGCACCAAGTGACTGAGACCCACAGAAGGAATGCGAGGCAAGCGATTGTCGGAGAGATCCAAGACGCGCAGTTCCTCCAGACCTTGGAAACTGTCGTGTGAGATATTCTGCAGGCTGGCGCCCTTCAGTTCCAAGCGAGTCAGACCCTTCAGGTCCTGGAAAGCACCCGACTGAATGGTCATCAGTGAGTTCATGCCCAGAAAGAGCTCAGCCAAGCTGGGCATGGCCTGGAAGATGACGGGATCTGGCACCGAGGTCAATGCATTGTCATCGAGATACAAAATGCGCAGCTGCTTCAGTCCATCAAATGCCTTGGGATCCAGAAAACCAATGCGATTCTCGCCCAGATTCAGCTCCTCGATTTTCAGCAGTGGCGAAAAGGTGCCCTGATGCAGCTCCGAGATCAGATTGCCACGCAGATTCAGCACTGTGACAGCGGACAGACCAATGAAGGTCTTGTTGCTAATCTGTCCAATTTTGTTGTGGTTCAGATGCACCTCCAGCAGCTTCTTCTGGTAGGCAAATGTACGCTGTGGTATGGTCATCAAGTGATTCTGCGACAGATCCAAAAAGGTCAATTCCGCATAGAATTGTATGGATGAATCGATGGTCTTGATTTTGTTGTTCTTGATGACCAGTCGCTGGATCGAGGGATTCAATGCAATGGGCAGCACATCCAGCTGCCCCTCGCCACACTGTACGACCAGTGTGTTATCATCGCACTGGCAGCCAGGCGGGCAATTAGCCAGCGCCTCTGTTTGGCTCACACAGATGCTGATCAAGATGCAGCTGCAGATGCAGATCAACTGTTTCAGTTCTTTTTGCTGCATTTTGTTGTGTTTTGTGTTTCTGCTTCGTCTTACAGTTGTTGTTGTTGTTCTTCGTAAACGCCTTCTGGCGTCGATTCGCGTCTTGCGGTTAATTTCGACGTTTATACTTGATGTGTGCGTGTGTATGTGTGTATGATTGTGTGTGTTGACTGCTTTTAGTTGTCCATAATGCTATGAAAACAAAAAAAGAAAAAACCTCAGGATTAGCTTTATAGAACTATTTGAATGTGTTTCTTATGGTTGCAGTTTGAAATTATTTCTTTTTCAAATTTTGTTGTCTTATTTATAGATCGGCTACAAAATGTATTTTTAATATGAACAAAATGCAACTCGATATAATACTATTTAGAGCGTTTTATATTAGCTCTTCGTGTCAAAGAAATTAATATTTACTATTTAATGAATTTTCATATTTCTAAAATACGTCTATTTAAAAGTGTGATATAATTTTGCTATTTTGTTAGTGTAATAATAATATAAAAATTTACTTTTTTTATTTCGAAATCTTTTAAATGATCTCAAAATATAAGTTTTTGTTCAAACTTTCTTTATTTTTTATATTCATCCAATTTAACTATTTTTAACTAACACTATAAACTATCACACTCAACTCACCTTTTGTCGGAGAAATATGCGGAGCAACAATTTGTTGAAGGCAGCAGCACGTTGATGTTTTTCAAATTATAAAAATAAAATGAAAAATGTTTTGTTGGTCTTTTTGGTGTTGACAAAATTTGCTGTTTGTTTTGCGTTTGAGCCAATTGTTTCACTGCACTTTAATTATTTTGTTTTGAAACTCAAAAATTTCACATGCAGCTAATAAATTTGATTTAGCCAATTCATAACTTTTTGTACGTGTTTCAACTAAAAATATTTCGTTTTTGTTGTATTGTAAATTGTGTGATGTGATTGATGATAGTTTTGTTTGTAATTGTGGTTTATATTGAAAATCGTGCGCGATAATCCAGTGGCTCGCTTTGCTGCACGCTTCAAGTTGTTGTCACACGGCGTTTGCTGTTTACGTTCTTTTCGATGTGGCAAAGTTGCCCAAACTGAGAGATACAGTCGGTGCTTGGCTAGTGTACAACCGAACACGACGAGGCAACGAACTACACTGATTTAACAGAGCACATAGCTCACTCACGATACCTCGGTTCGACTGTTTTCAGCTACCATCTACTACCATCTACCGACAGCTGCAAGCAGGCGTAAATAATCCACGACTCGGCCTTGCATTGTGGCACGGAGAGAGAGAAAGAGCACAAGGCAAGGCACAAAGTGGTGCAAATGAGAGCTCAGATAAACGCAGCTGAGAGAGAAACTGGTTTTGAGTTAGAAACATGCCAGATAGATGAACAGCTAGAGAGAGTGCTGGACTACTGGAGTGTGAGAGTGAGAGTGAGAGAGCGTATTGGGTAAAATCACTCAAGAAAACTCACTCATTTATCTGAGGCCACCCGACTCTTGACTGTTGCAATTGCAACACGCGGCACAGTTGAGGCCAGGCAGCCATCAACATAAACACGGCTAAAATGCTGCGAGTTTTGTGGCCAAAACCATAAAAAGCACTAAGTAGTCGCTAAATTTTAGCTACTTCTATTTGCAGTTGGACTTCATTGCGCGAGTTAAAAGCAAACCCAAGTCCCAAGCACTTGGCACAATTAAGACGTAACACACACGTACGAGTAGGAGGATGAAAAGAAAATCAGCAGAGAATTCATCTTAAATATCATTAAATGTGAAGAGGACATCGCTTAGTGTGGTTTATTTAAATGTAGCACTTAAGGGCACAACTTTTGTGCTCTAGTAATTGATACTATACAAGTATGTGTCCTATTGACGCGCAGGACACACTTGTCGCAAATGCCTTCTATGACTATGGTAATCGAAAGCAACTTCAATAATTGCTCCGATTCTGTTGTAAAGTGTTAAATATTCAAGTGGTAAAAAACCTTTTTACTTTATTTTTCGGCATAAATACTTGCATACACACACATGCCAAGTCAAGGGGGAATAGCGAATAGTTATTTATAGTGTCATTTGATACTTGGGACATGCCTGTCCATTGGTTTGCTCGATGCATTTTTGAGTTATAACCCAGAGCAAGGCTGCAGAGATGCAGATACAGATACAAATGCAGATACGTGATATACAGAAAAATACGTTGTATGCAGAGACCGTTAAACTATTTACAAACACACGCACAACAACTGTGACAACAAGAAAATCAACTATAAATGGCCATAACTTTGCGCCAACATGCCGAACGAGTTGTTGGGCTACGATGCGGTGCGGTGCGGTGCGGTGTGTTTGCTTTTTGGGGGGTTTTGTTGGTATTTGCTCGGCTGCATAACTTGCATATTTTTCCCATCTCTGCATATCTGGAAAAGTATGCCAAATATTGGTTGGCTGCGTGTCTATGCTATGAAAATCTCGGCAGTTTTGTTGTCCCACAGTTGCAAATACAAATGTATCTAAATCTACTTTTGGCATGTCCTATTCCCATTCCAATTCCAGCACTGACTCCACTCTAACCAATAATTATTTTTGTTTGTCGTTTGCAGTCGTTGTCAGCTCTGTGGTTACCAACAAAGAGCGTAAAGTAATTTATTTCATTTATGGCCAAAGAAATTGATGCGGCTTCAAATGCAATAACTAAAATAAAAAACGAAAACAGTCAACTGCAAGCTGGATATACAACTAAATCTGATAATAGCATTGTCACTTCATTTTATAAGTCTCTGTGCATAAATCAGAATTTTTAATCTATATGTGTATTCAATGAGAGAATCGAAATTTAACCAAACAAAAAATATGTCAAAGGTTTTTAAAATGTTTTAAATGTTTCATTTCCATTGGAAAGGTAGCTCAGATCTAAAAATAAAACAAAGTACTACAGAAAATTGGTTAAAGTATCTCACTTATTTTCAATCATTTTATTCTGACAACTTTGACAACTTAATTGTAATAAATTATTTGTAAATTTCGAAAGTTTCTACCCATTTTCTAATGCAAAACAGTCCGAGCTAGAGAAGTGTTATAAAGGTTGCAGCAATTATGTCTTAATGACAACGGCAGGTTGCCACTTGCTAGTTGCCACATAGGAAACAACTGTCTCATAACTAATTACAACTCGCTCCATAAAACTTTGCACAATTTCCGTGGTGCATACAAAAAATAATAAAGAAATAGAAAAAAAACCAGAAATGCACCACACTAACATCAACGGTGCTAGATCTAAATCTAATGCCACAAATAGTTGCAGCAGGTGTACATTAAGTATTTGTTTTTGGGGTCTCACGTTACACATAGCTTCAAAGCACTCGAAGCAATACGCTCCTCTACCGTACTCGTAGCAAGTATGTTAGAGCAAGTGGCAACGTCACTTTGACGGGACTTTCAATTTGCGACAATGTGTGAGAATTTCTTGGCAATAAATTTTAACAACATTTGACGCAAGTTTTCTTTGTGGCAAACAAGACGAAAAAAACAAAGGTAGGGTAATCGCAACTAAACAATAACTGGAAATGTTTGTTTTCGTTTCGGTATGAAAATTGTTTAGTAAAATGCTAAAAGCACTTAAACAATTAGAGAGATTTTGGGGGGAGCCGTGTGTAATTAGGTAAAACACAACTACCGTTGCATTCGACAAAGCATAAATGCAAATAATGCATACACAATGGCTTCAAATGCAGCCAAGCCAACAGACACAACAATAACAACAACTGCCAAACAACAAGCAACAACGCGGCATTTTTGGGCAAACAAAACTGAAGGGCGAGGTAACTTATGGAAACGCTTAAAGTGACCAGCCATCCATCCAAATCGTCAAGATAAAAGCACTCGATTAGACTGTAAGATACCCTGCTATATACCCTTGTCATTTATGTGACAATATGAGAAACTTTTTGAGACTAATGACCCATCTGTGCTTAAAGGACATACCATTAAAATAATACAAGACAGAAATGTCAGTTTAAAAAAATAGATAATTTCGAAGAGAAAAAGCAAATATAAATAAAATTAAATATATATTTTTCAATTTCCCAGATTGAAAACAAAATGATAAAGAGTTTTTTCCGATTTTATGGAATTATTTAATACAAATATTAAACATTAGCCACAGCTAAATTCTGTATAAGTATTTTGGGAGCTGTAATTTAAATGTTTCATACACCCTTTCCTCTGATTTTTTAAAGGATTAAAAGGTCTACACAAAAAACTAAAAACAAAGTGTACACCGTTCGATCTTCCACTCAATCTTTTTTATTTACTTTTCATTCCAGGGTATAAATATCATTGCAGCTGGCTGCGCATGCGCCGAGAGCTGTTGCCGTTCCCGTTGCCTTCTTGATGTTGTTGGTTTATTAGAGCCGTTGTCTTAAAAAGAAACTTGTTAGTTGCAACGGGTTAACAGCTAACAAATAAAATGAAGAAAATCTTTGTTTACCCGTCGCGACGACTTTGCCTCGTCTCGTCGGCCGGTCGGTCACTTTGAACATATTTCAGCTGCCGTCTTTGCCCAAGCCTATTTGTCAGCATTTAGGCAAACATTTTAACAAGCTCCGTTCGAATCCTAGACACAGATGAAGATGAAGAGCGTCTGAGTCGTAGCCAGTTCCGGTGCCAATGTTACCACTGTGGACCATGGTAAATGCAACTTCCGCACCTCTGTTGGACCCATTTCCTATGGCGCATTGTCTTCAACCCAATAAAATATCAATTGACTCGCAATTAATCATATTCCAAATGTGCAAAGGCCAGTTAGAATGGTTGTTAACTAAAGAATAGTTTCGTATCCATTGCCGCCTGGGCAACCGGAAAAAGTCTCATTGTGCTATTGTTCGAGCATTGTACTTACTTCACTTCTTATTTTCCTTACCATTTTCTCTTCACACTTTTTTCTTGTTACCTCTGCTTTAAAGTCGTCCTCTGGTGCTACTCGTTTTTAGAGAAATCACAATAAATAATGAATCAAAAAATGAGCGTTAAATGCAATGAGAGAAAGAGAGACGAATCAAAAGAAGGCTGACGGCAACAAAAAGCAGCAACGGAAGTGAGTACACAATGGACCAAAGACCTCGCTTGGCTCAGCGCACAATGGGGCTCAGACGTATGCGTATGTCTACCCCCTGTTAAAGGTTAAGTTTAAATCGATGGCATGAAAAGTAAGTAAATACCTTGCCCATACAACTCTCTGTACCTCGCGCAGTACTATTCATCTCACAACTCAGTCTGTCTGTGATTGCTTAAAGGTAGCTCACCGTTTGCTGACTCGTGATATTTCCCTCTGCCTTTTTGTCTACCCATTCAAGTTGTTTGTGTTGTGTTGTGTTATGCTGAGTTGAGTTGAGTTGAGCTTTGCTAATGCATCGCCGGGTGGGAACCGAAAGCGTCATCAAGTGTGTGGCATTTGAGAGAGATCACAGAAGCTCTTAAAAAGTAAGCAGACTTTCAGTACTTATGGTAAGCCCTGAATACTTTACAGAATTATGATGAGCACACATAGATATCAAAAGCGACCGCTAGATGAAAAGCCATAGAATGGGCACAGATTGTTATAAACTAGAGCAGCTTCTTTAAGCAGATGACATTTAATACATAATATACGAGTATGTAATAATAATAAGAAATACAATCACATATTCTATAGTGTTAAGATAACTACGGTGATTGAAAATTTGGAACTAATTATGTTTGATTAAAAACAATTTATTCTTTGAAGAAGGATATTTAAATGAAAATAAAGTTTTTATTTTTCGATAGCGAGGTTCTTTTTTTTTATTATTCATCTAAATTGGAATTTTTCTGTTTCTTTTGTGCTTTCTTATAAACTATGCTTATCATTTAAATGGCGTGCGATAACTCTTCTTTTATAACTTCTCTACAGCTTGTAATCGATCCGTTTCTAAAGTCGAACCTAAAAAAAAACCACTTTGCATATTTGATAGTTTCGAGATCTAAATACTTAACTCATCTTTGGCAGCTTGAAGAACTCACTTTCTTTGCTTAAAGTTCCGCCCATATCGAAGAACACATACATACACGCAGTTAGAATCAGCCCACACTTTTGTTTTCCATTGAACTGTGACTCATGAACTGAGCCTACACCTGATGCTCAAACTGATAATTTCAGTGTGAAGTTGTAGAGACTCTGGAGGAAATTAGAAACTTAGATTTCGAAACGATTAGGCCGCACAACATGCCTTTTACCACCACTTGGCAGTAAGTTGGTAACCCCAAAACAACATAAAAAAAAATTAAGTTCAAACCTTGGCCAATTCCAATGAAGTGAAAAACTCAGGCGCCAGTCGAAGATTTGTTGTTTCTTTTTTCCAATGAAAACACAAGTTGACCACCACAGGAGTGTGTGCGCCGTATAATTACCTTTCGACTGATAGAGAGAAACTAACAGAAAATAAAAGCTGGAGAATGGCTTCGAGGCATATTAACATTGAATTCAATTAATAAATGACGTTAATGTGCTGTCAAAATATGAAATTGTTGATGATGCAGTGCCATGTGAGGCCAGCATGTGGCACCAAAAACTATACGTATTTGTGAGATACATTTACAAAAATGAAATAAAATGAAAACGAGAGGCCCAACTCACTGGCTGACTGGCTGACTGTGGCACGCAAAGTGCAAGCTGATACCGTAGACTTCATAAATTATAATTTGCTGGAGCTTGGGTCATAAATAGCCGGCAGCAGCCTTAAAACCTGGACACTTGACTACCGATTATAATCAATCTTTTAGATAGATTTGCTATAGACCAGACCACAGACAGGGGAATGATGAGACTAAGCTTAAGACTGATCACGCAATGCACTCAGAGCTGGCCCCCATCTGGTTGGTCTTGCTTAGCTGTGAACACTTGAATGTTACATGTGTCCATGTCCAGTCACTCGCTGCTTCGCTACGCCAAGAAGAACGATCCTTACCTCCTCGTCCAGTTGCTCGACTGTCCGGCTGTCCGTCGATCTGTACGAGTATGCAAAAAATACTTTATGCAAACATGTGTCTCCGCATTGTCTGTGCCTGACTGCGACACGCATTTATCAGGCGGCATTTATCACGATGATGACGATGACCAAGACTAAGAGCCAGCGACCAAGACTGGCATATCAAGTTGCCATTGCAGTTGCAGTTCCAATGTAGCCATGGCCTGCGCCTGTGGCTGCGCCTGTGTCTCAGTCTGGCTCATGATTTGTTTTTGCTCTGCCGTTCAGATAACTCAAATGCGATATGCGTATCTCATAGATTATATTTGTTGCATGTCAGTTTTTTTTTTGTTTTTGTCTCTTCTCTTGGCTATTTTTGGCATGCAGTTAAGTTGCCTGACCGTCTCGTCGTATTCAATTTTCATTGCATAAACAAATTCTGGCTTTTCCGGCCACACGTTCGTTAAGCCGTCGACGACTGTTTTGCGTTTTGTCTAAACAAATCTCATTGATAATTTTGCATAAATTATGCCGCGAAATTAAATGAGCACTGCAATTACAATAATACTGCGTACTACGAACGGATGTGAGGGGCATTCCAGGATCTGCACATAGAGAGGGAATCGACCGGGTAAATACGAGTACACATCTGTTTGTGATTTGACTTTTCCGGTCCAAGATATGCAAATGTTTAAAGATAATCAGAAGTTAATAAGAATGCGTGTAAATATGCAAACAATAACATATACAAATGACTATTGGAACTAGAGGAATTTATGAATAGTAAAACTGAATGAATGGCAATTATGAGCTTCGAGTAAATTTAATCACTTTGATATCAGATATTTCCACCAAAAAAATTGTAAATCATTGAATACTTTAATACTATTAACTTTAACCGGTAATGTGTCTGAAACCTTAAGACTTAATTAAAAAATGACTCTTTGAATTATTCATACCTCTTGTCTTAAATGATAAATTCAACATATGACTTAATTGTATTTAATCAAATCAGTTACGCGGGTCAAGGCGTCACTTAAAGTCAAGCTTGAAGCTAAGCTTGACTGAGATTTCAGAGGCTATCCTGCTCATAATGGGTGTCAAGTGGCATTAGTAAGTCAAGCGAGGCGCGTCTGAAAGTCTTTTTATTTTTTGTGCCATCTACATAGACGTATCTCGTATAACCCGTTGCGGAACGCAAGTCAGCGACTGAAACGTAGGGTAGCGTAAAAATTCAAAGCCGAATGGGCAAACTGCGAACAGAGATGCAAGGAGAGAGAGGGAGAGAGAAAGATAGAGAGCGAATTAGAGATAGAGAAGGACAAAGATGTACATCCTCGACGGCAGCGATGCGTGTGTAAACATAGCCCAAAGGCAAGCCGCACACAAAACGCAACTCAAAGATACAGATACAGGTCGAGTGTCTGGACAGAAACAAGGCGCTACACAGCACAGCAAACTAGCAAACCAGCAAACCAGCAGACCAGCCAGGGCAGGTGTGTTTCTCACGCAGCCAAACAGAAGGAAGAAGGCAACGAAGGTAACATCCAGGCTTCAGTTTCAAAGTGTGGCAACGTGTGGTAATTTTTTGACCGCCGGCTAGCTGCCACAGCGCCACACATACGCCTGGCTGACTTCAGCTACAGCTACAGCTACAACTTCAGCCAGCTATAACCTGCGTTTTTGCTTGGAATTCGCAAGCCAGCTTAGCATCCGCATCAGCCTCGGCTTTCAGCTTCAGCTCATTTCGCCAGTGATTCGGAAATGCGTTGGCTCTGGTTTGGCATTATACATTTTGCTCCTGCCCCAGCCCTTTGCCACTTTTGATGGCATAAATCAAATGGGAAAATAATTACGGCTGCTGGCTCACAATTTGCACGTGTATTCGTATTCATTTCGAGTAGTTTGCCGCTGCTTCTGCTGCTGCTGACTGTTTTAAATCGTAGCAAAATGCTAGCAACTTACAATTATATGCTTGCAACTTTGTCCAGGGTGATTGGTAAGACGCGTGTTTCGCAGCTACAGCTTATCATTTAATACGCATCTCTCAAGTTTTTCGCACACAAAATGCCAAGACAGGGCCAAGTTATTTCACCTGGGCACTAAAAAAGGTTCCTCTTTAATTGTAGTCTACGCTATCAGCAAACAGGATACTGTATGCGGTTATAACTTGCTCCTACTGCAAGTCTGTCTGAGTCTCTGTGTGTTTCGCATTCGGTTTAGACTGACTTTGATTATGGCTTTTCGCTTTTTCGCATTTTGGCTTTGGCGCTGCATAAACCGTATCTTTAAGTTAATATTTCTTTTACGGTAGGCTGAACCAGCATGCTTTTTGTTTGTTTGCTTTCTGCAGATCGCAAAATATTATACTTTGCACTTTGATAGTTGTAAAGATAGCAGTATTCATGGGAATTGTCGGCAACGACAGAACGTACATTGACTTGATATATATACTTGTAGCACAAACTATCAATTGGTATACAAAACACACAAGAAAAACGCTTTGGATTCATTTTATGATTTCAACAAATACTACAAGTCAAATATATAAGTTCAATATCAACTCTAGTAGAATCATTTGCCTACTTTGGGCCACTTTAGTTGTCGAGTATAGTTTATAGCAAATACTTGAATGCAATCGCATGAAACCAATTCACATTAAAGCAAGAGTCGAATGCATTAATTCCAAACATAATTGACTTAATACCTTCATTAAAATGTAATAAATAAACAGCAATAAAAAATGACTTAATCGTTCATAAATCATTCGTTCTTCATATTGCTGAATTCGAAGTACTCGTAAATGATAGAACTTTACGATTATTTGAAAACAAATTTTTCCAATCAAAACAAAACGCGATGATGCCACAAGATATAAAGATATAACGATTTGCCTAACTGTTATTCAAGTATTAAATATGAATGTTTTCCATAGAATCCATTCTACGCCTCAGTCCCAGCTGGTTGCAGTCAGTTTGTCGCCAATGGACTACAACTTATTTTGATTTTTATTATAATGAAAAACGCTGACAATGCACATTAAAGAAAAGGAATCAAAAGGTGCATCGCAGTGGGTTTCCTTTTCTCTGCATCTTTGCAGATGAAAGATCATTGAATGAACCCCAGCAAGTGAAAATTTATAGAAGTCAACGTAGTCCAATGTAGCCAGCAGAGGGAGCATTTATCTTTCATTAGAAAATTAGAATCTACGTGTGGCACACACACACAATCAATGACCACAATCTAAAGGTTAAAATTTTGGGTTTGGTCTTTGAGCCAATTGATTTCATTTTGGGCATCAAAGCCACTAACAAAAGCAAGTTGGGTTCATAAAAATGCATTTTATTTGATTCTGTGAAAATGCTCAAAACTGAAACTGAAACTGAATCTCGGGCGTCAGTCGAGATTTATGTTTATCCTGAGATTGTTCTCTAAATGCTGCGACAAGTTCTGAACTAGTATCCTTGCTGTAGGTCCACTTAGCTATTTCATTATAAATTAAATTGTTATCGCAACAACTTAATCGTACTATAAAGCTGACTGACCATTGCCTGCCGTCCCCTGCCCCTCTGCCATGCGCTTGTATGTAGCAAGCAGCAGTGGCAACTTGATTCTTTCTTATCTCAATTTCAAATTTGTTAATTGCCGCGCACTTCAAGCAAGTACTTAGTTTATCTTTTAGGTCTTCATCTGGTTTTTATTTTTATTTATTTTTTGCTCGTTGCTTTTGGCTTTTTTGGTGTTTTTGGTTTTAATGCGTGTTCTAAATGACTTTTAAATGTTTTTAAGTGTAATAAAGTTGTTCGCCTGCCATTGCGTAATGAGTTATTTTTCTTGGTGGCAATCTGCGCCTTGGCATCACTTCAGTCCGCCAGAGACACATTCTAATTAAATCTTTTAGGGGCGACTAGCTCAAAAGCTAATAGACAACAAAGTATTGAGATCACTGAAGGTGCTTTTTGATGGCAACTTAGAAAGTGCTGCAGTTCAAGTAGACCAAAACAAGGCAATTAAAAGCTGTGAGTTTCAGAGACCTAATTGTGAAGGTTTCCCAAAAATGTTGTTAATAAATAGAGTACACCAATATGTAATATAGGAATATTCATGTTCATAAGTAATCATTTAATTGAAATTTTAAGAAATAATCAATAAATATACTAAGCTGCCTCATATTCGATTTAATTAACTTACAAATTGTTGATATCTTATTAATGCTTTTAAGTGATCGAGATGTTAAAGTCACAAGATGAAAATGAAGTTGGAGGCAGGATGACAGTTCAATCTGGATGCAACTGTCGATCGATCGGCGGCCAAACATGTTAAAAGGGCGAATCGAACGTTAAATGTAAACTTGTCTACTCTATGCAAGCTAAATAGCCCATAATAAATCAAAAATTTTATGATATTAAAAGTGAGGAGAGAAGATACACACAGCTGCCACGCGGAGGCCTTGAAGTTCAAAGGAAAACGACAATCGGAGCAAAGGAGAGCAGAGCAAAGCAGAGGCAAAAACCAAGAGCCAACAGCCAAGAGCCAAAAGCCAATATTATACTTATGTATTTCTGATATACAAGGCATAAAATATCAGCTCGAAAGTGCTGACAGACCGCGCGGTTCGATGCACACAAAGCTACCAAGGATGAGGGTACAAATCGAAGATGAGATGAAGTCGCGAGCCCAACTGAATGCCACGAATAAGCGCACTAAATTATGACTAGGTAGAGGCGCTGACAATTCAATGCAAGGCCCATAAGGAAATACTCGTAATACGATGTCTACTACACGTTTGTGTGCAGGCCATGAAAATGTATGCAGCATAGCAGAAATGCTATGCGGAGGGGAATGGGGAGGGTGGAAAAGCAAAAGTCCTCAAATCGACATGCACATGTGGCATCGAGTGCATTGCTGTTTGGTAATCCGTAAAAAATGATGTCATAATAAATTGTAATTTATGAGAGCAATGCACTCCACTCGCTGCTAGATGATGGGGCCTCTCTCTCTCTCTAGGCCTAGCTAGGCACTGAAACCAGTAGGAGCCAGGCAATCCAGCTAGCGACAAGTTAGGCCGTCTCGTTGACAGATGGAGGTTCGTTCATGAGAGTCTGATGAAGCCATTATGATGACTTAAGCCGAACGCTTTTGTACACGATTAATTATATCAGAACCGAACAGAAGACAGAATACAACAGAACGGAACCTAACCGAATGGGACAGATAAAGATGGAGAGAGTGCTGCATTTGGGCATATTTATAAAAATACCTGGCGATCTGTCTGTCAGCTAGTCAAGACTTGGTTTCCTGTGCGCCAGTTCCATAAAACAAATGTCAACTTTTATGCTTCAATGGCCTGGGAAATGGCAGGCTGGCAGGCCAGCAGAGAGGGGAGGCAGGTTGCTGTCTTAACAAGCTGACAAATAGATAAAGTGCAGTCAAGTTTTCTTCTTCATTTATAAAGTTACTAGTGCCTAGACGGCATCGTTTTTAGAGTTGATGTATCGGCTGCTTGTTTTGATCTGACATTAGGCTATTTAATATGCAAATGTATGATTGTGTCTAACGAACTGACAGTCAGGTTGAAAATGATCGAGAATTCATAGGAACGGGAAAAGATAAGTACGGAATTCGGTAGGATAAAAACTTGTTGTAAACTTTCTGTAGATCAAGCGTTTCTGTTTTGAGTATTTAAATTAACTTTGTTTTATTTATAAGTATATTCAAAGGCTTCACGGTTTAATCTAAGAACAATCGTTAGTACATAATTTCCATATTCATATTTTACAAAACTTTTTTAGATATTACAAACAGATCCACATTCCGCCCACTTTGAGGACAGGAAATTAAGCAATTTCACGCCTAATGCCGTTTTTAAACGGCCGAAACGAAAGTCAATGTTCGAAAACAATAAATGTAAAGTGGCTTTAATTAAAAATTACAATTTAATTCAACCAGCATTGGGAAAGCCTTCTGCAGTATCTTATGCAGGGAGGGGGATCAGACGGAAGCTAATATAAACATTTCTTGTTGGAAAACTGCGCCAGCATTGAAGCATAACAAACATTTTAATCATGGCAAGCATGCAGACAGAAAGTATCTGTCAGATACTCGACGACAACAATACGCAACTGAATGCTGCAGCTCATTAGCGCCTGGCGACAGCGACGGAGCGCAACGAGGAGCGACGAATGCAACGAATGCGCCGGAAATCAATTTCCCCTCCCGTTTCTAACAACTGTCACATCACATAGGCACAATAGTACCGTTCAACGAAAATATGAGGTTTTTATTTTTGGGTTTACAACAACAATTGCATAATCAATGTGTCGCCCCGCTGGTAAAAGGGTAAGCACACACCGAGCGCCTTCACGCCTGCGCAGTGGAGCACCGTGCCCCGCTGACCCCCCGAGGGAGATGGTTAGCCATTAGAAAAAAAAATGTATAAGCTGAAATAGCAGACAGTTGAGAAGGTGTGTGCCGAAGCAATTTTACAATTTGGAGAACGACTTAAACGACTTTCAAATTGAATTGTTATGCATTTTAAATTAAAGAAAATGTCGGTGAAAATTGTACAAAAATGTTGCAAGTGATCAAATTAAATAAAAGTCAATTTATGGTCGAGTAACGATGTGTTGCTCTTGTTTCTCATTTCTATTGAGTATAAAGGACCACCAGGATGATGCGTTCAGCCAGCAGATAAGATGAAGGCACTTAAATTTAGTTGTTCTCTTTGTTGTTGACGGCCAGCATTTCAGGCAATGTATTTGTTATTTTTTTTTTTTTTTTCGTTTATTTTTTCTCTTTTATTGTTTGCGCGAACAACGAACAAAGCTAAAATTGAAAATTGTTAAAATATACGCTACTCTCACACACATACATCGAGCTACTTTCTTTTCTATCGTGTCTGTATTATTCTTGGCCTTTTTGCCTGGTTTACTTTCCTTTCCTTCTCGTTGGATTTTTTTTTATTTTGGCAAACAATGTGCAAGACGCCAATAAATAAGCACAGAAGGTTTTGGACACTGGACACAATGTAGGACGAGCACGTCGTAGATGTCGAGGAATGTGCTGCTGTTTGTTTGTGCTTGAAAATGGTTTTAATTGTTGTTGAATTTTTCCTCCCCCACCTTCCCCTTCTGCAGCTCCTTAGAGTATTTTTTTGTGGTGGTCTCTTTATATTGGCTCTCGCACATTGTTGACCAAATATAATAAGATAGGCGAATGCTGGCTCTGCTGGCTGCGTCATTTGTGTGTTTGTTTTGGTTTGTTTTGGCTAAAAGTAAATTAAGTGCCAATGTTAATGGCAGTTATGGCCGGCATCTGGATCAGGATCTCTGCAGACAAACAAAGCTGGCCATTTGGGTGTCTTAATATTGCAGTAATAATAGCTAAAAGTGTGTATTGTACTGGGAGATAGTAGCTTAAGATTTATAGCCCAGTCAAGCACAATTACTCTCCATACGCTGACGGTCAAAAAAAGAAGGCAGGATATGTTTGTGGAACTATGGCTTCTGTAATATGAAATGTATATACCTTTTATAAGCAAAGGGAAACTTCATTTTTTTCTTGTTTGGAATAAAATACTACTTCCATTAGGTAATGCTTAATACATTCTTAAATTATTAAAACTATATTAACATATCGATTACTATTAAATAAGTGAGAATCATCTATAGTCTTCTCACAGTTCCTTGGTTATAATAAAAACCCCGTTGAATCCGCACCAAGGTCTGACTTAGCCATTGAAATGCAACGAAAATTCGTTTATTAACTGATTTAAAATGCAATCATAAACATTGATGGTAAAGTCTTTAAAATACAACAAACCTGGCCATAAAAGGGCGGCTAACCTCAGCTTCATCGTTTCCCCAGACACACAATTCGATTAAAGTTAAGCCATTACAAGTCAAGACGCCAAGAAGCTAGAGGTTTCCATGTTCCCAAGCTTTACCAAAGCCACAAATAATATAACAATTTAAATAACAAGCATGGAGCAGGCAAACACCAAACGCGTTAGTTAGATAGATTGATCTACATGTACACGACAACAACGTGGCCAAGTGGCTGAGGCTTCATCTTCGACTACGACTACAGCTCCATCTCCAGCTCAGACTTTGGCTCATGGCTGCCCATGACTTCCAGCTCCAGCTCCTTGTTGCCATTGCCTTTCTCTGTGAGTGTAAGTGAGTGTGTGTGTGTTTCTGTTTACTTGGCCCTGTCCTGGAGTACTGGACAGCCAGGCTGCCTAGCTGCCTAGCTGCCGGTTACAAGGCAAAGAGCCAGACCAAGAGCATGTCAAAACAAAATAACATCTTTAGCGCGCAAACATGACAAAACATCAGAATTCCAGCAGATTAACGTCAATTTTAATTGCATTCACTTAGCCAAGGCAGGAACACAGGCTCTGTTGAATAAGAGCCTTAGAATAGAGCCACAGCACCGGGACAGCCGGATGAAAATATGCATACCTTCATAGAGTAGAGAGGCAAAGGTTGTAAATGTTGTAAGGTATTTGACGAAGTGTTGATGTTCTAACTTGAATTGATTTCGACAGAAATATTTGTTAATTAATCGTAAACATAACTTTTAATATAAGCGTATTTAAACAATAGATTATTCAATGTAAAATGAAAAATTAAAAATGTGAAAAATAAAATCATTTTGAAAATATTTTTTGGTTTACATCTAAATTTACTTTTTTAATAAACAATATTATAAGACTAAATTTTTCTTTCATGATTTGATATATTTTTTATTTAATGAAAATTATATATTATATAATCTTTATGTCTCAGATGATCGCATAAAAAGGAAGCACACGGCTCATCCATCTCCGCAAATTGGACAGGTGTTTTGCTGAGCAAGGCTAACTTGGCAACGAAGTGATTATACCCCTATGCAAGTACATTAAAATATACAAAATCCACACACAACAAAAGGGTTTAAAGGCTGCCTGGCTGGCCGCAACCAGAGGCAAAAGCCGGAGCAGAAGCAGGAGCAACGGCAGAAGCAGCAGGAGCAAGGCAAACAAAGTTCCACAATGTTGTGATTAACATGCGATAAAAAATGACCAGGCTGCAGTGTACTCCGTTGGGCACCATACCAGCCAGGCCGAGCTCTTGTTGGACTATGACTGCTGCCTGCTGGCTGTTTGGGCTCAGGAGAGCTACTTGGTCAAGTTGGCTTACGTGTTTGCATTAGCAGAAATGCAACTGCGGGACCCTCTCGACTCGACTCGACTCGACTTGGCTTGGCTTGGCTTGAGTCTCAACTCTCGGCCACTCAGCGTACAAAAGTTAAGTGTCTGGCTGTCACATGCGATTTGCACCTGCCGGATGAGCAATGAGACAAGCGCGGGTTCCAGCTTCGGCTCGGCTCGGCTTTGCGTGGATTATTTATCATCTTCGCCACATCACAGAGCGAGGCTAAGTTTCGTTTTAACAGCACAACAGTATAACAGCAACAGCAACAACAGCAACTACAACTACAAAGAGCGCGTGCAGTGGCTCAGATGCACGTTGCCAGATTCTTTTTAGCCATGGTCTATAATCAGGGCCAGGACCAGGAGGATTGGCGCGCAAACATTTGCACAACGAAGTGCCAACGAATAGCCAACGATACGAAGAACAAACTAAAAATTTTTGTTCATAATTTTTAATATTTTAATTTAAGCCAAGTTGATAAGCACATAAAACGAGTCATTAAACGTCCAAATGTGTATTCGTTGTGGGACTTTGTAAACACAAAGGCAAATGCAATTTCTTGTTAAGCTCTGTTCCAGTTTTAGTTCTTGTTCTGGTTTCCAGCCGGACACCAGCAACACTGATGCCGTTGTCGTTGCTATTGCTGTTGCCACAACGGGCTTTACATTTCCTGTGAATTTTGTGCTTTGATTTTAGGAAAATTAACAACAGCTCAAACAACCAACCAACCAACCAGTCGAGTCAACATTATGGCCCAAACGAATCAGCGTCATCATCAACAGAAGCAGCAGCAGCAGCAGCAACAGCAATTCAAACAGCGATAACTACGAAATGAATCAAATTATCACGAACTGCAAATGCCCTAAAGAACAAATGCAACAGAGTCAATTATTGGCAGGTAAGCCCCACAAATGTCTATAAAAATATTGGTATTGAAGAAAGCGTTTCATATATGTAAAAGTAATGGGATGGAATTATTGACGATTGAATTAAAACACCAATCGGAAGTGGGGATAATTGGCGATCGAATATAAAACAAATTACAATTTTATTTTATTGAAAAGTATAGTTAAAATCTGTCTATTACATTTAAAGCAAGTCTTATGACACTATTAGGTAATTGACACTAAAGATATTGAATGGAAAAAAGTTTGTTATGATTATTTTAAATTATTTAAAATAATCCAAAATCAGATGATTTTCAAAATTAAACTTGAAGAAATGTAATTCAATAAAATAGGCAAATATAAACAGAATGTTTAAATTCATTTAAAATAGTTTGATGTAGAAGACATTGCCAGTGCCATAGCGATTGTCGTGAACAAAGTTAGAGTATTTCAATAGCATGCAGTCAGTCGTATTGCAGCGTGGCATGCTGTTTGCTTCGCTGGTTTCATTTGCCCCCAGCTCTGGCTCTGACTGTGACTTTGGCTATGGCTATGGCTCAGTCTTATGCTTGACAACAAGGCCCGAACGATGCCACTGCCATGGCACGCTGACTTGGCTTCGGCTACGCTTGTTTGGTTTAGCTTGGCCACAACGGCTAAACAGGTTAAAATGTCGTTCAAAATGTCAAGTCAACACTTTGATGTTGTCCGTGTCCGTGTGCTGCAGTCGAGCGAGCAGCTACAACCGCTGCCAACATTGGCCAACAGCTTCAGATTTAACATCAGCATCAGCATCGGTATCAAAGCAACAACTACAACTACAACAGCTTCAGCTTTGTTTGCGTGTGATCTGCGCTTTATTTATGCAACATTCAGCACACGACGAAACATGCAACATTTCCCAAATTGTTAAGTGCAGACGTCGTGCTTTCGATGTCGCCACAGTCATCGTCCCATGTAGCAAACATTGTTGTTCTAATGCAGGAAGAACTTTTTGGTAATTGCACAAAATGAAAACAGTAGCGGTGCATCTGAGAATGGGGTCATCAATTAGAAAGGGCTTTTAACAATAGTGAAAGGAACACCACATCGAGTTCAAGAAGTTAACAAGTTGAGCGGACTGTATTATGTCACAAAAAAGTTCGAAGTTGTTCAAGATTATAAATTCAGTATACACGATTTATAACTCTGGCATAATTTGTAATAGCAATTGGTTGCAACAAGAGTAAAGCTTTTGTATTGTTTATTAAATAAAAGTAATTAAAAACATATAAATTATAAAAGAATGGAATATTCAAGTTTAAAAAATATTTAAGACTGCAAAAATCTAATTTAAACATTATATTTAATATTATGCGAGTATTCGAATTTTAGGGTAATATAGTAAGAATTTATTGCAACAACGCAATATATATAAAATATATTATATATAATAATTAAATGCACATTATTTATACAGTACTCAATACAATTTACAGTTGTGTTCGACAAGACCAATCACCAATCACATGTAAAACGTTCTAGTAATTTCGATTCTTTCCCAATGCCACCATTTTCTCATTCATGCCCGGTTGTCGCACCGTACTAGCCGGTCGAAATATGACAAAACTGACAATCAGTTGGTCATTGACTACCATAATCGCACCGGCATTATCGAACATGCCGCAGTAATTGGGAGCTGAGAAAACTGTTACCAACTGGCGCCGGGCAAAGAACTCATAGCCATCCTCGACCACCTGATGAGCACGACAGATAACATCGATGCCCATGCGATAGCAAAAGTTTTTCACAACATCAGCACCAAATGTTACACTAACGCCTCGATCATTTTCACCCCAACCAAGCACTCTATCGTCGGGATCACTCCAGAGCAGGTCACAGACAAGACCTCGCTCGGGTATTTCGCAAGGCCGCTTGATTGCCATTATATCATCAAAACTTTTCAGACTAGGGCTCAGGCCACCATGAACGCAAAAGATTCTGCCACCCACTAAGGCTGCCAGTGGCATACAATCATAGGTATCCACAAAGTAACGCCATAATTTCACAGAATATCGACGCTTACACTCATCGTAGAATCCATAGATACGATTAATATTGGCACACTCATGATTGCCGCGCAGAAGCCACATCATATGTGGATATCGTATCTTAAAGGCGAGCAGTAGGGTCAACGTTTCTATGGACTGCTTGCCACGATCGACGTAATCGCCAAGGAACAAATAACTGGTATTTGGCGGATATCCAGCTGTAACAAATATGCGTAATAGATCCTCAAATTGACCATGCACATCCCCGCAAATCTTTACCGGTGGCCTTATTTCGAGCAACGACTTCTCTCTCAGCAATATACTTCTGGCTTCTGTGCACACATATCTTATTTGGGCTTCGTGAAGTTTCACTCCTTCACTGGGATTCTCATATTGAATTAATGCACTAATTATGGCATTGATATCAAGATGCGCATTTGTAGACTGTAAAAATTTCACAGACGAACGAGCGCTTGCATTGCTATTTCTTCTCCGCATGATATTTTCTATAATTTGGAATTTAATATCGACAAAAAATACTATTCTCTCTTGATTCTATAAAAATGTTGAGCAAAGTTAAAGAAACAACAGAATATAATCAAACATTTTTAGGTTTATTTTTTCATTAATATTATTATTATTCTTAACAATTTGAGCGCCCCCATTTGGGCGCCTATTGTAGAAACGGGCCTGTATAATGGCCAGCACGAGGCCAATGCTTGTCAAAATGTTGCCCAAAAGGCTGAACCCGAACTAAAGTTGTTGCAATTCTGAGAATATTTTACGCTTGTTGAAGCTGACGACAACGTTGAAGCCACCGCCAACGACGACGACGACGACGACGGCGACGTCGACAGCGTTGTCGATGTCGATGTTAGTTACTTGAGTTTGGGTTTGCTTCTGAGGCCTGGACGCGCTTCTTGTTATGGCTACGTGTGGAGAGCAAGAGCAAGGCAAGAGTCGAGGTCTTGAGTCAGTACTACGGTTTCGTGTTTTGTTTTCTTTGCACTTCAGTTGTATCACATCAATGGCCATTGTGTACGTCAACTTTGATGTTTCGGCAAAAGTTGTGAAGTGTGAGGTTTTAGACGTTCTTATTGCACTTTGCCGCAGTGCTCCAGCGAGTGGTCAAAGACGTTTCAGTGTCAGATAGAGAAAGAGAGAGAGAGAAAGACCAAACTACCGCCATGACAGGTGAAGAATGCCAAAAACGTTTCAAGTGTCTCTGTTGCCCGGTTCGGTTGGCCAGCCACTGGCCTGCTGGCCACTCCAAAATCATTTCAAGCCTTTAAGATGGAAAGCGCAACGTCGCAACATCGTCGCAAGTAACGACTGAAGGCGGGAAAAATCGACATGGCAGGAGGAGTTGAGATCAGCTTAGTTGGGTCGAGTCCGAGTCAAGTCGAGACTGTTGCTTGATTTCGTATTTATTTTGTTTACACGTTTCCTTTGAATTTTCTGTTCTAATTGAGTGAGAAGTGCGGTGAGCTTGCAGTTTTCCATCACACATCCAGAGAGCCTCGCTCCTCGCTGCTCACTACCTTCATCATTATCATCATCTGTTGCTACGTTTAACGCGGCTTTAATTGGATTTTCATACCTGTCCCCCATACGGAACCAAAGCGTTTCCAAACCGAACTGAACCCGCGATGTTTGATTGGTGTTTGTATAATGAACTTGCAATATTCTCTACGCCAACCAACCAGATGAACAGCTGCTTTTGTTATTGTTGCTCTTGTTACAGTTGTTGTTGCCCGACCTGGCTTGGAATAAGGCGCTCCAAATGTAACGCGTGAAATTTAACACACATCATCGCGTTTGCTCTTCAAAATTTCCACTTCTCCCTTTTTTCCCAACATTAAGAAAATAAAAGTTCTACAATGTGTATTATTGGTTGATTGTAAGTGACTTTGTTTATTTAATTTATGTTATTATTGCCTGATTAAGTATGGAAAGGCATTGCATGTCCAGAAAAAAGAACGGGTTTATGTTTTTTCATTAAAAATTGATTAATGTTAAGGTACACAAAATTGCTGAGCTAAATAACAATGTAATTACGTTTTCTTGGGTGTGGAATTCTCTTCATATTGGAAAAACAACAAAGAAAGCACCATTCGAGAGCAAATAATTGTAAAGTCTTAATGGTAAGATCTACATTTGTAGCAATGTGTTGTGTCAGCAGGAAGAATGAGGTGACAGAATTGAAAGGGTCTGACGAACTGACCTATGCAACATATCAAAATTAAACGCTAGTTTGGATCAATCGGTTAATAAGGAGTAATACTTTTTAATGCGTTCAAAAATCAATTAACTTATTCCAATTTATTATGATAACTATAATTATAGAAGCCTTTTCAAATTTATGCATTCTGATTTATTAACCTACAGTATCTTTAAAATTTAAATCAACAGAATGCCCTTTTCATTTCAATGGCAATCAGAATATACCAAAAGTCATTATATGAGATTAATTTGTTCACTAATTGTAAACTTAAAGCTTTAAATGAAAGGAAAACAAAGCCCCAAAAGTTGTAAAGCACATTAAGCGTCTAATTAACAGTTCACCAAAAGTTGTGGGACCTTAAACAAATGAATTTACAGACTTGCACAGACAGAGAGTCGTATGAAGACCCCTCTTGGTGTAGGCCCGTATTCAAGCTGCACCATCTAATTGCAATAAAAAATAGTTAAACAAAACACACAAGCACACACACAGAAAAAGTAATAAACACGCTGCCTGTTGGCCATTTTTACGAGCCTAATAAAGCAAACAGAAACAAAATTCATCATATCTGGAGCATGGAGACTCCTAATGAGCAACTTGGCCAAGGAACTGCAACGGTTTTTAATGGTCTCATAAAAATGTGCCAAGTGGGCAGCAAGGCAGCGCGGTGCAGCGGCGGCATTTATAATGGAAAGCAAAAGGCAAAAAAACAAGAGAGGAAAAAAGGAAAATTAAATGGCTGCAATAATTAAAACACCTGTTTTAATTAGATTGAAATGCATGTACATGGTTTTGTTGCTGTGAGAATGGGGAAAACTGAAACTGAAACAAAAACCGAAGCCGAAGCCGAAGCGACAATGAAGATATGAGAACGCGAGCATGTTGAAAGTTCCTTTAGGTGTTAAACTGCAGACACAATTAATGACCCAACATCGTAGTCGGCGGTGGCTTCAAAGTTGAGAACGAACAACTTTATCATAGGAGGAGCAAGCAACACAGCTGGAAGTTAGTCGGAAAAGTTGGCATGACGATTACCGATTTACCGCTATCGGGTTTTCTCAGTAATGTGGGCTGTGGCCTTTGACTGCGACCACAAATATGCCAAAACATGATCATCAGCATTTGTCATTTGAATGTCTTGCAAGTCGCATACATACCCCTAAAAACTAATCCTTTCGGTTTGACTGCGAGGCTGACTGCCTGTCAATGTCTAAGTCCAACAATGAGCATTGCAGTCCATTTGAGTATTTCTTTTTTTTTTCTTTTTTCTAGAAGTTTGTTGTCTGCCTCGCCTGCTGCCTGCCCTCGGCATCTAAGCATGTTTGTACGTAGATTGCTGCTTTTGCTTCTACTTCAAATGAAGTGCATTCATCCGGTGGCAATCCTTTTTTCTTTGGTTCTGTCTTGTGCATCATTTCACTTGAATTTGCGTTGACATCCTGCAGACGAATAGCCTCCGCTTCTGTACTCCTGTATACCTCTGTACCCCGGCTCTGTTGTCTGTCTTTATAACGAGCGTCGCTGACATATCCTTTAACCATGATTAAAAACGCAAAAGTAAATGAAAATTGTTTTGTGCTTACGCCTCTTAGCACACCTTGAAAACAACAAACAGCAACAGCAACACCAACAACAACAACAACAATAATAATAAAAGACGAGTAAAGAATGGAACTGCACTGAACTTGAGCTCAAAACAGGAGAACTCGAATGGAGTTTTGAAGCGCATTTAGGACAATAGACAACTGTGCCGTCTTCCTGTAGGCTCCTCATTCTATTTGCTTCCACATGCACTTAAAATTCTACAGATTTTCCCACTTAGTGATAAAGTTGCCGTTGAATGGCCTGGCAGTTTCCTTTTGTCTAGCACACTCTGCCTCCTGCCTCCTGCCCCCTTGGAAATAAGCCCAAACAAGTATGTTTGCAGGGGTCTATGAGGGGGGGCGAAGTGAGGGAAGAGCCTTGCGATTTCATGCTTAAATGGAGTCGTTAAATTATTTTCTGAAATTGAGTCGAGCGTTTGTTGTTATCCTGTGTGTGTCTCATGTGTGTGCATGTGTGTGCATGTGTGGCATTGGCATTGGCATTAGAGCTCCACTTTACTTAGAACTCGGGCACGTCGAGCTGTAAACGGAAGTACTTCCCACTCTCCTTACACAAAGTCACTCGCAAGCATTAAATTAAAATATGTTGCGCGTACATTTCTTATTTTTTTTCGTTCTTGTTTTTTTCGTTGTTCTTTAATTAAAACCAAAATGTTATTGTCTGCGTTTGGAGTTTCTGGTTTCTTTTTTTTTGCTGGTAGCGTAGGGCATTTAAATGCATTTTGTATGTGATTTTACGGTTTTACGGCTGACGCTTTTGTTCCTGAAGCTAATGGCCTTCATTCCGCACGAAACACACGCTCTTGAACTTGATATTGGTTTCCCGGTGGTCTCCGCTCAAGAACATAGAGTATTACAAGGATTAGCTATGACAAACTCATGTACTACTAATTTTAAATCTATATATATAAAAATCAATTGCTGTTCGTTAGTCTCGCTAAAACTCGAGAACGGCTGAACGGATTTATCTTATCTTGGTCTTGAATTATTCGTGGAGGTCTAGGGAAGGTTTAAAAGGTGAGAAAAATTCGAATAATTTCCGCGAAAACCCTAAAAACAGCCCTTTTCCCATTCAAAAAAAGTGTTGCCTACCCAAAGAACAATTTAGGGCAGTAAAAAAGTCGAACGACAAGTAGGCTGCGTTCATCAAGCCTGGACAAAAAAATCGAACGACAAGCAAGCCTAGATATTTTATTTGGAAATCGTAATACGGATTTGCAACACACATGCTTCATTGAATTCTAAGATTTTGTGAGAGTTCAATCGTACTTCTATATATATAAAAATTGACAAATTTTATTTGGAAAAAAATTGACAAATTTTATTTGAAAATTTATTTTGGAATATTATTTTCGTGTTACGGATTTTCGAACGACAAGCAAGCCTGGATATTTTATTTTTATTTGGAAAAAAAATCCTCAAAACAGCTCTGAATTTAAATTGGAAAAATCGTTTTTAGCAACAAACTCCAACACCAAAGGAGGCTCTGAAGGCCGAAATCGAAATTATACGTGTATGTTTTTTCATTCGCTGTGCATCGTTCATTGAGTGATTTTTAGAAATAAATAAAATAATTAAAATAAAATAAAATAAATAAAATAAATAAAATAAAATAAAATAAAATAAAATAAATAAAATAAATAAAATAAATAAAATAAATAAAATAAATAAAATAAATAAAATAAATAAAATAAATAAAATAAAATAAAATAAATAAAATAAATAAAATAAAATAAAATAAAATAAAATAAAATAAATAAAATAAAATAAAATAAAATAAATAAAATAAATAGGAAATGGGAAATGGGAAATCTTTGCAGAAACGGGAAATGGGAAATCTTTGCAAAAACGGGAAATGGGAAATCTTTGCAAAAACGGGAAATAGGAAATCTTTGCAAAAACGGGAAATGGGAAATCTTTGCAAAAACGGGAAATAAGAAATCTTTGCAAAAACGGGAAATAGGAAATGGGGAAATGGGAAATCTTTGCAAAAACGGGAAATAGGAAATGGGAAATCTTTGCAAAAACGGGAAATAGGAAATCTTTGCAAAAACGGGAAATAGGAAATCTTTGCAAAAACGGGAAATAGGAAATGGGAAATAAGAAATCTTTGCAAAAACGGGAAATAGGAAATCTTTGCAAAAACGGGAAATAGGAAATGGAAAATAAAAAATGGGAAATGGGAAATCTTTGCAAAAACAGGAAATAGGAAATCTTTGCTAAAACGGGAAATAGGAAATCTTTGCAAAAACGGGAAATAGAAAATGGGAAATAGGAAATCTTTGCAAAAACGGGAAATAGGAAATGGGAAATGGGAAATCTTTGCAAAAACGGGAAATAGGAAATGGGAAATAGGAAATCTTTGCAAAAACGGGAAATGGGAAATAGGAAATCTTTGTAAAAACCGGAAATAGGATATCGGAGATTTTTAGAACTTTTTCAGATTAATAGATATTTAATTTTTTTTGTATTTTCTCCAATTAAAAAAAAAGGCTTTTTTATTGCCATTAAGGCGGAACAAAGTTCGCCGGGTCACTAAATGATTTTTCATTAATAATTATTTTGTTTGTTTTAAAATCATTTTATACAAAAGATTAGGTCTTTTATTTATCGATGAGGCAGTAAGAAATCTGCCGGGTCAGCTAGTAGAGTATAAAATCGTCGAACAGCAAACAAGTTGATTCTTATTATTATTAGGCATAAGACTGCTCAAGTTGTTTTTATAAAAACCTATCAATGAAGGCAGCTTGTTTTGACTTCCATTTTTGCATAGAAATGTACTTGGTCTTTTGCAATAGATAACAATGTTTTTCTTAAATGTTTTCAATATTTATAGCTTTACATTTACTCAATGTTTATTCAGCAAACACGACTTAAATTTAATTTACGTTCAACAGTATATTTTTAAAGCAACATCTCTACTTTCTAAAAACAGTATTGTTTGCAAAAGTAGAGTAGAAAATGCACGCATCCAACTCGAATGTCTTACTCCTTTAGTCCATTTAATCACCTTGTTAGCTTGTTAGGTTAGTATGCTCCGTTCACATGCAAACTCAATAGTACAACTTCCTTAGTGCACTTCAGAATCCTTTCTCCGGTTAACTGGGTCAAATTTTTTGCATATCTACACAATACTTCAATTTTCTCAAACAGCGTTTTCAACTTTAAACCACACATGGACCATTTCTGAGGCGAGCAGAAACAGAAACAACAAAAATACAGAACAAGGTCAACCGTAAACCAGACCCGCGAGAGCAGACTGCACCGGGCCAAGCCCAAGCCCATTTCCAAAGCCAATATGGTCAATATATCACATGACGCCTACAATTTAAACTGCCAAAAAAATGAAATGCAAACAGAGCGAACGAAGAGAAATGACAAACATTTATATAAATAACACCATCGACTCCAATTAAAGCAGCTTCATGGCTGTGGATGCTGGGGATGCTGGCGGCTCTGCAGCCTCTGTTCGCCTGTCTCTGATAAAAACCGCAAAGCGAAATGATTGTATGGAAGCAAGGCTGTGTGTGTGAGAGTTTGAGTATAATAAAAATGCAAAACAAAAGCGGTCAAATATGTTTTTTGGAGTCCGCTTGGGCGTGGCCGCCAGAGCGGCCAAAGACACGAAGCAACAGCAACAGCAACAAAACAACCGAACCACTTCCAACTGTCATTCGCATGGCAAACGATGACGTACCGATGCACTGGACAACAACAACATCTGCGACAACACCACCACAACACTAACAACAACTATGAGTGAGAAGCAAAGGGGCACAAGTAAGCATCGTCCTGATACCCTGATAAATTGCATTAATAATAAAATTGTAGTGAATTTGAATAATTAATAAGTTGCAAGTTGAAGTAAAGTTTGTTTGAACTCTCTTAAAACTCGGAAATAATTTATTAATACATTTTATAATGTAAAATTACTTTTAAAATAGATATTTAAAATGCAGCAACATCTTTGATTAAGAAAAGTTCTTGTTAAATATATAATATTATTATTCAAACTATGTACTGGCACAAATTTCAAATAGAAAAGAATTTTTTCCAGTTACCCAAAAATAAGAATATACATTTGAAGTTCTGTCATTTCAATATCATAGTATAATTTTAAATAAATATATCGTCTATACATTGGCAAGATTGATTGGAATAGGGAAGATAAATATACAATCGATAAATAATTAAAAAATCATTCTTAGAAAACATCTCTAACTTATATATTCAAATGAAACACTTTGCTTTTGTCAAGAATTTTTTTTATTGCACATCTATGGAAAGTCAATGTGTTAACAATAATCTTAAGTAGTCCAATTATATAGAGCAGGTATAATACAACACATTATCAACTAATTCAACAAACTAATATACCCCCTTGTATTTACTGTCCAAAACGTTGCAACAGCATTTGGCTGCAAGTGGCGAGCGATGGCAAATAATAATTTATGCATGCGTTGCGGTAGCCGGAGACAGTGCCTGCTGGTTGAAAGGAGCAAGCGGGGGGTGAGGAATGATTGCGGGGAATAACCGCAAAATGTTCGCTTCGCTCTTGTTATTGTTTTTGTTTTTGTTGCTCGTGAGCTATGGTTGTTGTTGCTATTTACAGGGTCTCCCCTGCCCCGAACCAAAGCAATATGCATACACAATATGCATACAAAAAGTGAATCTGAGCTGCAGCCGGAAAACGGAAATTGTGGCAAACGCGCCTTGCCGCATAGCACTCCCCTCTTGCTATGCCATTACCAGTTTGAGTTGCAGTTGCAGCTCCCGATCTGAAAAACCACATGACTTGCGACCGCTGCACTCAAGGATTTATGCTTCGCCACCGTTTAAGTCAGGCCAATCTGTTGGCTTCCTCAGCTGCATTTTCGACGGGTTTTTGTCGCGCTCTTCGCGCGCTTAAGCAATTTTTGGCTTTGGCTTTCAATTTGCAATTGCAATGGCTAGAGCATCTGTATATAACGTGGACAATGCAAGGGCGGCTTAAACAAATTGTCATTGTACTACCATGTATTTGGCATTGAGTTACGAGAGTGCTGCGGTTTTTATTGAATGCTGCCACCCAGCGCAAGTCATCAACATCAGCCACCAAATGCTCCCACGCATTCTAGATTAATCGCGCTTTACATTTGGTTTGGCATCTGCACATTGGCCACAAATGAAGAGGGGATTTTATGCCAAGGATTGAGATGGTATTGTCTATTGAATGAGTCAATGATCAAAAAAGACACTCAATATTCAGCTTAATAGTAAAGATGCTTGCCAAGACTAAGTCAGATCAAATGAATGAAAATCAAGAAAAATTCTAAATTAAGTAATTTTTAAATACAAAACAAATTTTATGTTGTTTAAAAATTAGGCAATCTTACTTTACTTTAGTAAAATGTTGTATGCTAAAGAGCAAGTAATGACTTCATTTTCCAATAATCCCATATCGACATCAAGTTATCAGCTACCCCTTACGACAGGCCATTTAACAAGCCCATTAAATCAACTGTACCCAGAGCCTGTGCCATTAAAACCTCATCATGCAGGCAGTTCAAGCGACAGAAAAAAACTGTAGGAAAATTGCGAAAAACGACATATGAATTTAATTGCCTAAATAATCCTAATCAAGGCGCAGAAATCAAACCGAACAAATGTTGACAATTGACAAAAGATTCAGAGGGGGAATGAAGCAAAGCAACGCTGATTGCTTTTAATAAAAATATAATGTATCCGCACTTGAAAGCCAGCGAATGCGCAAGACGAGAATCAAATCGAAATCGAAATGAAAATGAAAATCGACATCAACATCGGCATTGAAATTAATGCGAAACTCACGCAAACGCAAACGCATGATGGGAGGACAATGGTAACTTAATTTTTGCCATAGAATATGGCCGCAAAGGAGCAGCCAAAATTGACATATTGACAGCCAGACAAAAGGCAGCACACGAGCCAATTCATAGGGTGGTTCCAAGTCCACAAACTGCAGTCATCAGCGGTGGCGGCGGTGTCAAAAATAACAAACATTGCGACAGCAATAAAATATCACAAGAACATGGCATGGCATGGAGCGTCTGAGTCTCTGCTCGTATAGGCTCTATGTGAGCCTTAATTGAAGCTGCAGCAGCTATAGAAAAATCCAATCAAAACGCAATGAAAATCAAGAGAATGACACTAGGCAGCTGTGCCTCCTCAACTCGTACAGCTCGCTCTGTCACACAAACACTCACTCATTCTCTCCATCGCACACACTCGACATGGCCGTTGATGTTATTCTGGCAAATAATCACAACAAGGACCTTGTCAAATACACGTAAGCGATATATAGATACAGATACAGATACAGAGCTGTACAGAGATATTGAGATATAGATACAGCCGCAGATAAAGCCCGGCTGCAAACAAACATATACAGAGTCGAAGCCAGAGCCGGAGCCGAAGCCGGCAAAGACATCAAGGCTGCAACGTCCAGTGGAGCATGCATAAGCGCCCCTTTCGTCCCGCCATTCGATGAAACTCGACCAAATTGCAGTCACCCCGGGCACCCAAACAAGCAAATCCAATTTGATCCACAATACACAAATCCTGTTTTTGTTTTTCTTTCGAGCCGAAGTCGCAGACTGGGTCTCCATTCCTTCAGTTACATTAATAAATCCTTTTGCGCAACAATATGGTAAAAATAAATATATATAAAATTTCATCTGATAACCAGTTTTATTTTGTGTGGTGCAAATAGTTTTCCCTGGCCCTGCCTAATCGTTTTTTGGTTAAGATTAGCCAAATACCAGACACCTCTGCAGCCCTTAACAACAGAGAGTCTGCTCTACACCACAGCCTGTCAGTCTGTTTGTTATGATTATGGTCTGCTCAGACAGAGACATTCAGTCTGAATGCTACTACTATGGTTGTAGGACTCTGTTGAGAGCTGCAGCTGCCTTTGTTTGCAGTTGTTTTGGGCAAATTGCTTGGTTTGTGGTGTCGTAATGAAGTCTCGTTGAATGGCGCAATGTGTTGCACAAAAATGATGATGAGAACTGAAAACATGCACAACTATGTAACTAAGGGGTTTAATTGAATAAGACTGGATGCGATTGTTTGAAGCAAGAACCAAAATATGTAGGTATAGTTGTTAAGCATTGAGTTGTTCTTCAATAGGACTGGTCTAAGTTATCAAACAAGAAATTAGACAGATAATACTTATGTATATTTTAAATAAATCTCTATACTAAATCTGATCACTGTATTTGAATTCGCTACATTTTTCTTAAAGACAATTTAAAGTTATCTACATACAAAGCATAGTTGCCTTTAATTAGCCTAGTTAAAAATAATTTTGTTTTATGTGAGATTTTAGTCTGTTGCACTTGAGCAACATAAAGTCGTAATCCGCAACCACATGAACCATTAAACAGGCAAAGCTCTTAAGCTATTAATAAGCACAGCTCTATGTCGTAACCCCAAACTCCCCTCAAAGCTGACAACTAATTTTATGGCCATCACATCAACCAACAATGCCAAACAAACAACAACCAGGCCAATCAAACATAACCCCCCCCTTTGCACTCCCACTGACACCATTGGGGAACCCCCCAAGCACATAAAAAACGCCCACATGACAAATAAGACAAAGCACACATAAACCACGCCCCCTCCAAATGCCCAAAACTCATTCCGCTGATCAACAAGGCAAAAGGAGAAAAAATGAAGGAAGTAAATTGCACACCAGAGTGTCGAAGCTGAGAACAAGCAGAACAGAACAGAGCCAGCCCACATACTACATACTGACACATATAAATTTATTCGCATACATATATATAAATATATATTATGCTATGTAAATAAAAGAAATAATAAGCTTCGCCGAGCCGCGTAAAAATCCTTAGACGATCCAAGAGAACAAAACAACAACAACAACAAAAAAACAAAACCCGAGCAAAATTATTTTCATGATGCGTTGATGATGTTTATATTTACGATACGACAAATATGCAGTAGGTGGTTGACACAGGATGATTGGAGGGAGTGTCAGAAGAGTCAGTGAAATCATTTTGTAATATAATTTGTGTTGTTGTTGTCGATGTTGTTGCTCGGGATACACTTTTATGGGCGCCCAAGCATAATCAACATTATCCAAAAACCGCAAACCGCCTACAAAATGTTGAGGCGCGCCCCCCTGTGGCGGCAAAGCCTGGTCGGCATTATCATCTCATTGCACAGGACTTAATCCTGCGGCAAGTTATTAAAGCGTAACGCAGCGTTGCTTCCCTCATTGTTGGCCCGGCCCGGCCCCAAATGTCCTGGTCGTCCTCGTTGTCGTCGCTACAATTTTATTGTTCGCGCTGCGCTTAACTTGTTTCGCATTGTGTGAAGCGTGTGCCCGGCCAGAACCAAAGCGAGTGGAGGCGCTGCCTTAATGCTAAATGATCCAATATCCTGTTTCCTGTATTTGTCTGTGTGCAGCGTTAACGTTAAAAGGTCCTTTGAGGCCTTGCCTCAACTCTACTCGTTTGCTGGCCATTATTTACTCGCCTCTGTGCGAACTTAAAGATGCCGCCACTAAAAGCAACTCCTTCGCAGTTCGCTCGAGATATATGTAAGGCATACAAAGGCTCTGAAACAAGAAAAAATATGATGTACTCGCATCCGATTCTTTGCACACGGCAAGTTAAATAGCAAAATGCAAAGTTTTTAATTATGCAGCTTGTCGCCGTCGACGACATTGTCCTCAAATTGTTAGACTGGGCACTAAGTCTTTTCATTTTATCTACTAAAGATGCTATGCCCAAAAGTTAAAATACACATAATTAGCAGTAGTTTTCCGTCGTTTGCACAGCGTTCTTTCCATCTTTTACTTTGCTGTCATTTTTTTGTTTTTGGCACAACTCCCAAATCAGCTGCTGTTCATTGTGAATAGAGCTGTGTATCTTTGACAGACTGCCAGTAGTGTCCAAGAATTAGGCCAGCAGTTTCTCTAAGTACTTGATGTTTAGTTTAGCTTTGCTGAACTGTTGACAAGGCCGGTCAACGTCGACGATGACAAAGGCCTTAGCTAATTAAATGAAAATATTATATTAATTATAGCAAAGACGTACAATATAGTATTTTTAGCAGATTTTTCTGAACACCAGAGAGCTGTGATGCGGCTGAACTAACCTGATATAAATATTAAATATATTAAAAAAATATGTATAAAAATTACAGTCATTCTAAGTGGAAAAGACAAACTACATCGATCAAGTTATAATGCATCGTTAAAGTTAGCTATTTTCCATGTAAAGATATAAACCCCTTTGGTTGCTCTACAGTGCCTAACTTTCAATAGCAAACGCTTCTTGTTGATTTAATCTGAAACACTTTAAACAGAATTCAAGGTAATTTAAAGTATAAATGAATTGATTGGCTAGTTCTCAAATAATTTTTCTCGTCCTCGATACTAACGTATAGCACTTAATCTTGATTATTGTGTCCATAATGCTGTTAAAACTGAAGTGAACTTTGTAGGAAATGGACTTTTGTTTGAGGTATACATTGCGGTTAAAGCAATATGCTGCTTCAAATATAGCAATACAATGTTTTATATTATTTTGACAAAACCAGCATCCCCAGAGGCAATAAACTTTGGCGTCGCCTTCAAGTATGCTTTAAAATGCGATAAAAAAAAGTCAAAAAGTTTCACTTTTGCCCGCAACTTTTTAACACTGCCGCCTTTTGTGTCAATGTGGTAAGTGTGACAAAACACAGAGGCAAGCGGGAAGGGAGGGATTTTGCTTGAAGCAAGGCATGCGCATAAATGCTACATGTCGTAATATTCGCCACTAACAAAAAGAAATTAAAAAAGACAAAAAAAACACAGAAAGAAACAAAAAAAATAAAAACATCGAAAACATGCCACAAACACGACATTGAAAGCCGTTGCCAAAATAAGAAAAAAATAACAGCAGCAGGAAGAGACGGCAACAATGAATGAAAAAGCAAATTTTTGCTTCATTTTTTTCGCCAGTAAAACATAATCTTGTTAACAATTTCAGTGCGTGTGTGTGTGTGAGTATGAGTGTGTGGATATGACACATGTAAAAACAACAAGAAAACAAGGGAATTCTTCAAGTCAATGACAAAACATGCAGCATTTGTTTTGTTCTACATAATCCTGTAGGTGTGACATTCGCATGTATAAATTTCAACTTTGATCCTTTAAGGATAACTCGAAGCACTCTGGGACTGCCTTCACTGAGCAGCACCAGAGCCAATTGCCGACTGGCACGCAATATAAATAAGCAGCAACAACAAATATAAGAATATATACATACGTATAAAAGAAAATTTGTGGCCACATTTCCAGCTCAATCTCTTTCTCTGTGTGCAGCACTTGAGGCGTTTGTCATGTTCCTGTCCCAGTCCCTACATCCCATTCGCTCAGAGACCACTCGACAAAACTCCTACTGGCAACTTAAGTTGTCAAAATCAGCAACATTTTTTCTTTGCTGCTCAGAGGCCTCATATTATTTTCCTTTCATTTATCTGTCATGTTCTTTGCATACATTCATAACACACACACAAACAAACACATACACGTGCTCCCATATTTTCCTACTGTTTGTCTTTGTTCTTGTTGCCAAAAAAATTTCACAATCTTGAGTGTAGGTGTTGTGACATTTGACCGCGGCACAACATCAAAGAAGTTGCTCTGCCCTGGGCATTCTATAATCACACCTACCCACAAGTCCTACTGTTGTTCATTGTGTTTTCCTACGGAATGTTAAATGAGAATTAGCATAGGCTGATGAAGAAAGTGCCAGCAATTATTATTCCACACTCGCATAATGGAATTTCCTTTGCTAAAGTATAGCGCAATTTGAAAACACATAAAGGAAATGTTTTACGACCGAATATTCGAAATTTGTTTCTGTTTGTTAAACTTCTTTTAAAATTCAATGTTAATTAAATATAGCTGAATTTGAATCAAATACGAGTGCAATATGAATGTTGAATGCATTTTGGTTTGTAATCCCTTGTCATGCACAAACCCTTTTTGGCAAAGCACCCTCAGCTTAATCACAAGCACATCAACACCTACTAACTGACCTACCAGCACTCGTGTGTACTAGATGTAGTGCAGCTGGGTCTGTTGATATCAACCCGAGAATCAAGTACAGCTCAGACCCTTCGATAACTATACTAAACAAACAAACAAGGGTATCATGACAGTCCACAAAAAAAACACAAAGTGTGGTAGGAAAAAAACAACAACATTACAACATGTACAAAAACAAACACAACCCCCAAAATATGCACTTGAACTGCCCGCAACATATGCACTTCCTCGTTTATTTAGTTGCTCGATCCTTGTTTCATTCGCATTTTTATTTTTCGCAAAGTGTAGCACATTTTTGCACTGCACAGCGGGGGGAAAAATATCTAAATTATGAACTATGACAAATATTATATTGCATTGTGCCTGACAGCCGTGCACGGATGTTTGCAACAAAAAACGGCACATAAAATGGGCGCGTTCTTGGCTCGAAATCGGTGATTAATCATTGTGGTAAATTGAAAAAACTGAACAAACGAAAAACGAAAAAAAGAAAATTGGAAACAGAAAATAGAAATTGGAAGAGTAAGGGGAAGGGGAAGAGAAACAAAAAATAGGGGCTGCAACATGCGGCAGCAACTATTTGCCAGCCGATCCATTTGCTAGAAAACGTTGCATTTTGTTGGTCATTTTGTCAACTTAGTTGCCACGAAACGGCGTGGCGCGTCCACGGCCGTGCCATGAAAAATTTATTGCTCTAAGCCGATTACGCCAAAGTCCCATCCCCGGTCTATTACTAGTCGGTAGCCGTTAGTCGGTTGTTGGTAAGTAGCAGCATTTGCCGGGCTGCGACTCGGACTCAGACTACATCGAGTCGGTGACTCTTCTGGTCAGGGGCAATGGCAGCCAACTCGGTGTTGACACCGCTCAAAGTGGTCACATTAAGTAAGCTTAGGTCTTAGTAGTTTTTAGCCTTTGTTGATAGTCTCCATCGTCTACAGCTACGGCTCTGGCTGTAACTACACCACTCAGCACAACATGGCGAAGAGTTAGTGCCGAGTTCACAGCATGTAGAAAAATACTTTGAAATAGTCAACAGCTAGTGGCAGGTGTTGACAGTGTTAGTTAAGTAGCAGATTGCCGAGTGGATTGCAAATGATTTGAGCGGAGTTAAGTAATTAAAAAATGCTAAATCAATGCACTAATCAGATTGACTTAACTTTGCTTAGCTTGGAATTACTAGTAATGCGAGGCTAAGTGGGAATTGTGGAAAGGAAATCAAGGAATAAGCAACGATAGAGTATTTTACATAATATTTATCAAAATTAACGAACACTTTTAATTGAAATTAGCAGAAATTATAGGTAACATTAATACACAAATTATGAATAGCAGATACTGATCGTACTTTGTAGCAGAAAACGTTAAACAAAATGATGGACCGAGAACAGACCCTCTGGTCATCCTGTCATCCTGCCTGTAGACAATCAACCCCCATTACTTTAGAACACAACAAATAAAGTGCATGGCATTTTCGAATATCGAAACTAAAATTATTGCAAATGTTGGAAAAATCGACAAGGCTAATGGTTTGCTGCATTGATGCCAGCAGGGCAACTCATAAATTTGCTCAAATGCACTTCAAAAACTCAAATAAAAGTAAACTGACCAACAGTAATCGATAAGTGCCTCCATGCGGGACACATTAAAATGTTCAGGGCAACAGGCATTTTGGAGTACTTTGCACTGCAGGGAAAACCGATACGCAATTGCTTAAGTGCGCAGTCGAATGAAAAACTGAAAAGTGAAAATTATTTAAGCGCATTTAATGCAGTTTGACGCATGCGCCACCGTTTGCTTCGATAAACTGCGCAATAGCAGCTGCTGCTGCTGTTGACGCTGTGGCAAACCCTGAAGGGGGAACCACCACCCCTAGGATACTCCTTGCTTGCTGACAGTCACCCCAGCATCATTATCCTTTTTTTGGTCTAGGCACACGCAAATGTGTTAATTCCGCATGTGCTCTTTCTCTGTCTGGCTCTTTGATCAATCTGCCACTCGACTTTGCCTCGTGCAACATTTGTGTGCCACATGTCGAGCTACGAACTGATAGGGAAACCTTTTGCCCGTCCATTATGAATTTGTAATTTATGCTAGGCAAATACTCGCATCCATTATGAAAACATCAACACACGTTGTGCAAATCAAGTAATTATCATTAGAGACGTTCTACATAATTATCGGGCGTTCGGTTGGATTTCTGGGTGGGTCGTTTATGGGTTTGGCAGAATGTTGAAATATTTTGATTTATGGGTAGCTAGGGAAATGCAACTGCCAGTTGATTGTAATGCATGTGGTAGTTAAGCTCTGTGAGAAATTTGAGAACTTATTCAATCACAAATTTGCTTGAATATTCTGTAGTAAAATTTCAGGCCAAATCAATAATAAAATAAATACCATTTGGAAGACTATAAAAAAGAATGGCAATAAACTTTCATTTATTCTCTAACAAATGTGTGAAATTATCAAACCCTTTAGATAGCCTTCTGTCAAAATAATAATCCCAAATGTTTCAAGATTGTTAAAAGTCTAACAAACAATATTCCCAAAATTTCTCTGTCTGTGAAATTTCGAACCTTGAGCGCTATAATAATAAACAATATTGGATAGATGTTTTACAGTTTCATATACTCATTGATAAGTTCAACATCTTCACATCGTCTCAATGACTTCTCGAGTTTTATTCTTTTATAAGCTTACCTTAAATGCTTTAAACAGAATCCGCCTGAGAACCCACCCAAGTGTCGTAACTTTTATTCATAGTAGTGAGTTAGAAAAACCCAAATAGTAGAATTTCACTCAGCAAATTTGCAGAGTTTTATCTAGCCTTGAAAAGTTACTCAATGAACTTGCTGTTAAAGATTGTTTTATGATCAGACTTTTCTTCGAACTCTACAGGCCTTTAGCCTTAGCGCAGTCTATAACGACTCTATTTTGCTTTCAACAAAAAACGCATTAAGATATCAACGTAAAAGTATTTCAGTTTCAAGGATCTTCGCTGTAACCTTGAAGCTATCGTTATGAGTTTATTATCAGCACACGCCCAAGGATCATTTTCCCTTTGCGCATGCTCGACGCGTGTTAAGAGCAAAGAGCCAAGTCAAGCAACGAAGGATAACGACCAGGATGCTCTCAAGGTTGTAATTAGACCTTGACTTGTTCAAGGACAGGCTTGCTGGGCTAACCCATTTTGGGCTAATTATGCGCAAGGACATACAGTCCATCCTTGGGCAATTTTTGGTCGCGTGTTGAGTGTTGAATGTGTGTGTCCTGAAAGTCGCCATTGTTTGACATTAATTGCACTTTTCCAGCTGAGTGCGTGTCCATGCTAGCGCTACTTGTTCAGCTGGGATAAGTCAAATTAATGCTCGCCTGTCCCAAGGACATTGCCTGTGTTTGTTGCTTCCACTGGCTATTGGTGTGAAAACTGACAACGTGTGTCCATGCACGATTCTCAAGAAAGTCCTTTATCTCATATCGCCTTGCGAATATACAAAAAAAAACACACACACACACACACAATGTGAGTGAGGGAACCAAAGGACTGTGGCCTGCTGTGCGTTTATGTGTTAGATAAAAATTTAATTTTGTTTTTACTTTGTTTATTTTTGCTTCCTTTGACTTAACCATGTCCTTGGTGTGAACTGCCAATAAAATACCCTTCGACGTACGTTGTAAAAATGCAATTATGATTGTATTATGGTCGCTTTTGTGTTTAGCTTAAACATTTTGCTTGTCCCTTTGTTTAGCTGCTTTGTAGCCCGCATCATTGCCAATGCATTCGCAGTTGCAGACGCATCCTTATCCACAAGTATCCTCAGCTGCACACACTTCTGCAGTTGTCATTCCGCGTCTGCACACGTCATCTACAACCACACACATGTATAGAGAGATGCACACACACACAGTCACCTCCACTCGAGTCGATGCCTGGATGCAATGGATGCTGGTCAATAGCTAATAAATTATCTTCGTATTATCCTTCCCTGAAAGTTTCCCTTTGTGAGATCTCCACAATGCCTTTTGCTTTGTTTGCGACTCTTTATCTTAACGTCTCCCGCTCTCTATCTCTATTCCGCTATATAATTCGCTCCAGGTGCTTATAACACCTTGTCTATGTATTGAATGTTTGTGGCATTCCACCACATTGTGGTGGAGCAAATGCATATTCAAGCTGAATTCATCAACTAAAGCGAATATTTGTTTTAAATAAATCTCACTAAAATGAATTAAATGAATAACGTTTATTATTCAAAACATTTTTTCATATATTTTTTTAAAGATTTTTATACTTTGTAGCAATTGAAAAATTGTTCATCTTCTATAAAATTCAAAAATTGCTAAAGTTATTATTAACAAGTAAGAAAGCAAGGTTTTGAAAATTTATTATATCTCGCCCATATCCTTACATATTTTTGCAGGACGCAGGAAGTCACGAGGACGAGCTCTATCGTTTGCCATATGGGGTCGTTCAAGAATCGGCAATGTCTTCCCTGCGTTCCAATTGATTTTTAATCCCCTCTTTGTTAAGTTACAAACTTTGCTGTATTTCTTCATTTTATAAATAAGATAAATATTTAATAAAAAAATAAATTGTAAACTATAAATACACAATGTATTTGTGGTATATGACTCTGGGTGCCGCAGATGGATTGATTTGTTATTATCCGTGACGTTTATTAAGTTAATGCCTGGCGGCGTGTCGAGAAATCACATTCGTTCCAAAAAGTCGTTTGGGATATCAGAAGTACCAGGCGCACATAATTTAATAGCAAGTGGATCTATGTTATTTAACAGTGTGACAACAGCTGCAAAAGCTGTGATCCTCTCAAAGAGCAGCTTGGTGCCATTGGCCAGCGCATTTCCCCTTACTACAGCTAACGGTGCTTTTGAGAAGGTTGTGGATTCTACAAGCGAGATAATAGAACATCGGTGGATCCCAACAGAAGCTAAGTTCTGATTGGTCAGAAGTGTGGGTGTATATGTTCGCCTCGCTCATGATGCAATTATATATGGTGGTCTCGTCGGCTCAAAGTGCGTTAAGCTTTCTATCACGTATTGTTCAGTGCACGATTGCTTGTTAATGGGGAAGGTTGTGCCCGGACGCTCCTTTTCGAAAATATTAACCTTTGTGTTCGCTAAAATAACGTATGGGTTCTTTTGCTGCAAACACATAGTAGGCGAACATTTTAAACGGCCAAGAATACATATATATTATTTAACAGTGGCAATGTTCAGGAAGATAATTCTGATAATTACCCAAACCTAAGCTATTAAAAATAATATTATAATAATTAAATAACTTTTACTCGTTTTTATTATGATAAGCTCATCTAACCCCATGCACCACCTAAGGGATAAGAAAGCACAGTCTACTGTTCTTTCACTCACTCTTACTACGCACGGCCTCTTCACACTCACGGCTAGCATAGTTGACAGCTTTTGCCGACGAGACCACCTTACATAATTGCATCATGCCATTTAGTTGTGCGCGCATGCACACATGAACTCGCAGTATGAAAGCTCTCTGAAGCTCACAGTCTGTTAACAGCGAAGAATCTACCCGTATTCATTGCACTGCTCTCCTTCATTTGAGTAAGGCTGCACACGCAGCTGCACCGTGTTGAGTCAATTCTATTGACACTAATTAAACACATTGATTTATGCTTTTTCGATCTCTTGGGTATTACAAGTACAAAAAATAAAATAATTCCATATTTTAAGTGCACAAAAAATATAAATAAATAAAAAAACAGTTTAGATTCTCTTCCAAATAGCAAATTTCTATTAATGCAACATTTTTAAGTGTTTACAAATTATTCTGCGCCTCCACCACTCGCAGGGTGTCGAGAAATGTCGACAAGCAAATACCATTTGGGATTTCAGAAATACCAGGCGCACATAATTAAATAGCAAGTAGATTTATGTTAAGTAACATATGGAGAGCAGCTCAGAAAGCTCTAATTGTCGCAGAGAGTGCTTCGATGTCATTGGCCGGCGCATTTCCCCTCACCAAAACTAACGGTGCCTGCCTGCCATTAAGTTGTGGATCCTAAGAGAAGGATAACGGATCATCTGTGGATTCTAACGTTCTTAGTTCTGATTGGTCAGAAGTGTGGGTGTATATGTTCGCCTCGCTCAACTGACTTTCTGTCAACCACCTTCTGCTGATTTATGTTCGCCTGGTAATCCATGCCAACGTATCGATGTTTTCTTTAGGGAAACAGCAGCTACCGGAATTGTTGAGTGGGATGGCATGATCTTTAAGTGTAATTTGAATTATTATTTAAGTTCCTTACTGCCTTTGATTTTATGCAACAAATTAAAACAATTGGTTTTGCTTTTTTCTTTCTTAATAAATATTATTTAGGTTATGCTTAGTTAAAGAGGTTTAATATGGATTTGCTTACGCTGAGACATTTACGCTCGCTGATTTAACAAAACAAATTTTATTCTTGAATCTATACTCCTCACAGAAATGAGCACTCAGCTGATAGGGAACACACACATGCAATCCCAATGTGGACCCAAGCTTAGCAGGCGCTCAAGCTCGCTTGAAAGATAACACACACATCCATTAGTAGTGAGAAAACACAGTTAGTTTTAGATTCAAGAGAAATGAGAGAGAACGCAAACACTCACTCGTTGTGTGGATTCTAAAAGTAAGTCCCGTTTAGTTGTCAGCGCATGCACACATGAACTCGCAGTATGAAAGCTCTCTAAAGCTCACGGTCTGTTAACAGCAAAGAATCTGCCGGCATTCAGTGCACTGCCCTCCTTCATTTGAGTAAGGCTGCACACGCAGGTGCACCGTGTTAAGTAAATTATATTGACACATTGACTTCTGCTTTTTCTATCTCTTGGGTATTACAAGTACAAACAATAAAAAAATTCCATATTTTAAGTGGACAAAATAAATAAATAAAAAACTGTTAAGATTACTGATTCTTTTCCAATTAGCAAATTTCTATTAATGCAAAATATTTAAGTGTTTACAAATTATTCTGCGCGTCTACCACTTGCAGGGTGTCGAGAAATGTCGACAAGCAAATACCATTTGGGATTTCAGAAATACCAGGCGCACATAATTAAATAGCAAGTAGATTTATGTTAAGTAACATATGGAGAGCAGCTCAGAAAGCTCTAATTGTCGCAGAGAGTGCTTCGATGTCATTGGCCGGCGCATTTCCCCTCACCAAAACTAACGGTGCCTGCCTGCCATTAAGTTGTGGATCCTAAGAGAAGGATAACGGATCATCTGTGGATTCTAACGTTCTTAGTTCTGATTGGCCAGATGTGTGGGTGTATGTGTGCACCTTGTGAAACTGACTTTCTACCAGGCACTTGCTGCTCATTTATGTGCGCCTGGTAATAGCTGGTATATTTTCGATTTTTCACAACCTGTGTTGAGCGCGAGTAACGGTCGCAAAGTTTTAAATTAAAAACTTCTTTTCGATGGAATTTTAAGTAACGAGTTATGTTTATCTGTTAAATCATATATGTATAACTTAATTACATTTTTAATTAGTATGCTTATTATTTCAAATATTTGATAGGATAATCGATTGCCATTTATCAGATAAACCTTACACCTCAACACATAACAAAAACAGAAACTTAAAAATTCGTTGAAAATATTTCGCATTTATTGATCATTTAAAATTTTGCTTAATCTAGTTTCATAATTCTCTAAATTTGTAATTTACAAAAAAAAAAATCCTTGTATTAATGCACACCCTCGCAATCTCACCCACACACACACCCGTATATAATAATTTTTAAATATATCATTCAACAAATATACTATATATCAACTGTTTCAATAACATGCGCAATAAAACATGCACTAAATAGCGAATTGACCAGGTTTAGGTTTATTGAACACCATTGTTATGTCACGCAGTGACATAGCAACTAACTACGTGTAGGTAGCTGCACCTGATTACGCCTTATAAAAGAAATTCTTTAATAACTTCTGTGTTTTTTATTCGATTATAACTAAATTTTCAGAGATCCTTAAGACGCTGATTAGTATTGTGCGTGACGACGCACTATCCCGAAAAATTTGTTGGTCTCTCTCTTATAGTCTCGGCTGTTGACGCTGATCAAGAATATATATACTTTATGGGGTCGGAGATGCTTCCTTCTGCCTGTTACATACATTTTCGGTCGCACAAAGTTATAATACCCTTCTACCCTTTGGATAGGCGGGTATAATAAAATGGTGCTGAAATCAATGAAAAATTAATGGAAAAACAAAAATCTTTTTACAATTATAAACAAAATGGCCAATACTGCTTTCATTTACATATTCGATTATAATTATTGTTGCTCTTGATAGTTTATTAATACCGTTTAGCAAGATTTATGTAATGAGATTAATTTAATTTAATTTAACACGTTACCCAATCAGCTTTTGTTTAGAGGATTATTTCATTAATATTATTTTAGCTAAATAAAATCATTATTAAATGCATATTGACACTTGTAAATTGATTTGCGAACAATGTGTTGAATTCTTAATTGCATTTTATTGTTGCATATTTGAATACATTTGAAATTACATGTTACTAGCATTAATGTTCGCCATTCAATTTAATACTGCGATTAATAGTCTCTCTGGCAATATTCTACATATTCATTTGACTATTTGAAATGTTGGATTTAAGGAAAACTAGACTATTGCATATAAGTAAGTTGAGTACAATCATTCAACACTTGTGTGACAGGTTCAAGAAATATCTACGTATATATTTGAATCTGTCAATTTCCGTTCACCCCAAATTATTTAATTCCATTGACTGATGCATTAAAAGCCCTTCCTAATGCCACAACAAACAGCAGTCACTTGCCAATTCCCATGCAAGACATGTCACATTCACATTCAGTTTAAAGTGGAAAGCCACAAAGTCGAATGTGCGACAAGTGCTGCACTTTTTGCCACCCACAGGAGACTCACATAGATCACTCAATGAAGATGGCTGAGAAGCAAACACTTAAGAGAGAGAGGCAGAGAGAGGCCAAGACACAGTTTGCAGTCAACATGCAAGTACTCATGTCAATTTTGCATTAAATAACTAAATCAACCTCAAACAAGACGCCCACAGATTGCACACAGTCGTAGATTATCTAAAAAGATTCCCCAGCTCTAGGGCTATGGGGATGCTGCTGTTGGGGCATTGAGTCTATCTCAAGAGTAGGTCCAGAAATGTTTGTCCAGCTTCGCGTTGCTGTCAGTGCAGCTGGTGGGCAAACAAATACGCGCAGTGGCATCCAAAGTGGATGCCAAATAACCATAATGGTGTTTATCCACAAGTTCATTTCGCTGTTTAAACATGCCTCCGAATTTACCGACACAATAAACAACAACCAACGCAGTGGGCAATCCAAGCGGCGCCCAGTTTTGTTTTTTTTTTCTCTCTCTCCCTCGTGTTCTCATTCCCTCTCTTTGTCTTTGGGGCCCGCCGCGAGCCATAGACGGCTGACATTGGTCGAACTTTGGGTTTGGGTGCAGGGTCCTGGGGTACCGTCATCAGCACAGCAGCAACGGTAGCCACTCTTCGTCGTCAACGAAATCGAAGTGCATTGCGTTGTTATTTTAACGATTATGCTGATGAGCATCGAGAAACGACCATCGGCCATCGAGCAATACGACGACGCGGGCGATGATCCATCAGAACTCTGGAGACATGGAAATGCAATTTGTGTAATTTATGCGGAGTTCGAGCTCAGTGATATGTTCGATTAGCTGAACGATCCGTCAGATACAAAATGCTCGTTATCAGATGGAGATGCCATACCGGCACTTGCCTTATACCGGCTCAACTCATTTTGATTTATGATTTCATCGCTTCGGCACAGTACAAATTAAAAGCATTCTAGGGTTTAGCATACTACGTTTTATGTGCCTTTCAATGTGTATGTTCATGTTTATTCTTTGACCTGCAGCAAATGTTGTCATCATTGTCTAGACTCTAGACGTAGTCGGATAAATGCTACTGCTGCTTCTGACTGGCATTCATCAATTAATAAAATGAGGTATCTAACTCAGAACTAAGCAGTCTCATAGATTTTCGGGCACGTCAATCAGCTTATCATATAATTCGGCTTGTGCAGACAATTTAAATGTCAATTAAAGGCAGGAAAAGTGCATCATTAAATATAAATTATGAGGGTATTAGCCCAAAGCTAAGGTTACAGCACGGTAGCCAACAGTTCACAGTTGGCTAGAATATAACTTGAGCACATTACAATACTGGGCTCCAGAAAACTGCGCAGATATTTGTTGAGAGATATTTAAGAGTATTATGAAAATTCAATCTGGAGGGCTAAGCTATAATATAACCGATTATATGTATTCAAAAAATTGAATAAAATTCAGAATATTCAATCAAAATATATTTTCTAATTTAATATAATAATATTCGATAAATAATAATATCTCTATATTGATTTTTAAAGCTATCGATTCAATAATTAAACAGTTCCCACAGTCAATGTCTGGAGACTGAAGAGCAAGCATAAGGCAATTAGTTATTGCAAAATTTTACACAAGTGCAAGAGCACTTCCGACTTTTGTGCTAACTACGATTGATTTTAGCAAGTCAAAGATTTAGTTCCCACACTCACATCCTGGCACATCCTTGCCAGCTGCTGCTGCTGCTGCTGCGCGCAAGTCTGTGAAAAATTTGCCAACAAATAAAATTCCTCTACAGCAAAAGGATGAAAAAGAAGCAAGCAAAGCAAGAAAAAAGAATGAAGCGAGCCAAGGCAAAAAGGGTGCGACGCTGCAGTAAACTTCCGGCTGACCAAAAATGCAACAGGACCTGGTCCATCGCCTACAATATACGAGAGTACAGGACATGCAGTTTTTGTTTTTGCCGATTTGACGGTGCTGCTGCTGTTGGTTCGTTTGTTTATTGCCACGCCATAGCAATGCCATACAATGTCCTTCCGGTCATTTATTAACGTCAATGAAATGGGTCCAGTCCAATTGCAACTATGAGACGCTGTGATTTTTTCACTCTCTCTCTCCTCTTTGCCTTTTGACCATGTTTGCCATTGGGGTGACGCTTGAGTTGCCAACGATTTGTCGCAGAGTCAACACAAATTTTACTCACTACGTTTTGACACTCGAAGGCTCTGACCATGTGCTGTTCCCGTTCACATCCGCATAAAGCTAAATTGTTGCCATAAAGTATATTTTAGAAAAGAAAACAGCAACAACAAATAGTGAGTTATTCTTTTCAGTTTGTGTTAGTTGTTAAATAGACTATGTCGTGTGAATTGAAATGTGTGAAAAGTTTCCCTAAACTGGAAGATTGTATATATCTTTATATATTTATAAATAAGTAATCTACTTACTTTTGTGCTCTGTAAGAGAAGCTCATGATGCAATAAATTAGTTATTTAGATGTGATATATAGACAGCATTCCCGATATGTAAAAAACTAAACCTATGGAAACTATAAAACATTGAAAATAAATAGCTTTGTATTTTTAATATATATTTAAAACGACAGGGAGAGATCTTTTAATCTCATTAAAGCTTATAAAATGGGTATTACTATTTTTATATTACAAGTAATAATTTATTTATGTCATCTAAGACCGCTGGCAACTTATTTCTTGTTCCGCTTCCTAGATCACTTTTTTGGGTTGTCCATTTCCTGTCTTCCGCTAACAAAAGTCTTCCGCAAGACATTAGACACGCTTATTAGATACTACAACCTGTAACCTGCACACAGTCGAAAGGTGGTAGACGTCTAACCAAGACAGTGGCACAAAATAGGTTTTGTATGGCAAACCGTATAGCAATTTCAATTGCAATCACAGTCACATGACAATGCATTGCTCATTGTTAGCCAATTTCATGACAATTTTTCAGCATCCGATCGCCAGGGGAGAGAGAACAAGAGCGGGAATGGGAATCGGAATGGGAATGAGAATGGGATGTATTCCCTGAGTATAGCCAGGAAATACAAGGAGCAAAGTCACTGTAGATATTTGTTTCATATTTACTTAGTGCAAAGGAAACCCCGAAACAGCTGGGCAATTGGATTTGTTGCCTTTTGTTGCTTCAGTTATTGCGGCTGTCAGTCATCAATGTCATGCATACAATTGTGAATGACACATAAATATTGGCACAATGGCCAAGACGAAGACGAAACAAGGCAAGGATTACATACAGAGGCAGAGACAGGCCGAGATTTTGGGCTCAGACCCACTTCCTTACATTGTCCTTGCTTGTTGTTGTTGCTCTTGGCCAATTTTGCGACATTTCCGCTTCCTTGTCTTGGCCGGTTGTGCAATATTTGTCTTTGAGTGAGTGACACTTTTAGCCAGAACTCTGAGCGAGGGGCATTGCGGCAACATACAAAGCCGAATGGTTGGCTAATCCTCATGTTTACGGGGCTATTTACAGCATGCCCCTGACAATTTTAACAATAACCAAAAATCGACAACGAATACCAATTCAAATACCCAAAATGCCATTAGAAATTTTCTTCTTTTTTTTGCCACTGTTTGCTTATCTTGTGCAAAAGAAAAACTACTTTTGGAAATTGCTTTAGAATAAAATTTAATTGAGGATTACGACAACATGGAGCGCTGACACTCCGAACGGTGTGTGTATGTGTGTTGGTGTTGCTGTGTCTGCTTTTGCGTCTGTGTCACATATAATGCCTGTTATCCTGCCTTAAGGCTACTTAGGGCCTGTCTCACATATTACACATATTACATTAGTTGCTGCTCTGGTCTGGTATGGACTGGGTCTGGTCTCACCTCCTCAAATGGCTCCCTGGCAGCGGCCTGTAGCTCCGACGATGGTGGCTCTGCCTGGTTGCACTGCCAGCTGCCATTTGAACATGTGTAATCATCGTACGTGTCGGCAATTGACAATTATTATTACGTAGTTTGTTGCCATTAGCAGGAAGTGCTGCCAATTTTACCACCAGCTGCTAAGCCCGAAAGGCATAGTGCATCTTCGAGTAATAGTTTTAATTCTGAGACCTTCTAGCAAAATTATTATTCACCGAAACGATTTTCGTAAGTGTATCCCATTATAAAAATAGCTGCCTAAGGTGTAGTTAGCATATCTATTTAACTAAAACCAACAAATGTTAACTTACATATAATTTAATAATTGCGTACTTTTTATTTGTCATGTAATCTGTTATGGAATACCTTGAGGTATTATTTATTTGAGGCATTTCATTATCAGGGAAATCGAAGCGTCAGTTAACTGGCAAGTTTGTCACAAACTCACAAATTGAAAACCTTTGAATTCAGTTTTCTGCATTTAAAATGAACTCAATGTTGATTTTGAAATAAAATAAATTTAAAAAGTTCTGACGCAAATAATTGGCCTTATTATAAATAGTAAACAACATAGTAATCATTAATATATCAGCAATTCTCAAAAAGACTATTACCTTAAATGATACTATAAAAATAATGCTAAATTATTAATGCTTTTGCATTTGCATTGTCTACATCTAGTCAATGTTTATCTGAATCCACGACTTAGTAATAATAATATGCAAAGAAGTTCTTGACCTTTCGCATTGACTTTCAATCTAATTATAATGACTTGTTACACGGAAATTCTTTAGCCCAACAAGCCGATCAATACCACTTCGTTTTATATGAAGTTCTGCATTGCCAACCAATTTCAGCAATTTTCCACAATTTACTCAAGCAGAGCACCACATAAATGGTAGTATGAGGTTGAGTATAATACAAAACACAAAGCACACACAGATAGTTAATCATGGTTCTGGGCCGAGCGAATCAAACTCAAATTACATTTAAATGCCATGAAATGCTATTTGATTTCTTTTCTCTAAAACCTATAATTACAAACAATTGTCAGTTGGTTGTGTACTTCTCACCGCCGATTATGACGGCCCAAAGAGCTGCGTGATGGAAAATTATAGGCTAGCCACAGTGGGGAGCCGGGGAGCATACTCAATATATCCATACTCATAGCCAATAGTTAGTTGGCAACAGCATTTCGAATGGTCTCTGGCATTTGAGGGATTTCAAAGTCAAATGACATTTGTCACGCAAGGCTTTCGTTTTCAAATGCAGACGCCTATTAAATTTGATTTCTTATTGAACTTCTTCAGAATTATTTGCCTGCCCTGCTTAATAATATTCACAGTTTTGGTTAGAGCCCTCAGACAACGCATCATTGATTTTAATAACTTTCAACGGAACGTATGAAAAAAGTTGCCGCCTCTTTTTGCTGCAGTGCATTTTATGCGCTTAAGGTAAAACTTTTTAGCGGTCTTAGCTCATTAATCACACGGCACAAAAGCCAACCAGCATCGGGCAGAACCAAAATTAAGAAGTTAAGCAAGGGAAATTTGAAAATGTGAGAACTGTAAAGCAAGGCAAATAGGAGAGCAAGTCGTATGCATTCAAGTCTAACAAATCAACGTGCAATTTGCTCATTGAACTATGATCGCTTCCAAAATTCAAGTTGAAAGTCTTTACTTGGCCGGGACTTGCCAAACTTGATGACATAAAACTTATGCTGCGACTGCGTAAAGTTTGCAAAAACTTTACGTGATTTATAACGTACACCAAACGCCAGAGACACCGAGGCGCAGAGTGAGAGAGGAGAAATGTGAATAGAGAACCGTAAAGTGAGAAGTGTGAAATGCAACTGATGTGGGAGGTAATGGTAATACTTTTTTCAATAAACTTTTCGCCCAGACATACTCGTATTCATATTTTATGCATAAATTCACACAACTCACATTCAAGCAGTGCGTAGAAAGCTGCAATTGAAATGTGTAGCGAACTTGAAGCTGCAGAAGTATTGTAAAGTAATTAAATGAAATTTAAATTGAGCAGAACGATTATTAAAATATTAAGCTTCAAAATATCACCAGCATTTGATACATATTCTTTGGATTATTCACATTCGATTGCAACTTGTTAAATTCGCCAAAAATAATACCATGATCGGTGTTGGTCAAGCAATGCCTCTGGCGCCCTTATAACACCGCCCTTACACACGCCTCACACATACACAAAAGACCCTTTATTTTTGGGTCTTTTCTTTCTCAAAAAATCAGTTTCCACCTGCATCCTTTCGAGCGAAGTAACCCAGCGACTGGCAACAGTATTTTTACCTTTTTCATGCAGGTATAATACGCGTGCCCTGGTCCTGAAGTATGGGTATATCTTTACCTTTGCGTGCGATTAGCATTTGAAATCATTAGCTGGGTTCTGGTTCTGGTTCTGGTTCTGGTACTAGTGTACTCGGACTGGTTATAGGCTGCAAGGTGCATTCTGGAACCACATTCGTGGTCGACCAACATCATCGTCATCATCATCATCATTTTATCTGGCAATGTGCATCTTTCTTCTACCTTTTGTTTTATTCTTTCACTCTGCCTGTTTTGCCTTTGAAAGCCAGCGGCGTCAAATTTGTAAATGCACCTGGATTTTGTTCGTTTGTTCAGTTCCTTTGTCTGTCTTTCTTCTTGGACCAGACAGAACGATATTTGTTGATTTTCTTTTTTTCTCCGCTGTCGATGTTGATGTTCCCTTGATATATGTGAGCATTACTCTACGTCTTGTTGGTTATCCTTTGACATTGTGGACGTGCAGCCGTTTTGGGAATCATCATCCATCAAAAATGATTGCCGAAAGATGTTTCATGTGATTTGAAATTCAAATACGAGCATTCAATTAGTATAATTGCAACTATTTTGGACCCAGCAGGTGAAACTGTATTTAACAAATAGTCCTAGCTATTTGCTTAGTTCTCCGAAATGTGTACAACATGAAATACACAATTATAGGAAATTTCATAAGACGTTTCAAATAAAGAAACGCAACCAATTCCATTTGTATAGCATATTCCACTTAAACTGCATGCCGCCTCTGATAGGTCACCATCTAGAGAGATACCATCTGATTGCTACCTTGCTTAACAATTCAACTGGCCGCCCAACATTAATTTAATATGGAAAGCTCATGTTCAGTGGTAGATAGAACAACCTGTTTTCATATCAAAAATCACATTATTAATGTCGCTTTCCGTCTCCACTAACTGAATTTGGCCAAACCACTGTCATTATACGGTCGTATTTCAATGATAACATAAGTAAGTAAATTAAATGTATACCCCCGACCCAATCAATGTGGAATTGTCGATATTGTCAGTCGCGGGCCACTCTATCTAGTCGCGCTTATCTAAGCTAAAGTTTCTTTTAATTAAAAGCAAAGCTAAAGCCAGAGCAAGCTAGAGAGAGAGAGAGAGAGAGAGACTGTGCCAATGACCCGCATCAGTATCTGGTCTCCAGTCAGTTCTCAGTTTCGATTCTCTGGCACAGAGCCGAAGACCGTGGGGCCAAGACAAATGCAGTAATGCACCGGCACATTATTCATGCTGTTATCAATGGAATGGTCTCAAATGCGGTCAGGCCAATACACACTTACATATGTATGTAGCATGCAACTTGGCTGAGACTGAGTGAGATGCGTGCCACGTTCGACTGAAACTCTTTAAATATTTCAAGCTGCCTACAAACGCTATTGGTTTTCAGTTTTGGGTTGATTTGGTCGATTTTTTATTTTCTGTTTTCTGTTTTTTGCTGGCAATTGGCCAGCGAGCAATTGAGTTCTAAAATGCTTTGCAACTTTTATATTACCCTCATGCACTCGGTTCAATTTAAAAAGTGGGCGTTGAATGAGCGATAAGCGTTGCCCGCGTACGAAACGTGCAAAAGTTGTAAAAACCTGAAGAAAACGAAGAGAAAAATGTTGGGTCTGCTTAATTGTAGATCAAGGAAAACACTTTCCCATTCGTTGAATCCTTGCATTCCTGAATTGCACCTGCATACGTCATAGCGTCAGGATAATGATCAGGAAATGCCTTCACGCATTGTCCTGCCTGCTGCGAGGACCCCGTTTTCCCTTCTCTCGTACCCCATCATTTGTAGAAACGCTTGCGTGTGCGTTGCCCCATTAAAACCAGTATTTAATAACGGTCAGCTACTTTTAATTTATAGGCGTAACTCTGGACCAACTTATCCTTGAAGGAAGTCTGGGGTACACCTCACTTCGCCTTTGCGTTTACCTGTCGTCTGGTCGTCGTTGTCTCTGACGTACGCTGCCAAAGAAATATATTAATTAAAGCAGAAAACAGGTTATATGCTACTCATAGTTGGCCAAGTTACCTTGACAGGTGATTGCATTGAGTTCTGAGCTGAGTTGAAGAAAATTGTGCTCATAATTGCAGTGATTCTTTTCCCCTCATTGTTACAATTTACCCTTGATGAGTAGCTGTCAAATGCCGGTTTAAAATGATTACCAAGTTGTTAAGTGTTGGCATTTATCAGGTATCTAGGCAGAAGAGCTAACAGAAAAATAATCGTATACAAAAGTATAAAATTCTTGTTAAAAATTAGTTAGATTTTTAGAATTACTTACATTAAATAATTGGCATATAAAATGCAGCCAAAAATAAGTAATTTTTATGTATATTGAAACACATAGTTTCAGAAAATATTAGAGCTATTGTGCTATAAAATATATCTCAAGAGTCATTCACTTTCGATTTAAACGCTTCTTCTTAAAGCCAGAAAATAGTTGTAATTAGTATAACTTGTTTATATGCTTATGTAAATTAAATTAATCGCTTTAAAGGTTTTAGACTTCAACTTTTGTATTCTCGATAGAACAGAGAAGTAGAACTATAGTGCTATCAAAAAAGAATCCCCATACTGGGTTGTTCATGTTGTGCTAAGTTGTTAAGCGGTATTAAAATTTGTAAGAAGATTTGTAAAAGTTTTAAGTTGTGATCATAAAACAGGCGAGACTACTGTTCCCTTGGTCACTTAACAGCTTCGTTTTATGACTGATGCTAAGCCAAATGTACACAGCAGTCGTTGTCTATAGGCACGAAATCAATAACAATTTTTCACAACTTTTGGTAAAACTTCTTCACACCCAACAATCGCAGGCCTTTTATAATGTCACACAAAGGAGTCCTAAATGATATTTATGCTGGCATTTATGGAAAAACCACAAAAAAATGACGCAATAAAGAAAGCCGAAAAGAAAAGTGATGCGCCTAACATGCGTGTAAATAAATGCGAATAAGTAAAGATCTAAGGACTAAGCCTTTGAGTGACGCGTAAATTAAATAATTTCTTTGTCTGCTTCCACACAAAATTTACATAACATCATAAAAACTGTGTATTGTGCCCAATGTCAGCAGGAGGGCTTCAGCTGCGAAGAGCTGCACCCTTTGATTAACATAAAGAATAGAGAGAACCGCAGACTTTGTGTCGACCTATTGAGCCCAAGAGCCAAGAGGCTCAATAGTAATTTAAATTTCATTAGCTGCAATACTCTGTAGCCTCCACTACCGTTGGCATCAGGCCGCCATCGAATATGCTAATAGGAATTCCTTCTGGCACCTGCCCAACAGACAGTTTTGTCATCAGCTCAACACCGTCAAAGTGCCGGCAGAGACAACTGCAGGACAATGCACACGTATTTTTAATGCATTTCTTTTGGGGGCTCACTTTGATTTCTAATTAAATGTTAATAAGTGCTTGAGGTTGCCAACTCTTTTGGCCTCGAAATTACCTACCTTAGTCGAATGCATTGGTTGCACAGACATCGAGACGCTTCAAACCGGAGCGGAAATGTGACGGCCATTTAAATGCTAAGCAGCGCCCTCTAGTGTCAGTCGCATAAATTTTCAACCAAAATGTGCACTCTACCATTTCCGGCGCCCATAAAGATAACACTCATGTGTCGTTTCGGAAATCAAACAAAAATTTCTTTTCTGTTTAAGTGAAATGCCGTGTCTATTGAACTATTTCTGTTGTCAAAATGTTTTAGGTTCCACTCTGCATTTCTTTCACTCTTTTGATTAGTATTATTGATTTAAGCAACTTTCAGAGTTAAGAGATGAGGTTTTCATGTTAAGCTGCACATTTTTCGAGTATTTCGGCTTTTTTTTAAAGCCTTTTAGTTTAATCAATAAACAATTTACTTCATTGATTATCAATAACAAATGTTCGTTTTTAGTAACTCAATTTGGGTTTGTTTTCAAACAGTTTCACAGATTGATTTCCATTCCAAATGAAAATATTACAATAAAATACTGGAATTTATAATAGAATAATAGAATACAAATTTGTTATTGTGTCAGCTTTGATGGACAAAGATATTAGTTTTATATTTATTTAATGACAGCAAACAAAAGTAAACGTTTCATTGCAGTATTATTTTCTACTAAAGATATATATTTAAATAGTACAGTAATGTTGAGAGATGGTATTAAATACTTTTCTTACAAATAATAAATTTTTGTGTCTCTAAGTTACTTACTCTAATTTTAATAAATTAAATACAGTTATAGAAACTATGATATAAACTTCGAATATTGTTTAAAATTTTCCATTAAGTCCAAACAAATAGGTTCTAATTTCGGAAATTCTACAGCGCTTATACAATAATAAAGATATATGTCGCCATATTTATATAGTAAGATTGTGTTTAGTTTACCCGCATATTAATGTAATTTCAGTTAGCTTGCAATTATGATGATCTCATAGTGATTTAAATTCCATTGCCATAAAACTCAGAGCCCGGAGCCTGTTGATTTTCGCGGCATTGGCAGCTGCTTGGACTCTCACAGAGTGCAGGGAAAATGCAAACAACGGGAATTCAAAACAAAAGTTGGCTTAAATTAATGCCTTAGGCCGGGCTATCAGCTGCCTGTCGCCGTGTGTCACATCAAAATAATCCCGACAGCTTAATTATGTACGGTTTAATGTGCGGCTCATTGCCAGAGACAAACAATGACCGAATGGCAAAGCAGGCACATCCTTTCCTATACTTTTTGGTGTCCTGAAATGTTTGTGTATGAAAGGATTTATACACAAAAAGTTGCCACCCGCACGTTGCCCAGCATAGTCAGGCAGAGAGCATCCAAAATATGCAGCAAGCTGGGGGGAAAAGGACACTGCGGGGAAGTTTTTATGAATTTTCATAACGCTTGGATGAGTGGTTTAAGCGATGGCCCGTCGGCATGTGAAATTTCGAGGTAATTATTTGCAAACAAAAAATAAAAAGGCAAAAAAAAAAAGACAAGCAGAATAAACCGTCAGCACATGGCAATAATTTTCCGGCCAGGCCTCAACTTTTTAATGAGAAAATGTAACGCGTGGAAAAAAACGAGGAGAAAGAAATGTAAATAATTCTTATCAGTCGAATGAGTGAACGGGCAAGAGGCAAGAGGCAACTGTCAAATATCACACCCCAGTTGGAACCGCAACCAAACCCTGCACAGGGTGTGGAAACTAACACCTCGGGCGTCTATGCAAACATCGCAAATGCTTATCTATACAGGACTCCGCTTTGGCAGACTCGGCACAGCATCAATCAGTAGGGGCAGGAAGTTGCTTATCGCCGCACAAATAATCACACTTTAAATATAAAACATATCAAACGGGTCTGGCTGAAAAATGAAAGCAAAAGCCCGATGCGACACGACATGTGTGTACTTCGGAGATGTCGCTTGTTTTCTTGTCTAGTCTTCTACGAAAAACGAGTGTAGGTGTTGTACAAATGTTTGTTGGGGATTTTTTTTTCTTTTTTTGGTTAGTTGAGCTATGACAAACACCGCATTGACGGAAGTTTTCCTTTTGCTGCGGTTCGTTTTGTTTCGGGCTAATCCCAAGCGATAATTTTGTCTGCCCCCCTGAGACGCGAGTGAAATAATAATAGCTGACATTGACATTGCGCAGCCAGCGATAAGTTTCAAGTAACACATGCCGGTAATGGTTCTCATTTGATGCTGATGAATGTGTGGAGTGGCAACTTTAACAGGCACGCGTGATATATGTATTTCTACCCCGCCTCTAATTGTGGGTTAAAAGTGAGCTAGCTTAACGGGTGTGGCGGGGAGCTCAGCTCGTGCTAATACGACATCAGATAGCCAAGTTAGTGGGGGTCTGGCATGGTTTCGGTGGAACTGAGCTGACGGTATTAGGCACGTTAAGAACTGAATTGCGTGAGCTTATTTGCGTTTCTTGGGCATCGGTTTCAATCAAAAGCGGCTGAAGATGTGAGCATTGATATTTTATTTCAAGTCAACTTGGAGAGGTGTTTCCTAATTCCCATTCATAATAAAATACAATTTAGAATAAGATTACAATGTGTCATTTCAACACAACTTGCAGGCGTGTTCCTTAATTCCCTTTCATAATAAAATACAATTTAGAATGACATTAAAAAAAATCCCACAATGTATCAGCTCTGTCCTTTTGTCCTTATCGATACGCCCTTCACACGTTTCTAATAAATATGTCGATGTTTTTATATGCACACCCTCGTCGACATTAATTTCAAGATAATTTAGAAGAAATCTGTTATTGTCTTATTAACACTGTAGCGCCATCTGGCGTCAGCTGCTTAACAAATTGAGATCTTTGGCAGAGCCAGAGAATGCATATAACTTGTAGATGAGTTGGCACCTTCTCGTAAACCGCATCGCGACATGAACATAAATAAACGAAATGAAAAGCGCATCGAATGTGGCACAGCTGTGGCCATCGTGCAATTTGCAATGCCTCGCGCCTCGCCCTTCAGCGCCTGCCTTTTCTCTTTCAACATTTTTATTGCACAATCAGCGCACAAGTGTTGCACTCGAGGCGCCTCGCTTTAATGATGAAGGGCAATGCCAAAGCCAAAGCCAAAGCCAATGCCAATGCCATTGCCAATGCCAATGCCAGGTTGAGGCCCTCACACATGCATCCACACCCACTTCACACACACGTCCCATGCTACAGTAACGAATTGGAATCGGTGAGATCGCCCACCTTTTCGAAAATGTGCGGCACTTCACACCCGGTCCACAAATAGACCCGAGCATATTTGGGTATACGAGCAGATCTGAGAATGGTTCGGGGAATGACTGTGTCTAATGCGCTTGCACTTGAGCGTTGTTTGCTCAAGTTCCAGCTGATGATGACTCTACGCTTAATGCTCGCCTCGCTCTCTACGCTCTTCTGCCTGCCAGACTGCAACAGCAGAAATAAATTAAGAATTTTAATGCGGAGAAAAAACAAAGGGATTTTGGTGCCCGATGCCCAATGCCCAATGCTCAAATCAGTCCGGCGGCGTCGACACGACTTCATGCTTAATCAAAATGTGTTGTAGGCTCGCCGCTCTGATCCTTTTGAACTGCCGCTGCCGCTGCCGCAGCCACTGTAATATTTAAACCAGATCAGTTCCATGCCGACGCTGCCGAGTGGAGACTGAGAAATCCACCATTGAGAGAATATCAGCTTCAAATTCTTCTATGGAAAATTATCATAGTTTCGCTAATGAAGGGCAAACGAATGAAATTTTAACGAGCCCACAATATCCATAGGGTTAGCTACGCATTCCTTGGACTGCCAGGCCGTTCGTCTCTGCCCAGGACCTCCTGTGTTGTTTGTCCTTTAAAGGTGATAACGCCGCCGTTCCCTTTTCCTTTGCTTATGTAACGAATTTACAATTTATGCCGCATTCTATTGTCTTTTGTGGATTATTAACATCCTTTTAGCGCAATTGTTCTGGGACTGAACTCTATTCACGCCCCTATAAAATAGGCTTTCAGTTTGCTAAATGGTTTGGCTATGGGAAAACATTGCTATGACAGTAGCTAGCATATGCATCGAGGAAATCCTTTAAGGAAGTATGCTTCCGTCTTAAACTGAATAAAAGAAAGTACTGAAGTCATTTAAAATAGTTGAATAATGATGAGATAGACTACGGAAGCTTAAGTAAACGATTAATTACACAAATGTGTAATTTATTATTAATGTGTTCACAAACGACTTTAACTTTCATATAATTGACATATATAACAGTAAAATAAACTACTTTCCTTAAATATTAAATATTTACCCCGATAATTTATTTTACATATTTAAAAAGAACGATTTGAAAAGTCCGCGTGGATATAAAATTATCCACTAGAATGTTCTGCATTGAAGATCGTTCGTCTAGCACTTTATACAAGTAAAGTAACTCAGTTATAAACTGAAGATTTAATTAAAAGCCAAAGTCATACAGGCAGTTAAAAATAGAACCGCCCAAGCTAGAAGCGCCAAGGCAAACAGAAGACAAGACAGTCAAGCACAGGTGAATACGTTGAATGCGTTTGAATGAAGGAAAAGCTTAAGAAATGTGTAGACAAATGTTTGCATGTGCTTTGAAAATGGGCTGAAGAACGTAAAGGCAGGTTACTGAATGCCAATGACAAATTTATGTATAAACTTTAGCGCTAAAGTGCCACTAACTAACCCATACAAATGCGCTCACACACATTCACACACTTCACACACGCGGACACACACACAGAAAGGCGAGTGCAATGGCACGGCCCGGCGCCTGGGCGTATGCTTTATGAATAGCGCATACAAAGTGCAATCTATGAATAGAGGGACACCGATGGGGGACATGGCCTCAGGCTCGCCTGAGCACTTACAATAAGCACTCCCGCGTTGATTATTATTAAAGGCGTCTTTTCAAAAGAGAGCGGAGCCTCCTCTCTGACAATGTCAATGTGCTCTGAGCTGCTCTGGCGCAGCTTTTAATGATTTATTTGAGAAAATTTACACGTGAGCGCCGGTCCAAAAACAAACACACACGGCCATACACAAGATGAATGGAATGCCCCCACACAAACCCATACACACACGCACGCAAACATATGCAAGAGGAACCTCTGACTGCCACGAGGTCTGCTGCTAAGGCTTTTTTGGATAAAAGATACAGATACGGGAACGCCTGTATTAAGTTGCCAGACCATGAAATGCTTTGGCACGTACGTAGCGCCAATTTTGCAAAGCTTTTTTTTTGCATAAACAAAAGGCAGGTGAGAAGCAACTATGCCCCTGTACCCCGCTCACCAAGTCTTCCTCTATATGTCTCTGTGTTATTTCAGTTACAATTCGCGCTTTTTCATATACTTTTAACGATTTATCATGCGAAAATTGTCTGGGCCAGGGCTACGCTCACTTTGCATATGCAAACCAAAGTTGCTATTATTATTTTACTGCCCGGTTTCCTCGTATTTTTCCACTTTTTTTTTTTGTTTTTGTTGCCCCCACTTGTCTCCTGTTGTGGCTGCCGTTACCCTTATGGCACTACGTAAATTTAGTCACGTTGTTTAAATAATAATAAACTGCAGCTCACCCACCCACACTAACATACGAAATTATGCAAAAATATCATCAGATTCAGATTCAGACAATGGCAAAGTTATGATGACAATGCGCATACGACATGTGGTCGAGGCAAAACTCTCTCACGGTCTCGCGGGTCGAAAACTGAAAAATGAAAACTGATGCCACATCAGATACAACTTAATCAGTAAGCCGTTAAGTGAGTTTAGTGAGACAGGTGTATTCAGGTTCAGCGATAAAAAATTAAACGCAATTAATTATTCCCATATCATGAAGTGAATATCTTTGATTTCTAATTAGCATGAAATATACACAAGACACACACGAGATATCAATGATAAGATGTGTAATTTAATGACTGCAATCAAAACATTGAATGGGCAAATAGGTTTGATAAACCGTTAAAGCTGGACCGCGATATCGATCCACATTTGCCGACGTGTTGCGACATTAAAACCAAACAAAACTGGTAGTCTGAGTCAGTAATCACATCAATTCGTACTCATATGCGACTATTTATGGTTTAATAGCACACAATAAAGTTGTAAAATTGTATCGAGAAACTACTTACTCTCTGGAAATCAAAAACAAAATATTCAAAAATAGCTGATGACTTAATAGTTACCTGTAGTAAAAAAGAAAATAATATTAACATTTTATGTCTTTATTTTACTTGTTTGAGATTCAATTTTGTAATCTTAAAAATATTAAAAACAACACTATATAGTTACAGAACTTCGCCCTAGTTCTCACATGGCAATTTTAGAAACTGTCTCAGAGTATGCATTAAAAATCCTACTGACCACATAATTAGAATTGTGAGAGGGTCAGTTGTTAATTTACCATAACTAGCATACTCACAGACAACTACTATAAAATAGAGACCAACATAAGTCCTAGTCTTGGGCTCGGCCTCGACCTACAGCTATTTGTTACATTTTACCAAGAGAGCTAAAAATTATTACACCCGTTGCCAAGTTTGGGCAGCAAGAAACAAAACTCCGGGACCTAGTTACTTTCGCCAGAGGCAAAAGAGACCTTATATGCGACTGGGGGAGGAGGATGCTGTCTGCTCAGCGCTTCTTTATATGTAAAGAAGCGCTGAGCAGACAGCATCCTCCTCCCCCAGTCGCATATAAGGTCATAAAATAGTTGTCGCAACCTGGCGGGATAAGCATCTGGCTCTCTGGGTATTCATCTCTGCCTTACGACTACTATTCCTGCAGCACTCTTCCACACACACACACACAAGCACACACATACTGATTACTTCGTTAAGTTGCATGTTGCTACAAATTGTTTCCAAAGAAAGGCAATGGAAATAAAAATTATTGCCCCAAAACAAACTGGCAAGGGTTAAAGGTAATCACAACAACATGAAGCTTGTGAAAGGTGCTTGGATTGTGGAAACTACTATTAAGCTGCACTAAATAACAAGAACTGCAAGAGTATCGTCATCATTATCAATAGCATCATCATCATCATCATCATCTGCTGTGATTATCTCGAGCAGAGATTCTAGTTTATGGCGGATCCTACGATCCAACGACATCAGACACATTCATTGGCTCTAGAGGGGAGACTCCTGTCAAATATTCAGCTCTTATCATATGTTGTCATCATCGTTTCCGAATGATGCACAAGTGTACCAGAATCAACAGACAACAAATTAAAAGCCACTCGCTGGGAACTTCATTAGAGAAAGTCACAGACGATGACCCGCAGATCCCAGAGATCTCAGTCTCAGTCCGCGACTCTGTCCCTTTGCCTACTAATTTTTTTAGTAGCTATGTTGTTTTGTGTTTTGTCAAAGCTAATTAGTACGTAAAAACATTAACAATGGATCGGATCGCAGTGACGAATATATGAGCGACTCTGAAGCAAGCTCGACTGCATTTCAAGTGTGAAAAGCATATTTGGAATGTATACAAGTCCCATAGTTTTGGGCCAAGTCATTATTACATTGACATTTGCATAATACGCGTATTATGCGTATTAATTACAGCGCGGACATTTGCATTTAAACGCCTATTTGTTGGCCAGGCCAACAACAAACTCACAGTCGGTGGTGGGTCTTAAGACCCAGTAGCTAATGCCATCCATGACTCTAACTATAATTATTAAATTAGAAGACAATGCATCGGCCATGACAGAGGCTAAAGACCTGCAAGATGCGTACGTTTTGATAGGTTGAAACAAAAAAAACCAAAAAATACAAGAAAAAACGAAAAAAGCGACCACCCGAGCGTGGAGAAAGACCCCAAGATGGAGTTGCAAGATGTATATGGAGTTTATAAGATGAGGCTGGCACATAAACAGAAAACAAAAAGAGTTATTATGTTCAAATTTGCATAAATTTCACGCTTCACAGTGAAATGATGCAGAGAGGAAGTTGTTAGAATGCCAGGAACGTTGTACAACTATCTCCAATGTATTAAAAGTATGTAAGACTAATTTCTTAATCACTGTTTACTGTTCAATGTGGGTGTTCTAGAAGAAAAGTTATCTATATTCTTCTAACAGCTTATGACCACAAGGTAGCATCTAAGAAAAGTTCCCACACTTTAATTATATGGTAGGAGTATTGGTAATGATAATGCAACTCCTGAAATTTATTACCGTACTCATTAGGCAAAAGCATATTCTTATAATAAACTTATTGCATTCATAATAATACCTCAAATTAATAAATATATTTAGAGAGTATATTGTATAATACAATAAATAGGGAATCTGCTTTCGTTAAAACTTACAGAAAATCTAACACAAACAAAAAGATGTCAACTTTATAATTACAAGTTATCTTAGTTCAAAATATGGTTTGCATAACATTTAAATATATATTTAAATAATTCAATTGTCACTATAACCTGTATTTAATTTCATAAATAAAACGCTTTATCCTTTCTCGTGTATTGTTAAATAAACTTTATCCCATCATTTTCAGAAACTCACTGCCCAATTGATGCACGTCCGTAAAATGTTCCAATAGGGATTTCACGCATTTGGGATAAACAGAATCACAATTGGCTCCTGAATGACCTAATCTTTCAGCCTGCAGATAGTCGTTGTCCGTGTGCTCTGAAAGCGAATCCTTGGAGCTAGAAGGACTATGAACAATCAGTTAGTTGGTGCACTATTATTATCATTCACTTTACTCACGTCAGCAATATGTGCAAAAGTTCTCCCAGCAATCCGTTGCGTTCATCAAACGGCGCTGCGGAACTCTCACAAATACTCTTGAGCACACACTGGCGTCCATTTAGTTGCATTCGGAGAGCCAGGTTTTCAAAACTCTGATACACTGCCCAGCGATATCCACTCCATGGTTGGGTAGTCGCGTCTATATCTCTTGATGCCACTCCCAATTCTTCATCGGATTTTTCCAACGTTTGCTGAAATATGGTTGCATTATCCTGAAGCTCTCGACCATTTATATCAATCACATTCTTTGTGCGTAGTTGTTTGGCTTTGGTGGGCAAATAATATTGAGCCTTAAATACATAACCGGTGGTAAGTGCCTCAACATCAAGATCATCGACTGGTATACCAAAACCAACTATAAACTGTAAAGCAAGAGACATTAAGTTAACCAAGACAAGTAATTTGATGATTCATACTTTAAATCTGGCAGGAAAATTACGTGGATAAATTAAGGGCAGCCATCGCGCTTTTCGCACCAATAGATCACTTTCACTATGTTGAGTATAGCTGTAGCTTTCATTGTGAGCTAGAACCACAGTTAAATAGGCTAAGCTTACAACTATAAACCTCATTATCCTTTTACGAAATGCACGAAAGAATTGCAAACCGCACCGTTTCACAGTTATTTCCTTACTGTCAAATGATCAAAACAAGCACACAAATCACATGCGACATTCGCACCGAGACAATATTTGTGACGCCACTGTGAACCCATTTCGCTTATGACTAAAATAAATGAAAGTTTCAGTTTGCTTAGTAGCGTTCGCGTTCTTTCAATTAACACCTAAGATGGCTATAAATGCCTCAAAGTACAGCGAACAAAAGTTCAAAAGAATTACTTTGAATTGCAATGAAAAGATGCAGTTATACTCCTAATAGGATAAAATTAATGATGAAATGAAGTACCACTAATTATTTGGTTGAATATTAAAGAAATATAAATTATATATACTTTCAAATATAAAAACCCTTTTTTATGATTTTAATGGTTGTTTATTGTCAACAGCAGTTTGTCCAGATTATCATGCAGTGAGCTAAAATGTTGCAACAAACTGCGGCGACATTCCTTAAAGACGCGTTCGCAGCCGGCACCAGTTTGACCCACTTTTTCAGCATAATAATACTCATTATCAGCATGCTCTGAGAGCTTATCCACCGATGATGAGGGTCTATAAGCAATGGTGAGCTCAGTTCAGCTTCTATCAAAAACAAAACAAACTTGCACTTACGTCAAAAGTATATGAAGCAGTTCTGCAACTAGTCCATTTGTGACATGAAACGGCTCCTCGGCGGCCTCACAAATACTCTTTAGGACACAAATGCGTCCCTGGTAGCCCAGGCGTTTCGCCAATCCCTCCAGACCCTTGTAGACTGTCCAGCGATAACTGCTGAGCACCTTGTTGGTACGAGTCAGCAGCTTCTTGGTGCTCTTGCCCAGATCATCGGCACCCACCAGAAAGTTCTCAAACATGGGTCGACGCCGACGTGCTCCCACAGATCCCAATGTGGGCACCTGATTAATGGGCAGAGCCGTTGGCGTACGCAGAGAGTCCGGTGTTTCGGGCAGCCAATACTCAGCCTTTAGCACATAGCCTGTGGTAACAGCCTCATAATCCAAATCCTCTAGCGGTATGCCAATGCCGCCAATAAACTGATTGAAGATAGAAAAAGTTCCAGTTGTGCTTGAGTCCTAGTCAATTGATTACCCACCTGTATGCGAGTAGGTGAAGTTGTTGGAAAGATGAGCCAAGGTATGGGTGATCTTTTGCTACGCTCGTGCTTCGATAGACTGCCATATTCAGCTGTCACAATAGACAGCAAACTACAAACTATAGTCAGATATTGCCAACAATCTATTCTCAATTTCATTTTCAACTTCTGTATAGAGTAGAGTATCACTTTACGATGCGCACGTTGTTAATGCGTTGCCCAGCAGCACAATACTGACTCTCTGAGAATAAAAAATAATAAAAATAAAATAAAAAGTATTCTACACAATGCTGGCTCACGCATTTGTTAGCAATCAAAAGTTAAAAGACGTTGCCATACTTTTAATCCGAATTAAAACAAAGAATGACGATCTCTTTTACTCAGTTGCTACAACTTTCTGGTTGCATAGAGAAATGTTACAGATTTCAACAATTAGCACCAACCAATTGACGCTTTTAAAACACAGCATAGACCCGCTAGACGGAGATGACCAAGTTACTAAGCTAGGCTAGGTCATTCGGAAACTGTGTAGAACTTGCATATTCCAGTTTTAGCTAAGCTCTCTTGTGGTTCGAGTCAGAGATTTGCCCAATTTCATTCATCATTTCTCAGCCCACACAGGGTTGAACGAAAATATACAAATTTATAAATAAATAAATTTATTATTTGTACACGAATTATTAGTTATGTAATTTGCGGAGCGCAAATTTTAATAATTGGTCAAATTAGATACATATTTTTTTATTATATACATACAAACGTATATTTTACGCTGTACATTTATTTAATATTATAGTATAGATAGGAAGACTCATAATTTGTATTTTGCTTTATTTTCCTCGAATCCATAATTTCGAACAACTGACAACATTTGAAGAGATTTAACTTAACTAAGTATTCTTAGCTAATTCCAAAGAGGAAACTTGATTATTTCTTAATAGAAAACATTTTCGAAAATGTCAATGAGTTCTACTTTTTTAATGAGTTATTTTTGAAGATAAAATGTAAACAAAAAATGTAACATTGTTTTACTTGTTGTATTATATTACATATTTTTATAGTTTATCTTCACTGGAACTGGTTCAAATGAACGTCCATAGACAAGCCCAGTTATTGAATGTTTTGAGAGTGTGTGCATCTTCACACCTGCTCACATCAGAACTTCTTAATTATTGACTCTTCAGTTGCATATCACATATGCAAATTTCCACAACTCACTTGCAACTTGCACCATCAAGCTGCAAACAGTTCAAAACGCGCATTGCTAACGATGAGTTCAAATCATTGGCATTACTTGAGCTTCGTCCTCATTGGATTACTATATTTTTTTGCCAGTGTTAATGTGAGCAGTGCAGTGCTCTTCTTTCCTCGTGGCGGTTCTATAGGAGTAAGTCAAGCGATTTGTCATAAAATCTGATTTAATTACTTGGCCTTTCAGTTATTAGCTGCCGTTGCCATTCCCTTGGATCTAACGTATCGCAATGTGTACATGGCATTTAACTTTGAGTCCAACTATGGTTTGCCTTCGAATAATTCGTATAATGAATGGATTGATAGGGTAAGTCCGTGGAGATTTGTGCAGAATGCTCATAATGCGCCAACATTTGCAGTGGGATCTGGATGAGGGATTTCTGGGCATTGGCAGTGATGTGACACCCATAGATGGACGCAATGGTGGCGACCATGTTGGCGATAACCCAGAGAAGCGTTCCATTGCACAACCGCCCCGCTTTACACGTCACGACTTCTATCGCGCGATTGTTAACTATTTGGGCCAGTATGGTTACAATGGCACCGCCTGCTTGCTGCGCACCATCTGTGAAGTTAGCGCTACTCCGCTGGATGTGCACAATGGCGTATTGGGGAGCATATTCAAAATTCTGTTCATGTAAGTTAGTGATTGGAGCTGGCACAGCATGTGTAGAACAGGGAACTAATTAGTGGCCTCACGCCTTTTACAGGCCGACAACAAGCGCCGCCGAGTTGCGACTCCAGCATGTTGATAGCCTCTATGTGGCATCCGAGCTGGGCACGCGCGACTTGGACTGCACTGATTACGTGGCTGGATGTGCACACAGCATGCTGGACATGATAAGCGTTTTGCTCTAAATCTAATGTATGTGCAATCCTGCACTTAGAGAATCCATTTAGCATAATTTATATGTTGGCTAGAAGCTTCGGTAATATCCTGTATGTAATATAATTTAAAAGTTTAACAATATCAATCTTCTGGTAAACATTTAATGGTAATGTTATACTTACATTACGTTAATTAATTAATAGAACTTAATTGCATATAATATCGCAAAATCTTGACGATTCTACTATAAGTAGCTTAATATATTGAAAGCTTTCAATGCACAATAAATATTTATTATATATTGCAAATTGTTAAACATTTAAACTTATCACAATTCCAATTTAATTTATCTTAAGATAAATACTTTACACACTTGTACAAATTAAATTGCTTTTATTATTGAATATCGTGTTTAGCTACATTTGAAATACATTCACGGCGAATAGCATCAGCGATAAATTGCATAACTTTCTTAGTTTGTATCTAAATTTTATTGGCTGCAATTTTTTGCAGTGTACGCATTTTACAACAATAAATGCGAAAATCTGTGGCAATGTTTGCATAACAAGCGAGCCAGCGAGTGAGTGAGTAATGTTGCCCGCCTGCTGCGTGAAATGTTTTAATTTCGCTTAAAGCGCTTAAGACACCACATTCATCGCCATTGCCAGCACCATCGCCCTGGCAACAAAAGCAGATGATATTGTGATGAGTAGGGTCTTAAGCTGGCCGCAAAGGAATCCGCAAGAACACAGACAAGGGGACACGAGTATGTGTGGTGTTGATGCCTCGCGTTTTGTTCAATAACAAGGCGAAGAGTTGTATGGACGCCTCGGTACTTGCAAACCATTCTTTCACTTATTCTCTCTGTATTCAGTTTTCTGTTTTCTGGCAGCTCTTTGCCTCCTTGATCGCTTTTTCCGCTCCTTTTGAGCACTCTTTTTGTTTGCGGTCTCGGTCTGTCAACAATGCAGCTCATATGCTCGCATTTTGGGTTTTTAGAGCCAGGATTTGAACTCCTTTTTTTTAGACATAACAAACTCTTATAGATTTTATTATTATTATTTTGCTTGTTTGTTGTTTCTTTGATTTGATTTGCCGCCTTAAGGGGTCCTGGGCATTGTTTAAAACAGTCCTTTGGTCTTTGACGGACTGGTGAGAGCGAATTACGCCTTCTTTGATTTCGCAATGCTATTGAAATCATAATTAGAAGACAAATGCTTTACATTTTGGGCACAATGGTCTAAGGAACTGCTTATTTGCGTCGTTGCTGTGAGGGAAGGGTTCCTAAATCTTAAGTGCCAATAAAGCCAAGGGTTAGGTAAAGATCAGTGGAATTGAAAGCTAAGGAAGCCAGTTTGGAAATCGCTTGCAGAAAAATTAATATAAAAATGAGTTGAGCTCTAGAACATTTTATGTCTTGAAAAAGAATGGGTTCTTGAAATAATAATTTTAATTGCATAATAAAGAACAAGTAGCAAACATTTTTATTGGTGCAATAGTACAGTACAGCCAACAGTCTTATCAACTCAAATTACACACCGACTATCTTTGGGGCCTGTTGAGCTATAACTGAATTGTAGGTTCGCGCCGTGCGGCCTATTAAAATCACACTTGGAATGCATTCTGGTTCTCGTGTTTATGACTTCAGTTTGTTGCAAGTCATTCTCCTGATTTATGGCGCATAGTTGAAAGTTGCAGTTTTATATATTTGCCATACATAAACCATTTTAATAGACTTGTCAAATAGAAGACCACATTAAAAAGCAGGTGCTTGGTCGCAACCACAGTCACTTCCTGTGGGGAATTGGTTTCTTTATTGAGACTAAGACTGGGGCTGATACAAATTGATTTGTAATTAGTTGCAGTTGCAGTCAACAGTATGATTAACTTGGCAGTTGGCCTAGCCCCCAGGCACAGAGCATACCTCAAAAACAAAAAATGCTAGGCCTCCACAAGAAGTCTAAGGTTACAAGCCAGCTGTGCGCAGGCGTGGACATGCCTCAAGGAATTACATATCCACTTGAGCATTGCGATGCATAAATTATGCTATAGGTCTGCATTATCCTTGGCATCGCCTAGGGCAATTGACAGTTCCTTAAAGTAGTTCGCTCTCAATGACAGATGGGGGCGTAAATGAGACTTGTAAACGCGTCTGTTGAGGCTGCTGTGGTTTACCCAAACCAGGCAGCATGTGTCAACAAATGTTGGACTCTTTTAATTTTCCAAGTATCTATAACATATCATAGCATCACATATATACATATAACACTCTCTGGCAGTTGACAGTAGTGTGCAGTGCGTGTCATAAATCAGTGGAAGGATAAGTGTATTAGTATCTCGATTTCAACAATTATATTACCTTTCTCTCTCTTTTCTATTGATTGTTTATTGGGGTTATTTGCAGCAATTCCACTCAGTCAGTTATTAAATTAGACTTTAATCTACTTTGACACGCGCATATGAACATTAATTGAATTCACAAATGAGCAGTTTATATGAAATTTATAAATTAACTAATTACCGTGTCGGTTATATTATTGTTGTTACTATTATTATCGTTGTTTTATCATTGCTGTTGTTTTGGTTGCTATTGCAACGCTTTTACACGCCCCAACAATTGGATTAAGTGCATAAAATGAAATGGCATTTAAAATGCCGCTTTTAATAAAAACTCATTGCAGGCAATCCATTTTACTGTTTGCGGATTTTCAGGTTTATTTTAATTAAGTTAATTAAATGTGTATACGTGTTTGTGGCGGGTGTGTGTATGATGTGCTTTTCAATGGTTATGGTTAACCAGAAAGATTAGGCCTACAAATTGTTTGAGCTGTAGATATTAATTAATAACTATAATTATCTATAACTTTGATGCAGGATTAAGAATGGCACCAAAACAGACGACCCAAAGGGTGTGGCTTTACAATAGCAAAGCTTTATAATAATAAAGTTATATATGTATTTATCATAAAACATCATATTAGAAATAGAAAATAGCTGCAGGTGTATTTTACCTAAAAGGTAGAATTTCAAAATTTTCTCCCATGAATGTTTCGATTAGTTTCATTCGAGTGGACTATCTAAGAATCTTAACTATCTTCCTCATAAGAGCGTATCAAATTGATGAGAAATTCAGCACTGTTTAATCATTAGCTGTTGTCACTGTTCCCACAAACAAGACTCCAAGACAGCAGGGCTTCTTCCTGCTTATCGCTAACATCAACACCTAGCTTCCTGCTCAATCAAAAGTCATCATTTACTTTGCATAATTCAAATAAAAAGGTCATACCCAAGTCATCATCATTCATAATCATATATGTCATTGGGAAACTGCCCCATAATTTTCATTGCACCAACAACCCCTACATTGAAACGACGTCTCCTCTCATCAAACCAACTACGTCATTGCACTGCATTTATAATTTGATCGATTGCAGGGCTTCCAAACTACTTTGACATTAATTGACTCCAAATATGCACAAGCGCATGAAATTATGAAAATCTTATTAAAGTCAACCAGCCAGGCGAACACTGAATGAGCCTTTTGTTAGATTTTAGGGTAAGAAGAATTCACCAGGCAAAACTTCATAAATGCTAATGTGCCTGACTGCCTTGACGGCCGGCTATGAAATGATTGATGGACTTGGCCAAGGCGATGAAAAAACTTTGGTAGATTCGTCTTCTTTCAGGTTTGAGGTTTCTATTTACAATTGAGTGCAAAATTATGCGGTACACACCTACCGCCCAACTGCAAAAGGGATCAATTTCCCGAAAAGAGGAAAAAAAAAATCGTCTTAGGCCCAAATATTTCACCTTTTACCTTTGGCGTCTTTCGGCAACTCTCTGAGCCAATTTAATCCCACGGCTTAGAAACAACGAGCCGGGCTTAAGCGCCTTAACGCATGTTGCAACATGTTTACTAGAACCTAACAAAGACTTAGCTATTATGCCCCTGGGCAGGATTGCAAATATTTTGAGGTTGCCGCTTTTATTTGCAATTTTGTTTCGTTAGCGCGGACTTTTCAAAGATCTAAGGTCAAAAAGAAAAACATGTTAAGCCAATGTCTTTGTAAATTATTGCTATATTGAAATCCAAATATAAATCTGATCTATTTTAAATGAAAAGAATTGAGTTGTGACAAATCACATGCATTAAAAAACATTAAATTTCTTATAGACATAATAATGTCTTCAAATACTTATTTGAAAACAATATCTTCAAAATACTGGTGTTCCTAAAATTATACTTATGCTCTAACAACACATCTACATGTGTGCGTACTTATTTGTAATATGTACTAACTTCTGATTTAGTAAGTGGCCTGCATTAATGTATTACTCGGACAATCCTCACATGGAAACCAATTTGCTTCAACTTTTACGAAAAACTACAGGAGAATAAATGGATTCTCGACTCCTTTGTACATTACTCGTATCAGACAAACTGTCTAGAGGCTCTCTTTTGTTTGGGGATCCAGTGCGTGTGGCGCCCGTAAAAAGCATTTTGTGTAAATGCGGCGCAAACAAGCTCGAGACTAATTACAGCAAAAGATAACACCAGAAAGCAAACCGCACCAGGATAATAATCTAAGCAAATTTATCAACAGTCGAAACGAACGCACGAATACACGCATTCCAAGATTGAAATGGAAATGGTCATGTGGGTGTGTGTGCACAACAGCTACAAAAACAACAACAACAAAATATATAATAAAAGGCAACACAAACATATACAAGCTTTGTGCTTTGCATGTGTGCAGTGCTGAGAAGGAAGACATTGTACACAAAAGGATACAAGTGAAAAATTATGCGATAGAGACTATACTCGTAACAGACAAAAGCAAAACAAGCGCTAGGCTACGAATAGGCCAAAGGGCAGACCAAGCATTCAGTTCAGTTGTTTGTTAAGTGTGAACTTGAAGCAAAAACATGCCACGTGCCGCAGGCCAACAAAAAGGACGCATCAAGCACACGAGTAACCAAGAGTGTTGAAAAACGAGAAAAATACAATGTTTCAAATATAAAACGAAGCACTTGTACTCTAAAGCAGCGCAAGATTGGAGCAAAAATGAAGCTCTAGCGAACAATCACAAACTTTAAATAAAAAATTACGTATGATAAATATATAATTAAATATTCTTTATAATATTAATCACATTTTTCAAGACTACCATATAAAGCAACTCTTCTCATTTATATATGTATAAACAAATAAATGTTACATTCAATACACAAAAGTAAATGTGCCATTTGCAAGTGAAGCCATTGACAGGACTACCAAATCGCATGTTACTTGAGTAAATCAAGAAAAATTTGTTTTTCACATAAATAACTAGAGCCTGTAATGTGAGGAGGCCTTCGCGTATGTTTGTTTGTAGTATACGTATGTATGTATGTACATATGCTTTTTAGCATAAATTTCGAACAACACGGCAGGAAGTCGTCGTGCGTCAGTTTGCTTGCCACAATTTCCATTAGCGCGAAGCGCCAAGCGCCACATGTGACGTTTGCCAGAGCGTTTGACATTTTAAGGAGCGCCAAGCGGGTAAGACCCCATAGGTAAACCCCAGAAGTCGTGCCGTGCCCTGCCCGGCCCTGCTTGACATGTCAACTGTGTGTTCAGCACGCACAATTTGAGGTAAAATTCTCAAAGGCAAAATGAATATATAAGCGATGGACTAGCGTTAAATACACATAAGTGAATAGCGTGGCCAAAGAGCAAACAAATGGGTGGGGCAGGACGGGAGGGGAGAGGGGCAAAAGGCAAAAACCTGCAAACGCTGCCAGTCACAATTTCAAGTCCCAACGCTCAGCTCTCACAGTTTACGGTTCTCCCAAACTCTTCCCCCCTCAGTTACTCTGCACACCTGTGGGAAGCTCTCAAATTTCAATGCAATGTTGAAATAGAAATTAAATGCCAGACCGCATTTTAGACTAATGCCAAAATTGCGCGCTACCAACGTGTTCTCGTATCGGCTTACAGAGAAGCAACAGCAGCATCCCTCTATGAGTTTTTCTATCTCCCCCTCGCCGCTGCTGCTCCTTTTAAAAGGACAGGTATCCTGTGTATATATGGCAGGCAGCCTGAATCAACCACAACATATACACCTACTTCCTCTGTGCGGCTATGTCACATGAGACGCTTGCCAAAATACAAAAATTGAATACCACCCGAGCCCAAACCACAATGCCAAGGAAGTGGCTCTGATGGTGGCAGTGGCCCAAGCGCAGGAAGAGGAACAGCCCAACACTTAGTTTCGGAAATGGCTCATAGCTGAATTACCTCTTGATGTATCTGATAGAGAGATAGCTGTTAGTCTGTGGTCTGGCCTGGGACCTGAATCTCTCCATCTGCTAAGTGTTTTTGAATTTGCAATGCACAAAGGTCCTTTTGGCATGTGCAAAATTTTGATGGTTTCTCGATAAGTTACCAAAGCGATTATAAACGATTCGATTTTGTCAAAGGCAAATGGTAAATTGAGTGCACGCAGGCATTAAACCAAAGCCTGCAAGCCTAAGTCATCAAGCTGAACAAAGGGAAGAGTTAAAGGGAAAATCAAGCATAAGATTAGGTCAGATAAGAACTGCACTGAAGGTAAGAGAGGGAAGTACATAATTTCTCACAAATATTTGATACTTTTGGAAGAAGAAATTGAACAATACAATAATGAAGGTATTAAAAAATATAACTCTTACTGACTCAACGTTTATTTTGCTTAGTTACAAAAACAAAGTGAGAAGGAAAAAAAAATGTACATTTCTTTTTTATATCATTATGATCGATTTGAATATTATTCTTAAAAAATGCAAATGTTTTTTAATTCTTTTATACTCACATCATTTTGTTTTATTATTTATTTTTAAAACCTCTATATTTTGGGTATTTCGAACATATTAATTAATTTAATTTATCGTGATTTATTTAATGCCATTTGTACTAGCTTCTGAACTCATCAGAACTCGTTAATCAAGCGCCAATTCCATACACTTGAGAATTTTCCACGTATTTTCAGCTGTCAAATCATTCCCAGTCGCACAAATCAAACATTGTGCTACTTGGAAACTACTTTTGGCCAGTATTCGACCAACATTAATAACGCTTCAGTAGCGCCGCTCGATTGACAATAGACCCGGGCTTGGAATCCAGAACAAAATACCCGTTGCCGATGCCGATGCTTTTCAATAAAAGTTCCGACAAAGGAAGCCAAAACAATTGAACGCTGCACAAAAGAGGCACCAAATTACAGCACACCGTTGAGTCCATGCATTTGATTACGTGGAAGCAGTGCAAGGAACTCAGGACGCTGGACTCTGAACATTGGGCAAAAGTGCAGGCCAAAGAAGCGAACACTCGGTTCGAGTCCTACACATTGCATTTGTCATGGGTGCAGAGCAAAGAGTCCTCGCACATGAGGCACATGCATTTCGCAAGTTGGACCGAGTCGAGTCGAACAATTAGTCCACGCCCTTGAGCATTTTTACACCTGGTAATTGCTCCACAAAACGATGTGTAATTTTTCTTTAACGAATCTCAAATGACTTTTGGCTTGACCCTTGGTCATTGTTCAATTTTGACCACAAGGTGAGGATGCTGTGCACAGAAACAGTCGAATTGCTTACTTTATTAAAGCATTGGAGACATTTATGACCTTGGCTGCATTTTCAGTATACATGGGCTCATGATTAATGCTTCGTCCTGGCACAATGCTGGCAATTGGGTTTTGTGTGCAACTGTTTCTATTGAGGCATTGTGCAGCTGTAGGCGTTCTGAGCTGATCTCTTTGTCGGCGCAGCACCTTTCTTTACACCTTGAGACAGTCGTCTCTTTTGAGTTAAATGCATTTACAATGAGGCCCCTGAGTTGACTTTTTGAAATATTGTTCCAAGGAATTGGCGGCCCTCTACAATGTGCGTATTTGGCCAGCTGAAAAGTAAATGGGTCAGTATGGTTTACAAAATAAGTTTAAATACGGGTATTATAATAAGCGGCGTGCAAAACTTTTACCCATTTAACTGATGGCTTTTCAATAAACCATTCATTTAAATCGCTGTGCCATCAGCTTGATGACGACACAACCTCATTATGTACCACTTCATGAGTCCAATTAGAGAGAGTCGACCGGTGAGTGGCGCAAGTGATCTTAAATTCAATTTAAAATGCATCAGCCTGTTTACCGTAATAATATCAACACATTTATGGATGCCTGCCTCTCTGACTGCACGCAGTTTAATCTTATAAATATCCACAATATCACCCTCAAGCGCTTCTCCATTCGATTGATGCGTTTGCCATTTGCTCATATCCAGACTCGGGCCAACGCGATGGCGACGACCAAGTCGCAGGCGCACGGTCCAGGTCAGTACCAGTTTCGGTTTCAGTTGAAGCTCTTCTCTCTTACAGATGCGCCAGGTGCAATACCTTAATGAGCTTTTGTTGTTGTTCTTGCTGTTCCTGTCCAGCTTAACAAGTGACCGACGTCGCCTGAGCCTGCGGCTGCTGCGTTTTTCTGGCTGGCTGAAGCTTAAATAAATTTCAGCTTTGCACTTTTTTGCGTGCAATGCGCAGGATTTTTTTCAGACGAACAGCTGCTTATACCCTGTTCCAGTCGCACAAAAAGGATATGCATAACTCGTTGTAGACGTAATAAAAATAATAGTACACGTATCATTAATAATAACAGTAGTATTTAAGGTAGTTAGTAGGTGGAGTACAATTGTTAGCAATAGTAGAAGTGATAGTGGTAGCTATAGAAGTAATTTTAATAAAATAATTAGTAGTAGTAGTAGTAATTAGTATTAGTATTAGTAGTAGAATTAGCAGTAGAAATAGTAGCAGAAATAGTAGTAAAAAGAGTTATAGAAATAGTAGTAGAATTAGTAGTAGAAATTGTAAAAATAGTAGTAGAAATAGTAGTGGAATTAGTAGTTGCAATAGTAGTAGAAATAATAGTTAAAAATAGTAGTAGAAATTATAAGAATAATAGTGGCAATAGTAGTAGAAATTGTAGAAGAAATAGTAGAAGATATAATAGTAGAAATAGTAATAGATATTGTAAAAATAGTAGTAGAATTAGTAATAGAATTAGTAGTTGTAATAGTAGTAGAAATTGTAAAAATGTAAGTAAAAAATAATAGTAGAAATTGTTAGAATAATAGTGGAAATAGTAGTTGAAATATTAGAAATAGTAGTAGAATTAGTATAGAGTTTCTAGTTGTAATAGTAGTAGAAATTGTAAAAATAGTAATAGAAATAGTAGTAGAAATAGTAGTAGAAATAGCAGTAGAAATAGTAGTAGAAATAGTACTAGAAATAATAGTAGAAATAGTAGTAAATATAGTGTTAATAGTAGTATTAGTAGTGGTAATAGTGTAATAATAGTTGTAGAAGCATTAGTGGGAACCGTAGTACTTAAAGCAATAAAAGGATTATTCCGTAAGGTTAGTGATTTGCAGGGTATCACCTAGTCGAGCATTTTGTCTTGCAGCTTCTCAGTTGCAAATTATTTATGATAAAGTCTTACTTGAATTGTATTTTGTAGCTCTTTAGCCCAGCGCAGTTTATGTTGTTAACTGATATTTTTGCATGCCAGACGAAAATGTTGTGCGGTGTGTGTTGTGAGGTATGTGTTGTGTGTTGTGTGCAGTACCTGTGCGCATCTGTTATCCTGACAGCAGGCAGGTGGGATGAGGCAAGGCGAGTTGATGTGCAGCGAGTCCTGTCGCTGTCGCTGGCTGCCGCTCGCACGCTGGGGAGGTAATCGATCTCTTGTGGTTTATTTACATCCGTTATGGAAATTCGCCTTTTTGCCTTTGTTGTTGTTGTTGTTTTCGGTTCCTTTTGTTTTATGAATTGGCTTTGTAGTCCTTTCTTGCTATTTTTCTTCTTGTTGTTGCTGCTGAGCTTGGTGTATTGATGACAATTGCAGTTCAGCGTGCAGCTGGGTTCCGTTTACATCCGGTGCGCGCTTTTTAGTAGCAGATTTTTTCTTCCACTTTTATTAGTTTATATTGCAGCCGGCGGAAGTAAAACACATCGCATTGCTTTAATATTTATATCGATATTAGTTGACTGATAAACATACTCGTAGAAATAAAGACCTCTCATCAGTAGAGTGACTGCATTAAACCTATTTTTGTTCATTTTTTATTTTATATTTTATTTTAAATCGACCAAAATTAGATTTATTAAAACTTATATTAAGCAATAATAATATATTATTAATATTCGCAAGAAGTGAATTCTTTTATATTAAGTAGTCTTCACCTGTCCTTGCATTACCGTCTCCATTCACAATCTATACAATTTCACTAGCAAGACCAAATTATATGTTTGTTGCATGACTTCCATTAAAATATATACATGTGTATTTATAGGGGCCAGAAATTCACCTGTCCACACGGATTTCTAACTTTTAATACATAAATTAATGCTTTAAGCAAAACACAAAGCAATCCAAGACATTAAAAAGATAAAGACCTGCACACGCAGGTATACTCCAATTATTGGGATTCCACCTGCAGTTGAACATTCAAGAGCAACATATAATAATCCCATCAACATTTTTGGATACGCTTTGCAAATGAATTGTACCGCGGATGCGTTCAATAAGTAAGCGGCAAAGGCGACCAAAACTAAACCCAAGCTGACCAGAGCGGGAAACAGAATGGGAATGGGAATGGGAACGGGAACGGGCTTCAAAGCGTGGATAATAATAATGTGGAACCGAAAATGAGCTAAGATCGTTCGGGACTGACGACTGGCAACCGGCGAATGGTGACTGGCGACGACTTCGACTTCGACTGCAGTCTGTGAAGTTCTACATTTGCACCTGCAACGGTTGCTGCAGAAATTTTGATGAGCCGTGCGTGGCTTATAATTAAATTGAAGTTGTAGATACAATTTGATATCAGCGCCGTTGCGCTACATAAAACTTACATATGTAGGTATGTCTGTAAAAATTATATAATGGTTAAGCGCGAGTTTTGAATACGTTGCTTTGGCATTTACATTTCTCGAGAAGGTTGAATGTGAAAGGAAATAAAAAGGAGCCGCATACTCAAAACAAAAACTCGTAATACTTGAACAAACTGTAACAAACCGTACTAAATTACCTTTTTTTCACACAATACATAATGTGTGAAAGCATAAAATATATTAAAATGCCACATTTATAGCTATATCCAACGACGCTCAGCAGTTTTTAAGGTCTTGGATCTAACATTATATTCATTTAATTATTTTTACGACGACCAGATAAAGTTCTGTTGAATATAGTGAAGAAGAACTATGAAAGTTGTAGCTTATAATATATTATAGGTGAATGCTTAATACCTAAAAATATTAAATGAAAATTTGAAAACATAAACTAAGGCATTTTTTACAATTCAGTTTTTAGGCATAATCCTTAGAGCTATAACAACGAGCATTGATACGCGAACTCTTTTATTCTCTTAAGCCCACCCTACAAGCTGACCGGTCTCTCCAAACCTTGTCAAACAGCTCAGCAATTGAGCCGTTGCCATTTCTATTATAAAGTGCATTTGACAGCTTATTTCGTTGCCTTACATTTACATTGTTATTTGCAGCGGGGAAAAATGGAAATACTGAAAATTTAATGAGAACCTGCAAAAAATCAGAAAACCTACATACAAATATGTAAATGCTGTTGTCATTGTCGAATAAATCAAAATTCACACACAAGCTCTTGGCCCAGTCGCGATTGTATGCAAAAAAAAAACCCAAAATAAAATAAGAATAAAGAAAAATTACGCAGGTGGCCACAAACCAGCGGCTGCCCGTTTGTCCGCTCAACGTTTCAAGTGTTTGTCTTTGCATCCAGTTGGACAAATTTACATGCGCGCCTCGCACACAATGAGACAACGACAGCGGCAGGTAGGCATGGCTGGGCATTCCAGACTGGACACAGTGGACAATGGCCACACGTCGATATTTAAATAGTTTTTACATTTTCTTTCATATGTTTTTTTGCTTTTGTTGTTGGGCTGCCTTGAGCAGGCAAGGTACACATTTGGGCATTAAGCGAACTGGGTAAATATGTTTTAAATGAAAAAACTTGTGAAGGATGTTTCATCGTGTGATTTCCGTTTTTGTATTGGTCATTATCCTTTATGCGTATGTGTGACATTCGTCTGTACACAGCTGTGTGTCAGTATATGGGTGTCCCTTCTATTGTTACAAATATTTTAAATTAAAGTATGGGACCTTAAGCCCTGTGAGAGCTGTAAAAGTGAATCAATCAAGCACCTAGCAAAAATCCGCTACCCATCAATTCGGATGACATTTTTCGCTTAAATCCTTTGACAACTAAACACGTGCTGCGATCTGACAGATATACGCACTTAAGCACCTCCATTGATTGGCACAGTCAATTAAATTTTAAAACATTCAGGTGCATATCTAAAAACGAAAAATAAGTGATGAATGAATAATAAAACCGCTATATCCTACAAAAAAGACAAAGGTTTATATTGGGTATCACCAACATTCAAATGTATAATAATACATATTAATTAGCAGTATTTCATATGAGTCTAATACATAAGTAGAAGATTCTGTCCATCTAGTCCATCTATAATAAAATGTGGTAAGGCAACTAAATGGTAGGGAACTAACAAATGCATATCCAAAACGGAATGCAGTGGCCAACCCAACACCCCTGCTTCCGAAGTGCCGTTGTAATTGCAGGCTGAGTGCAATGCATTTGCATGCTGCTGAATATGCAAAGGACACTTCAATTTTCGCAGCATAAAACTAAAAGCGTAAAGCGTTCAAACAACTCAGCATCTAAACAGCGCCACCTGGTCACACCTGGGTGCTCGTTGTATGAGTGAACGAACGAACGCTCATTTGCATGCGATTGGCAGGAGTGCAAAGCGTGGGGGAATCAAAAGCGGAATCAAAGTGCAATACGAATCAGCATAGAAAAACAAAGACAACAACCAATTGACAGCAGATTTTTGTGTTACTCCATTTGGTGGATGCCAAACAGGGAACCGGGGGGAATGGGCTAATTAAAAGCACATCAAAAGCGCCAAATTTGCATAGCAAACGAAACGAAACGTAGCAAAAATTAAATAAAAATTGTTAGTTTCACATATTTTTTTGTAATTTTCTTTTCGGTTTTCATTCTGCCAATGCCAAAAAGTTTTTTGATGAGCACCCGTTGTTGCGTAGGGCAGGGCGGAAAGTGCCAGGGGACCTTATGGTGGCAACACGCCCAATAAATGTCAGCGAACAAAACTTTGTTGGCAAACTATTTTTATAATTAAACAAACGCAATCTGATTGCGATAAGTAGTAAAATGACTTACCAATTTCAAAAATATTTCTTCGACTTCCACCAAGCATGAATTACACAAATGTCAAATTTCCATATTGCTGGTAGCGGTTGTTGTTACTCTTAGAATTGCCAAAACATAAAAAGGCACGAACCAAAGGCATGTAGCAAATATCTTTCTACAGTTATAGCTAACAGTTTAACTAATGTTCATACAAAATCTATTTAATGCGCAATTTCACTTTGAAAATAAAAGTTGTAAAATTAGGCGAAGATAAAACTACTGTTATTAACAGAGTTGCCAGCCCATTGGAACAGTTAAGAAATGTAACCATGTATATAATACATCCATAAGGTTGATTAAAGTAAAGATTTGGGGAAGCTGCTACGTCAGTTGTGACGTCAGGAACCTTAATTTGAAATTTTTACAAGCATAATGATTCCGTAATTATTGAAAACCGTAAGGTGAATTAAACAGTCTATTAATTATATTATTATCTATTTAAAGGTACATGTGATTACTCTATTGTTTTGCTTGCGCTGGCTGCCGCTGCTGCTGCCGCCTTCGTCGCATGATGCTTTGCCACTGCTTCTTGGGCTTTGCTCAACTGAATATAGCCTTCATGAGCACGTGAACGCAGTTCGCTTTCGACGCTTTTGTTAACAGATTTGGAAATAACCGCCTTGATTTTCTGTGTTTCATTGAATTTGCCCTTCTTTGCCTGAATGGGTGCATCTGCAAGCAACAAAGAAATGTAAACATATGCAAACAACTTGTTGCCTTGTCCATTACTCACTTGATCTGCGTGTAAACGCTGCTTGTTTCTGCTGCTTTTTTTTGTTTTGAATCGCAGCAGGCAACTTCGCCTTTTTAAATTTACCTTGCGGCATTATTTGAGTGTAAAAGAATATTTTAGAATTTGTCAATTGCCTACTCAAATAGCACGTTTTTAGAATTGCTTGACAAACAGCTGTTCGATTAAGTGACCGTGATATTCAAAATATACCAAAAACGAAATATACCTACTTTCAGTCGTTTGACTGTTAACGCAAATATGATTTCCTGTTAAGTTGCACAGCTCCTCACAAAACCTTACTCCACACATGGCGTAAAATTCAAAATTATGCTATAATATCTATTAAATTAATTGAATGAACACAGATGGTTTGAATAATATAAATTTAATATTTGATTTCTTTAGCAAATTTACCGATAAGCTATCAACCGAGAACAGAGCGATTATTTGTTCAACGTATATTATTTGCCTGCTTAAGTAGAAAAACAAATTGTACAAATATGGAAATTATTGTTTTGATATTTGTTTTAACAGGAAATTATTTAACATTTAAAAGCATTGAATATTTGCAGTATTTGTTCGTGTAATTTTAAATGGGTTTCCTTTCTTGTACATATGTATATATTTATAAGTATAATTAATTATTTTGTTAATACACATAACTAAAATCTACAACGCGCTTGGGGGTTTAAACTCGTATTTGTATTTAATTTTGCCTTTTGTTTTTGCTCGCTTGGCGCGCGCTTTAACTCACTATGTGATTAATGCATTATTTTTTTTTATAAAAATAGTTTTACAAAACTTTTAATTATTAAATGTGTACGTGTATAAATGTATGTTTATATGTGTGTTTGTGGTATACATGTATTAATATATATTTTAAACAATTAACTCAATTTGCCGACAATGATGCCTGTTACAATTAAACCTATTATCACAGCAATCACTAACAGTATCAGTATCTTACGACGATGGCTATTACGACTGGCAGCCGCCTTCTGAAGATGGTTGCGCCCCTCCTCCACCATGGCAGCCGTGTGATCCACGTTGTTTTCAATAATATCTGAAAGTAGCACACCATTATATCTAGAATTGAAGGGGCAGAAATTCAATCTGTTATAGAACTTACCCACCTCCGCTCTTTGCTCTACTACCATAGTACTTAGTTTGTTCATAATGACATTAACATCAAGAATATCCGCCTCGATTTGTTCAACTTGGCGCTGACGCTCGACGAGCATATCATGCTGCCGCTCCAAGCCGGCCTGATCCTGACGCTGTTGTTCCAATAACTCCGTTCTGGCAGACATCACAGCCTCACGCTCTGCCTCTGCAGCCACTTGATAGCTTTGTCGCATAGCCTGCGAGATGCGCTTTTGTTGTATTGAATATTTATCAACAACGGTTTGAAACTCATTGGTGAGCTTTTCCAGCTGCAGCTTCTGCTGGCGATCGCCATGTCGAAAAAAGGTTTGTAAACGCTGCACATCCTGACTGGTGGTCTGGATCCGTGCATTGGTCTTTGTATTAATGTTGTGTATCTTTTCACGCAATGCGGACAAATCCTTGGACGTGCCAATCAGTTTCAGTTGCTTCTCAAGCTGTTTGGTGCTACTGGATACGGAATTGATGTTCTGGGCAATGTTATCGCTTAGCGACACAAACTCTGTAGGACTAAAGCCGGAGTTGCCACTGGAGGTTGCCGCAAAGCTTACCTCGGGCGTGGCACTCGATGTAGCGCCATAATCACGATGCGTACTGCTCGTAGGATTGTTCAATGCCTGCGACATGTTAACTGGTCACTCTTGCACACTCTTTTTGGGTCGGCTCACTCTAGCTGGGTCAAAGGTTCCACAATTTTCTGGTTTTTGTGGGTGTTGCGTGTATCGTACTCGATGGGTTCTATGACGCGACTGTCTGTGAATGTAAAGAGCTTAACTTCAGTTATGTACGAGCACGAATACCGCAACTATCTACAAACTAATGGGCTTCAGATTACACAAACAAACAAACTCAAACTGGAGCCAAACAAATGATTCACTTCAGCTCGCAGAGTTTATCAGCCGCGCTACCATATGACAAATATACAGGCAAATGCATATACATATATAATATGTGTAGTACATTTGTATGTGTATACGGGCATACACTCTTTGCTAATATTTTTACACACTTTCAGCCTATGCCTGTGGGTGACAGCAATTATATGGCTTCCAATTATTAGTGCAAGTTACCTAGGATTTACTTCAATGGGCAAGTTTATTTCCAGTTTCTTTTTAACTTATTCTTTCTTGCCCCAGTGCGCAAGCCTTTCACTGAATCAGCATGACCGCAAGTTTAATTTCACAATGTACTATTTTGCCTCCTACAATATACTTGAATATACAATTTCCTAATTTTCTAGATTGGTTACACTTTACTGAGCGCTAGTTTTTAAACGGTTTTGTTTTTGTTTTATTTCTCTCTAAAACTAGAGACCATCTTTGTATTACTCTTATTTTAAACTATTTGCATGTTCACTACAGTCATTGCATTTTTGACACAAAAAAAATCATTTTTGAAAAACGTTTCAATTGACGCGACATGTCTGTCGCCTTGCAGCCCATCACACGTATTAAGCAACACTAAACTGTGATAAGGAAAAGAAATTTGCGCGGGAAACTTATCCCTACTTCAACGGGTAGATATTCATATATTTTTTTTGTCAGACCTGCTTTCAGTTTGTGAGTGAACAAGTTGTTTAACAACAATGTAACAACCACGATATTTTAACATCCATCCATCGTATTTATTCTAAATATATGAGGAACGATAAGTTCATGAGTTATCGTTGATATGATTCCCATTCCAGTGAACAGTTGATCTTTACGGATTATGGGAATACCAATGCTAAAACACAGGCACATAGCTGAGCTAAAATAAAAATGTTTCAATTCCCGAACACTGCATTATAAAAAGACAACAAATACTTTTTCTTTACGTTGATTTGTAATTCCGTAGCTTTAACGTACAGAGTTATGCTAAAAAGTAAAAATCCTCATTATTCTCGTCCCCTAGCCTGGTATTATTTAGTGGGTCTTGGCGGCCAAACGCTTGTCGCGCTCTTCAGAGATGCTCAGCTTGACACCCTTGCCCTTAGGCAGCGAGATGTAGGGTTTGTTGCCCTTGCCAATGATGAACACGTTGGTCAAACGAGTGGCGAAGACATGACCCTGCGAATCCTTAATGTGCACAATATCGAAGGAGCCGGGGTGACGCTCACGGTTGACAACAGTGCCGACACGTCCCAAATTCCTGCCTCCGGTGATCATGCAGAGGTTGCCTGTAAATTAAATAAAATAAAATTAGTAACACATAACATGTTTGCGTTGTTTTTTAAATGTAATTGCACGTAAAAGTTACTGAATTTGCTAGTTATATGCATAATCAGAGACCGTCGTATCAAAAATTGCTTTTGGCTTTGTATTTGAACCACGTAACTTGAAGAAATCGTTTTGCGGTCTTCGAACCAGCCAAGATAATTTAGTTGATTGATTGAACCTACCCGAATCAAACTTGATGTAATCGGTGATCTTGCCGCTAGCAATGTCCACCTGCACGGTGTCGTTGGCGTGCACCAGAGGATCGGGATAACGGATTGTGCGACCATCGTGTGTCACCAGGAAAGGAACACCCTTGGCACCCAATTGTGTCTTGCGGACCTTGCACAGCTTGTACTGCAAAGTTAAAAAATGAATCGTTAGCCAATGTAGAATTGGTAATTTGCAAAATAACGTTTACATATAGTTTGTAAAAGTTTGTAATTGCACGTAAAAGTTACTGAAACGGCTAGTAAAGTGCACAGATCAGAGACCGTCGTATCAAAAATTGCTTTGGGCTTCATTTTGAACCATTTAACTGCATAACGCCAAGCGGTCTTCGATAAAGCCCTGAAATGCTTCCAACCACACAATAGAGTGTAGCTTACCTTGGCTTCCTCAGCGGAAATACGATGAATGGTGAAACGTCCCTTGACGTCATAGACCAGACGGAAGAACTCACCGGTCTTCTCAATGGTGATAACATCTGTCAAATCAATAATAAATATGATTATTACATCTTCATGAAGACTGGCCCTTAGCACATACCCATGAATCCAGCTGGGTAGGTGGGATCCGTGCGGACCTTTCCGTCAACCTTGATGAGACGCTGCATGACAATTTTGGTTACCTCAGCGCCATTCAGAGCGTACTTAAGACGATTTCTCAAGAAAATCAACAATGGCAGCGACTCGCGCAACTTGTGTGGACCGGTTGAGGGACGTGGGGCAAAGGCTCCACCCAATTTGTCCAACATCCATGCCTTGGGTGCGGCTAAACGCTTCAAATGCTTCTTGGGTCCACGAGCCTACAAAAATTATGGACGCCGCCAGTTTAAAATCGATTGCATTAAGTCCAAATTACCGATTGCAACAACAAACAAAAACTCGCAGCAATTTCTTGTAAACACTCGCACTTTCAGTTAAATGTTCACATATTCAACGATAGCATAGTTTGTCGCTTAGTTTTTATTACATTTCACTGGGTTTTTGTTTGTATTGCGCGTCGATGGCACCGTATTTTATTTCCATTTATATTTTCAGCCTTACCATCTCGTACGATACGTGAAAAAGGAAAGGAAGTTGGTGTGCTGTCAAACCATTTGACAGCTGCTTAAAGCGTTGCCACTTATGTCATTTATGTGTGACCAGACAAACGCAAAATAGTGTTGTTTAGCGTTTTGTATATCAGAGTTGTAAAAAGCGCGCGAATTATGCGTTTTAAAGTCAAAACACAAAACATTTTTTACATTTGTTTATTGTTTTTTTTTTTTATATATATATTATATAATTAATGCTCTCAAACGCACACAATTTTCGTTTAGACATTTTTAATTACAATCTGTAAAACCTACTTAGACATTAAACGGTAGTGTTCTAAGCAAACATTGTTGCCAATTAACTGCGGCAACAAGCATGTTATTACCAAACGTTTTGGTTTTCATAAATGTTTTTCACGTTTTTTTTTGTTTTTTGTTTAAAGCACATGTGCTTCTGTATTTGTATTTAATTTTTTTTGTGTTATTTTTGGGGAAATTTCTTGTTTTTGTACATAATACAAATTGCATTCATCATGCACAGATTTTTGTTTTTGTTTTGTTATAATAGTTGTCGACGCGCAATGAGACTTAACTGTATAAAATAAATTGTTAGAAGTATTAATTAATGTATGCAATTATGAATGTTACGTTAGTAATTAAATGGCTACACATGTCGGCCCGTCGTGTCCGTTTGTCAGCCAGTCCTTCAATGTATGTTTGTGTATGTGTGTGTCGTATGCATATCAAATTATGTATTTATGTATGTGTTTTTATGAGGGGTCTCGTTTATTCTCCTTTCTATTTTAGTCAGTTATTTATTGTAGCTGTTCTCAGTCCAACTTTTTCATGGATTTCAGGGCTCGCTCTCGCAACTGCTTCTCCAAATCCTCATTAATGCCAGGTCCGCCAGTTAGCATTAGCGGCAGTTTGCCATTTCGCTTACCCGCCGCCGATGCCGCCGCTGCCGTCGCTGAAATCTCATCATCATCATCGCTGCTGCCCTGTGAGCTGCTCTCTTGGCGATGCTTGTTGCCGCTGCTGCTCTTTCGCTTATGCTTCTTATGCTTTTTGCTCTTCTTGCTGTGCTTCTTATGTTTCTTGTGTTTCTTCTTCTTGGACGAAGAATCAGCCTCCGATGCGGAATCGCTCTCTGATGAGTCGGCCGCCTTTTTCGACTTCTTGCGTTTCTTTTTCGGCAGACGGTCTTCATCCGATTCGCTGCGAGATTTCTTATGACTACGCTTGCGACTACTGTCCAGGCTACGCTGCTTCTCCTCCGTTGGCACCTCAGCGCTGGACGTGCTGCGCTGCAGTTTCTTGTCCCCACCACGACGCTTATCCTTCTCACCAGCCTTGATGACAGCTGATTCCTCTTTACGTTTCGGCGCAGGTGGCGGCTTCTTCTTGTTGTGCCGTTCATCGCCGCTGCTGTCGTCGTCACTGTGCTCGCTGCTGCTGCTACTGCCTGAGCTGCGCGAAGGTTTGGCTTTGCCTGATCTGTTGGCCTCTGTCAATGATTTGGACTTTAAGCTTTTGCCGGCCGGCGCCGAGCGGCGGGTTTGCCCTCGTCGCTTCTTTTGCTGCTCCTCCTCGTCACTGTCATCGCTGTCGTCAGCGCTGCTATCGGAGCTGCTGCTTTGACTGTTGTCGCGGATCTTCTTTGGTGCCGCGGCGGCAATGGCGCTGCGCTCATGAGACTTAAGGAACGGCGATGGGGTACGCGACAGGCTGGCAAGACTGCGATGCACTGATTGGGATTTCGGCTGTGGCGGCTGCTGTGCCTGCTGAGCTTGTGGCGCCGGTTGAGACTCGAATTTGCGCACTGGCTGCGACGATGGCGGCGGCTGTGGTTCTTCGCGACAGAGATCAATGGTGTTGACAGACGGGCCAGCAAACTCAACGGAACGACGAACTGCAGCGGGCGGACTTGGACGCCTACGCTGTGGCGCCGCTGGTCGCGAGGTGGAACGACTGCGACTTCGATGGCTTCGGCTACGGCTACGAGTGCGACTGCGTTTCGCTTGACGTCCACTGGAGCGACTGCGACTACGACTACGTCGTCTGGGCATTGGACTGACGCTGCGCTGCTGTTGACGCCGATGCACTGGGCTTGCGCTGCCAGAACTTGAGCGTGCCGGCATGCGCTGTGGCTGCTGATTGCGAGGCCCACCCAATGGGGGCCGCTGCTCCACATGATGCTGATCCCAGCGATTAAAGTTACCCTGCGGCGAGCCACGGCGATCGAAGCGACGCCCTGGTGAGAATTGCTTGCGGAATTGTTGTCCCTGCTGTTGACCCCCTGGACCCGGCGACTGACGACGATCGCGCGAGAAACGCGGCTGCCCGCCACCTGGTGGCGACTGACGGCGATCAAAACGTCTGCCACCATTGGGACTGTTGTGTCTGGCCTGCCAGTGAATGCGTCCGCCCCCGCCACCTCGCTGATTAGGGCTGACACCGCGATGCTGCTGTTGCTGCCACATATTTCGATGATTACCACCGCCACCGCGTCCGCCTCGTCCACCACCGCCACCACGGAAATGCATTGGAGGCGAACGTCGACGGTTATTAAAGCTGTGAGAAAGATGAGAAAAACAAAGTAAGGAATGAGAAACGAGCCATGCAATTTATTTCGTATTGATAATTAAGAAATCAAGTTGTCATGCTTACCGCCTGGGTGATCTAGAGTAACGCATGGGTGATCTGGAGAGCATGCGAGAACGCGACCGTCGTCGCGAATTGGACCGCTGAAAACGCCCACCGCCACCACCATTGTCCTGACGCATAGGACTGCGGCCGCGTGGCGAGAAGCGTCTGCCATGCGGCGGCGGTCGTCGCCCACCGGCAGCGCCTCCAAATTGTCGGTCACGACCACCGCCACGCTCCATAGAGCTGGCGGAACCGTCACGATTGTTCCGATACTGTCGTTTGTTCTGAACGCTGTTCTTGTTGCGACGATGCTCAAAGTGCTGATCCTGTTGTCGTTCCGGAGACAAGGAGATGCTGCTGGCCCGCGAACGTGAGCTGCGACGCCGACGATTGCTGCGAACCGATGAGCGAGAGGAACTGCGCGAACGTGCCGCAGGCGAAGCTTTGCGGGATCTGTGAAAAGCAGAAATGTCAATATAATTATTTTTATAGGACGTACACAATTTTAGAAATTGATGTGTGCCAACTTCCATTGCGAAAAGCAAGTGTCAATATTCATCTTGGTACAGGGTATGGAACATTTAGGATATTGATGTATGTCAACTTCTATAATTACATTATCGATTATCGATAGCTAACCGTCAACAACAACAAAAATTCTCGATAGAGATGTGATTATACTAATAACTAATTCGATCACGATATAAAAAACATAAAACAGACAGTTATAAATTAGGGACGACTCTTGTAAACTTCTTTTGTCGGACATAAAACTAGCTTGTCCTTAAACAATTAAAAGATAACTACATATCAAATTTAAAAACATTAGATTTCATAGTATCTGAGACCTTATAAAGAGATTAAGACGAATAAACGAGGATACAATCTATGTATATGAAACAAGCTTCTTAAACTTCAAGCATGTTTTATCATTCTAGCTACAGTCAACTAAATTGCACTTTCAGTAAACTTAAGCATAAAGTATTTAATTTATTCGTAACTCAATATTAATATCCATTTATACCTTGAGCGACTGCGTGATGAGTGCGATCGGGAACGCGAGCGAGATTTGGCCTTTGATTTGGATTTGGATGCCGCGGCAGGAGGCGACTTCTGACCAGAGTGACGTCCATTTAAAGCCTTAGGAGCATCCGATGAGGCCGCACGTTGCGTGGAACGTGGTGAGCGCGAACGAGAACGCGAGCGCCGGCGACTGGAACGCCGTTCTCTGGAGCCAGCGCGTCCAGCTCCCGTTGAAGGCGCAGTAATGGCTGCATTTGCACCACCGGCTGAGCTTGGTGAGCCGGCACCACGTTTACGTAGACGTGCTGCAGCATTGGCAGCAGCTTCTCGCGCTGCACTATTAATGGGTGCTGCTGTGCTGCTACCATTGTTGGCCGAGGCTGCCGTTTTGGGAGCAGAGCGAGAGCGTGAACGTGTCTTGGATCTGTCGTGGCGCCGCTGTTTGTCTCGAGCACGCGAATGGGAACGTGAACGCGAACGGGATCGTGATAGATCGCGTTGACGCTGTTGTCGCTGCTTTTGCTCCTCTTCGCGCTTAAGTATCTCGTCTTTCTTTTGCTGTATAAATTCAGCGGGTATGCCGCTATCGCTTTCCTGGGCAGAGAGTAACAGGGCCCAAAGTTCACCCATAAATTGGCGCGCATTGCGTCCATTAAGGAAACCGGTCATATTAATTTGCATTTTCTTTGGGCAGGGATATTTTTCTTCTTCCAGCTGATTGTAGACGAATTCAACGACAACATCATCCTCGATGTGCAGAATATCGGTAATCTTTTTGCTTATCCAGGGACGCAACACATCCAATTTCACTTTGGACATATCCACGCGCTTGTTGAGGCAATCGCCGAACTTCATTTGCTTCATCAGCTTCTTTTCCTTGTCGCTGAAGCGCGTGTCCTGTTGCTGATTAGTGCCCTGCAAGATAAAACAAAATGTAACCTCATACTGAAGATCTGCAGGTCTTTTCGCAGTAATTGGGACAAATTAACTAATACATGCTCCACTTTCTGCCGCTCATTTAGGGCAAAACCAATTCACACGTACAGGGCACACGGAGGGATGAAGCCCCAAAATGCAGGCGAAGGGGTGCATAAAGAATGTGAAAAAATATGTATGTGGATATAAATCATAAGCAAAACAACAGAGCTGGTTATCATCGCAAAATAAAATGCACTCTCAATTTTTTTTTTTTTTTTTCATTTTTCGCCTCTCCTGTAGTGTGCGGTTCTGCAGCGCCGTTTATCGATTGTCCATCGGCCGCATTATGAGCAGCAATATCACCCCTCAACCCATAACGCGTAACAACGTACCGTGAACATCATTTTGAGATGGACGTAATTGCACTTTTTGGCGTTACGTGGTTTTAACTGGGCTGAAAATTTTGTGTTGTTTTTATTTCATGCCACAAATGCTCCGCGCGCTGGCTAATCAACAAAATGCAGCAATATTTAACTGTAACCCGGCACCACGCAACAAAATTGTCGTCTATACACACAACACACACACAAAACACTCGACGCGAGTGTGTGAGTGCGATGCGACTTTAGAACGCGCTCAAATTAGCTTTAAAACACCGGTGAAAATAAGCGCAATCACACAATGCCACTAGTTAGCAAGTTACAAAACTACACTTGCTACGTTTTTGCTAATTTATAACAGTGTTTTTTTAATTTTTCGCAAGAAATTTATGCGTGTAGCTAGAGCTGGCACGAAACAAACGATATACGGCAGCAACGTGACCGCATCTGAAATTTCAAAATATACTATTTTATATAAAAAAAACATACTAAAACATAATTAATCATTTTTTATGTATGACAATACCGAAAGTCATTTTTAAGCTGGATAGATTTGCAAAATGATTAAAAAAATACAACTTTAAAAAATGTGAAGGGGAAATTAAAATTAACAAGTGGCAGTAAATTGAATATAATATTTAACAACTATTTATTTTTCAGTATTTTTGTACCTAAAACAATATACCATAATTTATCGCAATGCAATAACCATATAATACGTATTATATTGTTAGTGACGACAGCCTAGCGAGAATATGATTGCTGTTGTGCCGGGGCATAAAGTCGATAATATCATTGACTAAGCGATGTTTTTTTTTTGCAGAAAACACGCCTACATAATGAAAAGTTATCGTATTCGATAACATTTTTGCATGTTTGATTACAAGGTGCATTGGCAGTAAATATTCATCTGTGAATTATTCTGTTTGAAACAATCCCATTAAAAGAAACCACAGAATTGAATTTATTTAAAATAATTTAATTCATTTAAAATTAGTACATACAAATAAGAATTTTCAACAAAAAGTGAAAAACTTTTTTTATAATTAATTTATTATATGTAAGTCTTAACTAATATTGTTTTGCCATGTGAACTGCGTGTTCTTGTATTCAAGTGTTTTTTACTATAAATCTAAAATTGGGCATTTCTGTTGTTATAGCTCGTTTTAAATGTAAATTAATTTAAATGCATTAATTTTAATTTTTAGCTTAATTTTAGCATTATTTTTCGAGCAAAATTCCATTTCATTTTTACAGGTAATAGGAAGAATCGTTGGGATTTACAATATAAAGTTACTTCATGTAGATTTTGTCAAAGAGAAACAAAATCGCCACAAAGTAACATTATTGCGCAAATCCCAACACGGAGAGGGAAAATTTCAAAAAGATTAAATAACATTTAAAATTTGATTTCGCTACAAAAAATAATTCCTCATGTAAGTAAATTTAGATGCTCCACTTAGCAAACTCGCTCAGTTCTTTTGGTTGCTGTTATTTTACCAGAGTGATCACACCGTTCGATCAACCTATGGTATCATATTGGGCTCTTGAGCGGCTCCCGTAGAGTACTTGGGCTTGCACACACAGCCACTCTCCACGAGCACATAATCCTGGCCAGTTAATGTTACTGGACCTAGCGGGATAACCAGAAACAGATACGGCACGTACGTCTGCGTGCATTCACCCCGTACTACATCACATTCGGATGATCTGTAATAAATTTGTAATTGATTATTTAATTGTTTAATGCAAAAAAATAAAGCTCATCTCAATATTATTAATGGTTAGTGTTGAATGAATTACTTTTCGGCCTAAAATTATGCAGTGCAATAAATTCAAAAAACTATTCTGGCAGCATTTAATCTACAATCTGGCATCACCAAACTTTCCAACTGAATTGAAGAGGCTCATGAGATACAAATGTATTTAAATGAATATAATTGAATACTATTTGCTACTTGGATACTTACTCGCACACCTCGAAGACCACCTGTTGCAGCAGATCAGGGAACTTTTGCACAATGGTCACGGGTTGACCAGAGGTTAAACTAACGCCGTACATGGGCGCCGTGGTATTGTAGCGAGTTTTGCACAGTCGCGCTGGAGTGTCGCTCTTGCATTGTTGTGCCGGCGAAGCGTTCTTTAGTGAACGACCTGGGGGAATGAATGGTTGGTCAATTGGAAGCAGTCAATCGATTGTCAATTGCGGCCACGTCACCATTAGCAATTGCGGCTGACCGACTTACCATAACGATTGCTTCCGATAGCCTCATTGTTCACCTCATCGTAGGCCCTCAACAATGCACTCGTGGTTATTGCTGGATCCAATGTGCTGGGCAATTTGCTTTGACGTCCACGTCGCGAATTTCCGTTCCAATTGGAGAATGTACGCGCAACAGCCGCACTGCAATAGATGGACAAGAAGACGCGTTAGAAAAGAAAGTTTTGCATTGTAACCAACGCCTAATGAGTCACACACACACATACACACCTGGGATATGGCGCATTATTTGGACCCAGGCAGTCTAGTGAATCTGTCAACGCATCACCGGACAAATATTTAAGACCACGCGCACCCGCACATTTACTGGCCGGCGCATCATCAGCGCTGCTGCTGCTGCTGCTGCTATAGCTGGGCCACAACGCCGCATTTGCGCATGTGAGGGCAATGCTGATGACGCAGAGTGCTGTTAGCTGCTGTCAGGACAAAAACAAATGAGGATGATTATTCAATATACTATATATACGAGGGTATGTAACATATTTATGTGCGTATAAGCTCGTATTATCAATATTGCTTGCAACCCAGCCAATATTCATAACGTGTAGCAAATTGTGCAGCGTCATGAGTCACACAGCAAAAAATAAAGCAATACTACTTTCTTATCTTTATGCATAATGAGCGTATTCAGATTTATGCTTGTAATTAGAAATACAAATAAGAGCGTTAACCGCTTTTAATGTAAAAAAAAGAAACGTGGTATTGTTGTCGGCAAATGCTGTAATATCAATAGTCATGAACTTCTAACAAGACTGTTGACTTATCTCTAAATAAAATAATAATGAACTTATCCACTTGGCTAATTGCACATGCTTGTTATAAGATCCATATGAAGACCTCACATTAAAATTCCAAAAGCTCAATAAAAAGTTTCTATTTTCTCAACGCGAAGACATACAGTGCTCGACTTGACCCGCTTTAAGTTTTTTGGATGCTAGGCAAATTAGAAGATCTCATAAATAACCACAGCAACATGACAGCAGCGGCTTTAGCTTTAACAACAAACCACAATCGCCCCCATAACCGTACGTGAAAGTAAAAACAAAAGAAGAAATTCCAATTGGCGCGGCTAAATCAGACATCATAGTAACAACATGAAAAATGTTAATACATTTTTCAACAACATGCAAAGTTGGCTTCTAATACGGTCTGAACTTTTTATTGCTACTTGTGGTTTTATATGGTTGCCGTAGGTTTTTTTTTGTTGTTTTTTTGGTATTTTCTTTCACTTTCTCTGTGCAGATTTTTGTTGATCAAGTGTTGGCCTGACCAAAAAAAAAAAAAAAGGCAAGAGGCCAGTGCCGAAAACCCGTTTGGATTGAATCAAATTGCAACAGCACATAATTTGCTTTTTATCCTAACACAAAAAAGATACAAAGAGAGATGCCCGCTGAGAAAACCGTGGCACGTATGTCATGCGAAAAAGATAATAAGCGCAAGTTTGACAGTCGCTATCGCCGACAGCTTGTAGCGTGCACTGGCCTCTTCACCATTTGATATTTATCAATAAAAAAAATAATTGCAACGCCAGTGCGAAAAGTTTTTCAATGATTGAAATATTTCTTTTATAATTTGTGTTACACATGCCCATTATTGCGGTCTGCGGTTGTCTTTGTATTACATTTCGTGCGTCGCGTCGGGACAACAAAACTTTCTTTTCAATTGCACATTTGACGAATGTTTGAAGTGGCAACCGGACTCATTATAGCCCATTGCGTGTCTGCTGTGGGAAGCAAACGAAAGCGAAATTCTATTATTTAATTCTTTTCACATTCATTGCAAGAAATTAATGAACTGGTTGCGACTGTTGTACCTTTTGTTGCTCAAGTCTCACAAACCACCGCCTGACAGTGCGACCGTCGCACAGGCTTGACAGTGTTGGGGCCACTCTCACCTGAACTCTAGTTGACTCTTTTGTCCAATTCTGGTAGAGTTGTCATTAAACGCGCCATTGTCAATGCCGGTTTAAACTTTCTGTTTTTTAGGCTTCCTAACAATTTCATTTAATACTCATCATAAACTGCAGAGACCGACCCTTCTCTAACTAAACGAATTCGACATTAAAGCGCACCACAAAGCCATTGCCATTTGAACTTGTCTAAAGCCCGTTTTCTGTTGTTTTTCTTTAATATATTTTTTTGTCACTCAATTCGATGTGAACGATTTCAATTGGTTGGTTGGATGCCTGGAAGGCGATTTGGGAATGAGAGCCTAATGAGGGGCTACTTTCTTAAGTAGCCGCTTGTCATCTGTGGGTTCATTGAAATTGTCGCGACAATGAGTGGACGGAAAAAAAATGCAAATAATTATCATAATTATGAAAAGCGCTTTTTGCTCATAATTGGGTTAGAAATTGTAAAATCATGCATTAATCAAAAAGCCATTGAAGGCCCTCACGGCGACAATTTTAACTTTTCGGACTAATGCACAGTCATTAAGAGACGGCGAAAGAGCGCTTACATAACAGCAGCAGCAACAACAAACATATGTAGAAAAAAACGGCGACAACGCACTGAATGTTATGTGTTGTTGTTTTTGCTGGTAACATAGTCGTAACAACAACAAATAAAAAGCAAGGTAGGCAAGTTAGAAAGAATAAGAATCACAACTACAGCAAAAGAAACAGCGAAACTGTCAAGATCACACATAGCACATACACGTACATACATATATATGTGTGTGAACACATGTATATACATACATACATATTCATCCATACTTACATACATGCATATGAACATATGTATGTTCGTAACATACATAAGGTGCCGTTATAACGAGGTTAACGACCTACATTCATCTTTCTCTGTCGCTCCCATGTCGCGCTCTTGGGTCTCGGTTAGCTTTTGGAAAAGCATAAACATTTAATAAACAATATTTAATTCTAATACAAAGCGCAAATTGGCCCAGACAATATGGGGCGGTGTGCTACGTTCTACGTGCAAGTGAAAATTGGTTTTGGAAAGCATGGCAAAGCAATGGGGCGATGACAGGCTATTGACAGCAAACATATAGCAAATAGCTAAGAACTGGTTTATTGATAAGCATTGCCCCAAACAGCCGGCACACTCAGTGAGCTCCACATTCTCAATGAATGTCAGTGATAATGCGTATTGATTGAAATAAATTGTTGATTGTTTGTTTGTATGACACAATTTTCAAGGCCTTTGTTGCGGCTGATGGATGAGTCAAACACATCTCGTGCAGGATCGAATGGAGATCACGTCAGTCATCAACCAGATGCTACACAACTTGTCATGCTTGTTTTACATTTGTCAATCGATTACGATGACGATAAATTAAATTCAACGCTGCAACGGCTGCATCATGAACAGTTTGATTAGCATTTCTTTGAATTTTAACGGCAATCGAGCCATTTCAGTTTTCCTGCAGCTGCCAAGACAACAACAAGACTCCACGCTTTGGCGTGATAACCCCAGGCGACAAAACTTTCAATGCTTTTTTCTCACTCGCCAGGTATGCAAAGCACGTTTTCTCAGACTCTGCGACCACAACACATGAGTTGCCGTTGTGGCTTAACTTGAGGCATAGTTAGACGCAGCTGTGCGACAGAGAAAGAGACAAAGACAAGTGCAATGGTTGTGGTTGCTTTTGCTATTGCTGGTTCTCTCATTGCCCTCTGCCTCCCACACGATGACAACAGCTTTCATTTTGGGCTACTTCGCATGCTGTGTGCGTGCTTTAGCCATTGTCCGGCAGTTGCTGGCGGGCGGGTTTGCGATCGTGCGTGGAAACGAGGTTAAGAGCAAATAAAACAAAAATTTCGCTGCCCCCAAGTAGAACCGAAATAATAACAATAATTAGCTACAGTTTCTGACACTTTTACTCATTACTCTCATTATTGGATAGCGAAAAAAAGGCTCAAAATTTCACTGAGCTGTTCGAAACAAAAAACAAAAAAAAAAAAGAATGCATAATTATGGCAGAGGCAAACGCAGCTTCATCCATCAATTACGGGCTCACTCAGCAAGTACTGTTAGTTCTTGGCGCTACATTAAATAAAACAATTAACACAAATTTATGACACTTTTCTGAGGTGGCATCATCATAAACAATTTTTTTTATTATCGTTTTGCCTATTTCTAACTATTTTACACCAGCAAAAACGGCAATGGCAACATTTTGACCTAGAATCTGAGCAGTTCTTTGTTTTACAGTTTTTAATTCCGCTTTTATGCCGTTTTGCAAAAATTCAAATTGTTTTTAAGGTTGGGTTCTTCTTCGTCACAGTCAAGACGGATGGATAACAACAACAAAGATCAGGGGGCATGAAGCTGGCCACGCATGAATGAGATTGCCACGCTCAGACTGAGTTTGCATTTGTGTGCGTGAGGGCTTCGTTTTTGTGCGTGTGCGTGTGTGTGTGTGTGTGCCTGAAAAGACCGGCTTCAAATACTACCATGAGAAGAAGAAGAAGAGCAGTCACAGCAACAACAACCATCACGGGACACCATAAAAATCAAAGTATGAATATGTTTAGCCTACTTTTTATAAACATTTTTATTTGTCTTTGGGCCAACTGCTCACGGGCCTTTGCATCAGTCTGGGAATTCGTTTTGAATCATCATCATCATTTTCATAGCTACTGGACACAAGCACCTATTAAATCTCTACCCTATTCGTCGAAGGGCAGGCAAGGCAAGAGAATGACAGCAGCACATGCGAATAAAATTGGTCAAACGTTTCCAGATTGAGATCATCAAATTAGTTCAAAGCTATTAAGGCAAACAGCTATTATAAAATCAGGTGTAAGATAAATTCTATTCTCACTTTGTATATGCAAATGATGTGTTTATCATTACATCTAATAAGAATGGATTTATAATTAAAGACGTTTTTGAATGCTAATATTATTGTGGATCAATCTAAACGGCAGTTTCTCTTTGGAAGTTTGTTCACACCAAAGAATTTCTTTTAATATAAAGAACAATACAAAGCAACCTAATATTGATACAGCAGAGGGCCTTTGCATCCATTGCTCTAAATCTAGCTGCCTTATACTTTGCAATTACAGGGAAACTTGTAAGATTGTATAAATTAATTTCACTTGCAATATCTTCTTATAGTATAACTCTATCACACCCACAATTGGCAATTTCTAAATTCTATTAAAGGAAAACCCATAAATGACGGCTGAATACGTGACACGACTGACAAAAAAGCGCCTAGTAAAAGTTATTTGAGCAAAGCAAATTCATTAAAAATTCGTTAAGGCTGTGGACTCTCAGCAGAGTGTGGCTCACAGCAGGCAAAAAGAAAGTCAAAGAAAGGTGCTAATTTCAGCAAGTGATTGGCTTTGTGTAGCAGAAATGGGTCGTCGTTGGCTATGACAGCAGCCAAGTAAAAATTCCTGAAGAATCAGCAATCCGGCAAGAGCATGGAGGAATCCGAAGCCTAGCAGCCAAGCCCAAATATCGCTTAATCTTCAATGAAGACCACCAAGGTGTTGGTGTTGTGGTGTCTCTCTTGGCTGCTGGTGCTGGTGCTGGTGGGTTGGGCCAGCCTGGCTGCAACTGCAACAATGTACGTATGTATACATATACATATGTACTCTGCTCGTACATATAGAGTTTAATGGTATACTGATACTGGTTTGCAGCGAGCGTCAAAAGGAGTACAGACACGACGGCGATGAGTGAGAACAATGCCAAGTTCAATGCAAAGAGACAAGAGAGTGCAGCCTGAGAGCAGACTTGAGTTGCGCCGAAGCTTCCTTGTGGGCGCTTTATTGGCTTTATACCCTGTACTTTGCAAAAAGCAACAGGCAATCAGTACTGCCATGATATTACACTTTTTACAGTTTTTAATGCATATTCTCTGTTGCTTCTATTTTTGGCATAAGGACTTTTTACAGGGCATCTGTCAGTCGAGTAATCATGCCTAGACTCTTATTTTATTTTTTGGTTTATTGGGGTCACTTACTTTGACAGAACTTCTACTTAAGCACCGGTATTCCATTTTTAAACTGTGTGTTGGTGTTGAAGTTGTGGTTGTGGTTGGTTTGTTTATTGGTTTGCTGTACTTTGAGGGAGCAGTCAGCAACGTTTATGTTTAACGTTTTTTTTTCTTTTATGTATACAAATTTAATTTGCTTTCTTCACAACACTTTGGCTTGAAACACGTAACTGAGACAGCGACGACACACACACACTAGGCGCAAAGGGGACAGCACAAAAGAATCTCAATTTCACGACGTCTTGGTCTCAGTCTTTGGAGGAGTTAAACAACGCGGCCAAATAACAAAACTGGCTAAACAACCAAAAAACCAAACCGTACAGCTCGAGCGCTCACCTTGGACTGACGTGCACAGGTAACGTTTACCATTCCTTAAGCACTCGGCAGCTGTGGCTGCCACTGGCACTGCCACTGCCACTGCCACAGTCATTGTGGCTGCGGCTGCGACTGCGCAGCTACAGCGACGCATTGCTCGTAACCTGTTGCCGCCGCTGTTGTTGACTGTGGAATTGGAATTGGTCTGGTCTTGGTCTCGCTCTTGGTATTGCCATTGGCCACGGTCTGGGCCAAGGCGGACGCATATGTGTTAGCCGCATAAAACTGCATCAAAAGCAAGTGATGGGTTTGCGTCGAGACAAAATAAAAAACCTCAAATAACGCACAATACATATAGTACCAGTACTGACACAAACATCGTGTAATACCTTAAATACACCTTAAACGATTTCATAGTTGTTTAAGATTTCTCACCTGTCAATTGTCAGTCAGCAAAGGTCTTCCAAAGAATATGTGCACAGAAGTTTTCACAGAGTATCGAATTCAAAATGATTTTAGAAATAATTTCTCAAAATTCCCAATATGACACATGTACATATGTATTTATTTAATATGTAATGTTAATCATGTGCTATAAATTCTAACCAATTATCCACAGCCTTTAGTAAATTAAATGAGACTATAGTTTATATAAGTAATAATTTAAGATCAAAATCTCAATTGAAATTTTTTCAATTAAAAAATAAAGTAAGCAACTTTCGTTTACATATTTGTATATTGCTATAGACTTTTGAATTCAATTTATTGATTCTCTACCCAATTAAATAATTACTTTAATTCTCATTTTAAAACAACATAGTAGGTATTATAAAAAGTGTCATATGTATATATGAGAAGACTTACCTGTCAGTCATATTCCCATTGGTTTAATAGAAGCCGCTATACGGCTTGGCAGCAATTCAAGCCGCAGCAGAACCCAATTATGCAAATAATCATGACGAGCAATAAGAAAAGCAAGCAAACAATACCACAAATAACTAGAGGTATGTAAATTTCTGCAATAAAATGTAGTATATGCATAAGTAAATTTGAAAATCCAAAAGGCGTTTTATAACTGCAATAATTTGAGATCTGTATGCAATGTTAAAACTTAGTATGCGGTTGAGTAAAACTTGTGTTCTTAAACAAAATGTATAAACTCGATCTAATTTCGAATACTGAAAATATCTATAAATTTTTGTTAGCAGGATGCAAAATAACACATACAACGCAACAACTAAGAAACCAGGAAGTGGATTTCAAAGAAGCCTATTCATAATTATAGGACTAGTTATGCTTGTATTCTTTTTGTGCTGTTGTTGTCTTTTACTAATACTGTGCAGCCCTTTTCTCGGTTTAATGAGTTGTTTCGGAATATGCTGCGATGCTGGTGATGAAGAGTTAGAGTAATCAATCGAACAATACCTTGTACATTTCACTCAAACCATTGACCAAAAAAAAAATATTTGTTCTTACATTCAAGTCGTATAATAATTTTAAAATTGTTAAAAAAAATACTGTGTTGCTTAAAATAAAAAATAAAAAAAAGACACATTCCGTAAGATGAAATTAAAATATATGTAGAATGTATGTATGTATATTTACATATATCCAGCGGCGTCTAGAAGTGGCAATGGCAAATAATAAATATTATATAATCCAAGGAGTCGTAATAATAATATTTTGTGCCTTTTTTTTTGTTTTGTAGTGATTTTAAGATTGTTTTATAAACTATGAATTCATATACCAAAACATAAAGCATAATCTGTCAAAAGAAATACTTGCATAGTATGCTTTCCATGCTTTCGATTAATGTTATATTCCTAGTTTTCACCAGCATATTGTATGCATATGTGTACATAATATAATATGTTTGTATTTGTTTGTACGTTTTTATGTATGTACATACATATGTATGTATGCACATAAAAACGAAAGCATTGCGAAATGGCTGAGCCATGGACTGCAGTTAATTGAATTACAATTAATGATATTGCATAACATCATATTCTATAAATATATGTAGGTACGTTTATATTAAAGGCGCTTTTCATTTTGGGAAAGTTGCTTTTGCCCATGACAAGATACTATATTAGTTTCAATTTGTGATGGTTATTATCAAAAGATGGAAGAAAAAATAAAGCACAAATACACTCGTTTACTAATGCATACGCACACACACATACTCAGTTACAAAACTTTCAAAGTTGTTGTTGTGTTAACTTTTCTCTTTGGTTAATGCAAGAAATTTGAAGTCAATTGTCGTCGCGGCCGTGCAGAAAAAGTCTTTCCACTGTATGCGAGTAGGTAAAATTAATAGTAACAATTGAAACAAATGTCGCACTTGCGATGCGCAACAATAAAGACCGTTACATTTGTTGTTGCACTCTGTTCACGCAGGTGTCATCGACGTTTATCACCGCCGCACTGTGGGCCAAAAATGTTAATCGGTACACAGCATTGTCGCCGTTATCGATTTTTAATTCAAATCGAATAATTTGAAAATTAACTAATAGATTATGAGCTCAATTGATAGCGTTATTCCATGATAAAAAAAATCTATGAAATACAAATATATAGAAAATTCTGAATATTTATTGTTTGATGAAATTGCCTACTGTGCGTCGGCAGATGTTTGGTCACCGTTTTCAGCGAAAGTAACTGGACAAGTTCCAATGCCAATTGTGCGGTACTTTTATTTTTGTGCTTAACAACTATGTATATGTACATTAACTGTCGTAATACTTGGATTGCCAAAAGAAATGAAAACTCAAACATTGCGCATAGAATTTGATATTCAGAGAAAGTAATAACCCATGAATGCCGAACAACAACACTTATTGCTATCATACACAGTTTGCCTTGAAGTTAGAGCATGACAAAATTCTTTAGTCTAAAAATGTTTTGAAATTCACGTAGAGCATAAAATTTCGTTGCAGTTTTTGAATACGTTTGGTTGATGTTCGTTTTGCGCGCCCTCAATGCATGTTGCTTTAGCGTTATCGATTACAACACAATACAACCGTGCGTACACAAACAACTGACCAACACTGCTGACAGTGACCGTGTGTGTGTGTGTGAGAGATTGAAGACAATGGCTGCGGCTGCGGACGGTGTTGTTCCTACCCTTGCAAGTAAATATAAAGTGAATATATGCAATATATTTCATTGAACATGATAGTTAAATGCATTAGCTCCATCAACGATTTGTTTGCGACAGTTTGGCACCTTGTCAATGCATATCAATCACATTTTTTGTCAGACGTCCCTAACCGCGTGTATGTGTTGGTAACTAATTTTTTTTCTCTATTTGCAGTTCGCTCTAGCGTGGCTGTTGAGCTGTGGTCGTCAGCTGGTGCAAAACAGCCATTCGAACACAAGCCCAATTTGCCGCGAGAGGAGACGAAAAATTCACGTTCGATCTGCTTCAGTCCGGATGGACGTTACTTTGCTTACTCGAATGGCGCTGAGGTGAAGGTGCTGCATGTGCCCACTTCCAACACTGGCGACGTCGATTGGCCAGTACAGTGTAGTCTGCCGCGTCCAAAGGCCTTCTATCTCAAGTTCTCACCGCGTGGCAATTATCTGTGCACCTGGGAACACTATGCCATAACCAAGGATCGTCCTGAGGGTGCTGCCAATTTGCTTGTTTATGACGTTGCATCTGGCAACGAAGTCTTCGCCATAGTACAAAAGAATCAAACGGATTGGCAGCCATCTTGGTCATCGGATGAATCTATCTTTGCTTTGGTTGTAGGCGGCGAAGCGCTGTTCTATGATCTGACTGCTGGTCCAGATGTGGGCTTTGCAACCACATCGCGCAAGATTGGCGGCAGTCGTGGCGGTATGTTATCTCTCGGTCCAGGTAATAGTCCACCGTTCTTGGCCTTTTATACGCCTGGCGCCAAGGGCGCACCTTCCATGTGTAAGCTCTACAAGTATCCGGCTCTGGGGCAAAACCAATCAGTGGCCTGTAAAAGCTTCTTTCAAGCGGATCGCGTAGAGATGCTATGGAACAAGCGCGGCAGTGGACTTTTGCTACTAACAAGCACAGAAGTGGACAAAAGCGGTGCTTCCTACTATGGCAATCAGGCTGTGCACTTTATGGCCACTAAGGGAGACACGTGCTCTGTTCCATTATCCAAGGAGGGGCCTGTGCATTGTGTCAAATGGAGCCCCAAAGCGAATGAATTCGTAGTCGTCTATGGTTTTATGCCTTCGAAAGCGGCATTGTATAATCTCAAGTGTGACGTTATCTTTGACTTTGGGGAGGGACCCCGCAACTGTGCCTATTTTAATCCATTTGGTAACCTCATTGTGCTTGGCGGATTTGGTAATCTTCCTGGCGCAGTCGAGGTATGGGATGTTAGCAAACGCGAGAGGATTGCTAATCTTAAGTGCGCAGATACCACGCATTTTGAATGGCATCCAAATGGCGAGTGGTTTGTCACTGCCACAACCGCTCCTCGGCTGCGAATTAGCAATGGGTATGTAGTGTTAAAAGACAGAATAATTAAGAATAACTATTTGATATATTCCAATTTCAGCTTTAAGGTCTATCATTACTCGGGAGCATTGTTACATGAGACATTGTGGCCGCAAGGACAGGAGTTATTGGGCATTGAATGGCAGGCATTTGCGGACAATACATTTGCCGAGCCAAAAATAACCAAGGCCAAGCATGAGGGCATCAAATCGAGCCAACCAGAAGCCAGCAAGAAGGCTTACACACCCCCCCATCTGCGTTTGCTAAAGGAGGGCAAAAATCCGGAAAAGTATTTGCCGCAGCCCACGGTGCCGGGTCTTCCAGCAGCAGCACCAGGTAATAGCAGCAGGAAATTTTGGCATAGACAATATGACTTGGATAATCCAATAATGCGGCGAAGCCAGGGCCAGGGCGAGCAGCAACAGGGTCAGGGTCAGCTAGTAACAAGCGTGATCAACAGCAGCTCAAGTGCCAGCTCAACGCGACCCAATCGACGCTATCGACCCTACCATCATAAACGCTACTAAATTATACAGATTCGTCATTCCATTCCACTCATACAAAACCCCAAATGCATTGTGTAGGATTTTAGAGCACGTGGCTGTAAGTAAACAAGTACATTGCTTACATTTCTTTGGTTACTTAGGAAATATATTGGAGGTCATTTCCGTGGATTGTCAAAGAGATAACTTACTGCCTTGAAATGTTGTTTTATATTTTATTATCTGACTCGACGATACACAAAATGAAAATGTTAGAAATGATAACAAAATTGTTTAAATTGATTTAGAATATTTGTAATTTTGTATAGATCGTTCAGGTGGTATCTTAAATTTGATTAGTGCAGAGGGGAATTTAATCTTATTTTACATCTGCAAAAAGGCACCATATTTTTTTTATTCATTAGGTACTAAATAAGTAATATCATGGCTATTATTATTTTTTTCTTTTTGCTTACAGGTTTGGGTGCAAATAAGAATAGAAAGAAAAATAACAACAACAGCAACAGAGCGAGGGGCAATAATAACATCAATAACACCAGCAAGCGTGAAGCTGGCGACCTAACACCGCCTGATGCTGCTGCAGCTACGACAGCTCCAACTGAAAGTCTGGAGCAGCAGCAGCAGCTAGCAAACAACCTTGGTGAATCGCCGCGTAGACCGATGCTCAATCAACGCCCGCCGCCAAGACATCAGCAGAAGCATCATCATCAGCAACAACAACAACAACTGGAGCATTCTGTTGAATTAGGCACACCACGTAATCATGCCAATGGCAATGTTGCATACAACAACAGCAGCACAAGTGGTAGCAATAACAATAGCGACAAGGATCGCAAGATACGTACTGTTGCTAAGAAGTTGTCAGATATCAAGAAGCTCAAGTCACGTCAGTCTCAAGGCGAAACCCTGGAATTAAACCAGTTGAACAAAATTGAAATGGAGGCCAGATATTTAGAAGAGCTCAAGGCGCTCAAATTGTCCGCCTAATAGACATGCCATCAACTGTTAAATGTGTGATACAACAAAAATAGCGAGTTTACTTCATCAAGATTATGAAACACTTATGAGTTGGTTACTTCTGGACCCCATCCCAATTGTGTACTTTCGAACTTCCCGTATATTAATTGCTTACAAGCATGAAATGTTAGAGCTGTTTTCTTTACGTGCGCAAATTTTTCAAAGGTTTAAAAAAACATTTTTCTACTATTGTGATTTTTATAATATATTTTGGCAACCACAATAATAAACTCATTCATGTACCAAATTGTGCTACACAGTAAAATAATAAAAATAAATAATTTCAAACAAATATTTTATGTTTCCCAATTGGATTTCTTTTTGACAAATTCCTCTCGTCCACCCTCCTTTACAGCAACATAGTAACCCAGATCTTCATACTTCATACGCATATAAGCAATATAACCAAATACACCTGCAAGAGCCGTCAATCCTATGCCCATTATAATTTTGTTCTATAAAATACATTTTACATTACAGTTTTATATTTTTAAATTTATAAATGCACAATTTATGCGTACCGGTTTCGTATAAAGTTCAAAGTTGATGAGTCTAAAAACACTAGTACTCCGCATAGAGCGTATGCCTTCACCAGGATTCGGTGCCTTTTTTTCGCTCATTTTTGCATAAATTAACGATTGCCAGTTTAATCTTTAACAAAAAGTTGCACAATTTTAGTAAACAAATGGCATGTGTTTGTAATATCGATAACAGTGTTTACCACAAAGTGTGACCAAACTTTATTTATTTTTTTTAATTTTGCTTCAAATGGAAACTTTCTAATTTTAAAAATTCTAAAGTGGAAAACATAAAATTAGTTGTTCATTAAATGTGCTATTCACTATGCTCACCTTCCAAAAATTAATAATTATGTATATGGTCTCTCAAAATTATTTTTCCGTTGTTACTTATGTCTCCCAGTTGGAAGTCTTTTTAACAAACTCTTGGCTCCCATCTTCTTTAAAAGCCACATAATAACCAAGGCGTTCGTACTTATGGCGCACATAAGTGTTGTAGCCAAGAAAGCCAGCTGCTGCAGCTACAGTCAAACCCAGTATAACTTTATTCTACAACATATTATAGTATTATAATTTGTGAAAACATTTTTAGTTTATATTCCTACCTGTGTTGTATTAAGTTCTGCCTGAATCCGTTTAAAAATGTTGACACCGCGCATGGATGTTGCACCTATATTGTAATTTTGAGCTTTTTTGTCTCCCATATTTCTTCAATTGAATTTTATAATATTGTTGATATACTAAAACATTAAATATGAAAATGTGACGTAAATTTCGTAAGTAACAAACATGCTCTTCAACCGAAACCTAATTAGATAGCGATGCTATTTTACAAATAAACATCTAGTTTTTTCAAAAATTGTTGTGGTTTCCGATTGATAATGTATCGATTAATTTGTTGCCAACAGCGCGCTTAAGTTTATGTGCAATATAAATACATATCACTAACCATACAATACGTTCGTGGGCAGCATCGCAATAAAATAGTGTGGCCGAATAGGCTCTCATGAAAAGCCCAGTCTATCTCTTATATGGTTAGTGTACATATGTACTTACTTACATACGAACTCTCTTTAATTTAGCCTCTCTTCTGGTCGAAATAGTTTTAAGAAAAGTTGTTTTCATAATTTTTGCACTTAACTTGAAATTTAATAAATTGTACATAAACCTTTACGTACATATTTATAATTAAAAGTATTGTTACTATGCAATTGTCTCACTATTTGTCTTTTGTGTAACACAAAAACATAAATTTACAAAATATGTCACGAAATTAAAGAATTTACATTAAATGATGCGATGTTGGTTATGTACAAGAACTAGTGCGAAGCCTGTCGATTTACTCAAACTCAAACTGGTAGCCCCGATCCACAAAGCTGAGACCCCTTTCTGAGCTAACAGGAAATTCATCCATGAACATAATATAATCCTTGTAATCTGGTGAATTCTTAAGATCCTGCAAAGGACAAATATAAAGTAATATTTAAAAATAATATATAGTTGGTACATGAACGTACCTTTAAATCAACATAATCCTCAAATCCACATAAAACATAATATAGAAGTAGTGGTCGCGTATTCACTAATCCTGTGCGTTGTTTATTTGTCTCTCGTTGTTTCAAAATGTTGAGTGCACGATCTAAAAACTTTGGAGTCAGCTCCCGACAGTAAGAGACATCGAGATGATGTAGATGTGGGCACAACTCGATGAACTTGACCAGCATGTCATCGCACAAACAAGTCCAGTTCCGAAGGCAGAGCATCTGTAGATTCGTCATGCATGTATAGCGTTCTAGAAAGTCAACTGGATGTGTCCAGCTGCAAATTGCTAGGCGCTGAAGTTTTTTATGCGTCCATATGGGCAAGTCAGCATCCCATCCCGGTTCCAGGGGCATGTAATATCCATCAACAGCAAATCCTATAATATCAGGTGCCTTGCGCTCCATTATTTCATAAAATTCACGAACTTCACGAATTTTGTGATCGAAGGTATCCACACTAGCCAAAGGTGGTATAGACCACTCAGTGTCCAATAGCACCACCAACTGTTTTAGCGCTGGTAGTTTTAAAACATCTGGTAAAACCGATTTAAAGGTCGCCAAATTAAGCTTTAAAATGCTGAGATTCTGAAGGTAGTCCACACAGTTATTGAGACGTAGCTTGCTTATAACATCGTACATGCGTATGTCCAGCACTTTTAAATTAAGTAGTTGACTGTTTGAAATAGGAATACGTATACATAAATAAAGCATTAATTAATATAATATATTATTGAGTCACCTGCAAATTTCATCCAGATATTCCTGTTGCAGTTCATATGCCTTGTGTTGATCCTCGTACAGATGCAGCTCTTGTAAATGTCGAAAATACGAGAGGTAACGCCCTTGAATGGGGGTGGTAAGACGTAGTCGCAGTAAGTTTGGCATCATTTTAGCCATTTTAAATATGCTTCTATCTGATGGATAACAGTCCATATCTTCTGGATCGTAATAGAAGCTTGTAACATTGGGCAACACATAAATCTGCATTTCATCTAAATCTCGCAGCAATGTGCATAAGCAGCTGGAAACATTCATGTGCTTTATAAACGGACGCATTTGTTTTATGAAATAACACAAGTCCTCATAATTGGGCAGCAGTTCGCGCCACTTTTCCATGTCGAGCTGATCGTATGCATGAGTGCTGCGCCAACGGTTTAAACAGATCCATTGAAACCGTTGACATACTTTGGCAAAGGCAACTTCGCTGCGCAGATCCTGCAGACGCTCAAATATGCATTCTAAACAATCATTGTTTAATCTAAATATGTCGGCCGTTTGTTCATTTGGCGTTGAAGGTGTAGCAAGTGCATTTGTCGGCTCATCAGCCATGGCAGATGAAAACTATAAGACATTAATGGGTGAAGTATCGGTAGATTTAATTTGAACATCAGCACATACCTATAAAAGCCTTTATCTGCAATTTGAGGATTATAGCAGAATGTGAGTTACTGCTTTGTTGTTTTATTTTACGATGAAACAAAAATTTATAAAAATTCGCCTCATAACAAACAAAAAATTTACGACAGCTGTTTAATGATAGTGTTGTAAAATTGGGCTTAACAATAGTGTTACATTTATCGAACAATTATTTTCTTAGCTTTTACATAACTAATTAAAGCGGAAAACCCAAAAATGTGCAGCTTTATATATATTAAGCATTTGTATCATATTATTTTAATGAAATGAAAACTTATCGAACTGGTTATTCTATCGAATTGGTCTTATAGTAAAAGACGGCGTATTCGATAACATATTGCAGCACTTTTAAGTGCCATTCACATGACTGCGATAAGGTATCGAAATTATCGAAATAACACGTGTGTGTGCGTTGCCGAAATTCATTCCCTTTTCTGTGACTGCAACCGATGTTCGTTGCAAATTTTTTGTTGTAGAAATTAAAAAATAAATAATAAACTGAAGAAGTGAATAAATATGGCAGAATTGCAAAAATTAACCGATGCCATAGTGCATGAATATCTGAAAACTAAGGACAAAAATCTAGCTCGCGTCTTCGAGCAGAAAGCTAAAGCGGTAAGTTTATGTGCAATATTTTGTTGAACTTTTTTTTGACTGCAGTCTGTTTTGTGTACATGCAAGTATGTACGTATATGTTCAGAAATGTACGTAGATATCTGTAAGTACATGTACATATGTACATACACTGTATGTGCGTATCGGTAAAGTGTGGGCAGCCACATGTAGTAAAGTTGTTCCGATTTGAATGCCTCACGTCAAAAACACGTGTTTTCATTAACCAATAACTTATTATTTTTTTTTTCAATTTTATATTCATAGCCAACCCCGGGCAAAAACACTCCAAAGCTAACAGAGATCTTGGCTTTCTACCAGAAAAAAAATGATAAAAAGATTCCTCCAGTAAAGAGTGCGGGAACTGAAAGCGACAGTGATGACAGTGACGATTCTGAACAAGCACAGCCCCAGGCAACGAAGAAAGCACCAGCGGTGACGAATGGCAATGCAGCCAAAAAGGCCAGCTCTTCTAGCAGTGAAGAGAGTGACTCTGAAGACGCACAGCCCGCCAAAAAGTCGCCAGTGAAGGCGGCAGCACCAAAAAAGGCTGCTTCCAGTAGCGAGGACAGTTCAAGCGAAGAAGAAACAGCTAAGCCAGTTGTTAAGCCAGCTGCTAAGCCAGCTGCAAAACCAGCTGATTCCAGTAGTGAGGATAGCAGTTCTGAAGAAGAGGGTCAGCAGTCGAAGCCTGCAGTTGTTGCAACAAAATCTTTAGCAAAGGCGGCTCCCGCCAAGAAAGCAGCTGAGTCGTCCAGCAGTGAGGACTCTTCCGATGAAGAGGAAACTGCTAAGAAGGTAGCTCCAATTAAGGCAGCTGCTAAGCCCACACCAGCTAAGAAAGCATCTAGCAGTGAGGACAGTTCCAGCGAAGAAGAGCCAGCTAAGAAAGCGCCAGCAGTGGCTGCCAAGCCAACACAAAAAGCAGCTCCAAAAGCCGCATCTAGCAGTAGTGATGATGATAGTGAATCTGAGGAGGAACAGAAAAAGCCAGCAGCCAAGGCAGCAACAAAAGGACCTGCTAAGGCAACTCCAGCCAAGAAGGCTGACTCTAGCAGCGAAGACTCTTCTGATGAAGACGAACCACCCAAAAAAGCGACTCCTGCTAAGCCGGTTGCTGCCAAGAAAGCAGCATCGAGCTCTTCTGACTCATCATCTGATGAAGAAGAAGCACCCAAAAAAGCACCTGTCAAGCCAGCAGCTGCTCCAGCAAAGAAACCAGCTGCTAAAGATGAATCTGAGGATTCCTCGGAGGATAGTGATGATTCCGCTGACGAAAAACCAGCTGTCAAACCGGCTGTAAAGAAAGCAGCAGCGCCAACCGCCGCCAAAAAAGCTGACAGTAGTTCAGACAGCAGCTCGTCCGCTGAGGATGAGCCTCCAGCCAAGAAGAAACCAGTAGCAGCAAAGAAGGAAGACAGTGATGACTCTGATGACTCCGACGAAGCCGAAGAGGCTAAGCCGGTTGCCAATGGCAATAGCAAGCCAGGACAAAAACGCAAGTTAAGCGGTGGCGATGACGAGGGCGCAACTCCCAACAAAAAGTACAACAATTTTGTAAAATCTGGAGAACAGAAGGTAATTAATCCTATCAAATTTTTAAATTCTGTTATATTAATATAAAAATGACTTTGGGATTCAAATCTATAATAATTTGGGAGTTTAGCCTGTCTGTTGAGATCTAATGGAATACTCTTTGCAAAAAAAACTTCACAATTGGCTAAAATATTCTGTTAACAATCAAGTCTGACAATCCAATCCATTCAAATACCAAATAATAACAAATAATCAATTGAAGGGTTTTCTACATTTTTCAATTATTTCATTACTAAATACACAATAGACAAATGGTTTCACCTCAACGCCCAACAATAATAATAACATTCAGTTGAACAAGAGTGGCGGAAGTGGACGCCGCAGGTCACCATTCCGGAGAGTGCGCACCGAGGAAGTGGTCATAGATTCACGCGTTCAAGACATGTCCTTTGAGGCAAAGGTGAGTGCCACAAATGCATTTGAGTGTGGAGCGCTGTGTGTGTGTGTTTGGAAACAGTTCAGGGCCTTTCTTATACATTGGAACAGTTCTGGGCGGATTTAAGTACGTAGTAGGGGTTACACACAAATTAGCAAAAGCGCCAAATTAATCAAAATTGAACTCAAATCATTTGTGGCACCACGCCGTTTTGTTATTACAATTTATAGTTGCCATTTGTTATTTGCTTGGCTAATTTGTGTTTAACCTTTTTGCGTTGTATTTTAGGATGGAGGTTTCCAGAAGTTCGGCAATGGTCGCGGACGCGGCGGATCAGGCTTCGCCGGTCGCCCAGACAGGAGTAAGTGGGAGAGCAATGAAGATGGCGGCGATGGCGGTTTTAAAAAATCTGGAGATCGCAAGAGCTTCGGCGGCTTTGAGAACAAAGGCTTTGACGGTGGACGTGGCGGACGTGGAGGTGGCCGCGGCCGTGGCGGCGGCGGTGATCGTGGAGGCCGAGGTGGTTTCGGAGATCGTGGCGGCCGAGGTGGTTTCGGTCGTGGTCGCGGCGGTGGCGGCGATCGTGGAGGCCGCGGTGGATTCGGACGTGGTGGCGGTGGACGTGGCGGCGGCGGCGGTTTTGGCAATAAATCCTTCGACTCTGGGCCCAAGCAAAATAAAAAAATCACATTTGATAATTAGTTTATAGATAAATTTAGATACCATATACAAACCCAAGCGAGCCATATCTAAGAAAATGTTTAACGAAAAATTACCGTATCAATTATTTGATATACATTCGTTAGCATTACTTGATGTTGCTTCTTGGGTTTTGGCATTCATTTCTAAGGACCCCCTAAAGCAGACAAATATCCACACACACACACACACAGATTCACATATATAACAAAATATTTGTTGAAATTACATAAATTTGATAAAATTTTTTATACAGAAAAACGCTGCCGGCTCTTGGGGCGATCGCGCCAATAAAGACTTGAAATTTACGCGCGGAAAATCGTTCAAGCACGAAAAGACCAAGAAGAAGCGCGGCGGATACCGGGGCGGTCAAATTGACACGGGCGTCAATTCAATAAAATTTGACTAGATTTATGTTAGCACATAACATATAAACTTAAAATACTTAGTTTGTAGATGCCAAACCACCACATGTGTAAAGCAGAACTTGAATTGTAACTACATGCATACATATGTACGATTGTCACTTCGTTATTAATTACTTAAGTTCCTAATGGTTGGTTTAATCTTAGTATATCATCTACTACATGATAGTCAGCAATGTGCATCGACATGTTTAAACACCCCAATTGAATTGCAATGGAAAATCGTAATTTTTGCATTATAAATCGATTAGTTTTGGTGCATATTGCTGAATGTCGGTGAGTAAGCATTAAAACTATATGCAAAACTAAACCATTAGATTAAAATGTTTTATTCTGTTTTACAACATGTAACTTCAATATAGATAAACTGCTTAACACAACTATCGATTTAATTGTGTAATAAACGTATGAGAAAAACTAATTAAACCTATTTTACTTGTCAACCATAAAGCAAGCTCATTCCAATAAATAACACGATGACGCACACAATGCCAGTCACAAATGCAAGAATAATATGAAATTTACCAAACTGCTTAGATGGCTCTGGAACCTTTGGGATATTTAATATATACCATTTTGTTAAATTCAATCACGATTTGTTTGAACTTACAGAATCAGGCTTTTTACTACTAACGGTATTTGCATCATTATAGCAATAAAGCATCTCAAATAAGTCAGGCTCACGCATAGCAGTTCGTTTGTTTGCTGGATTTCTTCGTGAAGCCATTTTTAAAATACATGTATTTATTAAAAAATTTTTGTTGTGTTTACGCTATGAAAAGCTTACTATACTGAATTGAAGGAAAAAAATGTAGTCTCGAAACTGTCGAAAATTTTTTGACGTGAATTTCAAGTTTGGTTGATCTGTCAGCAAAACGTGCTTTAATGGTTTCAATATTAAAACGCTTAGAGTTCTAAGCTACAGTTAATAAAATTGCGAACTCTTGATATGTAACTATAATATTATTTTTAATTACACTCCACCGAACCTAATGAAATAAATCAATTATTTTCAATAAAATTGAATACTTAGTTTTATTCGACTGAATTTGATTTCTTGTTCGAGTAACTTGTTCTTGTTTTTTCCTATTCTTGATATTCTTCATATTAATTTTACATTTAGTATTCAATGTATTGTCAAGTGGTTTACTTGTATATATCTATGTATGTATGTAAGTATGTATATAATCCATGGGCAATTTATATTTATATATTGCAATACATAGTAACTATATGTAACTTTTATAGTTTCAGCAAATGACAACAAGCAAAAAAAAACAGATAATTACAAATTATATAATTAAATAATCACAATTTGTTGTACATTTATATAATTTAGTTGGTATATTAATATATTTCGATCTACATTATATTTGTGTGTGTGTGTATATGTAAGATTTTAAATGTAATCAGCATATCAATTTACAACTTTTCGTGTCATTGGTTTTTAGTTTTCGAGATGACAAAAATACAGCAGAGATTTATATATGTATGTAAGTATCGGATAACTAGGGGGTGTGTTGGATGAAGGGGTGCGCATTTTAAAAATAGTTCAACAAAAAACATATACATTTTTTATAATAAGAATTTCTTTTATAGCTTGAGTGGTTTTTTTTATGAGATTCCTGTCGTTTTGTAATAGTTGATTATTCGATTCACCCCTTACTCCTCCATATATGGATAGTTGATGTCACGCAAGGGCACAAATGTTTCCTTAATTGACTGCGGAGACGTCCAGCGAAGTATGTAATGGGGTCCACCTGCCTTGTCGTTGGTGCCAGACTTGCGACCACCACCGAATGGCTGTTGTCCCACCACAGAGCCAGTGGACTTATCATTGATATAAAAATTGCCCGCGGACGTTTTGAATTCCTCAAAAGCGCACTTGATGAACTCTCTGCAGAATTACATGTATGTTAAGAATTTTTCAAAGGTGGATAATATGATGCAACTTACTCGTCCTGTCCAAATACGGCACCGGTCAATGCAAATTGCGTTGTTTGATGGACCAGTTTCATTGTCTCGAACAAATCCTTTTCTTTGTACACATATACAGTCAGTACGGGTCCAAAGATTTCTTCAGTCATAATGCGATCTTTTGGATCTTTGGTTTCCACAATTGTTGGATTAACAAAGTAACCCTTGCTATCTGAATAGGTGCCACCAGCAATGATCTCTAAATTCGAGCTGTTTTTGGCATGCTCAATGTAGCCGGTAATGCGTTTAAATGCTTTATCATCGATGACAGCAGATGTAAACGTGCTCATGTCTTGCACATCACCAATCTTCAGTTTACAAACTTCGGCTACCAGTCCCTCTTTGATCTGGACATCCAATTATAATAAGTATTACAAAAATATTAATCAAATTATAAGTCTTATACACATACTTGTGGCCACAGAGACTCCGGAACATACATGCGAGAGCAGGCAGAACATTTTTGTCCGCTGTACTCAAAAGCGGATCGTATTGTAGATGTGACAACAGATTGCACATCCGCTGAGGAGTGAACAAAGTGATAATTTTTGCCACCACATTCGCCAATGAGACGCGGAAAATTATTATATTTGTCGATATTGTTGCCCACCTGCTTCCACAAACGACTGAACGTCCTGCATATCACAAACAAATTGCACTTATGAAAATCAATAGTTCAATGGGTACAAAAATAGAAAACCTACGGGACCGAGCCGGTGAAATTGATAGCAGCCAGGTGTGGGGAGGCGGTTATTGTATCACCAAAGACTGGCCCATCGGCGGGCACAAAATTAACGACGCCATCAGGCACGCCAGCTTCGCGCATAATGTTAAAAATGCGCCAGTTAGACAGAAGCGCAGTGTCTGAGGGTTTCCACAGCACAGCATTGCCCTGTAAAACAATAATAAAAGGTGATGTCAAGGTTGTTATATATGGTATATAAGACCTACCATCATGGCTGGCGTGTACGCCAAGTTGCCACCGATGGCTGTGAAGTTGAATGGGCTGACAGCGGCGATGAAACCGTCAATGCCACGATAACGCATTGAATTCTTTGTGACCTTTATGTTTTCACTGATGGGCTGATACTTGACGCATTCCTTGAGAAAGTAGGCGTGTATGCTGTTGCATAGAAAAAACTATTTATAAGGCTTTTGCATACAGAATGTCAAAATATGGGTGCTTGCCGTATAAAGTCAATCAGCTCGGCAGCCGAATCGATTTCTGCTTGAATGGCTGTCTTAGCCTGTCCGAGCATGGTGGCTGCATTCAATTCCTGACGATATTTGCAAGCCATCAAATCAGCAGCACGTTCCCAAATCGCCAATCGCTCGGCTAGAGGCACACGATCCCATTTTGTTTGCGTCTCCACTGCCGTTTTGATGGCCTTTTCTAAGAGCTTTTTATCTGCGTAGTAGAACTGTGCAAGCTTGTGTTGATGATCATGTGGCATCACCTGATGGACAACCTGATCCGTCTTATACTCCTTGCCGCCAATGACAATCGGCACTTCCTCGCATGTCGAGGAGGTGGTTTTTAATGCTTTTAGAAGCTGCTTACGTTCTTCTGAATTTTTGCGATACGTCAGAATTGGCTCATTCACAACTGCAAAGTCTTTTAGCTTGGGATCCTGGACGATGCTGCCCAAACTACGTACACAGCTGTTGGGGCAAGAGTAATGAATGAGTATTGTAAGCCCTCAATTGCTGTCCATTAACATACCTCTTAATAACGCTCTGCTGGACGGCGGCGTTCGGAGTCGCATTACACATCAATCGCAACATTTTGGAACTGGGAATGGTAATGCTTTGGTCTTATATGGGGCCTGTCTTGCTTTTGTCTTGTTATGCAAATCACTAAAAATTTGAATCGCTACGAGATAATGAAGAACACACAAACAAAACGATTCATTATTTAACGTTTATCAGCAACCTTGAGTATTCATTGGGGGTCTGTCTGACTTTGACTCTGGCGGCCGGCTACAAATCGCGTGATTTAAATTTGATAAGACGCCAAACGTGAGCGACACACCCCTAGCGAATGTTTTGCGATAACAAAATACTAATTGAAAACTATTTAATCAACGTACACGTATATGTATGTATGTATAATATGCTATATACTATATTTACAATTAGATGTCTCGTGCAAAGCAATTGCCAACTGGGCAAGTGTTGTGTAAACGTGCAAAGCACACACACATGCGCATTTATTCAATGTACAAGTCCACCACAAACAAGCATATGAAAACACACGAATGAAGCGGCAAAATTTTGACAAGCATCAGCTGTTTTTGCAGAGTCGGCAGCTGTGGAAAATTCCTATTGCCAAAACTTATGCACTAAAGGGGCAATAAAGGCAGGAAGATGCGGGTCGTTCTCGTTTGACGGGGGTTGCTAAAGCGAGAAAGAATGAAAGAGAACAAAACTCGCCCCAGCGGAATTACTGTAAGTAAGCACTTTTTGATGCTATTGTTTTGTACCAATTCACATAATAAATCTCATATGTATATGTTTGCATATATGTATGTCAAGTGTAGTATAACGAAATAATGAACATACATACGTAGTACGTACACAAGTATATCGAATTATGTGCTGGTAAAATATACGTGAGTACTTCTGAACGACACACATAAATATGTACGTACTTGCACGTCTGAACATATTCTGGATCTACATATGCATACATATTATATGTAAAAATATATGCATATTTCTATGTATATTTTCGGTTAATTGATTTTTACCAATAAGCGGGCGGCAAACTAATACATCGACAATTCTATAATATGCATATACATACATATGTACATATATGTATATGTAAGGCAACAAATGGCCACAAGTTTTTGAGGCCAAGTAAAACATGCGCAAAATGAATCTAGTCTCAGCTGCAGCGAGATACACATATGCACATACAAGCGAACACACAGGCGCAAATTGAATGCAGTCAGTTTTGGCATTTGTTTTGTTGTATGTGCCCCCCATTACGCAATGTTATGTTTTGCACTGCCTTTCGCTTTTATGAATACTTATTTTTCTTAATCGTGCTTCATCTAAATTGTCACTTTCTAATTTAAAGAGGTACTGCCTTTTTTTGACAATAAATTATTGCTTACTTTAATTTGTTTTGGCGAACAAGTATACGCGATCCGTTTATGTATTTGTTTGGCCTTAGCGAGACTCACTGAGTGTGTATCCACCCGTTTGTTAGACTAAACTAGGTGTACGTTTGCTTGTGCCAAATTTAAAATATTCATTACTTGAACAGCTGATTTCTATCGATACCGATAGGTTTAGCCGCTCATATTCGAAAAATGTGAGCGGTCAGCTTACTCACATTACCAAACACTTATTATGATATTCGATTAGTATTTATAGTAATCATTTAATGACTTTACTGTTATCTGACGTCAATATATTTATTTCGTAAAATGATTACCCACTTTTACTTTGATTTTCATAATGGCCGATATTTTTATTCGGTAACTACTTTCTTTTATTCCAAATATATATCGATAGTTTGTCATTTAACAGCACACATTTTGGAATTATTCAAACTGTGGCGGTAAACATTTGAATTGAAATAACTTTTAAGTCGAAGAAAATAATAAACTGGAGCTTTTGTGTTTTTGGAAAATCAGACAGGAATCTATTCTCGTTTTCTATATAGTTTAGTATGTATGTACATTCTATCCTAAGGACTTAATACCTAAGTAAATATTAAGCTTAAATATTTATCCAGTCCTGCGATTATCCGTAATAGCCTCCTCCTCCGCTACTCGCACTTGCGCTAGCAAAACCTCCACTGCTGCTTGCAAACGCTGTATCTAGTATAAGAAATAACACCAGAACACTAATTCAATGCATTCGCTAAAACTCAATAATTATTTGAGAAAGCAGCGTAATACTTACTCATGCCATTGCCATAGGGATAGCCATAGCCGTAACCTGGATATCCGTAGCTAGGATAACCGTAGCCACCACCTCCGTAGCCGCCACCACCGTAGCCGTAGCCGGGATATCCGTAGCCCGGATAGCCGTAGTATTGTGGATAGCCATATCCATATCCATATCCATAGGTGTTGCCATACATCCCACTACCATATCCAGTCCCTACGCCAGTTCCTTGCCCACCAAAGTAAGGGTATGTACTGTATTGAGATTCTACCAGTTGACACTGTAGCAACGTTGCCAAAGCAACTGACCAGCACAGCCAAAAACCGCGACATGTTATTTTTGAGGACGACATATTTTTGGTACCACTTCTCGTGTTTAATCTTGCTGACATTCCACTGAAGACTGAATGAGAACTTCAGCGAGTTGGATGTTTTTATACGCCACAACCGTACAACAGTACAGCTATTATAATTTTGATATGAAACGATTGTTAATGACGCCTAATCGTTCACCCATCAAATGTTCAATGTTGTTGTTTTCAGTTTTGCGTATTGTTTGCTCATTGGAGCGTACTTCACATTGCGTATGAGCAATTTATACACATGTAAACACTTTCATTACATTGTTATGAGCTCATTAGCATTTCATTGACAAAAAAGGAAAATATTTAGATACACATTCGAATAATTTAAATACCACAAATGCTTCAGAAGGTCCATTGAAACTGTTAATACCCTAGGCACTTTGTATTTTCATAGGAAAGTTTATGCTATTAGAACGATTAGATTGTTATGAATCATATAAGTATGTTAAATCATATTTAAAATAAATGATTTATTTTATAAAATGGAAAATCATAAGAGTGGAAAATTGAATATTGGACATTCAACTCTACTGTTGATTGGAATGCGGGACAAAATCATATGACTCACAAAAGTTTTGTTTACCTAATAATCATTTAAAATCGAGACTTTAGGGGTTCACCAGATTCCATGACTACTTTAATGCCTAAACACAGTCATTAACCTCACAATTTGATGACATGACATTAAAACTATATGTGCTCTGGAGTGATTTTATTTTTTTCTGATTTCTAACTCTTTGAGGTCCAATAGTCCGTATGGTCAATGGACAACAACGCCCTTCAAATGAGGTCAGTTGTCGGAGCAATTAAAACGTACCATACTATGACTAGATAATTATAAATGATTTTCGGGGTTTTTCAATGCAATTCGAGTTCATTGTGAAGGATTTTTATATGTTTGGCTTATTTAATCGAAGCACATGTTTGATTCTAATATTTAACCATAATTGTTATTTTGTTGACTCTGGAAATGGTGACGTTTGGAGGCAACCAATTAATGATGTACTTTCAATAATTAAGAGATAAGATATAATTTTGTTCACTTCGGGATTTTGGTTGGTCGAATATGTAGGCCTTAGGTAAGGACTTGATTAATCATAAATTGCAATATGAAGCTTACTCAGTACTAATAAATATGAAATATATGTTACTATGCATTAGTATGCATTAATAATCATTTATCAAATAATAAACATGTTGGAAAACTGAAGTAAAATGTTAATTTTTATTTGCTTAACATCTTCGAAGCTAAAGTCTTATCCATTTTGTACCTGTTCAAATATTCTAAACCTTGATATGCTACCTTTATCAAATGACAAATTTACCAAATGATAACCCCCTGAAATTGTCATCCATTCTAAAGTCAATTTAAAGTTTTCCATTGCCTTCTGCTTTGACTTTGACATTATTGAAAATTAGATTGCAACGAATCTTAAAGAATTTCCCTGGAACGTTGACAAATTGCACTTAAAAATACAGCTCACAGTACTTTGAGAGTTTTGGCTGTGCATGCTACACACACACGCACACATGGTTACACTGTACATACATTTACAAATTTGTGCACAAAATGTGTACAAAATTTCATTCATAAATTTTTAAATGTAGCCCATGCATTGTGTGCTGGTGTGTGTTATTACACTAGCCGACAATAGCAAAAAACGTTATTGCGACAATTTTGTAACGTTCGGTTTGCCATTGTTGTTATTGCTGTTGCTGTTGCTGTTGCTGTTCTTCTTCTTCTTCTTGTTGTTGTTGTTGGTTAGCATTTCACTCCAATGCCACTTTGTGCCTTGGGCTATGTTCTACGTGTATGCAGCTGGCATTTGTGTTTTTCTACCTTTTCTTTCTCCTTTTTTGCTGTGTGCCTGTCTGCAATTGCATTTGTTGTTGTTGTTGCTTCAGGTGTTGTGTGGCATTGTTGTTGTTCCTTTGAGTCTTGAGTGCATTTTAGTTGAGTTGAAGCCACATTGCGCATGCCTCAGCTCAACTTTGTTCTGCTACTGCAAGCACCCTGTTTGTCTAGGAAACACTATTACATTTTAATTCTATAGGTCCACGAATTCGCGCAGTGTATTTGTTTCCTTTCAATATCTTTATAGCATAATAATTAAATTGCAGGAGCTCTCATTTCCATAATTTTAAAAAATATTTGAAAATATATGTATGTATATAAAATAAATTCGATGTTTTAATGTACCAATTTTTATTTAATTGAATACAATAAAACTTCAACTATACTCAAGTCAAGTTTTAGAATTTTACAAAAATTCCCTACAAAGTGATAAAAATGTATGAATTTGAATATTTATAAATGTAAATTACCTCTGGAAACCAAATATTCAAATTCGCCTACAAATAATGTTAATAAAATAAATATGGCTTTCTTTAGGAGTTTTCGTTTCAATAGAATTCATATATTCATTCTTTGTATTTGAGTTTAGCAATGTTAAATTTGAAATTTTGGCTTTCAATACATTAAACAATTAGTTTTATTAGATTTATTATGGCATTTAAATACGTAATAAACTGTTTTTGGCTAAGACTACAAAGTGGTCTCATTCAAGCCAAAGACTGATTAAATTCAAATCTAATAATAATTTGTTGGAAAGTCAAAATTTCTTTGAAAATATTTGTAAAAGGCTTTTAAGGGATAGAACATTTACATCAGCCGTTTTCACAATCCTCTGAAATTGGGTTGATACCATTTTACAATTAAAATACAATTAGCATGCAGATACATCTTTGGAATTTTTCGTATTTGTGCAGCAAAACGAATTTCTTTTATGTTTGAAGTTTGTTGCAAAGAGTTTTGCAAGTGCGGCCCTTAGCTTTTACATTTGTTAGGGCCAAAAAACAATCAGAGTCAACTGCCAAAAGCTGACACAATTTGCTATCTGTCTGAATGGAAATTTTCAACTTAAATGGTTTTCTTACCTCACAATCTCCGGCCCCCTCTGCTGGCACATTATATTTTGCTGCTCACCTTTCAAAACGTTGCGGCCCTTAAAAACACTTTACATATTAAAAAGTTTTTGTATACGGGGGGAGGGTGGGGAACTACCCGGAACACCAGGAGCATCCTTCAGCAACTTCATTACACTTTTTCGGACTGGTAAAAATGCTAATTGTTTGACCAGCTCGACACTCAAGCATGGGCTTCTTATTTTGACTTGGATTTTTGCATGTAATTAATTAAAAAATTGTTGCCACAGCAACTTTATTTATTTTTGTTGTTATTTTTGTTGTGGCTGCTGCTGCTGCTGTTGTTGTTTCCCTTTGGGGCGGCTGTCGAAATTGAAAATAAAAAGGCTAATTAAAACTTGAAATATATGAGCGAATTGACCTAGAACGAATACTTAAGAGTGATCTATTCATGTTGGCCAAAAATCTCACTCAATGTAAGCGAAAACTCACTCAGAATAAGATGCGTGCAAAATGCAACTGTAAATGTTACGCATACGCCGCATGTAACAAACGAGTAAGCCACAAGGATTGCGCTCTCCCTCTCTCTCTGTCGCTCTCATTCGCTGAGAGTGGAGAAAAGTGCATGCGAAAAAAATCAATTAAAATGCACTCAAGTGCATTTTCAACTGAATATCGTGGTTGCTGTGGCTGTTGTTGTTGTTGCTTCTTGTTTCGTATGTCTGTTGCCGAAAATAAGTAAACGGCAAATTGCTGTCTCTCACCCCACTGTGCCTCAGATTTTGCCCTTACTCAGTGCTCGTTGCGGCATAATTTCAATTCAGTTATTTGTGCAGTTTCGCTCAGTCAAGTTGTGTGTGTCCTGTGTGCGCTTCACATCATCACCAAAACAAAATCGACAACCAAACCGATAAACCAAAAACTAAATTCAACTCTCTGGCCACACAGCAGCTAAACATTCAACATTCAAAAGGTCTGCCTGTTTCCGCACTCACCCAATCTCAGTCCAATAAACATCGTGGCCCATAACAACAAACTGCTTTAATTACCTGCCCCTGTGGCAAGTGACAGACACCGCCAAACCGCAACAAACGTCATAATAAATACGGACCCGTTACTCTTTCTCTACGAGAGACAGTTAGGCCGCGAGAGTGCAACAGCGAGCAAGAGCGACAGAGAGAGAGAGAGCGAGAGAAGGAGAAAGTGCCAGTGTAAGCGTGTGTTTATATGTATGTATGTGCGAACGTGCGTATGTGTGTTTGTGAGTGCATTCTGACTGTACTTTGGCGCCCAAAATCAACGGACGGGTTAATAACGAAACCAATCAACAGTCAACAATAACCAAAAACCAATCAGAACACTAAACCAAAGAATTTATAATTAAACGCAAAACTCGTTGATTCGATTAGCGTAGCAGTTTACAGTTTACAGAGAACAAACCAAAAACAACAAAACCAAATAAAAATAAATGTCAGTTTCGACAGGTGAGTTGATTTTATGATAAAATGTTAATAATTAAATATAATTTGTTTGCTATATGCAATGCAAACAAACTGAACTGACTAATATTGAATTTGCCAACGTTCTTTTATCGATAACGACAAAAACAATTATCGTTGCACAACACTAAATGTCCATGGACCTTCAAAGATTGAACTAAAAGTTGACAGTTTTTATCAGCAACAATTAGGACATGAGTAATTAACTTAGCTGACGAATTACTTTGAAGTTTGCATCCACATGGATGGTACAGAGAAAGGATGGTTAAAGCATCAAAAGAAACATAATTAGCCATCCTTGTATCTGCATATTCTTTACGAGAAAAGTGAGATGCAGCAGTGTTTAGCAGGAGCTTCAGAAGCAAATTGATAAACAGGACTCTAAATGCAACTTTATAGCGAAAATGTAGAGTAATTTAATTAAAATACTCTGTAACTGAAAGAAGGCATATAATCCATAAAGTATATGCAACGTATTCTTATGAAAAGCAATAAATACTTTATGGAAAGACTATAGTTTAACTGATTCATTTCTTGTCTTTTTGCTATAAAACTAAAAACCCGAAAACCAAATTTCGAGACTCATTTTGTGAATTTAACATCTTGTAATAACTTTCATCCACACCGCTCTTCTATCAAATTCAGAGTATATGTACATATATAAATAAAGCTGAATATAAAAACTTACTTATATATTGAAATTTACTTTAATATGAAGGGTAGGGCAAATGATATTTGACCTACATATGTATATTATTAAATTTTTTGTAATTAATTTAAATATTTACTCTCTATACATTTCAAAAGATAATCATTTCAATTTAAAATGACTATGCTCAACATTTGCTTACCCTGTGGGCAATGAATATTACCCAAAGGGGTTGTGCTTGTTAATTAACTTATGAGAGCGACTTATTTATTGAAATTTGCAAAGCTATGTTTTACCATAAAACATCTCATTCTATTTAACTTGATTTATGTACTATTGGTACTAGGGTAAAAACATGAATACATATTTTATAGTTACTTACGGAGCATAGCGCAGTCCATCAGTCGCATCCTTAGCATACTTGTTTTTTCATGCCTTTGTCGAACAGTATTCATTTCTGAACATCATTAAATAGTTCGCGTTTGATTGGTTTTTTATGAAAGGCTATCAGCCCTATATCAAATGCGATTTTAATTAATGGCAAGCACTGTATAAGACTGTGTGCTGAGCACTACCCAGAAGCTGCTGCTATTCAGCTCCTTTAGATGGCAACCATTTTGACCTGCTCTCATTTTCTTTGCGTTTCGATGCTTCCGATAGTCTCCAGGCGCTGGAGCAATGTAATTTAAAGCAATTCGGTGAGTAAATCCCATTAAATGTTCAACAACTTTGCTCCGGCTTCGTTGCGTCATAATGCATTGTTCTCTACTGTGGAGGACAATGGGTCCAGACAAGGACACACACACAGAAGCATGTATAGAGGAGCAGAGCAAGGATGACTAATTATAACTCCGCTAGACACTAGAAAATATGGAAATGAGAGAATAAAGAGCTTGGCGTAACGGCAAGTAAATTAACTAAGCAAAGATTTTGACAGAGAAAACATACAAAAAAAGATGTGAATAGAAAAAAATGGGAGAAATTTACTTAATATCATAGCAAAAAGATACGAACATCAAGCACAAAGCAACATGCCGCACATTTGCACAGTGAGAATAGCAAAAGTAAAATAAAAACAAAAAATAATGAAACTACAGAAAACAGAACAAAAATATATTTTTACGTGCACAGTAATGAAAGGCCTCGGGCATAAGTTTTAAATAAATATTTGACTGTGTATGTGTGCATGTAATTTAACAAAAAGAAAAAAAACTGAAATATAAATAAAAAAAAGACAAAAAAAAACAGAACGAAAGCAAACCAAAGAAATGGACAAGGGTGGTAAGGGGGTGTAGAACACCGCGTGGACTGCTGCATATGAAAATTATGACGGATGATATACATACATATATATTCGTAAGTATGTATCTTACTCGCAGCGAAGTCAAAATACTCTAAGATGGACAATGTGTGTTTTAAGTGTAGAATAGCTTTTTTTATAAGTGATTTTAAGTCGCTTCAAAAAGAAAAGTCTGGCTGGAAAATCGGCTATATTTTGTAAAGAATATGGTTGAGAAGTCGAAGTCAAAGAATTAGTCTTTGATTATTTGAATATATGTTTGAGTGAAGAGCGACATACACTTTTTGGAGAGTCTTTTTCGAATTTTAATAAAGATATCAAAGTCTTTCTCCAACACACATCCACGCTAATGTTATAGGTCTTATACCCGCACTGAAAGTAAATGCTGCTGATGATGTGGACGATGAAGAGCGGGCTAGGTAAATATGCACAACACAACAACAACACTGCCTGACTGACTGCCTCACTGTTGACTGGGTGGGCAGGGTGTGCAGGGAGTGCTGCTGGGGGTGGCACTGCTTTTGGGGGTTTGGTTAGGCACTATTAAGGTCTTAACGATGACTGCGACGCAGTCTGGCCCCGAAAGTAGGTTGAGGTAGCCGCCAAGCTCCAAGCTCCAAGCCAAGCCAAGCGCCGCCATGTTTAGAATATGCACACAAAGCGTAAGGCCAACAAAAGCTGCAAGAAGGGTTGCCAGATGATTGGGATGAGGTTGGGTGTTTTGTATAAAGTAAGGTAGGAGGGAGCTTGTTGCTGTAGACAGTGTAACAAAAGATTTGCTTAGCTTTCATGTAAAGCGTAAAATACAAACAATTATGCAGCTGGTTGGTAGAATACAGGCAACCCCCCCTCCCCCTACTCTGCATCCCGCAACCAGCAGATTGCTTACAAGCCAGCATTTCCTATTTAGTAGGCCGTCGAGCCACTTGAGCCCGAGACTTTGCTACTTGAAAATTTGGACAAAGGCGCCTCCATGTAGGCGGTCTCATTGCCGTTCTGACATTCTCTGACGGCAGCCGAGGCCTACAAAATATGACAAATTACAAAATAATTGTGCTCACCAGTCAAAATGTTGTCCTCATTGCGTTCTCATTCGCATTCTCATTCTCTTTTTTGTTGTTGTTGTTGTCTCGACGCTGGTGTCGTCGTCAGTGCACCTTGCAATATTAATGAACTCTTTTACATCGTCTGTCATTTCCATAGCATTCGTGGGGGCAACGCAACCGCAGTGTTGCGATGAGTGCTACGGATCGCCCTCATCTCCAAGCCCATACCCAATCCCAATAGGTATTCGCAGTCTGCGCCTAACTATTTGCATTGCCGTCGCGTGGGCGTAGACTCTAGCAAAAGGCAATCCGGCTGTCAGTCAGACAGGCAGTCAGTTCGTCAGTGAGCCAGCCAGTCAGCCAGTCAGCTAGGCAACCTGCAACATGATGTATTTACTTAAAGCCATGCAAATAGCAGCCACGTTTATGCGGCAATCGATTGTGAATTTCGAAATACGCTTATTCGATGTTTTTATTTAGGTGACAATATTTCTTTTATAAACATTCGTATTATTTTAACACACTCAAAATAAGCTTTGTATTTAATCATTAAATTCTTCGAATAGACTCGAGAATTTTATATATACTACATACGAGTATTATATTCTCAAATTAGCTGTATGGACAATAAGATAGCAAGAAATTTATAAATTTATTGGAAATAACATTTAATTTTAAAACAGAAAATCATTTACAAAATAAGCACTGACTAAATTTTGTCACTAAAACTGAAGGTTTGGAAAAAATTAAAGGCAATTTTAATGTGAAGTAAATACTTCTGTACAAAATGTGATCCAAATTATTATTTTGTTTAATATATAGTTTTCTTGGACAACTGTCTTCAACTAAGAGAAGCTCGACAGTAAGATTGATTATTGCATAAATTTCTAAATCTGCACAAATTACACAGTTTTCAGTTGCTGTAGGGTTCTATTGTTATACTAATATAAATTATTGTCACTTTCTGAAACCCTTTTAAATAGTGTAATTAAAAAATGCACATAAATTGCAAGACTTGCTTGCAAATCCCTTAAGCTCCTTTACAGATGGAACAGCTTTTATCACGATATTCGTACATGCATAAACATATGTTAATAAAGCTACTTACCCACAAGCCAGAAGTTCGGCGCATTGACAATCCCTCAACTATATATTTTTTGTTCCGCAACGAACTGTGGTTGCCTCTGCACCTGCTATTCTCCGTATGCTGTTACTGTGTCCCATGGCGTCGTGAAAGATGGCGGTTCGTGGATTGAGAAGCCATGGCGAAAGGGTGGGGGAGGGGGAAGCCATTACATTCCCAAATGAACGCGTTCTCTGTGTTTAAAGTTAGTTACCCAAATGCATTTTATATGGCCCGTTGGCCGCTACATTTTTGTTTGCATAGTCTCGTGGGTATTCATTAAAGTTGGAGGATATGCATCCATGGCTTTAAGCTTACAAATTTTTAGTGCCATCGAGTTATGAAGCAGAGGAGAGAGCCGAGCGGAGCGAAGAAATTTTTGTGACGAGATAGTTGCCGTTGAAAGTAAAAAGGAAATTAAAGGAAAATGTGCGTCGCACTACGGGTTTGAGTAATGGAACTTTGTCGGAGGCTAAACAAACAGTTGCCTCGAAAGATAGACCCCGGCTAACAGGCAAGCAGTCAGTCAGACAGTCTGACAGACAGGAATGCTAGTTGGACTTGGCTTAGAGTGCTATTCTATGTGTGAAAGTGTGTGCTAGCCAAAAACTTATTAGACAGTCGGAAATTGAATATTGTTCCTGCAAAATAGTTAAATGCTTTTTCGCTCAGAGCGGGACATTTCTGTCCAGTCTGCCGTTGACGTGTCCTTTGTTTTTCTTTTTTTTTTAACATTTTTTTTTGAATACTATACTCATTTTATGTGACAAGTGTGTGGTTTTCACTTTTTGTACGACTTTCAACTACGACATATAATTTGCAAAAAGTTATTATTTTCTATGAGAGTTCATGACGAAGTTTATATGAGTTTTTTATTGGTCCATAAGATGGCAAGATGCAATAACTTTTTTGTGAATTCACAATTATAAAATAGAATTCATATAAAATAATTATCCCATAAAATTGAGCGAAATATACTTTAAATTTAAAGAGGCAAAAGAATAGTATTTTTCTTTAGTAAATAATAAAGAAGACTTCCATACAAATCAATCTTTCTATACAACTTTTAGTGAAAGCTGAATTAAATTATAACATTTATGGAAGTAGTAAGAAATATTGCTTAGTTTTATAATTTTTATCAAGTTCTAATACAATTAGTTATCACATTTTTATTTTAGGTAAAGCAAAGAATTGTACATAATTTCGCTAATTTTTGAATTGTCAATGTATCTCAGACCAAATCACTAGTTGACAAGCATCATTTCAGTCACAATATTCCTTAAAAGCATACAGCTTTTAATGGTTAATTTGCGTTAAAAAATCGCATTACACATACGACCCATTGTTGCCAGGGTACATAAGCTGGCAGCCCAGATTGTGTTGTACATTTGATGAACAGTCGCAGCCAAGAAGACAATCGTAAACATTTGAGCACATGTCATCATTAGTTACATTTTGCTGCGTACGATAAGCTCATTAGCCTAATGTAAGCAACAATGTCAGTTAAGTGGCATTACGCATACGCCGTGTCTGTCACAGAACTTTAACAAAATGCTTTTAAATTGTAAACAATCCATAGAAAGTTGCACTCGTAGCTCACCTGCTCAGCTGGTGCTTCTGGTTATTGAAGCAGCTTCAAATTGCTGTCTGCGGCATCATTGCAGAGTAATATCTCCAGCTTTCAGTCACTGTCTCTGTCCCTGTCTCTATCTCTGTCTCTGTCTCTCCCTTTCTCTCTTTATCTCTCTGTCTCCGTTGATGGTTAATGCTACTTGAGTGCATCGCTTGGCTGGGCTTAAACTCTTTACTGGCATTTGAACGCAGCTGCAAAACTGAAGCTGAAGAAGCTGCAGTATCTGCAATACCACTTTGCATTTGTTCTCACTCGCAAACACACACACACACACACACACACATAGTATCTCATTCATACATCTTTGAACTTGGAATTGAAGTTCAATCCTCCTTTCCATCTTGGCTAAAAAGCACAAACGCATGTAAATTGGCCAATTTCGTGCTGTCCCTGGCAGGCCAATGCTGGCGCACCCCCACAAAAGTGGAAAAAATTGCATCGCTTCCTGCACGAAATCCTTTTCTTTTCGATTGTCCTTTCTAGATCAGATGGCGTTTTACATTCGCTTCTCTCTACTCCTTTTCCCAATTCTTTTTTCTTTTTGTCTTTTATTTGGCATGCACATTTTTTGATTTGCTTTTTGCGCACTTTGCTGATTTCCTTTTTTTTTCCTCATTTTGTTTCCTACTTCTTTGATAGCCTGCGAAGACCTTTCGAAACTTCAGACAGATATGCATCTCTCCAAAGAGTTTCCATTGCTTTTTTTGTTCGACTGTCAAACGAGTGGAAAATTAAAATTGTAGCTAATGACAAGCGAAATTTATATTCGTTTGCTGGCAAGGAAACCAAAAGAAAATAAAATAGTTAATAGCTAGTCATCTACGGTGAAAGGTAAAATTAACATAATTTTATTGAAATGTGTGACATTTATATTTAATATTCAATTTTGGTAAACGTGAAGTAAAGTCTAGCATTATTTAGCTTCAGCTTCCTTTTCAATTCTACGTGTTATATGCCCAATCAAATGCAAGGTAAAGTCAAATATGTTCAATATATCATGTTAAATCCCTGGAATCAAGCGACAAACACATTGTTTTTCTTGGAAAAGAAAACTTTTATCGTTGAGCTTTTTGTTATTCCTTGAGATATCTCGTATGATATATCTAATGGCCATGTAAAGAGCATGTAAGCTGTGCTGCCATGTTGAGAACGTTTTTGGGCTACTTTTCCTTTACAGTTTAGTTGGCAGCCCATGCCCCCTGCTCCTCCCCTGTGCTCATCGCTGGCACTTCACGTCACATCAATCACATGCCGACTTTCCTGCATGTGCAGCAAAAAAGTATGCTACATTTTTTGCACTTAAGTAGCTGGCACTGCGACGCAATGCTGCTGCTTGTGTGTGTGTGTGTGTGTGTGTGTGTGTTTTAGTTTCGTTCTGTTGAATTTATTGTAGCTGGTGGAAAACCGCACCAGTTGGCAATACATTGTGGTATGCCAACGCCACTGCGATTTGTCAAGGCAACCACAGCAGCAACACTGGCAGCCAAAGGCATCAGCAACGACTGCTTGGAAAGCATTTCAAGTCGACTTCTGTCGCCTGCTCATTAAAATTTTAAATAAATATTATGCGAAACACAAGGGCGCCAAATAATTAATGATAAGTAATATCCAAGACGTTGCCTTCGTCAAACTTTGGTTGACCGCAAAAGCAGTTCGCTGATAATATCCACTCAAGGTGTGTGCCCCGCTTCGGAATTCTAATTTGATTAGCGCTAAGCAATCTTCATCAATACACACACACACACAGAGAGAGAGCAGAGATTGATGCTAAGCAATCGCTTTCAGGCGGGCTTCATTAAAACTTTCCAGGCAGCGATTGGTTGTGGTCTATACCGACGGCAGGTAGACAAAGCCTCAGCTTCAGCTACAGCTTGAGGTGAGCTAACCACGGCGTTTCATTTAAACTGAGGTTTGCCAACTTTAAGCAGCTTCTTTCAGAGAAATGTGCATGTTGGAGTTGCGAGTTATTTGTTATACAAGAAAGTGTATGGGATAATTATAGAACCATTTGATAAATTGAATGTTTTAAAACATTAACACCGTAGGACTATTTTTAAAAGTGTTCATAAAAATGCAAACATAATGCCTTATTAATTAAAAAAGGCATACTTATAGATAAGTTAAATTGTGAAATTGTGTAAGGTTAAAAAATTTACTTTCTTTTTTAATTGAACAACAAACTATTTTCCATAATGTTATTATAAAACAAAATGATATAAATTCGACATCAAATTGCGTTTAATTGAAAAATAAATAAATGACATAATAAGCCATAATCGTTGTCATTCTTGTCCCAATACCCAATTAGCCCATTTCGCATTGCACTCAACAAAATTTGTCAACTTTTTCGTAATGTAGAAAACTTAAAAATTTCCTTGGCTGTCCCTGTACAATTAAATTAACAATCTTTTATGTATTTCTAAATGTTGGTCGAAGCAGATTTCGGCAAATCAAAAATAATTACAGCAAATATACATATGGCATTGTTGTTGTAACAATTTCGCATATTTTTGCGTAGCTTTTGTAAGCGCTGTGGAAACTGCAAAATAAATGAAAAAAGAAAACTGAAGAAAAAATGCAGCTAAAAATAAATGACGACGGTGGCGAGTGGCAACGACAACGTTGGCACTGTAAACTGTAAGTGCCTCCTCATCGGCTGGGACCGAGACGAGTGGCTCGGCCAACGGATTCACATCGCAATGCCAAATGCAGTGGCTGCCTGTCAGCCGATCCCTTGCTTGGATTGGTGGGTGCGGTGCGGTGTGGTGCTGTGATGTAGTGAAGCGGCAACTCGGTGGCATCTCTCGAACTGTGGATGTCACAGGGCTGGCAGCATCTTGGAAACTTTCGCTCTTCGCTCGCTCAAGTGCCCCGCATTCAAAACAAATATTTATGCAGCTCGATAAAGTGGGTCTTAATAGTCATGGAGCAATGAATCCCTTTGACTGACAATAGCCAGCTATCAAGTATTATAAAATAGGATTACATGGTCTTGTTCATTAGTTGTGCAATATTTAAATGTGCAAACTCTAATTGAAGCTTGTGTTAGAGAAACATTTTCCATTTTGTTCTTAAATTGGTTATTAGTGATTAGCAATGAAGCATAATATTCTGTTTATTCAAAGTACGCCTTATCAAGTGGTTCTGGTGTTGACTGTTGGTTCTCTCGAGTCTTCGGTGAAAAACTTCTGCTGATGAGAATCCCTTAAGGCTGTATTCAAAATAGCCAATGGATAACCAGACCAATAGCCACCTAAATTTTATAAACTAATATGTTAAATTTATAGTTTATTCACGCTATAACTTTTGTTACACATTCTATAATATCAAAGGTTATATCTCGATTAATTTGTAATTATTAAGCTCCCGTCAAAGTTTAATGTTTTCTTTTTATTAAGTACAAGTCAAATATTTTTACCACTGTTGTATATTAAATAATAAACACAAATTCTAAGTAAAGCAATCCCATAAAATCTTCTCTAGCTTTTCGTCCAAAATACTTTACTCATTTATTCAACCCTAGTCCATGGCATTACTTGTCTATAAGTCTGCGTATATGCATCTTGTCTATATATTATGTACTAAATCTGTCGTTTTCCTTCAATATGTCAACGGTGTTGGTCGTTGACGCCGTCGACATCGTCGCAGGTCTCTTTTTTCTCATGTTGGTTTATTTTCTTTGGGTTATGCTCTCGGCTGGTTGTGTGTGCTGTGTGTTGTTGTTGTCGTCGTCGCTAAAATTTAATTAATGTGAAAATTTGCACAGACTGCGGCTATTTATAAGTTGTTGTAAGTGCTCGCAATTGCCTGTTCTCCCTACCCCTTACGCTCCCCCCAAAAATACTCCGTCCAATACTATATGAGTACTACAATATATATGTGTGCCATGTGCAACGTAATTGAATTTTGTGCTATAAGAGTTGGGCAGAAAACACAAGTCGAAAACCTCAGCAAAGTTGCATATCGAGTGAACTTTGTTTGGCATCTAGTTAATTTTCCAACTGACGTTGCATTTTCATATTGTGCTTCGATAGAGTAGAGTACAGTAGATAGGCGGAAAGTACCGTTGTGTTATGTGTATGTATTTTCACGCCATTGTGTTGTGTTGTGTCGCTTTAATATGCAAATGTGACATGACGGCGATTTTCTTGTTTGCATATCAAACAAATTGACGAGTTGCGAATGCTTCATTTTGGTGTAGTAGGCGTGTCCAAAACATCACAAAGCCCACATCCTGCTCATGTTGAGGCATAAGGCCGATAAAAGCACTCAAACAGCTGAATACCAAAAGCTGACAACTGAATACTGAACACTGAACACTGAACACTGAATACTGTACTCAATGTCAGCAGGTCGACCACGAACACTCGACATGCTTTTTGTTATGCCCTTAGAAACTGTAGACAATGGGTGTCTTAATTTATTATTATGTGGAGAAGGGCTATTTTGTGCATTAGTTTACGATTTATGCAGTCTATTTATTGTTGGCATATCTTGAATTTATTTATTTAAATACATCATATTCGAATAGTTTGTAAACAAATCAAACAATTCTTCAATACACTCCAGGATATGCAATAGTCGAAAATACAGAATTATTTAAAGTACATTCGGCCTGCATTTGATTTTCACTATATCGAATAGGTGAAAGGTTCAAGCTCGCTCTCAACTGAGACGTGGCTGCTGCTCAGGTCTTGAGAGCATCAATGAAAAGTGTAATTGAATTTTGATTTAAAGTCCTTTGATATCAGACACAAGACACCATACACTTGGGTTGCCACATGGTTAGGGTTAGGCAGCCACTTCAATTTAGCTGTTCTTGTTTGCCCACCTCCCATTTGATGATTGTTGTTGTTCTTGTTGTTGCAATCATTTTGTGCTATGCTTTTGAAAATTTATCGGAAAAGTAAATCGATATACTGGCATCATTGTGCGTGTGTGTGTTTGTCGTCCAGACTGTTGGCCAAATGGCCAAATGGCAATGCCAAGTTAGGCGAAAAGCAACCAATAAAAATAGTTGCAAACACAATAGAAAAGTTCCTGCAAATTGATTTGTTGCAGATGTTTTGGGGCTTTTGCAGCTATTGTCAGGGATTACCAGACATGTGGTCTCTTTGCTCGTATTTAGTCTTTTACTTTAATTACTTAGATTAATTGAAAAGCTCTCTCTCTCTTTCTATTTTTTAGACTCAACTGCAAACAGCAAATTGCAATTTTAATTAAGCTGCAATAGTTGAGCAAGTTGAATTGCAATTTGAAGTTGCTGTTGATTTTCATCTAGTTGAAAAACATTTGAGAATAAAAATCAAGTCGCAACTTTAGAGAGCAAATGTGTGTAGTTTCATAATGTTTGGCTTATCATTGTTGTAAAAGCAAATGCATTACATTTTGTATGAGAAAGAGAGAGAAAGAGTTTCAATGAATAAATTAAAAATTCGAACTGCATAAATGAATTGTAGATTAATTTATGTGCTTGGTTATTGTTAACTGTTGGTGTTTTAATTATTAAGTGAAGAATCCTCACATTCATAGTTCAACACAAGGATTAACAAATGATTTACAAGCTGAAACCCATAGCATAATATGAGTATTAAGATAATTACAGTTGGTCAATTTCTTTAGTCAACAAATACATTTCGCCTTTATTTAATAAATAATTAAATATTGATTTATATTTAACAGTTTAAATTGAGAACCCATAAAGTCATATATGAAGTTGTGAAAATAGTACATAATATGTTTCATTGAAGAAGACAGAAACAGTTTCTATTCACAAACTTATCTGAATCGATTTAATTATAACCTTTGCTGTAAATCAATTATGTTTTGGCTTAATCGTTTCACATTCAAATAGTATAATAGTATAAACTTTCACCTATTGCAATTATGCCAAAGTGTTTCAGTTGAGTGCCTTTATGCTGCTAATATCCTTCTGTTCTCATACATAACATAATGAGCTCTTAATCCTCATCACAATTACAAATGCTTCCCACACAGCAGTTGACAACTGGCAACTGGCAACATCCATGGCCCAAACTCATTACAACCTCATTAAAGCGCAGCCTTGTGAGGAATTTAGAAAAAAAGAGAAAAAAATCAGAACGCTGCTTAAATGATGATGTGCCCATTCCAACTCTGGCTGATCCGCTTTTGGTCGTAATACCGAAACTGTGCATAGCCCTTTATAATTGCCGCATATCGCCGCCAAAAGCAACTCTAACGGAAAATATTTTGTAATTTAAAACGCGCGACAGACCCAAAAAGTTCGCCACACACCTTTGCGGCAAAGATGTTACCATAATGTGAGGGGGTGGCACCGGGTGAGAGGGGGCAGGGGGCAGGCGGCAGCTGCAATGTTAGCGCTAATAGATCCCAAAGCTAAAGCCCAGAGAGCTCCTGCCTTCTCAATCCCAACCACTGCCAGGTGCTCCGAGTCCTCCTGTGCTCTGTGTGTGTGTGTGTGTGTATGAGTGTGGTGTGGGTGTGTAAGTGACTAGAACATGAATAACGCGCCATGACTGGCTGAGGGGGAGTAGGGGAAGGAGGGGCAACGCAGCACACAAAGTCAGCCAAAAATGTGTTTTCGAAACGAGCCAAAAACCAAAACCAAAAGCACTGCACAGTTATTTTAATTAGAAACGAAGTAATTTGCATATTAAGCGCGCTCTCGAATGCCAGAGTGAGATGGCAAGAACGTCATGTAAAATTTAAACAAATTTCTTCTTTTTTTTCAATTTAGTCGAGGGCATATTTAGACTCCTGAGACCCCCGAAAACAATAAGTGAACTTAAGCGCACTTTAAATGAGAAATGAGCTGTTGTTCGCAACAAAGTCAGCAAAAACACTTTGGAAATAAAACAGCTTTGAAGTCACATTGGTTTGAAAGCGAAACAAAAGTTAAGAATTGCGAATGAAGCGGGAATACTTAGGAATTGATATTGGAATGAATTCGGTGATAAAATTAAAATGGTAAAAAAAACGACGACCATGAAAAAAACACCAAATACCCTAAAGCTGAAACATTTAGCACATTTAATTCACGCTGATTATATGTAGAGATATTGAAGTCACATTTTTCTAACTATTCTAAATTCTTAGTTAACAATTTATTAAAATGAATATAATATACAAGCAATCATTCATTTAAAGCATAAATGCTTGCAAAATGTTTTAAATAAATTGCCAAAAGACTACAAGAAAATGAAATACTCGCATATTAAATAATCCTGCAGCTTGAAGCATTTCGTATGTGACACTTCCAAGCTGTCGCTGTAAGTGACATTACACACAATCCCAATTGCCATGACCCATTTAGAAATGTATTCTAGATTAAAATTGACATTTAACTGTGATTATCACAAAAGCTTTTAACTTGGCCAGCGAACTGGCTGTGTGAGGAAAGCAAATTGTTATTTGTTTAGCTGCTGCGTTTGTCAGAATACCGAAAATGGTCGCAACTTGACAGCCAGACCTGAGAGAGAGAGAGAGAGAAAAGAGAGAACTGTGGCAATCAGTCAATCAGTAGGTAAAAGAACACACAGTAGAAGACAGTGAGTTAGTCGAGTCAATCAAATGTAGAAAGTCGGAAATCTGAGGCAATAGCAATCGATAGGGATAGCAATTGGAGAGGTGTCCTTAAACGTCTTTAGAGTATCCTGTTATTTTCGTTTGTTTTCATTTGTTTGCTTTGGCCATGTAAAAGGGACTTCAAAGTGTCTTCACCAACCCAAATTCAATTTCTTTTTGTTATGCGCCAAAGGACATGCAAACTAAACTGATTTGAAATGCAGCAAGCGGTGGCCATCGCTTAGCTTGGGGCATAAAATTTGGGCATCCTGCCGTTCTGCCAGTCCTGTCGTCCTGCCATCCTCACACCACAGCACGTGATGGTATGTAAACAGTTTCGGGTGGCGGAAGGATGGAATGGATGGCAGATATGGTTGGAACTTCTGGACATTGGGTGGCGGTGTGAACAATGTTGAAGTGACAGAAAATGTCAGCTGCTGTCAGCGCCAAGGAAATTTGAATAGGCAAATCGTAAAGTCAAGATGACAGAAAACGATATTATACTATTAGTATACAAGCATATAACGAGGGTTTCTCATTGAATTATGTGCAATCAACAGGCAATTTTTAACATTTTCCAATTTGCTTTCAAATTAAATCTGGTACCATAAATATCTGCCGTACTGTAATTGAATAAATTGTATTATCTCATTGCATCAACATTATTTAACAATTTTAATTACAAACTGTTTGTAATGTGCTCATATTCCAAACATTTTTTAATTACTATTTTCACAGGGTTTCTTAAGGCTGTACATTTTCACCACATCATTATATATGTTTATTATTTCATTTCAGTTACGTTTTTATTATTTTATTTAAGCTGAAAATCCTCGAAATGCAATTTTTCTATTATACTTGAATATAACCACAAATCCAGTAGAATGTGTATTTATAAGCCTACTTAAGCATCATTTTTATAAGCCCCTGAATATATCCTAGTATTTTCACATCGCTTCGCCTGACATTTGCATAGCGGTATGTCCATAAAAAACGCTACTGTAAATCTGTTCAGCGACCTACTTTGCTATTCATTGCACACACATACACACACACACATATATACACATACCTGCGTGTCTTAAGAACCTTCATAAACTTTGACGATTTTTAATTGCCCACTTCGAGGATACCTAAGCCAGGAATGTCATGGACCAACTATGTTAAAAAAATATAAATTTGCACACGTCTCGCGTACTTAAACAAAAAATGAGAGATGGCAGCCGGCGTTGAAAGACTTGAAGATATCCTGTATATTACTTGTTGTAGTTAAAGTTTCATTAAATATCTGGGCAATTACCTCAACATATTTACATAAATATTAATTAATAAAATGGCATTAAAGCTAAAAGTTGGTGCCAAAAATAAACTCAACTAAAGAAATACATATATTTTTAAGGACATGCATTGATTTATTTATTGTCTGTGTGATTTGAACTCCCCACTGCTCTGGTGTTGTGTGTACTGGGTATGTGCTTACAAAAAAAGCCAACCTATGAAATTTGCACATCATCATTATCAACACAACAGTGAAAATTATCTGCTCAAGTGAAGCTGTGGCACAGCCGTCGCCTGTCCAAAAGTGCTAACAATGCCGCAGCCACAGACTGTGCCTTGTCTCTGTACACCTTCCCCCCTGTCCCCCCCACCCACACACACACAAGCCACACCCCCACTCTCTGCTCCTCCACACAGTACCACGAAAAAGCATTTAGGAAGCTGCGACGGCGACGCGTCAAATGCCTCACGGCAACTTCAACTTTGTTGCTGTTTTTGTAGTTGTTGTTCTCGGTTGTAACACGGCAAATAAAAATTGAAAGCAAATGAGACAGCAGATACACGGGACAAGGATACGGATGGAGACACGGGGACATGCTGATGTCGCTATGCCCGCTTCCCTGTCCAACCCAGCTACCCATCTACCCATCCCTGCATGCCGTGCCGAGCCTGTGACAGCTTGTGCTAAAAACGCCGAGTGTCGAGTGTCGGCCTCGGTCTCGGTCTCGGCTTGGCTTGGCTTGGCTTGGCTTTTCGAGTGGTTGGTAATGCGTGACAGGCCCAGACCAGCGCAAGTAGCCCAGCACCCCCCTCCCTCCCTGTGCTGTGCCAACGCTGAATTCAAATTTGATGGCGGCTGTGGCGGCTACAGCAGCGCACGTCCTGCCACCAGTTCCCGTTTCCACATTTTCCTGCCCGGATGTGAGCCGACAGTGGCGTTTGTCTATGTCGTGTGTCCCGTCTCGTTCTGTCTACTGCTCCATTTTATGTCTACTCATCTCAGTCATCCGCCCCGCCCGTGCTTATTCCCCTGGCCGGCCAGCCAGACTATGCCTCGTTTCGTACGAAAGTTTAAGCGAATTAAATTATTTGCTTTTTAGATTTCAATATTTCCGCAGTGGAGATTTTAGTCGATATCAGTGTGGCGTAAAGTGGTTTCTCTCTTTGTATGTGTGTGTGTTTAAGCGGTGCTGTAGTGGGAGGGAGGGGGCGGGGGATCTAAATTGAGTTTGATGATGCGCTGTAATCATAAAGTGCTTTGGGGCTGAACAAATTTTGGTCTGGGTTAGCTCAGGTAACTCATAAGAGATAGACTTGCACATGTTTATTTCTGAAACTGGTTTCTTTGGCTTCACTTAGCAGAAAATCAAATTTTACAGTTATGTGCGTGTGTGTGTGTGTGAGTCTGTCTGCTTTTATTGTAATTTGTAATATTGTATTTTTGATTGAAAAGCATAAGGTATTTGATGGCAGTCTCATTTGTCATTCATATTTTGATTGAAACTTTTAACAATTTGGAAGATAATTTAGAAAATCCATTTTGATTTTATGGCTAAAGACTAAACTTAATAATAATTAAATGCTAATTTAAAATAATCATTTTGTCCTTAAAATTACAAAATATTTTTAAATTCTAAATAATTGAGACACGTTTGTAAAGGAGTTTGTAGTCGAGGTCTTTTCCAGTTTCCTGATTCTACTTTATAGGTTCCTCTTAGAAAAAGAGTTCCCCAATCCAAACCAGTGGCAATCGCTTTTAATTCAGATTTAAATTCGCTTGAGCTGCGTTTGAATTCATTAAAAAGCAAACACATAATACTTCTGGCTAAACAAGGCGCAAAAAAAGCAGGCTGCTTTTCTGGACATTTTCTTTTCTATTTAAATGCCAACTCTAATTCAATTTTCCCGCTGAATTTGCCTTTTTGCTGCCAACACGGATGGTTGGATTGGACTTGGACTGGGCGGGCGAATTACCTAGGCAGCAAAAAGTAAATTCGTATATACATATATATTTATATAATTTAAAAAAAGGTAGTCGAGTTAAGGAAATGTTAGCATGATTATTATAACGCTGCTCAATTTTATTTTTTGTTTTTTTCTTCATCTTATTTTGAGCATAAATATTGAGATTGAGGCAGCAAGCGATAAAGAAAGAGATGGTGAGAGAGAGAGAGCATATCGTCCAACTTAAGTTTGCTGTTGCATGCCCAAAAGTTTGCCCAGTTCGAGACATGCTCGACTTACACCAGCTCATTTCCGTGCTGCCTCTGACTCTGAGCAGTATGCAGTTTGCGTTTGGGGGTAGAGGGGAAGGTAGTTTGGAAACTATTGAAGCGCACACAGCGCGAAGCGCATTCATTTACTCTGACGTGGGCGGTGTGGTATGCCACGCCCACTCGCCCCTCCTCTCGCTGTGTGTGTGTGTGTTGGAGTGAGCAAGTCCATTGCATGCCTGAATGGACGCGCAAAACATGCCATCATCATCATCAAAGGGAAATTAACCTAAACGGCCATGAAGCTGTTTGCTGGGCGTTTCTGCCACTGAGGTTCGTGCTCTTCCTCTTGCAGCAAGTTGTTGTTGTATTTGGGAGCTCTGCGGCTGCTTTACACGTCTCAGCAATGCGACCAGAAGCTCTGACTCTGACTCTGACTGCGACTGTGAATGTAACTGGACAGGCTCTGCTTTTGAGTGTGGCGTGTTTGAATCTGATGTTTGGGTTGCAATTGGAGGGAGTTATGGAGGTATGGGGAGAGTGTGGGGTTCCAGCTGACTCTTCGTTCGCATTTTTGCTGATTATGAGGTTGAGCAAACTGGAAAATGTGTTAACCTCCGGTTTTGGTCGCTCCATTTTGATTGCTGTCGCCTCGACGGCCTGCCTGTCCTTCAAAAAACCCCCAGTTCGAACAGTTTATCCACAGTGCGTCGACATCGTATTTGGTCACTTCGGCATTGAGATTGCTTTGCTGGGGCTTCAAGTGAGCCAATGCTGTGTGTGGCATCCTTTATTTTCTGCTAATTGTGGCTACTTTTGCTGCTTAACTGCGCTAATTGAAGTTCTTGCCAGCTCTGTTTTTGTGGATTTATTGATACGCCTGCTTGTTTGGTATTGGCAGCAGAGTTTCATTCATGTGGCAAGTGGATTGTTCATTTGTGTGCCACTTTGAATTGACCACATCAATGTGCCACTTCACTCGGATTCCCATTGGCGGCTTTCGTATTTTGAAGGCTCTCAAATAGTCTGAGAAGATAGGGAAACTATATATCATTCGAATAGTGTTTGCACTTGAGGATTTAACAAATAAATATGTTGTATACAAATTGTAAATTAAATCAAAATATATTGTATTTTTACTTACAAATAATACGCATATTTGTAGTTCATTTCCCATAGACTAGGAACTTTAATAGTTCGGCTGCTCGTCTATATAAATTTACGGATGACAGGGATTGTTAGAGATCGAATTTATTAAATTCAATCTGAATCTTTGTTCTCAATTCTAAAAAAAAGCAATTTAAAATTATAGTATACAAATTGTAAATTAAATCAAAATATATTGTATTATTTCAAACAAATAAAACGCATATTTGTAGTTCATTTCCCATAGACTAGGAACTTTAATAGTTCGGCTGCTCGTCTATGTAAATTTATGGATGACAGGGATTGTTAGAGATCGAATTTATTAAATTCAGTCTGAATCTTTGTCCTCAATATTATAAGTAGTATATCGTATTAAGCAACTCTATCTAAAATAGTCGCATATAAACAAAGCTAGTACTTTCTCGTACACAGTTTTTACTAAGCTTACAGCTCATCTAGGGTAACTTTCAGTCTGGCCATTGAACACATATTATTTGTGACATGAAGTAATCTAAAGTGTCTTGTGTCTCTAATTGTTTTTGGTTCATTGCTCGCCAGGCTTAATGAAACTTCAAAGTTATAATTGTTATTGAGTTTTGCGATAGGAAGTGCGAAGTTTAGATTCGTCTTGACATATGTATTCATATCCGTAGCTAAAGCTGTTGACGGAGTTCACTTGGTTGTTAGTTAATTTTCTTATCCAACCTTCACACTCTGCACAACGGAAATCCATCAGGCGATGCCTGACATGCTTTCATCCCTTTCAACACTTTTCATAATTATGCCGCGCCCTCTCTTTGGTCCTTAAGGCTGTGGCAGCTGCTGTGGTTTACACTTTTAGCGTGTGACAAATAATGAAAATATACGACAACATTGTCGCTGTTGTTGTAGTAAATGAAGCAAGTGCACAAAAAGGCTAAGCAGGCATTTCCTTATTAGAGGTTTTGTTGCAAGATAATCCATATTTATAAAAATAGCCATTAAAAGGGTTGTTCACATACACATATGTATGTATGCTAACACCCCCCTCTCCTTTCTCCTTTTTATCGCTCAGAGCTTTATAAATACATTTTAATTTGGCTTTGTGCATTGAAACATATTTAAATTAAAGAGCATTGGCTTGTGAAATGCGCTTGCTTGGCGCATGTGGAGCTGCCCATGTCGTTTTTCCATTTTTAATACACTTTATCAATGGGTCGAATGAGTAATGTGACCGACCAGTGGTGGGGTCCTGTCCTGGCAAACCGAACTTATTTGCGCTGTGAAGCGTGCTCAATTGTGAGGAACTGCTCACTGTCGCCTGTCAAGTTATGTGTGTGTGTCCTGTCCTGTTCTCCTGTTGTCACCTTCCCCTGCCCTTCATCCGCTCGATAAAATTGAAACGGCTGCTCATGTGCAAACCTCGGACCTCGAACCAGTCCAGACCGGACAGCACGGGCCCAGACCAAGTTTGAGCCTTTTGTTTATCAACTTGGCAATGTCCTGAACGTCCAGACGTCCTGTTCACTTTTTCCGACTCGTTCGGCAGCAGTTCTTTTTTTTTTTTTTGTTTTCGTATACATCCTGGCCAAAGGACACAATCGACTTTTTCATACAGCTTGTAATGTCAAGTGAAAACGTATGCACCTAATAGACTCATCGATACATCTATTGATGGGCTTTACAAGTTTACAAATATCGGAAATTGCCATCGAATTATTGTCAAAGCTGAACTGAATTAAATAACATTTTGGCTGGCATTAATTTACACGTTTTAATTAAAATATGTGTTGTTATAAATTGGCTTTTAATTTCAAAAAAAACTTTATGCATTTTTGCTATAACAATCTTCGAAAAAAGAAAAACGAACAAAACTGAATAGTTATTTGAATTTAAGACATAGAAATTTCGATTACAATCAAGCAAGGAATAAAATACATATATGAAATAGTATAAAATCGTTTACTCATTGTACAGAATATATGTTGGTTTTTATTGTGGCACAAGAGTATAAAATCTTCGTTTTCTGATCAATTGATTTGCATTTCTTGCTTTATTACTCTTTTTAATTTGCTTCACCAACTATGCACAGCTGCTGATTTTATGAGTTTTATATGACGAGGCAACAAGCAGAATAACAATGACCAGTTCGCCAACTCTTCACTTCTCTGTTATTTATCGATAATTGGAAATTGCAGACGTGCTGTTTACCACCTTCCACAAGCTGGCTGGTCCATTTGCATATGCCATTTGACCATTTGACCATTTGCCATTCTTAGCCACATTATCGGATAACCAGGGTGCACAACAGCACTTGCTGCAATGACTGTCTGTGTGCGCCTCCCTTGGGCCAGTCATTGATACATTGATTCATTGGCATGACAATGCCCACTGAATGTCATTATTGAGGTTTTAACTTGGCTCTGGCAATTGGGTATTTTTTGCTTTTTGTTGCAAACTCTGGCAATTCCTTACCCATGACTTTTATTTCAGTTGTTGAAAACAATAAATGTGCCTCACTTATATAGTATGCTCTGCCATATGTACGACTAACGACTAATGAGGAACTCTGAGAGTGCCTGCAATTTTGTGATAAGCGTCAATCCTCGTGCCACATTATCCAGTGCTGCCACCTCCAGTTGCCACTCTCTGCTAGTCTGTATTTATCATGACATTACGACGCATTTGCTGACTGGCTAATGAGTTGCTAATTAGAATGGTGTGCAGAAAATGTGACTCCCAATGACAATGTATTACTATACGTATTGCAATAGTTGCTAATTGTGCCGCTAGCTGCGACTTCCGTCCATAACATTGGGAAGGCAGTCATGGAACTCAAGTGATAAGCAATGGAATTCACTATAGATTTTCTAGTGCTTCCTCTTGGTTCACAGTTCCATTCGCAAACCGATTACATTAGTTAAATGACTGCATTAAGCAAACAATACATTACTATACATATTGAATGCTTGAGGGGTTTCACTAATTTGCTTATACATACATATACTAAATGAGGAAACAGTCAACAATACGAGTCGATCAAAATTAAAAACCAACATGTCGTAAATAAAGCTCAAGGGAAACTATTAAATTATCTATTTGTTTTATTAATGCACATTAAAAATAAGAAATGAATTGATTCTCATTCAAAACTATATCATTATGGTTAAACCTAGATTAGTTATTCAATTCTATTGCACATTATTCCCAGAAGTTTAGTACTTAACTAAGCCCTCGATGGTTAATACTAGTAAATTATGATGATGAAATGCAAATGACAAGTTTTAATGAGTCCAGCATATTAATAGAGTGTATTTAACATATTTCGCAAAAGCCACTTGATTATGTTAAGCTCTTGTAATGCTTAATACCTGCTCAAGTGATTTAAAGTGGTTCGCTCGCTCATCTGTTGGCTCATGAATCCAGCACCCGCAATTCGCAGCCTTGTCTCTAACTGTCTCAAGGCAACTTTCACTTGCATTTCAACCTTATTTGCAATTCTGTGGCAGCAGCATTTGCCCCACCACCTGCCCCCGCCCCACCTGTTACAGCTCAACGCAAAAGGCTTTTCATCATTCGCTTCAATGCCATTTAAAGCTTTTGACAACATATTTTTGGCTCACAAGCAAAAAAATTAAAACAAATACAAAATTACGAAAATGGTGTGCACCATTGGAGAGAGAGAGAGAGAGAGAGAGAGAGAGAGAGAGAAAGGGAGAAACTTGGCGCTTAGCATTATGCTTTTGCAATGTGTAATTAAAATATGCGCAATTAAAATGGAGCAAAAGAAGCGCACAATGCGTCTAATTCGAGTATGAAAAATGCAGAAACAGCACTTCATAAATGTAAATGTAATTCACATACTCGTATCACAAAAATATCCATCCAGCATATGCGATTTGCAGGCATATAAATTGAAATTTCATTAAGAAAGTTCTTGCTTTCGCTTGTCGCATGCAAGCGAACAGGGGAGGGAAAGAGATAGCTATAGCAAATAGCTCAGCATCTGAGTTGATGTCTATGTAGCTCTCGCTCCCACATCTCCCGGTCTTATGTCACTTCAAAATTGAAATGTATAATGGCATTCATATATATGCATGTTGTGTGAGGCTGTGCGTAAGTGTGTGTGTGTGTGTGTGTGTGTGTGTGTTGGTATATGTATGCATAGGCGCACTTGAGCGACTTAATTGTGTCGTGTTAACGTCAAACACATGCAACAAACATGTGCAAACAAATGATGTTTGTCACTGTGTGTGTGTGTGTGAGAGAGACAAAGCGCTTGGGAGAGCATATGTGTGCACATGTGGGGGGGGGGGGGCAGGGACGTGAGGCGGGTCTCTTTGGCACGTTTATGTCAGTGCCGTGTTGACAGATTCAACCACCCAACAAAAAACCCGTTACCAGCCCACACCCACACATACATATAAAGCCACTCTTTTATTTTATAAAAACACATATACAAACATTCACTCAAGCGGCAAAACATATCCGTACACATCCGTTATGCCGCCAACGACCCCCAAAGAACCCACTATCCTTTTCAGCTTGTATTCCTTCTTGTTTCTCCTCTCTCTTCTCGCCATTTCCCTGCTCCCTGTTTCCCAACTCTGCCTGCCAGCCAGCCATTGCCACCTGTCATAAATTTCCATATACGCGAAAGGTTGAACGCTTATTTTTACTTAACTGCAGCATACAGGAAATGAAATACACTTTCCTTACCACCTTACCACCACAAATAAGGTGGCAGCCTTGATGTACACGACAAGCAAGCACAATACGAGTATTGCAAATATATGTTAGATACTCAGGACAAGTTGTCAAAAATATTGTTTATTATTTATGTTTTGCAAAGACATCGCAACTAAATGAGAAAGTAAATAATTCAAGAAAATGAATATTACACCAACACTTTAATACTTTTAGTGATCTGGAAAATAAGCAAATTTATGAATTATATTATATATATATTATGTTAAATGTATATATTATATGTTATATATCAAAATTTACCTTCTATTATTTTCAAGGCAGCTTTATGTCAATTTATATACACAAAATTAAAGTAATTATTGAATTCATTATAAATTGTTATTGAATAACACAACATGCTTATTAAATCCGAATTCAAACCCCGGAAAACTTATTCAAATTTAATGAATCTAAATCAATAAATTTCTCATAAAATAAAACATACTTAACATGCAAAATTATAAACATTTGATGAATTTGTATATTTATTTGCAAATTTAATTGTGTAATATTTTTTGTAATTTATTTTTGCATTATTACGTTTCATTTACAAGCAATTATTTGCAAACCATTTTGCTAAGCGCCTAAAATAATTAACTGACTACAATGTGGGGTAGAACAATTCTTAAGACTTTCCCACAATTATACCAGGAAAAACTAATTAATTTAGCTGTCGACACCGTGTTAGAGAGAGAAATCGACAGTCTTGGACTTTCTGTTGTCTCATGATGGCTCATATTTAAAGGCAGTCTCCCATTTGGTTAGTGCATGATATGAACTTTTTGGATGAGCACTACAGCATAAAAGCAGCTGTTCCGTTTTGACTGAGGCTGGAGGGATGCTTGGAGGGTGATGTAGTCGGTATGTTGTTGTTGTGTTGGTTGGTCGGGCGGCTTATGCATAATAGACATATGTGAATGGCTGGAAAACCCATTTTCATAACTGACTCAACGCTTCTGCGTTCACATTTCGATTATGACAATGCTAAAAATACTGCGAGTAAAATTCAAATGCAATTTTCAATCAGCCAACAAGCGCTCAGTTCGCTCAGTTCGCTGACCATCCCAGTTTTCCCATTAATTTTTTCTTCTTTTCGCAACGTACACCATTGTCTGTGAAAATTGAATTTTCCATTTGGACAATGGCTCTCATTCTCTCTCTGTACCTGTGCCTGCATCTAGTACTCGCATTATTGTCATTCGAATATGAGTGCGACTCGAAACTGGCCTCCAGCTGATAAGTTTAAGCCTTTGGTGATAATCCATTGCTGTGGCTGGCCAATCAATTTGGTGTTGATGTCTTTTAATGAACATTTTTTCTGTTTTTTTGCCCGCTTGGTGCCAGCCATCATACTGGCTGGTTAATCACACTGTCCAAGCAATCTGAGTGCTCGTGTGCCAAGTGTGGGCGTTTGCATTGAAAAGTGAAAAGTGAAAGGCAACTACTCGAAGCTGCACCTAACCAATACCAAAATACCAATTGGTAATGTTCGCCGCCTGAAGGGGGTCGTGCTGTGGCCAGTTGACAGTTTCATTAGTTGGTTTACATGTCCTGGCGTGTTGTGCAGGAGGTGCCAGTTTCTGTTGCCTGTTTGTTTGCATTGTATTGCCATGTTGTGCAGGATATTGGCTTGCCTATCCTGTCCACACTGTTAGCTTGCCTGCCTGCCTGCCTGCCATCCTTGCTGCCTGCCTGCTTGCGGTAGAGTGCCAAACCACCACTTCCCTGCCCCTGGCCGGTCCTCTTGTGTCTCGTCTTGTTGTGGCATACACCGGAAGTCGACTGATAAGTTTATGTTGACATGTTGCCGCACTCTCTCTTTGTAGTCCTTTATTGTACGAGTGTGTGTGTGATGCCAGCTGAAAGCTTTTATAAGTTGATTTAAATCTTTACTTTTGACAATTTTCATTTGACATCATCTTTGGTTACTCGGCTTCCTCTGCTCATTGGGAGTGCAGTTCAATAAATTAGTTCTGCAAAGTTATTGTTAAAGTTTAACAAACTTTTCTTGAATGCACATGGAACTTGTTGGTTTACTCAATTTAATATAATGTTCTACTCAGTAATACTTCATTTAAGTAAGCAAATCAATTGCAGATTAAAGTTTGATGAATTTACAGTTTCACTAACATGAAAGAATGCTTACATTTTTATACACATGTATACAATTTGCACTTTATAAAGATCTTATTTTTCCCCCTTTTTGTGATAAAAATGAGAAATGTATAAAATTCAGAATACAATCATTTTATGCCAAACAAACGCATTGCAATCAAATCAAAGCATTGTGTTGTCTTTGTTTGCTGCTGAAAAATGTAAGCTATATTACATTTGAAGGAATTCATTCTAGAGACAATTGTGGTAAAGCAATTAAATTTAAATTCAAAGACAATTTTACATAAATCAAGCACGTAACTAAAAAGTGTGCAAAACAATTTCCATAGCAATCACACGATGTTTGTGGGCGTCAACAACATGTCTGAGTCGCATTCTCCAATCATAACCCTTTTCAAATTGCAAAACCATTTAAATCCGGCGTCAACTCAAATCACCTTATGGAATCGAACACGTATATGCCTTTCAAGTAAGTTACCAGCCTTCTCCATAAAAAAGGAATCAACAAAAAAAAACCCCCTGTACTGTTGACCCATAAAAACAATAGAAGCAGCAGCAGCATCCATACATGGCTGACCAGGACGATGCGTGGGGCAGTTCCAATGCAAAATGGAACAAAACTGTCAGTTGCAATGGCAGATCACGAGGCCTACACCACCGCATAGCACTACACACAGCATAACAGAACACAACACAACACAAGCACTGCACACTACACGTCACCGCCAAGCAAATGTTGAGTTCTCATTCTTCTTGTCCACCTTCTGTGCTGAACCTGACCGAAAAAATGCACAGAGAAAAAAAATAGACAAACAACTCTGATAAAAAATGTGTAATAAAATACGTATTAAGAGACTGTGATTTGAATTGCAATCGGTTTACAATTTGTGATTGGTTGTTTCTTTGGCATCAATTGATATGTGAGTGCTTTACAATTTTGCATTTAATGCCAACAGTTTTATTTTATTTTTTATGATGATGGAATATTATAGTTATAAAAATTACAAAATTGTTTTTTAATTGTAATAAGTTGTCTTATCTTAATAACAAAAAATTATATTCAAATTTGCTTTTTCATTTAATTATATTTATTCTTTCTGAAATACACTATAATACTATTGATTGCTTTACAATTTTGCAATTGAGGGCAACAATTTGTATTCACTAGCAGAATATTATAGTGCAATTTAATTGTTTTAAATATTCAAAAAAATTGTCTTTTAATTTCAATGAATTGCTTTATCTTAATAACGATATAATTATATTCAAATTTGCTTATTTTTTATTCTTTCTGGGATACACCATAATATTGATATTAATAATATTGATGGTATAAAAGGATAAAAAGAATTCTCGATCCTCACTCACCCTTCTCGGTTCTCTCAGTGTACAGGCTCTCGAAGTGATGTCGCTGTTGTTGTCGCGCTTGTTGTAGCAACTTTGTTAGCCAACACTCCGAGAGAGGGGCATGAGGATGGAGATGAGGACACGTCGTTTGTTCCTGCATGATAATGGCCCATTGGGCATGAATGTGGACGTGGCCGTGGACGTCGCCTCCTGGACATCATGGAGAGTTTTTGGCATATGTGTGTGAGAGTCGGTGTCAGTGTGTGCGTGTGAGTCTGTTTGTTTGCGCCTATAAAAGTGAACGGAAGTTAATACGTTTACCTGCCCCTTTTTTTGCTATACTTCTCACGCAGGTGGCGCCACCAACATTGTTATGTATGCTTTGGTGTTGCTGTTGTTGTTGCGCAAACAGAGCAAATTGAATTGCGTTAATACGCTTATGGCATATACTCTTACTCGTGCTGGACTCATGGTAGCAATAAATGGCCAAAATAAAAACGCATATGAAAATCTATAATAAAAATAGCCAACAAATTGAGTTTAAGTGCACAATACAAGCACACAGACACAGATACCTGTACACATCCTATATGTATAGGATATGCACACTCTTACATATTCAGGTCAGCTGTGCTTTGGGGCTTATAAATATGGCATAACAGTTATGTTTGCCCAAATGTAATTGTTAGACAGCAGGTGGTGTAGGCGAATTTAAGCAACTGGCCACTTACTCCTAATGGAGTTGCATAAACATATACGACTTTATTTATTAAGTGCAAGCTGCGATAATCATTAGACGCTGGCTGTAACGGTAAAAGTTAGTTAGCAGTTGCTTCATCCGATTTTGAGTTGAGTTTTACTGAAGTAATGCTGAATATTGTTAACGATGTTTATAAAGTGTAAAAAGTAAACTTAATTGCCAGCTATTGGTACTCGAAGTAAATTGGGACTATTTTCATTTATTTATATAGAATAACAAATAATGCATTTTCTAAACAGAAGAATGGAGCAGTTAAATACAAATATATATAAAATAACAAATAATGCATTTTCTAAATATATTTTTTGTTCAATATCAGAAGGCTTGAAGTAAACAAACAATTAAAATCGTTAACAAAAAATAGCAATTTTTCAATTAGTATCATAATATTATATTATTATTAACTGATCTACAGTAACAGATTTAATAATATTGCGTTTGTTTTTTAAGCTACCTTTTTTAGTAAGAAAATCTAGCTGGCTCTAGGTTGATTTATCATAGTAAATACTGTGCGAAGCTTGATAACATTATCTGCTTATCAATATTCAACCATCAACTATGCTTTATGCATTCAATTGAAATTGTGAAATATAATTATGATCTTTTAACATTGTATGCTTTGACTTTGTCGTTTCTGACTCCTTCACTTTGCTTCTCTGTCTCAATATATGTACATAGTCCGATTTTATTATATATTTGCTTGGCATTCCTTTTGACGTTATTGTGTCTTGTTGCTCTTAGCTTAATGCCTGATACTGCCGTTGTCTAAGCCAAATGAATCCCTTGTTGAGACTCCTTGTCGCTGTCGCTTGCGTTTGCGTTGTCTTGGCAAAATTGCATTATTATGTATTAGCTGGTAGCTAGTTGTTGCCCTGTTCTTGTGGAGAAGAATCAAGTAGCAAGTAGCAAGTAGCAAGTGGCACCTGCTTGTAAGCAGCTCCAACTGTCAGTTTTTCTTTTGCTTGCGTTCTTTGAAAATTTCTTAATACACTAAAAGCAAACGTCATAGTTTAAAGACGGCGGCCAAATGCAATCGCCTTTAGTTGCACATTTGTGTCAACTCTACCGGGCTTCTTACATTTATTTCACTTTAGTTTTTTCTATAATATTTTCAATTTGATTCAATTTCTTAATACCTTTAAGTTAACATCCGCTTACCGGCTGCCTTCAGCATTCGCTTCCGTTTGGCGCGGCAGCTTCTGAGTCTTCCGTTTGCCAGCGCCGAGTTCTCCCCGAGCACTGGCATTATCCCAGCAATCAGCGTAACTGTAAATCACACACACACACACACGCATACTCGCTACTATTAGAATAGTAGTTGTCATAGAGAATAGCGTAGGAAATGATGCTGTGATGGCTGCCAAGTCCCGTATGCTTTTGTATTATGAATGAAACTGTAACACGCAAGCCAACATCGCACACGCAGTCATCATAGACAGATGGACAGGCGGACTGACGTGCCAACAGGACAGTTATGTGTGCAGGACATTTTTCTAAGCTCAACTCGACTCGAGGCATGTCGAGGCAAGTCGAGTCAAAGCCAACAGGACTCACGCTGCAACTTTTTGGTGTCTTGTGGCCGGACGGGGGCGCAACGTTCGCATCGTCGCCAAGCTGACGGATATTCCGGTGCTTGTGTCAAACGCTTGTCATTTTATTTACTATCCACACAGGCAGGGCAGAGGCAGAGACACACACGTGCTCACGTGTAGTTCCAGGATCTCGTGTCCTGTTTCACATTTTATCGGCTTAAAATGCGAAAATTGCAAATAAATGCCAAGAGTTTTTCTAGAGTTTCACTCGCATTGCTATTGCTACTAAATTATTTACTTTTTCCCTTTCGCATTGTTGTTGTTGTCTGCCATTTATTTACCGTTAAACGTTCGAGAGTTGGGCGCCAACTCTCGTACCTTGTATTTGTGAGATACTTTCGATCGTTACGTACCATTAGTCAGTTGGGTGTAAAATGCACATGACTTTAACCAGATTCCCGATTGTTATTCTCCAGTTGCATTTGTTCATTTCGATTCATGTGCGCTTCAAGTGCTGTTCAAATACACACACACTCGCACACACACACACACTGAAGTCTCATCAGATTGGTAGATTGAATTGAGAGCTAACTGGGTAAATGGTAACTGGAAACTGTTTAGCAACAATTTTCTGTATGCAACAACTGGCAGCGATTTTTACTGAAATGATTAGATTTTTCTTTTGTATCGTATGGATTAGTGCGAGTGAAGGAGACAGCGGATTAAAGAGAGACAGTTGGCAAGCTTATATGAGATAGCTGCGGCATACTTGTTGAGTAAAGTATTTGAGTTTGTTTAGCTTGAAGAGTGCCCAATTTTAGACAAACATGCACCTTTAACATTCACATATTACAATTAATTCTATGCGATTATGATTACTTTTAAATAATTACATATTTATTGCAAAAGCAATTAGGAATGTAACTAAAATGTATATTTCTTAAAGATCATTTAAGTTTGTCGATGCTGGCAACATGTGGAAGGTCAGCTAACTGTGTTTTAAAGATGCTATTGCCAAATGCTTATCTCATGCATCCCCTGCGAAATCCACAGAGGCTTAAGCCTACCTGTTCAACTATAAATAAACGGCCGGAAATGTGCCCAAAAACAATTTGGCAATTTTCCACTTTTTATGCAATTAATCAAAAGCAAACAAAACCCATCAAATCAGCCCTTCGGCTTCGACTTTGGCGCAAAGCTCATGAATATTTCTAGATGTGTGTGTGTGTGTGTGAGCATCGGGTTTATAGATATGGCAAATCGTCTATCTGGTCTCTGGCTGGATAGAAACTCAAAAGCAAATTCAATTAACCCTACGGACCGTAGAGAGCGTAATCAAATACACTCAACCAATACAAATAAATGTAGACGATGACGATGGACCGCACATTTCGAACTAAACCAAACTAAGCCGGACCCGGAACGGACTACGGACTATAGAGCGAGGCACGCGCCACTTTGTAGCAAACCACTACAAATCAGACAGAGCAAGAGCCAGAGACGGGAAGGTAGGAGGAGGTAGAGTTCTTGGCGTTGGAACCACAACGACACAAAGTAACTAATTATCTCGCCTTACCAGCCCCCTCCCCCCCTGGAGTATGGAGAAACTTGTGTTTACCCAAGTCTAGAGCTCTCTGTAAAGCACTCAACGAAGCGAAATTTTTAATATGTGCGCTGAGAGTTAGTTCCAGGCTGAAGCATCGGACTGGACAGCCGTACAAACGGAAGGCAGACAAATAGATAGGCAGACAGACAGACAGAGAGTTAGACAGTTAGAAAGATACTCGTATGCAGGACAACACACGTGACGAGCCAAACAACAAGAAATTGAATGCAAACTCTATGTGTGTTTCACGTTTGAATGGACAATGGTTTGTGTCGAGTCCTTGAGTCCTTGAACTGGCAGTTACATGGCGATGTAGCCATGTAGCGAGTTAGTTACAAGGCACTCGTCATGCCAAAGGCGACAAAAACTTCAAATGATATGTGTCAAACTCTCCGACACATGCTGGCCTCTCAACCGGTTGGTTACCGGCAACAGGCTCGATAAATTCAACCCAAAAATGGGCATTTCGCACTTTTGCCATGTTTGTCGCATCGTTTCAGGCGACTTCTTTTTTCCCTTTTAATTCCGGAAAAGTGAAAAATATGAAACAGCCTTTGTGTGTTGTTGGCAGTTGTTGTTGTAGTCGTCATTGTTTGTTAGTGTTGGCGTTATGGGGTTGGATTTTGGGCTCCTACATGTCTGTGTGTGTGTGTGTTCAATTCACTAGTCCGTGTACTGTCAGAGATCTCGCACTTCGCTCATTCATTCGATTAGTGCGCGGGGGAATTTTTCACTCTCCTTTTTCTTTTTTTTTTGATTGTATGCTGATGGATGTTTGGGCATGGCTTGCTTCCTTGTTTGTCCTTTTTACTTTGCTCAGGAAATTGGCATTGGCAGCCAGCTGCCCATTGGCAATAGACGTTTAATCTCCAGTTATTGGGCTGTTACACAGCCAGCCATAAGCCTGGCTAACACTTTGAGTTGTGTTTGAATGCTGATTGTGAACTCCCGATACTCGTATGGCTTTTGCAAATCTAAATATATTATTGTAACTATATTAGATTTTCAAAGCAGCTTTTATGTGACATTTCAATTCTTTATTGATGTTTCAAAAAACAACAAAAATACATTTTTAGCTATCAACAATGTATTTGCAAGTTTAGCACACATAGAGGTTGCCGATTTAAAATTAATATTTAAGCAAATATTGATTATTAATGATTATTTATTCATCACGTCAAAATCCTGATTTATTTACTACTTGCATTTTATTTGCTACAATAAACTCCATCGAGAACAAAGCTCGGCTTATGCAATATTAATATTTTAGTATTACGACATTATATGGGGATTTCAAATAAATCTGACAGTTTAAAACAAATTGAATTTAAAGGTACTGCAAATTCGATGCAGTCTCATTGTTAGAAATATTTTATTGGCTATATATCATGTGCATATAATTGAGTTATTTACAGTCTTTTATTTAACTAATTTAATAATGTTTGCCATAGTTGCCCACAAGGCTTGCAGTGCTCCTTGATTGCGAATAGCGCAATATTCACCTATGGCATTAATTTGCAGCTTTCGCGCTTTGTTTATTTTATAATGAAATTTCAGTTTTATGACAATATGAAATTTTCTAATTAGATTTTCAATTTAGTCAGATGGATTTAAATGTGGCTTTTAGTTGGAAATTATTTTATAACATTGTACTATATCATTGGAAAGCGTTTTGGGTCAAGTGAAGTCAAAAGCCAGTGCAACACAAAAACTAAAGTGGCAACAACAACAACAGACGACAGATGGAAGTGCAACATCGGTGTTGGCATTTTGCTTTTGGCTGTTTGGATTGCATTACAGAGTCGAAAAAGTTTTTAATTTGCTTTTACAGCGTTTTAAACTTTTTTTTCGGTTGGCTTTTGCGTCGCAAGTTTGTTTATATTTTTTGCTGTTGTGTTGTGTATGTGTTTGTATGAAATACAATTTTGTGGCAAATTAAATACACAAACGAAGCGTGCACAGCTACACGCATTCACTCACACACTCACTCACACACACACAGCAAGCTCAGCATGCGCCTCACAGCATGCAACGAAAATTTGTCTAAAGCCGCGTTCGGTCGCGTGCGTGAAACATTTTAAGCTTAAATGTATAGCTAGTCCTGGATTTAACTACAGCTGTGTGTGTGTGTGTATGTCAGAAATTGCTGAAGATTATATGTGTTTGAGTGTACTGTACGTATACGTATTTTGGCCTGAACTGTTGCTCTTTTCCCCGCACGAACGAAGTACATCAAATATTTGTTGTGCAGCTAATAAATGAAATTCTCCGTTTTTAGAGTAGATTCTTGCGAGGGCTGACTTTATTTTAAAGACGAGCGCTCAGCATATGTACTATATATATACTATATATGTACTATATGTATATGCCGACTGTTTCAAAGTTCTTGCCAAGCATTCAAATTGTTGCGTATTTTAATTAGTATTTTACATTTTATTAGCACTTTCGGTTTTTTCTTCTTATATAATATTATTATGCAGCAAACAAACAAGTAATATTTTTTGTGGTTAAACATAAAGTTTTGTATTAAAAATGTATGAATATTTTAGAAAAAATTAACATTTAATTTAAAATATATTTAGTTAATATCTAAGGGGGTTTTTTATTAAGGTTGGCTTGTCAAACAAATTTATTACTAAAAGTTACAAAGATTTGAGAAAATAGTTTTATAACGCAACTTTATGAATATTTTAGAAATAATTAACATTTAATTTAACATATATTTGGTTAATATCCAAGGGTGTTTTTCATTAAGGTTGGCTACATATAATAATAATATTTAACAAGTTTCTGCTATGCATGTGACGGCTTGATCAGGATTGTATTTAGAAGGGGGTGAGCAGAAAAAAGCACACTGTAAGTAATTTAATTCAATTTGCAAGATAAAAATATATTATTGGCAAAAGCGATGTGGTAGAGAGATTATGAGGGTGACAAGGCAGTTTAGAGCTTGTTGTATTTGAGTATTAAAATAAACACGCACTTAAATTTAAATAATTGCATTTTACTATTAAATAATGGAAGCACTTTAATTCATAAATTTCTAGAGTTGCTTATATAAAAGAATATTATTATTACAATAAACTGTTTTCCCTTCAAATATTAATTTTATATTTGAAAGCCAACTTTTTTACATCTTGTTTTTTTTTGAGATGAAATAAATAGTTGTAAGACTACCTTATGATTGCTGTTGTTGTTGTTGCACAACTCTCTTTTGTTCGCAGTTATTTCAGCAACTGTCTGAAAGTGTCTCCAAGTAAGCCCAAGCAAATTGCTCTCTATATGACAGACAAAACTTAAGCTTTCAATTTACCTAATTAACAGATGTTTCACATATGCACGAGTGTGAGTGTGTGTGTCTGTGTGTGTGTGAAAGCAATGCTGTGCTGCCTAGACATGTGTTTCAGCATCCCTGGGAGCCTGAGGGCCGATCCCATTGTGGGCCAATGCTTATCACATTATATGCTTTGTGTTCGGAGGCTATTTAAGTTCTGACTGCTCCAAAGTTGTTCGGCATTGTTCAACACTGCTGCGAGTATTTAACCAGCACTCCCCATTGCCACCTCTACTTTGTTCAATTATCTCCCCGCCCGCATGCCAAAACTTTAATGGATTTTAGGGAAGTTGTTGCAACCAGCTCTCTTAGACAAAGAATTTGTTCTTTAAAGTTGAACAGCTTATTAGCATGGCTTTTCGGCTTTGACTACTTTTTATCAATATTTTAAGCAACAGACACACGCCTACATATACATATAGATCAAGACAGGACGCTGCTCCTTCCTGTCCTTACCGTGGTCATATTTTAAAAGATAGGCAAAACATTAAGCGGATTAGTTTCGTGTGTACTGTGAAATGTTCATAGGATTTTCCTTCACACACACAGATGAGAGGGAGGGGTGGGGGGCAGCCATTAGTTTTGTGTCGTCCTTTAGTTTACAGCAGCAGGACAGAACCCTGAGCAACAGGAATACTACTTATTTGGCATGGCTCGTCGTTGTCTTCGACTTGAGCTGCTTCAGCTTCAACTTGGGCTGGGTCAATTCGAGCTAGTTATAAATTGTTGGCTATTAGTTTAATGAACTTGCAGCTCCTTTGGCTTTTAAGTACTGTTGGGCATTTCACTTGTGCTTGACTGCTTTCCTATGGCTAGCTAACGGTCAAGTGGTTCTCAAAATTAGCTTAGCACACAGTCTGCGGGTAAATCTTCTATAAAAGAACACTACATGCATTTAATTCAAATACTGCAAAGCCAAATTGAAAACCAACTTTATGGAAATAAAAGAATTAATATTCAGTATATTTAAACTAACTTTGAAATCTTAAAATAACTATAACATTAAGTTCCGCCTCTATATCTATTGGCTACAATTTGTATCTAAATCACCCTTTAACATTTTTGTAATTACTTAAAAGCTTAAAAAAAACCTCTATATAAATTAGTGTTACAAAGTGAACACCGTTCAAGCGCATAACTTTTGCAATTTTCCAAATGACAAATTGCATTAATGAAACGTAAAATTATTGTTGTAAAAAGCGAATGCAACTCTGCAATAAGTAATGGTCAAAACAAGTTGGTATATACCTCCAAGTATGGGCGTACAGCATACTCTAGGAATATCATTTCTAATAGTTACATAACATTTCAAATTATCAGAAAATTCTTTTTCCTTTTTTCTTTCAACCTTAATTTCTTTGCGCAATCAAATACTTTCCATAGGCAGCATAGGCAATTGACTAAATTTGCATTTTTACAGGGTATTAGCATCAACTCATCAATTCTGCGTGATTACAAATTGTAAATTGATTATTGACGTAAGTGAATTGCTTTAGCTAACCAATAAGGTGTGATGTACACATGTATATATGTATGTATGTGTGTATGCATATATTGATATATGTATGTATGTGTGCTGAGCATTAGCATTTTACCGCATTTTGTGACAATTAGAACTTATTCAAAATTCAACACGACCCAATTTTCAAAAAGTGTCCTGTCAAACTGTCCCCTGCGCCGCATACCTCCCCCCCTTTGAACTCATTGAACTGTATGTGTCCCGGCCACCCGCTGAGCCGCAGAGTGGGAATGATAACCACATTGCATTTAACTTTGGCATAGATTGATACACATACACACACATACCTATCCTATAGATATACATATATACATACAAATGTTTTTTCTTACAAATTAATTTACCATACCCTTAAGCTGAACTCGAATGGGTAGTGCTGCTTATTGTCCAACTGCGATTGTTGAGCTTACAATAATCGATACCTGAATTTCGTGACTCTAGTTGTTATCGAAACAGAACACTTTGATATCGATATGGAAAGAAGATATATTTATTGCAACAAATTTACAGCGTATCTATTAGACAACAAACTGCAAACACAAGCCAGCTTGCTTATTTATATTTTATTATATTCACACACATACAAATACAAACATAAATATTTGTATGTGTTAAGTCTATCGCTCTCACACACACACACACACACACTTAAAATGTAATTAAAATTACATGCGCATGTAAATGCAGATGGTTAAAGAGTGTGGGCGTGAGTGTAAGTGTTAGTGTGTGTGAGTTACAATCGAGATCTTGCCCCTACCCCTTGCCTCCTTCCACACACACACACACTGAAATGAGATTAATAATAATTTAATTAAACTCACAAGCTTAATGCACTTCACTTGTAACTGTGCTCTTCTGTCAGCAAGTGTGAGTGTGTGTGTGTATGTTTGTGTTTTGTGTTTTTTCTCGCCATTTCTTTAAGCGGCGCTGCCAACTTGTTTTTCACTTATCCTCTCGCCAGCAATTGTTGTTTCTCTTTGCGCTACAGTTATGTTCTCTTCTTTGCGGCTACATGCGTTCATTCAGTTTTTTTGGCCAATGAAAATTTAATTAAGTTTTGCACTTATCACAGAGCGCTATGACAAAAGTTGACCCTTTTTCGCTCACTTATTTAATTTTTTTGTCCGCCACAATCCGGTTGCATTTTTATATTCGCTGTAAACTGTCGCTATCTCCCCGTCCCTGTTGCTCTTTATGAACTATGTATATATGCAGCTATTTTTGCGTGTGACATTTAAATTTCTTCCACGCCCACACTCAACGCCCACTTAACCCATTGCTGACCAGTGATATTTTTTCAGCCATTTTCATTGTGTGTGTATTTTTCATTCGCTTTTTTTTTTGGCAACAACAAAAATTTTATTTTTATTCAATTAATTGACTTTTGTGTTTATGGTTGGGCATGTCCTGTAGAACTCCAAGGGCGTATGTGTGTGGGTGCTCATGGCCAAAAGACAGGTGTCTACCTGTGCACAGCACAGCACAGCATTTAGCACTTTGGCAATATTTTAATCTGATTTATGCCGAGCATATGAAATTATTTTCCATTTGAAATTTATTTTCTATTTTCTCAGCTAGATAAATATAAATATTCATATTTAAGGTGCATTTGCTTCTACACGTATTTTTTAAATCTTGATAAATACTCTACCTGCAGCTACCTTGTTGATTGCTATATTTGACGAAATCCTTATTGTGAGCAATCAAACTACCCGTGCTAGTCTTAAATCTATGCACAGGGTGTAAATTTATTCTATAAATATATTGTAAAGTTAATGTTTAACCGACCATAATACACATTTAGTTGGGAATTTTAAATATAGTTCAGTTTGTGTTGGAACAAATGCAAAACAAATAAACTTTTGTTACCAACTCATTTTACTTTTATAATTTGACTTGCCCGTCTAATATTCTAACAGTATTTGCATAGTTTTTATAAATATAATTAAATTAAAAATAACCAAAATATTTTATACATTTGAATATAAAATCGTAAGACTCACTTTTTAAATAACTTAAATTAAATAAAATTATTTAAATTAGACTGTTGCGAAAAAATGGGATTAGAATAAAAGGCGACTAAAGACCAAGTGAATAAAAATAAAGCAATAATTAATAATAATAATGCCGTGTATGCAATTATTTATAATGAACAAAAATACTTTTGTGTCGAGACAAAGCGCATATTTGACGTCGTTGTTTATGGTAATTGCTGTGGTCCTTGTTGTTGTTAATTCATTTGTAGTTATTATGCATATTAATTAAGTAATTTAATTTGAATGCAATTATGATTCTTAGATGGGGACAAATGTTTTCGTTGTTGTCGTCGTTATTGCAGTATCTGTTGTTATTGAATATTATACTTTAATCCTTTACAGTAATTTGCATTTATAAATGAGTGTGCAGCCGCCGGTTAAAGCGGGGCAGCTGCCTTTGTTTACCTATTATTTGATGTTGCCATTGACATGATAACATTAAATAAATACACATTGTCTTTGAAATTGTTAAATATGTACATCGCTTGCAGTTGATGCAGTTGATTTTTAAATTTGCGCATTTCGGATGCAACGCAACTTGGCAGCACTTTTTGCCTGCCACATATTCACAGCAAGAAAGACTCAACCATCCGTTAGAGTGAAAATTGCTCGCTCAATTTGCGTGTTCACTCACACTTTGCACTCAACCAGACTTAGGATAGTGTGCAACAAGTGTAAGCGAGATAGCTATAGTGCGCACGAAATGTAATATAGCACAACACTGCAGTCAACTGCTCTCTGCGATAAGCTGTAACTTAACAGTCAGCTGTTTAGCAAGTTTAACATCAGTGAGTGCAAGTAACATTTAAATGCAGCCCCTAAAGTATGCAATACATGTTAAACTGCTCTGCGCACTGGACCCACACCGAGCACGCACAACACACTCAATTCAAGTGTGCGCTAACAGTTTGAGTTGCAGTTCATTAACAGCACTCTGGGTGGCTCGCTCTCAGAGAGACAAGAGCGCAAGAGTCGACAGACGGTTAGCATGTTTGTTCTTATAAGAAATACTGAGCGCAAAACTGAGTCATTTATAAAATTTTAATGGTGGTGTACGGTTCGTTCAGCTCACATCGCGTCGCAACGTCTCGTTTTGTTGGTCAGTGAAAAATACAGAAAATCCAGAAAAAATAAAGAAAGGCCCAATATATAATTATAAATATTATGTATAGCAATTGTTGTCTCGCGGCGTGCATCACACAGTGACAAAAATTACAAGCGACAAAAGAAACAACAAAATTACGAAATAAAAGCGCGTCGCGTCTAAAATTGCAAATTGCAATAAAGTCTGAAACGTAAAGAAGAGGAAGAGCAGTGTATAAACAGCAATTGAAAGAAGCGGCAAAAACACAAATCACAATATAAAAAATAAACAACAGCAAAACAAACAACTACAATTGAGAAAAAACGTGAGCGCAATTTATTTTTCCCCATTTTGACTGCCTAACAATTTTTTTTAAACGAGCTTTGTTGTCTGCCGCGTGAGTTTTTAGTTCTCTCTCGCATCCCCTCTTGCTGTCAATGTATGCGAGTGCTGGTGCAAAACTTTACAACGGTTTATTAAGTTTATTGTTTGTCCGTTTGATTAACAACAAATTAAGCATAATTAAGCGTTCTTTCTCTCTTTTCCCGTATTCGTTCTTCGTTCTCTTCTTTTAAGCAGCCGGCAAAGCCGTCGCGTGTTGCGTGCATATGTGTGTGACTGGCTGTGTGTGCGTGGTGTATACAGTTTTTATGCCCTATTCCTAAAAGGCATTTCCAATTAGACATGTTCTTGGTCACGTTTCGAAATAAGCAAAATTGCAAATGACTAAAATAATGCGTAATTGTCATTGCTTGAATCGTGTGACTCTGTGTGGAAAATATTGTGTGCAGTTGATTGGTTCAACAAGATAGCAGCAACAGTTTAATAGTTGCATATTTACTGATCAATTGATATGGATGATAAACATAGAACGAATGCTAGAGATACAACAGCAAATGAACTCGTTTTGTAATGTTTAGTTATTTATTTGTTTGTTATATTTTTGTTCTGTTTTTGCATAAGTTTAATGATGATTTTATTTAATATGCAGAGACTGTAAAGGGTATGCGTGATTCGAAGAAGTCGTTGTCGTCTCCCCTTTTTTGGAGTGCAAAAACGCAAAGACAGCATCCACACATCACATTCGCATTTCACATCCCCATCTACACGCCGCTTCAAATTGATTTTTGTATGGCGGCGGCGTCGCATTATTTTCTTATTTGCTTCTCGCGTTTTGCTTTGCGCTCTTTGTTTTCTTCTTTTTGTTGTTATTTGCTTCCTTTTGTGCCTTGCATTCTTGGAACAGTCGCCGTTTACGCGCCTTTGGATTTGTGCTTCTTGCTCTCTCTCTCACACAAGCCGCTCTCCGCTCTCATTTCTTTAATTGTGTGTGTGAGTGTGTTCGTGCATGTGGCTGTTCTGACAGTGTTCAACACTGGCTGCTACCAGTTGGGATTTATGTATATTTTCTAATTGGCGTGGGCAGCAATGCGCACGAAATTTTGTTCCCTATATTTTGTCAGTTTTTTTATTTTACATATTTTGTTAAGAATCAATTTTTTGACAGCCCTTTTCCTTAATCACTTCCGCTTGGTAAGTTTTAGCAAGGCGCTGGCTGAGCTTAATTCTTATCTGAATGCCAAGCAACAACAATTCATTGAAAACGGCGACTGCAGAAACTTTTGTGTCATATATTGTGTGTAGTTGTTGTCCTGTCCTGACCGACCAACGTCCCTCGTCTGCCCATCAAATTCAATTGTGATTACTTTTAAGGCAGCGTCGCCCCCACCGCCGTAACTGTCGTCGCTTCGCTGCACTTGAAAAGAGACAGATTTGAATTTGAATTTACGCCCGAGTCTCTCGGTTCTCTCGTTTCTCGTCTCTCAATTCTCATCTCTCTTTCTCTTTCTCTTGACTTGGTTCGGGGCTTTGCACAAAGCTCAATCTCAGGCGTTGCTTTGTTGTTTAGATTTATGCTGTTGCTGTTGTTACCTAGTCACTAAAATCATTTACACTTGGCACGCTCACAAAATTTGGGTTGGTTAAACACCAAGTGTCGACATACAAACATACAATAAATTGTGAATGAATACTGAGGTATGTACATGGCCTATGCACATATTGACACTGGCTTGAAAACCAGAAATCTGTGAGATTCTTATTTGTTTTGTTTTAAGAACACTGTACAGTCTGAAATAAGCTATAGCTTGAATGCAAAATCTCTAGAAATGGAAACAAAAAACTAGTTCTCATGCAGCGCAATCGAAATTCCTCAAGTACAATTATATTCAAAGACTTAAGCATATGTGTATGTGTATAAGCTTGAATCTATCTGTATCTAATTATAATATAATATATCAATTAATTAAAAAGGCGAATCTATTATTTTTAGAAGTGATAGAACAGCAAAAGTTGGGAAAGGTTGCTGAAATTTATATTCACTTTTTAAAACACTCTAAACATGAAAGATTCTTTGGTACCTCGGCGTTTCGAATTATAGAAGTATTAGTAGCTGTGGCAGATGTATGTACATATATATGTGTCCATATTAATTGCATATTATATGCAAAGTATAGAATATGGTCAATTCTTGTTAATATACATATATTATTACTCAGATTTGTCAACAAAAAATAATTCAATTTAAAATTTTTAAGTTTTAATGTCGAGTGGCACTCAACAGATCAAATATGTAGATATTGTTTCCAGGGGCACCCTTTTAATGCGTCAAGAGTTGCTTAAAGTTTCTATGAAGGAGAGCCAGTTATCTGTATGTATGTATTACTAACTAGAGTCAATAAATTAGTAGTTAAAAACGACTTAATCTTGTTTTTTGTTTTAATCTATTATATATTTATCAAAATGATCCATATGCTTTTATGCATAATGGGCATGACATTAACTCAATAAATACTCAATATCTTCAACTTCATTGATGTGTTCAAATGGTAAACAAGTTGTATATTATTTCCGATTCAATTTCGAAAACGTGTATTTAACAGACTTGTCGAGATCTTTTTCACTCAATTACTTATGTTCATGTTTGAATTGTCGTGTGTTTATATCTTAAAGCTTTTATCTACTTGAGCGATGTGCATGATATTCAGCCTCTTGTCTCGTCGAGCTTCCCTCACTTGCTCTGGTGCTGGTGCTCTGGCTGTGGTTGCTGCTGTTGTTGTTTTTGATGCTCTTCTTCTTAGTACTGCATTCAGCAGCAATTGCTTTGGCGTTTTCTTTATGTTGCATTTTCTACTTTGCGCTTTGCTTTGCTGTGCTGTGCTGCTGTTCTCTACACATTATTCGCACTGTGCCTATTTTGATGCACTCACGTCGATTCGGTTGCTTTTCTTCTTGTCTGGCCTTTCCTTTGCACTGCTGCTGCTGTTGCTGTTATTATTGTTGTTGTGTGTTCATTTTCTTTGCAATTTTTTCATTTACTTTGCTCTGTCGCTTCGTTCGTTCTGCTGCGTTGGATTTCAACCTGCCAAACGAGCATAAAACGTGTGAGGGGATCTTGGTATGTAGGCAGTAGAGAGAAACACAGATAAACAGAGAGAGCGAGAGAGAGAGAGGTATGTTGCAGATTGGTAGCTGTACTTTGTTGCATTTTTTTGCTGCAATTTCTAACTGGTTGTGCCTAGGCTTAGTCTCGTCTTAGTCTCGCCCGCCCGCCCGCCTTCTGCTGTACTCCACCCTCACCTCTTAATGCCACTGCTTCTGCTTCTAGTTCTTCAGTTTCTACTCATTGCCGTCGTCTGTAGGCCGTTGACTGCGTCGCCAACGTCAACGTCGCGACGTCGGTGCATTGAGTGGCGTTCCTCTTTGTCTGCCTTCTCCCCGACCAGCGCTTCACACCCCCTTTTATTGTTGACCCTGCGCGCCACTTATTGCAGTTTCCTCTTGCTTTTGCATTTCTTTTGCTTCGAAGCCCCACAGCGCAAAGCACTCAACCCGTTTTCATGGAGCAGAGCTCAGAACGAGAGTGGGGACCCTCTTCCATTGCTTACCTCTCTGTTCTGTTCCACCCCGCCCGCCTACTTAGAAGTGGGCGTAGGCATTATAGCTATAGCTGCTAGCTCTGAGCACTTAACCGCCTTCCGTCTTTTGTCTTTTGTGTTTTTGTGTTTTGCTTGCTGCATTTTTCACACTTTTCGACTAGAGACGACCACCACCACCGGCACCATCAATTGCAACAACAGCACCACCACCACCACCAGCACAAGCCACCAGTCATCATACCACCTGACCTGCCAACAATTGGCGCTGCTTTCTGCCATCCGGTCGAGTCGTCGTAGGCTCGCAAATGTCATTTAGACGGCTACAAGAACCAAACCAAACCAAACCGAACCAAATCTCCCCCCGGGCTGGTGAAATATGCAACGCAAATGTAATCATTATTGATTTTGTGGCCAAGTTGGCTGCCCACTCAAGCACACACGAAGACCCCCATTTTGCTACTTACACTGAGCGAAAATCTCGATTTTATTGCACTCTTTAAAAATGTTATTTAACATTGACAACATTGACAACTGCAACGTTAAATACAATGTTTGCCAAAAGAAAACAATAATTTATATATGTATGTAAAGAAATAATTATCAATAATAATTTGAAATATCTATACATACAAATCCTCAGATTTTTAACACAAGTCAGTTGTTTAATTTATTGGCTAAATTATTATTCTGGTACAATACTTGTTATACGTAATACTTGATTTAAATCGTTATCTCTTGAATCTTGTGTAATAAATTCCATATTTAATTATTCATGTCATTTGGAGATCATTATGTGATTATTATTTGTTAAAAAATGAACAATGTTGTAGTAAAAATCATTTGGTTTCAAAAATTGTTTGCAGTGTACGTCGCATTGGCAAATAAAGTAGAAGTCGAAGTTTTGTTAGCAAGTTTCTGGTTCTGCTTTCTGGTGCTGCTTACTGGTTACTGGTCACATTAGTACGGCAGATTATCCTGGCTGTCAGGTCGGTGCTGACTGCTTAAATATGCAAAACGTTGCTGCTTGCTGGCTATTTGCGGCCGGAAAAGCAACAACCTCAACGGGGTAGGGGGTGGGAAGTGGGAAGTGGGTTGACGTTGTGTTTGCTGGGATAACTGCGGGCTCAGCGGGCTCACTGCCTGACTGTCCTATCCTGTCCTGGCCTGTCCTGGCCTGGCCCCCGGCCTGCCATGAGATGAAGCGACGACTCTTGACTCGCACACATTAGAAATTTAACAGGTTAATGTCCAGAGTCGTAAACGAAACCATTTATTTATGGCATTTGCTCGACGGCATTTTTGGCAGGACTTGAACTTGCAGAATGGTTCGTTTCTGTGCTCGTAATTTACATAAAATATATGAGGTTCCCCCCTCCTCCCGTCTCTCTCCATCTAACATTCTCTGTCTCTCTCACGTATGCACTCTTGTCTGTGCGTGTGTGTCGTAAATATAAAAATCTCTAAAGCAGATGGTGGCCCTGGGAATGAGTGAGACAGGCAAGGACCTTGAAGGGCTTTGATAATGACTGCCCCGTTCGCTGGGAGCTTTATCAGGGCTTGGGTTACCATTGCCACCTCCCCGCCTTTTTGTCGCGAGCATATGATGCGTGCCATAAGCTTAGCATATATGTTATGTACGGAGAGGGCTCGGGAGGGGAGGGGAAGGGAGGCAGCCCCACAGCTGTCAGATTTGTCAGTCATAACTGTCTGGGAGCATAAGGCAAACAACGCACAGGAAGTTAACAGCGAACCAAGAGGCTTACATGCGGGCGCAACTGAAAAACATATGAGCTCTCTAAGGCTAGTGGAGAAAGTACGGGGAATAGAGCTCATTCTCACAGGCTGTGGGGCAGATAAAAGTGTCGCATCGTCATATGATATGAAATACGATATCTTGTGTGAAAGAATAAGACTCGATCCTTTTAACATAATAAAAATAATTTATTCACGATTAAATACAGATTAAAGAGGCGTCACGAATGCATCAATGAATATTTTAGTCAACGTGTTGGCAAAAAGTATCAGCCAAAAGTGACTAACTTGACGCTAAGTTGCTGGCAATAAAAGAATATCAATTAGGTTTTTTTTTATGAGGTGGTGTATTTAGTTTTATTGGCCCAACAGCTTCAGTTTTTCATCAACGACTAAACTGACTTCCTATTCACATCAAAAGCTATCGAGACCCTTTTAGCGATGAGATTATTATTTTTTAATTTGGATATTGCAATGATTGGAAATGCAGTTCTAGTGTAGCTGGATCAATTTATAACAATTAACTGCAGTTGTGTAAATGATAGCAAATCATTATTGTGACTTGCAAAATGCGAGTTGCGAAGATGAAATAATCATGGTCGTTGATCGAAAACATGCGAAATACCGGCCCGGCGATAAATGCAGCACATTTCCATTAATTCATGGATCTATTTTTACCTTATTACCCAAGCATTTTGTGTTGCAAACAGCAAACAGCAAACAGCCACAGCAATTGCAACTGCCACATCCATCCATCAGGTCTGCAATCAGTTGCATCTCCTTTGTGCAGCTTTGCCCCTCAACCAGTTGCATTTCATGACTATTTCTAGGAATCTTCAGGCACAGATAGTTGCTGTTGTTGAGCTAGATGTTGCTGTTGCTGTTGCAGTTGTAGTTTTGCTAATTACAATGCAGCATCTAGTTAACCGCAAAGGCAAGACACCAAAACGAGAGCCATTGATTTTTCCATTGCCGTGCCAAGTCGTTTAAACAGTTTCTCCTTTTTGGTTGCCGTCGGCTGCTGCAACACCTTATTTGGTATCAAAAAAAAATTCGATAGATTTTTCTTCCAAGGAAAATCCCAATTTGTCTTGTACATCTGTGGGATGTCGGTAATTGAAATGCCTTTACTTTGAACGCTCTCAAATCGCAATAACCTCTAAACTTTAGTCAATTTTTATTTTATTAATATTATTTCATGCTTTTTATTTAAGTCCAAATGTCAATGTATCACAAATTTCTTGCTTCTATAAATGTTTGGTTTTATGTTCATTTTGCTGGGCGCAACCTGTTAATATTTATTACTATTTATTTGTTTTTGCTTATGCAAATGAACTAACTGAGACAGCGATCTCGTTTGCATTTTAACTACAAGTTAATTGTATACACAACAAGTTGATCAAAATCAAAAGTCAAAAATGGAAACAAAAAGAATTCAAAAATACACACATCTTTTTTTATTATTAGCTCCTGTTCGAAAATTACTGGAATCGGGGCGTATTGGTTTGATGCTGTTTGTTGATCTTCATTTAATTGATAAGTTAAATTCAATCGAATTAAAATAAATGATTGAAACGGATAGTTTTTCAATTGAGAGGTTCATAATAGTTAACTGTCGAAAGGCAACGATTAAAATTGTATTATTGAAGTAAATATATATATGTATATATTCAACATAAATTATTAAATCTTATGAAAACTTTTATACATTTTAAATCTATTTCTCGCTTTCTAAATTCTAAATCTTTTTCCATGAGATAGTCTAATCGGTTGAATAATTTAAATTATTCTAATATTTGGAAACTTATGTTCAATTCGCATAATTCACTGGTGCCAACTATAAATATCCAGTTATACGTATATATGTATATCACTTAAAATTCCATTTATAATTGCAGTTAGTCAGAGGTATGGTAGTGTAGCTTAGCAACCAATAAAACTATTCACGAATTGGCGCCAATTCACATGTTTTTGGCATTTGTTGATGTGTGAAGAGAATCAATTCATATTTTGTTTATATTAGTTTGTTGTGCAATTAATTAAACGTAATACTAGATACTGACGCATTGACTGCCCACTTGCCAGCTTATAGACTCTCGCTCTGTCTCCCTCTCCCTCTCCAGCGACCTCTATCTCTATCTTTTGCTCTATCTTGTTTTATAATCTCTTTATTTTTGATATTACGCTCAACGAGTCTGTTCCAGCATTTGTTTCCATGTCACTCGCTCACTCTCTCTCTCTGTGTCTCTCTGTTTATATGGTTTTAATGATATTTTTTGTTGGTTAATTTGTTTTCGCTCTTATTGCTATTAACTAGTGTTTATGTAGTAGTTGTGGCTAAAGCATTTTGGCAGCTGTTGTGTTGCCATTTTCATTCAGCAGCAGCTCCATCAGTTTGTTGTGGTGTGTACATTGTATGTGTTATGTTATTATCATTAGCTCTCCTTGTGTGTTGTTTGCTTGTTCACTCTCTCTCTCTCTCTCTCTCTCTCTCTCTCTCTGTCTCTCGACAGCAGCTGGACGGATGGCAAGTTCATTAACTTTTGTTTGGAGCAGAAGCGGCAGCAATAATTTGTCAAAAATAACATTTTTTTGTCTGTCAGACATGCGATTTTTAAATTATTCTTTTTGATTTGATTTTTTGATGATTTCTTCTTCAGTTTCTTAATAGTATATATTGACCTATATGGAGTGGCCTATTGCGAGTACATATTTACTATATGAGTATCAATTCTCTTTAAAGCCAAAATCCGTCCGCTTGCTGGTCTATCTTGTTTCTGATTAGCACTCGCCTCTCCAACCGTTGTCATCTCCATGCTACTAGACTAACATAGACTCTGCGTCTGACTTGGTTGACTACCTGCTGTGCCGGTTTACTTGTTTTGGGGCTACCAGTTCCGTTTCAGCATCATCTTTGATCTGTTTGACGTCAAAAATGTCAATACAGAGCAGAGCACAACAACAAAGACTTTAATAATATCAATATGAGGTGTACCAGGGTGTACCGGTTCAAAACCATCATCATATGCATAGAAATTGACCACTCGCGCGCTTTATTTCCTCATGTGTTCTCAGCCCCCAAAGACGGAGCGTAATTTTCCATTTCCTGCTCTGCACCGTGTACTGTAAACAAGTGAAGAATTTTCCCTCTTTTCGCCAGTAAATAGCTGCAACAGCTGGTAAAATTCATTTTCATTTCATTTGTTTATGCTGCCCAAATTACAAGTAGTTTTCACAATTTTTATGAACTTTATTTATTCGTATAAAAATCAGCTCAAACTTTTGTGCAATATTCAAACTTTGTGAAATTGCTGAAACATCTGTTAATGTAGTCAAGTAAGATTCTAGTATTTGATTGCATTATGTGTTCTTATTTAAAACTAATCCATTGATAAGAAATTTATGCAAAACCATTTGCATTTATAGTTTACTTTAAGGCGTGGTCTTTGCATGCTTTTGAACTAATTATTTATTTTCTTTGTTTTCATTTCAGGTACGTGTTCTATGCATTGATTTGTTCTTAGTCAATTTAACAGACTCACAGGCATTTTTGTGTAAGTTTAAACACATTTTGTTATTAATGTGCTGGTCATAAAACTAGCTTAATGGCCTGGGTGGGTGAATAGATTTCCAGGTAGCGATATTTAAATTAACTATCCGCTGTCGAGCAGATGTTTTTGTGATTAAACATTCATCAATCTAATCGCCGGCAACGGCTCGTTTTTCGATTTGCATTAAGTTATCAACAAATCGTTAAATGAGTTAATCTATGAGAATTGTATGTATTATATATATATATACTTGCAAACGCTTCTTTTACGCAAATCATTTGATCGTTACAAAATTTCATGCTGTGTGGCAAACAAAGAGAGATCGACCTCATTAAAGCCAATAGTCTTGGCCAATCTATCGAATGGATGCTATAAATCAGGTAGATGTAATTAGCACAGTGCAAAACGAATTGAAAAACTATTTAGTGCAGATAACAGAAATGAATATGAAATGAAATTCGAATGATAATAAGTTATAAAATAATTTGTTTTATATTTCTATCAGTTTAAAAAATTGTTATCATTCATTCATAGTCTAACTATCTGTTCCATGTCTGTTGATCTTACCATATTGGTCAACGACTTGTCTTCGTCTTGAAATACTCTCCTTCTTTGGCACACAGCTTTCCGGTTCAGTGAACTTTTGTTTCTATCAATTTTTGGGCCAGTTAGTAAGGCAGTCAGCCAGTTTGAACCGCAATCGACCCAAAAAAAAATTATAACTAGTTACTATTATTACTAACAATTTCCGTTTAGCGCGTTTGAACCACTTAAAAATTGTGCTGCAGTCAAGGAAGTTGATTATTTTCTATCCGCTAACAGTTCGTTATTCTCCTCTGTTCGCTTAACTTGCTTTTCGTATTTTTTATTGTTCATTCGCTTGGTCTTCAATCACTGCCTTGTGGCTGTGGTTTGGCTATTTAAAAGCATATAAATTTTATTTCACACAAATAAATATCATAAAACACGCTGACAGCCCGCAGAGCTGGCAAAAATTCGTCTTGAAGCTTTCTTGGCTTTCTTTTCTGCCCAAGTACGAGTAGTACAATAGGAAAAACTAGTTTTTCCCTATACATAAGTAGTTACTGCAACTCTCAGTGCACCACATGCTTGGGATAAAAACTTTTCTTTGCCATAGCCAGAGCCAGAGCCAGATCTGCGGTTTGAACAGCCAGAAGTAGTGGCAACAGAAGCAGCTGCAGCAAACTCTTGTATCATGTCAGTCAGTCAGTCTCTGGTCCATTCGTTTGGCTCTGTCTGTCCGTCTGTCTGTCTTGATGTCTAAAAGTTTTCCATCATAATCTACTTAACTTTTGCTGCAATCAATTGCAGTTGTCGCTGTGTGTGTCGCCTCATTGCATTTTCTACAGCCTCTTCAGCTCTACTGAGCTCTCTACTCTCTCACCCATATTTGTGCAATCTCTTTGTGTAGTATAGATACAATGATGAAGCGAACGAACGATACTCAGCTTTTTCCAGTATTGCGTTAATAGAAAAGTTGTCAATGTTTTTCACTGGATGCGATGTTGCTCTGCTGTACTGCGTATGGAAACGGACGTATCTGCAGCTCGTTCTTATCTTATCGCAGTGTGAGGGGAACATTTTGCATAGATGCGCCTGTGCCTGTGCCTGTGCCTGTCTGTCTTCCTGCCTTGCTGACTGCCTGTCAAGCTGTTCCACTGTCAATCAGCTATGGCCACAGCATGCAGCATCCAGTACAAGTTTCGCTCGTCTATTTCGAGGCACACACAAAGGCAAGCTCACATGCAGACAATCACTGCAAAACAGATACAATATCTTATAGATGCATTGAAGCGTAATTGTAGTTACCTCGCAAAGCTCTCACTTGCTCTCTATATCTTGGTCGCTCTATCTCTGATATTTGCGCTCAATGAGTTCATTTTCATGCCAAGTCGAAGGTTATTTACCCTAGAAAAATATTTATATCATTTTAGTCTATTTATTTTTAAAGTTTCGATTATTTTTTAAATCAAAATGAGTTTAGAGAATAGTAATTTACTTTTACTAAGTAGTGTTTAATAATCTTGGAAAAAGTTATATTGATTTTAAAAACAAATTTCATTTTCTATCGCATGCTTAGAAATTGCATCAATTCAGCTCTATTCTTTTGTACATTACAATTGCCTCGTATTATTCAATAAATTCGTTGGAAAACGGATTACAATCTTCCAAATGTTGATAGTGCATTTACAAAACTATTTGTGCCTTTTGCATTCTTATTGTTATTCTTATTATTGTTGTGTGTGTTGCAGTTGAGGCTAAACTGGAATTGGGTCTCGGGCTGGGCTATTGTACGAATAGTTGGGTCAAACGGAACATGGGACGACCCGTGTCCGCTTTGTACTCGTACTTTGTAGTCTGTGGACTCACCTCATCTATTTGCTATGTGTGTAGATAGATTTATATCTGTGGCAGTCTGTATCTACTATAGAACCGAGATGCAGCTGTGTGCATTGCATTGCACATCTCGTTTTTCAAAATTGGCCTGGCCCTAGTCTTCTCGCTCTGTTTTGTATATTGTTCTCTGTCCCACATATATGCACGTTGAGATTTGTTTTTGCATTTGAGACTTTGGTGATTGTTGGCTGCTTGCACATTTGTTTAGCAGCTTCAGCTAATTGTTTTGTATAGTCAACTGGCTGATGAGTAACGAACAAGTATCTATCTAGTAGAAGTTTGAGTGCTGTATCTATACTATGCACAAGCTTCTCGTTTGTGCACATAATTGTAATTGATAGTTTGAGTTTTACACAGACAGGTAGAGTACAATGGGCATAAGTTAAGGGCTTGTTTACGTGTATTTGTTTGTTGTCGTTGTTGCTGTTGTCGTTGTCGTTGTCGTTGCCGTTGCCGTTGCACTTGTAATTGGATATTTAAAATGGGACATGCCAAGTCGAGGCAATCCAAGGTCTTTATTCAGTCGTGTAACAAAATAACATTCTACTATTTGAACTATGGTATTTTATTTTTCGGTCATAGAGCAAAGGCTCAAATCTGCAAGCATATGCGTCGTATACGTAATATCCGCTCAATATTACACATACGTTCAGTGTCACACTCAAACACCTGAGGGAAGCGAGAAAGAGACAGAGAGAGAGAGAGAGAAAAAGATATGCTTAAATTATGCACATGTCAAATACCACAATGAAAAGGTATCCATCTATCTACGCTAAAAGTTCATTGTGCGTTTTCTATACCATTTCAATCGCAAACTCAATCAAATGTTTAACTTTTCTTTTTTATTTTTAATTCTTTCTTTTGTATTTGTTTTTTTGTATTTTTTGCCTCTGCCAATGTGCAGCGTCGTTGACGTCGATGCCGACAGTTGCGTTGGCAGATTGCGTGTGCTTTTCGTTCCGTTGGTTACTTTTTTTGCATTTTTTTTCTGCTTTTCTGTTCAGTTTACTTTTTGCCTTTTCATTTTGCGTATATCAAGCGTTCATTGCCCGCGTGCGCTGTGTCGCTCCATCTCTCTCTCTCTGTCGCTCTTTTTCTCGCTCTCGGTCACTGTTTACACTCAATGTAATGTATGTGTATTTTCTGTCTCTGTGTTTTTGTATTCCGTTTTCAGTTGCATTTTGATTTTGTTTTATTTTTAACGCATACAATTTGTTAATCATTTTTTCTTTCTTGCTCTTATTGTGTGCGATTCGCTCGGCATTTGTTTATGCTAAGTGCTTTGTCCGCTTTTCGCGAGACTTGAATATTGTGCAGAGGGAGGGTGAGGGGTGCTGGACAAGCCATTTGCACTGTGAACTCGGCGCACTCTTGGGTTAGTCGTGTGTAACGCTGACTGTGGCTGTTACTCAAGGTCAATCAATTGACCTTTCTGTGATTTATGTTTTATTCTGTGATTGGATATTGCTTGTGTTCTAACACGATGTTCATTTACCTTTTTCCAATTTGTTTCCATTTCATTTTGCCAGCACGTGCTGGTTGCGAATTCGAGTCTCTCATTCATTTATGATTATAGATAAGAGTTGTGGCTGAAGATCTTATATCGATGGTTATGCTGGTCTTATCGAAAGTAAATATTGTCATTGATAAGGCAAACAATACGAAAATAATTTTGTTGATTTCAGGGAATTAAAAAGGTCGTTAATAATTTCGAATTCGGTTCGATTAAATTTGTAACACATTGAAATTGGTTATTATTTTGGTCAGTCTATTTTTAGAATATCAATCATTATCTAATTGGATCGTAAATCACTTTCTTTTTCGGTAACCCTCAATCAACAGTCAGTTAGTCAGCCAGTCAATAATGTAATTAGACATTCGACTACGAATCAACCATGTTATGTTACTACACTTTTATCGCTAACTCAATCAGACTATTAAATATTTATTCATGTGCTTAACCATTGTTATACTATTACTATGGCTGTCTGTGTGCACAACTTCTCCTCTATCAGCCCCTCCTAACAAGTGTTAATCTTTGAAGCAGATTGCTTATCAATTTATGGGCCTAGTCGTCAAAGTTGTTGCTCATTCGCAGTGTTTGCTGTGCTGGGCCTATCGCAATGCATGCCATGCATTTAATCAGTTTATAAAACGCTATATATATATATGGGGTCTCGGCTATACATACTCGTTTGTATATACATACATACATATGTATGAATGTACTTAGTACGTATTTACTTGTAAGCATTCTGAGCGATACTGGGCTGCATTTTTAGTAGCTTTAATTTCATTTCAGCTGGCCAACAACAAAAGCTGTGTATGTATATATGTGGCAAAAACAAAAAGCTGTTTCGCATTTTATTTTCATTTTACGCTATTTTTATTAACTTGTGCCCATGCGTTTTTCTTGTTGCTTTTGTGCCTGTCTTTTGCCTCCTTTTTGCATTTTTACTTTGGCTTGCAAACTATTTTTGTTTACTATTTACTTTGTGCCGCCGGCGACCGGCAACTGTGGTGATGTTGGTGTCGTTGCTGTGCTGTGGTGCTGCCAACCGAGTGTGGTTCTGGTTCTGGTCTAAAGGCAGACAGAAAGATAGAGAGAAAGAGAGCGATTGCGGCGAGGTTAGTTCTTCCCGCTTAGTGCGTTGATTTTCCGACCTAGCCGGCGACAATATTTGTTGTGCACTCAACGCAATGCCACAAGGAGTAGTCAGCACAATAGACAAAGGCCAGGCCAATGGAAAGGCAACGTTGCACCCATTTCTCTCTCCGGGTCGCAGCCAGACGAAACATAGGCATATTTGCGGTTATCGCACAGTGGTGACAAAGCGTCAGTTTTGCAAGTTGATTTATTGTTGGGCACTTGAAGAGATACGTAAGTTATTGAAATTAATTAAAATCCATAACGAATTGCACTTCAATTTGTTATCATTTTTGCTATACATACATATGTATGATCTTGCAGATTAAAGAATTGACACACTGTAGAGACTATAGCATTCTGAATAATGTTTATGATAATTACATGTCAAAACAACTCACAGACTTTGCATTATTTTCAATTCTCAAAGTTATTCCATATTTTCAGCAACTTAAGGCATTTGCAGTCGGCTCTGTACAGAAGTTTGTTAACTATTTATGACTGTTTCTTTGCCATAAGTGGTTTTGGTGCTTTGTTTCGTTGTTGTTTTTTTGCCTTGGCCAAGTCTCAATAGATTAATTTGACTTTTTAGTGTTTTGGGTTACGTTCGAAGCTTGTACTCTCGTTATCATTATGGTTTTCCACAACAGTGTTTCCCACGCCGTCTTTATTTATGTCCCCATAACGACGACACCACTGTGCCGTGTTTTGCCAGGTTACTTTCTCTCTCTCTCTCTCTCTCGCTTCAATGTTCTTTCTCTCTCTGCATGCACTGCCTGCCAGATAAGTTTTTTTTTCTTGTTCTTGTTGTCGTTGCATGCCACTCGCAATGGCGCAAAAGTTCCTAGACCACTCCAAAAAAAAAGAAAAAAAAAAGTAGAAAAAAGAACACGAAATTTATATGCGCCGTCGCGCATGCAGTCGACGCTGACTGCGCAGCCAGCGTCGAATGTTGACACGTACGGCGGCTACGTCGCGCCTTGTATGGCTTTCAATGGCAGCAGATTATTAATATTGCAAATGTGTGTGCTGCAGCCACAGAGCGAGATGGGGAGAGCGCGAGGAAGCGAGAAGGCGCGAAGAAGAGCGTGACGACGAGCCTATAAATATGTTTTGGCATTAGGCCTAGGCCCGGGCTTCAGTTTATCTGCACTCTTGTCCATTTTTGCTTCTATTCTTTTCTTTTCTTATGCGCTGTAGTGTGTATTTTAATTTAGTCGTAAAACATGTAATACTCCCGAGTTGTCTATGGGAAATTCCTTGAGTAAAGGTCGGTTGACAAATGCTATTTAATTGCAGTAGAAAGTATGGAGGATTTTTCTATAGAGTATGCAATAATTCGCATAACTACAAATGGACTTTCTTTGCTTATTTCCTTTGCTATTTTGTGGGAAATCTGTGTTGCCGTTGACTACTTCAAATAATTGCAAAAAAAAAAAAAAAAACAAAAACCGGGCGGGCTGGCTGGCTAGCAACCTGTCTGGCAGCCGTAGGGCAACATCATTATCAAACTTCATTATCGTTTGGGCGTTGCACATGGCAAATGTGCTGGTGCATCATCATCATCATCATTGCCATTCACAACATCATTACGGCCATCATCATCATCATCGTTGTCGGCTGCTCGACATGCGCTTTGTCTGTTGACTTCCACTGTGTGTGGATGGAGCCTATCGTATGCTGACTATATGTACATATGTACATATACACATACATACATACATACATATATACTTGCATATGTATATATGCACACTCCACTTGGTGCAGTCTGTGTGTCGTGCTGACTGCGCTTCAGAGCTGTGTATAGCAATTGAATATTTGCAAGAGATTTCCGTTCATTAAACCCGACAGCGAAAAGCAGAAAAGCAGCTACAGCAACATCAAAAACAGCAACAACAACAACAACAACAACAAACAGCGCAACGGCACAGAGCAACGACTGTAGGCGGCCTTTGAGTTTCAACCTCTCTGGCTACCGTCTCCCTCCCTTGCCCCCACACTCACGATTACAGCTGGCTCTAGCTGCTGCTAGGCTGCACTGCCTCATGGTCTCCACTAAGCGTACTACGAGTACGAGTACGAGTACGAGTACTTCGCATTTAATAATATTTTTTATTTTATTCATGCGCCACTGTGATTTTTGTTTGTAAGCTTCGCTATAATTAAATTCCTCTTTAAAGTTGCTTGGGCAGCATCTCCCTTATTCTTTTTTATTTGGCTTTTGTTGTATTTTTGTTGCTCGCCCCCCTCCTAACTAGTGCAAAATTTAATTAATGTGGGCGCTCAATTTGGCTGGCGTTGAAGACTCTTCGACTCTCCGCCTACGTCGCGTAAAAATGGCTTGAAAGTTTTCGCTTATGGATGCACATAAAGTTTTTTCTAGGATCGGAAGAGCACTTATAAAGTTGATGTGGGTCGACAGAGTCAATTTTGAAGTCAGTCCAGGATCAACAAAAAAAAGCTTTAGCATAACATTGTCAAAGTTTTAAGGAAAAACATTGGGGATTTTAATTGGCATTATGTTTAATTTGGTAAATTAGTTAGAGCTGTTAGTTTTATTTTGCATCTGGCTCTGGCAATAAAGTTTATATTACTAAATTGAATCTAGCTTGCAATTGCTAACATTAAAAAAACATTTAACTCTATGCAGTAATCGAAATGAAAGTGAAGCCTGATTGCTTTTAGTTTACTCGTAATTCACTTTTACTAAATTCAATATTATTTTAAATCAATTGCAAACTCAACTTTCCTTTATTTCGTTAATGAAGCAAACGAACCATTGCAATAAACTATTTAAACTTTTATGTTTTCGATTATATCGCAATTTATTTAAATATTTTAATGGCAGCCCACAAAACTGAAAAGAAATTGAAGTTTATCAAATAAAGTTAAATAAATGACTGATAAATAGCAACCAATAAAATTGCGAAAATCTGTAAATCTGCTTACAATATAAACATTAATTTAGGAATATTGAATATTTCCATAAAAAACAGTGCAGAAAATTTAAATTCCATTCATGTTGAACTCATTCGAAGTTGAGTTGCTTTATCATTAAAAGACCCGCACATAAAAGTTCATTGAATTTCTCCAACTGTTTCTGCTGCCTTCTTATCTAACCAAAAGTTTTGTTGCTTCAACACTGCCACTGCCCCATCTCCATCTCCTACCCCGCCCTGCTCGTCTCCCATCGTGCTAAACAATTTGTGAACATTCCAGTAGCACTTGAGTCCAAGCCGCAACTTTAAGTCCGCCTACAACATTAAAGTCGAGCTAAGCTGAGCATGTGTGTGCTTGGCATGATGGAGCAGGTAGATGAGGGCAGCGGAGTGCAGGGCAAGGGCAACAGCTTGAAAGTAATGCAACTACTATTCTACGTGCCAGCTTCGGTTGGGACTACTTGCTACATGAAGCTGACGCTGACGTTGTCTGTTGGCTTCTTCTCAGTTTCTCCTGCTCTCTGGCGCTCAATCTCTCTGTTGACCTGTGGCGAAGTTCTTGCTGTTTCTAATTGCCGTGTTATTGTATATGCGAGTAGTTGTAGTGTGAGAGTGCGGCATGTGCATCATGTTGCATGTTGCAAGCAACTTGGCATGTTTCGGAGTTAGTGTTGTGCTTTTAGTTTCAGTTTGCAAACTCAAAGCTCTTGCTGAGTTTATCATAATACCTTTGAAGACTTTTGCCTCAAACGTTGCACCAGCATCTAAGCTGACTTGAATGAGTGGCTGACTGAGTGACTGACTGAGTGAGTGAATGAATGAATGACTGATATGCGGTCCACTCGGCGGATGTATCTTAGTTTCTTCTTTCTTTTTTTTTGGCTTGGTTTCGTTTCGTATTTGGTTGTTGGCAAGGTAAAATTGCAATGCTGAAAAACATGTTTCCCTGTCTCTATCTCTGTGGCAGTGAAAAACTGACGCTGCATAGAGCGTGGTTCCTTCCACAGAAGATGATGATGGTGATGATGATGATGATCATTGCCATACCGTTCATAATGATGATGGCGAACAAGCACGCCAAGTTTTCAGCTTTTGTTGTTGTTAATGCTTCATCCGCCTCCTCCTCCTCCTCCAGCTTCCATCCTAGATGTTGTTGCCTGGGTCGCCCGTTGTCGCTATTCATAGAACATTGCGAACATGTTTGGCCATTTTCTTTACTGTCGGCTGGCGGCCTGTTTGGCCGCTTTTCTTTTGCTGTGTTTTATGTTGTCTTGGTTTTTTTTTTGTTTTCTTTACGGCATGCATTGATGCATTTTTCCTGCTAACAACCAGATGAGATAGAGCACATAGAGTGAGACATGCATACATGGAGGGGCGGCATCGGGTTTGCTGCTGGCCGGTTTTTGGGGCTGGTTTTGAATCGACTGCTTGTACTAAATATGCACTAAATGCTGTTTATTTCGCTAGGCAGCCAACCCATGTGTGCAGTTGTTTGTTTGCTTGACTGCTCGGCTGTTAGTTTCTTGTTTCTGTGCACAAGTTGTAGCTCAATGACTCTAGCTGAAAGTGGCACTTGAACGTTTGCATTGTACATCGGCAAGTGCAAGAAACCTTGGGGCGAAATTGAGATTTTCCATGTTTTCAAGCAGAGCGAAATGTGCCATAATCTGACCAATTAAATACGGCAACAACCTATTAAATATTTGACTTGTGCAAGATTTTGCAAATGCATTCTAAGTTTATTTTTTTGGCCCTAATAGCTCTATCAATTAAGACACTTTGATAGCCCCAAATGCTCAGACTTTATTTTATTTCACTGAAACGGATTTTTAATTATAGTTACTTTATGATGTTAAATAAATAAATAAACTTTAATACATACTTCACACACACTTCTCCAGATATTTGTACTATGGAAATATTCTCTTTGCTGTGTGTAATTTGAAAAGTACGAAACACGCAAAGAGTTTGACTGTCAATATTCTATATTTGGTTTTCAATTCTATTTCTGTTTCAAACTTGTGTGTGCTTTCTCATTTTGCCGTTACCTTCTGCTCTAAAAGCCATTTTCATGTGGTATTTGTTTTGCTTCGCTAGTTTTTGTTTTTGCCAGTTGGCTTTCAAAGAGGAGTTTTCCTTTTTTTTTTTTGTCACGTGCCTTTTGCAGGTTTCTATTTATTTAGTGCCTGAGAATTTTATGAAATATTGTTTGACAAACTTTCGAGCTTTCTGTGAATTGAAATAGTTGTTCGTGTTCAGGCTTAGGGTTATTTGTAGTTTCTAAAAATCAACTAAAGAAGCATTTATTCAAATGTTTTATGGTTTTTGTTGGCATTTTAAACATTTCTTTTTTTTGCCAAGAATTAAGACGACAGCACACCTTAAGTGGTTTGCCATTTAAGGCTGTTAAACTATTGAGTTTGAAATTGGAAAATCCTTTGACCTTTTAGATTAAATACTGCACTTGAAAGGAGCTAGCTCTCCAAAGTGATTTTCATTAAAGTTGATAAGCTTTGGCACAAAGCTAATGCATTGCTTAAGTCCCGAATTCATTTGGCTGACATTTAGCCAAAAGCGTTGTTAGTCCATTAAAGATGCCCTCGAAATGGCATTGAGCGTGTCCCATTTCTACGTTTTCCACTTTGGGCATCATCAGCTTTAGTTCACGTGTGGCACATTGTTGTTTATCATTTTTCAAGCGACTCATCAATCACACATCTAAGTTGCGCGTGTTCTACTCAAAGTATCTTTCGCAACTTAAATGAATCTTTTTGGTCAGCTGAAGCTCTTCAAATAACCAACTTCGCCTACAGCTATCCGCAAAGAATAAAACCCAAACATAAAAAAAGAAAAAAAAAAAAAAAAAAACAAATAAATAAAATAAGAATGCTTTCTGCTCTCTCTCTCTCTGTGTAGTTCGAACAAAAGCATTTTGAGCATTTCCTTAAGCGCTCGCTCAAGTTTCATTAGGCAAGGCAAACTTTTAACTGGCCAAAGGAAAATAGCCTTGCCGAACAAAAGCCAAAGCCAAAGCCAGAGCCATCGTTGCCAAGTCCCAAAAGGCTTGTCCAGGCCAAATGAAATGCCAGCACCCGTGTGGCTTTTCATTATGATGAGGCCAGGAGCCGGCGCCTAAATGTGTGCTTTATTAAAATCTAATTTCTTATTTATGCAGCCCATTTTTGGTTGCCTTTGCTATGGTTATTGGTGCTGTTGTTGTTGCTGTTGCTGTTACTTTTGTTGCTAAACGCGCTGCTTTTTTAATTAAATTTTTAAAAATGTATACAAAGCCAAAAATGTTAAACACACACATTGCATTTTATGTTACTTATGTATGTTATAATAATCTAAGATGGCATTTAATATTTATTTAGCTGTTGCCAATTTAATTGAAATTCCTTTCGTTGGCCTTTCCCTAATTATATTTTTGCCTCAACGCAAATCCAATAAGCATTATGACTTGCCGTTTTGTTTACCAGCATCCCTAACTGTTGTATCTCACTCTACCCCAAAGTATATGACTTCTTTGCCAAAAAATTTAATGTACTTGCCATATTTTCTCAAAGAGCCAGCCAGAGCATAGGCTAAAAATAGCATATATACACACACACAAAGGCCGTATCGGCCACGGGGAGCCAGCCCTGTTCAACTTTATGGCCCAAACGACTGTCGCGCTAAATATGCTGCCCACCTCTGTTCGCTGTCCCGCCCTGGGGCTTGAGGCCGTCAGCTGCCTGGAGCTGCCTTCAATAGGCAAACATTTTTGCCGCTTTATTGAATTAAAAATTGAAACTGCCTGGCTCGACACAAGTGACAAGAGACGGTGAAGAGTGGAGGGAGCAGGTGGGAGTCCTGCAACTGCTACTGCCACAGTTACTGCTGCCTTTTTGGAGCGCACATTAAATTAATAAATTAAAATAGAAAGCACTTTGTTTTAGCACTCAGCGCGAAGAAGGCTCCCTACCCCGCCTCCACTCTCTCTCTTTCTCTTTCGTGCTCTCTTTTGTCTCACTCATTCGCAGAAATTATTAATTTATGTCATTTAAGAATGTCGTTTACTTTGCTTATGAACATTTTTGAATTAGCCCCGCACACACTCAATGAAACTGAAGTAAGCGCTCGTCTCCCTTCCCTTCTTCTCTGTCTGGTCTTGTCAAAAGAAAAGCGATTTCCAACGCCTTATAATTGAACTGGCAACGTAAGGAACTTCACTCCGCGATTCAGTTTAGTGGCTGAGGTTTTTTTACGTCATTTGGCACAATGGGGAAACTTTGGTGCAAAAATGTTCGATTTATCAATTAATCGGCTAAAATGGTCACAATTTGATGGCAACAACTTTAACTATAAAATCGGTTAGATATCATAGTTTTTTATGCCTGTATTATGATTGGCATAATTTGGTATAACTATGTAATAAAGCAAAATTGGCTATGAGCATTTTATGACAACAAAAAAATCCGAAAATTATGTCAATATCGTAATATATATTTCTGGAATTGAATGACAACTAAGCAAAGGGATTTGTTGGCGGTTCTTTGACATGTCTGGCCCACTGTGCGCACTGTAGCCAAGTTCCTTGGGGCAACATCTTCGTCTTCTTGGTGCTGTTCCCTAATAGATTTTGTATTTTGATTGATTGCCTCGCTTATTCAATTGTTGTAACCCCCCACCCCCTTCCATTATATCTTGTTCTGGTGCTGCTTCTTTAGCTTCACCATCAGCGCCAGCTCTGTTTCCATTTCCTCTGCCGCCCACACACAAAGTCGCGTCTGCTGGGCTTATGAAGCGTGTGATTGGTTTACTTACATCTGCTTATAACTTGGCGACGCCTTTACCCCCCTTACTCAGCTGTTCTGACAGGATTTAACTGCATTATTAGTTAAATCTTGTAGCATAAATTTCAATATCGATGCGGCTCGACTCGGTTCGGCTCGGTTTCGTTGTTGTTCTGTATACGCCCCGTGGGTGTTTAGACGCGACAACCTAAATGAATTTTAATGCCTTTTAAAGCGAGTTTCATATGCTTCCACCTTATACTTGTTTGTCAATACTGGTCTGCCTGCTGCCTGGTGTGAAACCTTAGCAGTGAGTGGGCACTGTGTGCCGTTGGCAGATACTGTTTTGATGTGCACTGTTGCATAAAAGCCGATCCAAGCGCCCCAGAATGGAAATGCAAAGCTATCGCTATCACACACGCACAACACTCGCTGTCTCTAATTTGCACTCGCTGTCTCCCCCCTCTCCCCTTATCCTATCCACATACTATATCCCTTGCCGTCAGCCAGTGCGTCAGTTGCTATACGCACGCCACGCCCCCTCTCTCTGTCCAATGGCATTTGACCGAAAATCTGTCGATGCCAGATATTTCACGTTTATATTTTGGCCAAAGCTTTGCACGAGACAGAGAGAGAGGGATCCTCTCATAGGTAGTTACTGTTTGAGTTAAGGCTTAGGGCGGATGCCAGAGCACAACAATGTCTGCATATTGCAGCAATTTTAGCTGCAGGTCAGCTTGCCACTATGCCACTTGCATGCAAGCAGCGCCACCTTGTGCGAGTACAAGTACAAGTACGTGTGGCAAAAGTATCGTGCATCAAACCAATTAACGAAAACTTTGTAATTTCTGTGTTAGGCTTTGTAGCTCAGTTAATTAGCTAATTAATAGGACCCTGACCCACCACACCAGCAGCAACATATAATTGAAGATTACGCCAGAGAATTATGCAGATGATGAACTGTTTATGATAATTGCTCAAGCTTAAATTATAACTTGACTTTAACAATTGCACCATTTGGATTTGGCAGCTTAATCTAGGGAATTAGGATAATAAGGGAAATTTAAAAATTCGATACGGATTTAATAGTTCTTCAATGGAGACATTTCTTTTATGGTACATACATTTTTTAGTTTCGTTTTGAATTTTAAAATATTGCAACTCCATTATACTTCCTCTTCATTCTGTTTACAACTGAATTGTCTGCTTTACGCAACCGTTTCAATATCTACGAGTTGTCTTCAGTTGTTTCCATTATACTTCACCTACATACATATAATATATCTAGATACACATACTCGGTTGTGCATTATCCAGACTAACTGCAATACTGAGCACAGCGTCTATCCTTACAACTCGTTTGTGAAATTAACGCTCAGCTGCAGAAACAAACACTTGGCTAGTACGAAAGGGGTGTTGGGCAAAAAGTGTTGAGGGTGTTGGGGGGGCTTTGCTGTATTTGATGATGATGGCAATGCCTTGGCAAATCGCATTTCATGCTCCGACTTCATCTCTGGGTGCTAAAAAGGCGAATGCCCCCTTCGGCTAGAGACCAGAGAAGCGAATAAGCATTAGGCAAAAGGTGAGAACGGTGTGTGAAGATGAGGTGAAGGTGTTTGGCGTTGGCTGTTGGCTGCTGGCCGTAATTTATGCGATTGCAACGGTGACTGCCGCTACTGCAACATTACCACCACCACCACCACCAACGCCACAGCAGCAACAACAACAATGAGCAACAACAAACAAACATGTCCGACCATATTTTCACTCAGTGTGTATTTTTTAATAAGATTTCTTCAAGCAGACGAAGATGACGACGTCTCAAGACAGCTGTCTTCATGTTGTATGCACAATGAATGTGTGTGTGTATATATATGTGTGTGTGTGTGTGTGTGTTCACATCTTTGCTAGCTGGCAACATTTGTAATGTTTCGTTGCAGTTTGCAACGCGCCGTTGACGTCGATGTTAATAAAGATTCACCCAGCTAACCAGGCGGGGGGCCTTCGACAACCCACTGGGCTATTGCTGCTGCTGCTGCTGCAATTGCACCTGTGCTTAAAGGGGGGGAACGCTGAGCCAAAGAGAAAGAGAGAGAGAGAGGTGGCGTCTACACCGGTCCGGCCCGTCTATGGGTGGCCTACTTAATTTATGAGACGCGAGAATTTGCTGTGCTGGCAAGCAACAAGAAGGCAAAGACGAGGGCAACAGCAACAACTGTAGCGTAGCGCAATTTGTAATTAGTGTAGGTACATGGCACAAAATCTGCTGCTAAAGAAAATGCAACCAACAGATACTTAACGCTCTAAGACGGCAAAGACGCTAACACCAACAACAACAACGGGGACAACAGTTGCAATAATTATGGGATGCCAGGCGACATCATGTGATTGACCGTATTATAGGACAGACAGAAGAGCATCTGCAGACATCATTAGATCCTGACTGAACGAGGCAGAGAATTTTATTTAAAAGATAGCATTTTCATCAAAAAGATACCTCCCTTTAAAATACATAAATCAAATTTGCAGTAATTTATTTTAAAACTGCCTTAACTTTAGCGTTGCTCAATCTTTGTTTGATTATTTAATTGATCAATATGCATCTTGATGCCAGTTGTTTGTCATCTTAAAATACAACGCATGTCTCACATTTGTATTGAATTCATAGCAATATCATGGCTTCTTCTGTCAGGCTCAGATTACATTTTAATGTGAGTTCATTTAATGCCAATTTTAATTGTTCTGCACAGATTGAGCATATTGATTATATGCCATTTTGAATTTACAAATCAACAATAATCTTTCGATTAATTAACAAAAAGATATTGCTTAAATTGGGTAAAATGAAGCACATAATACGACATGTTTTGGTTTTCATACACATAATATATCTCCTTTTAATTTGCAATTATTTAAGGCTTAGTTGATGTCATTTCAAAGTTTAAGCCCTGGAGGTTTAGAACTAGATACCCCCACACAAAAGTTGAAGCACGTCATGTGCTTAATACCTAAATTGTTGGATTAATAAATAAAGTTTCATGTCTGCATTATAAATTAGTTGCAGGCCACACACAGCCAGGGAGAGAGGGAAGGAGATACAGAGGGGCAGTCAGGATTGGATAGAGTTGAATTCAAACCAACACTGAATCTGAAACTTTAGTTCAACAATAGGTTGTTGCTTTTGTATAGAACGTAACGTAAATCAAGGTAACGACCCTTGACTAGTGTTAAATTTTAATTTGATAAGCTCTCCCCAAAATACACACAGGCATTCAAAACTTTATAGCCGCTGACTGTAGCCCACAAATTTGCTATGCATTTATGGTATATAGTAACTGCTTCGTATAGCATTGAAGTATGTAATAAAATAGCTTGGATACAACAGGATGCCTTTTTGTGGATTTTCTAATTAAATGTCACTTCATATTTTTTTTTTTGAGTTCTTTTTGTGTCTCTGACATTTGAGCATCAAAATGGTTTGCATAGTTTTATCCTCTGGCGATGGCATCGTAATAATCATCATCGTCATGTACAGAGAGAGGAAGATGCACACACATGTGTCCATTTAGGGCAGTAGATGTCCACGTCATGACATACTAGATGACATACTAGATGAAAGCATAAAGGAATGGAATGGCAAGGAATGAAATGGAATGAAAACCTGTGCCAACGTTTTGTCACTTTTTTGCCAGTTTGTTGTCATCTTCTCTCTGTGTGTTCATTGCATTGTCTCTGCCGTTTGTGACATCTTTATTGTGTGTTTGTTTCTCTTTCATCACCTCTTTCAGCTCTCTGTCATTCTCGATTTTAGCGTCTACATTGTGTACATTGTGATATAATCCTTAATCCTTCTGCTTTATTCTGCATTTACATATCAGTTTGTCTAGGTTGGCAGAAACCAGGCAATGACTCTTATTTGTCTCTCTTTGCAATTTTTGACACTAACTCTTTGAACTGTTTGGTGTTTGTTGTTTGTTGTTTGTCGTTTGTCGTTTGCTTTGTTCATTTTGAGGTTATGCCTTTTATCTGGTCACACTGCCACCAGAAAGTGTACTGACGAATACATCAGGAGATGCCTAAGAGGGAAAGTAGGACTTGTGAAGAATTAAACAAAAATATTGATTGAATTTGTTCATAAACTCAAGTTACGGGAACGAAGCGTGTTCTAATTTGAGAATGACCAGTGTACTTTCTTAATTTAGCCAACTTTTGGGTTTCTTATAACTTATAACTGTGGGGAAAACTCAAGAACTATTATAAGAACTCCCTTTTGAATCACGCACGAAATTCCAATAATTGCTTTATCATCATTGAGAATTATTTTGGCAAATGCCACGCCCAATCGATGATGATGACGAGTTTTGGTTATCGAAAAGTAACTTTCAATCTATTTGCCGTGCATGCTCCAACAATTTCATGTGCACTCACATGCCATATCTATAATTTGTAATAGGCAATTTTGGCCACACACAAAAGCGAAAAAAAAAGAAAAATACAATATATCTATGGTTTCGGTTATTACACAGACTAAGCCTCCCTGGCAGTCAGTCGGAGAATTGTCACTCCCAACGACTCCCACCACATGGTGGTCGTTGTAGTTTCGCTTTTGTTGCTGCCATTGTCGCGAACAGTGAACATAATTTTAATAGGTCATCATATTAAGGGATTTTGTGCAATTTGTCTGTGTGGTAAACTCTCCAGCACTCAGCTCTGTGTGGGGGCTTTAGTTGCTATTGTTATCGTTTAGTTTGTTGTGTATAAATGAATTGAGTGGAGGAGGCTTCAGAACTGTTTGTATTGATTGTGGTGTTGGGGGCTTTGTTGAGGCTGTGCTTATATGTATATCTCTCTCTCTCACTCTCTTTCTTTCACTCAACTCAACTCACGAGTATAACTGGTGCTTTGTCTCGTTCCTTTTCTGGTTATTGGCCATTTGCCACGAGCTGACATGTGCGTTTAATTGCGTTTCACTTATTTGACACAAAATTAATATGGCACTTGGCATGTGCTGTGGGGGAGGGATTGTACGACTCTGACTACGACTACGACTCTGTGTGTGTCAGTCAGCATTACTAATACCATTGTATGCGCCGAGGTGTTCCAAGTGCGCAGCAGATCTCAAAAGCAACACCCTTTCCGTTGTTGCGACCCACATAAGTGTGCTATAATTTTGGGTCCATGAGCATTGTTTCGACAACAACGGCATCAATTATTATATGTTGCCCCCAAAATGCTCGGCTTGTGTGTGTGTGTGTGTGAATAATTAAATATTTCTGCAACATTTGCGCTTTGTTTCTGTTATTTGAGGCCGAAATACCAACATTTTGCTTGTATAGATGCTCTGTGTTTGAATGTATATAATAGCCTAGTGTAAATATTTGATGGGATTACATATAATAGGTAACCAAGTCGAGGGTTTATATTTGAATGATGTGTGGCCTAATATTGAGTTTCACCATGGCTAACAAGTATTGTTAAATATTGTTTAAAACTCTTTCAAAAGTTGCTTTTATAATTTGCTATTGATGACCGCAATTGTGGTATTTGCAGAATTTTGATTTAAAAAATTAAATTCATTAGCCGCTTCCTTATAAATTGTTACTCCATTTTTCAGCTAAAATCTTTTACTTTTGCCTTTGACCGGAAGTTTGGCTCAAGGTTTAGGCCCGTAAGCTCATTCGAGCACTCAACCACCACAGTACCATTCTGAAAACCTTTTAAAGTGAAAAGAAAGTCATAGCCTTCGGTGGTGTGGTGATGGCATCCAGTTGGTGACCATAAATCAAATTATGTGCACCGCACACGCCCAGCTATAAAATCTGGCCAAATGTTATTAAGTGCGGCCCAGGGACATTCATCAGTCCGGCGACTGCTTGTTGACCATTTGAGGGTTTTGGGCTTTACAGTCAAGTATTTTATGTTATTAATATTAATATTATTATGTGCACAAGGATTCTGTTTGTTGTTGTTATTGCACGTTTGTCTCTCTCCGTCTCCGTCTCTATCTCTTTCTCTGTTTGTGTGTGTACGTAATTATGCAGTTTAATGAGTTTTCGCTCTGACCGACGACCCCCAGGCTACAAAAGCAACAGCAGCCATTCTGTCTCTGGTCCAGTAACTGCTGCAAATGTGTCAGGTGTTGCAAACAAACGCATGCCACACACTCAGAATGTGATAGAGAGAGAAACTGAGGCAGACAGTTTGAGCCCATTGAGTTGCACATGTGCATAATTAATTTTAAAAATTCATTTTCCTCATATAAATTTTACCTAGAACCATTTCAGAATCTGTCTGAGAGGGATGAAAATGATGCTAGAGAATGAAACTTATTAAAACTGACGTATTAATATTGAATTCATTTTTTGTCGGCAAGGCTTGTTGAGTGCAAATAAAATAGCTTATGAGCTGTAGCAGAACGGCACAGTTTCAAGTTAAAAACAATTAAAAATTAAAATGTGTATATATATATTTGTATGCACGTATACAAATTCATTGCTGTTAAATGGTTCAGTTAAGGCAGTTCAATCACTCAAATTGCTTATATTTAAACCCATGCATTAATCAAGCTTTAAAACTTGACTGCTTACACAAGCTTTTATTTTATCCCCTTTAACTTAAAACACTTCAAGATTAATGTAATATTTAAAAGCTAATTTCAGCTAGTGTCATTAGCACTTCAAAGTGCGAAGTGGCTGTAAAGTTTTGCCCATTTTCCCTTTTTGGAGCAATTAAAATGTGTTAATGAGAATTGCGCGCACACATGTTGAGCGAAGCAAGTAAACTTCAACTGCGACTGCGACTGATTGGATTTCTGTAAAACACTCCACCCACTGAGACGAAAGCAGCTCAGTGGGCCACAATTGCAAAAAGTAAAAAATAAAAAGAACCCCCAAAAAAGGTGAACGCTTCTGTTAAATAATAATAAAAATAAAAAAAATATAATAATAACATTGTGTGCGCCGTGTGTGATGACGATGGCAATGGCGATGTTGAGATTGTTTCTATAGCAACAACGTCTACCTCTGCCTTTGAGTTTAAGTTTGACTTTGGCATGATGACGTTGATGGTCTTTTGGCGGTGCTGGTCGTGTTGGTGGCGGTGGTGGTGTTGTTCGTTGGGAGACGACAATTTGACGTGAGTGTGTTGCTGACTAGAAAATGGCATTTTAGGCAGAGTGAAAGCAGCCAGTCCTGGGCCCAGCCTGCACTTGATGTTTGTTGTTCCTTGACTGCCATAAACGGAAAACTTCTGTTAGACTCTCGTCTCGTACACTGCCTCTCAAATGTATGACTACGACGAAAATTGACGTATAAAGTCAACGCCGCCGTCAACAAAAGTCTCTCAACGCATGACAGCATTTTTTTTTCTTTCATCCCGTTATTGTTGTTGTTTCTTTCCTTTTTAAGCCAAAGATGTCGTCGGTTCTCTGCAGCAGCATCACATGACCCCCAAGTGTATGCCACGTACAGCATTTAGCATTTATTGTGACGCTTCATGAATTTCTTGTGGGAGACCAAAAAATTCAATTGCTTTGTTACGTTTTCTACTTTTTTTCTTTTTTTTGTATCTACAACAAAAGGTGCAATATCAAACGGCAACAACTGTTGTATACTAAGTATGAATTATGAACGCCAGAAGGTAGGCAACACATGGAGAGAGTATCATTGCTTTATTAGAGACCGGCAAACTTGAACGCAGACAATTTGGATCAAAGAATGGCACTTTAAAATGTGCTGGAATTCAATTACAAGTTGGGCTACGTTGTGGTAATGTGAATAGAGAAATTCGTTTTATAATGGGTTTGGTTGTTGACATCAATGAGGACATTTTTAAGCAATTAAAACGTTAAAGTTATGGAGATGGAGGTCTATAGTAAGTTTTCATGCAGAATGCACATTCATAACTCGCATATGCAATTCACTTTATTTGCCATCTTGATGGAAAAAAACAGTAAGAGATAAATGAAGGAAAATCTACAGCAACAACATAAAAGAGCTCTTTCATTATATCTTGTTGATTTGTGACGCTGTTTTTCTCTCATAGTGCCAGGAAATTAGAGAATTGGCACACATACACAGCCACAGACACAGTGGGAAATAGAGGAGGCACGAACAATTGCATTGAATGTGTGTGGAAAGCTAAAGAAATTAGAAAGCAAACCGGTTGCCAAGCCAGACTTGGCATTTAGATGCGGGTTAATTAAAAGAAAACTAGTTACGAGTACGACTGTGCGTTTGCCTTTTAAAGTTTTGCAGCAAGATGCGTCGAGTAAGAAAAAGTCATTAAAAGCCGATGCGAAGTTCGCAGACAGTGCGTATGATTAATAATGAGTCTGCAGCTAAGAAGCTGAGGAGTCGAAGTTAAAGACGGAAAGTCTTCATCTTGCAATGCAATGTTAAGAATGTGGAATGCTTGTAACGGAACTTATTATTTCATTGCGCCGCTTTCCTAGCTCCTTCCCCCCACTCTAGCAGTTGCCTGCTGACTTCAGCCTGCCTCAGTCTGTGTTACGACTTCATGTCCGTATCTGATGGCAGCTGTCTGTGGCGCGGTTTTGCCTTAGCAGCAGCAGCAGCAGCGGCAGCTCACAGCAGGCATGCAGGCAAACAGCCAGGCAGAATGCAGGAGACGGCGAGGACAGAGAAATCCAAGCTGTCGTATTTGGCATATTCTGGTCATGTGTTGTGGTCTTGTGCAGCCTCAACACAATCTCCGGTTCACACTGTCATAGTCAGTGTTTGATATTAAAATATACTCAGTGGGGCACTGTCTGACTTTGAATCCAAGTCAGTCTCTTTCCCACAAGCTGTTTACCACTATTTTTTCACTCTCTTTTTATTGCACAATTGTCATACCTGTGTGCTGTGCAAGTCACAATTTCATTGGACCATTGGCAAAGATATGCATGCACTTGATCGTTCCATGGTATGCTATGGCCATATGGCACGGCTTTTAAGATAACTTTATATGCGAAATATGTAAGCAATTGCTTTTTAGTTTGACATTCCTAATTTGCTTTATTTGTGATTGTCACAAGGCACATTGGCCTTCTAACATATGTAGATGGTTCATAAAACTTGACTGACTGCTGCTGTTTGCTGGCCAAAAAGTTTTCCGTAGTTTCTGCAACTCAATTTTGCCATATGTGCAAGTTAGAGTATATTTTGATGCCCCGAATAAATTATGAATACTATCCGAACATGAAAATCTGACCCATAAGCATAAGCTTTTTCCCAAGTTTTGCTATGTGCTGTGTGTGTTTTGATTACATTGTGAATGCTTGAGTTGGTCGGAAGTGATGTTTTGAGTTGTTCTCAAGTTCAGGTTACAAAATCTGACTTCTAACGTCAAAGTATTGACAGTGCTTTTTAAGTCTGCAAAGAAGATGAGAAAATACTATAAGAGGCTTCTTTATTTTATTAACTGTGTGTTGCTATTCGCATGAAATCTGTTTAATATTAATAATTTTAAATAATTAATTTAATCTTGCATTTATTTGCCTTTTCGTCGACTGCCTCAAGTTGACATTAAATAAATAACTCAAAAAGCTTCATAAGACTGTCATAATAGGAAATGAAATACGGCTCTAAATTATTGAGAACAAAGGCTTCTTGAGCTTAAGCATTTAGAAATGCACAGCAAGTGAAGTTGCTTAAGACTGGCGGAATAGCCAGGGAAGTGCTTTTAAAGCACTTAGTATAACTGATACCAGGCAGTTGTCACACCTGGACAGCACAAGAGATTTGCATATTCGCGGGCAACATGGGGCAACAATCATGTAAATAAGTGGGCGTGGCCGCTGGCAGGCGAGACTGGCTATCATTGACTGGATCGTACATTGTAGCTGCTGCTGCTGCTGTTGTTGTTGTTGTTGTTCTTGTTATTTTTGAACGACTAGCATGTCAAAAGTAAAGTGCACGCGGGTAGCAAAATTATGCGCATTTATATTTCGTTAATGTTTTTTACAGTTGCGACCCGCATAAGTTAAGTTAGCGACAAGCTCGCAACCTGGACGGACTACTGCAGCATACATAGAGACACTCTTCTATGCTATGTACATAGTACATTCTATCTCTAGGCTCAGTTGCCGTTACATGGGGAATTAGTGCGCATAATTTCATAAGCAAGAGCAACAGCAGCAGCACAAGCAGTAGCAACAACAACAACTAGGGGAAGTTGGCAAGCATCGCGTTGGCCTGCGCAAATATTTTGGAGTCCTCCCCTTGGGAAATGTTGTCGCTGCTGCTGCTGCTGCTGCCAAACATTCAGAATCATATGTATGCGAAATGTCTGCATATAAAGTTATGCTGGGAATTTGTTTCTCTTACACGAAAAAGTAAGCAAATAAATAAAAACTCGAGTACGAGAGAGGGGAGTGTGGGGCGCAAAAAAAAGCTGAAATAACGTTGTATATCTGTACTAAATTGCACATGAAGTGATTTCGAGCGTAAGAAATGCCATGACGGTTGGACGGTTGGACGGCGAGGGGAAAACCATCGATATTACGTGTACACATACTAACATACACCTACATACACACATATCATCCATACCTCTCTCGGAATATGCATATAAAAACTTGGCGCAGTTTCAAAGTTGTGTACTGGCGATGCTGAAAAAAAAAAAACAAAACAACAAAAACGAACAAATTCATATCAAAATTACAACAACGTCAGGGGAAATGATGAACGAGGCGCGGCGAGACTTGTTTGTTATTACTGTTGTTGTTGTTGTTGTTGGTGCTGTTGGTGTTTGGTGTTGTCGGGATCTCGTTCAACAAAATGCCGGAAGCCAGAAAAAGGCCTCGAGAGTTGACTCGACTCGAGTTGACTGAAGAGCAATTTGATTAAATGCATTGCGGGTATTTTACAGCGACAAAAAAAATAAAATATTTATACATAAATTAGCTAATTTATCCTCAAGTTAAATATAAAAGAATTTACAACTAATTAGTTAAATCATTTATTTCTCTCTTTACAGTGCAAACTAAATGCAACAGCTAAGCAACAGTATTTTTGCTCAACATTAAATTAATAACTCACTAATTATACTTATAAAATATATATTGTAAATGCAAAATCTCTAGCAGTGATTATATGTTGCATTTTTTGAAACAAACAACAAGAAAAACCAAAAAAACAAATTAAAAGCATATATAATAATATTAATAAAGAGACGAAGATTATATAGAAGAACGCAGCGAGCTTAAGCCAACAAAACGTAGTACGACTAGTAAAAGACACCACCAATTTAATTTGAACAAAGTTTAAGTAAAAAAAAAACACAAAAACAAAAAACAAAATACAAAAGCAACAGAAAATATTAGCCAAAATCTAATAGATGTCTATGTGTATTACATATATATGTATTGATCATCTATAGCATAATAAAGTCAAGCATATATTTACAACATAAGCCATACACCTACAGATACATATACATATATATATATCGCAGCTAAAAGACAAGCAGCTAGAAAAGACCGAATAACGGTCAATCATCTGGAGATCATCTTATATAAATAACCTAAATAATAAAAGACAAAGCGCAGCTCGTCAAATATAAAACATATAAAAAATGGAGGACAATAACACAAGCAGCAGTGCGAGCGGTGCGCCCATCAAACTCGAGGATCCATCGGTGACACTCACAATAAGGCTGATTATGCAAGGAAAGGTGAGTTGTTAGTTATATATCATTCTATTATAAATGTATTTTCAAAATATATATATATATATATATATACATAGTCAAAGTTTATGTAAAATAAATATATATAATATATTAGGTTAGGTTAAGGATTTTTAGTAAGTCTCTTATGAAGTTTCTTCTTTGTACACCGATCAGAAACAGTTCTCTGGCTCATTGATTTATTATTAAGAGTATAAAATGTTTCAAAGGCATCCTCTTTTAGGCATGCTTTGCCATAGTTGAGACTGTTTATAAATACATATTTTATGCCACTGACAGCATACGAATTTTAAGTTTATAATGGGAATCCCGACTAAGCTGAGGTGTCTTAACGCTTAACTTAAGTCTTTAAGTTGCCTATCAAGTAAGTTATTTGAGTTAGGATCTGCTTTCTTTACAAAGTCCATAGAAATGTGTTGGCAGCTTGTCAATTATAATCCCAAACTGACAGCGGCGCGAAACCATGTTTTTCAGAGTTGCCAATCAATTTATTGCCAGAAAATACCCAAATAAAAAAAGGCTCGCGATTTTCTATACAGACTTTTCCCTCTTTTGCTTACTTTTTTGTTTGGGTTTCCTTCTAGCACATTTAAAATGCGAGCACTTTTCAAAAGTGTGCTCGATATGATGCACTCCATTGAATACTGTCGCATTAAATATTGATAGAAAAGCATCAAAAATCAATAAATGAAATGCAAAAAAAAGGAGAAAAAAAAATGTTTAACTAAACTGCGAAAGTCAGCAGGTAAAATAAACAATAAATACATTAATGCGTGAATTTTTTATGCAAATTAAAATTAAACACGCAACACTTGTCGCATTACAACAAACTGAAAAAGAACTGAATGAAGGGAAGAAGGTGCAGAGTTTATTGTACCATATAAATGTGTTATTAAAAGCAATAAAATGCGATGCCAGCATCGGCTATTAAATAATCATTACAGAACACAAATACGACTAATAAAAATGAAAACATCAATAAATGGAATGTGCATAAAAAATCAGAAACCCTAGAGAAGGGGAGCATAAACGGGGGGCGACCGGTACTTATCATGATGCAAGTAAAAACACTCTCGAATAAATACACCCCTGAGGCAACCAGTTGAACAAGCTGCCCGAATACAAGTACAAACAATATGTGCTCTGATGTGTGTGTGTTGTCGTCTGCATAATGCAAAATACTCGTTTATCATACATAATTAACTGCATATTCAATTCAAAAATATATTAATTAATAAAAGAGTTTCGAATGAATGGATTGGCAGAAAGAATAATAATAATAAAGACAATTCGTTGAGTATTTAATACCCTTGCTTTAACATCGGTCTCCAATTCCAATTAAGCTGATTAATGTTGCATTGTGCTTTTTAAATTGTAGAACCAAAATAGCAACGGTAATTTTAATGACAATAACATGATATCCAATGTAGTTCTATTTTCACATAATATGTGATGTAATTAATAATAAATATATGACCCTAAAACTTTGTCAAAATTTGTACTACACAGATGTGAAATGATGTCAGGGAAACTAATTATTTTTAAAATGACATTAAACCAATTGAAAGTTTAATTTAATGGAGAACAAAATCCAATGATAATGTATTCAAATAAACAAACAAGAGACTCATTAATGAATGTGTAAGAAAGGTAATAAATATTTAATTAGCGCAACAAAATTGTATTCATTAAAAAAGTACTTATAAGTTAATAACCCGAAATAAGTAATTATTAAGAAATAAAACAGCAACATATACGCATATAATAGATTATCATATAATGCTGGTATTTACCCCCCAATATAATCATTCAATCAAAGTTAGTCAACTTATCTGCGGTATTAAGCTTAAAAAGCGCGTTAAAAGACTCTAAATATGAGCTTATTTATTTAATAGGCGCCAACAGACATTAAAAACTATTATTCAACCACATTAACTACAACAGCAGCAACAACTTCAACTAAAGGAGAAAAATAACGACAGCTTCAAAAAGCTGTCACGTAAATTTGCAGCGTCGGCGGCGGCATCGTTTTTTTCTTGCCACTTTTTGTAGGGGCTTTTGGCACTTGAGCGAAATGTTAAGATGATGATGTTGCTGGCCTGGTCGGCAACATAAAATGGGGAGAGGGGGTCGGTATAGAGTACGCGTTGAGCTGTCAAAAGCTTTTTAACCAAAGCTGCCATTTATCTCGTCTCGCACATTACTCCAAAGCCGATTTACAGTTACGCTTTTAAGATGTGACCAGATTTTGATTTAAATAAACACGAGTATATTAGTTGTGCTGCTGCTGGCCAAGTTTCGTATGTATGTGTGTGTGCATGTGTGTACACTGAAAGGCAATGACAGGTGCAATAGCAACAGCGTCAGATAAGGCGACAGTGCGACGCAAAGCTAAATGCAGGGCAAAACCAAGCGCCTCACAAAAATGCAGAGACAGCGAGAGCGTAAGAGAGAGAGAGAGAGAGAGAGGGGGGGAAGAGGGAGCAAAAGGGAGGCAAGATATCTACAGATTACATGATGTGTAGTTGAAAATTGGCAAAATGGCCAAAAAAATGTGTGCAGACAATTTATAATAAAAATAGCAGCATACAGACAGAAAACAACATTTCTTTAAAGACGATCTAAAGAGACATAGGCAGTGTTAAGGAGCCAGTGAGAGGGGGGGATAAAAGGGGGAGGGGAGGGAATAGAGGTTCGATCAACGCGGCAGCCATGAATAATTGCGCACTCTTTGGCCCAATCTAAAATTAAGCATTTGCAAACGTAAACGTAAATGTAAATGTAAATGTTTTCGCATTCTGCATTATTTTTATTTTTGGTATCTCGATTTTGTCGATTTTTATATTGTTGCACAAGGATTCAGGCAATAAATTCTCAAGACACTTTGAGCAGCGCCGACTGCCGGCTGGCTGCCTTTGTGTGTTGGTCTTTTGATCGATAGTTATAGATTAGCGTGATTTATGAGTTGCTGCCGACGCAGCATTCTGCCACGTTGACAAACATACAAACGAACTGTGTGCATGTACTATACATACATATGGAATATGTAAATACATTTTTAGCGCAATGCAAATCAAGTGGCAAATAGGAAAAAAACAAAGAGAGCTAAAGAAGCAAAAAATAAAATACTATACATTTTCAATTGACAGCGTTGAGCGTTGAATGTGCACAAACAACATCCGTGTTGACTTGTTTAATTGAGCATGAAACGAAGGGATTTTCGAGTTAAGAGAGTCTAGAGAGGGGATTTATGGTGTGTGGGATTGGACAATAAAAATACATGTATCTAAAAGCTGTGCATTCGTTGAGGTAGGGTCAGTAGCTTGTGTGACATTTGCATTGAGTATGCAATGAATCATTCGAATATGCCGTCAAATCATTCGATGAAACACGTTTGAATAAATGACTTGATTTCTATGAAATACTCGTAAAATAAATATACATTAACTAAAGTAGTGCCATTACCATTAATAAGAATAATAAATAATAACTGCCTGTTAGAATTATTGAAAGTATTTTTTTGGTCTTTGAACTCAGAACTTATGTTTAACTTATTGTTAGGCATAATCAATGGCAAATAATGCGGTTATTTGTATTTCAATTCAATTCATGATTTTTTTGTTCTGGCTTGCATTAAAAGGAGAAGTAAATGCTTTGGGAGTGTATTTCTGCATTTAATATGCAAACTTGCACATTTCTTGTATTTACCATGTATCTTATTTATACCAAACTCTATATCTATGTGCCCGCATTTATTATGCAAGCCCCTAGACAAAAAACATTTTGGTTAGAGTGCATAAATAAATCAGTTAATTATAATTAGACAAGCTCCTGTAAAATATTGCGCATTGAACACAAAATTCACATTGCTGCTGCTCTATGCCATTTCACTAATTAAAAATGCATGATTCAAAAATAACAACAACAAAAGAGGCAACAGCAGCCGCAAGCAGCAGCAGACAAACCTAACATACTACATGCTACATACTTATATATATATACATATATGTATATGTATGTAAGCACATTCGAAGACGACTGACAATTGCAAAATACTCGACAATTCTGGGCGAGAGTGCAACCCAGTTTTGGGTTGCTTTTCTATGCAATTTGCGGCTGACTGCCAAGAAGCAACAACAACAATACTAAATACCAAAACCTAAACAACACAAAAAGTGCAGCCAATTTTTTTGTATTTGTTATTTATAATTTTCACATTGTCGCTTGGCTGAGTTTTCTTGCAATAAATTAATTAGCTGCGTCACGACTTTGCGTCCAACTCCGGTTTTGAGTCATTCGACGTCTGTATCAAGACTTTCACACAAAACAGCAAACAATTGCGGGCCAACACAAACAAAAAACAAAGCAAAAAAGTCACAACAATAATAAAAAATGAAAATAATAAGCCCCAGTTAATTAGAGATGCAAAAGGCCTGCAACTTTTGGCCTTGACTTGCAACGCAGTAATATCGGAAACAGAACCACAATCAGCATCATCCACTCTATAAATCCGAATATCAACAATTGTCTTTAATGTGGGCTCGCTCTTCGATTTATATTTCTAATGTTAATTGGACTTCTATTGTTTTGTGATTGTACTGCGTTTTTAATTGCAACCGAAACCTCTTGTATGAATCAGGCTTAGATTTATGGCGTAGACCTGCACTGTATGTATGAGAATGACTCATGATATATAATACTTCGACTGTTGAGCTATTGATAACGAGCAATTGATAAGTAAAAATCGCTTTAAAATATCAGATTACAAAATCTAGCAAATATTTTATTTGTTTTAATTCAAAAGTCTAATCAGTCTTTCTCAGCACTTGTATGATCTTAAGTTTAAAGTGGATTTGTTAAGCCTAATTGTAAAATATGGTTTTGCTTAATAATGGTAATTTTAGCTATGGTTATTTAAGCTTTGATTATTTCAGCTACCTTCAGTTTTTAACTCCCGCACGTTTTGCAGCAGTTCAAGAAACCTTTTGCACGAATATTATGCACAATGTTTAGTATCACTTAAAATGAGTTTTAACGATCTAACTGTGCGGTAGTTTGACAAATTGTTTTGAAAGACACATTTGCCAACGACGCAGACAACTTGGTTCACCTCAACAATTACACCGTGCGACTAATTATCAGTGTATTATATGCCAGACTGAGGCTAGCTTACAAAACTTGGAACAGATTGTCTAATATTCTCAAGCGAGCGCAACATTTTGATAGCCCATTTATTACCAGACAAACTTGTAAAGCTTGTGGCTAACAAAGTCGAAGGCGAAGACGTAAAAGAAGAGTGGCAGTTGAAAAAGACGCAAAAACAACAACATTAAGTAGTCTGAAGAATGGACGGTGCTAATTGTGCCACAACAAAAGAAACAAAGAAAGAGCTGAGAGAGACCCGCACTATTTTGATGTTAGTAGAGCACGAGTACGAAGAAGAAGCAGCAGCAGCAGATGAAATAGCGGCAGCTTAGTAAAGACAACAACCCAAAAAGAATTACAGCCACAACAACAACAACAACAACAATGATAATAAGAGAAATGTCATGCTGAGCGTGCAATTTTCAGCTACTGCGTTAGTGGAAACTGTTGACTTTTCTTTTATTTTATTTTACTTACTTACTTTTTTCTGCTATTTTTTTGCCTTAGTATTTTTGGTGTTAATGCGACGGCGTTGAAATTGCTACAAAATGGGGGAAAAAAATCGAGGTATAAAAAAACGAAAATAAAAATGCAATGTACGCTTCAACGACAACAAAACACAAAGAAAACGAAAAACAAAAATAAAAGAATTGCCAAACCGTGAGAACCATTTATGGTAGCCACGCCAGAGCACCGAGTAACCAAAGAAAAATTGCAAGAAAAACTTTGCAACAAAATGCTGGAAAATGCAATGTGACAACTGCCGCTGAATGGAGAGAGGTTGTTGCAACGGCATTGGGACAACATGTGTGTGCCGCTTGTTGCATAAACTGCCTGCTGCTGTAGCACACATGTGTGCACAATGCGTTGGTCTTCCATGTCCTCACCTGCCACCGCACCAAAGCGACCCAACGCGCTCCCGTCCCGCCCATGCTTTTAATAAATCATGCTGCGCATTTGTCGCGATGCATTTTTGTTTCAGTGTGCTGATGCTGCCACAGTTACTGTTGCTGTCGCTGCTGCTGTTGCTGTTGCTTGCTGCTCTTGGCATTCCAAATGAAAACGGAAAAGTGCAAACTGTACAATTAAATAATTTACAATTTGCTCGGGTGAAACAACAGCAGCAGCAACAGCAGCAATGGCAATTCTTCACAAGTTACAGCCAAGTGGCATTTTTAATTTGATTAAACACAAGCAACACAACTTCTCCTTTGGCTGTACTTAATTGCCCTGCAACTGGCAAAAGAACTTGAAATCAAATTGGAAACTTTAAACTCAGCACATTGTTATGCATTATAGCGCAGCTAAACGATAAATAATATTATAAGAATGTAAGCATAGTACAGCATTTAGAAATGAGACTATTTCATAAGATATCTTAACTATCATGAAGGCTTTTAGCAGTAAGTGTAAGTTAGTAAGAATATGAGAGACTTATTGAATGTCTTTTAATCTGAAAGCAATGATTATTCAATTCCCAAATATTGTCAAATTTATCAAATCCACATAGTTACAAATGCCCTTAAATTACTGAAAGCAAAGCAATTCTACTTTTGTCAGATACCACAATTAGTTATTTCCTTAATATAGGTGATAGCATCTAAAATGCCAAGCATTTTAAGTGTCAATTCCGTTAGATATCTAATCTAATCGATTATCAACATAAAGTTTTGGTCTTTTACAATTTGTTTACCTTGGAGTAATAAAAGTAGTTGCTCTGCTGTTGGACCGGGCAGACCACAGGAATGTGATTTGAATAGTTCCATTTTGCTGCTGTGTGCTGTGTTCACTTCTTCTTCTTTCATGCATATTTTACAATACCACAGTACACCACAACGCACACTCTGCGTTGCATAGCATACACAACAAAAACAGCAAATGACATGCACAATTTTGAATGCAGAGCCGCAAAAGTGAATTTTTGCATACAAATCGATGCCTGGATGCAAAGTTGAAAGTGCAAAATTTTGCATTTAATTGCCGTCCTGTAAAATGGCTACAAAATCTAACTGGATAGAAGGGTAAGAGGGAAATGGCAATGCAGGGGAAATGGCATATTCTAAAATAGTCTCTGTGTAGTGAAATGTTGTCAGACTTTTGGCTTTTGGCAGCAACCAAAGAAGTTGCAGCAAAATGCAATCAAGAGAAAGTGCAAAAAATTGTATGTGCCATGTTCAAATATGCTATGTCTTTAGCTTATCGCCTGAACCCTCTCCGTCCCCCTCCTCACCACAGACAGATTTATGCAAATTGCGTAAGCTTCTAAGCCGCAAGTGGCAAGTGGCGATTGGCGATTGCTACTGAGCGGAGGGGCCTGCAGAGGGCCAATGCAATGGTTGGGGCAACATTTTGGCCACATTATTAATGATGATGAGCGTCCGACGCTAATGAGCCGCACATCAGACTTAATAGGCATTGGTCTGGCCGTTTCAAATAAGAGTAACTGTGCGTATCAGAGTCTCTCTGTGTGTGTGCGTGTGTATCTGTGTGATGTGCGTACGCGTACTTATCCAAGAGAAGACCTATAAATTATAGAGAGCCGTCAAAATTTGTCTTGAGTGCAGACAAGCATAAGAGCGCTATTCATAGACCCGTACGCTATAATCACGCCAATAATTATGGCAATTCCTTCTGACATTTGTGTCTAATAAATATTTCGGCCATTTAGCTCGTAGGTCCCCCTTCCACAGCTCTGTAGTCTACGGTAGGCATAATAAATATTGTAGAAGATGACCAGAAATGCAAAACTGCGCATAAAAACAGCTAGACACAATCTTAGCCCAAGACACGTACCATTTTTACATTGGTTGAGCTTGGCCAGAGGAGTGAGGCGGGATACCAGTATATCATATCATACTTATATTGTTTTGCCTGCTTTTGCATTCTGTCACACTGGCAAAATGCCCATAATGTATACATATTGTGAATGTATATGTATGTGTGTGTGTGGCAATGGATGAGCATTTTCAAATTGAGGCAGACATTGAGAAAAGTGCACTTAGTGAAGGTTAGAAGAGATTTGTGCTAAGTGCCTAAGGAATGCGTTCAGAACGACAAAAACAAACTGAAATGTAAAAAGATAAAAGGCCGATTTTTAATAAACAAATTCAACTTGTAAAGATTTGTAAAATCAATAAAACACAGCTAGAGAATAAAAGTAACAAATTTGTACAAATTGCAATAGACAACATCAACCAAATTGGAAAATCAACTACCTAAAACTAAAATGTTTGAATATACTATTCATTACATATTTGCATTGCCTTAAGTCTATCAACTATTCTAATACAATAACAAGTTATAGAAAAGTTGGTGCTCTGTATAATTGGAATAATAAAAGCTATAGACGAGCCTCAATAGTGTCATCATTGGCTTTAAAGTTCAACCAGTTTATCATAATCGTTAAATATTTTATGTCCTTGTGAAGACTGCTCCAGACATTGTTAAGATGCTTGACCAACATTTAAAGTTTATGGGCAGTAAAAAAGGCGATTTACATAATAAAATATGTCTTCTTAGCACTTAAGTAATTGTAATCAATGTCAGTAATGTGTCCTCGATTTATTTTCGTTTATTTTACAGAATTATCGATATTATTATTTTTGTAAGCTGTCATTGAATTATTTTTAATTAAGTCTTGAGCATTCCTTGTGCTTTGCCGACCATGAATAGATATTTACTTTTGACTTTTGTGCATTTATGCAGAAATATTTATTGTATTTTATTTCACAACAAATATTCAAATAAAAATTGACGGTTTTAATTAATGCAGCAGCAACTGCAACTGTTCTCAGACATCCGAAAGAGCGAAAAAACATGAAATATTTTCAACTAAAACTTTGGCAAAACTGTAATTTCATCACGTTCTCATAGATAAACGAATATTGAATGAATGCTGCCAGCTGCTGTGTAATTAATGTGATTTATTTCTGAATACTTTTTTATTGATCGATACGCAAACCTTGTTCAAGTTTCAGTGAGTAGTAAAATGCTCTCAATGCTCTTGCAGACAGCCCAATTACAGTTCTCCATGAGCACACACATACATACATACATATAGTTTGATATAGAGCCGTATACGAATGGGGTATGTGTATGTGTATGGGTTTGTGCATGTATGTATGTGCGCCTGCGGCTATGCAGATATTTACAATCAATTAAAACGCGTTGCCCGCAAATTTCATTACGCCCGACATTTTCAACATGTGGCTTTGGGTCTGGCAGAGAGGGTCGGTCGGGTTGTGTTTTGGGTCTGGTTTCGGATGGGGTGTGAATCTTTTTCTCTGCCACTTAAATATGCAAAAGTAGTTACACACACACATACACACACACATTAGCACATACATTAGCTACAATATCACTTAATATTTAATCGAATTTGCACATCGACGCCGTCGTTGCTAACATGCAAAAAAAAATATAACAAATTTTTTAAAGGCGGAAAAATTTAGAAGAAGCAAAATTTAACTACTAAATATGCAATTTGATACTTGAAACTTTTTGTTAAATAAACTGTGTAATATAAGTTGCATATCTCGTATTTTAACACTTTGAACTAAAGTGATTAATGCGTCGCTTGCAAATTAATTTTATATCGAGTTGCCAACTTGAAACTGAGTTTTAATAAATGCAAAATGCCATCAATTAACAATTAATTCGAATATTTAAACATAACATTATTAATGTGTAAATTAATTTACTTTCAACCACTAATGCAACTTTTCATTAATTGTTTCTTTGCAGGAAGTTGGTAGTATTATTGGGAAAAAGGGTGAAATTGTCAACAGATTTCGCGAGGAGGTAAGTTGCAAAATCGAACAATGTAATCCAAGCCATCTACAATAAATGCATTTAACCATCTTTACAGTCTGGTGCCAAAATTAACATTTCGGATGGTTCATGCCCGGAACGCATTGTAACGGTATCTGGCACAACAAGCGCAATCTTCTCGGCATTTACGCTAATTACAAAGAAATTTGAAGAGGTATGTGTGCGCTAGATTGAAACGGATCTCCAAGAATTTGTTACATAAATTATCAAATAATAGCGTGGAATTAAAGCTTGCAAAATATTCGCACATCATGCGGAAGAGAAAGTTTTGATTCAAGAACGGAATGCTCTCTAATGTTTATTGTACTCAATTCTTGAATAAGTTGCTCGAAATCAACTCTCGCTTCACATTACTAACTTGAAACCCGTTTCAGTGGTGCTCGCAGTTCAATGAAGTTGGCAAAGTTGGCAAAACTCAAATACCCATTCGATTGATTGTGCCCGCCAGTCAATGTGGATCATTAATTGGTACGTAAAAATAAAAAATAAAAATCATGAATTAAAAGAGCCAATAGCGAGTAGTCGAAATGTCAATTCATTAACCTGTTATTTTATATGTGTGTGCTTATGCAGGCAAGAGTGGCTCAAAGATAAAGGAAATACGCCAAACCACAGGCTGTTCCATACAGGTGGCCAGCGAAATGTTGCCAAACTCCACGGAGCGAGCGGTCACCTTGAGCGGCAGCGCCGAGCAGATAACCCAATGCATCTATCAGATATGTCTTGTCATGTTGGAGGTGAGCTACAAATACACACGCAGGCGATATGTATTTTAAGCCAAGTAATTATCACTTGATTTTTTGCTTTTATTCTTGTCATATGCAGTCTCCACCACGCGGTGCTACCATACCATATCGACCAAAGCCGCAAGTGACTGGGCCAGTTATTTTGGCCAATGGACAGGCCTTTACCATTCAAGGCAACTATGCGGTGCCCACACAAGAGGTATGTCTACATTTGTTAATAGATGTGTATATGTGCCTATGTTAAGCCGTGATGTAAGACGTAGTCGAAATCGTTATCGTTATCGATCAATACTCGTATATTATATAACGCCGCATTCTATAGCTATTTTTACTGCCGATACTTTCTCTCTATTTCTATGAAAAAAAAACAAATCCCTTAATATGATTTTACTGTCATTTTCAAATGCTAAACAATAATGTTTATGTTGTCCATATGATTTTATCCTTTAATTATTTAATTTTATTTAGTTTACCCCCATATATGCGCGTTAAGTTGTATGTCAATACTCTATCTCTTGATCTCTATCTGCCCCAATGTGTGTATCAAATATCAAAATACCAATAAAACAACCGTTTTTAGTTTGTGTATCCAATCCAATTATCCCACAAATATTTGTCTTGCTCGTTTAGAAAATCCCAGTTATGATTTGCACCTATCTCTACTTTCTCTCTCTCTATCTCTATCTCTCTCTTTCTCTCAATATCTATATCTCTCATTCTACTTTTCTGTCTTTGTCCACTCCAACCACAACCATTTTATTGAGCACCCTTTGAACCCTTTGGCAGCTGTCTAGAGCCAGAGCCGTACCGACTTGTGACCCACACCTCGTTGCAGACGTGAAGATGTCCTAAGGAGCACCTTTGGTTTGGTACAGTTTTGAATTGTACTTAACTGCTGGTGCTCGTTGTCCACTTACTTACCTTGTCGTTTACCGTTTCTTTGCGCTCATACGTATCTCTTGTACCGTTGAACCCAAGCCATAAGCTTCTTCATTTTCAAATGTCCAATGGTGGCCCCGTCCAAAAAAAAAAAAAAACAACCACTGAACTAATGTTAATCATTTACAGCAGCAAAACTAAAATTGACTGATAAATATTTTAATAATATTTTAAATAAATTTTTACATTGTTTTTTTTGTGTTTTTTTTTTTTAGTTTCTTTCGCACTCTCTTCTCTCAGGTTAAGAGCTTGTAAAAAGAGTGTGCGCTCTCTTGCTCTCGTGAAGTGCATCGTATCTGTTTATTTTGGGGCGGTCGCACTTTGGAAACCCTTTATTTATACAGGGGATTCCACATTAGGCGACTGCCTACCGAGTTACCGAGAAGTAACTGAGTGAGTTTGTGCGGGGGCTTACTACTCTCACTCTCTCTCTCTCTCACACACACACTCAGCATGAAAGTGTCTTCTCTCATCTCTGTGTTCTAAATGAGGGCTCGCGTGCAGCGTGTGGAGAAGTATGTTTAAACTACACTAGCTCTATAATATAATCCAAAAATAATTAATACCTTATGAACAACACACAGCAACAATAAACCAAAATAATTTCCGTATTGAGATCCACCAAACAAAAAAAAATTAAACTAATAGTACTGAACATTTAAATTGTACCCATAAAACTACAAAATTTTGTCTCTATTTATCCTTCGTTTATTTTTGGTATATATACTTAATTCTCTTTAATTTTGTGTAGTACTTCCATACTTACAACTCAAATATTAAAATGTTTAGTTCAACAACAACAACAAAAACAATCCATTTGCCAAACTTTTAATCAATTACAAAGTTCACCACAGCAACAACCAACAACAACTACAACAAAAGCCACAGCAATGAAAATCTATCAGTCGAAACCTGATACTTTAGATGAGTTACATAAAAGCATCTGCATACAATACTCTACTCGTATATTATTAACACCAACATTTACCATAAAAACAACAGCAAGAACAACAAATACCGCCACTACTACTATTACTATGTACTACAGAAGCAAACAACAATAAAGCAATTAGCAAAATGCAACAACATACTATTCAAATATCGTCCTGCCCGAGCCCTCACATCATTCAACTCAACTCAACTCAACTCTCTTTCTCTCCGTAAATCAGTGCAAAAGTATATATTTTGTTTATAAATCTCAAATTCCCAGCTGAAAATTCAATTTTGTGCAACAACAACGAAAACCAACAAATATCAGCAACAAAAAAAATAATAATAAGAGAACAACTTGATATTGAGTCCTTTAAGCCCTCGCCAGCTATTGTTCTAAAACAAAAGTTTGAAACAAAATAAAACAAAAGTTTTTGTTGTCACATCAAATTCAATTAATGCTCTCAAAACAAAAACCATAATTCAAAATAGTTGTCTACCATTTATTGCGTTCTCACTCTTTCAAAAAGAACAACAACAACAAACTTGCTGTCCCCCTCTCTATCTCTCTTTGTTCTTCTCCCGTCCCTGGTTTTGTCGGTGTTGGTTTTTAGCTAAATGCGGCGTGTAGTGTGTAATGAGTTAACCTTGTCACCTTTTACCCTTCATCAGTTTTCAGTTGCCCATTGGATAAAACTTTTTTTCTACCCAATCGTGTCTGGGGCAGAGTTTAGTACTATACTATGCTTGTACCAAAGGATTAATACAATTGGTGTGGATACCTTGAATAAAATATGACTAAACCCATTCCCACTACCTTCTCTACGTGGTTTTAAACCAATCTGTGGACCTAGCCTCTCTTATCAATAGCCTGTATCCATGATCGATCCCTCATTCGAGTCGTTTGCCTCCTTGTCGTAATTGTCAATTCGCTCTCTCTCTTAGTTGGTATCATTTGTGTTTTGAGGATATAAAAACTTGCACCTATGTATATCATTTATCGAAAGTCAATCTCTATTACACGGATACTCTGCACACTGTTTAATTTTATTCTCGCCCCACCTTTGCTTTCACAAAGTCCCACTCAAACGCGAACTCTCCAAGCTTCCAACTAAAACAAAATATATATAGCGAAATATATTTCTTAAGCTTTCTATTTCAATTATATACAAAATTTACTAGCTCAAAAATTTATTTTTGGTATATCATTTTTGTTCTTCTACTTTTTTCTTCTTTGGAAACTTAATAAACAAAAAAAAAAATCCTGCGCACAAAAAAAAAAAAAAAATTAAAAAATTAAACTGATACCGAAACGTTCGATAAAAAAAAAAAAACACACCATTAGACCTGTCCAGTATTTCCACTTGCTTTAGCTGGTGGTCTACATGCTGGTATTTCAGGCTTAGCGGATCCTTTGTTAAAGGGGGCACATTTACCAGGAGCGGTACCAGCACACCACCATCACCTACAGCAAATGCCCGATGTGAGTTTTGATTGATCCGAAAATAAAACACACAAAATAGTACAAATCAAACCAAGTCAAAAACAACCACAGTTGCAACTGCAACTGCAACGCGACAACAACACAAGTTCCACTAATAAAAACCACAAAATGTCGAGCTTGAGAGCCGAGACAGCATTTGTTTCCTTTGGCATGTGTGTTGCTGTACCCAAAAAAAAAACACTATACTTTCCCAGTAGTTGTATATATTTCCCTGAATGTATGAACATTTATTGACCATCCGCCTGCCCCTCCGTCAGCCTCGCCACACCCCCACTGCCCGCCCCCAACTTAGACGTATTTGTGCATTGTTTGTTGTTACTCGTATCGCATATTCCCCCCAGTATATAGTTGTTATACCTACCCTACTGAGCCCCTCATATCACCCACTATCTCGCGCTCTCTCTCTCTCTCTCTATCTATCTTTAGTCACCTCTGTCATTCTATATCTCTGTGTGTTTTGTAGTTTGTGTTCTTGTAGTTACCTTTAGTACCTTCGCCATTTCTTTTATGATCCCAACGTTGCAACTGTGGTCAGGACACATTTCAATAACATTAACGTTGTGTTGTTCCCTAGTTCCCCAAGCAACTGCTGGACCACAAAGTTGTTGATATCCCTTCTTTCCTTAATTTTGTTCTTTCATTGTTTTTGGCTTGTATTTTTTATATTTGGCTTTAGTGGGCGACACTAAAAAATCCTGCGACTCCGGGGACTCTAAAAAGCCATCAAATGCATTTTTATGTCACAAAGTTGCAGTATAATTTGTGAATTGTTGCAACCTTGCTTCTTACCCATAAGTAATGTATATTTAATACTCTGCCATACGCGACATTCTATGACGAGTTTGTGACCCCAAAAGAATCGCCCTTGCCCCCCCCGTCTCCCTCTATTGAGTTGCAAAGTTCATTTCCATTTGTAAGTGAAGTGCACAGAGAAAATTTGTATACCATTTCCATACAACGAAGCGAATCGCATGTTTTATTTGTTTATGCATTAGATAAATATTTGATTTCAAGTTGTCAAAAATCACCCACACACGTACATACATGCACACACATACATAATTAGATACATATACACAATCATTTCATATCAATATTCTATGATATTCAACCAAATTTTCCTCCCCTCGTGTGTTTTTTAGCTGTCCATTTTCTTTTTTCTTTTTTGGCCACAGTTCCTAGTTGCATGTGTGTGTATGTGTGTGTGTACGTGTTGGCTTACTGCATTTGATGCATGCAATATGCGAAACTTATTTTCAAATGTTGCATTTGATTTGATTAATTTATAAAGCGAGCGATTGCGTTGTGCCAAAAATTTCGTTTTTTCCCATTTCTATCTTGTCTATATATAATACGCACTTGTATATTATGTACATACATATATATTTACTGTGCGTCTGTTTGTGAGTGTGTGTGTGTGTGTGCGTGTATTTTGCTGTAGGTGCTTTGGGGTGCACAACTTTCAATTGCCAAAGGGCCTTGAACTATCACAATACGTAACTTTTCGGTATAGAAATAGACTACAAATTAATGTATTCATATGTGACCATATCTGCTCAAAGCGTTAGTTATCAATAGGTATAAAGAGTTGTAGAGAACGTTTAAGAGATGGATAATGAAAAGCTACTGCTGCACATAAATAAAATCGTTGGGATACAGAGTTCAAAATGCCTTAAAATGTCCAAAGTAAATTAAATTCATTAAAGCATATGTTTAGGATTATTTCAAATACAAATGTTGACGACAATAAGTATGCTTTTTATATTTACTTTTTTTTCTTTGAATTATTAATAAAGTTGACAATTTATATGTTACAAAAATTAAAGTAAAAGAATAAAAGTATTCTAGATTGATTGTTTTCAAATTCTTGCCATGTGCGTACAATAGTTAAATGCATTTGTATGTAAAGTAAAAAAATATGCCTATCTAGTATGTTGTACTTTTGAACTAGACTTGTAAATCATTAGTACAATTGTCTGCATACCGACATAGATAGCAAAAACACAACAACAATATCAAGTACTCTTCCATAAAACATTTCAACGCACACACACAGTCACACTCACACTTCTAACCCGTATACAAATATTAATAATGTTTGTCTGGTATGTAACCGAAATTTGTGTTTTTATTTTAATTTTTGTTTTGTTTTTCCTATTGTGGCTTTGATTTTAGCGTATATTATATATATTTTGTGTAACATATAATATATAGTATATATTTAAATTATGTTGTTCGTTTTCCCATTTTGTTTCATTATACTGTTTTTGAAAGCTGTACGCGCGTTGTGTTGTGATACTAAAACCCGATCCGATAAGAATATACATAATACTACTTATTCTATGTATAAACCCACAATCAAATCTGACATGAAGGACCAATTACTAATCTGTGCCATATACCATAATATACCTCTCTCAAAATACATAATCATAATAACAGACTCACAAAAAACGCCGTGAACATATTTTTAATGCAAATCTTATCCCTCAACAGGTTGCCAAGAATCCATTGGCCAGTTTGGCAGCATTGGGCCTGGCCGGCATGACGCCAACCGGCACCGGCGGTATCAATCACACAGGTGAGTACTCGAAGTGAATATTACTTGTCCTTGGTACTTAGATGCTAACGTTGACTCGATACAGCCCTGGCTGCCTTGGCTGGATCACAGTTGCGTACGGCCAATGCGAATAGGGCACAGCAGCAGCAGCATGAGATGACCGTTTCGAATGATTTGATTGGCTGCATCATTGGCAAGGGCGGCACCAAAATAGCTGAAATACGCCAGATCTCCGGCGCCATGATACGCATCTCGAACTGTGAGGAGCGCGAGGGCGGCAATACCGATCGCACCATTACCATAAGCGGTAATCCGGATTCGGTTGCATTGGCCCAATACTTAATCAACATGAGGTGAGTGTGCGACTATTCGATTGTATATTAACTATTTGAACATGTATGCAGTACATTGTTGATCATGTGTGTGTTGTCTTTACAAAATTTTGTCGAATTGATGATTGCAAATTGACAAAGTAAGAAATAAGAATAACAAAAAGAAAAAACAAAAATATATAAATACAAGGTCTAAGGAGGTCGTCGGTCGTCTCGGTCTCTCAGTAAATGTTTAGTCATATACACATACATACATATTTATGTACATACATACATATGTATATAACAATACTGGTAGAGGTTCTGTGGCAGCGCGTTCAAAGATCACTTGATAACTTTAAGCTTAAGCTCAAACTCAGCGATTACTCTTAGTGTTTAAGTCGTAAGCCCGCATTCAGCACCTAACTGCTGCTTTCATCTGTAGTTCCAAAATGTACTGAAATGTAACGCACAATTTCATGCATAGTTTAAATCTCAATTTAGCACCAGAAACAAAACTCTAAACAAACTATTAGCATTATTAATTTGTTTTATAAAACCATTAATTCTAAAATATAAATATATCAACCTAATTAGCATCTAGTATACCCATCGATGTATATATACCACATATACAACGAGTCTCAGCTCAGCTCAGCAGTCGTTTTGGAGGAGGAGGAGCAGGAGCAAGATGGACAGCACCAACTAAAACTTCGTCACGCGTCGCACTCTCTCACTCTGTCTCTCGCTCTCTTTCGCTCGCGCACACACAAGCAAAATAAGCAACTGGAATCGAAACATAAAACAATTGGTCCTTCAATAAAGAAACTGCAGTTCAACTCACCAAGCTAAAAAACAAAAACCAAAAACCAAAAAGAAAAAAAACAGAAAAAAAGATACAATAAAAACATCAATCAAAATAAATACAAATAATAATACTATGCTCCTCTCTCCCCCAACCCGCAACAAACTAAACTTAACCAAAAAATCCCACCAAAAACATCAAAAAGTTCAATTCCCCAAAAACTCTTTAAAACAGTTTCGGTCAAGTCCAACCAAAAAAAAAATATATACAAGTTTTCTACTCCTACCATCCAAAATATAAATATTTGAACGCCGCTCCCACCAACAACAAACCAACCAACCAATATAGCGCCAAAAGTTCTTTACAGAACTTTGCTATGCCATCCGTTTACTCCGTACCGTTCCTCCACACAAAAACCTCCTTAACCTTTTTTGCATAACACTGAAAAAATGAAATTAAACAAAAATCAAAATAAATGACCAACTCAATTCCACAAAATCACAAAACCAAAAAAGAAAAGAAAAGAAAAAACAAAATAAAATAAAATTCTTTTGAAACTTACCTGAAAAACCAAAAGAAAACAATATCCCATATGTTCCTTTCTCTTTCTTTCTGGCTCTATCTATCTTTCTGTGTACCTCATCCACAGCGTTGAACTGCAGAAGGCCAATCTACAGGATCAGGCAGCGCAGAATGGCACTGCAGCAGCCATAACGGCAGCTGGTGGTGGTGCTGTCGCCTCTGCCGCTGGGGGTGCTGGTGTTGGTGGTGCCGCAGCTGCCGCAGCCGTGGCAGCGGCTGCAGGTGTCAATGGCAACAGTTGTTTGACCGTCGCTTTAACTGGCAGCGCCACCACCAACAACAACGGCAACAACAGCAGCAGCAGCAGCACTGCCAGCAGCAATGGCAGCACCAGCGCCTCCAATTATGCCACCAATGGCACACAGAACAGCAACAGCAACAACAACGGCAGCAGCAACAACAACACGAACAATCTCAGCAATGGAGCAGCCGCAGCTGCTTTAGGTGGCAGCTCCTTAGCATCGGCTCTGCAGCTCTTGACCAAACCGGGCGCTCTCACCGCCCTGTCCAATCTGAGCGCCTTGGATCTGCTCAGTTTGACATCGTTGGGTAATAATGGCAATGGCACGCCCGGCGGACCGCCCGTTCAGACCACGGGCGTTAATCGTGCCAAGGGTCATTATGCGACTTCCCGCTTTAGACAGCATCAGACAGAGAGCGGGGGCGAGTCTGAAAAGACACGCAACAAGTTTAATCCCTACTAGGGGTAGGCCAAATTAGACCAGCAGTAGGACAAGTTTACTACAATGTGGCCAGCCCAAAATAATACCCAAAAAAAAAAAAAAAAAAATAAACAAAAAGAGAAAAGCGATCATCATTTGAAAATAGTCGAGTTAGTTATAGCTTCTGATAGTTTTAAACCAGTTTATAGCGTTGCGACAGCTTTAGAGCCCACGATTCTTCAAGAATTTCGCTCTACAAAAATATAAAAAGATGAAAATGAACAAAAATTATGTACGTAAAGGAAATAGTTGTAAAAAGAAAAACCGAAATTTGTAAAAGTATTTGAAACTTGAAGACAATTTTTATAAATTAGTAATTGCAATAGTATCCATATTAGTTTATAGTTGAGAATAATATTGCTTATTTTACAATGCTGCAATATCTATCGGAAGAAAATGGAAGTGAAAATAGGATTGCCAAAAGTGGCAGCTACTTAAACAGATGTATACCTAAATTTGAATTTTCAAGCACTTGAACAATATTGCTTATCGAATAAAAAAAAAGGGAAGTAAAAAATTAAATTAGTCCAAGTAATCCAATTTTGACCAAGTGAAATGCAGCGTAAGGACCCTAGTAGATACTCCTTATAGGTGTTATACATAAATACACACACATAGGAATATATATATATATATATATATATATATATATATATATAGGAAGTTTTGCCCTTGCCCCTTTTATAGTTATAAACAAATATCGTACTTTATAGAATTTGCCAAATTTTAGCGCATTCTTAGAAAGAGAAAGATGATTAATGAACTTAGGAAGTAAAGTTTTGTGAATTGCTAATATATCGTATATCGAATATCGAATATCGATAACAGGTAGCATACATCAAACTCCCAATCCCCTCACATTCACTGTAACATATGCGATGTCATTAGTCTCCCTCTCCAATATATTTGTACTAAGTAATTATTCATATTTTTCTCTAACTAGCAACTAAGCACTAATTGTATTTTAAGCATAAAACCTCTGCCCATCTTTCCCATCAGTCATTTGTCAAGCTAAAGTGAAACTTCTTTAAGAAGTTCCATCAAAAATGAAGAAATTAATAAATTGAAGAAAATATTCCAATGCATTGTGCTGAAATGAATTTGGCACAGCGACTTTAATGGACCAATTCGCTCTAATTGACGCAATCGACGCAAATGAGCGTACAAAAGCATAAAAAAGCATAATGAAAATCTTGAATCTTGAGAAAGAGAGTATCATAAACTACTTAGAAAGCCATTTGAAGGCAGCGTAACAGAAAGAGAAAAAGAGAAAGAATCACACATAAGTACATACATACATAAGGTATACCCATAAAAGTTGATAGAGATGATGAAACGTTATTATGTATTAGACTTGAAGTCTTGAATTGTTTATAAATCATTCGATAATTCGATTAGTTGTATTCACTGATTTTCTTATTTCTAAATTATTGTATTTATTATACGAATGTAAATTTGTTATTACATATTATTATTATTATTACTATTATTATTTTACCTGCAAATAAAAGAAAGCGAAACATACCAAACTTTTTTTGAATTGGTGAAAACGATAAACGATTGTTGAAATGAAAGTATTCGGAAATTGAAATTGAAATTTCTCTCCTCTCCAAAATATATATTACATTAAGAATACTATTATTTAATAAGTCAAATGACACACATTGTAATACATAAAACACAAACATTTTTAAATTTATTTAAGCTAAGCGGGCTTACGATTTTATAACCAAATTATATACATACATTTATAAATATATACTTACAAATGCATACTCGTATATACAAAGTAGTTTGAGCAAAATATAAAAATTCTTATAATTGATGTACTACTCAATACTGAATCAAATGAACATGAATAGACACACTGAAGATACACTTAAATTGGAATCGCCTTATCCTTAGTCGCGATTCTTAGCTACAAATCAACCAACAAGCAAAACTATTTATATGCAATGAAACAAAATTATATATTAAAAAACAAAATGCGTTTGTAATAAAGTGAAGAAATACTAAAAAACAAAAACAACACATTTCCAGTACATAATACTCACACAACCTTGGTTCATTTTGGGGATGCTGTTCACAACGATATGATGCGGTCAAGTTCGTGTCTAACACAAAATAAACAGACACAAGACTTACATATTCAAATCCAATATTTAACTGAAATTAATTGATATATTCCAACTTGCAGAATATCAATGGAGACCGCTGGCCTGCCCATACCTGGTTACCATTACATTGCGCCCAGTGCAATTGTTAAGACGCCTATACACTAAGTGCAACGCAATTTTAGCAAACCACACAAAACAACCATCAAATAAAAGCTAAAAAAAAATGAAAAATACAAAAAAAATCGAATGCAGCGAGGGACTGGAGCCGGGAAGCTGTTACCAACTGACAACTGACAGGCAGAAACGGCGACGGGAGAATCGTCAAATGTTAAATTATAAGCAATAAGTAAAATGCAGAATATAAAATTAAATAAATTTTAAAATAATAAGAAACTCCTTATAAACAAATCATATGACAACATGTCAAATCAAATGGAGGAGGAGGAGCAAAAAGAACATAAGATGACATACATACACCACGTTCATAGACACATACAGCCACACATACAGACGTATAAGAATATATACGCGTTATATTTATTCATTGATTCTTATTAATTATGATATTTTTATTAAGTTTAAAACAAAATAAAGAAGTGAAAACAAAACAATATGAAAAACTTTATGTTAAAACCGTTTTAGGGCACGCTACATCAAGGTACGCGTGCCCAAAGAGTAAGAACAGAACAGCAATTAATTGTAAGCTTAGTCAAAATGAAGACAAAACAAACAAACAAACAACAATAATTATAACCAACAACAAAAACAGCAAATACAGCAAACGTAAAAGCAAACTTCTAAATGCAATTAAATTTTAAGCCAAGTAATTGTGCATGCGCATAACCAAAAACAAAAACATACAAACAATTTAAGCATAACAAAAACAAAACGTAAAAAAGAATATTTAACAATAATTAAAGCCAAGCAGCAAGCAAAGCAAAGCAAAGAGACAAAAATTACATACTAAAATGAATACAATGAAATTAATTAATTAATTTCCACTTTGTTAGGCGACAAATTTTGTGCGTTTGTTGTTAATATTTATATACATACATACATACAATTATATATATAAATATGACAGATATACATACAAACAAACATATACTATATTAATTGATATATTAATTTTTAATTTTATTATTTTTATTATTGTAATTGTTATCGAAATTGTATTTGTGATTTTTGAATATGTTTAGACTGAAGGACAAAATTAATTCTGTTTATTGATTAAACTACATACATATATTAACTATGAACTAATTAAATTAAATTAAACTAAATTAAATGCGGCTTGATTTTTATATTTTCAAAATTAGTTGTAATTTGTTGTGAAAAAAAAACAACTACAACAACAAGGAAAAACAAATCAGAAAAGTCAACTGAGCGGAAACATTTAAAGCCAAATTTATTTTTGTTAAAACGACATTTTGCAATGTGTTTTGGTTTTTTAGTGAAAATATTAAATTAAGTGACAAAATTCAAATTACAATAATAATATTTAAGCACTTGCGGCGATTAAAAAGACTTTTCTAATGCGTGGAAAATTAAATGAGAATAATGGATTTAATTTAATTAATACTATTGCAATTATGCTTAAATTAAAGTATAATTTTAATTCATTAGCTGTTAAATTTATACGCAAAACAACATCAAAAAATAAAATGATTTTCAATGTTAAAATTACAAAAAACATCACTTAATTTAATTTTATTTAAATTTAATTTTAGGCTGGGCAGCAAGAAGCAAAAATTAATTATTAAACAAAGTAAATTACAAATATATCTGTGGCTTGTTAAATAAAGTTCTAAATAATTTTAAGCCACAATAGCAACAACATTTAATTACATACATACTCACATACATAAAATCACACACGACACCATCATATAAATTAACAATAATTTTTATTATATATACACATATGTATATGTCTGTTTGGTTAGGCTTTAGCCGAAACATAAATCCGTAAACTAGTTAAAAGAACAAATTACAATTTGTTGCAAAGTGCAGCATTAGCTGCAAAATGTGTCAAATTTTGATTATATAAAAGATTTATACTGTAAGGGAGATAATAACAAAAACAATTACCAAAACATATCCACAACAAAAATAAATGCAACATAATTAATCAGCAGAAAATTACACAAAACATATAAACGCAAACATATCCCAGATAACATGAACACTATAAATTCAAATATCATTTCGTAACATGATAATTATTTGAATGAATATTCATTTTTTGAAGGCTTACAATAATTTCAAGTTAATTTTTATCCCTTTCCTATTATTTTCTTGCACTCACATAATAATTAAAATAATAATAAAAAATAAAAACACTTATGAAGCAAAACTTGATTACAGGAAATTGTTAATAGCATAAAAAGAAACAGAATTGATAAATTATAATAATAATATTATGCTAATGATCAATGCATTATTGTTAGCTTAGACCCACTTTCTATTTATAATTGACTAAAACAAATGTTTTAAAAAAAATGAGGATCAAGCAAAATGTGCAACACAGGCAGCAAAATATCTAGCGAAACTATTTCGTGATTTTAGTGACAAATATTTCGCTGAAGACAATTTGAAGCAATCATTTTTGAACCAACAACAAATAAACAAAAAAAAAAAAAAATTAAGAAAGTTTAATGAAAGCAAAGTCGTATATCTATATATAAATAAATTATATATCTATATATAAATATACATATATTAAATAAATTATTATGTACACTTGTATTTAATTGTATTTGAAATATTTAGTAAATTTTTTGCGCAAGTTACAAACCAACTAAATAAAACATAAAAAAAAATTAATAAAAATAAAGTAAAATAATGAGAATGACGCACGTTGACGGGTTAACAGCGGATAGTAACTGGGACTATTTGTAACATAAAGAAAACAAAAGGGATAAATTAATTATGTGCATGTGTGTGTATAAAGAAACTACATTTAAAATAGCTCAACAATTTCAAATGGATTTTTACTAATATGTGTACGTGTATGTAAATTATTAAATGAATTTGTTGAAAACTTGTAAATTTGCAAAGGAAAAATACGTGTAAGAAAAGCAATTTTAATGGTGCCTTAAAAACCAAACCAAGCAAATTTCTTCTTGCCCCACAAACTCGAGAATGACAAAACCAAATAACACAGCATTTGTGTGACAATTTCTGTGGCAGAGTGAGTTTTCTTCCTTTCCACCAAAATTCTCTTAACATTTTCCTATCGGCTTTCCCAGCTTATGTATGTTATTTAGTTACCAATACTATGCTTACATACTTACATAAGCCTTTCGACATAAAGAACTTATCCCTTTTAGAGACATATGACCCACAATTGCTAAATGCTATTCGAGTTTCAACAACCAAAACAAAAAGAACAACAAGTGTGTAGAGTTGCCCGTTATAGTAATTGAAAACAAAACAAAATTGAAAAAAAAAAACAAAACAAAAAGAAAACATAATAAAAATATCAAATAGAAATAATAATCTATTTAATGTTTATTTAATAAACTTAGCTGCAAGTAGTAGTTGAACAAAAAATAACACCGATTCTCGAAACATAATCTGATTATACGAAAACATTTAGTCATCAAAAATAACAAAATATACTATTTAACACAGAACACACATATAAATGTTTCTCTCAGTGTAACTACAAATCACTTGAATGTATTTGCTCACATTTTACAATACATGTCAAAAAGAAAAATAAAAAAAAAATATAAAAACGAAAACATAAAGCTCTACACAATAAGTCGAAAAACAACAGCATTTAAGGCACTTGACATATGGATGATCGGATATAAACAATTGTTAAAAGGCAAATGTAGAAAAAGATAAAAAAAAAACATATTTATATATATATACATAAAAAGAATAAAATAGAAGCTAATTTTTAAGGTATTTTAGATATTCTTATTTAATATCCAAAAAAACGTGGAAATATAAGACGAAAATTTTAATTTTGAAAAAAGAATCAGCATATAAAACGGAAACACAGCGGTTAATTCGGGTTGAAGTAAGAACTATGCAAATTTATTAACAATATATTGGTGTTAGACGTTGTTAAACATAACTTAAACTGAAAACTCATGTAAATTGCGCATTGAGCAGGTTAAAATACAGGCAAAACATACTCCAATGGCACTAGCTGAAGTCGACGGCAGAAGACATTCGATTAGGGAAGGGACAACTAGTGATAAATTGTGGCTAGAACTTGTAGATCTCGGTTCAATACACTGAAAGCAAGCTTAAAGCTTTCATGTGCTTGCACAGATGCTTGTATGTGATGTAGATGTGTTTAGCTTTTGCTTAATCAACTCTCTTGTGCAGTTTTACAAGCTAGTGTCATTAGGACTCAAGCTAAGCCTAGAAACATGACTAGATGATAGGGAATTCATATGTGCGAAATTCTAAGTTCTTAAAAAAATGGATTTGTTTATGCTGCTTATACGGTAAATTCAGTCGTTCAGTAATTTTGAAAAGTTTTGCGCAGTGTAAACAGAGTCCAGTCAAACAATATATAATTAGTCGTATACCATTTTGTTGCTGCATTATCTCTCGTTTGGTTCAATACCAGGCAGAAAAAGTAACTACGTGTATTCCAATTCATCAAAGCAATTGAAAAAGAAAAATAGAAGGCATGCATACTTCGTCTTGCCAGTAAATACGAATATACGAAACAGCTAAGGTTTCTCACAAATTTAAATGAAAATAAAAGCATATATCCAATAACTTATATACATACATAGATCAAAGAAATAACCACTTAATTCATACATGCATACATATATATAAATAAAAATCTTTTGAAAAATTTAAATGAGATTTAGAAAAAATGACTACAAACATAGCATGCACTCTGATAAAAGTTCATTAGACAGATAACATATCTAGAGATTGTTTACAGGCTAGCGGAATTGGAATTGGCATGAGAAATTGGCGCATTACATAAATAACTTACAAATTGTTTTCAATGAAATTACCATATGTATGTTCTATATATGTGTGTATTTGTATATGTGTATAAAAAATTAATAGATATGTATGTACTTAATACAAACGAGATCACTATAAAGACAATTGCATTTCTGAAGACACAATTTGAAGTAATCGTAAAATAGAAATGGAACTTTAGGTAATTAGTTGTTAAGTGTCTCAACTCAACTTACGAGTCTCTTTCTCTCAGTTTTTTGTTTCAAAGAAAAAGAAAAGAATGAAAATGCAGCGTAAAATTGATAAAACTGAACAATTGGGATCAACTTATATTTAAAATATAAGATTAAATTATAATAAATGCATAAGTAAGACACAGCCCCACAATCCCTCAAAGTTGTTGGCACATGTACTAATAGTAGCCCATCATTCAACTCTATAAAAAGTATTGCATAATTGTGCCAAAAATTTAACAATTAACAAACAGAGAAAACAGGAATTCATTGAACAACAACTGGCCAAAAAGGATAAACAAAACTATCTTTGTTTTATAGAACAACAGCACAAATGAAATATTTGCTTTTTTTGGGGGAACAACACAAAGGAATTATACGAATTTCAACAATACGCAAATTTATGTGAATTCATTTTAAAGCCAATAATATTGACAGCTATTTAAAGTTCATATTGCGCAAAAGGAGCTTATTTAAAATCAATCGCAAACAACAATACACAAACAAATATAATTATAATCAATTACCTTATCTGAGAAGCAAACGTATGTATGAGAAAGGTTTACAATAATATGCAAAAAGTGGCTGTATTTTAAGTTTGAAACTAACTTAATGTATTTCAAAAGTGTGCCAAAACCACAAGGTGACCAATTTGTTAAAGATATTTTATCACTTGGAATGCCGATTGCCTAATCTTCGTTAGAATAATCTTGGTATAGATTTTGACAATTTTCCGATTATTCATTTTTAAAAATCATTGCATACTTTTGAGGCAATTTCTTTATACTCCACTACTTGTATATATTTTAAAGCCTGCTTCATTTAGAAATGTTTTCAACAGTCCTATAATATTGACTATAGTTAAACAACAAGGAAATATTTGAAGAACGTATTTACAAGTTGTAGAAAACTGCAAGGCAATCATAAAACTAGAGCTTCAATAAATGAAATGAACAATGTCATAATACAAACAACTATTAAATATATGGCTAAACAAAAAAAATAGTTGACAATGCCTACAAAAATGTTTTTGGATAAATATATTTAAGCCAATGAATGATAAGAACTAATATAGATATTTGTGTTATAATTGTGGTGAAAATGAAAACAAAGCAACCAAACTTAAAGTTAGTGCCAATTTGTAGTGCAAATTTTTATTTGCCAATATATATATTTCACGGGTTTTCTTTTTGGTTTTAAATAAACATAACAGTTGGTTTCAGAACCACCAATTTTTGGAGATTTTCAAATAATTAATGCTAATAAAGTGGATATTATGTACTCATAAAGTAGCACACAGCACCGCTTAATCTTTGATGTGATGTGTTGTTGATAGTGAAGACTATTGAATAAAATGAATGAGAACAAGGTAATTGATGGTCCCCAGAGCTCGAAAATATTAATTTAGTTTTCATTGCACAGCTCAATAGCTCTGTATACAACACTCTTTTGTATATGGCAACAAATAAAGACAAGAATAATTAATGTGAAGGGGGAAACGTCAAATTCATGATGTTTAGTATAAATTGTATTTGAATGCAGCACTGAACAACTTTTAGATTATGATAAACAAAAATAAAAATTAAACACTAAAATAGTAAGGGGTTTAAAATGAAACGATAAGTGAAATTAAAACTTGTTTATCTGTGTACAACAATAATATTTAACATAATTCTTAAATGTGTACTATGACTCTATACAAAAGTAAAAACAGAGAAACAAACAAAAAAAAAAAATTAAAATAAATTGCATTGCATACATAGATACAAAAGCAAGACGCTACATATACTCGTACAGAACTAGAATGAGCTATTCTATGGGATTGTGTTTTAAGAATCGAGATAATAGAAGTCTATATATTTAATAACAACTTGGAATTGATACCAGCTCAAACCGACTGAAACTGAGAAATGTGGATTAACCAGTTGTGAATTATTAAAAAAGAAAATCACTTAGAACTTCTTCGGCGGATTTTATTTAGTACAAGTGTTAATTGTAAGCAACCTATATTCCAAACAGAGCTCAGTTTCAGTTTCAATCCCATATGAGGAGGCGATGTATCTTAACACGAGATATACAAGAATACTCACATACATATATACAATATGTTACACACATGCATAACGGAACACAACATAATCACAAGAAGAACAAAGATACAACAAATAAAACCATTAAACTACATACAATAAGCAACGGTAAAATCTGTATTAATTCATCATTGCAAAATGTACAACAAAAAATGGTAAAAAAAAAAGAAATGTTGAATACCAAATAAACAAAAGAAAGAAAAGAACAAAGCAAAATAAAAACAAACAAAAAAAAAGCAAACATTATTTACAATATATTTACAATTCTATAAAAATTATATTTAAAAGTATTTACATATATATAAAGCATATATATGGACAAAAACCAAATCATCGCGTGTGTATGTATGTGTGGAAAAACATAGTGAAAACTAAAGCTATGAAACAAGCACATACTTACATACAAAGAACATACACACACTTATCAACATACACACAGGCGTCTCGAAAATATGTTAAACAATAAATTGAAATGGAGATACTCACACATACACACTCACAAAGTTAAGTGCATTATAATTGAATTTATAGATTTAAAAGGAAAAATGAAAAATTATTACTAAAAAATGATCAAGCTATTAAGTAAATTATTTAAACCGATTATTGTAATGATTAATACCAGTGCATATGTATTTATTCACCACTCATATACATATATACATCATATATATACATTACATATATATATATATATACATTTACAGTATCAATTTATTTTTGGTTAAAATTTAATCACGAATCGTATTTAAGTAAGTTACGCAGCATACCATAATCTCATTATGATAACACTGTTTTATTAATTGGCTGAATTTTGGATCTCTTAACTTGAACTGCATTCTTAGTTTATCCAAGTACAAACGGTTGACTTCACTCAACATTTTCTTTCGAGTTTCTAAAAACTTTAAATACATGAGTCGTGCAGACTCAACTGGCTTCTACGATTTTTAATAAACTCTTTATTAGACCAATATCTGTGTATCTGTACCAAAGGTAGAAAATGGATGAATTATCAATGATACTGATACTTGAAAAGAGTTTCCACATTTACAAAGATATGAGTTACGAGTACAAAATTTAACAAGAATATTTTGTGAAGCCAATATAGTAGTTGGGAATCTATTAATGATGTTCAATTTCTATGACCCAAAATAAGGTAAAACAACTAACAGTGTAATTATATTATATCAACATACCCACATACACACATTCATAAATACCGCAAATTTAGCAAAGAAAACAAAATAAGAAAGAATTTTTAAACAAACCAATTACAAGCTAAATGTGTTGCGTTCTCGAACTAAATGTGTTTTGAGTCAAATTTTTACTTCAAAAACCAGCAAAAATAAAAATAAAGAAAACTAAATAGAAAACAGATACACAAAAAGAATATTAGGAGATACTTTCTATATGTATTGCGTGTGAAGTAAATTAAAATGTACCACAAATGGAGAGATAAGTGGAAAACCAAACAAAACAAAAGTAAATCAGAATTTAACACAATTTTTGAATTAATTAAATAAAGGTATGTGTTTAGATATATTCAAACAAAATAATAAACATGCATTTTATTTACGTACTGGTCAATATATTTACAAATAATTTCAGCAAAAGTTTATTTCGCAATGAGAATAGCGAGTCGATAGCTCTGAGCTCTAAAATTTCAAGGATGCTGGTTACGGTAAGTAATGTCGTTATTATTGCTACTACTTATAATTAAGAAATTCTTAACTAACTGTAAATACAAGATCACTTATAATACTGCCCGAATGCCACTTATGTCAACTTAAGCATATCATTAATGTAAAAAAAGCAAAAAATACGTCAATGCATATTAAATAAATATAAATGATAAATTGCAGAGAATTTTAAATTAATACAATAGTGTCAAATCTTTCCATAATGAATACAAATTACTAGGCGACAAGTGGTAGAGCACTTAGCATAATTAATTAACGATAAGTGGAATAAATAAATTTGTTAAACAGTGTACTAACCACATGTGCACACGAACTCAAAGATTTACAATACTCATACCTCTCGAATTCTCTCTTTGCCATTATTCATTCATAAAAAAGTGGCAATTGAGAAAACAAAAAACTTAATTTTGTCAACATTAAATATAAATAAACAATAAAATATGGACGTGTGTCTCGTGTCGTATTCGAAAACAAACCGTAAAGAGAGCAAGACAGAAAGAGAAAGAGAGAGAGAGAAACAGAGAGAGATCGAATGAGACAAAGTATGAGATTTAGGAGAGAAATGAGAGATAGTAAAACTTATAAGTATATACATTGTATATACATATATGTATAAAGCTCATTATATTAAAAATTGAATGCAAATGGACTTTTGATAGTCAACAGTGCTATTTTATAACAGAGTTGATTAAATTGATAAGCGCAATTAGGTATGACTGTGTCAAAAAAACTGATTGAACCCTTGTACAATTCGTAAAGCACGTGTAGATTAAATTGTTTATATATATCGACTAATAATACAGTAAGCACATGACACGCAAACTACATACCGCATTTAAAAAATGCAGATTTCATCTTTGAGAACGCAGTAGTCGGTCAAGTTCGATAACTTTTACAATTTAAAACCGGCATAACTTAAAAGGTCAGAGAGACCGGCTTCTGTTAGTAACATATGAATATTTTCTTATTTATGTATTGATTTGTTTTCGTTTTTTAAGAATATACAAGTATAATAACTAGTAATATTACATAAACTAATTGTCTCTCCGTTAAAATAATTATCTTGTTGTGTAGAATAGTTATTTGTAAAGTTGTATGAAATAGTTTGAAATGGCATTTACGAGTATTTGTGCATAAAAATGAGTATGTCATAGAGCTAAATGGGTTACAGAACCGGTTAATTATCAAATTGGAATCAGCAAATTTGTTTAGGTTTTTCACTTTTTAGATTTATTATTTCTCATTGTTCTTAATCGTTAGTTTTTCCTAACGATTTGGCTAACCGCCAAATTGCACTATATTTCAAATAAAAAGAAAGATAAAAATATAAAATGTAAATCATTATGGAAATATCACGTGAACGGCGAGTGAGACAAGTCCAAAAATAACATTAAAATTGCATAAAACGAATTGATAATAATGAGCAAAAAGTCAGTTGTTTACTTAAGCAATTTTCTATGTTATATATTTTACTTTGAAAGTGGTTCTTATATAATAATAATATTTATATATTTTATAAAACATATAAATATTTTAAATTTTGTATTACACAGTATTACGAACTTATTCATTTATAATTCAATTCACATTATCGAGCTTTAAAATTCCGATAGTAAATCCAATTGATTGGGCGCCTGATTGGACTTTGAATAAAAGTCAAGACAATCACATTCACTTTCACTTGCAACCCCAACAACTCCAACGGTTCACCAATAGAATGCCGACACATTTGGTAAAAAAAAAAACATTGATTATACGATACGATCGAAATCTTAGCTGTGTAGGCTAAAACTAAAGCACTACATCAACTATTAGATTGAGTAATCTTATCACTTCGGAGAGCACTTACACACTTACACATACTATCGTTGTGTATGTTTCGACAGGACAGGGCCTAATGAGAGGCCAATTTAGAATTGGCCTGAGTCGGCAGAGAACACAACCACATAAACGACACATTGGGGGCTGCTCATAGTGGGGCTGTGGATCACGCTCGCAGTGTGTCTCGCGTTTCCGTGCCGTGAACAACGTCAAAATTGTGCGGATTTAAAAATAAACTTGGCAAAAGTCAAATAAAAACGTGCACATATAAATAAACTTAGTTAATGCACGAATTTCTACACACATTTTCGTAAACAAATGACAGCCATGGGAAGCAATTCTGAAGCGCCGTTACCGGCAACTCCAACTGTTGAAACACAAAATCCTTCAGTTCCAGCAACCAATTCAAAGGCCGATCCTGAGGAAGTTTCGCTCGATTCAATACTAAAACATATTGGCCAATTCGGACGATTTCAGCTGATCATATTTATGCTGATCTGTTTGCCCATGATGTTTCATGCCATGTTTACTGTAACTTACGTTTTCACGGCTGGCACTGTGGTGCACAGGTGAATATTGCCGGGACTTCGTGAGTTCGACAGCATCTAAAATTACTTTGAATCAACAGATGTAATATTACAGAATGTGATGGGTCCGATAGCCGATTTGAGGAGCCGTGGACAGAGTTCAGCATTCCAAAGAACGGCAAGGACCTAGATAGATGTAATCGCTATGAAAATGATCGTCTCTCCAGTTGGAACCACTCTCAAAATATTTGTTTAGCGGATTATTATAATAGTGCCAAAATCGAAAGTTGTCCAAACAATGATTTTATATTCCGCGATGAAGAAATTACTATTTCCAATGACGTGAGTATCAAAGTTCCTTTTGCGATTAACCACGTCAACGAGACGATGGGGGCCCCGAGACTTATCAGTCAATAAACACCAGACTCTGACAAACATGGACTTTGATAATAAGTCATCCGATTTCTGCACATTCCACTGGACCAACCGACGTTACAGTAGCATGTTCAAGGCACAGCGAATAAACTGATTATGTGTCAGAATATTAAGCAGGCATAATGAAATTTGTATGGAATCTTATCCAAAATATTTTCGAAAAATCAGTCATTTACGATCATCATTGGTCAGTTATATACTCAAATGGGGCCTTAAACGATCTAATAGTCTTGATAAGAACGTACTAGATAGCTGCAAGCCATTAACTGATTAACTCTAATACTTGTCTGAGTCTAAGTATACTAGAACTTTACCAGGGATGGAATCGTTATATCATATAATATCAATATCAATATTATTTTGTAATAACTGAAAATATAGTTAAACTTAAATTTTAATTGCTTAGGTCATCAGCTGAACCAACAGATTTCAACCTTCGAAAGTTGAGTGAACCTTTTTGTTTATAATTAAATATAAAACTCGAGAAAAAAAAGGTGTATTATGATTGTAGTATGCGTAATAACAAAAAACGTGCACTACATATATGATTTTTTGATTGGATTAAGCCAGAAAAGTTATAATTCAGGAAGTAGAATAGAATAGAGAATGTCAATAAAGTACATTCTCGACCTAACTTAATATATTCTCAGTTAATCAAAAAACTAGTTAATAAACATAAACTCAATAGTGCTCTAGTATGTCATATTTGTATATTAAATACAAACTCTGAAGAGAGGGAAAAGATGCGGAACCATGCATGTGGATAAATTTGTTTATATGGCTTAATATAAATAGCAATTGCTTAAGTGTGCTTGATAAGCACAAGATACAATCTTGCAACAGTTACAAAATAAATACGTCCCCAATCTTAGGCTTGTCTGGACGGTGTCTGAGCGACCTATAGTAAAAATTTCAGGGGCAACATCAATTGCGATATGCGACAAGTACGAAAGTGAGTATAAAAACAGTTTAGATTAGATATGCAAACGAGAACTAAACAGATAAATCGCTAACTGGCTACTTAAGTTGAAAATGAGCTGGTAAATAAATCTATTGTTACACAGATTTAATGCGAAAACTTTTCCATTATATGCATGTACATGTACATGTATTTGCATTGTTGGGACTTAACATCATATCAACTCAAAATATTACTTTATTCCTTAATTGCCTCTTGGCGTGTCTTTATTTATAGTTCGGAATTTACTGTGACGATGAATGGAAACTATCACTTGTTGGGACCATTAACAATATCGGACAATTCGTTGGAATACCCCTAGGGGGTTTTGTAGCTGATCGGTAACTACTCCCACGTTATTTAAATGTGCAAGTGTTAATTGCTTACTTTCCATTCTTACCTATAGCTATGGTCGTAGCTTTTCCATTGCATTAGGTGGTATTTTGGGCGCTATATTGGGAATTGTGCGTTCGTTTTCCCCCAGCTACATATGGTTTTTGATTTTTGAATTTTTGGACAACATGACCAGCAGTACTCTCTATTCAACGTGCTTTGTCATCGGCATTGAGCTAGTGGGACCCAAGCGCCGAGTGCTCGCCTGTAGCGTTATTACTGTCTTCTATGCCGTGGGAGAAGTGGCCTTGGCCATGTTTGCAAAGGCCTATCATAATTGGCGGACTTTGCTGCAAATTACGTATGGACCATCGCTTATTTTGCTTGCCTACTTCTGGATTCTACCCGAGAGCGTGCGCTGGCTCTTGAGTGTCGGCAAGGAGGAGCGCGCAAAGAGCATTCTCCGTAAAGCCGCCAAGGTAAACAAGCGCGAGCTATCTGAGAGTGTGCTGGACAAATTGGTTATAGCGAACCAGGAGAAACTGCAGCAATCAGAGGAGAGTAAATTTCCCATTCGTGAGGCGTTCAGCAACTTCAAATGGCGTATCGCCAATTGTTCTTTGTGTTGGATTGTTCATGTATTGGTGTATTATGGACTGAGCTTGAATGTGGTGCTCCTAGACGGTGACAAGTACAATAATTTTGCATACATCGCCCTAGTAGAGATTCCGGGTTTCTTTATGCCTCTGTTAATCATGGATCGCTTTGGCAGACGCTACTCACTGTGCGGTCTCATGCTGTTGAGTGGCCTCTGCTGCATAGGCACCATTTTTGCAGCTGGCGATCAACATGTTTTGCAGCTTGTGCTCTTTTTAATCGGCAAGTTGACCATCACGGCCAGTTTTCAGGTTCTGTACTTCTTTGCCTCTGAGATTTTTCCGACAAATCTTAGAAATAGTTTGCTAAGCTTTTGCTCTATGATGGGAAGATTTGGTTCAATGATTGCACCACAAACTCCCCTCTTGGTAAGTTGAGTTACACCCTTTTTAATGAGTCCAACTTACACTTCTCTCTCAATTTAGGCCAAGTATTATTCGAATGCTCCTGCCATTCTATTCGCTTGCGCTGCCATATTCAGCGGCATGCTGACTCTCTTCTTCCCAGAAACCACAAATATTGTGTTGCCCACAACGTTAAAAGAAGCAGATGCCATTGGAGTTAAGAAGAAGCCCTCAAAGAGTCAAGAGCTCAACCTATCTGCGTAGAAGCATCAATTATAAAGATACCAATATTAGTTTTAAGCTAACCGCAAGACAAATGAAAGACATATCCATTTTATATTATAAAATAACCTATATTTAATGTAGAATTAAAAGTTTTATATATTTAAGTAAGTTTTTGTTGTTATACTCTATGCCAATTAATAATGAGCAAAATAAGGTTTTGTGGAAATGTAATCAGCACCATCAGCAGAGTCACTTAGCATATATGTATGTTTAAATGCTTAGAGATTTAACTACACATACTTGACTATATATCCAGCAAAAAATCCCGTGGTTGCGCCATCTGTGAGCAGGCGTCCCAACCACGATTTAAATACGTGCAGCCCTAAAAGTATGATATACTATATTTAAATACATCCGTGGTGGCGCCATCTGTGTGCCGTCGTCCCAACTAATATTTAAATTGATCTGTAGTCGCGCCATCTGCGGCCGTGCATCTGAACTATGATTTAAATAAATACAGCCCCGAAAGTATGCTACAAAATGCAGCACAATATGGCTTATTACTTACAAAAAGGATCATATCTCAGTCATATCCTTGTGTATTTTGTTAGGACTAGGTGCGTTCGATTCGTAACAATGATCTCTAATAATCGCCATCAAAAAAATGTAGGGTCATCTAAGAACCCCCACACTTGTATTTTTTCGCACTGAGTGCCTAAGAAAAAGGACCTATGTCACGAATTCCGTGATATCTCGAGAACCACAAGGATGATTTGAAATATTTTTGGCATGCTTATAATACTCATTGAAATAACACGATTGACATAGGACTCGCAAGGATACGCTTAGATTTGGCTGAGATATAAGTTGTGTTTGTTATTCAAAAAAGTCCTTGTAACTCGGCTCTTTACTGGATATTCGTCCTTTTCAGTGTAGCGCTCAGTTTCTATTGACTAGACGCATTATTGTGCCAAAGGACACTCCGATCGTCCTTCAAATGGCGAAGATACGCCGGATTTTGGGTGTTTTTGAAAATTTTTCTATACCTACCCCTTGAAAAAAGTTGAGATTAATTTTTGAGAAAAATGTTGTAAATCCTTGAATGCCAATCGATAGCTATAATTCTTGTGATTACAGAAAGGTATATCATTAAAAGATCCTTAAGGATTATGCCAAGCTACAGCTATTAAACCAATGTCCTTTTACGAAAATAGGCTATAGCGCACCCATATCCTTGTACATTTTCGAATAATTTATATTGTTGAGATCGAAAGGACCAACTCTATCGATTGGCGTTAAAAAAATATGAGGTCATCTAAGGATCCCGACACTAGTAATTTTTTGCTAAGTCTAAGACGAAGTCCAAATCGAAAATTTTCTCATAACCCTTAGGACGATTTGAATGTCCTTTTGTATGATGATACTCCTAATTAAGACGATTTTTTCCAGCTATAATATTTATTTTTTATTATATTTAGTTTAATCTTGATGTATTTAAACTTGTTTGTGCTCCATGTGTATCATTCTTTCAATGAGGAATATGTAGAAACAATATACTAAATAACATAAATACAGTATTATTATTTGTAATTTTGATTAAACTGTACTTGATGGCGAGTATAGTATGTCACATTTGTTGGCTTTGGTGTGTAGCTTAGTACATTGACAGGTTAAAGAATGTAATATATTACGGAAACACTGTTTTTTTATTTAATTAAAATACATTAAACAGAAGTGCAACAAATAAAACCAAAGGTGTTTTATTATCCTTCATCTCTATCAGAAATTACTCCCCTTCTTTTTTTCGGAATCGAAGGTTGGAATTCACTTTAATCCCTCGAAGTTTATTATGCCGATTCGATGTTTAAAGCAGAAATATTAACATTCTGCGAGATGGTAATAAAATGAGTAATTAACAATTGCTTCGAATTTTTTGTAAGATCTTTGTAAGCTTCTTCATATTGATCGATAAAAACAAAAAAAAAACTTACTTGGAAAACCGTGTAAAAGCGAAAACGTGTAAAACAAGTATGTACCTTGTTGATCGGGGGATAGGGGTACTTGACTGTATACATCCATCAAAAAATCCCGTGGTTGCGCCATCTGTGGGCAGGCATCCCAACCACGTTTTAAATAAGTGCAGCCCTAAAAGTATGCTATACTATATTTAAATACATCCGTGGTGGCGCCATCTGTGTGCGGTCGTCCCAACTACTATTTAAATTGATCTGTGGTCGCGCCATCTGTGACCGTGCATCTGAACTATGATTTAAATAAATACAGCCCCGAAAGTATGCTACAAAATGCAGCACAATATGGCTTATTATTTACAAAAAGGATCATATCTCAGTCATATCCTTGTGTATTTTGTTAGGACTAGGTGCGTTCGATTCGTAACAATGATCTCTAATAATCGCCATCAAAAAAATGTAGGGTCATCTAAGAACCCCCACACTTGTATTTTTTCGCACTGAGTGCCTAAGAAAAAGGACCTATGTCACGAATTCCCTGATATCTCGAGAACCACAAGGATGATATGAAATCTTTTTGGCATGCTTATAATACTCATTGAAATAATACGATTGACATAGGACTCGCAAGGATACGCTTAGATTTGGCTGAGATATAAGCTGTTTTTGTTATTCAAAAAAGTCCTTGTAACTCGGCTCTTTACTGGATATTCGTCCTTTTCAGTGTAGCGCTCAGTTTCTATTGACTAGACGCATTATTGTGCCAAAGGACACTCCGATCGTCCTTCAAATGGCGAAGATACGCCGGATTTTGGGTGTTTTTGAAAATTTTTCTATACCTACCCCTTGAAAAAAGTTGAGATTAATTTTTGAGAAAAATGTTGTAAATCCTTGAATGCCAATCGATAGCTATAATTCTTGTGATTACAGAAAGGTATCTCATTAAAAGATCCTTAAGGATTATGCCAAGCTACAGCTATTAAACCAATGTCCTTTTACGAAAATAGGCTATAGCGCACCCATATCCTTGTACATTTTCGAATAATTTATATTGTTGAGATCGAAAGGACCAACTCTATCGATTGGCGTTAAAAAAATATGAGGTCATCTAAGGATCCCGACACTAGTAATTTTTTGCTAAGTCTAAGACGAAGTCCAAATCGAAAATTTTCTCATAACCCTTAGGACGATTTGAATGTCCTTTTGTATGATGATACTCCTAATTAAGACGATTTTTTCCAGCTATAATATTTATTTTTTATTATATTTAGTTTAATCTTGATGTATTTAAACTTGTTTGTGCTCCATGTGTATCATTCTTTCAATGAGGAATAAGTAGAAACAATATACTAAATAACATAAATACAGTATTATTATTTGTAATTTTGATTAAACTGTACTTGATGGCGAGTATAGTATGTCACATTTGTTGGCTTTGGTGTGTAGCTTAGTACATTGACAGGTTAAAGAATGTAATATATTACGGAAACACTGTTTTTTTATTTAATTAAAATACATTAAACAGAAGTGCAACAAATAAAACCAAAGGTGTTTTATTATCCTTCATCTCTATCAGAAATTACTCCCCTTCTTTTTTCGGAATCGAAGGTTGGAATTCACTTTAATCCCTCGAAGTTTATTATGCCGATTCGATGTTTAAAGCAGAAATATTAACATTCTGCGAGATGGTAATAAAATGAGTAATTAACAATTGCTTCGAATTTTTTGTAAGATCTTTGTAAGCTTCTTCATATTGATCGATAAAAACAAAAAAAAACTTACTTGGAAAACCGTGTAAAAGCGAAAACGTGTAAAACAAGTATGTACCTTGTTGATCGGGGGATAGGGGTACTTGACTGTATACATCCATCAAAAAATCCCGTGGTTGCGCCATCTGTGGGCAGGCATCCCAACCACGTTTTAAATAAGTGCAGCCCTAAAAGTATGCTATACTATATTTAAATACATCCGTGGTGGCGCCATCTGTGTGCGGTCGTCCCAACTACTATTTAAATTGATCTGTGGTCGCGCCATCTGTGACCGTGCATCTGAACTATGATTTAAATAAATACAGCCCCGAAAGTATGCTACAAAATGCAGCACAATATGGCTTATTATTTACAAAAAGGATCATATCTCAGTCATATCCTTGTGTATTTTGTTAGGACTAGGTGCGTTCGATTCGTAACAATGATCTCTAATAATCGCCATCAAAAAAATGTAGGGTCATCTAAGAACCCCCACACTTGTATTTTTTCGCACTGAGTGCCTAAGAAAAAGGACCTATGTCACGAATTCCCTGATATCTCGAGAACCACAAGGATGATATGAAATCTTTTTGGCATGCTTATAATACTCATTGAAATAATACGATTGACATAGGACTCGCAAGGATACGCTTAGATTTGGCTGAGATATAAGCTGTTTTTGTTATTCAAAAAAGTCCTTGTAACTCGGCTCTTTACTGGATATTCGTCCTTTTCAGTGTAGCGCTCAGTTTCTATTGACTAGACGCATTATTGTGCCAAAGGACACTCCGATCGTCCTTCAAATGGCGAAGATACGCCGGATTTTGGGTGTTTTTGAAAATTTTTCTATACCTACCCCTTGAAAAAAGTTGAGATTAATTTTTGAGAAAAATGTTGTAAATCCTTGAATGCCAATCGATAGCTATAATTCTTGTGATTACAGAAAGGTATATCATTAAAAGATCCTTAAGGATTATGCCAAGCTACAGCTATTAAACCAATGTCCTTTTACGAAAATAGGCTATAGCGCACCCATATCCTTGTACATTTTCGAATAATTTATATTGTTGAGATCGGAAGGACCAACTCTATCGATTGGCGTTAAAAAAATATGAGGTCATCTAAGGATCCCGACACTAGTAATTTTTTGCTAAGTCTAAGACGAAGTCCAAATCGAAAATTTTCTCATAACAATTAGGACGAATTGAATGTCCTTTTGTATGATGATAATCCTAATTAAGACGATTTCCGTGTCAGATGACTCGCAAGAATCAGACAAGATATGGCCAGATATGAGCTATTTTGGTATACATATATATTGGATAGGTGTGTACCAAATTGTACCAAATTTGAACGGCCTATCGTAGTTAGCGAAGCTAGGCGGGCAAATGTTAAATAATTCAAATTAAGCACTAAAAACAAATAATAAGGATTCCATTTATTTGAAATTACGAGTATTTTACTATGTCAAAAGTCATGACAGTCATGTCGTGATCATTCTATGTGGTTTTGGAAATATTTACTTATATTGTATTTAATGTTTATGTTTGGAGAAAATTAAGTGTTTTTCATACGTTAAAAAAAATTAATGTAATTTAATTGAATTTTATAATACTTAAATGTAGGTACATTATGGAGGCACTGGATATTTGTTTTTTGTACATGCTGTGATATTTAAATTGTACTTTGAAATCTTGTAAAAGCTTTTCTTTCATGTTTCTGTTTTCAGACAGATTCAATTGTTTTGTTTTCTGTTTTATAATATAGATTCAATTGCTTTGCGTAAAGAATTGTGTAATGGACTTGTTACCCGGTATTGAATTGGTAGTACTACTTAGCTGCTTCTTGGCAGATGGATATATCTTCTTATTGGTTGTAGTAGTTATAGTGCGCACCTCCAGCTGATTGAGTTCACGCTGTAGTTTTTTTGCCATATGATAATCCAAGTGTTCTGGCATATCCACACTTTTAATGTATGTCTTGCACTCAATGCAAAGATCCATGATTACTCCACTAGAGGTGGCAGGTGGTTCCGGCTGCCTTGTAGTCAAAAATTTTGTTATACTATTCAATGGCTTCGCAGCATTTGTTACTGTCGTTGTTGCGCCACTCTTTTTAGATTTTTTTGAAGGCACATGCTTAGCTGTGGATGAGGGAGATGATGTTGTGACTTCAAGTCGACTACGCTGCATTTCATCGCGCTGTTCCACGCGCAGTTGACGGCTCAACTTTTGTGCGTAGTGATGATCCTGATGGGTTTGAAGAGCTTTGACATCGTCGGGTATTTGAGCACCACATTCATCACATTTAACCATCTCAATAAGTCCTGCTGGTATTTCTGGCAATGCATATTCAACGTAAGTGGTCTTATAGTCGGTTGTACTTAGAATTGAATCGCTGGAATTAACCACATCAAATTTACGTTTTGATGTTGAAGGTTGTTCCACTAGTGCTGGTTCCTCCTGTACGTTTGATATGCTTGATTCTATCTCGTCTAGCTCGGCAGCCAAACCATGCGTATCAGACGAATCATTATCTTCAGCTGACTTGTTTAACTGTTCTGCCGTTTTCTTCTCTTCCTTTCGTTGCTGCAAGTACTTGGCAAAGAAACTTTCCTTAAACTCTGGTGGGGTTGAAACTGGAGTTTCTTTTACGTCTGTCGTTTCTTTTGTAACGGATGCTTCAATCAGTTTTCGCTTGTATTGTTCAAAGAAACTTTTCTTTGGTGGCGCATTAACTTCCTCTTCAACTTCCTTTTGTTTCTCTGGTTCTACATCTTTTAAATTTGTTTTTTTTTTCAACTCCTGAGTTTCCACATTTGAGTCAAGTTTATGATGTATTTTTTGATCTTCTTTCTTAACTTGCAAATAATTCGTGAAAAATCCTTTCATTTTAGCCTCTTCAGTTTGTTTTGGTTTCTGCTCCGAAGTACTCTTTTGTACTCCGTCCTCAACGCTGATGCGCCTTTTCTTTGCTGCCTGATTGGCAAACATTGTTTGCAGGCTATTCTGGGTATTTGATGCTGTCTCAAATTTACCCACGCTGATGCCTAGGAATTTAATCGCATTGTTAAGGGCCGAATCGCTTCCAGCACGAAGAAATGTTTTTGTATTGGCTTTGATCAGCTCCATAGCTTGCTTTGCCAACGTCTCTTGATCAGTCTGGTTAATTGGAGAGGAACGGGAACTGGCCACCTCTTCACTATCAATCTCCTGCACATACTGTACAACCATTTGCTTAGCTTTGCGATTGTTTTCAATGAAATCCTTTTCCAGACGATCATTTATCTCACTTGCCAGCTCGCTTAACCAGTGTTGCAATGTCTTAAGACCTGTAATGTTGTTGCGGCCGGGAAACTTTTTACAACAGCCAATACTTTTGGAGTAAAACCGTGGTGTGACAGCTTCCAGGTCAATACCACGTGCAATGTTATGTAACCAGGTACTAAAAATTAGTTTTAAATTCATTAATTTTCGAATTTAACGATTAATATCCTTCTACTAACCCACTTTTCTCGTCCAGCTTGCGATGCAATTCTGCTTCACTATATTTGAGCACTTGACCAAGGCATTTAACACCCAGTGTCTCACAAACTGTCTCTCCAAATTTTCCACCCATACCCTTTATTTTTCCTACGGGTAGCTGGTCAAACAGTGCAGAGATCTCCGCCAGCGGTAGAATTGTCTGCTTATTTGGCTTATTCATGCCTGCTGCTAGCTTGGCTAATATTTTATTATGAGCTATACCTGCTGAACATTCATACCCTGTTTCAGCCTTCACAGCAGCACGCACTTCACCCGCAATACATGCTCCAATCAACAGCCGCAGGTCACTCTGTCGAACAGCCGGCAAATCATTGGGGTCGTATGAAAGCATAAAACGCTCATCATCCACATACGGATTGGAAAATCTATTCGTTATCTTATTCACATATTCACCAATGTTATCATACCCAACGGCGTGGCAATTCACCAGTTCCTGCGGCTTCAGCGCGAAGGCGCCCTGTAATACAAAGGATATAGAATAGTTAAACAAGAAGCAGTCTAATTACTCACTGTCTGAAGCTGCTCCACTCGTTGGTTGACTGTTTCAGTGATATCGAGATAGGCCTCATCCACCGATGCGCGCTCCAGAAGTTGTGTGAAGCGCTGGAGCACGTTTGCAACTTCTTTACCCGCATCGCGGTATTTGCTCGTGTCTGCCTTTTCTCTAATGTTAGGCACCCTACATAGGATAATATCGTGACATAGCTCCTTCGCCTCATCGCCTCTCATGTGGCGAGTCACTCCCTTGGCGCGTGCCGCATAGTTTACTGCTATTATGCCGCCTCCACGCCATGCATTATATTGCACCACAGCTAATGGCTTCCCTTCGTACTCTGGCTGCTGTTTTACTTCAACTTGGCAGAAGAAACAGTCCATATCCACCAGAAGGATCACGCGATCATATTTATTTTGCATGCCAACAAAGGCACGCGTTGAATTACTCATAATCACACTTTAATTTGCATGCATTTAAATTTAAACTTTTAAATAATATTGTTGAAATTGCGCGTTTTATTTTACAATCAACAAGCGATACCATCAGCTGAGTGTGCGACAAGGACAACCATAAGGACTGTTAGTGCTGTAAAACTGCAAGTTTACAAGGGTGGCAGCGCTAGCATTTAAATATGTAAGCGGTTCTAAAATTAACATTTCAGCATAAATAAAAAACATATATGACAATAAAAGCAGAAGTTCTGAAGATTATTTGGGAACGTTCAGATATATTTATGTCCCAAATGCAGAATTTGAACAGTGAAATAGTTTTGCCAAATTTCAAAGTAAGTCAGCTGTTTGATGGTCATTTTACTCCATTGACAGTGTGGTAACGCTGTGAATAAAAAAAAAACATAAACAGGCAGATTTAGTCTAATTAGTGTTTTCAAGTAACATGGTTTAATTTTGGTTATGCATCAGTTTGAATAAAATGGTTCAAAATGTGGGCTTTTAGTCAAGAAATATAGACAAGACGAATCAAAGGTGGAAGCCGTCAGCACCTATATTTCTGCAGTGAATTTGATCGTACGTAATATGTTTGAATATTTAAAGCTAAATTCTATAAGAACTACATATTTAATTGTACTAATAGTGTTAAATCTCCATAAAATATAGTAATTTTTATTATATTTTAATTGCGGCATATTATATAAACTTTTGGCAAAGGCAAACTATTGATTTTTTTGAATTCCTCTTGCCAAATGCAACACACACCCATCACACTCACAAGTAAATGTGTATGTGTGTGTGTATCATATATACAGATTTGTTCATTTGGGTTTATGCACGCATTCGTACTTATTATCAACGCAGTTATTGATTTGCGTTTAACCTAAGGCCTTTGACTGGTCAAAAATAGAATATTTCGTGTCGTGCTCTGATCTATTTCCGGTTTGTGTTCTTCAACCGGCATAAGTATACGCCGGTTGGGAACTTAAATTGAGGGTGCGTCGTCATATATAAAGGTTACATTCCTTTGACACTCTTGATTCATCTAGTGTTTTACGAGTGGCAATTTATTGCTTAATTAGGTAAACTCACGTTGACGCTGCCCAGCCCATTTTATACACATACACATGTACATATACACATGTATATTTATTGCATACCCAAATCCTTTGACAGCTCCTGCTGTGGGGTGTGTGTGGGCACTTGTACATATATAAATATTGTCGTGACCTAATTTTGCTTGGTTTATAGTAGTAAACGATTAACGGCAACGGATGTGGCAGGTGCAGCACTGACCTGTATTAATATATCATGTCATGTCCATCAAAAATCACTTAACAATTTGTATTCTAGTTCCATTTGCAAAGATAATAAAAATTTTTGTATAGTATTTTAATAGTTGTGAATGAAAAATATGTAAAGCTGCACTTATAAAACTCATAATAATTTTGTAATTAAAGCATGGTAAAAAAAATATGATAGATATTAAGTTGTTTTGCAATTATACTTAATCATTATGTAGTTACATATAATATTTAGTGCTACTATAACTTAATGATAAGAATGATGTCTAATTGTAAGACATAAATTTATTTTAAAAATATTAAAGGCTACATTAATTATTATTGCCTGAATACCCCTATTTGAAATGAGTGATAATTGTATGTATTTCCGTATTTGATAAGCGTCTGTGACCCGCATATTAATGCAAAATGAATTATCAAAATTCATTTCATTGAAATTTTGGTAATTCAAGATGACAAACCCTCAACTAGATCTACTAGAATTACTCACTGAATATCCCTATCTCCGTTATTAAAAAAAAACACAATTATGTTAATGGTTCATGCCCACGAGAACAGCAGCAGCAGCAGTCAGAGACACATCCACTTGACCGAGCTGCCCCGCCATTTGCAGAACCAACCCACTCAGTCTCGGTACTCGTTAGCACTCAGACGGTCGTCATCGCAGTCGGTCGTCTGTTTTGGGGGTATTCAGAAGCTAGCAAGTCATATAGTCAGACAGTCTTAGATGAACGCCGGTCGATGAAGTCACTGGGGCGTTATATCGCATTGTAGACATTCATTTTTTTTCATTGTTAAAATTTGTTCAAGTATTTCGCTTTTGATTTGCTTGCAGACAACGTTGTGATGGTAAAGATTTTACAGGCGTACAACTTTGCCAAGCAGCAGACCTATGCTCTTAATGGCGACATTCTGGCAGCCACCTTGATTGGCAACAATCGCATTGCCATTAGCAGCGCCGAGCAGTTTATTGAGATCTATGACATAGCTGGCAAGCAGCTACAAAGTTCAGAACAACAGGAGCATGTGCCACAGGATGAACTATTCGCTTCAGGTGATGCGGCGTCGCCTCCGCCAGGGATTGATGAGCGCTTGCCCGCCAGGTATACACTAGCCACAGTAGGTGAGGTGGTCCAGCTCATCTACTGCGAAGCGGGTAAGTCAATGCAATTAACGGAATACTCTTATTCTAATGTATATTTTCTGTCTCAGGAAAATACCTTCTCACACTTGAAAAGGAGCAAGCTGGCAGTCCAGTGCACTCGAACAGCACCAGCATTAGCTGCACATCGAGTAGCAATAGCAACACTGTATGCTCTGAGGATGACACCAAGATGTTTGTGCGCATCTATGCCAACTTTTGGAAGTTTCCTGATGCAAAACTTAATGATCTGCCCATTACTATACGCATTGCCTCCATGACAACACCAAAGACTCCGCTGGTGGAGAGCATTGATGTGATTGAGTTGCCATTGCGCAGTCCACCAGAGCTGGTACAGTGCTGTCAGACGTCAGGAAACATTATTGTCAGCAGCAAAGATCGCATCTATCTGTATGAGTACACCCAATGTGTGCATGAGAACACGCAGCCGAGGTTTTCCTTCATTGATTTTCTGCCCTTCAAGTTCTTTGTTCAATTGAATTTTGTGCCAATGCGTCTATGCCTGGCTGAGAATGTCATAGCCTGTCTAAGTCATCGTTATTGTGTCGCTTTTAAAGTGGTAGATGCACTTACCAGCAAAGCCACAGCCACGGCCACAGCTCATGACTTGAGCTGCCTTGACAATGATTATGCTGGCGACGAACCATTGTCGGAGTCCCTCAGTTTGGGCAGCAAAGCCAGTGCAGCGGCAGTCAGCAGTACGCACAGCCAACATAGTTGTGAAAGTGATTCCCTGCAATCATCCAGCAGCGCTAAGCCCGTGCCGGGTAATGGGCCAGGCTTAGCTGGTCGCACTCCATTGGATTTCAATGTGGCAAAACTAGTGAACACCGCCTATGGGCGTGAATTTGAGCCTGAGCTACGTTCGCAATGGGATCAGTGTGAGAATGGCGGCAGCCGTTGTGGCGGCCAGGAGGATAATACGCAAGAGATAACCATAGGACCGCAACGAGCTGCAGATATCAAAATCAAGCTGATCAACGAGGCAAAGGCCATGAATGTGCGAGGCATGTCTGTCGGGGGAAGCAGTGCTTTAGAAGATGTCTCCGTGCAGTACGACGTGCGTAAACTACTGCAAATATGCATGAAATCGTCAGAACCACATTCACGTGTATTGGATATATTCCGGTGCATGGATCTGAAAGCAATTTACCAGCGCAACAGTGAGCAGCAGCTCGAGGAAGATGATGAGTATGACATGGGCAATCAACAAGTGCCCAGCGCGGTCACCACGTTCAAGCATGCAAATCGCCGTACGCTAAAATCCTCGCAGCATCAGCGCTGTGTGGGACATGCGCTACTTGTTGCCAGCAGTGTGGATGGCTACTTGTACCAGTTCTGTGCGCAGGGCAAGTGGTACAGTGAAAATGAAAAGCCTGTGGCCACTTATAGTTTTACAGCGCCCGTGCTGCAGGTGCATCTGAATGATTATGTCATCTATGCCGTTACTTCGGAATCTGTGGAAACGCATACCTCACGCATTGGCCATAAGTTGTTTCACAATCGATTCGAATACCCGAGTATTGGCGGCTTGTTTCCCGAAGAGTCGTCGCCGGATGTTACCTCAGCCATTGCCGTCATTGGATTGGCTGCCTTCATGCATGTGCAGTACGTGTGCGTGAATCGTGAGCAGCTGGTGCTGATCACGAATGCAGCGCTGGAAATGCACAAACGTCGAAGCACAGGCGATGTAGCGGTGGTACAAGTTAAACGCAATATTGCAGCCAGACTGTTGGCCGAAGCCAAGGCCAAGCACATTAGTTTACTGAAAAGCAGCAGCACTGCTGCCCAATGTTCGGTGGTGAATGAGTGGACTCTGTATAGTCTGGAGGTACCCAAAGTGGAGCACATTATTGAGGATCTCGAAGGCATTGCCGAATCGTATCGCAGTGCCAGCCATTCTAATTTTTATGATCTCATGGAAGAGGCCCATGTGATGCTAAGGTTGAGTTTTACACTTCAAGGTGAACGTCTCAGTGGAGAGCGGGAACAGGAGCTGCGCAATATGTTTATTGTCAACTGCAGAAAATTAGCCGACTTTTCCATTCGGTAAGCATAATAATATATGTACATTTTAACTTACCTTTAATTATGACACTGTATCTCAATAACAGCTCCAATAAGCAAGAAGTTTACCTACAAGCAACTGGTTTCTATAAAATGTGTCAACTGCAATTGGTGGATATTTTCAACAATTACATTGCGCAATTTGGGGAAGACAAAGCAGATGTGACGACTGCACAGCTGGTTGGGTTGATTTATACCGTTAAACAGTTTCTGCTATGGCTGGGCACCGATCGTCAAAAGTCGTCGTTTTTGCATCAGACAGTGCCACCATACTTTACACCCGCCCGTGTCATACAACAAGGATACAAGCAGGTGCCGTTGTCACTAGAGTTCCTTAACATGTTCATCAAGCATGCGCCTTCAAATATACCCCAAATAATGCTTGGCTCGCCTGTGGTGGCAGACGCCATGAGCGGTGAATTGATCAACTATCTGAAATACTTGGATACGCTGTAAGTGGTAGATGCAAAAATAGTCAGTCGTTAAATAACAGTCATGTCTGTTTTAGAACACCCGATGAGAATCTTCTTTTGGCTGTGACAGCCTGTCGCATGTCCAATTACCTGCTGGCCCAGGAAACAATAACGAAGTCGACGCGTCGTAGCTTGGCCACGGCATTGATTAAGCATAAGAACGTTCTCTTCGACGATAGCACTGCGCTCTATCAGCGGCGCCAGCAACCGGAGAACCAGAATCAAACACAATTAAGCACTCGTAAGCGATCTCGACGTGGAGCCGTTCAAGTGAAGGGCAAATCTTCAAGCGGAGGCGCATCGACGCCAACACCTAGTGGAATTGTTTCCTTTTCGGATTTCTGTGAGACTATTTTGCTAGCCAACGAGCAGCCCGCATTAATTGAGGCTATAAGTGATGCCTTCATCCATGCACTATGTATTGAACATAGCATAACGTTGGAAGTGGTGCTGCAGCTGTTCCTCAATTATATTGCCTCGCATATTGGTCAGAAGGGCTATCAAACATCTCAAAAGGTGTTTGTCAACATTTTACAAGTGTATTACTATGATCTTTACGATGTGAGTTCATCGCTACAGCCGCATGAAGTGCGCTCACAAACGCCGCCACAGCTGGACGATGATTATGATGACGAATGCAGCAGTTCACGTGCACCTTCATTGCACAGCGAAGCAGATGTCCAGTCATTGTCTAGTTCTTGCGCCAGCTCGGCGCCGGATGAGCGTTCGATAAGTGCACGTCAGCAGCGAATTGTTTACGATCAGCTGCAGGATCAACTAGGTGGATCACCCTATCAAAAGCGTAGCTCGAATGCATCATTGTCTCAACCGCAACCTGACGATGATTTGGCTGCCACCAATTTAAAGGGTCTGAAAATACTCTTTCGCATGTATATGGGTCGCCTTAAGTCTCTCAGTGACCTCATTACTGACTTGCAATCCGCTGATCTGGAACAACAAACCAGTCGAGAGGATTTTCTTAATATGCGCATGGAATGTATTTCATATATGGTGGGCCTGGCACCGAATTACTGCACCAAACCAAGTGTGCGCAATGTAAATGATTCCTTATCAAACAAATTAATATTTGTACCTTACATTCCCGAATATAAGCTGCCTGAGGGCCAGGAATTTGAGCGGCATCTCAATGACTATGTTCGACCTATTCCCTGTCTGCTGGAGCGCCCGCAATACTTAAATCGCTTGCCACCATTTGAGCGTAACGACTTTAGTTACCCCAAAAAGGATGAGGGCGAGTTCGAAGTGCGCTTTACGGGTTGGCACAATGAGCTGTTGACTTTGACTCTCAAGATTCAAAGTCTTTTGGCTTCTAGCAAAGTGCCTCGTGAGATTATTTCAGAGTTTCTGGCATTTATACAGAAAGCCCAGTATCTAATAGGCATTGATAGCTTCTTGGTGATAATATTGCCCAAGAACTTGGCCATCAATTATATGTTAAGCTTTTGCCCGGCATATTTGTGGCAATACGGAAAGGTAGGAACTGCAAATTACGTGTCTTAAATACAACTAATCATTGTGATTTTTTATGTAACAGTCCTGTGGCTTTACTCCAAAACACTGGGAGTCGCTACTTCGCAAGATACTCAGTAAACAGGATGCGTTGCCAAATTGGAAAACTCACATTGCAGGTTTGTAATAAACTTGTGTACTTAAACTTGATACATTCAGATAATAAAAATAAACTGTGGTTCTGTTACAGAGATTCTCAATAATCTAGTAGCAGAGCTTAGCTTTGAGGAGTTGCTGCAATGCTTTCCCAGCGAAGTCATACAGAATCGGAATACAGCGCATTATTTTGCCAAGGAATTTGCAGAAACCTGCGTACTGTATGAGCATGAACAATTGGTTTTCAAGACAGCTGAGCATCCGGAAGGAAGCAGGGATCACTTACCTATGGATAACATTGATGAGGATAATGTATTTGAGCTGACATTAAGGAAAGCTGTGGCCAAACAGCGCAGTATTGCATTACGCTCTATGATCGAGTCGACAGGCACTCAGCTCTTCGATGCTACCAGTAATCCTATGTATAATCTATGAGCAACCTGGGCTCAGTCTCGTTGAGTTGGGGTATTCTTCTTTTTAACTAGTTGAAAAATTATCAGATTGCAATTTGACAAGATTGACATACAGACATATTTAAATCGTAAATTATTGTATTTGCGTTTCAAGGCAAATGTATTAAGATCAGTTTATATATAGCACAATATATATTTATATATTTGTGTGTGTCTAGTTATTACTGTAACCTATGAAATTAAGTATTATTTATTGATATTTTGTTTAAACACAAACGCAACATTTCGATATAAATAGTAGTTGTTATAGAAAAGATATACGACGATCTTATGTAGGTTGTACCTTTAAAGTAGGCACTTTTATGCAGTATTCACTAGTGGCACGCCATATTAAACCAGTTAAGAGCTGAACAAATTGAGTAATTTATTGCAGAATCAATGCTGTATTTTAATTTATGACACATGCTTTACTTATGCATAACTAAGTTCTCATTTAGCTTTAGTAATCTTAATACTTTATATACTATATTCATAGCTAAACTGTCTCTCTATCTTGTATACACAAAATACATACACTCCAACATCAAGTGATATTTTCAAAATTTCTTGCATATACTTTAACAATAAAGAAATATGAATTGTATATGTTATGACATTTATTGCCAGATAATTGTACCTTGTAGATCATTTAATTTGGCAACTGTAATTAAGTGCCAGGGAATTGCAATTACTTTGTGTGTTGAGTGCAACAGTTTGCAATTAAGATTTCGAGTTTCATTTCAGTGAAATAGTTAGAGCAAACAGTTCAGTATGCTAGGTGCTTCACTATTTTTTCAATCGACCCTAGAAACTGTGCAAGAGGTCGACGAAGATCAGGTTCCTCCAAAGGAGGCTCATCTGGATGAGCTGCTGATTAATTTAGGCAAATTTGGACGCTTTCATATAACCAATTGCTTATTGTTGTGCATCCCGTTCTTGTGCTTTGACTTATATGCGACATCTTACGTATTTACCGCCAGAAATGTTGTGCACAGGTAAATGAGATACTATGTTTAAAATAAATACTTAATATACATTTGCATGAAAATTTTCAGATGCAACATAAGTCAATGTGATAATTTGAACAGTAACTATAATGAGAGCTGGCTTAAATTTACTATAGCAGAGGAGGATGGAGACTTAGATCAATGTGAACATTATGAGGCGTTACCAAACATTGATGGACACTGTGAGATGCATCACTTTAACAGAAGTAACAAAGTCAGTTGTGAAGCTGGTTATATATTTAAGGATAACAAAAATACCATATCTAAGGAGGTACATTTTCTGATAAAGTTAATAGAGTTAAGCAATATTCGTATAACTCGATCTTTCAGTTTGAGATCTTCTGTTCAGACCAATGGAAGCTTTCTATGGTGGGAACAGTGAACTATATTGGACAATTTGTAGGAATTCCTATAGGCGGATATTTGGCAGATGTGTAAGTATAATCCTAGCTTAATCACGTGGCAAACTAACTATTAAAGTATATTTATTAAAAGCTATGGGCGCAAGACAATACTCGTCGTAGCTGGGTTGCTCGGTTCATTGTGTGGAATTGCACGGTCGCATGCACCCGAATATTATAGCTTTTTGTTTTTAGAATTTGTGAACATGGCCTTGAGCAGCACAATGATTCCTACAGCTTTCTTATTAGCCATGGAACTGGTCAGTCCTAAACAGCGTGTGATGGCAGTTTTGGTTATCATTTTATTTGATTTTATTGCTGGAGTGATTATGAGTTTCCTGGCCGCCAATATTCTTGACTGGCGAGTATTGCTCCGTGTGCTTCATACTCCGGGATTATTGCATTTGTTTCTTGTTTGCAGTCTTTCGGAGAGTGTTCTCTGGTTGCTGAGTCAATCGAAAGAGGAGGAAGCTATTCATATTCTGCAAAAAGTTGCCACTGTCAATAAGCGCCTTCTTCACGAAGAACAAATCAGTGAATTGAAGCGGAAAAATCGTAAGATAATAGCCCAGTCGGAGACAATTAATGGACATTATGGAATGCGACAGATATTCAATGCCCTAGGTTTACGCATTGTGCAGTGTTCTTTTGTGTGGTTTTGCATTTCATTGATTAACTTGGGTCTTGCTTTAAATTCACAAAGCTTAGATGGCGATAAATATCAAAATTTTAGCATCGCTCAATTTATGGGAATACCAGCAATATTGTTGTCTGGAGTGCTGATGAATCGCATTGGACCTCGGAGATCAATGTGTGTCTTGTTGTGCACCTGCTTAACTTTACTTATTTGGTTGGCTATCTTTGATGATGGTAATTTAGTATACGACTCATTTTAATTATTGAAAAACAATAGAATAATGGCAATTGTTTAATTTTAGTTATTCAGCATTGGTCTTCATACTTCTACTTTTTGGCGAAAATTGCTGCAAATGCCAGCTTTATAATTTTGTGGTTCTTTACCTTCGAAATATTTCCAACTAGTTGTCGAAGCAGTTTGCTGTCATTTTGCTTAATGGCTGGAATCCTTGGCTGTATGTTGGCTCCACAAACTCCGCTATTGGTATGTTATGAGGGCATATAAGTTAATTTTGCATTAACAATTTTGTTTCAGATAAAGTATTATGAATTTGGACCACATCTGTTGTTTGCGGCAGTTGGATTTCTTGGGGCGTGTATGGTGTTGTTCTTACCAGAAACAGTTAACAATAAGTTGCCTACAACATTGAAAGAGGCAATTGTTCTGGACAAAAGTATGCCGGTGTCACCAGAAATAATTAAAAACTCAAACGCTTCTGTGTAAACAATAAAAAATATTAATATTTCTCTAGATTTTTATGTGTATTATATATTATATTTAATAAGTCATTCGAAAAATACATTCTAGTTTTAATTTGGTAATTAACAAGTAACAAACTAACAAAAAGTAAAATTTTTTCAGTAAATAAATATAATATAATATATTATATATGAAAGCTCTAAATAAACATTTTACTTTTATAAATTAGAACAAATTTTATTTTTAGCTAAATAGCATCGCGACAATGATTTGCATAAGAATCAACAATAAAATGATAAATTGTATGATAAAGTGTTCATTGAAATCGTTTATTAAGCTCGCAAGTTCATTAGCCCCAGCAGTTGTACAGTATGAGAACTGCATTAGAAATAGTTATAATCAAAATACTTGTGAGAGCCGAGCAATAATGAACCTTCAGATGCCGCCACACGTTTTAATGGCCCAACGTCGGCTTATCGTTAATACAATCCCACTCCCCGTGTCCACCATTCCGAATCAGTCACTTAAGTGAGCGCTGTGTTCGCCAAGCCAGTATGAAGTCAGTCTGTCGGAGACGGCTCTGATGGAAGCATGGGAAATCAAGAGATCGAGTCAAATACTACGAAGGATAAACTAGAACATGGCAGCTCAACTAAGGATAACCTTCTGGACGATCTGATTATTAGCATCGGGCAATTTGGACGTTTTCAGATTATTAACTATGTGATGCTTTGCTTGCCTATTATTTGCAACGCATTTTACTCAATATCCTACGTGTTTACAGCTAGCAATGTAATTCACAGGTAACTATTGTTCTACCTATTAAATATTGCTTAATTTCACTCCCCCTTTCAGGTGTAACATTAGTCAATGCGATAATCTTAATAGCCTCTATATTGAGCCTTGGCTAAACTATACGATACCAGAGACTCAGGGGGCATGGGATGAATGTGAGCAATATGATGCGATACCTGGCACTGGTGAAAATTGTGATGCTCGGTTTTTCAACAGCAGTCACAGAGTTCCCTGTGAAACGGGGTACAAATTCAAGGATACGGAAAATACCATATCTACTGAGGTATGTTTAACAGTTACGCTCATATTCATATTGTGTTTAACTCGTATGCCATCATGTCATTTTCTCTGAATACTATTTTACTCAATATAATAATTTTAATATTATTTTATCGTACTATCAATTCTAAAATGTATAACATTTATTCCTTAATGTAGAAGAACTTAATTTTTTTATATTTTACTTATGTTTTAATTACTACAATTGTTACTGAACTTCAATAATTATATTCCAGTTTGGTATCTTTTGTTCAGATCGATGGAAGCTTTCCATGGTGGGGACTGTCAACAATATTGGGCAGTTTGTAGGCATACCCTTAGGTGGATATCTAGCAGATCGGTAAGTGCCGTTTGCACAAATATTTTAATTCGTGTATTAAAGTAATTCTACTCGTATTACCTCATAGCTATGGCCGAAAACTTATCCTTGTTTTAACAGGAGTTTTGAGTGCCCTGTGTGGACTGGCTCGATCATATGCTTTTGATTATTACAGTTTTGTAACGTTTGAGTTTTTGGATATGGCTGTGGGCAGCACATTGTTTCCTACAGCATTTCTTCTGGCAATCGAGTTGGTCGGCCCCAAGCATCGTGTTGTAACGGCAACATTTATTAGCTTGACCTATGGCCTCGCAGAGGCTGGAATGGGATATCTCGCAAGTTATATTTTGGACTGGCGTGTGCTGCTTCGAGTGCTTTACACTCCGGCTCTGCTGCATTTGATTTTCATTTGTTATCTTCCTGAGAGCGTACGCTGGCTGCTGAGCCAGTCGAAGGAGAAGGACGCCATTCAGACCCTGCGTAGAGTTTCACGTGTCAATCAACGATCATTGCCAGAATATCAACTAAATGAACTAATACATAAAAACCGGGAACTTTTAGCTAGTTCAGAGACAACTGATGGCCATTACAATGCCAAGCAGATTTTCAATGCACTTGGACTACGCATTGGGCAGTGCTGCTTTTTGTGGTTCACCAATACTTTGATAGCTCTAGGGTTAACCCTCAATTCCATTGGATTAAGTGGCGATAAATTTCAGAACTTCAGCATGACAGGAATTATGCAATTGCCGGGAATCGTGCTTGGTATGCTGCTAATGCATCGTATTGGACGTCGTTGGACATTGAGTTTTTTTCTAAGCTCTTGCTGTATTTTACTGCTAGCAATGGCGGTTTTGGAAGAAGGTAATTAATAAAATTAAAATAATGTTAATACTTCTAATAACCCAAGTATGTAGTCATTCACAATATCTTATTGTTGTAAACGAACTCAAGGTATTCTTGCAACTATACTATGCTAACAAAAAGTATGATTTCAAGGCTCTCAAAACCCCGTTATTTTTCATAGTCTAACGACTAGTTAAAGAGCTGTGCTTAACGGCCTTAACTGTTATATTAATAAGCATAATTCGACTGACTTGACTAATAATCTGACCTAATATAAATAATAATCAACAAATATTATATTTTCAGCTTATCCTACATTTTCTTGGGGCCTATACTTTGTTGCAAAAATGACTTCAACAGGCAGCTTTATGGTTCTATACTTCTTTACTTCCGAAATATTTCCAACAAGTTGCCGAAATAGTTTGCTATCCTTTTGTTCTATGATAGGCCGCTTTGGCTCCATGTTGGCACCACAAACTCCTTTACTGGTGAGTATTGCCAATATATGTACCATTCTTCTTGGTTATCTAACAAATCAAACTGTTTTAGATAAACTACTACAAATATGCGCCACACTTGCTGTTTGCTACATTTGGTTTTCTGGGCTCAGTCATAGCCTTGTTTTTGCCAGAAACAGCTAATAAAGTCTTGCCAACAACGTTAACGGAAGCACGTGCCCTGGACAGAAGTATGCCAGTGAAACCAAAAGTTTCAGAAGTCTCAAAAACTGCTGCCTAATCAGTTGAAAGTGCCAATGTCTGGGCAAACTTGGTTTCAATTTAAAATTGTAAATATTTCTTTTAATCTGAGACTCGCATTCGATGACAAACGAAAATATCAAATGGTTGAATATATAATACTGAGAACATTGTGTTTGTTGTAATAAGAGATTTATTTCAATGCACGAAATAGGGAATTTTACCTGTCAACGAAACTTGAAGCTTAGGCGTTTATCTAATCTCAGTGTATTTTGGGTAGAAGATAGAAATACACTTCATTGTTCTAATATATAGTAATAAAGTAACCACTGCTACTTCCTTCATAAAATGATATTGATTTTCAATAAATTCTTCAGTATTTATCATTGATTTATCATAGATTCGTTCATTTGTAAATGGTATTATTAATCTTTATTATAGCAACTCACTGAATGAATGCTCATAGTATTTGCAATCAATTCGCAATCAATATTAGTCGTCATATTGTAAATATAATTTATTATAGAGTTATATTTATTGTGGTTTGTTTGCATCTTATAGTTGAAAATGCGGAGATTATTTAACTATTCCCACGCTATGCCTATTTATTTAACATACAACATTTTGAGGTTAATCATCAGGTAATATTCATCAGTTCGGTGGCCCATTCATAAGTGAATGTTTGGCTAGACAGACAGCAACAGCTGCTTACATCAGACATTGGATAGAGAGCTCTTGGTGATAACAAAAATCAATTGGATGAGCAAAAATATTGTATTTACATTTACATTATAAGTATGTATTTGATATCAATCAACAATCGAGTAATGACAACATTAAGGGTCGTCAAAACAAATAGTAAATGCGATGAGTACACATCATTAACAATGAAATTGTAGCCCAGGCTACACAGTTGATAAGTTGATAAGGTCAAGATAAGAGCAAACCAGAAGCGAGACGCTGCCGAAGAGTATTAAATGAAGAGCGGATGACTAAACGAATTAACCTGACTGAGTGCGTATCCCGTATATAATACAACATAATCGTACATACTCAAAGCGTGCACGCCGTCAAGTGTCGTAATCAACCGAAAGCAAATCAAAACAGAAAACAGCCGAAATATGAAAAATAAAAGTAAACGAAGATAATCTTGTTTCTCTTGCAGAGTATTTTTAGACAATTTCTCTTTTCTTGAAAAAAATTTGATAAATGATTTTATTTGAGTATATTCAAAAATTGTACAAAAAATACGTTCAACAATAAACAATAATAATAATAATAAACAAGAAATATATTATTCATTATTATTTAAATAAAAAATTGTTTTGCTATAAAACAACTATGAACATTAAAAAAGTATAAGAAAGTTAAATTTTTCAAAGATAAGAGTATCATGAAGTCGAGCAAAGTTGATTATTTTTATTTCAATTAGCCTAGTGCATGTTAAACCGATAAAGAGTAATGCCCATTGTGAGTGCGACCCAGTCTCAACCGGTTGATGTGGTGGGCGCACAGCACGGATCAGTCATTGAGCGACATTGCTCCCGGTTAGACGCTACAACGGAGAGAACACGAGAATACAAGTGAACATTTTAACAGACTAATGGGCTAAAAAAAGCCCAAGAAATTGAACGGAATATTTATAAATCGCGCGCATTCGTTAGGCAGATAAAAAGTGCATTTTAACACGTGTGTTCACAGCCAACGAATGAAAAAAGTAGCTGGATTGTGACTTTAAATCTGTTTAAATATATCTGAGCACATGTTGGGCGATAAGAGAAGCGGGAAAAGCAATGGCAATGACAATGGCACAGCCTGCGCAAGTGAGAGTCCCACAACATCCAATGGCCATGCCGTTGAATCGTCGGCAGAGAATGTTGAAGCATCCACAAATGAAGATAATTCATTGGATGCCATTCTTGTCCGAATTGGTCAGTTTGGCCGATATCAGATCATCAATTATGTGTTGTTATGTGTGCCGATGGTGTTTAATGCATTTTTCTCGATCTCATATGTATTTACCGCCAGCACTGTAGTGCACAGGTGAGTTATGTGAAATTAAACGCTGTCATTTATCTTATCTCATCGCGATTACTTCTCAGATGTAATGTAACGCAATGTGACAGTCCGAGCAGCTTATATGAAGAGCCTTGGCTAAATTTTACAGTTCCTTATAAGAATTCTGAATGGAATGCATGTTTCCGGTACTCCCAAACGAACAAAACATTATTAACAGAGCCTTCAAGTGACATGTGTTCTGCAGAGTTTTTCGGAAATGCCACCGAAAGATGTGGCACCGATTTTAAATTTCGAGATGAAGAGAAAACCATTTCAACTGAGGTAAAGATTAATTATTTATCATTATAATCAGTTTAAATTTAGAATGCTAAAAATAATATTCTTTAAAGGTTGTGTTGAGGTGAGTGAATTGAGTGACGTCATAAGGCGCTCAGCCAGACCTTAGAGCCACTCGACTGTCTTATAGTCACTCAATGTACAAAATCTCTCAAACAGGTTGCTTTTTATGAGAATTGGTGGTAGAATACAGCTGTACTAAATGTATAAACAGATTTGAGTGAAAATATTATTTGTTTAATTGCTTCTTGGGTTTTTATTTGATTGATAACAAAAATTCACTCGGAATTCAATAATACAAAGAAAATTCACTTTTAATAATTAATTAATTATGAAGTTTCCCTATGAGGGGGATTTTTCAATCTTGTAAATTGACTTGAGAAATTCACAAGCATTTTTAATTAAATTTCATTAACATAATTTTCACAGTATGTAATAATTGTTGGTCCTTTTATTGGGTGTTATAGTTTGGAATATTTTGCGATGATGAATGGTTGCTCTCTATGGTGGGTACCATTAACAACGTGGGACAATTTGTGGGTATACCCATTGGCGGTTACTTCGCAGATCGGTAAGCTCTTTAGTTCAATATCAAATGTCAATACTTATCTCATGTTTTTTATTTCATTAGCTATGGACGTCGTACTATGCTGGCATTTGCTGGAGCTTTAAGTGCTCTTATGGGCGTGATTCGATCGTTGTCCAGTAATTATTACATGTTCCTTGTTTTTGAGTTTTTGGACATGGCTGTGGGCAGCACTCTTTTCCCCACCGCATTTCTGTTGGCCATAGAGTTGGTTGGCCCCAAACGTCGTGTGGCCGCTGCGACAATTATCACAATATTCTATGCTTTGGGTGAGGCGTTTCTGGGCTTCCTAGCGTCACAGATTCAGAATTGGCGCTGGCTACTACGAGTGCTCTATGTGCCGGCGATTCTACAGATACTCTTTCTTTGGATTTTGCCAGAGAGTGTGCGCTGGCTGTTGAGCCAGGGCCAAGAACACCGGGCGGCGTCTGTGCTAAGGCGAGCGGCTAAGATTAATAAGCGATCTTTACCAGAGGATCAGCTGAATGAGCTGATAACCAACAATCGAACAAAATTGCAGCAGGCCCATGAGAGTCAGTATCCCATTAAGCAGGCAGCCCGTTTCTTTATCTGGCGAATTGCTAATTGTTGCTTCTGCTGGTTTACACACACCCTGATTGCCTTGGGACTAAGCTTGAATTCTGTGAATCTGGGTGGCAGCAAGTATAACAATTTCATATTCAATGGCATAGTTCAAATTCCTGGACTACTTCTGCCTCTCATTATAATGGATCGTATTGGCAGAAGGTACTCACTCTGCGCCTCTATGTTACTTTGCGCTATTTGCATGGGCGCGTCAGCAGCAGTCGGATCGGGTAAGTCTTTAAAATATCACTAAACACTCACGGAAATTACAATTGATTTCAATTTAACACAATATTTGTCGAAAATGATTGATTACTTTATCATTTGTATTTATATTGCAGATGACTATGCTGGTTCATTGACACTATTCCTAATTGGCAAGCTGGCCATAACTTGTAGCTTTCAGATTTTATATTTCTTTACCTCAGAAATTTTTCCCACAAATGTACGGAACAGTTTGCTCTCACTTTGCTCCATGGTGGGCCGCATTGGTTCCATGCTGGCACCGCAAACTCCATTATTGGTATGCATCAGTAGCTTCAATTATTAATATCTAGTGTAACTAAATTAATGTTGCTTTAGGCCAAATACTATGAGCATGCGCCCTCAATACTATTCGCCACATTTGCACTTGTCAGTGGTTTCCTGACACTCGGATTTCCGGAGACAGCAGATAAGGTGCTGCCTACAACAATGGAGGACGCTCGGGATTTGGATGTTGTGCGGCAAGTACACAAAGATGGAGACGAGGAGCAGGAAGAGGAGGTGCCTAGAAAAATGTGTTGATTCTATAGCGAAACATTTACCTCAAAAATGGTTGCATGCAATTGCTATTGCCAAAGATTTTAAGTTTTATTTTAATCTAAGCGAAATGCATTTTGATTTTATTTTTGTTTTAGCTATAATATCCTTAGTATTAAGAGCGAATGTCGATTTTACTGTAACACACAGAAATGTTTTTGTAATATATTTTTTAAACTTTATATATTTAAGTAAAATAATAAAAAAAATAGTTTAATTTTAATAACTTATATAAGCTTAAAATATATAATATAATTGTATAATACTAGGAAAGGTCTTTCTGACAGGTTGTGGCGCCATCTTTGGTTTTGCTAGATAAGCAGTTAGTTAAGTAGCGAGGTCACAAACCAATTTATTTGGAAGCCCTGAAAGTGTACTATGCTTTTCGAAATTTTAATTTGTGTGGGAAACTGCGACGGTTTTATCAAAGCCTTTTCAAATATAGTTAAGTGAATGGCCATTTTGATGTGTCAATCAAAAACGTACTGGTAAAATAATTGAATTGGAAAGCAATTGCTTCAAAGTGTTAAAGTAGCCACTTCTGTAAAGTGGCAGTAGTGGGCACTTCACTATACTGTACTCGCTTTCGCCAGTAACATTTGTAATTAGTATAATATCAGTGCAATTTATGTAACATATTTTGTAAAAGGATAATTGGATAAATTGATATATTGGAAATCATAAGCTAACGAAGTTGACAAATCAACTCACACCCAGAGCAATCGGCGAAAAATAAAAGTGCAATACAAATTGTTTATAAATATTTGCCAAGTTCATCATTGATGGTAGGGAGACGGCGTTGTGCATTAAACACAATTTCAGGTAAGTGGCAAGAGGTCTCTGTGCAATGATGAGTCTTATCGGAAGCGTCTTGTTGACATGCTGTCAACTTACGCACTTCGATGATATCGATGGTTCGTAACCTTAACCATCACCCTATCAATAATTGCCGAGAGTGCTGTCACTCAGTTGAATATCGTGAATGGTTGTGAATAGACATGAGTGCAGAATACGAGGGCGACTACATTATGCGAAGTCGGTCAGTAAATTGGCAATACTAGCATATAGAATTACTAATAATATTACTTATATATATAGCAAGGTGCGAGACAAGCCGTCTTTGTGGGATTCATTTCAGGATCCGCCTTCGAAGCGAACAAGCGGTTCAGATGCTGATTGGAAGAAGTTGCAGTTTTTCATGAAAGTTTTCAAGCTTTTCGCTTATATCTTGGTATTTGGCGTTGTGTTGGCTTCCAGCGTGGCAGCTAAGCTGGTTTATATCTATATGGCTGGCAATACGAAAGGCGATGGAAAGGTGCAAATGTGCAGCAAATACCGTAAGTCAAGGTCGAAAGATGGGCCAAATATATTTGATAAACTTCTCTACAAACTCTTGAAGTTTTACTTGACGGTCATGTGACGGCAATGCGCAGCAAGCTGGAACAAATTGCCTGGGTCTGGGCCCTGATCTTTGCCTTTGCCGCCCCCGAGCTGTTCACCTTTCTTCGCTCCCTCCGCATCTGCATGTTCAAGCGCGAGCAACGACCCAGCGGGCTGGAAGTGGCACTGGTGAGTAATGTGTGCTGCCGTGTGACGGCGCTCCGTGGTGTGACTACTCCGTAGTCCCAAGATTGATAAGCTTTCACTCTCGCTGTTGTCGCTAATCAGGTCACACTCTTTGAACTGCTGCACGTCGTTGGCTTGGCGTTGCTCACCTTCACCGTGATGCCGCAATTGGATGTGACTCGTGGAGCGATGCTTGGCTGCTGTGTGGGCTTTGTCCCGGCACTGCTCAGTGAGTACCATCCCATTCCGCACACAGCTATCCAACCATTCAAGCATTCAAGCATCAACCATCTAACAACTACCATCGCATCTAGCTTCTTATCAGCTTCCTTGTCGGGCAGACCTGACAGCAATTAAATTGATTGCCATTTGCCTCTGCTTAACATTTTTCCCCATTCTCTAGAGCTGCTGACAGCCACACGTTTGCAGTGGAAATCTGCGGATATATTTGTGCTTGCTGCTTCCATTTTGGCGATGATATCGCAGGGCAGTGTCTTCCTCATTTGGCCGGCAATGTCTGCTCAGCTGGAGGTGCAGCTACTAGCAATACCATTGTTGTTGATCTCATTTCGTTGGTGGGAGAACTTCGCGAACACGAACGACTCAATAGGTGAGTCAACTCGGTTGCTTGACAATACTGTGCAACAAAATTATAATGGTCGATAGCTTTTGTTAGTCAGTACCCTTTATACTTTATATTTTTATTATTTTAGGTATTATTGCTTTATTATTTTTGTTAAGGACATAGCGTTTTATAAATTTTATTGCTTTTAGGTAATGAGTTGAAAATTATATGTATTATGATGTTAATACTAAGGAACTGTTATACTACACAAATTTATATTAACCAATTCGATAGGACCACTACATTATACTATATAGAAAAATATTCAAACAACTAAGTCAAGAGAGTTTTTTAAACAAAAACAATACAACTAGTGGCTTTTATCTTTCTAGCCTATATTATTCGCACTATACGTTTCACACGGTCTCGTTATCATACATACCTCTATCTGGCACCTTTGAAGATACTGGTGTTTGGCTTAATGGGTTTCCTGTTGCACGGTCAGGACTTTGTGGACTATTTTAAACTATTTTTGAAAGCATGGCAAACGCACTCCATAAGGCTGACGGTATGTAGAGCACTAAGCACACAGAGCTCATTAGGCAACTGCTATCTGAGTTTGTGTTGGCATTACAGCACTTGGATGGGTTGCAGGATACGGTGAATTTGGCAGGTACAATCAACGGCAGCTCATTTATCAAGGCGACGACAGGCACGCAGTTCTCACTGCAGTCAAATCCGAATGCCGTTATCTACGCGCTGCTGTTGCAGGTGAGCGCTGCCTATTTGTGCCACATTTTCGGAAAGTTTGCGTGCAAGATAAAGATACAGAGTTTTAGCTACGCTCTGCCACTTAGTCTGACGACGCCTGTGACGGTTTGTCTGGCAACTTTGCTGGCCCAGATGCGTGCTGCGGATTTGTGCTCGCTGCACGGCCTGATGCCGGATTACCTGACATTGCAGTCACTTGGCCAGGATCTAAAGCAGCTGGGGGCACAGAGCCTTGAGTACGCGTTGTGGTTGTGGCCACTATGGTGGCTTGCTCAGCTGTGGACGTGCCTGCATCTCTGGCGGCCGAGAAACGACAAGAATGCACCCACCGAAAAGCTGTACGTATGCCCTTGGTACTGTGGTCTACTTGTGGACCAGTGCTCTATGATGAATAGATGCATTCTCGACTGGACCGATGAGTATCTGACCATCAAGGTGGGTAACAGACTAACTGAGTGCGTCTACATATAAAATGCTTACGAATTCAATTCGAATGCTGACGCGAAATTCATGTTAATGAATTATTGTATTCCGACATTCACATCAATCAACATGCCAAGTTTCTGGTGTCAACTGATTACAGCCTTGATGCTGATTATCTGGGCGTTTGCATTCTTCTTACCCCCTCTATCATTTTGACCCGCATCTCTTGCCGTTTTTCCCAACTCACATCTGAGCTATGTTTGCACAGGACTTTTTGACTGTGTCGCGTTTCGCTTCAAATGTGAGGCAATGTAATTAAGTTAAATGACGGGGAAACTGCAAAGTTCTGGGAATGTTTGTATAACTGCTCTCTCTTACTCCCACACATATATGCCAAACATACTCATGCTTTCTCTTCTTCTACAGCACTTTATGCGATAACTGGCGTATGTAGTGAAATTTTTGGTGCGAAGGTTTTGTCGATGTTAACTTAATTAAAAGTGCTACAGTTCGGCATGAGTGCGGTGCACGAAGTGCTTTGGCAGCCGTCAATGGCTTTGGCCCCAAAGTGGAAACATAAATACACAAAAAGTAATTAAAATCAGGCCTCATATGTTGATTTTTGAAAGCATAAATTAGACTGACAGTGAATTATGTATTCCGAAGGGTCGTAATGCCATTAGCCACACATTAAGACATTCACTTACAAATTTACTTTTAGTTTTTAAAATTAAATCTCAAACAGTTTTGCTGTTAATTAAGCTTGCAAGTGATTTTAAATAAAGTGAGTACATTCAATTTAATTTGAATCAAAATAGGATATTTTGTGGAAAGTAAAATTGTACAGTTTAGGAAATCATAGAATAGTATATTCTGCGAAATACTTTCTACAAGGTAGCATTGATTAGTTAGAATAATTTTAGTTAAAAAAAGTGCTTTAAGCATGACAATTTTTGTCAATGTTGTTGCTAATTAGGGAATTTCTCCAGTTCTTAGTACATTGTATATATGTATTATATATTTCCTCTTTAATCTACTTTAAAGTTATTTTACTAACCTCTTCAACTAGAGAACAAGAAAATCTTTCACCCGAGCAGAAAGTTTAGCTAAACAATCTCTCATCTAGAATATACACATCTTTAGTAATGTATTTTTGATGCACTCACAGAGTGATATGACGGCAGGTGATGCGAAAATGGGGATGGCAGCTGACAGCAATTGCAATCAGGATATACAGGAAAAGGATAAAATACCGCAACTGATTGTTTGTGCAACAATGTGGCACGAGACCGAAGAGGAGATGATGGAATTTCTAAAATCAATTGTACGCTTGGATGAGGATCAATGTGCACGACGAATGGCAAAAACGCATCTAAATGGTGGCAAAGCAGATGATGAATACTATGAATTGGAAAGTATGTAAATATGTCAAGTGCATCCTTCTACTCTCTTCTTATACCCCGAAAGATATTCGTATTTGGAATTTTGCATAAGCAACGAATCCTCTCACTTGCCCCATTCTATAATGGTCGACTCGACACTGCAGTTGTCAGCGTCCTGCTGTCGTCGGCAGTTGTCCTGTCTTGCATTTGTATGCATACAAAAAATCTACAACTCGTACTTATGCAAGTATTTGCCTTTGGCTTTGCCTACCCATATAAATTCCGCAGGAAAACTGTCAAATTAGAAAATTATGCAAGCCAAATACAGTGCAGCATAAAAGTATCCAGCACCAGCTGTGCACTCCGAATAGTGCGATTGCTTTTACTATTTATAGCATTTGGCGTCTTCATGTCCGTGTTTGCCAAAATGGCGAGCAGCCAAAAAATGTCACCAAAACTATTTCACATATAAATTTGTTAAGTGCTTGACAGGTTGACGAATAATGCCAAATTTTCACTACCGAATGTACAATACATGCTTAGAAATTTTACCCACTAAGCTTAAAGGAGAGATAAATAAATAATTGAATTTAGTTATAGAATAATTTATTTAGTTATTTGAAATATTTTTATATAAGTAATATTACAATATTAATGAGTTTAAGTTTTTCACTACATCAAACAATCTCTCCATGAAAACTAATTGCTTTATTTGCTCTTCCGTAGCCAACATATTTTTCGACGATGCATTTGTGCTGGATGAACGACATTGTCAGAACAAAAGAAATCCTCCGCTCAATGAGTATGTGAAGACCTTGATTCGCACTATAGACAAGGCTGCCTATGAGGTCTATGGGGTAAATATTAAAATCAAGCCACCACTAAAGATTGAAACACCGTATGGAGGTCGCTTGGTCTGGACGCTGCCGGGTCGCACCAAGATGGTGGCTCATTTGAAGAACAAGGATAAAATACGTCACAAGAAGCGTTGGTCCCAGGTCATGTATATGTATTACTTGTTGGGCTTTCGCATCATGGAAACGGAACAACTGTCGGCACGCCGCAAGGCTATCATTGCAGAGAATACCTTTCTGCTGGCATTGGATGGGGATATTGATTTTCAGCCGCGTGCTGTGCAGTTGCTGATTGACCGCATGAAGGCAATTGATGAGCTGGGCGCAGCCTGTGGCCGCATACATCCCGTGGGTCGTGGTCCCATGGTCTGGTATCAGAAATTTGAGTATGCCATTGGCCACTGGCTGCAAAAGGCCACTGAGCATGTGATAGGCTGTGTGCTGTGTAGTCCTGGCTGCTTCAGCTTGTTTCGGGCCAGCGCACTAATGGAGAACAGTGTGATGAAGCGTTACACACTTGTCAGCTCGGAGCCCATGAAGATGGTGCAATATGATCAAGGCGAGGATCGCTGGCTATGCACACTGCTGCTAAAGCAGGGCTCTCGTGTGGAGTACTGTGCCGCCTCCGATGCATTTACCCATTCACCTGAATACTTCAATGAGTTTTACAATCAACGCAGACGCTGGGTTCCCTCCACCTTGGCCAACATCTTTGATATACTGGGCGATGCCAGCACTGTAGTGAAAAAGAATAACTCCATCTCCACGTTGTATATCATGTACCAGGGTATGCTGATGATTGGCACAGTCCTGGGACCCGGCACCATCTTTCTGATGATGGTTGGCGCTTTGGTGGCTGTATTCAGTATCGACATATGGACAGCATTTCTATGGAACTTCTTCCCTATTCTCATTTTCATACTGACCTGCGTTTATTTGAAGCAAAAGTTTCAGCTACTGATCGCATTCGTGATTAGCGCCATCTATTGTCTGGTTATGATGGCCGTGCTAATAGGCATCATTGTTCAAATGCTTGAGGATGGTCCACTCGCGCCTGCTTCGCTCTTCTTTCTATTGGTGGCTGTGCAGATTACCATATCAGGTTGGGATACCACATAGTTATAACATATTATCGCTAAAGTTATTTATTTTCTATGCAGGTCTTATGCATCCTCAAGAGTTCCTTGCCTTGCTCTGTGGCGTCATCTACTATATTACCATACCTTCCATGTACATGTTACTTATGATCTATTCTGTGTTCAATATGAATGATGTCACTTGGGGGACTCGAGAGGCGCCTGTGCTTAAGGACGAGGGCGAGGAGTCGCCAAATGATCCTGACAACTATTTGCCAGGCTGGCTAAACGATACTCTTCTTATCGACTCGGAACTAGGGGAAATAACATTGGTGGAGCAACGCTTCTGGAAGGATCTCATCAAGCAGTATCTGAAGCCTTTGGAGCTCAGCAAGGAGCAGAAACAGAGCATGGCTGATGACTTGAAGGAGCTGAGAAATATGATTGCATTTGCCTTTGTGATGGTCAATGCGATCTTTGTGCTCATCGTGTTTCTTCTGCAGCTGAAGAAGGATTACTTGCATCTGAAATGGCCCATAGATCCCACAGACTATGTGTCCTTTGATCGGGATAACCTACAAGTGGGCATCTACAGACAGTACAAGGAGCTGGATCCCATTGGGCTATGTTTTGTCATATTTTTCGGATTCATTTTGGTTATACAGTTTATAGCGATGTTCTTCCATCGCTTCGCCACAATGTCGCAGCTTCTGGCCACTACCCAATTGGATTGGTTTCAATCCAATAGCCAGCTTAGTGATGAAGATGCGGTGCTAGAGCTGAATGGCAGCGCGGTCCACATAGCTCGGCGCCTGCAGCGACCCAAGCGACTGTTTGATGATGAAGATGTGGATTCACATCATTACGATGAATTGGATGTGGAGCACGGCAAACATCGTGAAAGCATGGCTCGTCGCCAGACCATTTTCAAGCTTCATGAAACACGCAACAAACAGCAAAGTGATTACAGCGATCTAGTTAGAAACTTTGAGCGACGTTTCTTTAGCGAGGATGAGCTGAACATGAAGAATTTGCCATTGAGCCGAAAGTCTATCAAACTGTTCCAAGAACGCCGCTCTATAGCTAAGACAAATGCTGCTGGAACACCCGATAACACTATCCCACCCAATGCAGGGGGGATACGACCGCCGCTTGTACCATTCCATGCCAAAAAAGTGAGCTTCAGCAATACCAACATGCAAATCTAGGATAATGAGTCCCAGTATTAGCCATATGCATCTTACAATGTTGTCTACTTATGGCCCTAAATATAGTAGTTTGAGTTTGTAACCCTAAAAGCCCTGTGGCAAAAAATATAATTAATTGCATTTAACTCAAGTGGCAAGTCAAGGCAGCGGAGCTTACTTCCAGCATTCAGCACCAGGATGTCTTGCGCCTCATTAGCATAATTACAAGATGGGAGTAAGTCGGGTAGGGATGTAGGGAAGTGGGGAAGTGGGTGGCGTCATTCATCAATGTCGTGGTGATGCTTAGAGTTAAGTGCTCTATGGCTGCGCTTTTTGTTTGTGTGCCAAGTAGAAGAAAGTTCGTTCCTTCTGGTTGCGAAATGCAAATCAAAGTGTGATTAGCTTGGATTTGATGAAGTTTCTGCTGCAATGCACAAGTTTTTACTGCCATCTGTCTTTAACGAACACTCTCGCCCTCACTATCCTCCTCTTTCTATCCATATGTGTGGGTGTGGAAGGGCCTAGGTGTCGGCATAAGTGTTTTGTAAGTGAATTTTCCGACTTTTTCTAAAGTGAAGCCAAGTAAATGGAATGCACAACCTGGACCTACTTTGCCAATGCGCATATATTAAAAGACTAAGTACTGGACAGACTGCGCTGCAAGATGAAGGCGCTAGGGCTCTAAAAGGACAGAGTTTTGTGGAAGAAGAGGAGGAAATGTTGTCGATGAAATTACATTCCACGAACTAAGCAACCAGAGTGGAAGCCAAGAAGAGATGAATTCACCCAAGTTATAAATAATGAATAGTAAGTCAATAAAAAAAATATTGAATTGGCATCGTAAGAAAAATTCCAATAAGGTTGAAAGTAACGCATAGAGACTTACACAAAAGGAACTAAGGTGATTAGCAAAAGATAATTAAGTAAAAGGTTGAATATAAATCATTACATACCTACCCAACGATTTTAAAGAGATCGAATAATAATCATTTTACTTAAATTACTGAAATAACTACATGAAAATTAAGTAATGAATCTAGACACTAACAAGCTGCAATTTAACGAAATTTATATACTGAGATTATGGTTTTTCAAATGCAGCAAAATTTACTCTAAACTGGGGGTGTTAGAATGAATAGCAGTATACTATTTTGACCCAAAAATTAACCTTACGCAACCAAGGCCAAAACCGAACAATTAATTTGTATCACATTTATGAATATTAAACAAAAATGCAATAGATATTCTCCAATTTGCAAAAAGGAGAAAAGTTCAGAACAAGGTAAATAAATAGATATTTCTTAGCAGTTTCAATTAAAACTCTCTTTATTCGATAAAAGTACAAGAAAGGAAACCACAGAATCGAATTTATGCGAGACTTGACACTATTTTAGTTTGGCCAATGTTGCGTATATGTAACATTGTTTAGCCATGCATTCACCACAGGCATACAAATAAATTCATATTTTCATATTTATGGAATTGGGTTTCTTGTGCAGCAAAAAGTGCTCAATGGACACATAAAACAAAACGGAAGCTATACCGGTACATAAAGTATAAAATTCGATTGAAAAACTTTGTATTTGTAGTATTTTTGCTGCCATTTGCTGTTGCCAGTAGGTACGAGTACAGTGAAACCAATTGCCATGGAACCGGTCAGTCGGGTACATAATTTTGCACTTATCTGACCCCACGCAGTCGCCTCAGCGAGTCACTTTAGATTTTGCTATGGCTTTTCTATGCATTTGCAATTCCAATCGAGGACAACGGCCAGGACATGACGCGACACCACGGGACATACAATAACAAAATAACAAAAGTTTATTTGTTCATTTTTCTTTGTGTTATTTATTTTTAATGTCATTTAATTATGAAAATAATTCTGGCTTGCGTCGCCAGTTCAGTGGCCTGGCAGCAGCTTTTGTCATGGCTTCACCAACTTCTGCCTTGTTGTTGTTGATGTTTGTAAAAATAATTAAATGAAAGCTGCAGGATATTTGCGAACAATGTGCACTGATTATGTACCGTGTGCTGTAGCCGGTTATACACTGCCCCTGCTGTCCATCTCGCTGATGTCGTGCAGCGCCTGTCATCGTTTTGCCCTTCATAGTGCACTTTCTGAATAAACAAGTCGCACTTTTTGTCAGTTAATTAATTTTTTCCCACTGCCTGGCATTTGACCCGCCTACCCAAAGGGTAGAAGGGTATTATAACTTTGTGCCGACTGAAAATGTATGTAACAGGCAGAAGGAAGCATCTCCGGCCCCATAAGGTATATATATTCTTGATCAGCGTCAACAGCCGAGACGATATATCCATGTGCGTCTGTCCGTATGAACACCTAGATTTTAGAGACTATAAGAGACAATGTGTCTTATTGTTGCACGCAGATCAAGTTTGTTTTGGATTTTTGACACGCCCCCTTCCGCCCCCGGAAATCGAAAAAAACGAATTTCAAGCGTCATAATAAACCTAGAACGTTCAGTTTTGGCACGCACAATACTAATTATCATCTTAATGATTTGAAATAATAAGCATACTAATTAAAAATTTAATCAAGTTATTTATGATTTAACAGATAACTAAAATAAGAAAAATTCCATCGGAAAGAAGTTTTTAATTTAAAGCTTTGCGACCGTTGTCAAAATTCGAAAATATACCAGCTATTACCAGGCGCACATAAATGGGCAGCAAGTGCCTGGTAGAAAGTCAGTTTCACAAGGTGCACACATACACCCACACATCTGGCCAATCAGAACTGAGAACGTTAGAATCCACAGATGATCCGTTATCCCTCTCCTAGGATCCACAACTTACTCGCAGGCGCCGTTAGTTTTGGTGAGGGGAAATGCGCCGGCCAATGGAATCGAAGCACTCTCTGGGACAATTAGAGCTTTCTGAGCTGCTCTCCAAATGTTACTTAACATAAATCTAGTTGCTATTTAATTATGTGCGCCTGGTATTTCTGAAATCCCAATTGGCATTCGCTTGTTTTCATTTCTCGACACCCTGCGAGTTGTAGAGACGCAAAATAATTTGTAAACACTTAAAAATGTTGCATTCATAGAAATTTGCTAATTGGAAAAGAATCTATAATCTATACTGTTTTTTTTATTTATTTATTTTGTTCACTTAAAATAAGGAATTATTTTATTGTTTGTACTTGTAATATCCAAGAGATAGAAAGAGCAGAAATCAATGTGTATAATCAGTGTCAATAGAATTGACTCAACACGGCGTAGCTGCGTGTGCAGCCTTACTCAAATGAAGGAGAGCAGTGCAATGAATGCGGGTAGATTCTTCGCTATTAACAGACCGTGAGCTTCAGAGAGCTTTCATGTGTGCATGCGCTGACAACTAAACGGGACTTACTTTTAGAATCCACACAACGAGTAAGTGTGTGCGTTCTCTCTCATTTCTCTTGCATCTAAAACTAACTGTGTTTGCTCACTACTAATGGATGTGTGTGTTATCTTTCAAGCGAGCTTGAGCGCCTGCTATGCTTGGGTCCACATTGGGATTGCATGTATGTGTTCCCTGCTCTGTGAGGAGCATAGATTCAAGAATAAAATTTGTTTTGTTAAATCAGCGAGCGTAAATGTCTCTGCGTAAGCAAATCCATATAAAACATCTTAAACTAAGCATAACCTAAACAATATTTGTTAAGAAAGAAAAAAGCAAAACCAATTGTTTTAATTTGTTGCATAAATTCAAAGGCAGTAACGAACTTAAATAATAATTAAATTTACATTTAAAGATCATGCCATCCCAGTCAACAATTCCGGTAGCTGCTGTTTTCCTAAAGAAAACATCGATACATTGGCATGGATTACCAGGCGAACATAAATCAGCAGAAAGTGGTTGACAGAAAGTAAGTTGAGCAAGGCGAACATATGCACCCACACTTCTGACCAATCAGAACTTAGCTTCTGTTGAGATCCACCGATGTTCCGTTATCTCGCTTTTAGAATCCACAACCTTCTCAAAAGTATGATGCAATTATATAAGGTGGTCTCGCCGGCTCAAAATGCATTAAGCTTCGTGTCACTTATTGTTCAGTGCACAATTGCTTGTTGAAGAGGAAGGTTGTATGTGGACGCTCTTTTTCAAAAATATTAACCTTCGTTTTCGCTAAAATAATGTATGCAACTTTTGCTGCAAGCACGTAGTAGGCGAAAATTTTAAAAGGCCAAGAATACAGATATATTATTCATCAGTGGCAATGTTCAAGAGGATAATTCTGATAATTGCCTGAACCTAAGCTATTAAAAATAATATTATAATAATTAAATAACTTCTACTCGTTTTTATTATGATAAGCTCATTCTATCCCCATGCACCACCTAAGGGATAATAAAACACAATCTATTTTTTTTTCACTCACACTTACTACGCACGGCCCTTTTATTCACACTCACGGCTAGCATATAATAGTTCACAGCTTTTGCCGATGAGACCACCTTATATTTCCGAAAAAAAAATAATTTCAAGCGTCATTTTAAACCTAGAACGTTCAATTTTAGCACGCACAATACTAATCACCATAATGATCTAATCACTTAATGATCTCTGAAAATTTGGTTACAATCGGATAAAAAAGACAGAAGTTATTAAAGAATTACTTTTATAAGGCGTAATCAGGGGCAGTTAGTTAGTTGCTATGTCACTCCGTGACATAATAATGGTGCTCAATAAACCAACTAAAGTGCCACCAAGCTAATAATCTCAAACGAAGAAAATGTTGGTATATTTTTAGTATATTTTTGGGATATTTTTCAGCATATTTTTGAAAAATATAATATTTTGATGGTAAAATTGGATGGCGTGTATCGCACAGTCGAGCACACTCTTACTTGTTTTATTATCACATTTTATGTGCGTGTCGTTGCCTATTTCCAGGTGAGTGGCATTTAAATAGCTTTCAATAAATAAGTAAGGCTGTGTACAAACAATTACCCGTCCTACATTTGATTTTGATACCAATGATATGCTATTTTAAACTCTACAACGATGTAACAAAATAGTTTATATCCATGCTGTTACATATGCAATTCCAAACGGTTGAAAGCTCCCAGTTAATTGGGATTTGTAAATTAGCTAAAATTAGCAGCAAACTTTGCTTTTGATAGGTAATTTAAATGTAGAAATTTAAAATTAGTTTTTTCTAAACATAAGCTTATTAAAATATCTTTATGCTTAATGCCCAATAATGCGTTTTAGTTAGAATTAGCTCTAGGTAAATTGTTTTTATTAGTATCCCATTAGATGATTAATAATCTGCAACAAATCTGCAGCAAAATGGTGCATATAACTACAATCGAAATGCGTACAACATGTATAACAGCAACAACAAGCACAGCTAAGCAAACAGTGAACAGTCAGATAAGTCCACAGCTCTCCCATGCCCCACATGATAAGCGAGCGTCGAACAGCAGCTATGTTCCAAATGTTTGCAATAACCTACAGCTGAGCAGATGTGGATTGTGAGTGTGTGTGTGTTGTGCTGTGCTTGTGATTGATAACATGTCTAATTGAATCACAACAAAGCTACAAGAGAGGAAGGCTGTCTCACACCAATTCTAATCGCAATCGCAATGAGTACTTACAATTACACATGTTTGCGCTTCATTATCAGTAAGCAGCTAGACCCAGAGCAGCTCGTCACTTGGATCGGTGTATGCATGGCTCCAAAACAATTGAGTTTTAGTTGATTTCATTGGGCTTTGCGGTTCAGTCCCATTGAGTTGTCCTGCTGCGATTTCATTTTCGGTTGCATTCTGTGATATTTGCAAGTGATTAGATCCTGATCAGGATTTTGCACATAGTCTCAAAATTTGTGTTTTTACATTTGCTGTGACAGCTTCTTTTTGCTCAATTTATAATCCACATATTCAAAATGCTGCGTAATAGCTACAAAGCGCTGCGCAACAATTTATTATGTAACACCTATAGGGCGGCCAGTAGCCATGGACCAAGACAGCCAGTGAGTTTATATTAAAAAAAAAAATAATTAACATCAATATTATTAATTGTAAAAACTTGAAAATTTTTTTATTGCCGTTCTAAGAATCGACTGATTTTGTTAGGCTTTAATTTTCAATAATTTTAAATTAAATGTTCGGATTTTTATTTAATGTTTCGGGACAAATAATATTGACTATAAATTATGTCAGTTTCTGCTCAATAAATTTACAAAACATTTAAAGTTAATATAAATGTTAAAGAATCATTTAAAATTATACGGATTGTGGATTTAACAGTACTTTTTTTCATAAAACAATTAATAAGCAGAAATAAAGCGATGATGATAATGAAAATAACAAATCTCTTTTCAATATTTTATTGACTTTTTTCTAGGTTGTTGAACTTTGTTTATGTGTTTTACGATTATCAGTTAATTTGCGTTTTTGGTAGAAGCGGTTCAGTTTAGTTGATGTGAATAAACACAATATGCACATAGTGGAATATTCAAAGTCCGTATTGAGTGTTCATTCTCAATATTTTTTGTAATTTAGCAACGAAATATAAAAAGAGCATAGTAAACGATTTTACAATTTGGAAAATTTGCACAAAGTTTACAATGAATTATATATTCTCTCGTTTGACCTAAGTTTAAAGCCAATCAATCCTTATCATATACGTATCAATGCTATGTCGTCTGCAAACAAGAAACTGGACTTTGGTTTTCATTAGCCAACACAATGCAGAATACAATTGAATTTTATATAAGTGGAACAAGAACCGGCGCAGTCTAGATCAGTCGCCTACTGCCCCAGAGTATCTACGTAGTCATATATAAACAAATATGTTTATTTAAACGTGTAAACTGATAAGAGTTAATTCTTTTGCGAATAAGTTGATTTAAATGTAGGGGAAAATTACCGACATCATGAGAGAATCACATGAAACACAGCTGATGAGTTCAGTTGGGTTAATGTTTGAGTATCTCGAATGACCACAGTCAACAGTGCGTCAAATGCTTAAGTATTTTAGTGCCCAGAGATTGGTTTATATAAGTTGCTGATTGGGGATACCGCACACTCATAGATTAGGCACAAAAATTTCCTTGCCACTTGGCACTAAAATTTAATCAGCACTCAATCAGCACAATAAAAATGGCAACATCGACAACAATAACAGATGAAATGTAGTTGATGATTTGAGTTGGTTCGTTCGCATCGTTTTATGACTAATCGAAGTGGCAACAGCTTGGAACGGCTAAAAGGATTCTTGGGTCTAAACTGGGCCATCAAACTGCTTTGGGTTGAGCTAATTGAATGGGCAGCTGAAATCGATTTATATTTTTTTTCGGGTTTGGGTTTGTGCTCGGATTTTGGGGCGTGCTGTAAATCATTTGCAGTTTTAGGTGCGGATTGAAGGACATGCAAAACATACAAATAGGAAAATAGTCTGACAAAGTGGGTGGCATACAAGAATTTTTTTTTATTATTTTCATGACACGCTGATAAAATGTCACAAAAAGCGTTTTCACAGCATGACAGCTGACAGGACAATATGGCGTATACGTGTTAAAACAAATTGTATAGTGTAAATATTGTATTACAAAACTACGTACAGTCTCGCAATGAGAGTGAGAAAGAGAGAGAAAGGAGAGAGAGAGGGAGAGTTCAACCACTTTGTTTTGTTGAAGCAATCCAATGCCGTTCGGCATTCGCCTTTTACAGTAAACTTAAAACCCCCTTAAATATGCATCAGCCAGCCCTGGCCCCGGGCAAGGGTCGACAGCTGCATTTGCATATGTCCAAAGTCCAAAGTCCGCAGTCCGAAGAGTCCAGCGCTGCCTTTGACACTCAAAACGTTTTGGCTAGGTCAGGGTCATCACTCCGTCACCCCTCTTTCGTCCCTATACCAATCCATGTTCTGACCGCTTTTGTCGGCGTCATCGTCGCCCAAGTTTGACACGTGTTGGCAGTTATGGGGCAGCAATCGGGGGGAACCAGCTCCAGTTCTAACAGCCAGTACGAACGTGAGTATGCGTGTGGGTGGTACATCATAAAAAAGCGAAACAGTGGAGAGAAAGAAAACATGGCAGAGCGAAACAAGCGTAAAACATAGCAAACAACAAGCGGCAAAACAGCGTAGAAATTGTGTAGAGCATGAGAATCAAACAGCTGTTGTCGTCTTTTTTTATGAGAGGATAAGAGTGGGAATCACTTGGGAACTTAAACATGCCATAATTGTCGCCACATTAGCTTGCAAATAGGTGCTAGAAACTCATATAGTTTATCACTTAATTGCCAGAAGATTTTTCCAATCTTTAAATATTTTATAGTGAGCAAACTTTCAATTGTACCCAGACTTTTTGATAATACCTAATGTGGAGTGTTCTTCTTGTCTGCTTGGCAACTAAAATAGTAAATAGATTCTGCAAGTCTTTTTAAAAAATTTAATACATTTAAATGTTTTTTTTTTTTAAATAAAAAATAATAGTTGACAAATAGAATATAATAGTTTGAATATATAATTCAAATTAATTTTGTTATTGTCTAATTTTAGCCAATTTATATCAATCATTCCCATTGTACGAGCTATTATTTTGTTATATTATTTAAACTGGTGGCTGACTCCCTTCGTGTGCGACTGCGAAGACCATTAAATGTTCTATGCCTTTTTTTTAACTTTTATTTACTTTTACAACAAATTTTTTCACAGTTTTATTTTAGGGCTTATAACGCCTGCCTACGCACGGCTATAAATTATTCCGGCAGACGAAACTTATTTGGCAGTCAACAATTTAATTGCTTTATAATTAGATTTTTGATAGGTATAAGTACCTAACCCTTGCCAGACGGTATACAGAGGTATTCAAGAAAATACAACAACACTTTCTTATCATTATAAAATAAAAACGTACGACTACATAAAACATTTGATAACAAACAATAAACCTACGAAATGAGGTAGACTCTACAACCTGATCAAACAATAGCTCAAGGTTAGCTTTAGATTCTAGTTCACAAAGTGCAGTACATCATGCCCCACTAGCAACAAGTCAAATAGACGGCACGCGTATTGTACTGTTATGTAGACTCAGTTTGTTTTGACGCCCATAATGATAACACAATTGAATGTGTTCTTTGATAACACAGCCAAATGGTCAATAGCCAAAGCAATGGCCCAACAAGCTAACAAAAATAAGCAAAAACATTTTTGCTGTCATTTTGGCTGATTTGTGTGGGAACCCCTTGCCTTTGACGGCATACTTTTATGGAGTGTAGTTTAAGTGTATTGACCACCTTATAGCTGACAGCTTCATAATATTGACTGTCAGTTGTAACGAATTGAAAATATTTACGCCTTAATTTAATTTACAATTGAGTTGTGCAATAATTGCCATTGAGTTTGCTTTTGCCTTTGCCATTGCCATTGATTTCGTCGCAAAATATGTGAACACAAGTACTTTCCGCCTTTGTACTACGCCTGGAAAAAGCCAATCAATGAGAAGACTAAACAAAATGTTGAGCAGAGTCACTCAAGTGTGCATTGGGCGACGGCGACGGTGATGACTCTGATTGATTGATGTATTTGGCAGAAAAAAATAACTACATAAAGGTCGAGAAAAGCTCTAAAATAAATGTAATTTTGGGTAAATTTGATTTTTTTGTTATTCATTATTCTAATATATGTATTTAACTGTTTTTTCTATTTGAAATTTATTGCATACGCATTGTTTTAGAATTGATACTTGAATTCCAAATAATATTTCAAATATACAATTTTTCTTTTACAGTTATTTAAAATTATTCAATTTAATTGAATTTTATTTCAGTAAGTTGTTAATACTTAAATTAAATTTGCTGAATACAAAAAGTTTCTATTTGCACTCGTATTTGTGCTCAAATAACATATCTGTGTATTGTCGACGGAAGCATTCGCTGAACTGATATTTCCGACTACCGGGAATCAATCACGATGGCTTTTGTTTTCCGGAAGACAGCACATCATACATTGACTTACCAATTGAATATATATACATAGGAATTTCATAGTTGATGTGTAAAGGTAAAGGTAAAATAATTGTACTTGCAATGCAATGCAATTTCAGAAAGGGTTTACTTGTGATATTTTTGATTTATTTGACTACTTCTGGGTCTATTGGGAATGAAAATACATTTGTTATAAAATTCAATTATCCATAATTCGGAATTAATTATGCAACTATAAATTGTGGGTCTAATAGTGTGGACATTGCGCCTACGCACTGTGAACTAAAAAACCAATTATCACACGTAATACTTAGTTATTAGTTATTGCGGATGGGGATTTATTATGCACATATTTACAGCCAGAATTATCAACAATAGCTGATTATGGTTTACAAGCGAACACAAAACTGATTAAACTTAATGATGATTACAAATCCAGGAACTAGGCGGTCTAATTAATTGAATTGTTATTAGCTGTATTTATTTGTAAATTCTTTGCTGTCGTAATTTACGGCCTCATTGTGATTGTTTATAGATTGATAATACTGATAAAATTAGGAATCGGAATAAGAAGGGGAATCAACATGCTTCCCTATTGCATTGACTTTGACTTTTGTATTGCATTCGATTTATGACTTGCACTAATGCTTGTTTAACTCATTGGTTTACTGCAGCTGATACCACCTGAGAAGCGCTTGGAGAAGGCCCATCCACAGTTCACAGAACGTAGTCAACTCAAATATGCCCGTCGTCTGGTCGTCAAGTTGGGCAGTGCGGTGATTACACGCGAAGATAATCATGGACTGGCCTTAGGCCGCTTGGCATCCATTGTGGAGCAGGTAAGGAGTAAATAATATTATGATATATGCATTCTAAAAAAATAGCCTTTAAAGCCTAAATATTACACGTATACACTTTCATTTTACACAAAAGAATGACATTTTTTTTACAGGTTGCGGAGTGCCATTTGGAGGGACGTGAAGTTATAATGGTTACCAGCGGCGCTGTGGCATTTGGCAAACAAAAACTGGCTCAGGAGCTGCTTATGTCGCTTTCAATGCGCGAAACTCTTAATCCGAAGGACTCGAAAGAGGTGATACATACGCAAACACAAATCATAAATGCACAGTCGGCAACTAATCCTTGGCTTATTTATTAGTTCGATGGTGCCACATTGGAGCCACGTGCGGCTGCTGCGGTTGGTCAATCGGGTCTTATGTCCCTCTACGATGCAATGTTTGCGCAATATGGTGTCAAGATTGCACAGGTAGGTTGACCACAACCAATAACAATTCGTATTAAGGGCCACGAAACTGAAATTATAACTTGCTTTTAGGTGCTGGTGACCAAGCCGGATTTCTATAACGAGGAAACACGCAACAATCTCTTTTCAACGTTGTCCGAATTAATTAGCTTAAATATAGTGCCAATCATCAACACGAACGATGCTGTTTCCCCACCAATGTTCATACGTGACGATGAGCCAGCTGGCGGTGCTAGAAAGGTATAAGTAACTCTGTGTCCACCTGCTTCTCTCTCTGTAATGCACTCTGCTTCTATTACAGGGCATCCCCATAAAAGACAATGACAGTCTGTCTGCCATGCTCGCTGCTGAAGTGCAAGCGGATCTGCTAATACTCATGTCCGATGTCGATGGCATTTATAATAAGCCGCCCTGGGAGGATGGAGCTAAGCTTATGCACACCTACACCAGTGATGATATGAACAGCATTGAGTTTGGCAAGAAGTCTAAGGTAAGGCGGTGCTTAGCGAATATTATCTTTTTATTTCAGCCAATCTCATTTCTGAAAAAAACAGCATAATCAGTTTATAGTTGAAGAGCTTTTAAAAATGTAAACTAAATAGAGAAGCAAATTTCAGAATTTTCCTTTAGCTGTAAACAGTAAATTTTGTTCATAATTACTTGGAAATCAAACCATTTTCTGTAAATACTTTATATATTATTTTTATTATTGTGTAAACAACATCTATAAAAAATATGGCTACTCTGAGGTAAAAGCAACCTGCGTAATGTGACAGTCATGTAATCTGCAATCGCTTGCTGTTTTTGCCCTGGTCATTTAATTAGCGCAACTCTTGTTAAATATTTAAAAGGCAAAACGCGTTGACACCGCAGAAACTTTTGCACAATAATTTCTCAGCAAGTTGACAGGTACAGGAAGCGGAAGGAACAGCACTAGCAATAACTGTAGTAAGAGTAGGTGGAGCTGTACTTGTAGTAACAGCTGCAGTTTTCAACTTAATGGTATTTATTACAGGCGTTTGTTTATTGCATGCTTCACACTTTGGTTAACTATTTATAATGCGCCACGCTCTTATTCTTACAGGTCGGCACTGGCGGCATGGACTCCAAGGTGAAGGCAGCTACTTGGGCACTGGATCGGGGCGTTAGCGTTGTTATATGCAATGGCATGCAGGAGAAGGCTATTAAGACAATTGTGGGTGGCAGAAAAGTTGGCACGTTCTTTACGGAATCAACGGAGACTGCCAACACGGTGCCCGTTGAGGTGATGGCCGAGAATGGTAAGTGGCATAATAGAGACTGGCACAATGAATTGTCCATTGTACTTGTCATCCTCCACCAATAAAAAAAGTAATCCCCCACCTTGAACACCTTGAGCTAAGCTAATAGGAAAACAAAATCCAGTTTTTTTTAAAATAACGAAACTTTTTGACATTTTAAATTGAAATTGAAAGAAGATTTAAACAAAGAATAATTGCAGTTAACTTGGAAGCTGACTTAACTAATTTAACAAATAGTGTTCAAAGCAACATTCTTAACCCTGCTCAAATAGTTTTATGCATGCAAAAACATTTAATTCTGAGAAAAGCGCTATAAGTTGTATGTGGGTCAACAGATAGACATATCTTGAGTGTGGAATGATTTTGTTAGTCGAGTTAATAGAGTGCATTACAGTTAGTGACACTTGCGAAGTAGTTTGGCCATGCCTCAACCAGTCGGTTTGGCTAAATGTTAAGTGGCTTTCAATGAACGCGAGCTGGTAGCTGGTATCGTGCCAGAAGCATCACTTCAAAAGTGCCTCGCTGACATAGTAGCCATTTAGTTTAGACCAACTGTAGATGTAGTTGTCGAGTAGAGAAACGAGGTCACAGTGGCTGCCTGTTGAGGTTTACCGTCGTAGTCGTCGTCGTTGTCGCATCCCAGTGGCAATACTAAATGGCAACAGTTTGGCCCCACGGCGCCAACAGGTCTAAGGTTTGACTGCCATGTTGTGCTGCAATTTTAAGTTAGCAAGTTTAATTTAATTGTTATTAGGGACAGCTGAAACACGTTGATGGTACACAGCTAGGAAAGTGCTTGTTAATTAGCAAGCTACAACTTGTTGCAACTGTTTTTATTTTCCCAATTTTTTTTTTTTTTTTGTCGGGTCTACTGTCACTCTGTTTACACTTTAGAAGAGTTTGAAAACATTTTTAACAAGTTTTTTTTTTTAAAATTATTTCTATTTTATATTTAATATTTGGCAACAGCTTTATTTAAAAAAAAAATACATATTTATTTTATTTAGCAGGTAAAAAATGTTATGAAGCTTCGACAAGCCTAACGTTGTTTTTAAATTACAATGCGTTCATATTTGTTTAATTTTAACACTGTGTCTTTCCTCTTTGATAGCTCGCACTGGCAGTCGTCAGATGCAAGCACTGACAGCTGCCCAACGTGCCACAGCCGTAAACAATTTGGCCGATCTGCTGGTAAGCCGGGAAAAATACATTTTGGATGCAAACGCCAAAGACTTGGCCGAGGCGAAAAAGAGTGGATTGGCCAAGCCATTGCTATCACGTCTGTCGCTGAATTCGGCCAAATTGAAGAACCTATCGATTGGCTTGAAACAAATTGCAGATGACAGTCACAAGGTGAGTGAAAGTCCAATTATTTGACGAGTGATGTATGGGGAAAGCGATGAGATGAAAATCATTCTTAAAAAGTTTAAGCAAATTACATTTGTCTTGCTGTCGAAAAATGATGTTGAAAATGTGGAAAACGTTGTTGACTTTAAAAACAAACAAAAAATTGAGTTAGTCGCAGCTTGGGTGCTGCTGTGGGATTTGTACGCTCAGCAAAGTGGTCATTTTATGAGCAACAACAATGGCTGACTCACAACAACATGGTCAACCAGAGCGACAATGGGAGCTGAAACTGTTGTCCATATGCAGCTACAGCATCCTTGCTTTAACAACATTATGAAATCTCTAAGCAATTTTACACTTCAACAAAAATTGACACCAGAACGGGGTCAGAGCGGGGCAGGAGAGCAGTAAGACCTAAGCAAGTGGAAGATAAAAGACAGCTCAGTTCCATATATGTATAGTATACTCCTTGCCCGTATGCTGTGTGTGCGTCTTGGCAGTGACATTAACCCGCACACACACACACACACGCATACAAACACAAGTACTGTGTAGTGGCAACTGTTGATGGAACATTTGGAGGGGGAGAGACGTGGAGAGAGGGGTGGAATGGGAGGCGTGTCTCCTTTTGCAGCCAGCCGTTTTATTGGATGTGATTGTGCGGAAACGCAAAACTTTTTGCTGCTTGAAAGCAAAACTTTTTTCCCATCACTATATGTAAGACTGCATGCATATGTATATATATATTTATATATATATAATATATATTAAACAGGCAAGCGAAATTGTGACACAAAATGGCGGGAGAGTGAAAATCGTAAAATGAAAAACGAATTGCGAGGCAGCATGAAAACTCCATAACGCACTCAATAAATGTTGGATGGATGCAAAAAAGTATTCGTAAGCGATACACAAATGCCTCTGACATTTTTATTCTGGCCACAGGGCAACATACAGAAAGTTGAGTGTGATGTTGCATGTGTCTATGTCAAGGGATGAGTCGATGAATGTGAGTCCAATATACATATGTATATTTACTATATATTACTAACTGACAAGTGGCACTTGTCACTTTGAAAACTACTTAAAGTTCTTAAATATTGAGAGAACTATTAACTCTTAAGCACCCTGAGCCGAAAACTTAATGAGAATAATTAAGTAGATGATACTATTTGCAATTTGCCATCAAGGAAACATTTTATTATTATGTTTCATGAAGGAAATCGCCAAAGTTTTCAATGGCCATTAAAAATGGATACATAATACATTAGTTTGGCTGTTTCGAAGTACACCAAAGTCAACACAAAAGTTATTACGATTTTATATTAACAATGCATAATGAACTTCTTGTAAATTGAGTAACCCACACTGCGCATTTTAGGCGCGTCCAGAGCAAGCTGGCCATGACTTATCCAATTGTCCTTTGCAAATATAATTTAAAGTTTTTCGCCCTACGATGCCAAAGTCAATAATAATGACCATATAACCAAATTTACTCAGTGCACAACTTGAGTTCCAGGCTGAGGTTGTTGTCGAGTTTTAGCTTGGGCTAAGGGCAAGGGTAAGAATGCGGGTATAAGTTAGGGTCGGGTAAGTGCCATGTCTTCGCTTTGGTGTTGGTGTTGGTCTGGTTTATTCTTTGCAAACGGAGCAGACAGCTGCTGTCAGCACAGCACAAGCTACCCGCCTCCTATAGTCGCCAACTCCGACTTTACCCGGCCCATTCACAATATTCACGTTGTCTGCAGCCAATTTCCAGCAGCTTTTTATAGCGCAAACGAAACAGGGATTCAAAATGGGGCAGCAGCAGCCCATTAAAAATAAATAAAGATTACGACAAGATGAACGTCTTGATTTATGTAAAACAGCTCCAGCAACGCCCTCAAAATGGACGCCTGGGATTAGAATTGGCAACTGGGCAGCTATGCCGCATAAATACGAGTATTGAGTTATTTATATGGCCTCAGTCAGCCCTCATATGGTGAACGTGTCGTATGGGTAATACATTAACTGCTGACTTGTCAATTGGCTCTTATCTTGTAGAATGTGGGTCGCGTACTGCGTCGTACTCATCTGGCCGATGGCCTGGAACTGAAGCAGGTGACGGTACCCATTGGTGTCCTTTTGGTAATCTTCGAATCCCGTCCAGACTCATTACCTCAAGTGGCTGCCCTGGCCATGGCCTCTGCCAACGGATTGTTACTCAAGGGTGGCAAGGAAGCGGCACACAGCAACAAAGCGTTAATGGAGCTGGTCAAAGAGGCACTAAGCAGCGTTGGAGCCGAGCATGCTGTATCCCTGGTGAGTTGCACAACCTTTGTCACACAATCATTTATATTGGAGCTAACTATGCATACTGAATAGGTGTCCACCCGCGAAGAGATCAGCGATTTGTTGGCCATGGAGAATCACATTGATTTAATAATTCCACGTGGTTCCTCGGAGTTGGTGCGCAACATTCAGGAGCAATCTTTGCACATACCCGTACTGGGTCATGCTGAAGGTGTTTGCCATGTTTACATCGACAGAGATGCCGATCTGAAGAAGGCACTGCACATAGCTCGCGATGCCAAATGCGATTATCCAGCAGGTAGGACTGAAAGCCATTACATCTTGAATTTTGCCATACTATTCTACAATCTAATGTAGCCTGCAATGCAATGGAAACATTACTCATACACGAGGATCTAATGAGTGGCGAGATTTTCAATGATGTATGCAACATGCTGAAACGTGAGGGAGTCAAAATCTATGCTGGACCGCGTCTAAATCAGCAACTGACATTCGGACCGCCGGCAGCCAAGAGCCTGCGGCATGAGTACGGTGCGCTGGAGTGCTGCATTGAGATTGTGCCCAGCCTGGAGGAGGCCATTAATCACATACATACATACGGCAGCGGTCACACCGATGTCATTGTAACGGAAAATGGTACGAAAATTGAAAATTAATTTCAATTGCTTGCAATTGAAGCAGAAAAATTGTTTGCTCATCATTCTACTGGGATAGAGTGGATATTAGGGACAGGGAAATTCCTGAAAGCTAATGACATTTCAATGTGCGGGTTATAAATTAGTTGTGCGGCAGCAATGAGTGCCCCTATATTGCATAGTGGTTTTGGTTATTGGTTGCAGAAGTTTGGCGTAGTTCGAGTTATTGCTGAGCTCGTGTCACAAGAATGTTACGAATATCATGAGATGTAGATACAAAGAACAAAGTAATTAAATTGCAAAATTGAATTAGATTGTCAATTTTATTTGTACCCGCCTAAGCCAATTGCATGTGGTCTAGAAATATGGTCAATGTTGTAGTTTAGTAGAAAAATGTTTTAAATTTTTTATAAATGGTGGAAAATTCTTTTTAATTTCAAAACGCATAGCTCAAACATAGGAAATATAATTTGCATAATTTGAATAGCGAGTGCACGTGCAAACTATACGTTTGCCACCGTGTGATCTGACCTGTGTGGTAATTTAATTAAAAATGCCAATGCGAAGCATTGCGAGCACACTGGCAGTTGAATAAGCCAAGTTAGTTATGCATTTGAATGCGTGACGTCATCGAAATTGTCGTGGCAATAACGAAACACTGGGGTCAGGTTTTGTTTAGGTAAATCAACTCGTGATGGCTGCCACAACAAATTGAAATCATTTGGGAAATTCATTTTATTTAGCATTCAGAATGTTCTCATGTTTGCATATTGCACAATGCACATTGAATATTGCATTCTATATGTATTTTCCATTTTCTGTTTCATATTTTATATTTTCCGTTCTCATTTTCTCTATTTTTTTCCCCCATTCCGTGCAGATGCCGCAGCAAAGCATTTCCTTGGCAGCGTGGACAGCGCCTGTGTGTTCCACAATGCGAGCTCGCGTTTTGCGGACGGCTTCCGTTTTGGCCTTGGCGCCGAAGTGGGCATCTCAACGGCACGGATACATGCACGTGGCCCCGTCGGCGTGGAGGGATTGCTGACAACCAAATGGATACTCAACGGTCAGGATCACGCTGCCGCTGATTTCGCTGAAGGTGGACAGCGTACGTGGATTCACGAACCGCTACCCATTGATTAGTTTACCTCTTTTTATTTGTTTGTCGTGTTTAGATTTTAAGCTTTTTTTAAATAATCCTTGTGAATACATATGTTATTTGTAATATACTCGTATTTGAAAGTAAATCGTGTTTTTGGCAATGCGGTGCACCTGCATCAACATCATGACGGCATGACGGAAGTGTAATTAACAGGGCTTACTCGCAGAGTGGTTACTGGTGGCTGTTGGATGCATGATGACAGCTGCCAGTCGTGAGTCGCGGCCACATGGGAGAAATTAATTTGAGTGGAAAATATTTGAGCGGGCAACTTGCTTAATTAATAAAATGTGTAGAGCAAAAGGGAAAACTGTCAGCGCGTGTCTTGGGCGCAAAGTTTCAGTGTGCAAAGTTCAGCATATGCCACGCCCACAACCAGCTGCACACAACTGCCACCCAGCCAGGATGAAATTATAGTTGAAGCCATAGCTGTTGCAGATGCTGAGACGACGTCGCCCTGTTGACAGTAAAAATTAAATTGAAATTACTTAAGCCTCAGCCTCAGCTTGCAATATTTTCTTTTTTTTTTTAGAAGTACTTTGCTTTTCTTGCAAGCAAAAAAATATTGAAAATATGATCATAAATTAGCCATAAAACGTGAACCATTTCCCCAGCTAGTCGCTCACTCCTAACACTTCTCTATTGCGGAGTCACTTGGTATGCAAACGTCGTCAAGTATTTTAATTTTTATGTGCATTAAAGCAAGTTTTTAGCGCCCTGTTTTTAGTTTTCAGTTTTTCAGTGCTCATAGTTTTCGGCTCCTCCGTTTTCAGTTTTCTCTTTCCTGGCACTTTAGCAAAAGTTTATTTTAGTGCCGCACGCTGCATTGCGTGCCAAAGAGCCACCATGGCCCAGAGCAGCACCACCACCGGCTCCTCTGGCTGCCCAGCACCACCACCACCACCATTTCCAGCACTAGTAAAGGTACCGGTTGGCCCAGCCAGTGCATCTCGCATCACTGCAGCGCTTTTAGCCACAATTTTGGAACTAGGATTTTCGGTCAGTTTTCACCATTTGGCCCGTTTTGCAATGCCAAACTCTGTTATGGCCATTTTCACTGTCATATACTTAATTGCTAGGGTTGTGCGTAAACTTTGTAATGTAGTAATATTAACTGACGTTGGAAAATCAAACCATCTTGAAATTTGTATTTACACAATTAATTTGCATTTTCAAACAGAAAAGAAAAAACGGGCTTTGATTAGGGGAAAACAAATAACCAAAAATTTAAACATAACATAGTTTAATATAAGAAATCAACAATAATTTGCACAAATGTATGTTCTTAGTTTCGAATACTTAATTCATTTGTCTAGACACAATTTAAGATCACAAATTTAAAGTTAATACAAATATGACTACTTTATTTGAAGTCGGTAATTTTCATTAAAATGCAAAAGTGTATCGCGTTGAGAACTTATTGAACAACCCAACTTTGGATAGTCTTTGGGCATCTAGTATGAGTAAATGCCAAAGTGTACTGTACGAACATAATTTTGAGCCATTTCAACTGGTTTCTGGCGTTGCAACGTACTGACAATGATACGTATACTGTCTATACCTGCCTGTGGTAACAGTCACGTAGTTTTCAATAGTTTTGCTAAGCACTTGATAAAGTTTTGGCCTCACAGCCAAACTCACTTGGAGTGTACGAACCCTGCATAACCGTGTGTCCACGGAATTGTACAGTAGAGACTGCATTTATCTAACTAGACAGGGCTCATCATTCACTCGCCTGATAGTGCGAAATTTTGCGCTACACTTAATTAAAATAATAAACAGCAAATGCATATGTGTTCTCGCATACTCATATATATGTATGCATTAATCTCGTAGTTAATATTACGTTAAGATCTGGCGATATGCGCCGGCACTGACAACCGAAAAATTGTCGAGACATGCACTCGCGCCTGTCGCACACTTGCAAGCGGCCTCATATGTGATTATTTTATTTAATTTCAATGAAATCTGCACTCAATGTTGTATTAGTTCATTCTTATATTTTATTTGCATTTTTTTGTGCGACATTTTGGGCCGCACCATCTATGGACTGAGTCAGTGAGAGCCAAGTGAGTAGGCAAATGTTCACAGACATTTTGTCATATGTACATCAGAAAGGCTGAGTACATGTTGCCAAGTATGTAGTACACTGCATTGTTGTTCAGCTAATTTATTTATATAAAAACTTAAAAATATAACCACAACGGATGCCTATACAAGTCCTGCCACACATATTCGCCCTCAAGAAACTCAAACATTAGCGTTGGCAAATGCTACATACACGATTTAGAGAACCTGAAATGATACAAGTCGATTATTAATGCCTTACTACATATTTACACAATACTCTATCCAAATAAAATATTGATGCTACTTTGGAGACAATCATCAGACTTTATAAATACTCCAAGAGTCATAAGTGTTACTTAGTGAATCATTTCAAATAAATAAGAATCTATTTTCCAAACTCATTTGTATTGTATTGTAGTCATATTACTTATTTATTAAAGTGGAATTACAATAGATAATTGTAATAATTATTTAGTATTAATATTCATAAAGTTTCAATTATTCATGTTTATATTACATTTTAAATTTCGCATTCCTCTTGTTACCAGTTTGATTAAGAAGCCACCTAACCCAACAATTTTAAGATCAAAAATAAATGATGTGTTGTCATATCTCCTTGCCCCTCCCTTTGCCTGTATCCACGCCACTGAGCACTCAGAATTCATCAACATGTTACTATGCCGAAAAAGATCCATTGTTCGACATGTAGGATAGAACTTATTTAAATGCAGATGCCGTCCACAGAGCGAATCACTCTGATTGCTGTCGCTGTGCTATATACACGTCGTGAGTGCTGTTTTTCGCTTGGCTATCGCAAGGATATAACCATCTAACGGTCTGAGATTTTCTTTTGTAGTGCTGCCTGCTCGCTAAACCCAACAAAACTTATCCTTAATCCAAAATGTGTGACGAAGAGGCATCAGCTTTGGTTGTGGACAATGGATCCGGCATGTGCAAGGCTGGCTTTGCTGGTGACGATGCACCACGCGCTGTCTTCCCATCCATTGTGGGCCGTCCACGTCATCAGGGTGTGATGGTCGGTATGGGTCAGAAGGATTGCTATGTGGGTGATGAGGCGCAGAGCAAGCGTGGTATTCTCTCCTTGAAATATCCCATTGAGCATGGTATCATCACCAACTGGGATGACATGGAGAAGGTCTGGCATCATACCTTCTACAATGAACTGCGTGTGGCTCCTGAGGAGCATCCCGTGCTGCTCACTGAGGCTCCACTGAATCCCAAGGCCAATCGCGAGAAGATGACACAGATCATGTTTGAGACCTTCAACTCGCCCGCCATGTATGTGGCTATCCAGGCTGTGCTCTCCTTGTACGCATCCGGTCGTACCACCGGTATTGTGCTCGATTCCGGCGATGGTGTCTCCCACACTGTGCCCATCTATGAAGGTTATGCTCTGCCCCATGCCATTCTCCGTCTGGATCTGGCTGGCCGCGATCTGACCGATTATCTGATGAAAATCCTCACCGAGCGTGGCTACTCCTTCACCACCACTGCTGAGCGTGAAATCGTGCGCGACATTAAGGAGAAATTGTGCTATGTTGCTCTGGACTTTGAGCAGGAAATGGCCACAGCTGCTGCCTCCACCTCTCTGGAGAAGTCCTATGAACTTCCCGATGGTCAGGTCATCACCATTGGCAACGAGCGTTTCCGTACCCCCGAAGCTCTGTTCCAGCCCTCGTTCCTGGGCATGGAATCGTGCGGCATTCACGAGACTGTCTACCAGTCGATCATGAAGTGCGATGTGGACATCCGCAAGGATCTGTATGCCAACAATGTGCTCTCTGGCGGTACCACTATGTATCCTGGTAAGTAGCTAATTTGGAAAGTCTATAAATTGAGAGAGAACTTAATATATTTTTATACAAATTATTAGGTATTGCTGATCGTATGCAGAAGGAAATCACTGCTCTGGCCCCATCCACAATTAAGATCAAGATTATTGCACCACCAGAGCGTAAATACTCTGTCTGGATCGGTGGTTCCATTTTGGCCTCTCTGTCCACCTTCCAGCAGATGTGGATCTCCAAGCAGGAGTACGATGAGTCCGGCCCCGGCATTGTGCACCGCAAGTGCTTCTAAGCAATCCAAGCCCAACGCCAACAACAACAACAACAACAAAAGCAGCAACAACAGCAATATCAACAACAAGAACGAAAACAACAACAGCAAAAAAACGAAGCAGAACAACAAAAAGTGGCGTTTATATATAGCCTATATGAGAACATCTTATATGCATATCTTATATCTGACATTGGGTATATGTTTAGCTATGGGCAGGCAAGCTGCATCTGGGCGCCAGCGAAGCGCTTCATATACTCGTATGCAAAAGTATCTTTAAAATTACATTTAGTTGAAGAAGTTGAGAGGAACGAAATGGTGGAGAAGGAGAATTCGGTAATGGTGGAGATGGATATGGAGGTGGAGGTAGAGGTGGAGGAGGACAAGAGACACATGAAACGAGCAGGCAGAGCATCTTTTATATTTAGTTTTGATTTCGATTTGGATTTTAATTTGTTTCTAAGTTACACGGAGCTGACCAAAAAAATAAAAATAAGATAGACAATCGGATATACAATAAAACTATATATGTGTCCAAAATGACAACCAACAAAACGAACAACAGCGAACAGTGAAATGCCATCAAACAATCGCCTAGTCGCATGTTCGATAGAAAATCTGCGAAAGTTTTTTAATTACGCCAGCCGACTGGGGGAAATTCTTTTGGCGCAACCAAAACGTCAATCAGTAAGTTGCTAAACTTTTCTAGTAGCTTTCTCACTTTACTCAAATCCGTATCTGTGAATGTATTTGTGTCTGTATCTGTATCTACATCTGTATCTGTATCTGTATCTGTACACATATCTGTATCCACAATGGAGCACCCCAAGTTGTCAGCCGGACTAACTACGCAGTTTGCTCAGCTGTCAAATTTTTTGGCTCAAGTTGGTCGCATCTCTCACGGAAGTTGCTCAACTTGCCCAGATGTGTGAGAGTTTGTGTGATTGCGTGTGCTGTTAGCCATGATTTATGTCTTGAATGAGTGACTATATGACCGTGTACATATGTCTTTCGACGTCATGTATCAGCTGCGAGGAGCAACTTAATGCTCGTTATGCTTCCGTCACACACAAGCCTACATCCCTACATAAATATGTTATATACATACATATGTACATACGTATCTAGTGGTTTTTGAAATATTCCTAACTTTTCTGAGTTGCAGTAGAAAAGTTTGCAGTCACTTTAAAACAACATGCTAAAGACATAAAACCAACAATGAACTGTTCTCAAACTGCTGTAGCTGTCACTTGGCCAAAAACTTTATTGTGGCTTTGAACTGGATTTTACCAGGTGCAAAAACCGCTGTGTAATTAGTTTGGTCAACACGAGTAAAAACTTTTGACCACAACAGAAAAAAGGGATGACAAAACTAAAGTGAAATTCTATGAAAATTGGGAGAGAAGAACTAACTAATTGAGTTGACTAACTAGTAGTTGGAACGATAGTTAGCTAACTAGCACTATTTTGGAACAACTTCAAAAATTGTTCCTGAAATGAGATAAAACTAAATAGAATTTAAAGCCCGGATGCATAAACATTGAACACACTATTAAATTCGAATAGTTTATATTGCCACTCACAATTGCGACACTCCCAATGCAACATTCAATTCAAATCAAAGTGAATACATTTTGACAATTTACAGAAATTCTATTATAAAGGTTTAGCCTGCCTGACCAACAACTTAAATGTCAATTGCATGCGTTTTGAATAGATATCAAATGACGCATACACAGTGTGTGTCAGGAAGTTTACATTTGTCTATCGGTCAGTGGTTGTCTCATTATCCTCCGCCCTCCACCCCCTACTAATGTGAGGTTTCCATTGTTATTGCCATTCCACTTAGCGAACAATTTCCCATTGACCGTTCGACATTTCGACCGACTGACCAGAGTGCGGTATCATTATTTAGCCAAAACAGAATCACTGAAATTAGGACCAGCAATTGGGTCAGGTTAAAATGCTATTGGCCGAAAACAGCACCATTGGCAGGCCAGCAGGTCAGTCACCAGTTGGTCAGGCACTCAATCAATCAGTGCGCAACGGAAACCAACTAGAGACAATGGGAGAACGAGTGAAGGCAACGGGGTGCCAGGACTATCAACAAATGTCAGGCGCTTGCATTTTGCATTTGTTTTGCAATGTGGCGCATTTAATAAAATGCCTGGCTGTTAGCGTAAAGCCGTTAGCTTTTGTTGTTCGAAATTTGTTCGCTGTTTTCTGAGTATTGCATTTGCAACCCCACCCCCTTAAGCCCACAAACACATTTCCTCCGAGTGAACTGGCAGCGCCCACAATGTTGTACCTTTACCCAGTAGACAACAAAAGCCACAAGTGGGTATATACACTCTCTACAAGAAGAACATTATCACTGTTTATTTCAGAATCATTAAACTATATTTTTGTATTTTAAATAAAAACAAAATATAATATATATTTTGTATTTGCGAGTAGAAAATAAATAAGAGAAACTTTACATTTGCTGAAAATAAAATTAAAGGAGAAGTATAAGCCTTGATCTCTTAGAACATTCTTTTCTAATTTTTGTAGGGTATCTCTCAGTCATAAAAGCCGTAGCCACCAACTTGTTCTTGTTGCTGCTTAACACTCTTGTATGAGCATTAAATTGAATTTAATTGTAGCTAGCGTCCATTTCGGATCTGGGGCTGTTGGCGCTGTTTGTTTTGCTTGTTTGCTGTATTCATTTTGTGAAAATTGTTTTGTATTTGGTACAATTACAAAACTGAGTTGCAATTCAGTTTGTTCACTGTGCTTATTCTAGCTTGTTGATTTTATGCTAATTTAATGCACTTGGCCAGCTTTCTATATCTCCAACCGTCTGCCCCGTCGCCTGCACTCGTCCATTGTATTGATATCAATATAATTTGCTGCTAATGCAAGCGAAATGCAAAAGCAACGCATTATTTGCCATTTTCATTATGTAAATTTTCGTAAGCGATGCGCACAAATATTGACATTAAAGCCAAGCTAACGAGTTGGGGGCAAACACAGGAAGTGTCGGGACTAGAACGGAACTTGGACGTGACTTGGACATGACAAGAACGTGAGTTGAGCTCGGCGTTCATTCGTTGCTTTTGACAAGCTAACAAATTGTTTTTCCGGCTTGAGGTGCACCACATGCAAACAGGAAATTAATAAACAAAAGAAGCCCAACCCCGTACAAGCTCAAACCCCAAACTGACCTTAACAGATTTTCATTTCGACATCGACTCGATTCCATCAACGCTGCCGTCATCGGCATCGTCAATTACGTGAAATTTAAATTTATATTTCTAATGACCAAAACAGACAGACCATCTTTTCATGAATCAGGTTGTAACATCCAAACAATAACTGTTTCCCTTAGGTGCTATGTTTTGAACAAGGGACCGAGTCAATCACCTTTGATTACATAGTTAATTGGAAAGATAGGATTTCGCTTAATTCTTTGGCGTAGTATGAAGCAAGAAGGAAAGCATTATATGTTATCCAATTATGCAATGAAATTTGGCATTCAATGTTTATGTTTTTCACAATTGTTTTGAAGATACGGCACATTAATAATATGCTTGTCGTCTAAATTATAAATAGAAAAATTATTAAAAACTGTCTACCCTGTTAGTTGCCGGATTTATTTGCTTGTAATTACATTTATATCATGTCTTTGTGTATAAATAAGTTCAGTAATTCAATACTCTTTTCAAATTGAACAAATATTATGCCTAAACTATATTATTTTTATTAATTAATATATATGTATAATAAGTTTCAACAAGAAACTATTGTTTGATAATTGTAGGAAAATTATAGGAGCATACTCGTATTAAGCAACTCCTTTTATTTCTTCCAACATGTTCAAATTGCACTCATGATCAGCTCAGTAGAAGCAACAGCATCATCATCTTGATTATCAGCATCATTGCATTGACATCAACATCATTAGTGGCATTAACATTAAGCCTTTGCATCGATGGCAACTCGTAGGAGACTTAACTGAGCTCTTCAATTTATTGAAATGCTTAGTAAGTACCATTTTTTTGCTTTTTCAATAATCGCTGTACTTAATTACACGCAGCCATTAATTGAATTAAAAGTGCACACACACAAAGGTAAATTGAGAAAAGTAGAGAGATAGAAGAGGGGAAGAGTGAATGGTAGAATCTCATCAATGTTGTCAACGTTCTCGTTCTGGCTTCATTGTGGTCCCAATGCAAAAGCTTTTTACGTTGTCATGGAGTTGGCATATCCTTTCAGTAAGATGCGTGCTTATCGCCAAGGCGGCATTGCTGCAAAGTTTATGAAGCCAGCCACACACACACACACACACACACACGAATACACATACACATTTTCCTCTTACCTTTATAAATAAGTCGAGAGAGAATGGTAGACAAGATGGAGCAGGAAGGATGGATAGAGAGAGCTGGGCTGCTTTCGGTTTTGTTTGGTTGTTGTTTGCCGTGGCTCGCTACACTTCACTGGCTGCGCCAACATTGACAAAGATGCGATAATCGCTTCATTCAAGCCATAAGCCTTAAAGCGGGCAGTGCAGTCGTGTATAGGCGTCTGTAGGTGCAGTAGGTGCCTTGTCATCTGATGAGCAGCAACTGAATTGAAAGGGCTGCGAATATGGCAAGGGGTAAGGCACTAGTCCATATACGCGAGTTGCGTTCATCAGAATTCATCCACGACTGAAGCTGTTGCATTGCAGGTTCTTGCATTACCCACTCTCTTTCCCTTTCATTCTTTCTTTATATCATTGCTTCTTTTGGAATGTTGCTTTTAGCTGGTCGATATTTCATTGCTTATTGGCCCGGCACTATTCTACTCCATTCCATTGGCACCTTGCTTGACTAATCCCTCTGACACTTCATTCCATTGGTTTTCTGCCATTTTGAAAAGTTTGCTTGTTATCTTCTTCCATGTAGGAATTGTTTTGGATTGGTACTAATTGGTGTGCACAAATATATCCCATTAAATTCATACGCATATATATTTGATGATGATATTGTTTGGCTATTGAGAAAGTCTTTATTCTTACCGATATTTGTGAATGAAGTAATAGTCAAAACAATACATATTATCATCTATTATATATTGTATTATATACACTTCTAATTACCCTTAAAGCAGACAAAGCAGTAAACTGACAATACCTCTTTAAACATACACCTAGTTGATATCTCTAAATTGCACTATTATTAAAAAAATTAAAAATTACCATAAATTGTTATTATTTTCTGTTGGCCAGCTGTTTTATTAAGAGACTATTAAAATTGTATCTTGTTGTAAAAATGTAAATAATTTGGCACAGTTGTTGCATAAATTAAATTTTCAAAAATATACAATTTTTGATTTTAATTAATATATTCGAATACGGGAATTAAGAGAGTTTATGTAAATATTGAAATTGCAAGAGGAGAATCGTAAAATAAAGTGTCACATAAGTCAATAGGCTGGAAAACCGAGGAGAGGGGGAGAGTGGTTGAATGCGAACAGATGGCGCTTTTAGCCAGCGAAATTTACATAAGACCTGGATGATGGCGCCTCGGAAAGTGGATGTCGCCGCATAAAGCGCAACAAGGTAAAGTGGAAAACATGTTGCTACACTTGCTTCCACCCACACATATGCATATCTTCGCAGAGCGCAATTCACATACGTGCTCGCATATCGATACAGCTTTAAGCAGGCACCATTTATGTGATTGCAATGCTCTCACATGCTGGAGAAACAAACACACAGAGCTAAGGATATGAATACAGAATATGGCGAGGCCAGCGCTCTGCCACTAATACAATAAAAGCGTAATGCAATGCAGAGGGTAATTTAAGAAGTTTATAAAAACAATCGCATCAAGTTAACAAAGCAGTTAAGTTACATTTGGTTTAGAATAGAGAATTTAGAGGCAGTCTTTTAAAACCCGCCTTAAAGGATTATTAAGAAGAGAAAATGAGTTTCTTGTCAAAAGCTGTAATGGAAACAATTACGAGAAAGTAGAAAAGCTAGTAAATCGATTTAAAATAAATCTTTTTACCTCTGCCCGCAATATTTAGGTTTTGTTAATTCGTTTAAAATACTTCATCCACTTCACTTAATATTCAGGAAATATTCGTATGTACATTGTAAACATTTGGTAATTTGTGTTGATGAAAGTAGTTCAAGAAATTATTTATTAGTTTATTATAAAAGTAAGCTAGAAAAATGACAATCTCCCATTGCTGAAATCTCTCTTCAAAAGTCTACAATTAAACTCAAAGAGCTAGTCTACTCTTACCCGTCTCTCTTGTTGGGCATCACAGCTGTGCTGTCAGCTAGCCATACCTACTTTGAATTGACTGCATTGCATGGACGACAGTGAATGACTTTGAAATCCAAGTGCTAGTCCTGGCAGTCAACATTGCAGTTGCGTTGCTCAATTTGGATTGCAGCCCGTCGTCAGCGCTGATGCCTGCCACACTTTTGTTGCATATATTATTTTGTATTCGCTTTCTAGCTGTGGTTCCCTTCTTTTCTTTGTCTGCCATTCTTCTTTTTTGCACTGTCATAATGCCATATGAAGTGGAAAAATAGCAAAGTTTGTGCAGACGCAACAATTACAATGAAATGGGTGCATTTTTTACTCTGACGCATGAATAGCTTTAATTTGGCGTGCACAACATGCCACATATATTTAAAATGCTATTCCAAAAATATTTCGCCCCGAAGGCTGTTTAGTTATGGTTCAGTTTGGGTTTTGGTAACATTGCACAGTTGTTAGCTTTGCCAAGGGCAAAACTATTTTCATTTGCAAGTCGAACAAAGCCGCAAAACTACATAGACAAGTCAAGTTTAATGGGGGTACTGGGTTCAATGGAAATGCCTTCCATAATAAGAACTTTCGAGTATTTGAGCTTAAAACCGCAGAAAAGTTGAAAACTTTTGCGTGATTTTATGAATATTGACCAATCAAATTGAATTGAATTGAATGGAATTGAAGGCACGCGTAAAGAGCTCAAAAACTATTTAAAAACAATTTGAAATAAAACCGATCCAATATCACATTTTAGAAGTAGACCCATTGATTTCACTCTGATTGCCTTTTACAATTTAATTGGGAAAAACCCTTTTTCTTTTTTGGTGAATTGTTTACCCAACGCCAGCGAAAACCCCTTGAGAGTTTTCAGAGAATCACTTAATTGCGCACGGGTGGTGAAAAAAGATGAAAAGTTTGCATGAAAATCCAATCAGCCAAATAATATTAAAGATTGGATGCGGGAAATCTTTTGTTGTATTCACTTAACATTTTCTTGCCTTTTATTGTATTTTTGATAAATTTGCATTAGGTATTGTTGGCTTTTAATACAATTTTCGCATTGTATTTAGAGCTTGGCGCCGTTTTAATAATATTCCAGAATTTTACATTCAATATTTTAATATTGCACAAATTCCTGCTGGTCTCTCCTCATCTCTCGTTCTCTCTCTTTAGCTAACTCGCTTTTTACTCTTTCAATTTCTTTTCCTCATTTTGTTTGCATTTTTATTGTGTTGTGTTCTTGGCTTTCGTTAATATTGTACAGTATGCACAAGGTGGATTGTTAAAAAGAAAGTGAGTGAAGGGCAGAGGGATAAGGTCGATGAAAATATGGCAACTGTTTGCGGCTTACAGTTATTGTGTCGCTTAGTTAAACGAGTTGGTAATACGAAAGACAGACCATGTTGCGGTCATGATTTATGTGCTGCTAAGGAAAGCGCACGAAAGAAGGATGGACAAGGATAAGCAGCTGTGTAAACTCATCACAAATTCCGTATAAGCAGCATCTGATGTCAGGAAAATATCAAGGTTTAGGAGGATAGGAGCACAACTACATAAATTGTTTTTTGCGGAAGCCACTGAAGTCACAGTTTCTCATCTTACTTATCAATTATAATGAGATGACACCAAATGAGAATATTTATATTAATTATTTGGACCACAAAGCTCAAATCTTGTAATCGTTCTAAGTGTCTTCTACTTATTCTCTCTTCTCTTACTTTCAATATTTCACTCAGTTAATATTAATAATGTTTTGACTAATGTGATTATTTTCTGGTGATTATATACATAATTTGGAAAATTTATATTCATTGTATTTTAAGCACTTCCACTAGAATTTACAGATAACGTGCAAATTCACAATTGAATTAGCTAGTATAGTTATCATGAAAAGTAATTCATAATTTGACAAAGTAGGCATAAATCACAAGCACACATTATACTAAATATGAATTAGTGACGCTCTCTTGGACAGAAAAACCAATTAAACTTATAACAACTGCACAAGCGATTTAACCGCCCCACACGATAAATGAAAACGCTAACCAGTTTGCTCTACTTAATCCTAACAATTTTAAATCATTAATTCGAATGCTACGCAGTTTTAGTTAGTTTACGTACCGGAAATAAATGTAATTAATTTGTTGCGAGAAATTTGATTTATATTTTTTTCAGCTGCTGCTGGCAAAACCGGAACATTGTGTCATAAATTATAGTTTTTAAAGCACGTATTATTTGCGGTCAGCGCAGCTGACAGGAACACTTGCCGCACTTGGCGGCAACACCCAGTATTCCGAGCCAAACATCCAAAACAACCCATGGCCAGCAGATTCTGCAGCCCGCCAAACACCATTACGATTGGCAACTTTTGGCGTTTCGACGGTTGTTTTTTTTAATTCGATTGTGGTTTGCTTTTGGCCATCAAACTGCGTGAATGTGGCCAATAGCAAAGCGTTAATAATAAAATAGTGCTAGATTCGATTTTCCATCGCAGCCATTGGCATGTTTTGCACGTTTTTAATATGAAATCTCACAGAGTAGTTTTTATAACTCTCAGTTGCCATTCACTCAATGGCCATTGATGTGACCGCAAATCATGTCATATACATATATACATATCCATGGATTAAGTCATAACACTATGGCAATTTTCAACATTGAGTGGCCTCATGACCATTGACCAGAAGCTCTAAAACTCAATGGCAATTAAATATTTATGCTCACATTTGTTTGCAATGTTTTAATTGATATTGTCAAATATTTGGCAACATTTTATGTGGAAATTGTATTTGATAATTTAAGTAGTAATTGCTTATTTTTTAATGCATATTAAGGGACATAGAACTCTAAGAATGCATTACAAGTCCTATCTCTTTTAGTAATTATATTAGAAATTATTGGAATTATTATACTATAAAATATAATAATAAATCTTATATCTAAAATCCTATTAAAATGCCCGTAAAGTTAACAATGGCATATTCTTTCTAAATGTCTCTTTTCTTTCCAACATTTCCCCATTGCACCTCATTAATGCTTCCATCATTTAAAAGCACACATTAGCAGCAACTATGGAGTTATGTTAATCGACCAGAGACAATGCTCCTATTGCTCGACACACACGCACTCATAATATATGCACAGTGCTTGTCAGTGTTGTTGTGGCAACGTAAAATGCAAATGACACACCATTATAAGCAACAATAATAACAAAGACAAAAGAAGCGACAAATGTGAAGATGATGTTGAGAAGCGAGAGCTTGCAACGACTTATTGTTAGCTCTAATGGCTTTTAATTGTTTTATAAAATTGCGAAAAATGTTGCACTCCAAAATAAAGCAAAGGGCAAATTGCAGCTGCGAGGCAACGTGCCGGAACGTATGTGTAATATAACGCATTCGCATAGTTGCACATCGAGTAGATTGCACTCGTGGCACCGCGTGGCCCGTGGGCCAAATTTATAAACAAACTGTGCTGACATTTATTGCCAAATTTGCGAGGCCAGCTAAAAAGTAAGCAACTTCAGAGGCAATCCTATTTAGACCCTCTCTACATTCAGCTCAGCACCTCACGCCTTGCAAATGCAATTAATTCCAGGTGTTTATGGGGGAAACCAAAGCGGATTTTTGTGTTTTGAAAACTTACCGCAAATACTGGGTCAAGCAGCTACAAACGCAGTCAAGGAAAAGTAATCGCAAAGACAAACTTTAATTAGAGGGTGTGGCGTTTTTAACAACTCTGCTTACATACATACTTAGTATATGTACTCGTACATATGTATACCTCAGGTTAAGTTTTGTGATTATTTTTCTATTACGTATGCAAATACTTTGGCAATTTTAGCGGTCAAAATCAAATGAAACAAATAATTCTCTTCTTGCTGTCGCTGCACTGCTTTATCGACTCGGCAAATTTCTCTTAACTGCCACCGAGCTCTTAATTTCGTCATGCTCTCTTTTGTGTGGTGGCGCAATGAAAACAAAAAGTTCCCACTGCTGCCTGTGGAGCAAAAATCACAAACAAACTACGCCCGTTGAGTAGGTCAAGATACTAACTTAATTCGCTTCTTGGAATATATAAGCAACAACTTATTGACTTCAGTGCTATTGAAGAAAAAAATACATGCATGTAAATTCGTTTTCTGATCTTAATTTTGATGGTGCCTTAGTTAATGATATTCGTTTACCTGGGTCATACTCATAAAAAGCCGGAATCGTTTCAGAACTATTATTAAAATTTTCTTCTGCATTCAGAGGATGAAAGTTAACAGAAGTATGAGAGAAAGAAAGTTCATTGTTTAATTATTATATTTAATTTAGGAACTTAATCGTATTACAAGATTTATTATTAGTACTATGCAGACTGCTTAACTATTCCAATTGGCACAGTTTGGCCGTTAGTTTTCCCATTTCCATCCGTTGGGTTCATTTCCACTTCCTGTCACGTAATTTGGGCAGGCATGTAGTAATTACCATTTGATGGGCAACTACTCAATGTTAATTGCAGTGTTTGGGTACCTGTCAAGCACAATACCCGGGACTGTTTATCAAATAATGAAACTCATTTGACTATCGATTTCAGTAAAGTACCCAAACTGTGTCAGAGACATTATTTTGCCAGCTTTGAATTTCCAGCGCAAACTCTCACTAATTGCAGGCTTTTAAACGGAATATGCGCTGAATGCAGCTATATTATTTTAAATCATCTTTGACTGACTGACAGATACTCGGACAGATAGTCAGACAAGCAGCTGTCCGACTAGCTGACTGACGTTGAGATTTTTTGATAGACGCAGTGAAAAACGACCAAGAGCACAGATGAACGCAGAGCGAGCGCCAGAAGTTGTATAAAAAAGTATCTGTTATTATGATTGTTTAGTGCTGTCGCCGGAAATTTCATTCAAGTAGAATGCTGTGAAGGAAGCAGAACGCAGTAAGGACAACAAAAACATCAACTGCAGGCGACGAAACTGCAGCTATTACTAGAGCAAAACAAGACATAGACAATAATAACTTATACTTAAGATACAAAAAGGGTAGAAAAAAGAAATAAGGACAATCAAAAAACATAACAGAAACAAATAAAAGACAGCAGCATACCCGAAAATGGAGAAATCTACTGACAATTCTCAAACAAATGCACTGCCAGCGGATGAACGATGAAATGTATCTGAGTATCCGAGAAGTTGCTGCCTCACTAGCGCACAACAGCTTGCAGCTCTCAGTTCTCAACCAGGCAGCTGCGACGAGAAGTTGCTTTGCATATTTCATGGCTCTCGTAGTACTTGTGCAATTGCCAGAATATCAACATTAACTCATTCAAAATGCAGCGATCTGAGGGGAATTGGAGCAGCTTGGCAACTTATTTTCCCTCGTACGAATAAATACATACCACGAGTATGAACGGGTACTCACTCACTCACTCACATTCATCCACTGAGCACTTCGTCAGTGTCTTTTGGTGTAATTTGGTTTGCTGTAACAGTTTAATCATCGGCATTATACGCACATGCACAGGCACCAACAGTGTGTTTTCATTTTCATTGGACCAAGAGAAGGGACTGAGCACCCACACAACTTAAGCATATGTCAGAATTACATACACATAACATACAAGTGAGGGAAATAAATTTATAAATATAAAGTATATGGATATAGTACACGGGTAAGCCAATGAGTTTGTCAAAAAATCGTATTAATATTAGGTGTATTATCTGCTAACACTTGGGATTATTTCAAAGAACACTTTATTTCGTGTCAAAGCACCAAAACTGAAAACATGCTTAGAAATTTTCAGGCAGAATAATTAATTATTATATACATTTCTTTTTATAAACATTTTAGTTAATGGTTTCTGCTTAGTAGTACTTGAAATTCTAAAAAAAAAGCCACCACAAAATACTAACTAAGTTATTAATATGAATACTTTCACCAACTCTTGGCAGATGTTTGCACAAACTTCCATTGCGACTCTCCTCAAGTGATACAACAAATAAATAGTAGTATTAATTATGTATGCTGCGAAAATGTGTATAAATTAATGTTGAAGTATATTTCGTACAGTTGAGTGGCGAAACCTTCGTGGAAATAAGTCCAACAACAGTAAGTGTGCAATGGATATGCATTATTTAAACTGGAATGAAAGAGACTGCGGCGAAGACAAATATTCAATAATGCAGAGCTCAAATATAGGGATCCTGTATTTTACAGAGTGCTGGTAATTAATAAAAACACATCGGCTGAAGTGTGCGCATTTGATCCACAGAGGCAAAAGTTTAAGTTATCTTGAAGTTATGTGCAACATTTTGCTTCTTGGATAGTAATAATATTATATAAGGCATTTTTTCCGGGTCTTTCACATTCTCGTTTCTCGGCTCAGTTCACACAGCGACTGCCTTCACATGCAATTACATATAATTTTATTCAGTGTAAGTAAGTCTCATGAGCATGCAGGCCTGCCTGATATGTGGCTTGTAATCAGTTTTAATGAAATGCAAACGCAGCGTATCCAACGCAGCGCAAGGACTTTAAGGCAAAGGGTCCAACAGAATATACTTTACAGCAGCTGTGCTGAAAACTTTAAGACACTCGTTCAGTTCAACAATTAGGTCCAACTCACAAACCGAATACGAATACAATACAACTTCAATGGCTACAGAACTTTAAATAAAATTTATGTAAAGGACCAAAATGCTTTGGCAAATTGTGGGTGGGTGGAAACCATTTCAGTCATTTTAGCGTGATTCAATTAAATGATGACAAACAAATTGACTTTAAATTGGTTGCCAAGACATTTCCAAGAGCCGCAGGAATATTAGTATAAGAGTTTCTTTAATCAGACAAACAACTTCAATATGTATTAATAAATAAAACATATCTATGGCAATAATACTTAAGCTAAGTGTGAAAGTTAACAGTTGCTTGGTGATTATGAATCTATTAAATCATTAAAACCATTTAAATTGTTTGACTTTCGTCACACTAAGATTGTAATTGTTCTAAGTTAATAATTATGATTTGCTCGTTACTTGTTGAATGTGTTATTCAATTAATAATAATTTAAATATTTTGATTATATTCTTTGGCTGCACAAATTATTCAATGTTCACCATTGAAGTTCATGTTTCAATCAATATTAAAAGCTTCGACAAGGTATATAAGTATGTATATCGGCAATTCACATCACTCAGGAACATAAACACATTTTAAAAGCATGAAAATGTTCTTGCTCCTTCTTGTTAAAAGTCCTAAAATGCCTATGCAAAAATAACAAACAGTAAAAGTCAAGGAACTTGCATACAATTTTGGTGGTAAGAAGACAGTGGGTTTCAAGTAGGCCTCAACATGTGCGCTTGTATTGGTGTTCGTGTGTATGTCAGCGTCTGATAAACTTGAACTGCCTATCAAGCTGATGGAAGCCACATGTTTGCCAAGTTTTTGCTGTTGCCTTTGTCCATTAGAGGCGGGCCCATCGCCGCTGCCATGTTTACTAATACATTTTCTCACAGCCAGTGCGGCGACAGCAGTGCCGGTTTTTATAATACATGTTCAAGGCCCATTTATTGTGTCCTGTACTGTGCTGTCATCGTCATTACCATTTCATTTAGAAAATACGCACGCCTCCGAGCACAAAAAAACATTTGTCTTGGCCAGTCCTTGTGGGTGGTACCAAATTTTTATACCGAAATAAAACAAATTGTGGAAATTTAAGTGGCTTCCCCTCATTCTTTTTCAATGTCTGCTTTGTTCCATTTTGTTTGCAAATGAGTTCTTATCCATTCTATTTATTATGCGCCTCAATCGAAATGTCATTTGTTACTTAATGTGTTGCCTACTTTGAGGCGTCGCCTCAACTTTAAAACTTTAATGGCCTTTACGCGCTCACTCAGAGGAAACTGCCACGCCCACTCTTCGACAGCAACGCCCATAGTACATAGCAGTTGATGTGTTTAATATAACTTAATTGCTGTCGTTGGTAACACATGTGGGCGCCATTAAAATCAAAGCCAAGCTTAAGGCTGCTACTGGGGCAATTGCACGAGTGATGTTGGCTCTGTTGACATTGCTGTGGCTGCGCCTCCCTTTCTACCAACACATCTATCAAATGCAAAATGAATGACAAACGGCCGGTCATGCCCACGATGGCTATATGACGTATTTGTTGGCCTCTGCCCATCTGTAAGTTGAGCTAACAAACCCGAAGACAGGTGAGTAAAAATGTAATAACGTTTCGTTCTCATAAGCAAATATTATTTTTAATACAAAAATTTAAACTTAGCTGAGAAATAACAAGCCTCTACTCAATTGATTACATTATGTTTATGGTCCTTACGCCTTTAAAATTAATAAATGAAGAACATTAATTTGAAAGTCAATGGACTTTCAAGAAATAAAAACTGTATCTGTGCCAAACATCAGTTTTTTTCATTAATAAAATGCTCTTCAAAATAAATAATTTTTCTACATATGGGATTAGCTACCTTTTTCCTATCAACCTACATTTCTACATTTATGTCTAAGCTTGCTGTTTCTTTTTCAAAAGCCCACTTAAATATAACAAAAATAAGGCCCAGAATTTATTTACGAAATTGTCATAACACTGCCATAATAGCTTAAACCATATGGAAGCCACAAAAAGTTACTCGAGCCATAACTTGCAAATTGTTTCCAGTCCCGTAACGCATTCGAAGAGGGTAGAAAAACTTTTGTGTTTACTTTTTGTGTGTAATTTGGCCAATTGAATTTGTATTGGCCCTGTTGAAGTCAATACGAGTGTGCGTACAGTAAGTCCCTTGATTTCCCAACCTATTCGCTGTTTCTTTTGTATGTGGTGCGTGCATGTCTGTGCGTGTTTGTGGTTTAACACCACAACCATTCAATCGCCCCTCCACTTTGCTGAAACAAGTCAAAGCATTGCGAAGGGAAACGACAGTTGAGCAACTGCTTTAACTGGTTGTTGGGTGTATGAAGTAGAATGCCCCTTTTACTGTCTGTTATTTACCCGAAGCATTTCATTTGCCAATTTTCTCGCAGCTTAAATCAGCGTTGCATGAAAATGACAACAACAGCAATAGAGATGGCAGCGGCAACAGTAGGGAGCAAATGCCAATGCCAAAAGCAACGAGCTGCTGTAAAATGGCTGCAGCAAGATGAAATCCAATTAAAATAGCGTAGAACTTATAAAAAACACTAGAGATTTACCTATTATGGAATAGTTGTCAACGGAGTGCCCTGCCCCATTTACACTTCAAACACTACGTATTATGAATAATGTTTTCGACCACCTAGAGTCATTTTTATTTATTTATATTGACAATTAAAAATCTTCTAATAATGTTGTAAACAAATGCAACCAAACAGTCAAATAAATTTTTTTTTTATATTCCAAGATATTATCATTATTTTTATTACATATTATGTACTCGTATGCAAGCTGCTTGTCAAAGAATGTTAAATAGTAGACAAAGTTAGTCCCCAACTGATCGGTTGTTGTTGCCTTAAAATACCCCGTTACCAAACTGTTGTTATAACTAATATTATGCTGAAATACCCTTATTTTCAGTATGCAGTGTGTTAAGGGCATAAAAAGCGCGTGCAAGTATAGAGGCAATGGTTATGTAGTTGAAAGTAAAACAAAGCATAAAATCTATTTGCAGCTGACGGTGGGCAGTGGTAGACAACAAAAGTTTATGCCATGTAAATAACGACATCATAAATTTGGTTACCAGGTCTATATGTGCATATCTCACCTACACACGTACACATATATAGCACACATACACGTATACAGCACATTGGTGGCTAGTTCCGTTTTAGTAAACAATTTTTTGTAGTGCCTGTTCCGCTGGCTAGCAACCCACGCCATTTAACTGTTACGCTTTTCATGCCACTCGCCTGGTGTCTGTTCTTTTTTTTTTTTGGTGTCATAAAAAACCTGACAACAATACGAGCGGTAGCAGCAGGAGGCGCCTCAACAGTTTTTGCATTTATTTTTTCTAGCCACTCGTCAGGGGAAATAAAAGTTACGTTGACACGGACACCGCCACCAAGTGCCAAGCACTTTGCCCTTCCCCCTGCCCTTTTCCTGTCACAGCACCAAAGTCAAAAACCCATCGTAATCCCAGCCACGCACAGTTGTTGCTCTGTTGTTATCTGATTTTATTATTTTTTTTGTATTATTTTTATAAAGGTGCTGCTGCTCTTTGCAGTTCTCAACTCATTCTTGTGCTGAGTAAAATGAGCAGCGTATAAAATGTGTAAGAAATTAAAACGATTTTCTCAAATGGAACACAATCAAGCCGGAAGCAAACGTAGTACGGTAAGCTGAGAGACAACGAGTGAATCTGGAAATGAAATACAACTCCAATTACGGATATCTTAGCTCACAAATGAATGTTGTTTTTGCAAGTGCTTCTACCTAGAAAATTCTAAGCCGTTGCATTTGTAAGCGTCTTACGCAATTAAGCTAGTTATGAAAAGTTTCTAATAAAATTTTAAAATGTAAAAACAACATGTTGTAAAGTGTACAAATAAAAAAAAAACAAATAAATCGAAATTGAATAAAATACTTAAAAATAACCTATTTTAAAATATTTTTAAAGCTTCTATAATAGAAAAATTATCATTAATTTTCAAAATACAGGAATATAAATAGTTTTTGAATTTTACGAAATCATGTCTCATATTTAGTTTCAGAGGGCACCATCCATTGAATAAGTACTTAAGCTGAAGGGTAACTTCAGTTCGACATTGCTTATTTGGTCAGTACAAACACTTTTTCTACTATTTTAACGCCACTGGAATGTTATTTAGGTATTTATCAAATAAGAGAGATACTCCAGTGGATCTGGCTCTCTTGATGTTTTCAGTTTTGTAAAGTGCTTCAATTGCTTAAGTTCTTAAATCGAAATGTTTGTTTATTGTTTGTGCTAAACTTGTCTTTGTCCGTTTACATTTCAATTAGTTGAAGTTGGTCGGATATTGCATGCCAGTACAAATTCCAAGGCAAAGTACTTGAAAAATAACTTTAATTGAGATTTACAATGCAAGTTAAAATGCCAGCAACAACAACAACAGAAAGATCAACAAATTTTCTCTCAGCTTAAGCTTTATTGTTGTTAGAACCCAAAGGCTAAGGTCATAAATTTTAGCTAGTAAATCTTTTTTATAGGCAAAGTGGTGAGGGGAGTGGGTTTGCCACCCATTGCGAATCTGCTGTTGGAAGAACGATGTTTATTTGTTGCGGCTCTCGTTCTCTCATATTAAAGTAAAATTGCGTTTAAGTAGCCGACTTTTATGGTCTCTGACTGCAGTCTTATGTAGTCTTATATTCGCAAATATATACATATGTGTGTGCGCTTATACAGTATGTATATTCAACAGTTTGCAAATTCAGCGCATGTTCCCAAGGCCAAAAAGTGAATTGGATGTGGCTAAAATAGCCAGCGCAACATTTTTGGCCTGTTCCATACTCGGAGGCACCTCTCAAGAGCTAACGAGCTGAATGGTTGTCGACTCGTGAGTACTTCATACAGACACTCACGCACACATATGTACATATATATATATATATGTCTCTATATATATAAATATATTTATATGTGTATACGCCGCCGCTGTGGCTGTTGTTGAAATGATAAGCATGTGTGCAATTAAAATGAAAGCGTGCCTCCGATGTTGGTCCATGGTTGTAAATGTGACTGTGACTGCGACAACGGCAGCGACAAAAGCTACAGCAACAACAATGCCACAACGACAGATATAAGTGCTATGGCAGGGGCCAAGAAAGGGCCGAGGGGTGGGCCCAAGTGATACAGCGCAACAGCCACGCTGTAACCTATGACAATAAAACAAATGTCGCCTATTTTACATAAACGTTGTGTGCAAAATTGTTGTCCTTGTTGTTGCTCCTTTTATATGACCGAAAAATGTACGAACAAATTTATAGAACGAAAGAGGGACACAGTGAGTGGGAGGCGGTGGACAGCAGACACAGAGGCGTTGATCAAAAGGAGATTATGCAATTTAATTTTATGTGTATTTAAAAAAAAAAAAACACGCGAAATTTGATAAGATTTAGATAAATGTAGGAGTTTAAAAAATACCCATAAATAAAATCAAGTCATTAAGTCGACGCAAGCAAAAAATATTAAATGTCCTTAAGCTAAAGGAATCATGTTAAAAGGAAATCAAAGAATCAAAAAGTTTCTAAAAATATAAAAATAAACATAAAATAAAAGCGGCATTTCAAACGTTAAACTATACTGCTATATTTTTGGGATACTAGTGTGATCCCTATCGTTGCACTTCACTGACTTTAATGCCCAAACGCGACCTGCACATTAAGTGTTTACAGCAGCCTTCAAGAGTCAGCGATTTTTGTATTTTTTACTGGTCCCAGAGTAATGGTCGTAAAACCATAAAAGGTTGCAAATTAAAAACGCATTAAATTTAGTTTGTTGCCATCAAGAGTCGGCCACGTGTGGGCACTTGATAGTACCCAAAAAGGGCTCTGGGTACCAGCATATAAATAAAGCAGTTCTTGACGCCAATAATTAGTGCAAAGCTTGGACTCGACTTTAAATTGCTTTGATTTTCGGTCGACCTACGAAATGTAAACAGTGCTTTGGCGAGAGCCAGGCCAAAGCCCCTATGACACGACATTGGGCCAAGCGAGGCACAGGCAGGGGGAAAGGAATGCCTGTAAATGAGCAATTAGTCGTAATAAAAACATCAGAGCACTGGCAGAAACTAACACTCAACACCCCGTAACTAAGGTCCAGTCCAGCCACTAAGCTTGTGCTTCTGCCCCTTCAACAGCTCCCGCACTCGGTCACACTATATACCCCACTACTCTTCCGGCTGCTGAAACGACGTGCACTTAATTCAAATTGCAAAAACTTAACCTCAACATGTGCGCTACTCAAACACACTCATACACCGACCAACGCCCTTCCATACACAGGCGTAAAATTAACACACTGTTATCCCAGACATACCCAGGAGCTGACAGCAGCAGTCACTGCTTAGATATGCAGCAAATGGCCGAGAAACGAATGAAATCCAAACCCAAAGTTTCTAGGCAAATGTGTTCTGCACAATTTCAACTATTTTTTTTGGGAAAATGTGTGAATACTTCATTTGGCTTTAGCACAACATACGTATTACTTTATCGGTATTGTCGATTGAGTAATGTACTCGTAATTAATATCTTAATTGAGAATTTTTATCGAAATACAATTCGGGAACACAGTCAATCGTCCTCAAAAGTGCAACCTATGATGCGTTGGCATCACTGACAGTCCTCTGATGTTGAATTGTTCGGAAGGAAAGCAGCCGAAATACACACTAAATGTTGGACGCTCAGACAAGCAGACAGACAACCAGACAGGAACTGACATTCAAGCAGAGACCAACTAACAGACCGAATCCAACTCCGTTTTGACAGACTAGGCGTCATGTCAGAAACATTTTTGTTGCCTATTTTCGGGCTGAGCTTTTTCAAAGATATTCATGCTATTTTATGTGCAATTTTGCTCTTTTTTATACGGCACCTGCTTCTATTTGTCATTGCTAAGCACATACTCCATACACTGAACTCAGCAGTAAGCAGTATTGCTATTATTTTTACTGCATAATAACGGCGGCATCAGGTTTATGAACTGCTTTGTTTTTGTGTGAAGCTTGTTGGCTGGTTAGATGGAAACCAGTGCTAATATGTGTGTACTCGTATATGCCTACGTCTACATATTCATGTATGCCAGTGTGTCAGTTCACAACTGCCATTTCCGGAAGCAAGCCGCTTCGTTGTCGCCATCACACATTTGACATTGTCACGTCGTGCTATTTACATAAATAAATAAAAGTGAGTGAGCAGTGCAAAGCATATAAATTCTCTCTAAAAACAAAAATAAACAATGGATATAAATGTAACACATGTGTATGAAATTTTTGCTACTCTATTATTGATAAACATTTTGGTGTATATTTTATAAAGTGTCTTAGAAAATCGGGTTTACATCTTTTAGTTTAATTGTGAAAAATACAATAATTGAATACGGATATGACTATATAAATTAAATAAAAAAATTAAGAAAATTACAAGTATTAATTTCCAATCTGAAGAATTTATCTTCGATTCTCTTCATTTATTTTCAATAGTTACAAATCTCAAGCAAAAATCATAGTCTTTTGTCTCCTAAAGAGCAACGCAAATAATACAAAAAAAGGACTCCATGCTGTGTGCCGAGATGGGCCTGGCTTGTCATTTGTTTGTTTGTGTAGCTCATTTTGACGTTGGGTGCAAATGGCGCGAGCAACGACAAGCGGAAGTCCCTTGTTTGCCGTCGCTTTTGCGGTGCGGGCTTTAAGTGTTTACGTGGCGTATTAGTAATAAATGTAATGTGCATAAAAGTGTCACACGGGAAAAGTGAGAGCAAAATGGCACGTGGGCCAAGAAATTGCTGCATCGTCTGCTCACTCGTAAAAACAAATGTTTACAGTGCGAACCAAAGGCCGTGGGCCAAATCCGGGTGTAGGTTTTTACAACTTTATTTCAGAGACAGTGCCAAAGTCCGTTCACAGTAAACAAGGAGCATCAAGTGGCGTCAAATGCAGGCACTTAATCAATCAAATCAGAGAATGAGTCCGATCCGAGCAGCAGTTGGCCAAATGACAGCCTGGCAAGCAGACAGGCAGCATTGGACTCAATAGTGTCCTTATCAGACAGACATTTCTTTCGCTTTCGCCTCGCTTTTGCTTTTGGCAGCACAAATTATGGTTCTGCTGTCCAAACATTGAGCATATTTTCAAGGACTTACTTTGATGGACTGATTGGGCCCCATGTTGGCAATACTTTTAATGTACAGCCTGTACACAGAGACAGCCCCGGTGTATTTGTGTTTTAGGCCTGCACACATATTGTAATCTGGTCACCAAATCCCTGTTTAATGCATTGCAAGCTTTCCCTGGACCACAGTATAAGCTTCAATGTATCCCTTTTACTGGTCATTGAATACTTAGCTGGTTTCATTGATAAGACCTGGGCCTAAGACTATGGCAGAATGTTTCATTTGAGCTTGTCATAGGGTTTAAGTAGTTGCTTTACTTAAAGGGCTCAATATGGTTTGTTTGCCAATTTAATATTAAGAATATTCTGGAATGTTAGACATTAAACCATTTTATTCCCATTTTCACCCCAGACAGTGGCAAAAAAAAATGGATTCAATCCCTAATTAATTATGTGAAATCTTAATGATATTTGCGGCGCACCTTTTTGAAAATAATGATTATTAGCATTGGGCAGTTAAAAAGCCACTCAGTCAGCAGTGCTAATATTCCCAGCAGACTCAAAGGTCCTTAACATTATTCAGTTACTACTATTTTGCTTCAGACGTCGCCCGTTTCTTGTGCTATTATTGTATTCTTTCCAATGGCCCAGCTCCCCACAATTCATAATTACAAGTATAGACCAAGTATCCTTTTGCTTTTCTTAAACTTTGCATAAATTCATAGCAAATACTTTGCGGTACTTAGTCTTCTTAGTCTCCATGCTGAAAAGGGTTCCCTTTTGGCTATTTTTAATTAATTAAAATATTTCTGGTCGCTGAAAATAATGTTAGACGTACGTAAATCATATTAAATTTTATGGTTAAGTGTAACATTTTGAGAATGCAAAAAAAAATATAGCTTTAAATTTAATACGGAATACCATTTAAATTTATGGCTTGTTTCACTTATTGGCCAAACAATTAAGCACAGTTGAGACTTTTACTCAAGTGTACAATATAATGGATATAAAAAGGCAGGGATACTGCTGAAAATCTAGTGTTTGTTGTGGTTGTAGTCAAGTGGCTGCAGCTCAAATTAACTTCAAGTTGGCACTTTTTTTGATATTCTTCTTTTGGCTTTAAGTAGATATATTTGTTGGCGTTTTTCGTGGTTTATTTATGGCAGCAAAGTAAGCTTCTAACAGCCCAAAACAAACCGAGGCGCTCATAAATTTTATAGCAGACTACCACAAGCACAAACACACAGCTCACAGGGTGTATTCGCAATGTCGTTGACTTACGAGTCAGCCATACGACAGCTTAAATGTTTGTGTTTACTAAGCATTTTGCAGCTTTGTTGTTTTGTTTTTGTTTTTTCTTGATTTTAGGGAGCAATACTAACCAGAAAAGTAGCAATGCACTGGCTTATCGAAATCTAATGGTGCGTATGTGTGATATTTTCATGTACCATAAGCATCTTATCGACTTAAACTCAAAAGTAAATTCACTTCTTAAGAGTGCGTATAGCAATTAATATATGACACGTACAGTTGTCTATGCCAGTCTCAACCTATTCAAAGGACAAAGTTCATTAACTGTAGCACACGTGGCACGTGGTGGCAACAAAATCGTCAGACGCTTCGGGTCTTTTGCTGTACTCGTAAATAGCTCATAATTCATAACCGGCACAATCAATCTTCGATGTTCTCCGTTCGACAAGCTCTGTTCATTTGCATGCGGCTGCTGCCTGGTGGCCCATTTGTAATGGTCAAGAGATGACAGTGAAAATACGAATACAGAATCCGCCGACCCATTTGTAAACAGTGCGTCTAAATTATTGCATGTTGCATAAATAAATATTTATAAACATTTTGTTATGTTAGAGCATATTTTATCTCTTGGCATTATAAATGCCACCAATATAATTTGCTGACTCTAGCAATTTATAGTCACGTTCATAGATTGCGTCTTATGAGTGATTGTGATGAGTAGAAACTTATTTCTCTGGCACGTGATGATAGTGCGTTAGTTATAAGAACTTTCTGAAAGTTCAGCACAGTGAAATTGATAGCAATTTCTACTAAAACATATGTTTATGTTGCTCTCCAATTAAATTGTCAAAAAGTAATGGTGATAAAATTAATTGGTTGTGTTTAGCATTTGTATATTTATGGCCTATACCCACCGGCTAAGTTGCTGTGGAATATTATATTAATGGCAATATTACCTTATAATTTGTAACCAAGCTATTATTTCGGATAGTACTTTGGAAAATGTTCGACGTAAGTAAGTACATATATATTGAAATTCAACTTTCGGTCTAAAAATAGCGGGTATGTCACAGCAGACCATACTCAAAATGACTTTTGTTACTTGATTACAAATTTATATTTATTACGGTTTACTGTAAAAAATGAAAAATTCATAATTTTAGTCATTTTTTACACCATAGTTTTTCTTATCTATCCGTAGAATAATATGCAAATTGATAACTATTTTATTTCAATTATTGTAGCATTTATGTATTTATTGTTATATTCAAAATTTATTCTTTTTGTTTTCACTTTCCTATTTTATTACATTTTTTATATAGCTATATTCAAATATGCTTCATTACTTTAATACATTTTATTTACACTATTGTAGTACTTGAAAAAATGGTTCAAATAATTGCAATTCGAATTCCAATTGCACAAGCTATGCTCATCCAAATGGAGAGCAAAGTTTATTTGATGCTTTCTAATTGGTTAGCTGCATTATTTATGATCATTTACCGAACACGACTTTATCTATTTATTTATTATTTATATGATTCGCACTATTGTCGAATGGGAGAAAATTCACATATGTGTTCATTTTTATTGCCCAGCCACATTGTCGCATTTGGATATTTGTTTATTTATGAATGAATAGGCGTTGCATGTTTCTCATTTACAATTATACGTGTACAGATATTTACTCGTACAAAGTTATAAATATGTATGTATATGTGGTTTGTTCGGTTGGATTTGATGTGGCTTTCTAAATATACATATTTGAAAGTGCCTTCAGCTTGCCAAATGAATTAGCTTTCATCGCCAGCGGTTTTGCTTTTTTCGCTGCCTTTTGAATTCAATATTTATTTTGATTATTTCAGTTGTAATCAGGCTTTGGCCTTGCACGACCTCGACATTTGCGGCTTCTTTTCTTTTATTTTTTGGGTGTGTCAAGTTTAATGAACATTCGGAATGCGAAAAGCTGCTTTTCGGACAACTGCACGTCAGACGGCGGCAACGAGCTTATCCATCGCCTGGTTGTTCGAAGCTCAAGCATCAGAGCATTCCAAGTTACGTATGTGAAATTTTATTTGTATAAATATTTGTGCGTACACGTGCCGCTTTGTTAAGAGACTTTCAAGGTAGCAAGGTGCTTTGCATGCTCACCACCAATTAAGAAGGTATAACCCAAGATATGGGTGCAATATTTTGGTTATAAAGTTTGTTGTAAAAAAAAGTAAAAATTTAATTTCAAGGAAAGCTAATGTGATGTGCTAATGAGTTGAATTAAATTTAGTTTTGCTCAGAACACCAATAATGTTTCATTTTGAATTCCTTTAAACTTTGCATTAAAAAAATTTAAATTTAAATTTACGTGTGCGTTATTTAATTAAATAACAAGCATATTATTACAAAGTTTTTTTTTTTCTTTATGTTTGATACAAGTATGGATTATGTAAAATATTAATATGGAAGCAAATTTAAAAATACAAACAAGACAAACAAGTTCAATATTTTGTATGTAGGTTTCTATGTATTATAGAAAATATCTGTGACTAAAACTAAACTTAGATCGTAAGATATTTAAAAATTAATTCTAAACTGTAGTAGCACAAACAACTTCTTTTTCATCGTTCATTGTTGTCTTGAGGCATCCTCGCCTCGCCTTTTCAAACAACATCCTTTGTACTGAGTGTTCAATAGAGAGCGCGTAAGTCAAAGGCCATCTCAATACACGGCTTCATTAAGCTGACCTTAAACTCGTGACTTCGTGGGTCATTACGTTCATTATGCTTTCCCTTACCACCGTCTTGTCCCAAAAAGGAAAGCTCATGACCGCAATGAATAAAGTGGTACCCAATGAGGCGCACAATATACAATTAATTAATCTGATAAAGGTGCTTAGCACTCCTAAACAAATATAGCTCCACGCCCAACCCCAACCTCATGTCGAGGCATTAACAAAACTCTGCTCTGGACAAGGAAAATGGCAGAACTTAACAATTTGGTTTATTGGAGCAGAATGAAGGATGAAGGAAAGTAGCAAACCGGCAACTGGCCATAGCACGTCAATCCTCAAGTGCCATTGACTGTTCCGATGAATCCTTTGCTGAATTCAAATTAATTATAAAGCACCTTTGAGCATAATTTTTGGCGACAATTTTGCCCTGTGCTTCAGCTGCCACCATTGTAGCTACTGTTTGTGCTGCCTGTCGAAGTTTGCTGTTGTGCTATTAATAAATATTTTGGACCTGCCACAAGATGCCAAAAGGTTATTAACAACTCTAGGTAGACTTGATTGTCGCAAACGCTTCGTTAGGCTGTCAACAATTGCCGTTTAGCGTTGCCAAGTCTCCAATTATGTGCACCGTTAGTCAAATGAGCGGCTGACGTAGATGGGATATGCGAAAAGAGGCATGGGGCGTGGCGCATTGGGTAGCCCCCACGATGTGGGTACAGCAAACATTTTGCAATTTTCAGTTCAACAATAGAAAGCAATTACAAAACAAACTCAGCGCTAAATGAGAGTGTGGCAACCGGGCAAACAAAGTGTGATGAGTGGGCGTTATTGTGCGTGGGCGTGGCTCCACTCCCATGTCTGTGTGCGTATGAATGTATGTTGATAGCATACTCATGACTGGGCTGTTGTCAGGCGTGGGCGACGTGTTGATTGGATACGCATGGAATGATTTTTGGTTGGCACTTTGGAGTGCGGCTACAAGTATATCAAATGTGAATACCCTCCATGCAAAACCCAATAAAATACTTCATTTGTTAGGCTATATGAATGGATTTTGAATGCTGCACGAAGCCACAAATAAGCAAAGTTCGAAATACACAATTAATGAAGCCGAACGAAATAACAATGTAAAATAAATCGCATTAGTATTAGAACTTCAGTACTTTGGCAGGTATAATAAGAATGAGAGAAAGCAGTGTTGTTTATAATATTTTCTAGCATAAGGACGAAACCACTATCAACAATTCTCATTTATTCTTTAATGCTGCTTGCAGTTTTAGGTCCAATACACTTTCCCCACATAACCTTAGCCTTCATCCGCTGTTATATATAAAAGGGCGTCCTGCTCTTTGTTCCATACTAGCCACTAAGCACACCTATTACCATTAGTAAAAGTTGTGCATTCAAATATATGAGACGCTAATAAGCCGTGTTGCACAATGAGCGCGTTGTTTACAGCAGCGTCTGTGTGCATTGCGCATACGCCCCATGTGTTTGTGCACGCTAATTGCAATAGCAGCCCAAAAAGGCGGCCACTCTGGCATGTAACTAACAATATATTTGATGTTGCAAAGAGGCCAACGCTTACACAAAATGCTGCCCAGGTGTGCAGCTCAGGTGCATGCAAATTAAAGTCAGTCAGCCAACGCAAGCGTCCAACTAACAACAAATAAGCGCTGAAATGCTGCCGGATGCTGTCGCCGTGAAAACTTTGTGCCGTTTATTGTTGACTCTACTGCAGCCATTTCCGGCATCTGGAGTGTAACTTGTAACCTACAACCTGCAACTGTGCTAAACGGTTTGTTTTATGATTCCGCGGAACTTTTCCCAAATTGCCAGAAATTCTACAATTAAATAGAATTTGTTGATTTTCTTACATTTTGGTCAGCTAGTTCGCTTGCTAACTGCTTTATTGTTGCCTTGTTTTTGTTTTTGCATACAATTAGCCACTGATGCCACTCAGTCAGTTAGTTAGTCGAAAGTTTCTAATATGAATACCAAGAAGATGTAAAGTAGTTTGCAGAGTTCCATCAATCATTCAATACCCCGATGGCCTGTCGATGCACTCTTAACTTTGACTTTCACATATCCACTCGGCATGGTTTCTCACATCTCGATTTACACATCATTCTAGGATATACAAATTATTGAAAACCATCAATCATCCGTTTCTTCTAATAAGAATGATTGATGGCACCAAATATTGTAGACACATGATACGGAAAACTAAAATATAACTTTTTCCATGAACCAAACTATGTATCAACATTCTTAGTTTATTAAAATTTTTGGATGTATCAACATTCCTATTCCTAATAAATTAAAATAATATTGGATGTTATGTTTTGAAGTTTGTATTTTATTGCAAATATTTATTTAAGTGACTTTTTAGAATTTTAATCTTATAATTATTATTTTAGTAACAATATGCAACTGAATAACTGGATAATTTTGTCTCAGCCTCAATTAATCAATGTCAATTAGAAGAATGATCGATATACCAACAAAAAAATATTTATCATAAATTTAATTGCAGTTTTCTTTTCTTATTTACCCAAGAAGCCAAATTAAAAGTATATAAATCAAGATAAGCTGAATATGCAAATTGAATTCAATTAGGTTTTTGCTTAACCTCGACATTCAAAATCATCAGCTCCCTTTCGGAGCCACAAATGTCCTTCATCCTTCGCAAACACAAATGTATAAAAGGTACAACAAAAACACAGCCTGCAAATGACGTGCGCAGCTTGTTAGCAGACATCAAGGATAACAATGGCAACAACCGCACTGCTAACAAAATCAATAAAAGACATTTTTATTTAGATTGTCATAATAAAGACATTTTTACATTAAGTTCAAATAAGATTCCAATGCATGTCAGTCTTACTTGATGCCAAAACTATTATTTGAAGATATTTTCCCCAAGTATAATTTTTTTTCGCCTAAGTGTGTAATAAAATGTAATGGCCTACCAAATGATCATGTTTCGGTATCGCACGTGCCACAACACTTTCTCAAATACACTGCCACACACACCAAAACCACTAAGTAAGAGCTCAATTAAAACACTTCATTAACACGTTTCTGGAAAGCGAGAGACTTTAACTCATAGCTCTCCCTCAGGAATATTGAAGGGTAAATTGTTTTCGTTTTTATTTTCTTCAAATATGTGGCCATCAAAGAACTTCAATGGTCTGTGCATGTTGTATCCTTAATGGTCTTCAAAATTATATAAAAAAAATCATGCATGGTTGAGCTTTGATTACGACCTTCCATGCTCATGTTTATTATATAAACGAGTCGTACTTCCTTTCCTTTGTGTTATTGCAACAAACCCTTACAAACTTTTTAGCAAAATATTATTTAACCGTTTGTTTGCGTGTTAAATCATGGTTGGAACTAAATAATAATGTGAGCTCCATTAACTGATTTGACCAGACATATAATCACTTTGGAACGCGAATAATTTCATCCAATTAGTTGTTGAAAATTATTATATACACATAATAAAACAAGTAAGAAAGCTACTGTCGAGTGTGCTCGACACCACCCAATTTTACCATCGAAATATTATATTCTTCAAGAATATACTGAAAAGTATCTCAAAAATACACCAATATATTCTTTGTTTGAGATTATTAGCTTGGCGGCACTTTAGTTGGTTTATTGAACATCATTATTATGTCAAGGAGTGGCATAGCAACTAAGCAGGTACAACTGCCCCTGATTACTCCTGATTATCCGATTGCAACCAAATTTTCAGAGATCATTAAAATGATGATTAGTATTGGGCGTGCCAAAACTGAACGTTCCAGGTTTAAAAAAACGCTTGAAATTCGTTTTTTTTTTCGATTTAAGGGGGCCGGAAGGGGGCGTGGCAATAATCTAAATCAAACTGGATCTGCGTGCGACACGCAAGACACACTGTCCCGAAAAATTTGTTGCTCGATCTATTATAGTCTCTGAGATCTAGGTGTTCATATGGACGGACAGACGGACAGGGCTATATCGTCTCGGCTGTTGACTGATCGAGATCAAGAATATATATACTTTGAGGGGTCGGATATGATTCCTTCTGCCTGTTAAATACATTTTCGGTCGCCACAAAGTTATAATACCCTTCTACCCTTTGGGTAGGCGGGTATAAAAATTAATTCAAATTAAACTGTACAAATGAAGCCATTAATTTCAATTGCTGCGAATGCCATAAAATGAACCTGGAGGGGACAGAGTTGACACACAAACGCAACAATGTATTTGTTTTAAACGTAGACAATAAGTAAACCAACAATAATTATTAAATAATTATATAAATAAAGTGATAATTAATAATTATATCTCGCCCATATCCTTACGTATTTTTGGAGGACGCGTTGAAGTCACGAGGACGAGCTCTATCGTTTGCCATATGGCGTCGTTCAAGAATCGACAATGTCTTCCCTGCGTTCCAATTGATTTCTAATCCCCTCTTTGTTAAGGTACAAACTTTGCTGTACTTCTTCATTTTATAAATAAGATAAATATTTAATAAAAAAATTAATTTTCAACAATAAATACACAATGTATTTGTGGTATATGACTCTGGATTTTTAAGTTAATGCCTGGCGGCGTGTCGAGAAATCACATTCGTTCCAGTACCAGGCGCACATAATTAAATAGCAAGTGGATCTATATTATTTAACAGTGTGACAACAGCTGCAAAAGCTGTGATCCTCTCAGAGAGCGACTTGATGCCATTGGCCAGCACATTTTCCCTTACTACAGCTAACGGTGCTTTTGAGCATGATGCAATTATATAAGGTGGTCTCGTCGGCAAAAGCTGTGAACTATTGTCGTGAGTGTGAATGAAAGGGCCGTGCGTAGTAAGTGTGAGTGAAAGAACACTAGACTGTGCTTTATTATCCCTTAGGTGGTGCATGGGGATAGAATGAGCTTATCATAATAAAAACGAGTAGAAGTTATTTAATTATTATAATATTATCTTTAATAGCTTAGGTTCAGGCAATCATCAGAATTATCCTCTTGAACATTGCCACTGATGTATAATATATCTGTATTCTTGGCCTTTTAAAATTTTCGCCTACTACGTGCTTGCAGCAAAAGTTGCCATACATTATTTTAGCGAACACGAAGGTTAATATTTTCGAAAAAGAGCGTCCGCATACAACCTTCCTCTTCAACAAGCAATTGTGCACTGAACAATAAGTGACACGAAACTTAATGCATTTTGAGCCGGCGAGACCACCTTATATAATTGCATCATACTTTTGAGAAGGTTGTGGATTCTAAAAGCGAGATAACGGAACATCGGTGGATCTCAACAGAAGCTAAGTTCTGATTGGTCAGAAGTGTGGGTGCATATGTTCGCCTTGCTCAACTGACTTTCTGTCAACCACTTTCTGCTGATTTATGTTCACCTGGTAATCCATGTCAATGTATCGATGTTTTCTTTAGGGAAACAGCAGCTACCGGAATTGTTGATTGGGATGGCATGATCTTTAAGTGTAAATTTAATTATTATTTAAGTTCGTTACTGCCTTTGATTTTATGCAACAACTTAAAACAATTGGTTTTGCTTTTTTCTTTCTTAATCAATATTATGTAGGTTATGCTTAGTTTAAGAGGTTTTATATGGATTTGCTTACGCAAAGACATTTACGCTCGCTGATTTAACAAAACAAATTTTATTCTTGAATCTATACTCCGCACAGAAGTATATATACAGCTGAGCACTCAGCTGACAGGGAACACATATGTACAAGCAATCCCAATGTGGACCCAAGCTTAGCAGGCGCTCAAGCTCGCTTGAAAGATAACACACACATTCATTAGTAGTGAGGAAACACAGTTAGTTTCAGATGCATGAGAAATGAGAGAGAACGCAAACACTCACTCGTTGTGTGGATTCTAAAAGTAAGTCCCGTTTAGCTGTCAGCGCATGCACACATGAAAGCTCTCTGAAGCTCACGGTCTGTTAACAGCGAAGAACCTTCCCGCATTCATTGCACTGCTCTCCTTCATTTGAGTAAGGCTGCACACGCAGCTGTACCGTGTTGAGTCAATTCTATTGACACTGATTATACACATTGATTTCTGCTTTTTCTATCTCTTCGGTATTACAAGTACAAACAATTAAATAATTCCTTATTTTAAGTGAACAAAATAAATAAATAAAAAACAGTATAGATTACTGATTCTTTTCCAATTAGCAAATTTCTATTAATGCAACATTTTTAAGTGTTTACAAATTACTCTGCGCCTCTACCACTCGCAGGGTGTCGAGAAATGTCGACAAGCGAATGCCATTTGGGATTTCTGAAATACCAGGCGCACATAATTAAATAGCAAGTAGATTTATGTTAAGTAACATTTGGAGAGCAGCTCAGAAAGCTCTAATTGTCCAAGAGAGTGCTTCGATTCCATTGGCCAACGCATTTCCCCTCACCAAATATAACGGTGCCAGCGAGTAAGTTGTGGATCCTAAGAGAAGGATAACGGATCATCTGTGGATTCTAACGTTTTCAGTTCTGATTGGCCAGATGTATGGGTGTATGTGTGCACCTTGTGAAACTGACTTTCTACCAGGCACTTGCTGCTCATTTATGTGCGCCTGGTAATAGCTGGTATATTTTCGATTTTTCACAACCTGTGTTGAGCGCGAGTAACGGTCGCAAAGTTTTAAATTAAAAACTTCTTTTCGATGGAATTTTAAGTAACGAGTTATGTTTATCTGTTAAATCATATATGTATAACTTAATTAAATTTTTAATTAGTATGCTTATTATTTCAAATATTTGATAGGATAATCGATTGCCATTTATCAGATAAACCTCACACCTCAACACATAACAAAAATAGAAACTTAAAAATTCGTTGAAAATATTTCGCATTTATTGATCATTAAAAATGTTGCTTAATCTAATTTCGTAATTCTCTAAATTTGTAGCTTACAAAATAAAAATCAATGTATTAACGCACACCCACGCAATCTCTCCCACACACACACCCGTATATAATAATTTTTAAATATATCATTCAACAAATATACTATATATCAACTGTTTCAATAACATGCGCAATAAAATATGCACTAAATAGCGAATTGACCAGGTTTAGGTTTATTGAACATCAATATTATGTCACGGAGTGACATAGCAACTAACTAGGTGCAGCTGCACCTGATTACGCCTTATAAAAGTAATTCTTTAATAACTTCTGTTTTTTTTATTCGATTGTAACCATGATTATTAAGATGTTGAGTAGTATTGTGCGTGCCAAAATTGATTGAAAATCGTTCTAGGTTTAAAACGACACTTGCAATTTTTTTCGATTTACAGGGGCGGAAGGGGGGTGGCAAAATCTAAAACAAACTTTATCTGCGTGCAACAATAAAACGCACTATCACGAGAAATTTGTTGCTCTATCTCTTATAGTCTCTGAGATCTAGGTGGACAGGGCTATATCGTCTCGGCTGTTGACGCTCATCAAGAATATATATACTTTATGGGGTCAGAGATGCTTCCTTCTGCCTGTTACATACATTTTCGGTCGCACAAAGTTCTAATATCCTTCTACCCGTTGGGTAGGCGGGTATAAAGATATAATTAAAACACAACTGTTTAAAACACTGTAGTATTTTAATATACATAAGCAAAAAGTAAGTACTTTAAATTCCACTTAATTAGGTTATTCAAGAAGAGAAAAATATAGTAAATAAAAAGGTAGTTATTTTGTAGAATGATTTTATTTTTGAAAAGTGGTATTAGCATAAAACCAGCTCAAATTTATAAGTAAAAAATGTTCAAAATACATTGTTAAGCAAAATGCAACGAAATGCCAAGCAATTATGTAAAAAGAAACCGCAAAACTCAGCTAAATTGCAGCAGCTCTTACAGAGTCTGCCAACTGGCAATCGTATTAAAATCAACAACGTAAACATCGCGTGCTGCCAAAGTGTTGACTCAATGATGTTTGCCATACAGCATACACACACAGACGCACATACAGAAGTGCACAGGGTCTCAAATGCTGAAGTTCTTGCTCTGCCATATGATGCAAGGAAAGAAAACGTAGCATACAAATGAGCGCAGTCTAAGTAAAATCAGAAGCTGAAGATCAACTGCAAACGCAAAAAGCAAACAAATAAACAGACATTCAGTGAGAAAAAGGGAACATGAAGCGGACAAGCGAGGGATTTATGTAAATAAGTGAAAAGATAAAGACGGCGACGGTTGTAGGTGTTTTTCTTCTAACTGCAACGCAGAAGGGAAATTGTTCTTTTACATCTACATATATAGCACTTCCTCATGGTATTTTCTCATCTGACATTTTAAAAGCATTGGCATAGCTGAAACATACATTTTGGCAACTGCCAAAATTTTGCGGGTTACATAACTATTATAAATATTGAAAATCAAATGCATATAAATTGTAGCCCTCGCTGGTGCAAAAGGTCAGGCCAAGTCTTGCCCGCCTGGGTACCATAAAGTTATGCAATTCTTTACCATTGACAACATTTTAATTGTAAATCGGTATGATATATGACAACAGGGAGCTGCAGACCGCAACAATAACCAACCACTTCGGTGCAGATATAACTCGACCATGGTACAAAAGGTAAAATCTTTTCATATTTTGACCAAAAAGCAACAGAAAACTCGCCAGCAGTAGTATAAAAATGCTGCTTTGCAAATTCTTCGAAAATTCATGTGGGTGGCTGCCATATAAAGTGTCAAATAAACGTTGCAGCATACAGGAAAAAGGAATGCCAAGGGAAATGCATATGTAAGCCTGCTCAACGTATGTTGCACTTACATATGAAATGAATATTTGCACTTGTACATTCCACTTCAAACTACAAAAATGTTACATAACACTTTGAAAATATTTAAATTATTGTATATCCAAATATAACAAGGGTCATGCCAGCATGTTACAGGTGGTCCAAGTCAATAACTCTTTAAAAGTGCTTCACAATTATTTCATTCTGCCGAAATTCAAGGCATATCTAATTTCTATTCAAAAGCTACAACATAATTCATGTTATTAAAATCATTAGAGAAGTTCGGCCTCTTCAGTTTGCCGTCAATGTTATCATCTTCATACCTATTACATGCAGACATGTAGCTTGTTGAGAAAACTTGCTCCATACACGCAACAATGTCGAGCATTTCTCAGGAGCATACAATGCAATTGTGGCATATGCCAGCAATAAACATGAAAAACATTTCCCCTGTACAACTCATCTCGACGTGCAAAATTTTCTGAAAAACCTCTCACAATTTGCCACCCCAAGTCCTTCAACAACACAAACAACACTTTTATGAAAAGTGTAGAATAAAATAAACACACGCAGAGTCGCTGAATAGTCAAGAGAATAACAATGCAACAAGGTGGCAAGTCAGAAGTTACTTCTGGAACACAATTATTTGGTGAACTCATCCACCACCGCATGCCAATTATTATGTTCATTGATATTATATTCTGAAGTTCTCTATTTCATTTTCGCTGTCAGCTGCAGTCGTGTAGTAACTGCTCCTTAATGGAAATTGTGGCTGTAATTGAAAATCAATTTCCAGTCGATTTCCATGCTCCCTCTTTGAATACTGCTCACGCGTACCGCAAAACCGAAAAGTTTCCCAAAAATCAATGTCCAATGCAATTATGCGTCATCTTTGAGTTAGTAGCGCATTGGTGTGGGTGTGGTTAAAGCATTGACTGATATGAGTGTAGGAGTGGCAGTGGCAAGAAGTGTCGATAAAAATGAGCAAAAGTTTGCCCTTTACTAGACGCCACTAAAATATAGTAGCTAACCAACTTCAGGTCAAATTAAGCAACAGCTGGGCACAAAGTGAGGAAGCTAATTCAATTAGTAGAACATTGAACAAAAAATCACTTAGATCAATACGAAATATGCTAGGTCCTACTCCTAAAAAGAAGGACACATGACTGATGGCATAAATTTAATCTATAAACTTTTGGGTAATGAAAAGATAACACAACGTCATGAAATTTAACGAAACGAAAACAAGTTTTACATAAATGTGCATAATAAACGGGCAATGCCCGATTTCGTTTCACAGTACACAGTTTTAAAAATGAATGCTTATGAAAGTGCGTTTAATTGCGGCTTATTCTACAATATGAGTATTTATTCCTGCGCCAATTTAATTTATATTAATTCCATTTAACATTTAACATCATGTAACATGCTTACATGCGACTCATTGTATGGATTTGCTGTAATGATGTGCTCTTTAGCCACATTAATGCCGAACGAGCGAACTCATTTACTTATTGTAATCCTCTCATAATCCTCACGTTGCTCTTTGAATTTCGCATTGGCAAGTTTGCTCACGTTTTACGAGTGTGTGTTTTTTTTTTATCCAAGTCGAGTGTGTATGTTATTTGTACGGAACCAGGGCTGGTGAGTTATATGAAATGCTAGATGGTTGGAAAATTCACTGCAGCTGGGAATTTATCTAATTAGAACATTCAAGTTTTGTCTAATTTGCTAGCGCATAGTTTGGCTCCCATTTGTTATTTATTCTTTTTGTTGTTGTACTCGTATTTGTTGTCGGTCCTTCTTGTTGGGCTTAGTGATTTTATTAGCATTCAACGCGGAAATAGCAATTAATTCCATTAGCGTCGACATCGTTGTCTTGGTTCCCACCGCTACTGCTTCAGCTCGTTCCTGCAGACACTCGCATTAAAAATAAATAGCAAAGACCGCAATAACAACAAGTACAAGATAGGGAGAAAGGTAGAATGAAGAAGAATGGGACTAGGAACCCGAGGAACGCATTTAAACTGATCAAATCAGCTGAAATACTTCGTACACAAATCTGTTCAACTTTTTAATTGCCATAATTATTTGTGCACCTCAGGCTGACGTCTGTCAGGCTTGACAAAATGACAGAAAATGGCAAAGAAGCAGGGAATTGCCAACCAATTCTGTCTTATGTGGGCGGCATTGAGATGGCTGCCAAAGCGGCTAAAATAACAAATAAAAACTCAAGTTTATCCAGCGTTATTTGAATATTCAAATAGAAAAGCAGATTTTTGTTATGCTTCCCGAGGGTAATTACAATAATTAACGCATGTTCTTTTCGAAATCAATATCGATTATTTATATTGAAATTTTTAATGCTCTTAAAATTACAAAAGAATGGAAATAATTGAAATATATCAAGCAGTTCTTACGATTCGAAACTAGAATGCAAAAAGTAACAAGTAAATAAATAAGAATGGAAAACTAAAAATTTATTTAGGATATGGAAATGGAATTATAAATGAAAGATCTTAATATTGATTTCAAGAGATATGCATTAAAATAAACATTGGTTTTTAATAACGGATATTCATAAGTACTTAACCCTAACAAAATTGCTTAAATTTTAATGTAACATGATATGTTTACATATGTGATTATTTATTGATATCGATTCTCAAGCTATTACATTCAATAAGTTATTTTGATATTTTAATTAACTGTCCATTTTCATTATTACAGTTGTTATATCAGTTACACTCTGATAAGTAGCCATTAAAGTCAAATGGTTAATATATATTATTCATTCACTGGTTTTAATTGAACATATTCACTTATATTGTCAAACTTTTCATGCCACTCACTGCCTTTGCCTTTGTCAGCCTATGCCGATGTCGCTGTCGATTGGAATTTATTATTATTTCATTAGCTTTATTTATTTATTCAACCGCAAATGACAACTGTTGGCTGTTGCGTGGATTGCCTTACAATGATATGTGACAAGTTGTGACTAAATAGTTACAGTTGTTCAGCCTGTTTACAAACATAAATTGCATAAATTATTCATTGAACTAAGAAATCCACAACAAACATTCAGCACAACACACACAAGCCATAACCCAAAATAAATATGCTTCAATTATCCAGGGCTTTGGTAACGAATATATTCATTTTCGCAAATTGTTTTTGTTGTTTAGGAGGCATTTGCAATTTAATTGATGATTTTTCACTACAATTTAACCTGATCGACTTTTGACAAATGCCCAATGCCAACCGCTTATTGCATCTGCAGAGTACGGGCTGCTCGAGATATATGGCACCAACATGACAATGAACATAAATAGCTGTTGACAATTAGCCGGCCCTGTTTTAGTGAGAGGCAGAGATAGATAGAGATAGTGAGATGGAAAGAGATACAAAGTCTGCTTGGGCTCTTCACATATCGATCTGTGTAATTTATGGCATTTGATGTTAATTTGTCTGGCCAACGGAAATGTGCAGTGCCTGCTGCAAACAAAAGCTAAGCCAAATAGCATGGCACACAGTGTGTATGCTTGATGTATGGCATACAATGCCAATAGAGCTTAGCCCACCAGGCTATTCTATAGGTCTTGAGGCCTTTCGCTTACTTAAACCGCCATTGAGTAATGGTCTTCAAGCGTAAGCCACAAAACTTAACTGCTTTTGTGAAAGGCTAAAAAAACCATCCGGGGAAAACAAGTGAAGCTAACATTTGCTTTAATGAGAACTATTGGTCTGATATGGCTTTAATGAAAGATTTGATATTTAATGAAATACATTAAACAACGTAAATTGAAATGAACAGTGGTAGATAGGTAGCTAGCCTTATAGGTTTTACTCAATTGACCTTTTAATCGAACTCTTACATGCTTAATTCAATTGAGAGCTTTACATATTGTTGTTGTTTAATGGCAAATACAATTGCGAGCAGCCTTAAAAGGTCAATCCTTCCATTGTCCACGTTATGTGTTTGTCTAGGGACAAAGGACTCTGCTGGTGCTGGTGCTGCAGGTCTGTTAGTTCCATCGCCAGCTGCAGGTCTTTGGCCGTGTGCCATGTACTTGGCACCTGTAAGGTGTCCGTAATTGTATGTGAAACTTGTTGAAGGCTTCAATTATGATGTGTGTGCGCACACCCACTTACACACACACACACACACATACTTATACGTGCTGCATACACAATACAACCGCAGCAATGTGCGCGACTTGCATTTTCCCCCAAGCTGGTTAGTTTGAGCCAAGTTTGTTGTTGCTGTTGCAGTGCCTTGACTTGCTTGGCTTTCATGTTTCAGGCACTGGCGATGCCGGTACTGGTGCTGGTGCTGTTGCTGTAAATGCAGGATAATTGGCGTAAATAGCAAAACAGCAAATTGCCATTAACTATTGGAAAAATGTGCGCTGTGCTTTCAGCCCGATTTTACTCGTATCAGCTCGGATTCTGTTCGAGATTGGCTGCTGCTGTTGCTTCAATGTGTGTAGGTGCCGGGTGATTACGTGAAATGCAATTAAAAATATTTAAGCTGCAGCAACATGCACAACAGTAGCAGCCAACGCCAACAACAGCTGCAATATAAATAATGGCTAGACTGCAAGGTTTTTAAAGCAACAGATCCAGCTTAAAGCTGGTTAACACTTTTTTCCGCCATGACCATCATCTTTTGCTTATTTTTCAAGCTTAACTTGTTACATTTTCTGGTTGATTTTCGGTTCTTGTTTTTCTTTTTTTGCTGGATTTTGGTGTGCAACGCTTATTATTGGCCATAAACTGGGGATTTTGTAACATTTTCACTCGCTGCAGTGGCTATTAATTAACAAGGGGCTTTTCTTGCTGTGGTTGATACTTGTTTTTGTTTTTTTCTGGCCACGTTTTAAACAGAGTGAGTGGTTGGAAGCAGGCAGATTAATAAACTGATAGCTGTCAGGCCTTTTTTCGAACAAATAACAAATTTAAAACTTCAGGTTTCAGTTCAATGATTTTAGTGGCATATACGAGAGGATTATAGAGTCATAAGCAATTGACATACGAGTTATTTAACAACAACAATAGTACTAATTAAAAAGTAAAAAAAAAATCAGTATTAAATGCAAATAATAATTAATATTTAGGAAAAACATCTAATGGTATACAAATCATAGACATTAGCTGACAATTAAGATTTCTTTACGATACGCATTTCAATTTGACTGAATTGGTTTCTAAAATAAAAACGTTTATTTATCTTATCATTTTATTATTTAATTAAATATTGAGCGCACACGTAATAGCAAAAACAAACACACGCTCAATTTGTGATGCCCTTGCACAGTTTCCTCTAATATAGCACATTTTGCAAGCTGTCGTTTGCAAATCTCTCACATATGCGCATAGTTTTGCATAATTCGAAAGCATTATCTAAAATATTTAAAACAGCACACACAGAGACTCTTACGCATCAAGAGAAAAACATTGCATAATTTGAGGCGCTTTGCCTCCTACAGCACTAAGCGCATTTGAAGCAGGCCTCAAAGAGCCTTAAGTCGTGTCTAAAAGACGTTGCAAACTGCGCCACTTGATGCTCAACGCATGATGCTTATTATGTTAATTTTCATGTCTGATGTCCTTAAAGCCGACTAAGGATCAACTTGCCTGCAGGCGGAGCTCTCAGCTAAGAGCTCTGCCTGCGACTAATGCATAAATTCTCTAGTGAAAAAAAAAAAAACAAAACTTATATGTTTATGTGCATATATATGTATGCAAAGCTATGCAAAGTTGGCTGATGTGCGCCTATGCATTTGTAAAAGGCCACGCCCACTTCTTTGCAGGCATCGCATGAGCAGCGGCGCGTGTTTTACAGCAAAACAAAATGAGTTTCTCGCATGCCTGGCCAACCTTTGCTCCGATGAAGCCAACTGCGACTGCAACTGCATTAGGAAGCCCGAGAAGAGAAGAGAGGGGCGAAGGGAAGGTGCAGGCTTTTGTTGCTCTCACAGGTGAGCCCCCATAATTGAGCTTCAAATAGTTATGCATAAAAATGCAAATTGTCACATATCCTGCACATTTCTATTTAGTTTTGAACATTTACCATCGACATCGTCGACTCAACTCGCACTGCAAATTGTTTGCAGCTTATCCTGTTTGTGGCATCTCTCTGACATTTTTCGAGCGCAAGCGGCTTTATGGTGGCACATAAATAACGATGGCATTGTTGCGGATTTTCTCGAAAATGGCAGGCAATTTGTTTTGAACTGCCTACTAAATGTTAGCAGAGCTGCCAATTGTTTGAATTTACCCGTCTACTGCGCAATTCAAATCTAATTGAAATGCAACCAAGCACGTTGCACGCTGCCGTTGCGTGTGGGCCTCTAAAATGGTCGTCTAATTGCACTTTGGTTGAGCAACTATTAGCACTAGATCAGTTTAAGATAAGTAATTCATTAATACGCATCAGCAGTTAGTGCACAGGCAATCAAATACACTTTTTATTACCGCTGGCCAAAATTACTGCCTATTAAAAGGTAGATAAATTTAAATACCTTACTGGCTATTTATACTTTTAATTATCTGAAAAATAGCATATATTTTAACATCAATTGAGTTATTTTTACTAACAAAGTACATCTGCCAATTACTTTATTAGTAAATCATTAAAAAGAAACAATCATTAACCATGAAAGCCATAAAATATTTGAATTATTAAATAATTAATCCAATCCAAAAGTCAACTTCAAGTGAAAAGAATCAACGAAATACTTCATCAAAATATAACATTGATATCGATATCTGTGCACAATGTGTTGTTAATTGAAAATGAGTATTCCACTTGCACTTTAATTGCATTAAATTCAAAAGCCAAAGAAAATCATTTCCACATTCAACATAATTATTCTATAATACTTAACATGCCTTATTGCGCTGTATCATTGAAAAATAATTATCAAGATAAAAACTCCATCCAAATACTTAATCGGAATGAAAACATTTTATTATACATTTCGAAATACCGTAAATGTGATTCCCACTTGATTGTGTCATTCAGTTGATCTATAGAATTATTTTTTGCAGCATAAAGAATTATTTATGAAAACTAGGCTTTCTTTTATTTACTTATGCAATAACTAGCCAACTATCGAAATGTAAAAAGCAGATAAGTATACAAAAACTTGACCTATTTGAGCAGATGAGCATAAATCACGGATACATTTTAAATAAACAGCCCTCCGCATATTAACATGCCTAAGTCATAAATGCAAAGAAAAAACATGCCTGGAAAACTTAATAAGATCTACAAAGAATAGGACAGCAAATACAATGCAAAAAAAAAAAAAACAACAATAGTATACAGAAAGGCACACAGGATACGTGCAGTGGCGTCAGTCTGTGGCCGCGAGGCTTTTACAAAAGTCAAATAAAGCCCAAGAGAGTCCCAGACAGACAGTCAGACAGATGGTTACACATATGTGTGCACAGACAGCTCAACACAACAAAACCCACACACACACACACACACACACACACACACACACACACACACACAATGGAATATAGTAGCCAACCAGTCACATACTCACTAGACTGTTGCCTAGTGCTTGTAGGATTTGGGCTTTGTTTGCTTGCCGGATGCGAGGCAGGCGCCATTTTGTCGCCTCTGGACATTGGTCCCATTTTCTTAAGCATTAAACAAAACGTAAGCCAACTAAATGGCCAGTGAAAATTGTTTAAACAAAATTTATTCAGCTTTGCTTACTCAGCAGTAGATTAATATTAAGCTCTGGTGTCGAGAGACTTAAAAAGTGTCAGACTGACAAATAGGAAAACGAAATCTTCATCTAATCTATAGATATGTTTCGTCATTTAAGTTCATTTAAGTGAAGGATTGCTTGTTAAGAATTATTGCTACTAAGATTTATAAAAGTCACAAATCGCTATCAGGACATGCGACTCTTATTGTTCGAGATAATTTCCTTTTCTTTGAGAAATACCTTTAATCATTTATTATAATTATTAGTGAATTTATGATTACAGTAAAATACTAGCGTTTCAACGTGAGTGTTAAGTTATTCGTTACACTCGAATTCATATTTATTTATTGCCAGAAATTCTTAAAAAAATCTTGCCGCTGCAGGTGCGGTTTCAATTTAATTGCATTTGCCACTGCATTTTCATTGCAATGTATGCCTGTCCACAAAAAAACAGCAGCAAGAGCGTTCCAAACCAAAGGCTGAGACTAGGGATTCCTTTTACGCATTATTATTTAACTAACAAGTAACTAGAAAAGTTTTAATACTTTGGTAACTTTCGCTTTAAATTGTTCGCTGTGCAGAGGACAAAGTGCCGCAAAGATGTCGACGACAGCAGCCTGCAGCCAAAGGCAGGCAAAGACTGTCAGCCAGAGGACAAGAGCAAGCGACTGCAGCAGACTTGGTAGGGGGAGGAGGAAGGCTCTAGCAGAGAGAGAGACAAAAGTATGCTTAAATTAAATAAGATAAAATCTCATAAAAAAGAAAATAGTTTGCCATCGTGTGGCTGCCATAGTGAAAGAGCCTCTTCACCGCACTCTCATCCTCTCTACATATTTGGCCTCTGTTTTAAGTTGGGTAAAAATATTTAAATCAAAAATTCAGCTCATTAAATACTTTGACAGCTTTTATGGCAGCTGCTTAATATCCGAATATTTGTGGCTGCTTAGTGAGTGTCATATTTAGTGAATTACTTGTGACATGGATTAAGTTTGTGCCTGCAAAACCCTTCCAGTGCTGTTGTCTAGCAATAAGCGCAAATACATATAAATCTTGTTGACAATGATCCCAAATTATATTTACAATGCAGACAGAGGAAAACAGAAAGATGGAAGCATGCACAGATTAAAAGGGAAAAATTGTGACGGCTGATAATATTAAACAAGAATATTTTTCATACATTTAAAGATGCTCTTTTAAATTTTAGAATATAATAATTTCAGTATTTCATTCATTTACATGATTTACAGCATAGTTCAGGAATATTCTTTTTTTTATATTTAAATTCGACACAACTCCCAGTCAGTTTTCTGTATTTAATTACGTACGAAAAAGTAACCCGGAATGCTTTTGTAAAGATGACCCGAATTGCAACTCTATACAAATTAATAGAATTTAAATTTTGTGGTCTCTATATAAAGCATATTTTAAGCAAACTTCTGTGTTTAGTAACCAATTATAATGAACTTTAAAAAAAATGCATACCTATTTAAACATGTAGCTGTCTGTAACCTTTTTCACTCCATTCCTCTGGGTTTTGTTTCACACATCCATGGGAATGCAAACTATTTTCTCTACGAGTTCTTTAAAACGAGAACAAATAAAAAATAGAACCCATCGCTAGACCACTAATTAAGCAAAGCAGGCAACCAAATTTATGTGGCAATCATCAACTTTTATGGCTGCCTGCCTTTTTTGTATTATGATGAGAAAAGTTTGTAAAATAACAAAATACCCTGAAAAAATGCACAGAATGCCAAACTATGTGATTTAGTTTTGTATGGCCCTGCACTGCGGCTGTAGTAAAGTTTAAAATGTGACGAAAATTTAGAAGCACCTTTGGAATAGATTGGCCCCACTGAACAGCCATTGATATGCAAACATACTGTCAAATGCAAATATGCCAAGGACAAACGTTGTCCTTTCAATGCTATACAATATGGCGTTGGTGCATGACAATGACAAGTCAAAGGGGCCAGACAGGCGGAAGCGCTCGCCAGAACACGCCACGGAAGTTCCTTTCAAACACACTCTCTCACTTACACACACACACTCACACATACACATACCCATGCTGTTACACGCAAGCACCGAAGCGCTGTCCCAATGGGATCATCGCTTGGTCATCTTCCGTTTGTGCGTCCCGGTCAATGCATGGGTCACTATTTAGACCAGGTTATTTGTAGTGCACACTCACCGGAAGTACGCACAAAAGTTGCACTTAGCCAGCGTCAAGAATCGTACCTCAGTTAATGCGATGGATATGGTTAAAGGTGATGGGAGAATCTGATTCAGCTTAAAGTACTTAAATTTCACTTATAAAAAGGCGATTTATCACTAATTGACTTTAACATGATATGTTTTTAGAAGATAGCAATAAATCAAGAAAAATAATATTTAGATATACTTTCCAATAAAATAGCATTATAATATTTAAATTTATTCGTATTGTGAGCGACAGAAAGGAAATTCACTCTGCATTCAAAGGGAAATTAAAATGATTCCGCTAATTGAATTAAATGAAGATTTCAATGACAATTTCAGCCGTGCGTGAACTTGAGCGCCAGGTGTCAGTAGATTTCATTGAGTTAATTAGTAGTTCACCTGAAAACTTTGTGGATGTGTCACGCAAATACGCCTTAAGCCTGATTTTGTCTAACCAACCAAGTGAAATTTGTGAAATTTCCCCCATGTCGCGTAATTCACAAGGCTCAAGTTATTAGCGTAATGCAGCCGCGATTGTCGCGGTAGCAGAAGCGGAAACAGAGGACGGGGAGTAGAGGTGATAGATAGAGAGGGCCAGAAGGATGAGTTGGACCTTAAGGAGCTGCAGAGTAGAACCACAGAGATTGCCATGTGCATAAACCGCAACGTGTGCAGCATATAACGCTGACAAATGGCTCAGTGGTTGCTCTGGTGAACTAGCAACTAGCGACTGGCTGGTTTAGCATTTGCATTTGAAATTTATAAGCAGCCATAACTACGAGTGACACCCCTGCCCATCGTCTGGCTCTCTTCCATTTGGCTACATTTCACCAACTCAGTCTCAGTCCCAGCAGCCAGTTGCACATTTGCAAAACGAAAATTGTCATTATTTCAAGCGCTTAAATAAAATGCGCCACGAGTTGTGGCAAGAGAAGTGTTTCAGCTTAATCTTACGCACCCTAACGTATACGTAATATGTCTTATGCTAAAAGGTAGGTAGATAGAAACAAATAAGTCAAACCTCAAACTTAACTCAACTTAAGTCAAATACAGCATATTCGGCTTAGCACTCAGTTGAACAATTTAGTCAAGCAAAGTTAACTTTACGATCATATAAAATCTTCACAAATCTTCTTCAAATCTTATGTTTTCACTCAAAGTAGAAACCGACAGTTGAAAACAGACCTATAAAATATTTACCACTTGTGTAGTTATTCTCGTAAGTTGTGAAGACATCCGCAGGATGAAAATCTAGAAAAGCATACTTCATAATAATAATAATAATCAAGTTGTTTATCAAAACCAAATGTGCATAGCCAATAAATTTGATTTAAGTGTGCAAATAAAATGCACCCATAAATATCTTTACGATCCAATTTGAAATTGACGCATAATTTATGTTTGCAGATGACACAACAAAATTGTCAAAAGGATAAGCGTACAACAACATCATTAGCAGCAGCAGCAACAAAAAAATTAAGAGCATATTCCTTACCCTGACATTTTCGTTTTCCGTCTTGGACTGTATGAAGATGACGTTTAAAAGTTAAGTGGAAAAATTTTTTACTCGACATTAGGAAAGTTTTCACGAACAGACAATTGACATTCATTTTGGCGCGGAATGTCGCCATTTTTAATATGTCAAAGAGTGGGCGCAATGTCGTTAATGTGCGATAAAAAAATGGACAATAAAATGCACGAACGATAACGAGACGCCAAAAGAGAAGGAATAAAGACCAGGGGAGTGGTTAGAGAGAGGGCGCATTTAAAAAGTGTAAGTGTGCAAACAAATTCATTTCGACAAAATTTATACTTTGACTCGTTAACTTCCCTTGGCCAGTCAAAGAAAATGTAACTGCAATTGCATTCTCTCGTAATATTGCTGGCAAAGCATAAGAATATGTATTTCTCATGAAAAATATTTGTAGAGCGAAGAAAACAATTGAAAATTTGTTTACTAAAATATTATATATTTAAGCAAATATCGAAGCATGCCTAGTAAAATATCTAATTGAGTAACAATTTTGAATAATGCTTTTACTTAAACTTTATTTAAGGCTAGTTTCTTTTATATATTTTAAGACACGAAAGTTCTCTAATATACATTGCAAATCCAGTTAAATTGAACAAAGGAAACTTTTTTAATTTACTCGCAAATAATAATGAAATTGCTTTTTATGCAAAATTGATGAGCTGAAAGCTTTCTAGCACGCACCTCGTTTATATAAATATAAATATTTATGCAAAATAAATGAATATAGACCGCCACACACACATACACACACTGCCACAATTTGCATATGTATGCATAGAAAAATGTCAAGTTCGGGTTGAAGCTCATAAAAATGGTGCTACGGGAGCAAACTAGGAGCTTGCTCCTATTACGACGTCTCATAGCATAAAATGACACGTTTTAACACTTGCACAAGCACACACACACGCACATACAGACATACAGACGTACAGAAATACACACAAACACACTCGCAGACAGGGAAAACCATAACACAGAGAGGAGCCAGCGCTTGAAGCTGGAACTGAACCTGAAACTAGAACCGTGTATGCGGCTTTTGTGTGCAGAGAGATGACAGAGCAGACGGGCTATGGGACTGCACAGCATCCGCATCCGAGCAGTTCAAAAGTCAGGACTCGCGGAGCGCAGAGGAACTGCCGCGAATGTCCATGAACCATAAACCGCATTTTTACGTGCATCGGCTGCGGTGTCGCATGACAATAAGAGTGCAAGCAGCACTCATTTTGCCAGCAGAAAGAACACTTTTAAATTTCGGAACATGCATCTAAGCCAAATTCTTTTCGTTTTCAGCCAGCTTCAAAGATAAGCAAACTGTCAGTGTCGTGATGAAGACAAACAAGCAATTATTTTGCAATATCTTTGAAATTAACAAACTCGTTTCCTGTCTCACATCCTTGCTCCTTCGAACTCTATCAGCCGAGGGTGAAACAGAAACAGAAATGAAATGCTATCAATGTAACCGGAGTGTCAGTTCTGTGGCCAAACGTGGCCAACGAAAAGCAAATGTAAAATAGAGAGAAAAAAAAGTCTTACTGAAAAATGCACGAAAAAATCAACAAAGATGGAAGACATAAGAAAGAAATCCCGAGGTTGGCTATTAAGGTTGAGGATATGGGCATGTAGGTGAAGGTAAACTGCTGATTGGATTATAACTCAAAGGACATGCATGCAACTACTATTATTAGAAGTGTCGCTTGCGTTTTTTTTAAGCTAACTTGGACGAGATTTCTGATTTCTTCTTTGGTTATACACAAACAATGTTTGATAGGATATACACATACTATATATCTTACCTTACCAGATATATGCTCAAGCCGCTCGCGTGAAAAATATATTACCTCATTCCGTCTACCAACTTTATCCCTTATTTTTCACCGTCCTCACTCACATTTCACTCAATTGTCCATATAAAATGTGCTAAAGTACACACAATACTTTTCTTTTCCCACACAAAAATTAAGCCTATTAAGTGCTACCCTTATCATATTCCCTGTGCTTCATCCAACCTTTTTATTGATACCTTCTCTTGGACCGCCCTCGCTCATGGCTTGCTTGAATCAACCGGCCCGTGACTGGCAAGCGTTGAAAATCTGCCCAATGCGCTGCTTTGATTACAAGCTGCTGTTTGTTGTTGGTCAGGAACTCCTACTACCGCTCCTACCATGTAGTATCAACCAGCAGCCTAAGCCACAAACTACCAAAAACCAACAGCAAAAACGAACTACTGAGCTGGTCAACATTTAGCTAACTATTTTTTACACATGCCGGACACAGTTTTGTTACCTTTTGCTTTTTGCCAGTCGCTTTTAAATTAAGCAATTTGAAATGTTGCCCGCAGCTACCTTTCCTCTCTCCTTCTATCTCTTCCCCAATGTCTTCCCCGCCAGAGACCACAAAACATTGGCCCACAACTTATGTGGAGTGTCACGGTTGTAATCGCTGTTGTTGTAGTTGTAACATGGCCAACAGCAGCAACCGGAGCAACAGCCAGCAGTAAAGATAGCAGCCACCATTCGATGTTTAAGAGCTATGAAGGAGTCGATGGCCACCTAGCACACTTCGTCCCTAGTCTTTTGTCCATTTGGTTTCTCCTTCCCTTTTTTTTTTTTTTTTTTTTTGTTATATATTTGATTGCCCATGTTGTTCGCTGGCCATTTGCTTTACGGTTAGCCAAGGCGAGCTGGTCAGTCCGCAAAGTTGCCGTAGCCAGCCATTTTAATTTCACTTTACGGTTTTCAAACACAAAATCCTTTTGCCACTACACACACAATCGCACACATACACACGTACATACAGGGAACGATGGCCAACCTGGTGTTACTAGGACCCGTTTTTTATCGCCTTTGTCTGTTTGTTAAGAGTAGGGTTTTGTATGGATTCTGGTTCTGCTATTAAAAGTGAAATGCGAAATTAAATAGTGTTGCACTTTAAGAGACGTACTGAAAGGTAAACCAGAAGATAGAGCGCGGAAAGTTGCAAAGGACGAGAGCGGATGTTAGAAAATGTGAGTAAATCACAGAAAAAGTGGCAAGGCTCATTTGTAGGCATTCGAATGGAAATGAATTAACTGAAAAGTGGATAATTAAGAGCGAAAGAGGGTCTCAAAAATGTGGGAAAAAAACGTAATGAGGGGAAAAATGTACATCGATTAGTGGAGATAGTAATCACATTAAAGAACTTACACATTAATAGAAAATTCAAAGCATAATATATATAATATTTAAACAAAGGGCTCTAGGTAAACAACCTTAGACTACCTCAAATATCATATCCACTATAACTCCTCCGCAGATATTTTCAATTTTTAAAAGCAAACTGCCTTAATAACCTAATATCTTTTATATGTGAATGCACGTTAATCGTAAATCCACCTTTTTTATGAACCCTTGAGTTGGCAATCCTATTGGCAATAGGAAAGCCTATTGAAAAGCACATATCAAGTGGGCGTAAGAGCAATAAGCAATAATAATAAAGCCCACCAAGAGACAGACAGAGAAACGGACGTGTTTGGGTAAAAGCGTGATATAAAAATAAATAAATAAACTTTGGCTCAATCTCAATTGTGGGTGACAATATTGTTTTTAATGATTTTCATGGCATTTGCAGACAAAGAGAGCGACAGCAATCGAGTCAAAGTGATGAAGGAAGAGGCAACAAGTCCTGGAATCTTGTTATGAAATCTTTTTGCAGCGAATTGAATTCGTTTTTAGGTTGAAGCAAAAAAGAAAGTAGAGGAGCGGCAGAAAGAATAAATGAAATGCCGAAAGCATATGCGTGTATGTCTGCGAATATTGCTGAGTGGAAGACAACATGAGACATGGAGAGAGAGTGGGGCAACAATGCAGGATGCAAAGAATAAGCTTAAGCACGAGTCGACAATAACAATGCTGAAAGTAAGCAGAAAACCCAAAACGAAGCAAGAAGAGTGATTGGGTAAAGGGAATGGGGAAGGAAATGGGGTGACCTATAAACTAAATGGCTGGCAAGTGTACAATGCAATTTATAATCAAGTTAAGAGCTCATTGTTAATGCTACAAACATGGGATATCTTAATGCATCTGCTAATTAAAATGGCTACTAACGAGCCACCAACTGAATGAAGTCTTATGAACTACTTGAACACCCTCTTGCCAAACCAAATTAACTAGAACTTCTTCAATTTCAGCGAAATACGATTGCAGAATCTATTTACATTCACAGCTGAATCAACGCGCTCGATAACTGGGCATCATCATCAACACGAAATGACCACCAAAAAACTTTACAAGTAAATAAAAACTAGGAAAAAAAAAGACATAATAAACCAAGAGTTGGCGAGTGAGCAATATAAGTTCAGCCAAAGTTGCGTTAAGAAATCAAAGTAACTTTCTTGGCTTTGCTTTTTCAACACGCTTCTGGCCACTTCTATGTGTATTTCCCCCACTTTTTTCTTCATCAACCGCTTTTCACTTATTGGAAACTTTTACCAGCTATACGAAATTGCAACTTACTACCTTCTGACCAAAGCAAATTTATTTGCTATACTCTGCATTACAATAAAAACGGATCTATGGGATGGATTGAATATAACAAGCTTTCTGCACGCAAAATATTTTCATAAATATATATATATATATATGTACATATTACAACTAAGTTTATTATAATATTAAATAATTTAAATTAAATTTAAACACATAATTGCTTCCATCTCATTCATACAAAATTGTAAAAGCATAAAAGCAATTCCTCATATATTTCCTTTTCATGCAATTATCAAATTTATATTATTTTCGCTCCTTCAATTGCTTCTAGTGTTTTCTTTTCCTTCAATTTGCACGAATAAGACTAATAACCTCCAACATCAAATGTAATTGTTTCCTTCCTTTAGAAAATTGTTAGAGATTTGTTCGTTTATTTTTTGTATTCGTTGCATTTTTCTTCTATCAATTTCATGACGACTTTCCGTTGACATCGTAGAGCATCTTAAGTTCCTCTTTAAATAGTTTTCACTTGTTATTTGTGTTAGAAGCTAGCCAAAGGACAATGGCCAAATCATGCGTGTTATTTATACCTTTAAAAAGTGTGATAAGTTTTGTAAGCCGGAAGAGATCAAGTGAAGGTGCACTAAAAACTTAGGCAAAAGCTTCTTCTGGCCAACTGACTGCACTAGGTTAATTAAAAAACTTTTGGCTTCGTCTTTTATTAAATTTCCCAGTACCTTGAACTAATTTATGACATATCGCACAACTACAACTTACAGTTAACTCGAGTTCTACTCCTTACTCGTCGTCGTGGCAAGCATCCAGGTTGGTGTCGCCTCTAGTGCTCTACTCGTAATCTTACTGACTGTGTTTTCGACATTGGTGGCATGCCACTCATCCGACTGATAGAATTTGAAACCATTTCTAGTTGCCATTTCATATGCATCCATCGGTCCTCTAGAGCCAAAGTCATACGGCAGTGGCTTTGGACGTTCCACATCGATGTAAGCCAGAGCTGGTGAGAAAATACGCCAAATTTCGCACTGTTCATCGGAGCGCATAAAGAGCATCTGATTGCCCGCAAAAATGTCGAGCAGCAAACTCTGAAAATTACCCACAGCTGGACCTCTCTCTCGTGTCATGAGATTCAGCTCCGCTTCGCGCAAATAGAGGCCATCCTGTCCTGGTTGCTTGAGCATCATGCGCATGAATAGCTCCTCTTTTGGAAACAATCGTAAGACGAGCTCATTGGGTAAGCTTTTAGTCTTCTCACTGGGATCGCAATCCGTTGCCTTGTACTGAACCCTAATCTCAGTTTTACTCTCATTGAGAGCCTTGCCCACCCGCAATATAAAGGGAACACCTGTCCATCGTTTGTTTTTGATTTTTACCACGGCCATTGCATAGGTCGGCGTTGTGCTGTCCTTGGGTATGTAGGAATGCTGGGTGTAACCGACCTTGACGGGATCTATTTCCATGCCATTGTTGCAGTACTGTCCCAACAACAGATCGCTCATATCTAATGTGAGAATCTGCTTGAAAACTTTCAATTTCTCGTCCCTCATATCTTCAACATGGTTGGTATACGGCTGCTCTATGGTCAGCATTGCCAGCAACTGCATCATGTCATTGGTCATAACATCCCTTATGATGCCAAATTGATTAAAATAATCGGCACGAGCCTGCACAGGCTTGTCGCACTTCACACTAATCATTACGGCTGCAATGTGCTTGTTGTTCCATGTTTCGGACCAAATTAGATTCGTAAAACGAACGATGAAAAAATTTTGTATAACCTTTTTGCTTAAATAATGATCAATCATATAGATTTGCGACTCCCTAAACGTCTGAGTGAGCTGCGTTTGATATGGCTTATAAGTCAGCTCATTTCTTGCAAAGGGCTTCTCAATAATCACACGATTCCAGCCCGTACTGGAGAGGCACTTCCTACTAATATTAAAAAGAACGTGATCGAATATCACAGGCGGTATTGCCAGATAGAATATGCGATTGGCCAAGGTCATGTTATGCTTAATCTCTTGACGCTCCATCATTTCTCTTAGACCTACATAGTCCTGAGGATTATCATACAATCCCTGGTAATGGTGCACATTTGACCAAAAACTATTGTATTTTACAGGATCACGCTCACGGTCCAGACCCATGTAGGGCACACATTTAATGCGAAACTTTGTCAGTTTCAAATCATTTCGACAGAATGTGAAAATCTTAGTGCCCTGTGGTAAACGATTGTCGCGATAGAGTTGCCAAAGTGCCGGAAAGATTTTGCGCAGTGACAGATGACCAGATGCACCAAAAACCACAAAGGAGTATGCGGTCTCATTGGTCTGATCAATCGGCAACATTTCGATTGTTTTCTATTTCAAGCCAAAAATTTGGTTAATGTGAAACGAAAAGTAAACTTTTAAAATGTGTTGAATTTTTCACAATTTATATTATGGGTGATGAAAACTAATATGAAAGACAAATCAAAGTTCCCTGAATTCTAAGTATATATTTATTGGTGGTTGTGTAATGCATGTTGACTCACTTGTACGAGTATTAAAATCAATTGCTTATGCCTTTGGATTCTAGTGAAATTCTATTAAATTGCATATGTATAAAATATCAATATAAATAATTAATACTGTCTAACACATTCTGAGCTATTTGTCATTTGCTTTGTTAAATGGAAAACGTTTCTTATACGACGAACAAGTTTTCATTGTACCGGAAAGTGCCTCTAGGAAAAGTCTTTGTAGCAAGTTGGCACTGTTAAAGACACATCAATTGTTCATTTTTCTAGCACTTTAAGCAATTTTCCAGTGGGTCAACCTTTGCACTTCTCATTTATTTTTTGGCCATTTGTGTAGTACAGCGCTGGGAAAGAGCAAAAGACATGGCCATAGCCTAAAGTCAGCTTTCAAAGGATATTGCGCTGCAGGCGGCGCGGAAGTAAGCAGACAAACAGTTGGACGCAGACGCAAGCAAAAGTCGCAGAGTAGAAGATATCAAAAGTAAAAAGAGGGCAGGCAAGAGGGAAGCAACAGGATGTGGGGGGTTGAGTTGGAAAAGCAAAAGCAAAGCTGCTATTTGCACATAAACACATAGGAGGTCTCCCAGCTGTTGTTGTTCCTTTTGCTCCTTTTTTCGCTGCTGCTGCTGCTGCGTCAGACTGCAATTCAAATTCAATCATTACAAATGCCCTAAGCTCCCATTCAAGTGCATTGGAAACCCGACAAGGACAGTAATGATGATGATAATGATGACTATGTTGATAATAATGATGACTCTGCTGCATTGCCATTTTCTTTGTGCACATGTTGTGAGTGCAGCTAATAGTTCAGTCCAGTCACGCCCTGCCTCCGTTTCTCAGCTCTTCTGCAGGCGCTGCTTTTCCTTTTCGGCCAGGCATCAAAATGCAAGGCCACCACATGATGTGCATGTGCCCACCACGTTTCTGTCTGTGGCAATTTGTGTCCAATCATTGTAGGCTGGCATTGTAACACCTAAGTGCATCCGCATCCTGTGCCATTGTCCTGGTATGGCACCATGGCAGCAGAGCTCACTCTTTGGCCCCTCTCGTGATTGCCAGTGATAATTAAATTTCCTTTGGGCCTGCGGCTGACTACAAAATGCAATATGCCAAAATAAAAAGCAATTTTTTCTACACCCTCTTTAATATGCGGTCAGCAAAGTGGATAGTGTGGTTCAATCTAATGTAGAGTCACAAATGACTATTAAAGTTGAATTTTACACAAATGATACAAAGCACTACTATCAAAGTTATTGAACTTTGGATGAATAAACTTCGCACTTGACTACTGCCTTTGGCTCTCATTAAATTGCTTTTTCATTTTATCAAATGCAATTTTCAAGCACTGGAGAAAGTGAAAACTTTGAGTGTCGCACACCTTTAGCAATCGATAATGAAATGATAATATTCCAACATAATGTAAAACATTTTCTGTTAATTTCACTGAAAGGTGAGTGGTGCTAAGGATGGGGATATCAGAGACTAACTTTTCTATGGCTGACAGGAAAAGTTATTGAAAGGCTTAGGCTAAAAATAAATCGATGTTTTGCTGGAATTAAGTCGAACGCTCTAACAAGAGGATTCGAGAGCTTAGTCGACCTGGCGACCTTTTCTTTTATTAACTGTTGCTAGAAAATAGCAGAAAAAATTTTAATAGACGTAAACAACAACAGCAAGAGAAAGAGAGAGAAAGGAAGCTGCAATACGTGCCACACGCATCAAATCTCGTCTAAATCACTGGCGTGTGTTTTGCTTTGTTTTGGCTGCTTTCAGGCAGTAGAAACGTGCCCGTCAAACTGTACAAAAATAATAGGCAAGCTCAACACGTTGCCTACGACCACGCCCCCCATCTGCAAAAACAAGACACAAAAGCAGAAGGAGACAAAAGAGTGAGACCAACTGCTAGCTGATTGTAGCCTGCCACTAATTGGCTCTGTTTTTTCCTATACCCTGCTCACATTAAAATGCAAAAAAGAGTCGTCCACTTCAGCATTATTGTCTAACAAGCGGCAAATAATATTGTGAATTGAGAAATATTTCAGTAGTAATTTTACAGAGTGTCTGTTAGCCATGACTTAACTATGCCATCACTCCCACTTCCTATTTTTTTGGACCATTACGCGAAATGCTTAAAATCACATTACGTAGCATTTAACAAATGCGCTGACAGTAAACCATTACTATGGGGACACGTGGCGTATGCTTGATATTTGTGTTTTCCATCAGCGAATTGTTAGGTCGTGCTCAAGGTACTTACAGACTGCTAATTGAGGCTTATACTGCCCAAAGCATTTACATGAAGTTTGCTTAGGCCAAATGGAATGGAAGTGGAAATTGACGTAGAGATTAATTGAACATTTGATAGGGAATTGAACTAATAGAGATAAGAATGTGTGTGTAATAAATTGTGGTTAATAAATTGGGATAGTAAACAATATAAAATCTATATGGTAGTGGTAAAAAAAGCAAATATCTAAATATGTCAATTTCTTTTGAGTAAGCTAAATAAATAACTGATTGAGGAACAAGAGGTTACTGAGTAAGACCGGCTTAATTTTTTACATTAGTTTCCTTTTAGCTAAACAATGCTTACAGAGTTTTGTCTTATTAAAGACTATTCATATTAGGATGGCATTTAAATCTGGTAAAAATAAGAAATCGACTCAATTCAGAAAACTTAAAGCTCATTTATTATTCACTCGCTAACAATTTAAGCTAACTCAGTTCGTCCTTCAAAGTCATTTAAATGAACAAACAAGAAGCAAAGAATCTGTGCCAATACACCCACAAGATAAAGTGGCCATTGGCCTTTAGCTTGGCTTTTGCCGAAAGTAACTTAGATATGAGCCCAATGCCATTTGTTTCAGACTCTGTTCAACAATGGTCCAAAAACTTTGCTACGCCCCAAAGTAGACAACACACAAATTTAAGCACATGCATAAATCACATGGGCTCGTCTCTGTATGTTTGCGATTGTGTATGTGAGTGTCTTAACAGTGAGAAAAATGTGCATAAATATTAAAAGTAAATTGAAATGGTAGAGCAACTTAAAGGAAGCCAAGCGAAATGCTTGGATTTGTGTTTATTTCATATATGTTATGATGTGTGACACTTTTGGCAAATTGAAAATGCAATGAACAATGCCACAGAAGCAGTTTTGCTCTCATTGTGTGGCACTTAATTGCTGCATATATATATATATATATATATATATATACATACAAAGACACATAGGACGACACCACAGGCGGGTGCCAACCATTAAGATCATAATTGCCAAAAGACTTGGACTTGATGTGGGAACAACACACACAAGTCAACACCCTTCTACTCACACTCTTAAGCATTTATACATACGGTTATTAGGAAAGGCACAGATTGAATAACGAGCAGGACACTAAGACAACACGAGGAAGCTGACGAAGATGAAGGCAAAGAAATGCCAGCTGTTTCACTTCCTTGCACTTTATTGTGGTTTATTTGTTTTCATTTACTTGGCTCGTTGGTTCACATAAAATTTAATTAAAATGTTTTATTGCATACGAGCCGATGGAATGCCTGGCCGTCTGCCAGTCTGCCATACTCAAATCACAGTCTACTGCTCTGACAACCGAACAGGGCAGAAAGATCATTCTAAACAAACGATGACACAAGCTTTGAGCTCCACAACAATTCCACAAGGCTGGTATAATTAAAAGAAGGCGCGATAGACCTTACCGCATTTTTGTGGCGCATCTTTTATTAGCTTTGGCGTTGGAGCATTTTTTCACTTGAAATCCTCAACGAGCACATTTATTTGCACAGCAATAAAAGCTAAAGAATTTATATAAAGCCAATAAAACAACAGCAGCTAATATGCACTTCCAGGCATATAATAAGCCGCATGAAGATAAGCTGGATAAGTATTTTTGAAATATTGAGAATTTGTTTCAAAAGAATATGAAATTACTAAAGACTGATTACTTAACAAATTGTATATATTTTTACAGTAAAACTTACTTGAAAATTAAATTGCTTCTTTTTAAATTTAGAAGTTTTATACCGTATCGAAGTTTGTCTAATGCGATTAAAGCTCCTTTATGTCATGGCTACAAAAATAAGGCAACACATTAAATAGAATGCCAATGGTAGCTTTCTCATACGAATGCTGAGTAGTGGAAATAATCGTCCTCAAGTTTACAGTTCACAGGATTTTGACAGCCACATGGCTATCTAAATAGCCGAGCAGAAAACAATATTAAGGATATATGAATGTTGCCTTGTGCCACGTCCACTGATTCCTTTTGAACCGACTGCCAGCTCGAACTTGTTCTCGAATTTCTTCAAATTGATTGAGTAGGGCATTTAAGAATCACTCAGCATTGAAAAGCAATTTCATACGTGTAGTATATGTGGTTACACGAAAGAGGAGGAAAGTCCAGAGTAATGCTTGAAATATTGCGTATACGCCTCTTTAACCAGAAGCTCCAAAAAGGTAAAAGCTGTTAAATGATGCAAGACAAATTGTGTATAAGCCTTAAGTATAGCCGTAAGGCTTTAATAAACATAAAAATTTAAACTTGAACAATGAAATTCATTATCATTAGGATAAGCCAAAGTGCACGTAATGCTTAACCAGGCAGCCAAGCCGACGTAACGCTCATTACAATGCCCCCAAACCCACTTCTGCATCTTGTTAGTTAATTAATTTCTTAAATAATTCATGAACAAGCTGAAACTGTAAGCCATTGTAGCAGAAACAGTTGCCGCTTGCTACCACAGACAATTGACAACGACCCCAAGGGCCCAGACAATGATTCGAGTTGAATTTTGTTAGTAATTCCTACACCAGTTACCTTTTCGTGCGTCAAGCTGACCTTTCCCTGCCGTGTGTGTAATCTTATTAAAGCAACTAAATATGCAGCTAAATCGGCAAGTTATTGTAGCCAGCCAGTTGACTAAACAATTTTGAGACATAACGAGCGGGCATACCAACTAATTGGCACCTGGCCAACCATTGACAACTGCCTTTGACAGAGACTAATGATGAGTTGGGTAAGGGTTCACTAAAGTTATGGCTCCACTTACATTACTATATATAATCGAGCAAGCAGTGTAACAATAAAGATGAATGAAATTCTTTTGCTTAAGTTTACAAATGTACTGAAAAATATGTAACATTTTGTTCCATGCATATTCTCTCTTGACTTATACTTTACATGCTATGTATGTGTATGTGTTGTGCAGTTTAATAAAGCAATGTATTTTAAAGCTGAACATAGCAAAAACGTTTTATCCGACTCCCATCCATTTTTCTGTATATGTTCCTGTTCGTATTGGCAAAAACTCATTGTAGAAAATGGCACAAAGCTAAAATAAATAAAAAGAGAGCAAAATGCTTTGGCATATCTACATATTTCTGGTTCAATGCATCAGCAGAATATACAAACAAATGGAACAACGAATAGACCAACAGATTATGCAGTGAAAACCAGCGTCGACGCCAGCGTCAGCTGCAGCGTCTGCGCCGACGTCTACGCTGACGTCAGCGTCGACATCAGAAGATTCCAAAGGCAACGGGCAGCAGGAGCAGCAGCAGCAAAGCATGCCAAAGATGCCAATTCATTTGCGCCATAAAGCACACTTCCAACTACAACTGCAGCTATATTGGGTGCCATATTTCCATAGATACATTTGTATGTATGCCCTCTGTGTGTGTGTGTGTGTGTGAATCTGGCCATGTATGGTCAACTATCGATCTGTCTGTGGCAGCATTGTAATTTGCAGCACTTTTCATTCAAACGCGAACTTCAATAATCGCTTTCATCACGAAAGCGTCGAAATAAATTAGGCATACTTTTTGGGAAATATTTGTTTAGCTCATGCTTTTTACAACTTAAAATTCACAGCTTTAATATATTTTTTATTTATTTGAAAATTTCTAATAAATATTTAACATGGTTGCTGAATTAAATAACACTGTCGATTTCAATGTGATACAATTTTTGAGAACACTCACAAATACTTGAAGTGTATATGTATGTTTCTCTTTTTTGGCGCCAGTGAACTGTTAATAACAAATGGTAGATTGAAAATTGTAACCCAAATGTATTACGCCCCAACTGTCAGTTATTCTTTATTCGGTTCTCTGGCTGAGGAGAATTTTTAGTTAGGGCAATTCGAAAGCAATTTTGGTTACTTTGTGGCTTGTTGTCATTTTCATTTTCTTTTCGCATTTGTATCTATAGCATACATACAAACATATATAGGACAAAGCAGAAAAAAAAAGAAATATATGTAAATTTTTATTACCCCAACAGTTATATTGTAATATCTTTTATGTTCCTTTTGCCATAGTGAGAATAATAATTTTGAACATCAACCTTGAGCCTACGATAGCAGCTGGTCAGTCTGAGCTCCGGGCCATTAGTTGAAAATAATGACCTACATATGAATCACACTTAGGACCTGGCAAGTTATGAGTCCAACTGTCAGTTTGGGAAAAACTAAAACGTGTCTATATGAAGAAAAAGTGTCGCCAGTCTTCGTCTCCCGACTCACCATGTGGTCTCATGTGCAATGATGTCTACATGTTGTGGCTACCCCAGCGCATGATCTGCTTCCAGATCCTGTCCATCTGAGTGTTTGTTTTTGTGCCGTCGAAAGTTTTACACTTGCTGCTGTGTTGCACTCGAGTATATTTTGACTTGTCTGTTCGCTCAACATGTTCATAGACAAGCAGCACATGTGCTCGTCATAGTCCGTCATTTGGCTGAGTATTGTCTGTTGGCTGGTATTGTTATGTGGCAGTAACATGTGTGTGCTGCAGGAAGGATAATTTGCTGTGACATGCAACTATTAAAACTTTAATTGGCGCAAGCTTGGAACACAATAACAGGAAGAATGTTGACAACGAGCAACAAAAACTGCTGCTACCCCACAACGATACAACTGCAAACCGGATGAACTTTGTTTTAAATTGTATAACAACACTGCAGAGTAACTTCTATTTCCCATTATGCATTAAATGGGAAAACAGGAGACAGTTTTATTGTGACCTTCACATCGTTAACTTTTTTTTTACCATTTTAAATTTAACTCTGTTATTATAAGATAGACATTCGCATCTTGTCTCAGTTTCGTCAGTGGTCACACAATTTGATTGCAATCATTTTTATCATACATAACTCATTACGTTTACGTTACGCAAGTCATACACAATTTTATAGCACATGGCAACCCGTACTATAACATACTTGTACTCGTGCCCAAACTCATATCGACCCATTTGCGATTCCAATTTCCCACATTCATTCAGGCAGAGCAGAGATAATTGTGTGCTGCACCATCAGGCAAAGCCGACAACTCAGTTTTCGTCCACATGCCATCATCCTACTCCGATGAATGCCTAATGTGTTTATGAATTGTCGTTTTCCATGGCCGTACGCATTGTACTATACTATAGTGCTAGTATTTGTGGAATCGGCTGGCTGCTTTTTGTTTTGATGTCATGCAAAGCAATTTGTTAGCCCAACACTGACTCTGCTGCTTCCACAATCAAGAATTTGTCACATTAAAAAAATAATAGAGCCCAAAAGGTGGAAGCAGTACAGGCAGATGCGGGTAACGAAATCTACAACAATGAATCAACAGTTTGGCATTGGCAGAGAGCCAAGTGTACCAGTAAAGAGAACCAGCCAAAGAGAGCGCAAATAATTCATGCACTGCTTTGCCGACGCCGAACGAACTCTGCTGGTTGCTCGTATTTTGTTGGCTCGTATCGATTCGGCACTGGGTGTCGGCAGCGCTGAAGCCTAAGGACGGCAACAGCAGCTAGTGATGTTCAGTTTTGCTTTCTACGTCGAACGAACTGGACGCGTGTTCGCCAGGAGCCTCGTCTCGGTATCTCTCTATCCACTGTCTCTGTCTTTTGCGTACGAGTGTGTGTGTCTCGGTTGCGTGAGTGCCGCCAATGCCGCAACAAACTTTAAGTTAAGCTACTAGACACAAGTATCCAAAGTCAAAGTGAAAGTTACGCCATTGACAACTGGCAACTGGCAACGGGCAACTGGCAACGAGCAACTGACAATGACCATTTAACTGCAGGCCCCTAGCAGTCACAAGGGAATCAAATTGCCATCGAGTGTTTGCCATTAGACGATCTCGCGTTTTGTACACGACTGCAATGCACTTTACTTATGTCTGATCTAATTACTTGTTTGTTCTTTTTATGGCCTTTGACCCAAGCCAATTGCAAGTTGCGTCGCAATGCTAAACCAATTAACAGAATTTCGCTCGTGTTATAAATAAACTACAAACAATTAATAAGCAACTGTAAGCTAGCAAAATGTTTCCTCAAATTGAATTTCAAAGGCAAATTACTCAGCTGCCGCAGGCTCAGATGCTAAAATTGCAAAATTGAATGGCAGGTAAGCAAATCAGAGCATATGAATTTACTCAACTTAATCAAAAGTGATTCAATTAAAGCAACTTTGACCAATTTGCTTATTAATTTGACTAAGATTTCATGCGTTTCTGCCAAATTATTTGATTAATTATTTTGCCATATTTGGTGCACAAGGCGCAAAAATGGAAGGTTAAACTATACTGTATACTAATTTGCCTTTTATCCAGGAAACAGCAGTTTTGACAGTTCTTGGAATTTTCTGAAATATATCAAATTCACAAGAATTATGAGGTTGCTTTTAATATTAATAATACACACATGTGTGCATTGATTAAATTTAATTTTGTGATTTTGATAAAATTAATTAAAAATAAACTCTCAGTTATTATTTAATTTTCAAAATATGGTAATATGCATTAACTATACTTAAATCTATATGCTTTATTTGAACACTCCTACATTTCGATTTTTATAGCATTATGCATAAATTATATTTATGAGCTTTCAGATTTGCGAGTCTGTATGGTATTCTTATTCAATTTTCTGCAATCCAAGCCACATTAGATATGATCATAAATTCTCTGGCATATGAAACCACAGGGCTCCTATCCTAAACCACAACATATACTCGCATACGCGTAAACGCGGAAGTAAAAGATATGGAGAAAGCTGCAGCTGTTGCTCCTGAGTGCGAGTCTTTATTTTACTTTAACACCTTTAATTAATTAAACAGCACAGCTCCCGTAAGTGCGTGTGTTGCACCTCCTAGCCGCTGTCAAGGTTTGTTTGGGGGGAACCCATCTGGTATTGGGTTGTGCTGTTCGGGGACAACTGTAACAGCATTTGTGTCGTCTTTTAACATCATTATTTTGTTTCACCTTGGCGTGGCATACACAAGCTGCACAATCAGTCAGTGCCACAACCACAAACCCAAATGAGACAGAAAGCGAGAGAGACAGAAAACAAAAGCCCAGCCCCCGATGCGTGATAGCATTGCTCCCAGCGCGTGCCACATTTATACCAATTTAAAAAGTGCGCCACACTTCTGCGGCAGCCGCTTGATTATATATTTATTTGATTTTTGGCTCGCTGTTTTACGATGAGTCTTGGCCAAAGTCTTAGCCTCGTCCTCAGCCCCAGCCTGTATTTGGGTGCTTTATATGCGCTGTTTGTCTTGCCCACAGCATTTACATAAAATCTAATCAAAAGCCATGCACATTAACTGCCAACGGGCTCATCAAATTTTCAACATGTCTTTGCGTCCTCGTTCTTATATGGCGTCTGCTGCACTTAGCCAACTCCACAATGGCACTCTACAGGCCTTATCCACATCCACTCGGCCTACCCTAAAAGCGTATTTAATAATTCATATGTTTGTCTGTCACATCAACTGGCAACTCTTTATGTTTTTTATTTGATTTTATCCTTTGTTTCCTTTGTTTATATCGGTTAAGCAAATGGGATGAATTAAAAAAATACCAAACTTAAGGTTGGTTAGTTAATCGAAGCTCAAATCGACTTTTAAAAGTGTTGGAAAATGTACATTAATAATTTTAAAATATATATTTTTTTTATTTTTGCATAAAATTTCTGAAATCATTTATTTATTTTTTATATTGAGAAGAATTTGTTTACATATATTTTGCAACGTTCGAATAAATACTCAAGAGATTCACACATTTCCCATTTTGTTGATATATTTCCAATTAATAATTTTATGACTTCATAATTTTTCGTACTTTCGTCGTGAATCAAAAATAATCGATACGTCAGTTGAATAATTGTATACCATTTGAGATGAAAAATGTGCAGCAAGCCGCCTTTTTATTAAGCTATCAAATTTGAGCAGAAAAAATCATATATTAAATGCACATCAAATTAATGCAGTTAAGCCGCCGTCTGTCTCTGTTGATGTCAATGCTTCGACTGCGGCTCTGTTGTAATCAATTAAATATTGATATTTTTAATATTTAATCTTTTCAATTAAATTGCCAATGATTTACATGTATATATATATGTGCATAATGCCCGCAGTGCCCTTTTTATGGTCAAGAAGTATTGCCAGCTGAACCGAAGCGAAACCAATGGGATTGGTTAACCAAAATGATGTTGTATAAATCAATTAAAATGCCAATTTTAAAATAATTAAAGATACAAATTAAATTGCAAGTGTTGGTCGTATTAAAGCATTTCACAATACAATCATTTTTATTGGATTTAAATATGTTAATTGTTATACGAATTCATTCGCTTTGTTCGAATTTAAGTATACTTTAAGAAATCTATTTTGGTAACAGACATTTTCTTGTGCACTTCAAAATAACAATTCATATTTTTAAGAGTCAGTTTCGGTCGCTACTAAATAATGATATGTGTTATTAAACTCAGTGAAGGCACGAAAGGCAAATAAGGAAAGGAATGGATGGCTTACTGATATTTTGTTAAAAGCATTACTGTCAACAATAAATCAGTTATTGCTAACCATAGTAATTTTATTACGTTCGAGCATACCCAATAATCAATGGTTGCTACTAAAGTGGGTTACAATGTATGAGTACTTTGTGGGTATTCAAATGATTATAATTCAAATAGTATCGCATAACATATATTCATTATTACTAAGAAACCCCTGTTGAACATAACGCATATAATGGTAAAGCTCAGTGCAATTTCTCGCAACACTCTCAACGGAATTGAACAAAAAGAATGCATAGATGCAGCTCAATTCCCTAATTATATTTTCGAATTGCTCATATGCCCCATCGAACCCATACAAATTATGGCACACGAATAACGAGGAGCGCCATTTCTTGTAGTGCACAAATTGTGCTGCAATCAGGTTTCAAGCACTTATAGCAATGACGTGGCTAAGGAGCACAGTACAGAGAACAAAAAAAATCAATCACAATTATAGTTAATGAACTACATGAGCATACAAAATTGTACAATTGGTTGAGCAGAAATCGCACTGGAACTGGAAATTCCATGGCGATTGCCATAAATATTTATATTGAATGTATTATAATTGTAATAAATATATTCGTGTGTGTAAAATTAAATAGATTGTGCGCTCTGCAGGAAACGTTTTAATTTAATTGGAGGCCTGATATTGCCGACAATCAATCCGGCAATCAATCAATCAATCCGGTCGCGTGATGACTGCCAAATAAAAGAACTTCCCGTCGAATCATTTAAATTAAAAAGAATAAAAGTAAAGGCACTACCGGCATTGTCTGCCTTGCATAATAATGCCCGTCTCCATTTCCTCGACCTTATGCTGGGCGCAGTACGTGCCACAGTAACAGAGATTGTCGAGACAATGGGGGAGTGTATCCATTTCGCAGTCAGCCGCATCACAGATACAAATTAGCAAGTGTAGCGAGCTTGGCAAACTTGGCGAAAACCGCAATGTTGGCAATGGCTGTCGATTGCATGCACTACTCCCTTGACACTTCGCAATCCAAGCCAGCACCCCAATCCAAAGCCGCATTCTTTTTCATGACTGTATGCACGCATTCATTTTCAGCATTTCTACTCTCTTCTCTGGTTTGCGTCTGCAGTTGATATGACCAAAAAATGTCCTTAGTTAAACACAACCGGTTTTTGAATGGCATTTGGGGGCTACCGAATAGCTTGAGGGGTTAAGGCAAGGAAAGCTTTTAACTATTTGTTGAATCTGCCTCAGCAATTTTCTTTAGACTTACCCACTCTGTCAACATTGACAAAAGTTTTAATTACAACAAAGCAATCATTTAACATTATGCTATGTGGAGACACAGTCGGATTAGAAGTCGGAAGAGTGTAAAAGAGTAAACAGCAAAAGCAAAGCATACTTATGAGAGCTCGTCAGACTTTTCCTGCTTTTTCTGCTTATTAAGCACCAAATTTCTTGAGTAAATGGAGCGTTCTGCATGTTAATTGAAAAAAAAAAATAACAGTAATGACAACTAACCCATAATCCTTTCAACTTTGCCAGCCATTTTCATTAATTTCCTATTCAGTCTTAATCTCAGTGGAACTCAACTTTGTGGTCAGTCTTTTTGGTTGCCCCTTGCAGATTTTAATAATTTGCATAATATGCTAATTATGACACACGTTTTTTCGTACATGAATCATCCATTTATAGCTATGCCACAATATACAACGCTGTGTGCTCTCTGGGCCTTTTACATCCTTTTCGCCAATTGGTCCTTGAACTTTGGTGTTCCTTCTTAAGATAGACATTTGTTGCTGCTACAGCTTAACGCGCACAATTTACATTACTGAGAATTTAATTTTCCCTTTCCCTCTGTGTAATAATATAATAATTATTACAGCGCAAACTACAGTGAAGATAAAGCAAGTGAACGTATTTGGAAACTTAAATCTTACTTTGCATTTCAATAAATCTTTGGCATAAGCATTAATATAAACAACAAAAATATTAGCAAAATTGTATAATAATATAATATTATATATATTATTATTTCTGTCAATATGTAAGTAGATTTCAAAATTGGAGAAAACGTGCAATATTTTGGAAGTTTAAAATAATATAATAATATAATAAAATTATAGTTGTTATAGATTTTTTCTAATTATTTTGAGAAAATTATTAATTTTACTTAAGTTTACTACTGTTCTTTGCAATCATACCAAGAATCCAAAGAGCTGGAAACTGAGTTAACATTAAAGCAGCAGAACAAACTTAACTGAAAACGTAGACAATGGCAACGGAAAGTACTTAAATGTTATGGCTTCACATCCAACTTTAATATCATTCCATACTTGCTCTTCACTGTAGTTGCAACATTCCGTCGCGCTATAAGAAATGTTGGCCCATCAATCGCAGCCTTTGTAGTTGAGGGGCTTTTGTTGCTTCCATTGCTTGTGTGCAGCTGCTTCTGATGTTTGGTGTATAAAATATTATGGTACGACGATGCTGGACAATCAAAGGCAACTCATCAGAATGTAACGTGAATATTAAAAATGAAATTAAATTATGAATTATAATATTTCTGCAGCATTTATCGGTAGCGTGTTTTGATTGCGAATAGTAAATAATTGCAGGCCAAACATTTTAATTGCATACTTTGGAAAGCACGCACTCTCCCAGACATACACGGTACACAAGAGTGTTTATGGAATACAATTTGCATATGTTATTTAGTAAGAAGTACACTTTCAAAGTAAACATGTGCGCTTTATTTTAATTTGAAGCTTCTCTCATTTGACAATGTTAAGCACACACTTTGAAGCAACACGTGCACTTTAATTTGTCGGCTCATCGTACGACCTTTGTACCATGTGTATCATGGTCCTCACATTGCATTACGAACAAAGCTCATATGTAGAATGCGGATTGCGAATTGAGCTGGAAGGGCACGTAGCAAATCTACAACGGAACGCACACCGTAACCAATTTCACTTTTGGCCTACATTATCCTGCTGCCATTCTCTCAGACTTCTTACTACATTCACCTATTCACTGCTTTTGGCCCGGCCTATTTCAGGTGCTAAAATGCACATGGTGCTTGAAAGCGATTTTGAAATACTGTGAACGACGTCTACGTTCTTTGTCATGGCAATAAAGAAATTCTTGTGTTCGTCTATTTTCACACATACAAAAATATATTTTAATTGCATTTGTGGAGGAGAACGAACTGAAACTTATAAACTTTGTAACTTGAATTGGAAGCAGAAACTTTGCAAAATTACGTTTAACATTTGAATTTTACAGAGTCCGAAAAACATATAGAAAAACATTAACATTTGTACTTATTACAAAATGAATTCGAAATTAAATTAGTCTTGTAGAAGGATAATATGCCTGTACGTTAAAGGCTTGGTATGCAATAAATGAAAGCTAGCTACACCTGTTAATTTATGGGAAAGAAAGTTTGCCGAGAGGAAAGAAGAAGAAAAGCATGTTCCAATTACTAAATTCCAAGAAATTAACAGGTACTTGAGCACCTTTGTAAAAACATTGCTGCTTTAATATATTTGAAAACTAGCTCTCAACTCTTTACCACTTAACTTTGGCTCGTTGATACGAGCAGTAAGTCAGTCAGTCATAGAGCAGAGAGGAAATAACAACAAAACGATACTTTCGCCATTATTTGCACATTGCTGACACTTTTAATAACCACAAAAACCATAAATACCGTTACCAAACCGCAAACAACGCCAACACCGGTGACAACACAGAGCTCAGGAGTCAGGAGTCAGGAGCAAGCTGCTCTACAGCAGCTGAGCAAGCAATTTCCATGGATATCCATCAAGTGAAAAGAAAACAGTAGCATGGAGTGGAAGCCAAACCTCAGCAAATCTCGAAACCAGCTAATTTCCGCAATCAGAAAGTCACTTACGGGCCAGAGCGTATAAACAATGAACCAAACTACAGACAGCCAGCAATAATAACAAGAACAAGAACAGCAACAACAACAACAACGACAACAGCAAGAACAACAAGAAGGGCAACCAAAGTAAACCCGTGTAACGCCGGCATTATAAGGACCTTAGTTATAACTATCATTGCTCATGTCTCTGTGTGAAGGTTTCTCTGTTTACCCTTCTCTGTTTACTGTCCCGGCTTTGCTCATGGCTCATGGTTCTGGTGCTGGTTCTGCTGGTCCTGTTGTGCCATGTGTCATTTAAAAACAACACACACTCAAGTGAAAAGAACAGCACACAGGACAAGCGGATACAACACCATGTTCTTATGGTGGCTATTGTGCAGTGGGCTGGGGATTTATGTTAGCCCTTTTTTACGATGACGTTGCGAACATGCAAAACGAGTGACACCTTGATGGTATATGCGGGTTCTCCTACTCGTTGGTTATAATGCGCCCTGAGGGCAATCGAAGCGTTGGTCAACATGATGTCTATCTACAAAGTAGGAGCACATGGCAGCGTTCGAGCTCGCAACTCTTACGGAGAGGGGCAATCAACTTTATGAATATAAAATCTTATTTATTATTATTTACTAAATATTATATTTTTGAAATAAATAGAATCTATATACTTATTGATGTTTTATTTATTTTATTATTTTAAAATTTTCAAGTATTGTCTTTTCTCTTTTGCCCATCACAAATACACTCTTTTGCCTACTGTTAAAAGCTGTTAAAGGTAAATGAACAGAAATAATGAAGGTCCCTCAATAATCTTCAGAGCACAATTTTTCCAGTCATCATTGTTTTTGATTTTTATTTCGACTTTTAATTGCCTTCTGTTACCTCTCTGCTGCCTGTCTGTGGAACAATAGTTATTTGCCAGCTATTGAAAAACAATTTCCCTTTCGATTTCCTTGAATTTTTCTCGCTGCTTGTTTTTGCCGGAAATTGCTGCAATTTATGATTTAATTTATGTTCATTTTTAATGTTGCCCCCGCCCGTTGTCTGCAGCCGATAGCCGCCGCACAAAGAGTGCTCGATGTTGCATATAAATGCGCTGATTATTGCGGCACGTTGCAAAAGACTGAGCCACGCCTATACCGGATTGATTAAGTGATGGGGCGTGAATAGGATGGCCATTGTCTGTGCCAAAGATAAAACGACAATCTATTTGAGGCAATCAACGCGGTAAGTGGACCACGGAGTAAGCTAAAGGCAAGCTATAAATTCAACCATTGAAAGATGCGAAATGAAAGTGCACAAGCTTAATTTAGCTACTACATGCGTTGGCTGGACAACTCAAAATAATGTTTTAACAATATTTCTGAAGTTAAGCTGATAATAGACGTGGTGTATAAAAAAAGTTACTGCTCCTAATGTCATACTACTTACATCAAAAGCACCCACATTTCAAAGCGGAGCCCCCCTCCCTATATATCAGTGTAAATATTCTTGCACTTGAGTCTAATGTCTTTACGCTTTAGCAAATTTGACAAAATTAAAATCAAACGTTTGCAAAATGTCACGCACATTTGCAGTGCTTCGACAGCTCCATTCACACCGATTTGCCTTCTGTCTCTGTCCCTATCTGAGTCTCTGCCGTTGTCGTTGTTGAAGGTAATGCTACCAATGACAGTGATAGAATCCTCCCCAATGGCTCACTACTCACTTTGATTGCAGCCTCGTGTGCGACTCATTTTAACGGAGTCATCCACACACCCCAAGCACATTTCTTGCAAATTTTTTTACTGCGAATTTATATGTAGTATATATATGAACATATAAGTACATGTTCTCTTCTTTTGATAAAAGGACATTACGCACGAAAAGTGAAGAGCATCACTTTTATGCGACACACTTGGAAAGGTTTTTCGCTTATGTATTTTATGAGTTTCAAAAGGCAAAAGTCAAAAACCAAAAATTGACTACACTCTCCCAGCCCCAAATACTTTAAGACATCCATCCGTTGGCAAAAACAGTGCTGTCTGTCAGAATGCACTCATGCGTGCCTGTCTGCTCCCACTCTATTTTAGTCTTTGCGTCATTTTCCAACACTTTAAATGCGATGCCTGCCCAAGCAACTGCCAAATAGCTCGCATATTTGATGTCAACGGTTGGGCGACCCCGTAAAGTATGCAACGCAATACATACTTTGCCTCCAAGTTAATTGCGTAAACAAACACAGTCTTGTAGTGGCAAATAGTCGACTTCTCGACGTGGCACGACTTTCAACAAATTTTCATTTTTCGTTTTATGCATAAATGCTTTTTCCATGTACCTTCAAAAAAAGTATCTAAATTAAGTCAGAAGCAAGAGACAGAAAGTATCTTCAAGTGGCAGGAAGTGCTTCGTGTAATTGCTAGGCAAACAAACACTCAGCGACTATTTAAGAGCTCTCAAGTATGCCTCCTTGTCTGTTTGATACAAATTTTGTTGACCTTCTTCTACCCTTACTTTGGGGACAGTTGTTCGTTATCTGTTGGCGGAATAATTAGCCCAAAGCAAAAACGATTTCTATACAGTTTCGAGATATGCAAAAGGTTCAAAATTAACAGCAACTTCAAACGAACTTTTCGTGAAGAGTCATTGATATTTATCTGAGAGGTTTGTGACTTTTAATCTAACTGAAGATTTGTAAGTGCGATTTGGCAAAATATGGGTGATGAGTTTTTTTTTTTAATATGATATTCTCGTGTATAGCCGTAAACACTTGCAACTTTTTGTAAAGTTTCATAAAAGGAAACAGAGTTATGAGCTAATGATTTCAGCCGCACATACTAACATACTTTATTTGTCTTTAAAGCTTATGGCAAAAGAGTGAGAATGAGTTTTAAAATGCCTAGGCCTTATCTAAAAATAACAGCTCAGCTGCGAGCGCCAATTTGGAATTTGTAAAAAAGTTTCGCGTTTCATGAAAACTTTGTTCGTCTACAAAATTTGCTGTGAACACTTTGGTTAACTTGTTTGGTAAGCCTATGACATAGACACACACATACACTTACAGAATTTTACGTCATCATGGTAAAGTTAAGGCAATCAATTGTTACCACATACAATATAATAGAGTACCACCATACAGATACATACATACATATATGCTCATAAAGGCGAACAAATTTGCAAAGAACCTGACGACAGGTGAAGCCACCCAATAAATCACTTGCCTCTCAGACATGCCAATTAATCAAAAATGCCTTTAAGTAAATCAGCAGTAAGATTACTCCTCTGATTCAAAGCACACCTCAAGCTTACGATCCGCATCTTAGGCTATTCATTTTACAGCCCTCTCCTTTCGTTTCCACTCGTTTAACGATTAATAACGAATAAAAAACCTTTAACAAAATGTTATAATTAAGCCATCAAGCTGCTGACAAGTCTGACGTCACTGAACAGACGGCAGAGAAGATAATAATGTTGTATTATTTTTTTTGCCGCCTCCCCCCTTGGCACTCAATATGAGCATCAGCGAACAGCTTATGAGCTGTCAAGTGGCCTAAAATAATGTTCAAACTCTTGAAGTTGGCTTGATGCAGAAATGATTAAGCGACAGCGAGTCAATGAACGCATTATTTTTATTAAACAAATATTAACTGAGCAAACTAACAGTTGATATATATTCTTCGATTTTGATGACATAACCTAACTTTTGTTATACTTTACATTACCCCAAACTCCTTTATATTAATAGCAGCATTTTAACTTGCTTTTAATTCGCTTTGTCAGTATGATAAATGATTTCAATGGCTTGATTGATAGATTGCCCTTAATTGTTGTGTTTATATATTATTGCGCAACTGTTAGAATGGATTCATCATCATTAGAACGAAAATAAAATATTAAGATGAATATCTCCACAAGCTGTTGGCTAAAGTGCTTTAACTGAATGACTTAAGCAGTGATCCAATCAAGCCAAAAGTTACTTTTCATAAATGCCAAATGCACACACAGAGTAAAGTTCCTTCACGCTCAAGCAGAGGCGAAGTCACAAGCACACTGGGATTACTCATACGCCATGTTATGGAGCTTGTGGTTTACACTCGAGTGCTGTTGATGCTGAATTTGCTTGCCATTTTTGAGTTGGCAAGTGCATAAATTAAATTTACCAGAACAATTTTGGCAAAACAAGTTCTTTACAGCAATCCAAAGTGTGTACACGTCATGTTGGCCGTACTGGAACCTTGTAATCTGGTTAGCCGATAAGTTTTTTCTTCTGCTGCTGCTGCTGCTGCTGTTGCTGCTGCTATTGCTGACGTTTGTTGTTTAGTCGCATAATTTTCAAGTAAATGTAATGAAAAGAAACAGCAAACAGTAAACTGAGAACTGAAAATGCACTCAACGATGGCTGCCGTTGAACAATTTTAAGTCAACCTGCAGCTGCTGCAACTCTTGATTCAAATAGTTTTTATGCTCACTGAATGCCACACAGCTAACGATTAGCTTTCGAAGAACGTCGCCATGTTTGCAATGGACCCAAAAGTCTACCCAACGAAAATGGCAGAAAACAAGCCAAGTTTGCTGCCATCTTTCAAACGATAAAAGATTTATGCAAAGTGCAACGGAAATTGAAATTGAAAGGCAAATGCAGACAGGCTGGCGGGCTAGCACACGATTCCTACTGGCTCCTCTCTCTCTCCCACGCTGTCCCTCTCTATCTGTATCTCCCAATGGCAATCCTATGCAGCAGCAGTTAAAGCCAAGTTAAGAGTGCGACTCATTGACTCTCGAGTCTGTTGGCCAGCCTGGCTGCCTTTAAGTGCCAAAGTTGTCCAACGCTTTTCAATTAAACTCAATTTATTAATTTCAATTATTTGCGCTTCAAGTGACCGCATCCCAGGCCAGCATAGAAAAAAGAATAAGAAAGAGGAAGAAACTGTCAACTCAGCACACTGAAGCACCGAAGCAGAAGCCTCTACCAACTGCTGCGATGCCCAGATGCTGCCCAGCAATACCCTCCTGTGGTTGTTAAGTGCTGTGGAGGCATTTGATTGATGTGCCGCGGAGTGGGACCTTCTCGAATAGCGACTGAGCAACAAGCGCAATGCTCTGCTGACTGAGCAAACGCGTTTAGGCCATTAAACAAAGAACATTTAATTCAAATGTGGAATAAATCGACTTTGCAATGCTCTATTTACTCAAGATGATATTAAATTCATTGAATGATTTAAGTAGAAAAAAACTGTAGCACTTTTAAATATTTTAACTAAATTAAAATTACAGGACAAGCGATTTGTTCTTTTCTACTTTAGGAAGCATAATTAAAATAACAAATAAATGGGCGAATATTAGACAAAAGCCCAAAAACAATATATAATTAAATTAGAATTCCTAGTTGTATTTTTTATTGCCAAATAAACTCAACATCAGGATCAATATTCAATTTTAATTAATCCTAATTTTCATGTATTTATTATCCTTTGATTTTCGTCGCATTAGACAAACAAATTCGAAAAACAACTCGACTTCAGAGCGGTTTAATGTATTTAGAGCATACCAAAAACAAATAACGTATATCGTAGCGGATGTGCTGATGTGCCTGGTACAATTAAGGACACCAAACATAAACATTCTCATATGTCAAAATCAACAAAAGCAGATGTTGTTATTTTTCCTCTTTGTTTTATACTTTTTTGCTGTCGCTCGCCTTTCGCCTAACGACTGTTGTAAGCGCTTTTTGGTAGCCTACTTTGCAGCGCTTAAAGTCGACGTATGCCGATTTTTATGACTGACCATAAAAATACTAGTAAATAAAAGGAAAGACATCAGAGTTCAAGTGCAGCGCAGGCAGAAAATGTCACCTAAATGGCCCAAAGGACAAGAGCAGCAACGGCCTATTGCTCGCAAACCATAAATCACACATACAATGATGTTAATAGTGCCATAAAAATGCGACAAAGCACCTGGCGAGTTGCCTACTATGAACACCTATCTAGCCATCTAACATAACTTCTATGTGTATGTAGTTATACATATATGTCTATCTAGCTAGTGCAACATAGTACTATCTGGTGACTGACGTAAATATTGACAGCAAAGACAGGACACAGGACAGGATGAACGCAACACAAGAAGCAGCAGCAAAAGCACAGACCATAATAAATTGAGGTTGTGGTGGGAGAGAGGCAAGATGTGTTGGTCAAATTAAAACATTTCACCTGTCTTGCCACTCGTCTGCCTGATGTTGACAAATTAGAGGTTTTCGAGGTGTGGAACCACCTAGATGCCATGTCATGCACAATTCCTCAGGCCCCCAAGCCATCCCTAGTACCCTTGGGAGCATTTGCGGTGCGAAACTGTACAACAGAGCAAACGCTCCAGCAGATTATCGGTTAAATAAATAGACAAATTGATTTTAATGGAATTGGATACACTGAGGCGAACCGAACGGTCGAACTGGGATCTGTCTCTTCAACTCGTACTATGCACGCGATGGACAGCCCTGGATGGCACTGACCCAGCCCAGTTGGGCAAACATAATTTCGTGTAATTTTGTCTTGGCTTGTTTCCTACTCCCACTTTCCTTCAGACTGACAGTGTGTCTCTTTTTTTATGTGTTGGCCCAGTGGCTGTTGTTATCCTTATTGTGTGTGTACTTTAAAGCAAATATATTGTGGTTGCCACATTGGGGTCAGTCCAGGCCTGGACGGCTTTTGGCAAATGTGATGGCAACTTTTCGACATGGCAAATGACATATTGAAAACCAATCTTTGGGGGCTCGGAAGTTCCTAACAGGCATGTCAGCTACAAAATCCTCAAGTTTAATGATGAGGGTCAAAGGGAATAAGTATACATGTACATCTTTAATATTTCGCATCCGCATTCAACTATTTCATTTGCGATATTGTACTATTACGTTAAGCTTCACATTTCAATGATCAAAATTGCGTACATTAGTTTACAGCATTTATAGAAATGTAATGGCTTTATTTAACCAATATCCTTTAAACTTTTTTATTAACTGCATTTATAAACTATCTTCAAGTTATTTCAATTATCTATATCGTTATGTTAATAATAATAATTTATTTAATTTTTGCCTTTTCCAAATTGCCGTTTTCAACTAATTGAAAATGAAGAAATTCAACTAAACTTTTTATTTAATTATTAAAGAATTACTCGACACATTAACGCGTTCTATTACGATATTAGAAAGCCAATGGCCTTTGGGCAGGAACTATGAGTATTTGCCATTTAATAAGAGCTGTTTACAACTAACTGAAAATAAATTGCTTAAGCATTAGTTGTCCTTAGTTTGCAGAAATTGCAACCAGCCAGACCAGAGTGGGTGGTAAGGTGGTTAAGGGGAGAACTTTTAATGACATGCTTTGTATGCGAGCGCGTGTTACATGTTAGCCACATTATCAAAGGAGCAAACGACAAGTTGCTGAGAGGGAGCTATGTATGTGCCCGTGCTCATATGTACTAGTACACCACTCCCCTGCCGCTTACACCTTGGTATACCAGACTAGCACTAGTTGTCGCATAACATGGTTGCCTTTGCAACGTGTCCAAGTTCGGTTTTTGTGCCATCTTCAGCTTGTGTCATTCTTTAGCTAATACATTTCGCTGCTTGCTTGGCACATGTGTCTCACATATCCTCACATGCTTAGAACATCACACAACTAATACGAATTTCACTTAATTGCACTCGAAAAACTATGCATGTGAATTGCACTCAACTCGACTGGCAAGTGCGGTTGGTCTCCCGGAATTGGGGTTTGGATTTGAGTAGGGATTGGGGTTGCCTGTTTGCCCATCAGTTTTCGCTTTCAGTGATGCAGACAGTTTTTGACAGAACGTCGGACGCACAGCAGCAGCCGCAAACGACATCTCGAGGGTCTAAGTGGCTTAGAAAAACTTTTCGTTTTCGTTTTCGCATTCGTTTTTGGCTTGGGTTTCAGATTAATCCAACGCCCACAAGAACCAAACGGGACCAGCCCGACCCAACTGTCGTCTGCTGTTGAAAGTTGCTCACGCATAAGCAGCACATGCAGCCTGCTCATTGGGGGAGAGCAGGAGTGGGGAATCAGATATGCTGCAAGCAGCCGCATGCTAATGAGTACAACTTTTTGCACCTTTCAAGTTATTTTTCTATACCCTGCACTTATGAGGTATGAAGGGTAAGTAGTATGATGGGAGATAAGGTAAAAAAATAACTATATTTTTTAAAATATTCCATAAGGTATTTTCTAGTTGTGCAATTCCGACTTTAGCATTCATAGTTGTTTTTTGTGGTACTTGTTTTCTATCGTTGAACTTTCCGTGCACTTGTTTTGAGTCTTTCCGTCTGCCAGGTGTAAAAAAGAAAGACTCCAGCCACAAAGATGTCCAACTTAAATGAAAACTTCTTGAATGGAACAATGATGTATATGCAAAAAAGGTGCAAGGCCTGAAAAATAGCTATTGATGGCTAAATTGATTATCTTTCTTATTTCAAGGGTTCAAAGTGTTGAGGTAGAGTAAAGCACGGAGTAAATTAAAGTCTTCAAGCTACAATTTAATCAACTGTTCGGCATTTAATTTAATGTAATCTTGTTCTAAACCAAATTAATTTAGTAAAAGAAAACATTTCGTAATTGATTTACATAATGGTGCCTAAAAAAATTTATCAAACGATTCAAAGAGACCAAGTTTCAAAGCAACATCCAAAAACTAAACAAAAGATTGACACTTTAAGCTCTATAGTAGTTTTCTTTGTAGAGATAGACAATTCTCGCACTTTATACATTCATTAAAGTAACAGCTCACACTCGAGACAACACACTTTGACTTAGTCGAAACACATGACACCCATTGTAGTACATTACCCAGAAGCTCTTAAAGAAATCATTCTTAAGCAAAAATCCCTTGTCTGGCCTTGAATAGTACGATAAAAGTGCAAAAGGTCTGTCATAAAATGCTGCACTACTTTCAGCAAGAGAAAGAAAAGAAAGCCTTTTAAACTTACCGTGTTGTAACCTTTCTCCTTGAGCTTTTCACACATTCCATTAAGGACATTTTCGGGGAAAAAGGGGGCTAACCAAAACGAGGGGGCCACCTACTTAATGTTACTTGTCAACATCTGCAAATAAATAAGGAAAAGAGCTAAAGATAAATTGAAATTTATGAACCTGGCCAGGAAGTTAAACGCCAACACAACTAACCGACAAAACATTTCAGCACGAAAATGCTACTAAGTAATTTATAAGCACAAAAGTATTGCATTAACCACATAGATGATAAAGCTATATAAATATATGTTTATATACTCGCCATTGGCCAAACACTTGAAGTTCAATTTAAAAAGCAAAACGACAAAATGGGAAACGGAAAGAGTATCGTAAATAAATAAAACTCACAAATGAAGAAAGATTTTCGCTTCAAAAATAAATATTTAATGTAACTATATTTATGTTTTTCTTAGTTCAGTAATTTATTATACAATAACAAATAAATTGATAGAGTAAGCATTATTTGCTATTTTACTTCACTTCAAATTAAAGATATTCACACAGAGACGTATTTTTAAAGAGAATTTGCACAAGGTATGTCAGGTCATTGTTGAATACAAGAATTTGTTGTGCCCTTTTTCCAGCCTATTACAAGCCTAACGACAAAGCTATTATGCCAGCCATTTTCAAGGGTATAATGAATTTATATGGTCCAGCCCAGCCTGTCGAAAACTACAAAACGCGCAACAATATGGGGCAGACACACAGGTATACTGGGGACGGATGTGTGTGAGCCTTGTTCTAGGCAATACATTTACAAAACCTTATTAAATTATCCAAGCCATAGTGGCAGTAAGCAGTAGTTGTAGTCAGGTGAAGGGCTGGAAGTCTAACAACCTTTCCGGCTGTCCCAAAATGTTAGTGTAGCATATTTAAGCTAAATATTGCAACTAAACCAAAGAGAGTTGCATTTACCAAACGCAAAAGCAGACAAGTATTTATATATGCAATACGTACTACACAACTTATATGCTTCTAAATGGCGCCCCAAGTCTACTTCTAGAAGCCGAACAGAAGCTGTATCCGAAGCAGAAGCCAGAAGCCAGAGTCTTTGCCATTTTCTGTGCTATGGATGTTTGTGTGTGTATGTGTGTGTCCTGTGCCATGTTTCATTTGGTAGCAGCAGGTGATAAGTTGGCTTGCCGTTTGTTAAATTAATTCAAGGCATATAAATTATAGTTCATTGTTCTGTGTATTCTCAATGGTTGTAACCGACGTTCGAGTTATATACATATATATAAATATATTCTTGCCTTGCTGACTTCCAGGAAAGCGGCTAAACGGCTTTACGTTTTCGCTTTAATCTTTTTTCATCCCCGTTCGTTTTGCATTCGCCTAGCTCCTTTAATTTAATTTCATTGCGTATACGCCCCATTGTGTCCGCGTTGAAGCGTCAAGTACGCCTTGCAAATCAATTGGCAAAGCCGCTTTTGCCTCTGCCCCTGCCTTCTAAGAAGCATTTACTTCTCGTATGTGCCCCTTTCCCAATTCAAATGTTGTGCTTCAAAATTGGGTGCCATTTGAATTGTATCATAAGCAAGTCAATTGTTGCTCACAATGAGTTGCAAATTAGGCGTAACTAATTTGCTTTGCGTGTTCGTGTGTGTGTCTATATATGTGTGTGTGTGTGCCATATCGTGCGGTAACTGAATTTGATATTCAGCTGCAAATTCGGCAACATTCAAGGCCCATTGACTCTCAAGGAAGACAAATTAGTCAAGTTTACGTGCCGAAAGAAATTAAAAGATAACTTATGGATTCTCTTGAGTACTCAGGGCAACTAAACGAGCTAAAGAGTTAGTTGGCATGGTGAGTTAACGTTGATGCTATTAGTAAGACGAAAAAAAGAAAACTTTGCCACTTGGGGCACATACAGTTAATTGTAGCAAGGCCAAATGAATGCTCATGTCTTATCTAATCAATGTCTTCACAACAGATAATGAGGGCAACTGAAACGTTCTGATGGGATTTAGTTTATGAAACTGATAGATGTTCATGCGTTTAGTCAAAATATAATGATTTATTGCAAGTGTCAGTATTAAACAATCCTCAAGTCGGTGACCTATGAATACATTGAATGGGAAAGGCAAAATATGAAAAGAACGAGAGAGCAACAGTAGGCAAATTAGGAAGCAAAACTCAATAGTTGCCATGCTGAAACAAAACAAAATTCATTTCAATTTCCATATTATGTGTACATATGTATGTACAAGTGTGAGTACTCGAGCACCCCAAGTAAAACTCAATATACCCAACACGCCCACACAAATAGCCTACCAAAAACGAAAAAAAAAAATGAGAAAAGGCCGAAAACGAGCTGTCGATGACGCTCATCGTTGTTGGCTTCATTGCCAGTGGGAAGACACGCACAGCAATTGCGCCTATTGTTGTTGCTGTTGTTGTTGTTGCTGTCGCTTACGTTTGGTGTTCTTCCGGCATGTAAATAAATACTGAAGAAAAGCGAAGACGACTATGATTTATTTTGTATTTGGCACGCACATTGTCAATATTTGTGGAATTCATCAAAAAAAAAAATGTTGGCTGGTAGCAGAAACCTGATGATTGGGCCAAAGTACTTCAGGCAAAGAGCTCACCCATCATCCCCCAATCTCCACAGAAACACGCTAATTCAACAACATGCACAGCGCAGCTCATAAAGTTGTCGACACCGTTTCACACAGACCCAATGTCGAAAACTTATAGCTAAAAATCGAAGTAGTTATTTATGGACTTTTGTTCCTTACTTTTTCTTATTTCATTTTCTCAAAAAAAAAGACGATAAAGAGAAAAAAACAAAAGCAGCCGGCCCATTTAAACAACTGAAAAGCAGAAAAAACATTGCGCTAAATATACAGACAGACAGACAGTTGTTGTTTAGGGTACATACAGATGTACTGCAATATAAGCGACTACTCGCACTCGTATCTACTCTACTGCTGCGCCCCCTCTACGATCGACAAACAGAATGGGCTAGTGAAAATCACACGAAAATATTTTTGAACGTATTTATGGCTCTGCTGCTGTTTGGGATACACGCGTGTAGCATTTCTATGAATGGGCCCTGCATCATCTACTCGATGCCCCAACAATTTAAATGGGGACGTGGAACTCTTCTATGCCCTGTACTATTTACAAATGAGTAGATCAGTTTGCAGTTACAGACTGCTTGCTTATGTTTACATGTGAATTCAAGTACAGCATGCTCTGAACTGCTTGCACTTGTAAGCAGTGCTTATACAGATCAGATAAGCAGCTACACGAAAGTGAATTAACAAAGTGCATAATCAGGGTAAACATCAGATAATAATACGAAACCCGACAAAAAAATGTATTATCAGAATTATTAAAGGAAGCAGCCGTACAATTTGCTAGACTTTGTTTACTATAAAGGTCAAGCAATGCGGTTACTTTGGTATACTTGGGTATCCATTTGTCGGGCATGCTCAACTTGCTTGAAAACATTAATTTACAAACTCATTTTAATGTTTACGAAATATGTTGTTAACTAGAACAACAAAGAGCTTATATTATTGCTTTAATTTTTTTATTCAAGTAAACAAAATTGGTAGCATTTAATAAAGCGATAAATAGAGATTAAAATGGTATGCCTGACTCGAATGATTTAATTTTGATGAACAATGTGTTTGCAACTGTTTTGAAACAAATTTAATTATTTAATTAATTAATGCCCTGCGTCGAATAGCAGTAGAGCGCATACAGAAGCCGATCATGTCCAGAATTCACACTTGTTTTGCAATTGAAAAACAAAAAATCGAATTGTGCTTGCCCTCTGTGGATTGTCTTAACAGTCTGCTCGGCACACGGCAGCTGAGTACGTATCCGGACAAGTGCGACATCACAACAGCTGGTCGGTTAAATCAGAATATAATCTTTACCAAGAAATTGCCATGTAACTCGCACAAATATAGATCGTGATATGTACTACTAAATAAAATAATAAAAAAAATCACCATTGTGCATAGCAATGCATTTGACATGCAAAGGGTTTTTGGATGAGGACAATAAACAACAATTGGTGGGGCAATGATTGTGTAATATATGTACTTGCTGTTTGCATTTGATGCATACAAATTGCTTGAATTGTGAGTGTACAAGTTGCGAGTACAAGTACCTCGCAGATAACAAAATATTAGAAGTGATTTGTGAGGGGATTGTACAACTCTATGCTACATCTGGATGTATGCTAAATCAGCACTATAGCTGTGCACCCACAAACAGAAAAAAGCTGTACTAACTAAACAGATACCGAAACCCGAACCGAAACCAAATCAACAACCCTTTCAACCCATCCGGACAAGTGCTAATGGTGAGTTTAGTATACGGGGCTGACTGCGCATTTCTCACGCGTCAAGTGGCTGCCAAATATGATTTATATGCCATGATGGCCAGCAAAGTAGAAAATATGGCTGTAAAAATAGTCTAGATAAATGCCAACATCGATCAGAGTGTGGGTAATTTCGCCGAATAGCAAACAAATGCAAATAGAAAGTGAAATTCTGCGAAAGAAAAGCTAGTACATAAACGTATATACAATTTATCTGATGACAAGTTGTAAAAACGACCGCTATCAATGGGAACAATATCCAGGCAATGCTTCGAGCACTAGTCGTAGATTTAGTTGTGTCAACTGGGGAAATGCTAATTTGAGATTCGGTTTTAGCACTTAATCAATTGTCAGATAGCATTGACAGGGGCCAAGCCCAATAACTAAAACTAATACGTTAAAGCAATCAATTGTGACAGCTGTCAGATCGAAAGATATATTAGTAGTTGGATTGAAGGTCAACGAGACAAATTGGATAGGTTAGCCTGAGAGTCAAGTATCTAATTCGTATTTCAATAATCCAGTAAGGTCACTTAATACCTAAAGTACTTCGCATTGTTCGAGTATAATTGCAACATCCTCAAATTTATTTAAGTCAAACTCATGTATTTTTCTGCATTCGCCTTTGTAAGCCTATACTTTGTGGCGAACAAAGTTATCTCATTGCTCCAAATTCTTTTAGTTTTTTCGCTGTTGTTAGGCACAGTCAAGATGTGCCACCAAATAGCATATAATAAATGCGAGTAAGTAAATTTTGCCAAAGCTGAAGCTGAAGCTGAAGCTAAACCCAAAAACAACAAAGTCCAGATGAAGCACGTACCAAAGTATCTTCTACAGCACATACAACAGCTCCAGTTGCTTAGCTCGACTATCGTTTGGGGAATTGCAAAGCTGACAAATATGCTCAGTGTCAAAGCTACAGGCTGCTATCTGCTGTCTGCTCTTGGCTGTTGGCTTCTCATATTGATGAGCAACATCAGGCAAAGGACTGCAATGGCATGCAATGAATTTAAAACGAATTTACGCCTCTTGGCAGCACAAAATGCATTTGATTTGGTTACATTTGCCCTACCAAAGGACAGTATCTAAATAAAGTAAATAGTTTGAAAGCTCCAAGTAGAACTTTAATTTGGCTGGCTTTTTATGCTCGATTTGCTACAATCAAAATAAACATATAATCGACTGAACACACAATCGAAGAAAGCTCCATAAAGAGTACGAATTTATTGTACTTTTATTGATGGGCGCCGTCTGTTTCGCAATTGCAATCCTGACTATTAGGACTCAACACTTGGGCGCCAGACTGGCAAACAACTTGCCAGTAAGCAATACTCTCTCTACTGTATTACATTGAACTGACTTGTCTGAACTGTATTGCCCTTTTAGTTTTTATTACCGGGGTCAGTAATATCGACGCAAAGCAATGCCTTTTCAATCAAACTCTCGACACGTCCGGTAACACGGCTGAGACAGTCAGTCACACAGTCACTCAGCCTGATTCAGGCCATCAATTTCTCGAACTTTGGCCCATAACAATGCTTATTACATTTCCTAGCCAAATGAATCGAGCATAAAAGGTTTTCTTTTCGCAATAAGGCACTAATCTCAAACTCCGTAATTTATGTCTGACTAGTAGCCCCGACCGAGGATAATTGGCTATTGTTTATATGGGTATATTTAATTAGATTTCGGCAAAAGCAGTGGAAGCAGCACTTAACAAGTTAATTGAAGTTCCTCAATAACTATAAATTTATGAGTAAATAACCTATAGTAAAGTAACTAAACTTTAACGATTGCCATCAATGCGAACGAAGATAAACAATTTTTCATGATTTAAAAATATGTTTATATATTTTTAAATAAACAAATGTATGGCTTTAAATTAAAATATGCTAATAGCAAATATTTATAGTTGAAAACTTTTTTAATTTTAATCGAACTCATTGCTATGATTGCTCGTCGAATTTGATTTCATTGACCACCTTTTTATATTCATTTATGTAAGCAAAAACGATTGGTGTGCACCAAAATGATTATATTTATTATTCAGCTAGTTGATAAATAAAACCGCGCAAAAACTTTCACCCAATTCGGCAAAGCAATTGAAAATTCGATGACCATTCAGCAAACAATTGCGTATACAGTTGCATTGCAATTTAAAAACTTTTCGAATTCACACAAAAAGCAGGGAAAACAAGTACATACGAGAAGAGATAGCGATAGAGAGAGAAATAAAGACAAGTACACAGACGACCTTCTCTGATTTGTTTTCACAAACGCTTTTTGTTTGCGTGGCAGAAACAAAAGAGTCAAAGTGCCAAATGGCCGAACAGAAAAAGCAAATCAATCAAATCAAATCAAATCAATGCAAAGTCAAACAAACAAACAAACAAACACACATCAGAAATAGTGTTCGAGGCAGTTTCAGTTTAGCTACGAGTAAAAGTTCAATTGCCAAAACAATCAGAAGACCGAGAAATATAATTGTGCATGTTGACCAACTTGGATGCCAAAGCCAACATGGAGTATTAAGTTGTGGAATTGCTAGCTTTGCTTTTAGCAATTTGCGGGAAATCCTAATATACGCAACCATTAATTAGTTTCTGGCAAATTGACTTTGTTGAAACAACCACCTCAAACCACCCCCCCACTGCGAGTGGTAATGCTCCCCGGGCAGACAAAATAAACAAAGTGAAATTCCATGGAATTCCTATGCAAATATCGGATAATCAGCCAAGTTTTGAGTTAAAGTTTTTTTAATTAATTATTTTGTTTATAAATAAATTGATTGGAAGAAGGAAGTGAAAATATGGTGCCATCAAATTAGTAATGCCAATTAGGCATACGTCACATTTGCGAGGCAACAGCTCATTTTCGCTGCATCATTGCCAGAGCTTGATGCAACCACAGAATTTAACAACATTACATAAAGCTTGATGCCACAACAATAATTTACACTTTATAGTTGGTTCAACAACAACAAAAAAAAGTAAAAACTGAGTCGCTGCCAGGATATGCAATTATTTACATATATTGCGCATACGCACAGCTGCACACACGTACGGCAGCTACCAAGGGTGGGGATACTGTTTATATGTGATGTCGCATAGAAAATTTGCTTATGACAGCGTCCGACAACAACAGCAAAATAAATTGATAAGAAATGTGTAGATGACACAGTGGGCCAGGCGTCCCAGTTCAATTCCCACAAGGCAATTTCCTGATAATGAATAAAAAGGCAATAGGAAAACTATACGCATAAGGCGTGCAAAAAAAAAATATACTCTTCAAAACATGCAATATGCAAATCAAGTGGAATATAATTTTAATACTGAATAATTTAAAACGGAAATGCGTTTTTGCAATATGATAAAGAAATTATTTATAAAATTTATAAGCTGTTAATTATATTTTCAATGTGGAAATTTATGTTTTTTTTATTAATAGATTTTGAGCATCCCATGTTATTTGAATAAATAATATTTATTAAATAAATAATAATAATAATAAATAATGCCAACACTTTTCAACTATTTAAATATTTTAATAATCACTTTAAGGGCACTTTCTACAATATATACTTGGGATTTTTTTTGATATTCTGACCAATAAAATTGGGTGCCTGCCAAGTGCCAACTGCCTGACTTTTAAGACAAATACTTAGACACATTCTTGCCAAAAGATTTTGCTAGACGCATGGAACAATATTCGATATGCTGAGACCAATGTAAAATTCATATTACAATCGCACAAAATGTGCATTCGAGTGCAATTTTTGACTGACAGTAGTGGGCGTATCTGGGAGGGTTCTATGTAGACACGTGTGGCCTGGAAGTAATGCACACACACACACACACATGCACATTCACGTTAGTTGGCAGTTTACATGCCTGGTTTGCCTTACCGGTGATTTTCATGTTTATCACTCGTTCGTAGTCATCGTGAATGTGTGAGATGTGCACGTCTCTGTTCTGCAAACGAGGGCTAACTGTCCATTTTATATATATCTCCTTCTTTCTCGCTTATTCTTTTCTGTCCGTCTGACGGGCTGCGTGGTTGCCTGTCACTGTTGCGATTGTGCACAAGAATGCATCAATTTTTGAAACACAGAGCCCGCATTAACGGACAGTTTTCCATCCAGAACTGGAAATGCAAATTGCTGACATATAGAAAATGTCGAAGATTTATGATTGGCGTAAGCTAAAAGGGCAAATGTGTCAGCAACTGGATGGACATTGATCCAGAATTCCCAGTTTGGCACTTGATTTACTGTGATTACTCTGAATAAATATACATAACAGTATTGACTTTTGAACTTATTCAGTCATTTAAATTTCTCGCGGTTCTTTTTCAGTTAAACTTTTACTGCATGAATTTATTTTCAAGCAAAAGGATTTGATCCGCTACTTTTATTTTGAAAATCGTCTAGCAATTTGTGCCCAGCTAAAAATATCAATGCGTTCTGGTGTGTCATTGAGAAACGTTTCAGAAAGGTACATTTTGCACGTGGCTATGATGAGCATGCCTTCCCTTTTCTCCTTAAAAAAGTAGCATAGTCAACTAAAATGATTGGCACAATGCTTTACAATCGCAGACGCACACAAATTGAAGTAAACAATTTGGCAACATGTCTATCTATGGGGCAGATTGGTATGCATATGTTTTGTAAACATACGTGATAATCGAGCTTCGAAACTACAAAACAGTAAACTGTGCAAAAAGATAGACAGCTAAAGACGAATCGGTACAGATTTGTAGTTTTCGAAGAGCATAATAAATTAGTAGGTAATATTTGAATATCGATAAGACAACAGAAATGAAAATGAAGTTTCATGTTGTTGGCATCTGCAAAATTGTAACCAAAGCCGCGGAATAAAAGCCTTCAAATTGCAGGCAATATGAAAGTGTCCAAAAGCCCCAACGAACGTGAATAGAAGTGAATGGTTTTGGCATTCTAAGCTTTGAATGAATATCTGAATGGTTCAGTAGGCACATGAACAGAGAATTGCGGGATTGTGTATTGCACGTACCTCTGTGACAGCGTCATCTGTGTGTCTATTTGTGTGCAGATACAGTTCGAGCTTTTGCGCAATTTCATTTCACTAGACTCGACTTTATTGAAGCAGGTCAACTTTCATTTGGCATACCAGCATGGGCATTGCTTTTAATGCCAAATACTGTGGATACGCAAAACTGTTGCTAGGTTTGTGTGAAGCGGACAATGGCAGAATCGCGTTAGGTGATTAGAACCAGGCTGAAAGAGGCTGGTCCAATAATGCTTGCAGTTGCAAATTGAAGTTCAATCACGACGTGTTCGGCATGGTACGTTATTGTTATTCAACTTTGATGATAGTGAATAAAATGGAAAATCTGTTATCACTTAAAAACAGTAATTCAGCGACTGCTGTTTATTTAATTTAAATTTGATGTTTCTAATAATAAAGTTTGCAATCTTTAAAGTGCTCGACTTAATTACTGTTTATATTGAACTGTATTTGATATGTCCAAGTTGATAATCTAGAACTTAACTTTATTTATACACCACTTATCTAAAAATAGGTAACATGAGCAACAACAAAATATGTGTCTTACTAAAACATGCCATACATCGCTTGTACAACTACTCAATCAATAAAACGATAGATAAATAAAATCAAACACAATTTTCTTCACTTGACTACTTTTCGTTGTCAGTTAACATTTTTGGCTACCGCAAATGTTGACCAATAATTCACACTCTATGGATCACTTCATCAAAAGTATTCCTCAAATTCAATTTTAATAGTTCAAGGTAGATGTGCTCTCTGTCGAGTCATTAACACAAGCATTTTTAAACAATAACAAAAAATCATTTATAATATTATCTTTGATTTACTGAAAACGAATGTTTACGAACATTTCGGAATTCTCCTCATTTCTGTAGGTTAATTGCGTGTGCATTTATTTATTCCACATCAATTGAACTTTAAATTTGTAAAGCTTACTAATCGAAATATAATTAATTGCAAAATTAAAAGAAATATGTATCTAAACTTAAGGATGCATACAGTAAAATATTTCAAATCAAATTTATTTAAGTGGCAGTTCCAGCAAACTTATATATGAAACTTCAAAATATACAAAATACTTGGGTTGAATTTAATAATAGTTTAATGCAAAAATTAAAAGAAAGATAAATGTACAAAACATTTTGTTCATTTTTTATAAGTAAACTAACTTATAATCTAAATAAAATTATGCTGCTGCTGATTAAGAAGTCAAAGATCATTCACAATTTCCAAGCGGCTCTATCTTGGTAGAGTCTATAAATTTCTCATAATTGTTGCGCCGTATTTTTGGAGCTTTTAACGCTTGGCACATTTATTCGCTTAGCCTTCTGCCTGATGTTGGCTACACTTGCAGTTGCTTCTTGCCATAGTTGGCTGCAGGACTCGCAGCAAGAACATTAATCAAAATAACCCACTCATAAACTGCGCGCATTCCACCAAAAAAAACTTTAGGAAAAACATTTTCATTGAGGCCGAACAATTTTTTTGAGCTCCCCCCGTTTTTTCCCCATTTTTTTTGCTGAGGGTTTCGCTACTAATGCACCTGAAGCTCTGTTTGATTTCTGTCTGCAGGGCAAAGCTTTTAGTGGTAGTGTGCATTTTAGGAGCACAGTTGTATTTATAGGTGCATTACAAATATGGGAAAAGTTTTGCACGTTTTTTTCTGTGATCTAGACTCCTTAATTGCCAACAATAAAGTTGGCATTATGCAAAATTGGTCTGCTGTTGATAAGCTGATTACAAATAAATGTATAAATTAAGCATTTTTCGGACTCCATGTGATAAGCTTATTACAAGGCTTAAAGCGAGTCAAAGATTACGATGCTCTCAAAAGTAGACTATAAAAACAGTTTTACATGCACATGTGTTTGCATGTGTTAGTAAGCATCTGCAATTGAGAAGCTTTAGATTGTTGGGTTTATTTTTCTTCCGTAAATGATTTTCATTTTGCTCCATATTCAGCCTATACTCGTATGTTTGTTGAAAAGTTTTCCAAGATAACCTTGCAGCTGTGCATGATATGCCTCACACACTCTCATACACAACGCACACATACACACATTGAGATAAACATGCAATCACATACGAGTAGAAGCTTGAGTTTGTTTTTTGGGTCTTGCTGTCATTAGCAAAAGTATGAAAGTCCCTTTCCATTAAAAGAAGATTAAAGCTTAGTTTATTTTCTAGTTGAGTTCAGTTTTAAAAATCTTTTGTTTTGTAAAATAAACTGAACATATAATATGGATAATGGTTATAAGAACTGCACATCATATGACTCATCGGTTCGTAAGCTGATTAGCAATTAGACCGGTGTTTTAAAATAATATCAGGAGAATCTCAATGCCACTGTCCAGAAACAATTTACGTCATTCAATCGAGAAGATACCGTTCAAAGTGTATTTTATTAATATTATATAATACTGTATTGTCAGAGGAGTTCCCGGAACTTGCTGTATTATTTTACAGCCATCATATTACTTTGTGTGGCATTTGCAATTAGCTAGCTTCCTTCATTTAGCAGCTAAGGCAAAATAAATTGTCAGCGAAATTGCTAATGGCATTGTGACATGACCCTCCTTAGAGTGTTGTTTGAAAATACTTGACCTTTTGCTCATTGCTGAATTTTTGGGTACTTTGACAAACGCCTTATCTATATCATAGATGCTGTGGCATTTATTTATGTCTCTCTCGCATTTTGCATGTTTACAGACAACTTATAAATAATTTGTATCTGACATGAGTTTGATTGCCTTGTTTGGCATTCGCAATTGGCTTTGATGGAAAACTTGAGCTCAACTTTCTCCATCGTGTCGAACTTTCCGATTTAGCATGCAAACAGCAAACAATCAATACAAATCAAGAAAGTCAAATATTCAAGTATTGAGTTAAACTATTTGCTTTAAGAGTAAGATGTCATAGTTGGGCTTTTTCAAGAGCCCGAAGCAAAAGAGTATAAATGGGAAAGAAATAGTCAATCACGCAATGATCGTTACGTAATCTATAGTTGAATTAAATTTTATAATTTTCGGGAGTAAAATGTATGGCAATATAATTCAATTTGAATTCATTATTGATTCAACAAAATACAAATTTATTTGTGCTTAATATAATTTAGTAATTAAATTTAAATTATTCAATTTTCGGAATGGTATACTTGAATTATGTGTAATTTAATAATGTTTTAATTTTGCTTTATAAAATTTGTTAATTTAATTCAATTGGTTGATACATTTAATGCATGCTTTATAAATTTGTTTTCAATTAGAAGCAATATGAAATAATTGTACATTTTTATATGTATATTCATAGCAATAAATATGATAATAATAATAATAATAAGTGAAAGAAAAAATGTATTTCAATAAAAAGGAGCTCTTTTCATCTGCCCCTACGAATTTTCTTTAAAGTTAAATCAGTTTTTCACGCACAATTTCTTTTCAACTTTTTATTGCAGCTCACACCCATATTCTCACATACACATACGAACGTTAAATACACGAAAAATAAGCGCATAAAAGCGACATAGAACGCATGTTCCAGTCCGCATAAGGAACGAGTACGAGTGTTGGGACATTGGGACGTGTGAAGAGGAAGCACTGGTAGCAGGATGTCAAAATGCCATCGGCAGATCAAATCTTGTTTATAAATGTCACCACAACGGTGGCTGCGGCAGCGTTGACAGCTGCCGCTGCCGTCAACAGTCCGCCAGAGGCATCCACAGTGGCAGCAAAGGCAGCAACAGGCAACGGACGCAGTACAGCCTCCGTGGAGACAGCGGGAGCAGCAGCATCGGCGGCAGCAGCATCGACAACAACAGCAGCAGCACTGGCGGCCAATTTATCGGGCTCGCTGGTGGACAGCCTAGCAACAGCGACAGGGACAGCGACGACAGCAACCATTGTTGAAACAACACAGGACTGTAGCGCTTTGGCGGTGGAAGAGCTGTATGACAGCTTTCTTGGACTACAGCTGGCTGTGCCGGAATGGGAGGCGCTGCTCACGGCACTGGTGTTATCCATCATCATAGTGCTAACCATAATTGGCAACATTCTTGTGATATTGAGCGTCTTTACCTATAAGCCATTGCGGATTGTTCAAAACTTTTTTATCGTATCGCTGGCAGTGGCCGATCTAACGGTGGCCCTATTGGTATTACCCTTTAATGTGGCATACTCCATATTAGGTCGCTGGGAGTTTGGCATACATCTGTGCAAGCTGTGGCTCACCTGTGACATACTCTGCTGCACCTCGTCCATACTGAACCTGTGCGCCATTGCACTCGATCGCTACTGGGCCATAACAGATCCCATTAACTATGCCCAAAAGCGCACGGTGGGCCGAGTTCTGCTATTGATCTCAGGCGTATGGTTGCTATCTTTACTCATAAGCAGTCCACCATTGATTGGCTGGAATGATTGGCCTGATGAGTTTACCAGCGCCACGCCATGTGAGTTAACCTCACAACGTGGCTATGTTATCTATTCGTCACTGGGTTCATTTTTCATACCGCTCATCATCATGACCATTGTGTACATTGAAATATTTGTAGCCACGCGGCGACGCCTAAGGGAACGCGCCAAGGCCAACAAAATGAACACGATTGCGCTCAAGACTACAGAACTGGAGACCATTAATACCAGCAATGTTCCCGCTGGCAGCAGCTCCTCCAGCTCTAAGGCACGGGCGCTGAGCAGCCTTTGCGCAAGCTGGCTCTGCTGCGGTCGTGATAGGGCCAACTTCGCCACGCCCATGATACAGAACGATCAGGAGAGCATCAGTAGCGAGACACATGCTCAACAGGAGCCCAACAATGAGCAACCGCAGCAGACACAGCAACAACATGTAGTTGTCTTAGTAAAGAAGTCACGTCGTGCCAAGATTAAGGACTCTATTAAGCATGGCAAAGCACGCTCTGGTCGCAGATCTCAGTCCTCCTCATCGGCCTGTGAGCCACATGGTGAGCAGCAATTACTGCCTGAAGGCAACAACACAGCCGGCAAATCCGATGCAGAAATAAGCACTGAAAGTGGCAGTGATCCCAAAGGTTGCATACAGGTGTGTAAAACAGAGAATTACGTAGACTTTGCGATTCCTTTGATCTTATGTACCCAATATTCACTCATTTTAATTGTATCTTTACAGGTTTGTGTTACTCAAGCAGAGGAGCAGACATCGCTAAAGCTCACACCTCCTCAGTCATCGACTGGGCCGGCCTCGGCCGCATCGCTGCAAAAGAAACCCAGCACCGTAAATCAGTTCATTGAGGAGAAGCAGAAGATATCATTGTCCAAAGAGCGTAGAGCTGCCCGAACTCTCGGCATCATTATGGGCGTTTTTGTCATTTGCTGGTTGCCCTTCTTTCTTATGTATGTGATTTTGCCGTTTTGCCAGAGCTGCTGTCCGACCAACAAATTCAAGAACTTTATTACCTGGTTGGGTTACATTAATTCCGGTTTAAATCCGGTCATCTATACGATATTCAATTTGGATTATAGACGCGCATTCAAAAGACTATTGGGCATGAAGTGATATGATGATTTAAGAGTTCAGCATAGGAGTGAAAGAGAGAGCCTTACTCGAAGTTTGTGCCAAAGAGACGTATGAAGTATTTCATGAAACACCTGAAAGAAGTGGTGAAGTGCGCTGATTTTTTCAGCTGCTTGCACATCAGGCAAATTTAAAAATATGGTTTCACTCATTTGTACAAAGATCTCGAACGTTCATTACAAATAATACATAAATGTATATTTATAAATTCAATAGAAAGCGAGCAATTTTGATTAGCCTATAAACAAACCCTCTTAGTAAATTACTATAAATCATTTTGTTTTTAACAAGGAACACACAGCCTTAGTTTTCCACTTGTTTTAGGTGTTTCAAAATGCTTAGAAAGAGATATGAAAGGACACGCCTGGGGCGCTCTTAGCTTTTATATGTACGTATGCTCACAAAAAGCGTAAATGATGGAAGGACAAACAGACCACAAGGTCAGCTTTTATGTGTGCTTGCTCTTTTTTCAACACAACTTAAAATTAAATAAGAAATACATCAAAATTAAACCATAAAAAACAAAAAACTATTTAAATGGAATAACATACTCGTATAGGCTAAATGGGAAACCCAATTGAATTTAATTAAATGTTTAGGCACCAGAATGTTGCAAACTGTTTCATGTTTCACTCTTCAAAGCATAAAAACATCTATAAACATATACATATATTATTATAGTATATTATTAACAAATAACAACAAAACAGCAAATTGTACGCGCTCAACAAAAAGAAATACATACTTCCAAAAACTGTTTTCTTATAGGCATTACTTTAAATAATTGTATTTAAATTAAGGACAACAAAATTGTTAGGAAAAACAAACATATTGTATATGAATGTATGTATTATATGTATGTATACTTTGAGACACGCTTTAAATATTTGTTAAATAATTTAATTATAAATATTAATTGTTTTTTATGACAAAGAGTTGAGTGTGAACAAGTGCAGCTAAAAGCATAATACTTGGTAATAATTACAAAAAAAATTAACAAAACAAAAACCTATTTAAATGTTAAATTGAATTTGCATAGTTGCAAAATAAATGCTACGAATTAATGTATAAAAACAAAATGACAATGGATAAACTCAAACCGTACATAATAAAATTTATGAATTTCAATGGTGTACGATAATTTCACTAATTAAATTGTTTAATTAGCAAATGCAAAACGAAAACCAACAAAAAGACAGATTCTAATAAAAGTTATGAAACTAAGTTAATTCAAATTTTTGTTCGTATATTTTTCATACATTTTTCCATTTGGCTCCCCACTTTTACACACAGACGGACATGGCGCATTCAATTTAAATGTTGATCTATCAAACCCAACTGCCAAAATTTAAAGCATATAGTGCTATGTAACAATAAACAGTAGTTTGTTGTGGTCACACTGTCTAGGGATTTCCATTTCCGCTTATCGATAATATTCGCAATTATTATTTTTCTGGTATTTTAGAAACATTTTAGTATATTTCAGAATATTGTGAGAACTTTCAAATGGTTGGTACTGAGCGGAGCTCTGCTGAGTAAAAAAAGAAAACGACAATCCATAAAAAATTCAACTTATTTCTAGAGAATTTAACCATACCTAATAAATTGAAGTTGTGGGACTATAGTACATTTTGAGTTAACACTTATGGTCACACTCGACATTTCATACGCAATAATTTATAAATTTGTTTACCAGCCGACCGGTGCGGCAAAGCGTGCCCGTTTTTACGTTTTACTACCTGCATTAACAACATTTCCGCGAATCCGCAACGATTTCAAGGGAGGCAGAGGGCTGGCAGGCCGCGAGACATCGCATTTTCCCAAAATTTTGTAATGCTTGACGATATCTCGGCACTGCATATAAGTACGGCAAGCCTGACGGACAGCATGGAGAGAACTCCGGACTTGGATGTGGTAAATAATGTTAAGATGTGCATTGAGATACAGCTAAACAGTTCCTTTCGCCTGTAGTGCTCACTGTCATCGCTAGAGAGCGAAAGTGATTTATCATTAGCCTTTGAACGTGAAGTCGGCGAACCAACAGACTGTGATGAGCTGCCTGCATTTGAAATACGAGCCTTCTCGCCGCATGGACGTACACCTTCTCCCATTAATGACTTAAATGGGTCGGATGTTGAGACCCCTAAACATGATGCTCTGCAGCAACGCAGTCCTGGTCGCCAGAACAACCCGGAATTCGTTGCCTTGCATGAAATCAATGCACAAATCTGTGCACCCAGCGATAACGCAAATGAATCAATACCTGGGATCAGTCACGCCAACAGCTTGGAAACCATATTTGAAGGAGTGTTTCTACATACGCCGCCACGAGAGACTCTCAATAAAAGCGAAAATTCCAGCTCAAATCCAAACTCTGCTAATCGTAGTACACCCAAACGAAGTCGAGTTAATCTTATGGAATTGGTTGCCATGAATCGACTTGTCAGCGGCGGCAAGGAGAATAAATCTCCATGCAAGGAGCGACAAAATGAACTTACCTAGTTTTCACATTATGGCCAAGTACTGCCTAACGCCAAAGCCATATTTGACACGTTCGTTTAGACTGCCCTCGATTTTTGTAGCATTAAGTCTTAGATATAAATTATTAGCATACACTTTGCTAACATTGTGTATCTGAATGAATAGAATGTAATTTATCATTTTTAAATATCTATGTTTCCAATGCTAAATTGATGTATGTATGGATATGTACATGTACAGAGGAAAAAACATATGTCTTTCCATGTTTCAAACATTAAACTGCTTGTTTTATTTTTATGACAGGCTTTTATATACTTCCTGCTACCTGCCACGAACGGCGAAGGTATCGTTTCAGAAGAAATATATGTGGCTACCTGAACTGAGTTCTAAAAGCAATTAAAGAATGTATTATAATCTAACATGGTACATAAAGTAATAAGACATAAGGCATCTGCGGCAAAGCGCAGCAGTGATTGGTATTGAGCTGTTAGCATACGATTTTTGGATATGCTAATCCTTTGTCCTATGCAAAACAGCAAGTTAATAACAGTTTTAATTATTATTTGGAACAATGTACATCACTTAAATGAAAAGTCAAATTTTTCACTTAGGCAACTATTTTTATAATATTTGGCTTATTCATGTAATTACAGGCTTATAACTACTGGAAGTACTTTAAAATCTTATACTTATTACACACATATTCGTAATGTTTCTATATTATACAAAGTCGATATGCTCAAATCTTTATAAAAAAATGTATTGTTTAAGTGAGTACTCAATAAAAATGAAGACTATTCAATGTTGCAACAACTGATCAATGCTGATAATTCATTTTAATGGATACTTCACCTTTACAGCATTAAATAAACTCATATCTTAAGTAATGTTACGTAGAAATGATAAGAACTTATCATTACAGAAATATAAAAAAAATTAACGATCAATCCAATGATTTTTTTTCCTAAGATCCTTCTCCCTTAAATTCACTCTTTTATTAACTTAATTGTAAAATATTCCGTAAAACCAAAAAGAACTTAGCATAGAAATTATAGGATGAAACTAAATAACATGTGCGGGGGAATGTCTTATATATCTTGATGAACACACAAAATAATACGAATAAACTGTTATTTTTGTAAGTGTAATACAAAATTATGAAATAAATTTGAAAGTAAGTAGCACAATCAAATATTCACTATGTTGTGCTGTTACTGTGATTTTTTAGGACTTTTATACGCATAATTTTACATATAGATCGATCCAACAACGGTCTCGCTGTGGTTCGTCCCTGTAGTGGCACTAGTTGCGAATGATCAAAAGTTATTTGAGTGACGCGAAGCTCGAAAGACTTTGACACGAAGTAGACCAGGATTAACCTCCAGCCAACTGAAAACGCATACGCACATAGCATTTAAAATACATGGCAAACAAAATATGCAATAATAAATAACTCACCGCAATCTTCGCTCAGCCAGTCTTGACATGACCTTCTTTTTAATGGTGGATACGCCATTAGCGCTATGCAGTCCACGGCCTGTAATGATAAACAAATGTTTATACACGCGAGTGCAGTTGCGCAGCATGGTGATATGACGATCCAGAAACAAATCCAAACAGTTCACCGCTTCCATGGTGTGCAAATAGTGCAGATCTAAAAGATCAGGATTGTTTTGCGTATGCTTATGCACTTCCATTATGCAATTAGCGGCACGGTGATTGAATACATCGTTCTTCTTTTTGTGCAGCTGAGCAATCTCCGAATAGTAAAGCGCAACGCTGCCATTGCCCTGCTGTATAGCCTGTTTCGCTTTCAGAAAGCACTCGGCTCTTAGCTGGGAATGATGGGCAGCTAGATTGCGTGTCTCTTCAAAGTCCCGCAAAGCCGCACTCTTCGCCTCCTCATGCAACTGTGGTGACTGCGTTTTGGCATTGGCCGCTAAACGCGGACTCGAAACTTTGACGCACTGTTTTTGCTGCTCCTGTTGCTCCTGGGCATTAAGCTTTTCATTTTCACGAACAGCCTGCTCATAGAGCTCTGCACCAGTTAGGTCACTACGCAAATTGGTGTCCAGTACTTCAAGTGTCTTTACATAGTTATTTTTTTTGGCAGCAAAAATCTCCAGCACAGTTTCTTTGGGAATATCAGGAAACTTATCGCACAGCATCATTTTGGTCAGATGCGTGGCAATATCGTTGGGTTTCTGGCGTGTGGCCTCTGATGCTGCCCGCTGTTCGCTATTGTATATGCTTAACGCCAGCTCCATGTCAAGTAGTTCATTCAGATTGACCGGTGATTCACTGCAATCAGCATATTTGGGATTCTTGAGCAAACGTGCAAATTGTTCATCGTCGCGCAATGTTTGTTGACGCTGCTCCTCCTGTTTATTTAGTACGGCTTCTATCCAGACCATGTAAAGCTGTTTGGCAATGTGGCGCGGCATAAATACTTTGGTAGGCGAACACTCTGACTCGATGGGCAACATTTCTCCTTCCATTTGAAAATTACTGCAAAGTTGTTTAATTAAAATTTCTCCCAATTCCATTTCCAACAGCGCATTATCCTCAGAATCATCGTCATCATCATCGGCAGTGAGCAATGCAGGTGCAGGCTCAACTGGAGGTAGTAGTGGTTGATCTAAGATACCATTTCGCAAATCGCGAATTTTGCGCGTATGCTCAGAGTATTGATTATCGCCCAACACAAAGCAGTTTTCAACATGCAGCTGCAGCTCTTTATTGCCATTATTGGAGCCAGCGGCAGCATTGCGCTTAGCACGCGGCTGACGCTGGGGTTGCGGCTTGGACATGCATTTGCTTACAATGGGTGAAGGTGAAGCCAAAGCCGACGGCACTGACGTTGGCAAAGCAAAGTTATCGCTACTACAAGAGCATTGAAATTCGTCGTTGTTCAGCAATAATGATTCATTCTCGTAATCTGCATTCGCATTGAGCTCATCCTCTTTCAGCAATATATCCACAGCCCAGTCCAAATCGCCATTACACTTTACGTACAAATCCCAGAGGCCAGATATCTGCTTATTCGGATACATCTGACGAAGCAGTGCAAAACCATTCGCTTCGTTGGCGCAATTTATGCTGTGACGCTCTAAAGGATCGCATGCGGCATCTGTTGACGATGTGGAAGCAACAGCTTGTTCATCACGTAACAAATCAGTCAAGCTTGTGGCATTTCCTGTGGCCGCTGGGATAACAGTTGGTGTTTGAATTTTCTGCTCGTTCGATTGCGCCCAATAACTGGATGCATTTTCCTCATATGGCACCCAGTTTGGCGCATTGGCATTCAATTTGAAGGGAGTGGGAGATGCATCTGCTTTTATATTATTGACATCAATGTCTTGCGGCTGCGATGATTGCACTTTGGGTGAAGACAACGCTGGCAACGGTGGGTTCAAACGCATTTGGGGTAATGGTTTAGTGTATTTGGTTTCCTTCAGCAGCTGGAAATTAAAAACATTTATTGCATCTAATTTTATTTATATGTATTGTATTAAATTACCTTGAGCAACAAATCAACATTAGCCTTTTCATAGCGATCTAGCATACGTTGTATGCTGTCCTTAGGCACTTGATGCACATTTCTTTGCGCTAATTTGGAGGCGGATTTGCACCAACTAGTCTGCGACTCCATCAGTTCGATAAGATAGTTATGCTGCACGGCATATTGGACATAGGGTTGCATTTCCCATATCATGATGTTTGTATTGTCCACAATAATGGGACTCCAGCCTGCAGCAGCCTTTTGACGAACAATTTGCTTGTTCCACTCATGGGCGTCTGGCAACAAATTGCTATTAAATTCATAACCACGATGTGACGAAAAGTAATTATCGGTACTAAAAACAAAATCCTGCACCGAATATTGTTCGAGAAGTCCAGCTTGTTGCAGCAGCGTTTTTGCCATTGTTGATTTACCACTACCAGACGGGCCACGCATGATGATCATAATTTTTTGGCCAGCTTGCGTTTTTTTGCAGATTTCATTAAAATCCCTATTATTTATGTTGCTGGGGCACATCTTTGGAGAGGCCGTTGACGATGGCGCAATATATTTGTTGGCGTTACTCAAGCACTTGTTGTTTCCGTTTTTTTTATTGTTGTTACTGCTTCTTAAGCTCTCTGATAAAGACAGCTTCTCCTCAAGCCAGAGCGTCATATTTTCTGATTGCTCAGCAACATCTGCCGCCGCTGACATTGTTGTTCCCTTTTATGAGTCGTCGTCTGCTTCCAAACGCTGATGATATGCCTTGTCATCAAAATTCAAGGATAAGTAAATGTAGATCGTACATGTATCAGACTTAAAAATGTGTTTCATACTTATAAAGCCACACACACATACATATAAAACTGCGCAGTAATCTTGTTTAGCCTCACACGCAGTTATCGCGCCAGAAGAAGATCCTCGCACATGTAAAAATTAAATACGAACCTAATGCTTGTACATCCAAAGTGTGCCCCAATCCTTAGTTTAAAACTTGGAAAACTGCAACTTTTGACGTGGTTACTTGTAAATTACTGTTATGTTGCTAATTTGGAGCGTAGAACATGCAATCACTTTACTTTTCCAAAACATTGTACTAATGAACATTAATATAAAACACATTCGCTCATTTAACAGCACTGTTTTCTTTAACCATTATGAATGTCAATGTACACAATTTTGTATTGGAAATGTAATTTTGCTGCTATTTACCAGCGTACTAAAATAAAAAAATGACAATGTCCAACACTCATATCGATATATAATATATAAATACTGATTTAATGAAGTACTGAAAAATACCAATATTGCTGCCTTGGTATATTCCTCGCTTCCACATGCAGACACTAATATTTATATCACCTTCATTCGAATGTAACAATGTTTCTAATTTTTGTGATTTCTCCAGTTTTTAAGATAAACAAGAAAGAATAAGTCTGTTCAAGATGTTTTACATTTTTAAACGATTTTTTATTAAATGCAGCACATCTTATATAGTGCACCGAACTAACAATTATGGTATTTTTTATTTTTGGAGAAAAAAATATATATTTTAAAATTCAACTTGCGGTCACTCTGGTTTTGACGAAAAACAGCTGCGTTCGGCATTACTATACCATTTTTGTGTAATTCTTAAAAGGGAATAAATAATTAAAAATGACTGATTGGGTTAAAATAGCGGAGGATCAAGAGGTGCCCAAAATAAAGGTTAATGCCAATTCGGATGTACCGGCTGCTACAACAACTGCTAGCAAGGACAACGAACCAGATGTTGCAGATCCAGCAGAAACCAGCCTTCTTATAAAGATTTTGGGAAAGGGTTTGGTTAACACAAAATTATCGTTGGACGTTCAACAGAAAAACCCGAATTCGCCTTTACATTCAGTAAAAACATTTGAAGCCTTACATTTGAAACCTGAACTTCTTAAGGGCATTTATGCGATGGGCTTCAATACGCCGTCTAAAATTCAAGAAACCGCATTGCCCACGCTTCTTGCCGATCCGCCGCAAAATATGATTGCACAAAGTCAATCTGGAACTGGAAAAACAGCTGCCTTTGTGTTAGCAATGTTAAGCCGTGTAAATACTGCTTTAAGTCATCCTCAAGTTCTCTGCTTATCACCTACATATGAACTTGCCATACAAACTGGAGAAGTGGCTGCACGCATGGGTCAATTTTGTCCCGATATTAAGCTCAGATTTGCTGTTCGTGGTGAAGAAGGTAAAAAAAAATAAACTACGCTATATTTGTATTCTTACTAACGTGTTGAATTGTTATAATTCGAATACATTTTCCAGTCGATCGAAATTCAAAGATTACGGAGCACATCTTAATTGGAACTCCTGGAAAGATGTTGGACTGGGGTCTCAAAATGCGCCTCTTTGACATGAAAAAAGTTCGAGTATTCGTATTAGATGAGGCCGACGTTATGATTGCAACTCAAGGACACCATGATCAATGCATCAGAATTCATAAAATGCTCAATTCGCAGTGTCAGATGTTATTTTTCTCCGCTACATACGACAAAGAAGTTATGGACTTTGCACGTTTGATTGTGTCTGAGCCAACAATAATTAGATTGATGCGAGAAGAAGAATCTCTGGATAACATAAAACAATATTATGTTAATTGCAAAAACGAGGATGGCAAATATAATGCAATCCAAAACATCTATGGTTGCATTAGCATTGGACAAGCTATTATATTTTGCCATACGCGCAAAACAGCTGCTTGGCTGGCAGCCAAAATGACAGCTGATGGCCATTCTGTAGCTGTACTATCTGGCGACTTGACCGTTGAACAGAGACTTGCTGTGTTGGATCGATTTAGATCCGGTCAGGAAAAAGTTCTCATCACTACCAATGTGCTGTCGCGCGGTATCGATATCGAACAAGTAACAATTGTTGTTAATTTCGATCTACCTGTGGATTTGCGTGGCAATGCCGATTGTGAGACATATTTGCATCGTATTGGACGTACTGGGCGATTTGGTAAGTCCGGTATTGCCATAAATCTAATCGATGGTGACAAGAGTATGACAGTATGTCGTGCTATTGAAAAGCACTTTCAAAAGGATATTACCTATTTGAATACCGATAATGCGGATGATATTGAAAAGATTGGAAACTAATTCATTATAATCATTCCCTAATAGCCCTAAGCAAAACACATTTTTGAAATTTCTCTGGAAATAAAAACTTTTTCTGAATACATATATCAAAAGTGTATTTATTCAAAAATCTTATTGAAAATAAAAAAATTAAACTTTTTTTTAAAATAATTTGTGCATTTAAATACAAACACAACATATAAATTTTGTTAAACATTTAACTGCAGAAGTTAAGCCTTTGACTAATGTTGTTAAACATTTTATTCCAAACTTAAAGACTTTGAATAATGATGATATAATTGTTATGGCCAGATTAAATAGTTTTGGCAAAATCCTAAGGATTAGGCGTAAAACACTATATAAGATTAACACTGACGACTTCACAATTATATATATTAGGTATATAATATGATAAAATAGGTTTAGAATAATAATTATTGATGTCAAAATGAAAGGCCACAAACTGAATATCGCATAAATAATTAGTCCGCAAAACAAAAAACAACCGACACACCTGAATATATGCCCGCTATTATTGTTGTCAATATTGTCATTATAGCTATCTCCGGTATTATTCTGACGCTGATTATCGCTAGAATTACGATCTTCCCAATGTTCCTCCTGGCCGGTGTTCTGATTATGTCTGTATTCATTATTGCTCTGATACGAACTTTTTGGCTTTGATTGGCTTTTAAAATTTGTGTTGCCATCATTCGTATTCTTCTGACGCTGATTATGGCTAGAATAACGCTCTTCCCTATGTTCCTCCTGGCCGGTGTTTTGATTATCTCTGTATCCATTATTGCTCTGATACGAACTTTTTGGCTTTGATTGGCTTTTGAAATTTGTGTTGCCCTCATTCGTATTCTTCTGACGCTGATTATGATGATCCTCCTGATCGGTGTTCTGATTATGTCTGTATCCATTATGGCTCTGATACGAACTTTTTGGCTTTGAATGGCTTTTGAAATTTGTGTTGCCCTCATTCGTATTCTTCTGACTAGAATTATTATTATTCGCTGATTGTGAGTTTCTGCCTGACAGAACAGCATACGCATGGTTTATCGTCTTACACAATTCTTCATGTCCTGGATTTTTGTCTGGATGATACATCAACATTAACTTACGATAAGCTTTTTTTATTTCTACTTTTGTAGCTTTTCGGTCAATATTCAAAACTTTATAGAAATCAACAAATGGTTGAGACATTATGAAAATATTGTACGTGGTTTTAAATTCACTGTAATTGTAGTTCATGGAATATGTACATACTCGTACTTGTGTACTTCTCCATATTGAAAATACCAAGCTCGGGTGTAATGACAACCAATCGTAAATCGATAATTTTCGATTAATATTGGAAACAAATAATATAATTTTTATTGGAGGAAGAGAGGCGCCTGAATAACTCCTCATTTGAATGTCTGCCATTGCTGTCTCTGCGCGCAAATTAGATTATTCACACTAAAGATGCAATAACATAGAGCCAATTAATTGTTTTCGATAATATGGTTGAATTGAACAATACCGATATTATTTATTGTTTTTTTATATATCGAAACAAATTAACTAATTTTAAAAAAATATGTGTAATATTGCTTTGAAATGAATTTTTTTTGTTTTCGTTTTATCTTTTAGTTATAAACTTAAGAAGCGATAATATAGATATTAGAATATCAAAATATCGAATATATTGACAACAGCAAATATCAATTTTATCTCACCTCTAAGGCCCTAACCCCCGAAAAAAAATTTTAAGAACGAAAAGTGTTCAGTGTTAAGTACCGCTAGCGTGACCAATTCCACAATATTTGTAGTGTATTTTTGAGTCAAAATCTTAATAAATGTTGGCCACGTCATGTTTTTTTTTCAAATTCAACTTTTTAATTAAATACAATAAAATATTCTGAAAACTACCCTTATTTTTTTATTAAGCACCTTTACCAAATATTTTTAATTACAGTCACCCTATTACAATAGTATATTTCACATGCAAGCTTTCGATTTAATTATATTAATTGAGGCTAAAGTTAAAATTCGGCATTAATGGATTTAAAAACAATTAACTAATTAATTAATATTATAAGCCTAGTGGTTGTATCTTCAGCAATGTGACTTCTGTTCCGTATCTTTATTCGTAATAATGTCCACGCGTGATCTCACAGTCAATTGGCAGCTGCTGGTTCGTGACGGTAGGTAAAGCCACTTCGGTATTTTCAGTATTTTTTTTACACTTCAGAATATTACTGAAAACACTTGGTAACATTTCTTTGTTGTCTATTTGCTTTTATATTTATTAGCTGATAATAGTGGTTTTTCAATTAAATGTATTTATGTATGTATGTATCTATCACTGCAAAAATATAAAATATTTACTTAAATATGTCGTTATATAAATAAGGTTGCACATATACATATTTCAAGGACGATAATTTAGCAGAATTGTATTTATTAAATGTAATAAATAAATAATTCACACGAGATAATAAATGCACACATTGTTTCATATATTTATGAATTATTTGTTGATTAATTATGGGCTTCGTCAAGACTTTCTGACAACGCTTTAACGAATGCAGCTCCCAAAACTATACAGCCGCCAATTGCAGAAGCCAACATCTGGAACCCAAATGATGCAGCGCTTTGTGGGCGATCATCAAAAATTATAGAGAGGTTCCTGAATAACTCCTCATTTAAATTTCTGCTGTTGCCGTCTCTGCGTGCGACTTGGCGATTCCTGTTGTAATTATGATTGTCCATTTCACTGCTCAATTGACACCTTATTTGCGTTCCTTTGCGTTTCACACTAACCGAAAATGGTCATTCTTGCTTGTTATATATGAGGGATTCACCGATTATTATTTTCTGATAAGACAAAAACCCATACACAAGCAACAGTATCAGTATTGCATTTTGAAGCTTATTGCTTAAGGGCTACTATCGATAATACTGCTTCCGAGATAATCGATAATATCGATATAGAACAGCTGTTTAACTTATTTTATTTACTTATTTCTTACAAAATACAGAACTTCAAATTCAATAAAATTAGATGTTAATCAATCTGATGACGATTCATCCTCGTGCTCGGCATCTTTTTTCTTTGTAAAAAATTGGAATGTTTTGAAAGCGGCAAACGCAAATAAAACCGTTCCGCCAATTGCACACATAAATGGTAGCATGTCAGATGTCGCTTGGGTATTCGGTTGTTCACTGTCGTACTTCAGGCCTTCCTCCCCATAATTGTCATAAATCTCGCGTTTCTATTTATTGGATAGTATTTCGAATGCAGCAGCAATCTCCTGAAAATGCTCTGCAGCTTGGGGATGGTCGTTTTTGTCAGGATGGTATCTAAGTGCCATTCGCTTATATGCTTTTTTAATTTCATCATTAGTTGCTGTCTTGCTTACGCCAAGAATCTCATAATAGTTTTTTCCCATAGTTGAGATTCGCAAAAGATTAATTAGTTCGTTTAGATAGCTTTAAACTAAATTTTTATTAAATTAACCGTTAGTGAAATATCTAAGCACCACGTATTTATTGCACGTAATTCCAAAACTTGAAGTATAGCTTAAAAACAAAGCATCTATCGATATTTTGGAAATTATTTTATTACGAACAGCTGGTACCTGCGCAAAAATTGCACTGCTGCTTTGGGACATTTTACAGCACTTCGAGTAATCAAGCGACAACTTTATTTCAACGTTAACATCGATATTTTAATTTATAATTTGAGCTCAATTAGTACGTTTTATTACGCTACATACGACAAAGAAGTTATGGACTTTGCACGTTTGATTGTGTCTGAGCCAACAATAATTAGATTGATGCGAGAAGAAGAATCTCTGGATAACATAAAACAATATTATGTTAATTGCAAAAACGAGGATGGCAAATATAATGCAATCCAAAACATCTATGGTTGCATTAGCATTGGACAAGCTATTATATTTTGCCATACGCGCAAAACAGCTGCTTGGCTGGCAGCCAAAATGACAGCTGATGGCCATTCTGTAGCTGTACTATCTGGCGACTTGACCGTTGAACAGAGACTTGCTGTGTTGGATCGATTTAGATCCGGTCAGGAAAAAGTTCTCATCACTACCAATGTGCTGTCGCGCGGTATCGATATCGAACAAGTAACAATTGTTGTTAATTTCGATCTACCTGTGGATTTGCGTGGCAATGCCGATTGTGAGACATATTTGCATCGTATTGGACGTACTGGGCGATTTGGTAAGTCCGGTATTGCCATAAATCTAATCGATGGTGACAAGAGTATGACAGTATGTCGTGCTATTGAAAAGCACTTTCAAAAGGATATTACCTATTTGAATACCGATAATGCGGATGATATTGAAAAGATTGGAAACTAATTCATTATAATCATTCCCTAATAGCCCTAAGCAAAACACATTTTTGAAATTTCTCTGGAAATAAAAACTTTTTCTGAATACATATATCAAAAGTGTATTTATTCAAAAATCTTATTGAAAATAAAAAAATTAAACTTTTTTTAAAATAATTTGTGCATTTAAATACAAACACAACATATAAATTTTGTTAAACATTTAACTGCAGAAGTTAAGCCTTTGACTAATGTTGTTAAACATTTTATTCCAAACTTAAAGACTTTGAATAATGATGATATAATTGTTATGGCCAGATTAAATAGTTTTGGCAAAATCCTAAGGATTAGGCGTAAAACACTATATAAGATTAACACTGACGACTTCACAATTATATATATTAGGTATATAATATGATAAAATAGGTGATGAAAATAGGAGATGAAAGGCCACAAACTGAATATCGCATAAATAATTAGTCCGCAAAACAAAAAACAACCGACACACCTGAATATATGCCCGCTATTATTGTTGTCAATATTGTCATTATAGCTATCTCCGGTATTATTCTGACGCTGATTATCGCTAGAATTACGCTCTTCCCAATGTTCCTCCTGGCCGGTGTTCTGATTATGTCTGTATTCATTATTGCTCTGATACGAACTTTTTGGCTTTGATTGGCTTTTGAAATTTGTGTTGCCATCATTCGTATTCTTCTGACGCTGATTATGATGATCCTCCTGATCGGTGTTCTGATTATGTCTGTATCCATTATGGCTCTGATACGAACTTTTTGGCTTTGATTGGCTTTTGAAATTTGTGTTGCCATCATTCGTATTCTTCTGACTCTGATTATGGCTAGAATAACGCTCTTCCCTATGTTCCTCCTGGCCGGTGTTTTGATTATCTCTGTATCCATTATTGCTCTGATACGAACTTTTTGGCTTTGATTGGCTTTTGAAATTTGTGTTGCCCTCATTCGTATTCTTCTGACGCTGATTATGATGATCCTCCTGATCGGTGTTCTGATTATGCCTGTATCCATTATGGCTCTGATACGAACTTTTTGGCTTTGATTGGCTTTTGAAATTTGTGTTGCCCTCATTCGTATTCTTCTGACTAGAATTATTATTATTCGCTGATTGTGAGTTTTTGCCTGACAGCACAGCATACGCATGGTTTATCGTCTTACACAATTCTTCATGTCCTGGATTTTTGTCTGGATGACACATGAACATTAACTTATTATAAGCTTTTTTTATTTCTACTTTTGTAGCTTTTCGGTCAATATTCAAAACTTTATAGAAATCAACAAATGGTTGAGACATTATGAAAATATTGTACGTGGTTTTAAATTCACTGTAATTGTAGTTCGTGGAATATGTACATACTCGTACTTGTGTACTTCTCCATATTGAAAATACCAAGCTCGGGTGTAATGACAACCAATCGTAAATCGATAATTTTCGATTAATATTGGAAACAAATAATATAATTTTTATTGGAGGAAGAGAGGCGCCTGAATAACTCCTCATTTGAATGTCTGCCATTGCTGTCTCTGCGCGCAAATTAGATTATTCACACTAAAGATGCAATAACATAGAGCCAATTAATTGTTTTCGATAATATGGTTGAATTGAACAATACCGATATTATTTATTGTTTTTTTATATATCGAAACAAATTAACTAATTTTAAAAAAATATGTGTAATATTGCTTTGAATTGAATTTTTTTTGTTTTCGTTTTATCTTTTAGTTATAAACTTAAGAAGCGATAATATAGATATTAGAATATCAAAATATCGAATATTTTGACAACGGCAAATATCAATTTTATCTCACCTCTAAGGGCCTAACCCCCGAAAAAAAATTGCGTCAAGTACCGCTAGCGTGACCAATTCCACAATATTTGTAGTGTATTTTTGAGTCAAAATCTCAATAAATGTTGGCCACATCATGTCTCAACTTTTTAATTAAATACAATAAAGTATTCTGAAAACTACCCTTATTTTTTTATTAAGCCCCTTTACCAAATATTTTTAATTACAGTCACTCTATTACAATAGTCTCATTATTTTTTGATTTTTATATTTCACATGCAAGCTTTCGATTTAATTATATTAATTGAGGCTAAAGTGAAAATTCGGCATTAATGGATTTAAAAACAATTAACTAATTAATAGTAATTAATTAATATTATATGCCTAGTGGTTGTATCATCAGCAATGTGACTTCTGTTCCGTATCTTTCCGTATCCGTAATAGTGTACACACGTGATCTCACAGTCAATTGGCAGCTGCTGCTTCGTGACGGTAGGTAAAGCCACTTCGGTATCTTCAGTATTTTTTTTTACACCTCAGAATATTACTGAAAACACTTGGTAACATTTCTTTGTTGTCTATTTGCTTTTATATTTATTAGCTGATAATAGTGGTTTTTCAATTAAATGTATTTATGTATGTATGTACCTATCACTGCAAAAATATAAAATATTTACTTACATATGTCGCTATATAAATAAAGCTGCACATATACATATTTCAAGGACGATAATTTTACAGAATTGTATTTATTAAATGTAATAAATAAATAATTCACACAAAATAATCAATGCACACATTGTTTAATATATTTATGAATTATTTGTTGATTGAGCTTCGTCATGAATTTCTGATAACGCTTTAGCGATTGCAGCTCCCAACATTATACAGCCGCCAATTGCAAAAGCTTTTGATTCAATTTCCGAATTATTTCTAGAACTCTCTGCCAACATCTGGAACCCAAGTGATGCAGCGCTTTGTGGGCGACGGTTTCTTCTGGAATTATTTGATTGATCATCACAAAGTATAGAGAGGTTCCTGAATAAATCCTCATTTAAATTTCTGCTGTTGCCGTCTCTGCGTGCGACTTGGCGACTCCTGTTGTAATTATGATTGTCCATTTCACTTCTCAATCGACACCTTATTTGCGTTCCTTTGCGTTTCACACTAACCGAAAATGGGCATTCTTGCTTGTTATATATACGAGGGATTCACCGATTATTATTTTCTGATAAGACAGAAACCCATACACAAGCAGCAGTATCAGTATTGCATTTTGAAGATTATTGCTTAAGGGCTACTATCGATAATACTGCTTCCGAGATAATCGATAATATCGATATAGAACAGCTGTTTAACTTATTTTATTTACATATTTCTTACAAAATACAGAACTTCAAATTCAATAAAATTAAATGTTAATCAATCTGATGACGATTCATCCTCGTGCTCGGCATCTTTTTTCTTTGTAAAAAATTGGAATGTTTTGAAAGCGGCAAACGCAAATAAAACCGTTCCGCCAATTGCACACATAAATGGTAGCATGTCAGATGTCGCTTGGGTATTCGGTTGTTCACTGTCGTACTTCAGGCCTTCCTCCCCATAATTGTCATAAATCTCGCGTTTCTCTTTATTGGATAGTATTTCAAATGCAGCAGCAATCTCCTGAAAATGCTCTGCAGCTTGGGGATGGTCGTTTTTGTCAGGATGGTATCTAAGTGCCATTCGCTTATATGCTTTTTTGATTTCATCATTAGTTGCTGTCTTGCTTACGCCAAGAATCTCATAATAGTTTTTTCCCATAGCTGAGATTCGCAAAAGATTAATTAGTTCGTTTAGATAGCTTTAAACTAAATTTTTATTAAATTCACCGTTAGTGAAATATCTAAGCACCACGTATTTATTGCACGTAATTCCAAAACTTGAAGTATAGCTTAAAAACAAAGCATCTATCGATATTTTGGAAATTATTGTATTACGATTCGTAATTTACGAACAGCTGGTACCTGCGCAAAAATTGCACTGCTGCTTTGGGACATTTTACAGCACTTAGAGTAATCAAGCGACAACTTTATTTCAACGTTAACATCGATATTTTAATTTATAATTTGAGTTCAATTAGTACGTTTTCGTTATTTTCAATTAATTTTTAACTGACAAAATGTTTTCTTTTTTATTAATTAATTGATGTGCACTCATTTTGAAGATTTAATATATATATCGATATACATAATGAAAATATCGACTTATCGATTTCAAATTGATATCGCGAGAATTGCATCTCGTCCATTTGGTCCAAGTCGCCACCGCGTATAGTTTGTGTTTTGGTAAGGCAATTAATAATCTTGAAAAATAATCGACATCCTAACATTTTGAGCAGAACAAATAATAAATTGCGAATATACAAATAACAATGTACCCAGTATTAATAAAATTTTTGCATATTTTTCAGTTCTTAAATTCAATTGAGTCCCTAATACAACAACAAAATGGTTAGGGAGAACAAAGCAGCATGGAAGGCTCAGTACTTCATTAAAGTTGTGGTATGATATCTTTTTTTATAACAAATCAACAAAAAAAAAACATTTAATAATTTCCTCTTTAATTTAAGGAACTATTCGATGAGTTTCCAAAGTGCTTCATTGTGGGCGCTGACAATGTTGGCTCCAAGCAGATGCAGAACATTCGTACCAGCCTGCGTGGCCTGGCTGTGGTTTTGATGGGCAAGAACACGATGATGCGTAAGGCTATTCGTGGTCATTTGGAGAATAACCCTCAATTGGAGAAGTTGTTGCCTCACATCAAGGGCAATGTTGGATTTGTGTTCACCAAGGGCGATTTGGCCGAGGTGCGCGATAAGCTGCTGGAATCAAAGGTACGCGCACCAGCCCGTCCCGGTGCTATTGCTCCCCTGCCCGTCATCATCCCGGCACAAAACACCGGTCTGGGTCCAGAGAAAACCAGTTTCTTCCAGGCTCTGTCCATCCCAACCAAGATTTCCAAGGGTACAATTGAAATCATCAACGACGTGCCCATCTTGAAGCCCGGTGATAAAGTTGGTGCCTCTGAGGCCACTTTGCTCAACATGTTGAACATTTCGCCCTTCTCGTATGGTCTGCTTGTCAGCCAGGTTTATGATTCTGGTTCGATCTTCTCGCCCGAAATTCTGGACATCAAGCCCGAGGATTTGCGTGCCAAGTTCCAACAAGGTGTTGCCAATTTGGCTGCCGTTTGTTTGTCTGTTGGCTACCCAACCATTGCTTCGGCACCACACAGCATTGCCAATGGATTCAAGAATCTGTTGGCTATTGCTGCCACAACAGATGTGGAGTTCAAGGAGGCAACCACCATCAAGGAGTACATCAAGGATCCCAGCAAGTTTGCTGCTGCTGCTGCCGCGTCGGCTCCAGCTGCCGGCGCTGGTGCTGCCGAGAAGAAGGAGGAAGCCAAGAAGGTCGAGTCCGAAGAAGAAGAGGAGGATGACGATATGGGCTTTGGCCTGTTCGATTAAGGGCCGCAATTCCCCAAAATCTGCGCATCGCTACAATTTCAATGTTTACATAGATTTTAGCTCGGCTAAAAACGCAAATTATTGTCGTGGTTTGACAAACCCAATGGCAAGTTGCATGCAAGCTGAGGATAATTTAACACCAATAAAGATTGTGTAAACTGGATATATCTGTTTGTGTATACATTTATTGTTAATCATGCTTGAGCTTTGTAATTTAAATTTAAGTTTTAGAGCAAACAGCAGGTTGCTTATTACGAATGTATATTTTAAAAACATTTTCCACTGCCACTAAATGTTCTTAAAAGATCGAGCACTATAGTTTGCAGCTTTTGTTGTTAAGTTCCTTATTGCATGATGCAATTCCTTAAGCATGCGCCGCCAGAAATTTTATTGCCCTTTTCAAATGGCCAAGTGCTGCTGCGTGTGCAATTCACGTAACGCCGCGACGTCTGCTGCATTGTCTGCCACCCCATATATATATTTACAAAGTAATTACTTGTGATAAAATGAATTTCACAAGATGAGAAAAGTTTAAAGTTTTCTTTCGTTCTGTTGCTGATGCTGCTCCTGCTTCTGATGTGTTGCCTCTGGATTTGCAACAAGACCGACTGCGCTCATAAAAATTCAATTTGTCTTGACAAAATACGCAAGAAATTAAGAATGTGCCAAGTGGCAGCAAGGAAACTTCATTTCCCTTTTTTTATTCTATTTTTATTTTTATTGTGTTTTTTCTGTTTGCTTGCAATTTTCCCTTATACGTCTGGGGTGAAAATGATTTACGCGGCTGACGCATTAAAATGAAAATGCCGCATCTAGTAAAAGCCCTGGGCCAAGTTAAACAATGCATAGATAGCCGAGACCGAGGGCCAAGTTAATACATTCTTACCTATGTATATATATGTGTATGTGTTTATGTACATATGTACATGCAATGAAATCCCTCATCTATTTCCTCCCCATCGTGAGTTAGTTTTTGTGAGACGATAGTTTTCATATGGAATATTTATTTAAGACATATTATAAATGGTTCTTTTAATGGTGTTATTTTATATCTGCTCACAAAAAAAAAAAAAATAAACGATTTTTACTTGTATTTATCACGAGATTCTTTATAGCAAGAGTTAACATTTGGTTTGCCATAAATTAATAAAGGCATTGCATAATTTCAAGCGCCGGTGGCGGCAAATATACAAAAATTAACATAAATTGTGAATGGGATGGATTTGCCAGCCGGGTAGTAGGTGGTAGGTGGTAGATGGTAGTCACCCATCTAATAACAGCACTGTCAGTGACATTCGAAATCAAAATGCGATTGGCAAAATGATTTGCTTCAGTTTTTGTGATGCGAATAACAAATGAAGTTTGGACGTTTGGACAATTGATTGGGACGCCATGAACGGACGAGCAAACAGCATCCAAATTTCAGAGTTAGAGACCAGAGACCCATATAGACAATATTCGATAGCACAAATACACATACGCATAAGCACACACACACACACACACACATACTCACATACTCATAAAGTGGCACACAAAGTTTGTCATGCACAACAAAATGTAGAGCAGTCGTCAGATTTGAGTTTTGGACTCGCAGTCATCTCCTCTCCACAGAGCTCGCCTTGGAATAGTCTGGTTTGGTTTTGGCTATCAATACGCACAGATGAATTTGTATGCATATTTTTGCTTTGGCATTTGGTTTGTGTGCTAAACATTTGAATGCCATCGATATAACGATGATGCTGCTGTTATGCATGTTTGTCTCCCTTCAAACCGCACACGCTATCAAATTATTTGCGTTAAGCTGAGATTTGCCTAACCTCAGTCCTGGTAGCATCTCATCGGCAAAGGCATCGCCAATGGCAATGCAAATGATCGGTTTTTAATGACTTAAATGATCTCTTTATTATCAGGTTCGATTAGGGCAATGTTGAATTACCAACTTAACAACTACTTGACTATCCAACTACTACATCATTTCTAATGCTAACAAATATACGACCAACAAAAAATACAATAGATGTATGTAAGTACATAAGTCATAAATGGGAATGAAAGTAAAGGGAGGTTTTGCAATAACATTATGTCTGCCACAATAAAGGTTATTTCACATTTTCATGCATAGTTTTGAATGATAAAGTGAAATAAACTTTTTTGTTTAAAAGATTAAAAATAATAAATATCTTACTCTTTTTGCTGTGGTCGATCAATTACTCCGGATTATTTTATGATGTAACAAAATATTACTAATATAAAATTAAAGAACCAAAAATATGAATAGCGGACTGTATATATTTATGGCATGCATCATATTCAAATACAATCAACAAATAAATATTACTGATCGGAAAGTGTATTTAATGATTCAAACATCCAAAAATTAGAGCATCGATACTTGTGTTATGTTGTCAGACAAGCAATTAAATGTTTCATATATGATATCATTTATAAAGTAGGAGTATTTAAGTTTGTGGTATAAGCAAGATCTTCACAACTGTATAGTGTTGAATCGTACGATAAATGTGAAAACCCCAGAGGCGGATCCCATTCTAATCCCGTTCTTTTAATAGGCACGTGAAAATAAATTGACGGCAATTGCTTTTGGATTTTTACGTGATGTGCGAGGGCGAAAACTGCCGATACATGAAAGGGGTGTGAAACTCTGTGTGTATGTGTGTGTGTGTGTGTGTTTGGGTTGGATTGAGAATGTGTGGATGTGACTGAATGAGGAAGGGCTTGTGATTTATACGGACCTTCTCCTGTTCTCGTCAAGTTGCTCGCTGCTGACTGCTGCTGGCAACTCGAAACATATGCATAGATAAATTATACGCGGTAAGCGCCCACAAGCGTCCTCCATCCCGCAATAACAACGGCAACAGTGGAGATGGAATAGCAAATATTTTGATGTGACAAAACTAAATTGGGTGTGGCAAGGTGAGCATGAGCATCACATGCTTCAGCGTTGCAACAGAAATTGCTTACCATATTTTTATTTATATGTTTTGTGAGCGCGTGTGTGGTTGTATGTTTCCCCTTTCCTTAACATTCAAATATATTGGATGTCAGTCAGTTAGAAAATAGATTTTCAGTTATCATCGAATGGCGCTGCAGCTGCTAACGAAAGTTGCGTACCAGCTCTCCCTTCGACATCGCCAACTGCTGCCCAACAACTTCAGCTCCATCAATTGCTACTCTCTAGTCACACTACTCTTCTATCATTCTCTCTCTTGCTGCTTCGCAAGTTTAACTCATTCCCTGTTTCCGCATTTAGTTGCAGTTTAGCTTGTGTTTCGTGTTGTTGTGTGTTTTTATTAGTTTTATTTTCTGATGCAGTTCTTTTGATTGCCACTTTAGTATGCCATGGGCGAATCTGAAAAGAGGCCCATTGGGGTGAAATTCAGAATTTACCATATATCATTTCAGATGTTGCGTTTAATGAAAGTTGTACTTCTGTCTTCCATGCAAATACAGATATTTGTGTATCTTATTTATAGAATTTGTCCATGCCCCCTTTCGCCATCGTTTATCGATACATACAAATTGCGATCGCATTTTTTAACCTTAAGTATCCATCTGCCAAAACGCAGAAGTGTTTCAAGAAATACTTTTATATTGATATAATAAAAGTCTTTAGGAAATTTTTTAGATATTATGTATATACATATGTATATTTTCAGAAAGTGACAAACTTTCAATATAGAATATATACATTTATATATTCTATTCCATATTTTTCTAATTCAACTAAAAATTTATTATTTGCAATTGATTTCAGCTCTTCCGACTATAGCATTTCCTTTCAATTCACAATATTAGCCTCATTGTTGATATAGATTATATATAGGCTTCAGAGTCACTTGATTTGCATATTTGTGTTGAGAAGAAAATTGATTTCGGTCGTTAGTATAAACTAATTAAGAGGTCGCTTGACATTTATCAATTATCGTATATATTTTAATCTGACTGAATCCTGAGAAGGATGTCTAAAGATGCTTGCTAATTCCATTAAAATCGTATTGCTTTAATTAGAGACGAAAGTCTTGGTCATATTTCGTTGGCTCGCAATACGACAGAAGGCGAGTGAGAGGGATAGACTGTGTCGGGAAGCAGCCGTAACAATAAACGGCAACATTTACGGCGTACGATGATTGCAAGGCAAACGAGCAATTAAAAAGCAGTGCGGCAGCTGCCGAGCGATGGCATGGTTGTGTTGTAGCGACCCCAGAAGCGACCTGGGGCGAAGGTTGTGACAAGGTAAGCCTTAACCCACACGTACAAGGCATAACCTTTCCAGCTCGCATTTGCCAGCTGTATCCTTGAGGCATTTTTACTGCTTTCTTTCACAGCGAGCGGGAGAGCAAAACCGAAGAGAGAGAGAATTTACGTTGGGTATTTGAAATATGCACGTAATATTGCAAAATTTTAAGCGTATATCTTTGCATAATTAACTGAGAAAATACTTAGCAAACACACTCACATAGACACACATACAGTTGGAGAGACACAGACATTGAGGCGAGGTCCTTGCCTCGCAGGCATTTTTACCGCAGCAACAGCAAGAGCAGCATTTCGCATGCAGCAGAAAAAGAAGAATGAAAAGCGAACAAAACTTTGCAATGATACTTTTGGGCCCAACCCAAACCCCAAGCCCAACTCACCGTCCCGAACCGTCTCACCCACTCTCAGGTTGTGTGGAATTTTTAATCTGCTACAACGGCAACCAAACAACCACCGCATCGCAGCAGCAGAGGCAAACCACCTCAACCTACTTTAGATGCTACCTTTGCTTTGGGTTCCTCCTGGTTTCTGGCCATGTATCTTTCTTTACTGCAGGGCTTTGCATCCTTACGCTTTGCTTAAATATTTTAATTTTTATTGGTTGAAGTTTACCAACTGTCGCCTCAGCCTTAGCTACAGCTTCAGCCACTGTCTCTGGCTCTGCCCGAGTTAGGCTGCCATTTGATAAAGCTCTTAAAAATGTATTTATTTTGGTGCTAAGGTTTGCGGCTATGATGCTACCCACCAACTCAGGCAATCAGCAAAAGCTTGTGATAAGCGCATTTGCGGCATAGCTAAAAGGGGCTCGAGTTAACTGCAGAGTGACAGAATTAGGAGCAGGCAGATATAGAAGGGGGAAAGATGGGAAAGAAACTGGGATAAAGAATGAAACACTTTTAAATAAGTGCATCCAAGTTGTAGATAACATTCTGATGCAGTTGAGAAGATAAGGTGATTGGAAAAGTGCATAAATATAATTAATTGCCGATCAATAAATTGAAACATTTTTTTCTTTATATTTGTAATCGTTTTAATTATATTTTCAAAATGATTAAAATATATATAAAGAACAATAGAGAATTTATAATTTCAATCTAATTTAACAAGTTGTAATTTTGTTTGTTCAATATTGAATCTATTATAGCTTTACTTTGCTTAATCCCTTTTTATTATGTCATTTGTATCAATAATATTGTTTTATACAAGTATACTAAAATAAAGAACAATTTAAGCCTTAACAAAAATGCAATGAAATTATCCTAAAACCAAGAGATTTCCAATGCTTAACTCGAAGCAAGCTGCAAAGCAAGCCACAGAATCTGGCTAATGTTAATATCTTGATGTTACCAAGGTAATCCACTGGCCAACTTAGCATCGCATAGCAAGCAGGGAGCACCATAACCCCACTTGACCACAGACGGTGGCGATGTGGCAAATTGCCGACTATAAAACCCGTTCACTTCCACCACCTACCATAAACTGTGAACTGCGCACTGCAGGCTGGGCTAAGCTGAGCTAACTCGCACTAATAGCCATAATCATAAGCCATAATGACTGCTACCTAGACTATAGCTCATATTGCACTGGCTCTACTGTGCGTATGCGTAATATGCAGAGCCATAGTCGAAACTTGGTGAATGACACCGAAACCGACACTGAATCCCTGTGTATGGGAGTATTGGTGTTTTGCAGTGTCATTTGCATAAAAGTAAAGTTCACCCACTCGACAGCAGTGGAAAATTTGAATGCAACCTGCAAACTTTTGCCAAATTTAAATTATAAATAAGCTGCCTGCCTCACTGCATCAACTTTGGCGCTATGGAGGCTGGGCGAGGGAAAGGGTTGCCTCTAAACAAAACCTCATATGCATCGAAACGTAACGGCAAAAAGGATTTTAAGTGAAGTTGAAGTTGACTACACGACCGCATACCACGATATTTCCTCCTCCTCTCACACTCTCTCACTCGCTTCAACTCCCTCTCTCTGGAGACCACTTACGTTGCAGCAAAGTTTCGACTTTGGTTCCGGGTCTCCTCCGGTGGGCCAGGGAACCGGGCGGGCTGCGAGCTACACGAAGACCACCAAAAAACTAACATCGAGAAAATAAGCACAAAGTGAAAACTGCACGCGCATATTCCAATTCCGGCTCACCAGACAAAGTGCAAAGCGCTGTGCGTATGTCTTTCGGTGGTTCGGTGGTTGCTCAAACCACCAGACAGTGCCATCAAGGAAGAGCCTGTAAGTAAGGGTATAGGTGGGGGTAAGTGTGGTGGGGGTAACCCACCCGAATGCAGCGTCAAAGGGCACGCGTGTGTCGAGTACCGCAGCGTAAGTTTAAATGTCATGTAAAATGTTTCCACTTACACAAATTAATGTGTAGAATTTAATTTTGTCGCAGCAATAAGACAACCTAACAAAAATGAGCCAAGCACGGTGCAGGCGGAGACTCTGGGGATGCGAGTAAACTGCCAAACAGACACTACACATCCTGCTAGGGCCATAACTATTTTAACACTACACGCATAAATAAATAGTGCGTTTGGTGTGAATGAGATGGATGCAACACAAGACTTCTGTTAACTGCAACAAAATTATATAGTTGCAACCCACAACAATTTGAGCAAGAAATTAATGCAAATGGACTCAAAATTAATTTTACAGAATTAAAATTGTAAAGATTGTAGTATTATATTTGAGGTAAGCCATAGCGAAGCACAATTAATTTCTAAATATTTATAAAAGTTGTACAATTGATATTAATGATGCCATTTTTTTTAGTATTTCAAAATGGCTTAAAGAGTTGAACAATTTTATTAGCAAAGTAGTTCAGTTTTCACTTATTATATATAATGTTTTATTTGAAAAGTCGAATAAACATTGCTTTTGCCTGTTCGACTTGTAAAATTCTCAGCTTGAATCGGATTTGCAAATATATGAAGTATTAATTGTATGTCTTTTTAACTATAATTATATAACTGAAGTTTTTTTCCTTGTATATTTGAATATATATTGCAATGCTTACAAGCTATTATATGAATTGCATTCGTCAGATGTTCCTATTAAACAGATAACAATAAACAACAAATGATACAAATAATCTATGTTTTTTTTTCAATAATATCGGTTTATAATAATATTTATATTTGTATCAAGTATTAGTGAATTTCCGGGCATTTCTTTAACATTTAGCTGGAGCAGCTAGCACTGAAAGACAAGTGAGTGCAAGCACACCATATGTAAATTAACAAACGCTTAACTAACAGCGTGATGTACGACTATGTGATATTTGCAATTGTGTAGCGTATCTAAACTGCTTTAATATGAAGTAATAAAGTACCAGGAAACAAGCAACACTCAACACATGCAGAGCAAGTGCTGAAATTCATCACTTTAGACAGCTTCAGCTAACAGAACTCCCACCTAGAAGACTTTTGTAACATTTCGCTTCGGGCCTGTGCTGTGCTTGAATTTGCTACAAATATTTGGCTAAATGAAGCGAACTCTTTCCTCGCTTTTTTTGGGAGAGAAAAAGGGGTTAGATATGTATTAGTGGGAGGATGGCAAGGGAAACAGGACAAAGTCTGTATGTGATACGCTTGAGAGACTTTTAGCTTCATTGCTTGATTTGTTTAAATGTCTTTGCTGTGTTTGGTTTATGGTTGTGTCATTGAACATTGGTTTCACTTCCTATTGGATGGGGTGTGGAGGTCTCAGGGGTTAAAGGGATTGCGGGTAGCGGGTGGCGGAGCTTAGTGCTTAACTTGTCTAAAAATCTTGTTTGTCTGCTTGTGCATGTGTTAAATGAAAAGTTTTTGGCATCACTGGCTGCTGCATTTGTTGATGGCCCCCATAGATACAAAAGTTATTTGCCCAAGCAAAACCAACTAAAAGCATAAAGCCCCTTGCCCCCTTACGTAAAGCAACCCCTAAGTCCATTTTGGTGTATGGGAGTGTGCGTGTGTAAATGTCAGCATATGCATATAATAATAAAAACAAATATGGCCAAAACTCTCTGACAGCTTGACTCAGCACATTTGCTGCTATTTGGCTCTTTGACACTGTGTTTTCAGATACATTTGGATATCTAAATATCTGCTGCATGCATTATACAAAATACCTATATATGTAAATAGCTCAAATTAATTAATTGGCTCTCTGTCTCGCTGCCAAGTAATAACATGATTAGCTTGATGATTATACATATAACGGAGCCTCTTATAAAACCCCGTATGCCTCGCTCCCTAACATCCTTGGCCCAAATTCAAGCAATTAACCCTTGAAATGAATTTCATGTCTAAGTTGCTTGCTGAGCTAAAAGTATCTGCAAGTTTGACGAACTGTTTACACTTACTCGGTAGCTTTACTTAAGGGGCATAATACATACGCCATCAAGTTTGAAACGGCTTCTGTTAAGGTGCCAGGTAATATCATTCATAACGAGCTACATTTTTATTAAATTCTTTTGATTTTTTTATGGTTTCACATCATTATCATTGATAAACATAAAAAGGTTTGCATGCTATATTATTTTCAAGCCATTCAAATTGTTCACATAAAAAAGCATATCTGAAGTTTTTAATATACCAACAAAAAGAGAGAGAAATTCTTCTTAATTTCGCCATGGTTTGTTTGTTTACTCATAGAAATTCGTGCTCGTTTCAGTTCATATTTTTCACAAGCAAATTACAAGCGCAGCGAAAACAACAGAAGCTTTGCCTTGGCTAAAAAGGAGTTGAAAACAGTTCCTACAGTTCGGGGCAGGGGCAGGGGCAGGGGAAGTGGTTGTGGAGGAGAGTTCAGAGGTTGCAGTATTTGGGTTGAGTTGTGAAATGCTTGCAAAACTTGTAACAAATACAAAAGTCAATGGCGCTGCAAAAGAAGTTTTTGCCTGGCAGCGCACACGGTAAATCTTGCAAGCTAAAACTTTCGACTTGCTTAAATAAACTCAACACACACACACACACGCACATGCAGATTGACAGACACACGTTGAGATACAGATACTCAAATGGGAAGCTATAAGCTGCTTTTCTCTATGCACATACATGACGATGCCAGAGCTACGAAGTCTTCTCCTCTCATTTCACTTGTAGCCCAGTTCTCTTCTGATTGTCCTGCCCTCCAATTCACATTTTAAGCAATTTGATTACGCAGCACAGTGGATCTAATTGTCTTGAAAAGTTTCACATTTTCTGACTGATGAGCAATTTAAAAGTTGTTTTTCATTTTTTTAAGATTTCTTTGCTATTAGATTTCTTTAAGCCATTTTTTTTGGTTATTGACAATCATTCAGAAATAAATTTAACTAAGTTTGAAATAAGTAGAAGTCTTTTTTAGTCATAGTTATTTTAATTGAAAATTTTGTACTCAGAAATAAATATCCACAATAGCTTTGTAAGATATCTGATAGTGAACTCTTGAACAGAGTGAAAGCAGTGTGCAATAGTTGCAAGCTTGGTTTGCCATGTTTGTTGCGCCTTTTCCAGCGACCTTGCCAACAACAAGAGCAGCAAATACGAGTCCAACAAGGGCAACAACACGAACAATGATGGCAAGCAACTAGCCGAAATCAAACCAAGACCCAACTCAACCAATTCAAACTGAAATGAAAAAGCCAAAAGAGTTGCTGCATGCTCAGCATTTTCAGTTGCTCTTCTCCTCCTCATGTCGAGTTTGAGTCGAGTTGAAGTTCGAGTTTGAGCTTAAGTTGCTTCCGTACTTCGAGGATATTTGTCTGCTGAATTAATTGGAATTAGTCGCGACATGCTTATACCAAAGTCTAAAATAAACAATAAAATGGATACCTATTCAAATAGGGCGCGCAAACACAAACAAACAAGGCAACTAGGCAAGAGATAGAGCTGGGGTGGGCAGTAGATGGTGAGGTTGAAAAAGGAGTTAGCCAAGTCAGCACGTCATGCAAAAAGGACACGAGGCAGAGTCGACGTTTTGGGGGAAACAATGCAAAGTTTTAATGAATTTTGGTTTAAGTTTTCAGCGAGTGCTGCGCCCTTTGCGATTTCCTGTAAAATGTATTTTAAACGAGTAACGGAAATTGCATTATTTCAATTACAAATTCGTTAGTCGGCGCTGTCGACGTCAACGTCTCCATCTTCTAAACTCCAGAGACCTAGCGAGAGAGATAGAGAGGCGGAGACTGAGACTCGACAGAGATTCAAGCAGACAGCAAACGCCACAGGCAATTAGTTGTGTCAAAGCTTTCATTATTGTTTTGTCATATTTGCTTTGTGAGTATGTGTACTTACTCTGTGTGTGTGTGTGTTTGTGTGCTGCGTGTCAGCCACACTCAAAAGTCTTAATTAATGTATAAATATGTACTTGTATATGTATATATATGTATAGGAAAATAGAATAGATTTTATATTTAATTAGTGCAAACTGTGCAAAACTTGGCCTGACACGACGTCGCCAATTGTTGTGGCAACAAAGGCAAACAAATGAACTGGAAGTGGAAATGGAAATGGAACTTTTGCCTCAACCAACCGACTGAGCTGAGCTCGCTCTGAAGGCGACTTCAATTCTGTGGACAACAACAACAGCTGTGAGCACCGCGGGGCGACATGGCAAAACCGCCGCAAGGCAAAAGGCGTCAAGGGAGTGAAACTGGACCGAGTCGCAACTATTATATTGTGTACTCGTACAATACTTACACATAGCAATTGCGATTCAGTTACTCGAAGGTCCCACTGAGTGGTTTGCTGAAGTGCCAAAAGTTTGACAGCTGAATTCTGGAATGCCCCAAGGCAGCACTAAAAGTATTCTTCGATTGCCCAATGGATATTAGTTGGGAATTATGCCATAAGGTGGAAATGCTTTTCACTGATTTTCAATCACCATCATCACATCACATAGTAGCCAATTAATTGGAATATATTTTGAACTCTTGAAAGCATTTGCATAATCGTATGGATTCGTAAAAAAGGTCAAGCATTAGTCAATGATTTCCTTGAATCATTCAATTCTTCACATTTCTTTGGAAATTGAAAGTCTAGATTTTACTCTATATCAGTTGTTAGTGATTAGTATTTTTAGATTTTTTGAAAACTACTATTTAAGTGAAATCTTCGATGAGATATATTTTTAAACAATTGGTAGTTATACTTAGTAATTTTTTTGGGTTTTCATACCCGAATCCATTCATATAATTAATCACTTAGCATGATTCTATACATTTTTGTAATTAGTGCTTCAATTTCTGTAATACATTTAAGTCAACGACTTCGACTGTTCCACTGTATTACTCATAAATTAATCGAGCTTGATTGCAGACCAAGAAACTTTTCTCAATGGCAATCAGAAATCGTCATCAACAAAAGTAGACTTTGTGTGGCAATGGCCAATTAATATCACCCACTGACCAAGATGTGGGCATAAATATTACACTTACTATAGTTTTAAAAGACTTATATGATTACGATAACTGGCACACATCATCTTAATGAATTTCCATAAATTGTGTAGCAATAATTAAACGATAACATTTCCGCATGTCAACCTTCATTAAATGTCACCCAACTCCCTGACTGTACCTAATTACCGCTACTTTCAGCAATCGAAAGGTTCACTTTTCCTACACAAACTCTCCCATACACATGCACATCACAATGACACATCAATTGGCATGTAGCCTATAAAAAATTGAATGTACTCGAAGAAATAATTTCCACTTAATACTAATTAGAGCGTACGCTGATGGCCGCACATTGGCACTGCAATCAGAGAGAGAGAGAGAGAAAGAGTGATATAGAGAGAGAGAGAGAGAGGGGGGGAAGTGGGAGCAGCAATAGCAATCGGGGGAGTGGGCTTAGAATCAAATTCGTGTAAGTAAGTCAGTGCAGTTAGTGGGTTTTATGGCATAGGCTTGCTTCATTAGACAGCATTTCAGGCCAGTCAGCAGCAGACTGGGAAAATTCATTATTCTCTCACCAACACACACACACACACGCACACATACATATTGCACTACATCAATGTTCATGCGTGTTCTCTGTGCATCTGTGTGTTTGAGTGTAAACGGCACTTGACTTGTTCGACATAAACATGAAAATGATGATGTCACATTTGCACAATTGTGCGTACAGCAGAAACAACAACAACGACAACATTTAAGTCAAACTGCAGCAAAATCAATGTTTCCGCTGACCAACTAAGAAATTCCCTGCACTGTTTTAATAGCTTACTGAAATGAAATGAGCAGAAATTGAATAAAGTTTCTTATTTATATAAAAACATATTTTCGAAAAATATTACTACTGACAAAGCAAGTTCCCTGCTTCCATTTTTTAATGGTTTCAATCATATTAAGAAATTCCTATAAGCATTTTTACATCACATCATTTGTCGACTAAATTCCTTTACTCTTGTATAAATTGAATTTTTCTTTAGACTCAATTGAGTATGAAGCAGATAACGATCTGCCATCCATAGAATCGAGTAAGTTTTTCAAGACACCGTAATTATTTTAAAATCAGATTTTAGCTCAACATTCAATATTACCTAATATACCCGAACATATCCTGTGCATAGGGTATAGCAAACAGTAATTGTTATTGTTGTTGCTAGCTTTGGAAAATGCATTTACCATACTCTCCTGTGCCACTTCCCTTCCGCTTATCCCCCCCAGATTCGGGCAGTGCACTTAATGTGCGTAGTAGATCGTGCAAGCGTGAATCTGGTGATATGGCGATTAAAAATCGCAATGGCCAAATGAAAAAAAAAATGAATGTGACAATGACAATGCCTGGAATGAATCGCATCGCATTGCACTCGGATTCGGATTCGCACTGGGTTTTTCTACATGTTCGAGGAGTTTTATTCTGTTTTTGGCATCGACAGACGCAGTGCGATAAAACAAAAGCCGATTTTCAGTTGAAAAGTTTAATTGAACAATGATAATGTTGCCAGCAACAACAACAACAACAACAACAATAACAATGTCAACAACAACATGTTGGACCTTACAAATTAAACAAAAGAATTTATATTGATAAATAAAATTGCGAGAATTGGCACATGACATAATAAAAAAATTGTACTTGAAAAAGATGTTATTTAAAGATAGCAATTTCAACAGTTAGATGAAACAATAAAATATTAATTAATGTTATTATAGATCTAGCAAATTTAGGAATAATATGTCTTCTTGACACAGCTAGCTTTAGTTTGGATTCGATCGGATAATGAATATTGAAGTTATTCAAAAATTACTTTTTTAGGAGTAGTTCATAAGGACAATTGATATATCAATGTCATATAATTTAAATTCTGTAAGGTGAGTATTGGGAATCCTACACTTGAGCCGACTCGAGTGTAGCTTTCTTAATTAATTGTTTTTATTAAAATAATTATTATTGAATTTCAAATGAAAAGATTTTTCGCCATTCTGAAAATAAACTGGTATTTCAAACAATTTGCAAACTTTTCATCCTTTAAGAATATGGATCAAAGTTTTGAAGTATTATTTTATATTTGGCTTTTGATCTATTTCACTGCTGCGATCAAATATCTAAACGAGCGTTAATCTTGTTGAATTTAACTCTTAAGTAAACTCTGAATAGGGATTGTTTTGGGGTGCTCGTAAAAAACAATGTGGGTTTTTTTTTACAATGTTTAATTGATTTGTGTATTTACTTTTTGAAGTTTATAAGCTCTATAGATTGAATGAATTCATTGTTTTTTTTTTTGGGAATTGAAATCGCATTAAAGTTACCAAAATTTAAAGAACTTTTCCGCTAGATTGAATATTGAGCCATTTCTAGTACATTTGGTCAATTAAAGAAGCTTTCCCTTCGGTTTGGTTTAAAAATACACTCCGCACCATAAAACTGCAGCTGTTCATTTTGTTTGGCGTCATAAAAACAAATATTAAAATTGCAGCAATGCCACAGAGCGCCACAGTCTTTGAGGCAAAAAAGCAGCACCCTCTGAAAAACAACGTTGAACGCCCACGCTGACGACCATTAAACAATTTATGTTTGTGCCAGCGCTTAAGTCTACCAATTGCTGCCAATTTCGACAAAACTCACGCAACAATGCACCATCGCAAAAAGAGAGACAGCAATAGAGCGCAACAAAACGAATAGAATGAGATGGCGCTAGAGATAGTAGGAGACAAGCTTACATTTATTGTTTTTACGAGCCTCAACCCGACACGGCTAATTGAAAAATACTTTGTTGTGCAATTTTATTGCATCCACAAATGTTGCTACTCCTCTCCACTGCACGTCCCCCCCCCCACTCGAATACGAATTGATCCTGTGCGGCGCCAGGATTGGATACGCCCGATTGGCACAGTTTTTTTGTTGGGCCAGTTTCAAATTCACTTTCCATACAAATTGGCAGCGCGTCGATGGCGCTAATGAAAATTAACATAAAATGCTGCTGACAGCAGCCAATTGAGCGCACAGGAGCCAAACTACTCAGAGGCTCCTTCGCTCCCCAGGCACGAAACAGTCCACAGTACGCCCCAAAATTGCAGTCAGTGAAGATGCACCAACTGATTTTAATGCGATTCAACAGCTCTGCACGCGATGCCAAGCCAGAAAACGTTTTGCTAGTTTTCAAAACTGGCCGCCCCAACAACAATAGAATGGCTCTGCCTTCTACATTTTTGGCCAAAGCCTTGGGCCAAGCAGAGAGCCGAACGGCACGGCACGGCGTTGCATTTTGGTGATGCCAACGTCCACCTCTTTCACATCAGACTCGTGTCCTTGCCACATTGCCTGCCTGCCTGGGTCTGTGTCTGTTGGTCGTGCCATGGCAGCGCTATTGTTAAGTTTAACCAAGGTAATCTCTGTGCTTCCATCGCCTATCGTGACAAACTGACATAAATGCCCGGCGGCAGGCACAGAGAGTCCAATCAACGCCAGCTACTTGCAGGGATTCGACTGAATTCCCAATGACACTAGCTGAAAGCAGTAAATAATATTTTGAAAGGCTTGCAAATTAACACTTTCACCGGCCAGCTTGAGTTAAAATGTAGTTTGTGCTTGCTTATATTATAATATTATACGGAAAGCAACTTATTCCATTTATGTTAAAAATGTTGAAAAACTGTTGGAGTGGAAAACTTATGAGGAACTTTGAAAAACTTTGAAATTGCTGCGATGAGAAAAAACATAAAGTTGCAAATTTGTGGGACGATTACTTATCATTTATTTATTTACTTTTATGTTTTAAACATAATAATAAAATTGTTTTATCTTTTAGCGTTCAGCTTATTTAGTGAACTGACTAAATTAAGAACTACAGCATTTAGATGGAAACACTACCAATCTCATGAGAACACTTCCTGATATCTGACCAGCTTCAGTTTCAGCCAGTGTCATTTTAGCAGAAGATCCCTCTTAGCGCTCAGTTTATTTAGTGAACTTATTAAATTAAGAACTACAGCATTTAGATTGAAACACTACCATTCTCTTAAGAATACTTCCAGATACCTGGCCAGCTTCAGTTTCAGCCAGTGTCATTTTAGCAGAAGACCCAGAGCTGGTGCAGGAGCTGTTGGCGTGAGTGGGCCACTGTCTACCGCTACCGCACTGTCTGACAGTCTGTGCCCTGCGGTTGCCCTACTAACTATTATTATAGTAGTTCAAAAATGTTCGTCGCTGCTGGCGTTTCTGGTCGTGCACTTGGCAAAACGCCGCCATTTCAGCTGCCATTGCCTCGCTGCAATTGACGGAAGTTCATTGGTTAGCAAATGGCAGTTTTTGTACGCTCATTAGCATTATTTGTCAGTCTGCGGTTGGTATTTCGGGTAAAGTGATTCAAGTGGATGCACCGGTCACACACACACACACACACACATACGTACAACTATACCAGCACTCTCGTACATACGAGTATAATACATACATAAGTAAGTGTACGAGTCTGTGGGGCAATGTTTGTGTCTGGTTGAGATATGGATGAGTCGACCAGTTGACAGTTGTGGGGCTAAATCTAACTTGATAGCTTGATTTAAAATTTGGATTTGGGGCTTAGATTTATGATTTATTCCCATTCCTCTAAATGCACATTTATCTTTCTGTATTTAATAGCTCAAGCGGGTGGTTGTATAAGTACCACTAAAGGGGTTAAACTGTAAAGTGGTAGAAAATTTTGTTTTTTTGTCACATTCCAATATGTATACTTGATAACTTGATATTTTTAAAAATACTCTTTCTTTCTAAGTTTTATTGTAATTATGTTTTCTGTTATACCATTGCTTACTTTTTTAGAAAAGAAGTTGGTCGGCTTCTAATATTCTTTGCTACATCTCAATTATGATTCCCCTAGAAACATATTTGCAATAATTTGTAGCATCTACATGCTGTCAACATAATAATAGTATAGTTAGATTTCTGAGCGAGCATTGATCTTTGTAAGAGCAGAGTAGTACAAGTAACTTGTCAACATGTTTGGCATTTCTTGAGTTAGTACCACAAAAATTCTTTAAGTACCTGATACAACACGCACATTGCAAGCGGCGGGGATTTTGAATGAGATGCCAGCTGCTCAGGTGGCCGGGTAGCTAAGCTATTCAAATGGCTGCTCGTTAGTGCTAAAGTGATTCAACAGAATGCTTAACATGCCTAATGTCATTTGGCACAGCGCTCAAATTAATAGCCGTCACTTTTCACCTGACCAACCCCTCGAAACTGCAACCCACATCGTATCGCATCGCATTGAGGTGCCACACTGGCTGGGTTGCCACAGACCCAAAACAATTCGAGGATGTGGAGGCACTCAAACTTTTTATACGCATCGCCCGGCGAGATGAAAACGTAACATTCCTGGCGATTGCTCTTGGCTAATCCGTGGGACAACAACAGCGAAAAACGAGAAAAAAAAGAAAACGAAAACAGCAAAAAATATTTAACTCAAGTGGCGCGCGTTTATATCAGCAGCCCGGACTGGAATTCACATAATAAATGGGGCAGGCGGTACCAGGACTGAAGCTGACTCTCTCTCTCTGATTTTTATGCGTTTTTCTCGAGTCGAGCTATATGGCATTGTGCTGCTGCTACTTGGCAATAAAATGCCACTGCGAATGCGAAAACGAATACGAATACGAATACGAAATGTAAGCAAGTTGTTGGGGATATCTGCCACACATACTATACGAGTGGAGTGTGGCAAGTGGGTAGGCAACAAAAGCGCTGCCCATTATGACTAATGGTTGACATTTAACTTAATCTGCTTAAGATGATTATTGAAAATGAGTGCCACTTATGCCAAATGTTGCGTCATAAATATTCATGCACTCGCAACGAGACTGAGACTGTGAGATCAAGAGGGGGAGTAGGTGGGGGAGTTCCCTCCATCGAACAATAAAAATCTCTGGCAAGGAGAGCCTACAAAAGATGGGAACCGTATTTCGTATGTACATACGAGTATAGTAGGGGAACAGCAGCGGCAGCCGCCTCTGCTAATAGAAAGTCTTTTGGCGGCCAGCAAAAGGCATAAAAACTTGCCAACATGATTTATACATAAACGTATATGGTATTTATGCTGTGCATAAGCACACACATCCATCCATTCGTAATGCATATGTCTGTATATTTTTATGTTCTCACCAAAACTCATTTCGAGTATGCTGCTAATATATGTATATGTATGTGCGTGTGTGTATCTGTGTGCAAGATTTGATTTATCGGAATTTGGCGTATATTTTACAATTTAGCGGCTATAATTCATTTTGTCGGTTTTGGCCATGCGCTTACCTCGAGTGGGGTATTAAGATATACACAGACAGTTTGTCATATGCCAGCGCAGCTTAAGTATGAAGATTTGTGTCTTAAAGCAGCAGCCAAGATCGCATACGTGCTTGTACTTTGCATATGGATCTAAGATATTTTATAAATATGTTTATGTTTATGTTAGAACTATAAATGAAAAGTATCTAATTAATTGAAGAAAGCGATATTGTTGTATATTTCTTAAATTAAATGGTAAATTTGAACTGCATATTTTCATTATAAAATGAATAGTGTTCAACACGTGGCTATCGATATTTGACTATAAATAAATGTGACAATTTGAGTTGAAATTCATTAAATATATATGTATATATATTTTATATAGAAAGAATTGCATATCGAAATGACAGAATGTTATATTTTTCGGACATTCAAGTGCAAAATTGATGAAATATTAGACTCTTATTCATAATAATTGGTGAACGCTTTATATGATTGAAAATCATTGTTTGGAACGAAAAAAGCTAATAAGATCAATTTGAAATATTGTTAAAAACGATTTTCAGTTTAACAATTGCTAAATTGCAAATTGAATGAATATTTCATATAAATTGCATGACGTTTTGTTTCAAATGAGCATTTAAATAGAAACTGTTGCGCAATCTTTCGTTGCATGTGGCAATCTGGCATGCGGCATGCCAAACCGTGACACCCTTACGCTAAGTGCAGTGGCCTGAAGCCGCCAGCTGTTTATTTGGAAGGCTGTCCACATCGACGGCCAGAGGGGGAGTGGCAGTGGGCGCAAAGAGGTGCTATGTTGCGCATGGGCATGGCCTGCGGTTATGTTAATGAGCTTGCACACAATTAGCAGCTGCTGCCGTCATTGCCAGGCAGCCCCAGCTCTGGCTGGTTCAGTTTCTGGTCCTGGTTCTGGCTAGAGCCTGGGCAGAGCCTGGGCTTGGTTTGCATACTCGGCCTATTCCACAGCCATGTAGTGGCATTTGCGCTTGTCACTTCAATTATGGTAAATATTTAATGCATGGCAACTGAGCAGTAGGCGAGGCAATGTAATAATCAACGCTAAAATCAGTTGTGCGTTCTAATAAATAAATAAATAAATAATCTGAGTGTTTGCTTTAATTACAAAACGCAAAATTAAATTGAAAAATAAAATGTTTGCCGCAGTCTGTGGGCGCAACTTTTACATCAATACGGTCGCAAATAAATTGCAATGCAATTTTGTAATTTACATTTGAAGAGTTGGGCAAATGGGAACTGTAGAGGGGTAAAGGGTAGCGGGTAAACTGATAACTGGCAACGGAATGCAAGGCGAAGGGCATCTAGTCTAGCAAAGCCCAATAAGCCAGTCAGCCATGGTCTGGCATCATTTGAGTTATCGAACTGAAAAATTTCCTTTTAAATTACAAAATTGCAAATTAAATGGCTGCCAATAAACTGCAGCGACAGTTAGCAACTGAGTGGCCACCATCCTCCCGCAACATACCCAACCAGCCAACCAGCCAACCCGCTGTGAATGTTTCTAAGAAGACACTTGGCGCATAATTCAATTCCAGACGAAATGTATGCAATTTCTTTTGGGCCCCAGACTCTCCAACTCTCTGACTACAACTCTGACTGCGACCAGGCGAAATATATAAGTAAAACATAATTGAATTCAAATTTGTGCAATCGTAAGTAACTAAGATACAATTATGTACGTGGCTGGCTCTCTGGCATGTACTCTACTCTCCGTCTCCTTCTCCTCTCTGGTTCTCTATCTCTCTATATATATCTATTTGGTATATCTGTTCAGTATGCGACTGTCAAGACTCGTCACGGCTACATTTTGACACACAATTGAAAGACACGCACACATACATACACCGTCCCGCCTCCTCTCTCACCCTGCAGCTCCCTTTTATACTCGTGCTTACTTACATACTCAGACCCCACACACTCCACCCCTAACCCTAGAGCTCAAGCCAGAGCCAAAGCCAGAGACCGGGGCAGACAATGAAACGTAATCACACTAATGGCACCGAGAGCAATGAAGCGCACGTAATTGGTAAAGAGCTCGACAGTGTAGTGTGTAGTAGTAGTGTAGTGTACTATGCGATGCGGTGTGGTGTGGTGTGGCGTGGTGCGGTGCGGTGCGCCCTAACACAGCCCCAGCCCGCTGTTCGTCAGCCATCTAGTGCAATGAAGTGAAATGTAAAACAGTGAATCATCGTGAATCATCGCAATAGATTTTTGAATCTCATTCACTCGCTGCACATGTTTACGGCATTTTTAATTACTTAGTTGGCAAATTTCCTAAGACACTGGCCACAAGTCTTGATTGCTATGCCTGAAGAATTCCCAATTCGGATTGAAGCTGAGAGTGTAAACTGTTATACCAGAAATATACAAGCACAGTATGAATGGTTCATTTTATTTTGCTTGTTATACTAGTAACTGTTATACATTGCTACATGTGCCTACAAGTGTTATACTACTATAAAGTTCATCACTATGAAGAGCATTTCAACTGTTATAAATTAAACTGTTCTACAAACCATTCATATGCTAAATACTGCGCTTTTCTGCACCGATTAACATGTGGCCTTTTGATAGTTGGATTGATTGTATTTGCAGTGAAAACAGTTATTATTAGTGTTAATTAATAGTTTCGCCGTGACATGGCAGAAATAAGCAGTGATTCTTCACCCATCGCTAATGAACGACTGTTCGTTGTGCTGTAGCCGAATTGGTTAGCTTTGGTGGTTGCATCGCATCGGTTGTCTTCGCCGTCGTGCATTGCATTTCATAGCACAGTTTTTGGGGCGTAAGCAAAAGTCGTTATACCTCGAATGACATGTGATGTGAAGAAACCGGCGCTCTAAAGAAATGCAATTACACGTTACCGTTGCTCGTTTTACATACATCTGTGTGTGTGTGTCTGACTGTATGCTCTCGAATGTATGTGTGTTTTATTAATGAGTTGCCGGAATGTTCGTCAACTGAGAGTCCTGATAGAGTTGCACTTTACGAGCTGGGAGTGTGTTGCAAGTTCTGCCATAGCATATTGAAAAATGATGAAAGTTTTCGAGTTTTAATGCGAAAATGAGCGACTGTCAACTGAATAGATGGATAGACACAACAACAACAGCAACAGCGACAACAACACGTGCACCCTTGCAACTGATGAGAGTAATGAAAAGTTGAGGTGGAACACAACTAAAAGTGTGGAGACGAAGGATGAAGCAGGAAGTAAGTAAATGTCTTATGGAATGTGTGCGGTAAATTAAAAATCAATAACCCATTTGCCAACAACCGTCAAGCGAGCACAACAAAGTAACAAAAGTTGTCAAAACCAATCATAATGATGATGGTAAAGTCTTAAGGTGTAGACTTTTGTAATTTGCGGAAGGAGCAATTGTGAATGTGGAAAAGTGCTGCAGATGAGTTGAATGTTGTTTGGTATGGAATTAATACTATCAAGCGGGGCTTAATCACTTCAAGTGGGGACAGCATTTAAATATGACAAGATGGTTAAGGATTTTGTTGTCAATAAAAACATATTGGTTTATTAAATGCTTTGTATTTTTTTACGTGTATAAAAATAATAAAAAAAAAAACTTAAAAATAAGTGAGGTTATTTAGTGAATGCTATTTTAATGAATATATTAATACACTAAATGTGGGTAGCCTTTGAGGATTTTAATGTTTTCAATTGCAGTACGATGTAAAAAAAATTATATTACAAACGAAGGGAAATTACAGAAAATGTTTTTTGCAGTTAAAGTAAGTAAGCTGTATTTCCCAGCCATTTGAATGTTAATATCAAGTGAGCATTAATTAATAATTTTGATATACAAAGAATCAGTTTCAGTTTAAATGGAATTAAATGATAATCAGTAATTAAAACTCGTAGGTAATTTTAATGATAACTACATAATAGTTAAGGATGAGTTATTAGTGTTTGCAAGTAAATGGTTTGTTGGAAAACTCAAATGCAGTTTGTAGTGATTGTTCATGTTCAACTTTAACATGATAACCATTTAATAGAACTGTCGTGTTCTGCAAATCATACTTGCCCTTCTTCAGTTACAGTCTCTATCTAAGCTTTTCATTTGTTTTTGCTTGTAGATTGTGTTCGGCAAAAAGCCATTTGCATATCCAATAGTTTGTCACATCGTTTCGTAACAAAAACATGTTTTTTTCCTCCTATACCTACAGATGAGAGTATAGCTATCGTGGCCACAAAGGGGTGATGCACTAACGAATATCCTGGTCTAAGCCTTTTATCAAGTGCTGCTCAATATTCAACTCCTGGTACGTTTTGCTAGCCTGCAGGCGGCAACTTCTTTTGCTCCTTGCGGTTTGCTTATCACAACTCTCAGCTTCTGGCCTGGCAGCTACGCATCAATTCATTGCCTAATCTATTTGCTGCTGCCAGAAGATACTGCTACCTGGTGTCTGTTTCACCTTTCGTTCTCAATGCCGAGCACTTGCTCTGGCTTTTGCCAACATGCTGAGGGTAATTTAAAACCCTTAGACGCTGACAGCGGAGCGTCTGTGCGTGCCGGCTTATCTGAAGTCCCTATGGTCTCAGTTGGCCACGTCTTCGACTGCAATTCGAATGCATTTGTTTAGCAAGGAGCAATGCGGATGCGGAAGGCGACAGACGACAGACAGCAGGCAAGGCAGATGGAGGCAGGTTACACGCATACACATCAATCAGTTGAGAAGCCACGAGAGAGATTTGCCTGCTTGCCTGTTTGGCTATGCAAACCACAACGCTGACCGCCTGACCCAACAAATTACTCAATTTCATTGTGCTTGCCATATCCATATCCTGGTCAGCTGGGGATATGCGAGGAAGAAGTAGAGGAAGCGCCAGGAGGCAGTCAACAATCAGCTTGATGACGAGCACAATAAAAATGAAAACCGAAACCATCGACCTACACTCCCCTGCACCGCCCCGCTCCGCCTAGTCCACTAAGCACTTGAGGCTGAAGCTATCGCAATCAGTTGCGCTCCCTTTCTCGCATGTTATCACATATAATCGGTCTGTCTTTGTTGCTCTTAAGTTATTTGCTAACTTTTATTAATGTCGAAACGTACGGCAACGATTTACAACGACAATAAAACGCGCGTCCTGCTATCATATCGCACAATGTCGCTCATAGTCATAGTCATGCCATTTTCCTCGCTATCTAACCCAGCCAAGGCAAACCAAGTCCATCCCATCCCGTCCCGGGCCAGAGAAGTGCTAGGACCAGGCCAAGCCAAGGCAAAGACAAGTCAAGGCATCCTAGCAATGGCTCCTCCTGACAATGCCAAAGAAGGTGCGGATTTCGATTTATGTGCACTGCACGCAGCACCAACAAAAAGTCCTTTGAATAAAGGCAGACTTCACTAGATGATGAACACAAGGTTACGCTGCAATTGATCCGTTTTTATTACAATTTATTTATTTATTAAATATTATAAATTGATGAATTGAATTTAAAGATTATAATTAAATAGTTCAGAAATTATTGAAAAATATTGTATAATAATTGTGTATCCATTAATATTTGTCAACAAATTTAATTTAAATAAATTGTTTTATACTCATACCAAACTCTCACTCTGTTCTGCAATTTGTCAAGAACAAATATGGCCGTGTTTAAAGTGCGGCTTACAGGATATGTGGAAAAAAATGACTCGGCGCTGTCGCTTGTCTGTGGCAGACACAATGCATGGAATGTGAAAATCTTAAAGACTTTTGAATTGCTCGCCATAAATGCGCATTTATTTCTATGCTCAAGTTACAGGCTGTGTTGTGGTATGGCATAAAGTGGTTGGAGTACAATGCACAGAAGGCAAGGGATCAGATCAGGGCAAAACCGAGCAGCAGTTGGCAGTTGGCAGTCGGTTGGCGCTAGTTGAAATCGGCAGTAGAGGAACCTCTACTAGGACGCACTAGTAGTTCGGGCAGCCTGCGTCACTTTGTCTCATTTTTGTGCTTCGCTGACAAATGCAGCCGTGCATATGCTTCCAATGCAACCATGTTCGTCTGCCCCCGCCGAAGTTGTGTCGCCGCCCACACATATGCATTGAGTTATATCTTCTTTTGGTGGCAGCGGCTGCTGCCTGCCCGCCACTCTCTCCCCTTCTGTCCTGGCGACAGTCAACGCATATTGGTAGCTAAGTTATCGCATTTGCGACAACAATGCCCTGGCTGCAGTCGCCGTCGTTGTAGTTGTAGTTGGAGCTGCAGTCACAGTTGGAACTAGAGATGGTGTCGGATTTGGACTTGGAATTGAAGTTGGAGTTGAAGTCGTTTCCCAGGCATCTCTTACACTTGCTTGCATATTTTTGCCATTTGAATTTGTAAAATCAACATCCATTAATCTGAGCTCTGTGCGCTGTGCGCTGTGGCCCTGGCACGGCAACTCTCTGCATCCTCTTCACAGGGTCTCCACATCTCTGCATCTGCATCTTTTGCATCTTCGTCGCCTCGTTTTGCATGCTCGGTTTCATTTTGGAGCTGCGCAAATTTTTCGGTAGTTGTTGTCGGTCTCCGGCAGCAGCCAGAAATATGAAAAATCTTCTAGTTACACTACATACAATCGAGGGGCTAAAAAAGCTCTGGCAGTCACTGCCAGTTGCCATCGTCGCGACGTCGTTGCATTATTTGCATTTTACGAGCTGCCTTCACCCCACGTTGGAAGCTTGCCACGTTGCCACGTTGATGTGAACAAATCGGGTGAACGAGAGCAGCTGTGCCTGGGTGGAGCGCAGGGAAGCAAGGCCGGGCCGGGCCGGGCAATGGGGCAACAGGAGCACCGTGATGCTCAGGGAAACAACAGTGCGGCCCAGAGGCCAAAGTGATGAAAGTGTGTTAGCAAGCATTGCAAGTGACGAGTTCGGCCATAGTCGACTGACTAAGCAGCTGTTAAAGATTATGAAACTCATGATTTAAAATCAATAAACGATTAAATTGTGTTTTTTTCTTAGCCATTTAGAATATAGAATATTATGATAATTTATTTTAATTAAATAAAACCACAAAGAAATAATATTTAATTTGCTATATGATGTATAATTCCTAAAATTATTTAAATAAAAAATATCATTTCATCATATTTCAAGTTGCCCGATTTATCATTAAATTATTAATTTTCTTAATTTTTTCTTATTAAGATATGACCTCAAAATTCATACAAATTTGTTTTAATTAAACAATCTAAGCACAAATATATTTTAAATACCCTTGAGATTACATAAGAAATAGTTTCTTAAATTAAATAATAACCTATAGATTGCATAAACTGATTATTTGGTGAATGAATTTAGTTACTCAAATATTAAACAATTGTGGTGATAAATTAAACTTGACATATTGCATGAAATTCAAGTATATTGCATTACCAGTTGTATGTAAATTGAATGGCGAATTGAATCGCAAATTGATTGAGAAATACAAGAGATAAATCATTACCGAATATTGTAAGCCTAAACGATGAGAAATTGAATTTTGATGAGTTGCCAACTATGTGGCATTCATCAAAAGGTACAGCGTCTATGCATGCCACATATGCATCGTTTAGGTGTAGCGTGTATCGAGCGCGTCGCACTGGCTGTTGGTGCAACTTGGTGCCACAAATGCGCCTCTGGCAATGGGGCTGGCTTTTGCAGCCATCGCTGGCTGGCATCGCTGCGTTGTCAACATCGACGGGAAGTGCATGTGTTTTTCCGTTGGAATAACTCCATTGTGTGTTTCAGTGCAGTCAGGCGGCATCATCGTGGGCGGCACCATCAAGAGCTGCCCCGTTTTGCTGTTACCCGCCGTCGCCACCAGCTTGACTTGAAGCTCTTTTATGCGCCAGCCATGGGTTCTGGTGCCAACGATACGTATACGTAACGTAAGCCAAAACGGCGCCCTCAAAACGTTACGTAATGATGCTGAAGCCGTGATAAAGATGCCCTTGCCCAGCAGCGACGACTCCTTCGTAGCCTGCCACTGCCAAGAGCCTCCATCTGACAGGCAAATGCCTGCACATATGTGGCACATGGCAACATGCGGAACGCTGCAACGTCAATTTTCGCTAGACATTTTTAACTGCGATTTGCGTGGAGCGCGCGTCTTAAAGTGCTGACAATGCTGCAGCTGAGCACGGACAGGCATCCTCACAGCCTGGCAGGCAACCGAGCAGATCTTTTAAGGCTCTTGGCTGCTGACAAACTGTTGCCACTTGTTTATGCCACACGCTGCCTTGCGATGAATTATTGTTGGCGCAGGCAAAACAACAACAACAACGAGTTGAAAATACGAAAAAAAGCTAAAAACAATTGGATACATAAATCATTTGCGAAAGTTGCAAGTTTAGCTCACGACATAAATACAATAACTAACGAGAGAGAAAAATATAATTGTAAATAGCCAAGGCAGCAGAATGGGCCAAATGCTATAGCCGCAATTGTTGTTGCTGCTGCTGTCGTGGCTGTTGTTGCTGCTATTATTATTATTGTTTGGACCCTCGCATTTTCCAAGTGTCAAGCGGCGGTCGGGCAAGCTTTGCACACGGAGACATTCACATACCAACATAAATTGTTGAAAAGTGTGAAGAGAACATAATTGTAACATTCCTTGTTGGCCTAAAGCAATGCACACGGCCTGGCTGTCCCATTGTGGAGTGTGGAGCCTTGACACAGGCACCAAGCACCGGGCATTAGGCACTGGGCAGGAGGCTCATGGCATGGCCAGGATGTTGGAAGGCAACCATTTCTTCTCATTGTTGTTGCTCCAGTTGCTGTTACTGTTGTTGTTCTTGTTACTGTTGTCGGTGTACTCGGTCTACCCGACCTGCCAGGCAGCCAGCCTTTTTCGAGCATTCAATTATATATGTCTGGGACTTGGGTCTGGGTCTGACACACACAAACACACACACGCACACTCGTATCCAACCAGGCACATACACAAAAACATGGCAAAAGTTTTGTAATGCCCGCCAAAAAGGGCATGAAGGTGTTGGAGTGTTAGTGAGCCAGCCCGAATGACAACTGCACTGAGGGTATTCCTAGTCGTTGATGGTATTTGTCACATTTGCAAATGCATTTCAAGCAGAGGCTTAAACGGCCTTAGTCACAATAGACAAGGCGATACTCTCAGGCAGTCGAGTAGCAGATTTAACTGAAAGTGAAAAGTGAATAATCTTTTGTGAAATGACAAGTTTAAATAATTTCTTTAAATGCTGGCTTGCTGAATGAAAACTTAGCATATAAACTCATTCGAATAAATCTTATCTTATTTAACTACTTGTTATCAGTCTTTTGATTGTGAAATACAATTTCAATTGGTCAATTGGTATTTATTATAATAGCTACAGAAATTTTATATTTTATTTATAAAACTCTTTATTTTAGATGCAGATACTTGGTTGATGTATTTAGCCATTCGGTGTAGGGACTCGGGCTGCTTTTTGTAGATTATGCCGTTTGTTTAGTGTTGTTGTCGCTGCGCGCCATAATGTAAATGTAGCACAAGCCTTTTTATAACACAGACACAAGCAAACACATAAAGAGACACACACACACACACATACAGGTGCTCACATGCCAGGAGTTATGTCTGCGCTTTCGCTTTTTCTTAGGCACCCCGCACCGAGTCGGCATATATAAAATGAAGGAGAACACAAAGAAAAAATGACTGAAAAAAAATGAGAGGAAAATAACAACGCAACAAACGCCCTGAAAAACTGGACCAAAAACTTGAATGTCGAATGGCGAATGAGGCAAGTCGGCGGCCCTTTTGCTTGGTCTGGCCTGGCCTGGCCTGGCTAAAAGGAAAAAATGCGTTATTTTGGCAGCTCGTTTTATAAGTCATCGTGTGCATGTGTATGCGGTGTGTGTGTGAATGGGAAAACGTTGCTATTTAATTCCAAGTCAGCTTTCGAGCAGCACTTCAACTGTGAAATCAGCAAAGCACGCAAGCAACTCAAATGGCAGAAATATTTTTAACATGCTCGTGCTGATGGTCAAAGTTTATGGCAACAACAACAACATGAACAGCTGCAATGAAAATGAAAATGGCAACAATATGCGGCGACCCATTGGGGAAAATATGATAATACATATGTATGTAAAATGATTTCACAATTTTGACATTGCAATAACCAAAGAATTGGGCCACCAAAAATGAGCCATGATCGTAAAACACCTCTCAGTTCGAGTGTACGATATACACTTTGTATTACGTATTTCGATGGGCCAAAAATAGTTGCACAAATGACTAAGTGCCATCGTTTGTGACATATTTGTGTTTGCAGCGGTCCAGACATTGGCTTTAAGTGCTTGATTTATGGATATTTCAATTGCTTCATACATAAATATTGTAGCTGACAAATGGTATTAGGCATTTGCTTAAACAGCCCGACAATCGTTGCGGGAGATGTCAAGATGCTTTATGGGGCTTATTACAAGTTGACAGTCTCGAGTATCGATGTGTTGGGTTGCCATGGCAGATGTGAGGAGTCCTTAGGAAGGCCTCGAGTCGGCTTCTCGGTGTCAAAGCCACAAACTGGAGGGAAGTCGAGTGGCTGGAATCTAAATTGTTTTGATATTAACGTTCATTTGATTATTTACTTGTTAGTTGAAATAATAATGCAATATGATAATGAAAGCAAATCATTACAATAGTTTTCAAAAACTAAACCAAAGACTACTTTATTTTGTATAACAGGTTTAAAATGATATTTCTTAATCAATTAATATCGAATAGAGAGCAGAGTTTAAATACACAAGCAAGTGCATTTAATTAATGTATAACCTTTGCTTAATGATTATCAAAATTAAAATTCACACCAATGTTTTTAAAACAAAATCAAATCTCTCCTTGATTCCTTTCGATACGTTACAGAATAATAACTGGGTAAAAATAGAAGTACATACTCGTATGTGAATTGTGCTGTTAAAACCCATTTCAAAATGGAATCTAATAATTTTATTGTCATTCTGTCGAGCAACTTTGGCAAACTTTTTGTTAACACTTTGAGCTGAACTTTGGATATTAATGAATGTGACTTTAACTCAGATTTCAACAATGGGCAATGCAATATGCCAACATCGTGCGGCAAATATATTTGCCTAGCGACAAAGGCAGGAAAACTGAGGGAAAGATCCCTTGAAGCTTTCAAAGAAAACTGCAACGGAAACCGGAATTCCCAGCGCAAGATGTCAACCCAGCGTTATACTGGAAAAAACTGTACAAAAAAATTAAAAAGGGAATCGAAATGGAAGAAAAACCCTCATCACACAAAACTCTGCCCTGTGCCAGGCCAACTGTGACCCGTTCCCAGGGCAGTTCGAAAAACCAGCGTTCTTCTAATAACTGCGCAAAAAATGAAAAAAAAAACAACATTCACAAAAAACGATAACGAGTGCGAGACAGCGGCAATTTCGCTTACAAAATTGCCAAACCAAAAAGGACTTTGAATTCCAATTGCAAAGAGCAGCGAGTGAAGCGTTTGCTCGTCATTTCAGTTTAGTTCAGTTCGGTTTGGTTTGGATTGGTTTGGCTTGGTTCGGTTTTGGTTTGATTCGGGATGGTGCAGCCCTCAGCCTCAGTTTTCAACTTTAGCATCAAAAGCAACCGCAAAACATGCACAGACGTGCAGGGACTCGTCGCATACCGCCCAGCCACGCCCACGCAACGGACCACCATAAATCATAGACAAAAAGAGAAAAAGAAAACAAAGTGTGCGCATAACAACAAAAAATCTTCCAATATCAGCAATGCAAATTTTCAGGCGCTACGGGAAAAGTAATGTGGCAGGAGGCGTCCCCAATGTCCTGATGACGCAACGCCCCCCAAGGCAGGACACCGAACGCGAACCATTGAAATCTATGCAGCGCCCAAGAGCCAAGCCATCAACGATGAGTCAATAGAGTCGGCCTCCAGCTCCTGGCCAACAGTGGACACAATTCCGCAGTCAACTGCATGGAAATTCAATTGTAAATTCTTTTCAAAAATAAAAAAAAAAAACTCATAAATAATTTGCGCAACAAATAAAGCCAAATTATTTATGCACTTTATTCACTAAGTTTTTAGAATTTCTTCGAGGGGAAACCGTCTTAACCATATAAGGCAGTGCAATCAATTCAATTGAATGGAATGAATCTTTCTATTTATACTTGTAATTTCTATTTGCCTTGTACAAATAAATAAATGGGACAACTTTCATTTAAAATCTTGAAATTGTTAAACAGAGTGTTTTAATATAAATTTAATAATATAAAAGATTAGGTGTCTGAGAAAAGAAATAAAATATGTGTTGAAATACGAATTGAATAAAATAGAAGACCACAAAATAATTTAGAATTTATCGGTTTAGATAACTTTATCAAGTTTGATATGCATTTTCTGGCTTAATTATAATTAGATTATTGTAATTTGATTATTATATAATATTCAGCGATATTTAATTCTAATTACAATTTATTTAAATAAATCGGAGGAGACAAGTATAAGTTCGATTGTATATTTTAAAAGTATTGCCTGTGACCTTCTGAAGACCGTATCATAACCAAAGGACAAGAATTCGATATTTTTAATGCAGTAAAATGGCAATCAATTTGTTATAACTGTAACTTATCGAACATATGTTAATAACCAATCAGATATTTATTTAAAGCCCTTCCATTTAAAGGTAAACGTAATTGCAGCGGTTGTAATTAGTTGTGTAATTCATTCTGCATCAATAAGTTATAGTGCTATTTGTGCTTTGCATTATTTCAATTAATACATACAAATTATAATTTGTAATTAAAGCGTTTATTTATTTAAACTTTGCAAGGGTTGCTAGGAGTTTCGGTTCCACTGTTTTTTGGCCTTTGTTTGATGGAGTGGAGGGGGCCTCAGATCGGGAGTCAGGGGCCGGGGCCCATTTGAAGAGCTTTATGCAAACGTCTTTTGCATTGATGAAAATGCAAAAGGGCTTTTGTGGAAAGTAATTAAAAATGCTGCAGTTGATGCTTAACTAGTTTTTAATAAGTTTTTAATTAAAAATAAATATGCATTTGTGTGTAAAAATGATGAGCGCCGCTCGCACAACCAACCCACCCAACGGGCCGCAACGCACGTGACGTGAGGGGGCGCGGCACGTGACAGGGGTGGAAGGAGGTGCGACTTTGTGAACAGGGACTATAATGTTCACATCGTCATCGTCATCGCCATCGTCATAGTCATTGTCCTTCGTCATCATCTTGGCAGCTTTGTTGTTGTTTGTGCTACTCATTACATGGTGTGTAGACAAGGCAAACACAATTGAATTAGCATGGCGAGCGTTAAAAATCACGCATACGCCACGCCCCAAGGGGGTGCCCATTGGATGCCGTTCCCCATGGATAACGTTCGGCTGCTCTCCTAGCCCACCGTTCCTACTATATAGCCCAAGCGTCGTCTGTTGTCCTACAATTGCCCTTAACAATATGAAGTGAACGAATTTACAATAACAACTGCTCAAAGCAAGACCGAAGATTTCATGCTTTTCAAAAAACAGAAAAACAATAAAGATTTTTGAATCATTAGATAAAAAAGAAATATTTCTTAATAAAAGTGAACAAAAATTGTAAATCTATTTTATTATAAAATTTGTCCCCAAATTTTACAATATGTTGTGACAATTAATTTTATATTCAACATTGATGGAAATAATTTGAGATAATAATTATTTTAGTTTTCAGAAATAAAACTAAATATAATATTATTATTTTCTTTGAAACATTTTTATTTGACAATCTAAAGCCGTTCAAGTGAGGTATACATATTTTGCTGACTAGATAGTTTAAGACTTGTTTTTTAGAACGCTTCTTAAAGAACCGCAATTCGTGGATGGCATCATCGCTGGCATGCCCAGCGAGGGCGACCCGATGAAGGCATTAAGCTAGTTTAATGTAATAATATTCCATAAATTATTAAAAGGCCGTAAGATAACTTGATTAGAAAGTCCATATGCCCGTCGGAAACGATAAGTATTTCAAATGTAGGCACCTAGACTAGACCCCCCGACCTGAATAGCTGTGTATTTGCTTTCACTAACGAATGCAGGCTGGCTCTGGGTCTTTGGGGTCTTGGGGTCTTTTGGGCCTCAGGACTTGGGACTCGGGAGTTGTGGGGTCTCTAAACGTCGCACGGCTCACAGCTGAATTCAAGCGCAAAATTATGTAGCCACAGTTACACTCGCACACACACTTATACAGTTATGTGTGTGTGTGCGTGTGTTTCTCTGTGTTTGTGGGACAATCAAGCAATGAAATTTCATGCGTTTGCACATGCGTTTATCCCACTCCCCCCACCCCTCACGTCCAATACCAGTTCGCACTCCAACTCGAAGTCGAAAAGCTTGGACCGCTGCAGGATTCCCGTCGGGCGTCTGTTGCCCGCTTCATAAACAAGTAACACATTTTCACTTCCTTTGAACCTGTTAGGAATTTTAAAATTTTCGTAGATTATCCGCTTTTAGCCGACGCCCTCCGGCCACGCCTCCCACACACACATACACGCATCAATGCCGCACAATGCATAAAAGGCACGTACCAAAAACAGAGACCATGGCAAAGGCTGGCTTTTTGCACAGATCTACTCGCACATCCAGGATCCCATGTCCCCGCCAGGTCCTTCTGGACCTGCTGTCGCTGCTGTTGTTGTTGCTGCTGCTGCGTGCGTCCGTTGTGTGCAAAAATATTACTTGACTGACATTTAAATTAACACAATCACAGTTATTGGAGCATTGGAAGCCAGCCAGAGGACAACAGGACCGCACGACATACACCTACAACATACACACACACACACACACACACACACATGTCGCACATATCTATATATAGAACTCGTGCCAGGCTGAAAAGCCACTGCACAAATAAGCAATGAAAACGTTTTTTTAGTGCTACTGAAAATCAAAACGAGCGAATAGAACACAAACAGTAAAAACAACTCAACGAAAAAAGTTAACAAACGCAAAAAAATTATAATGAAAAACTTGATGAATCTTTCGTTTTGTATGCGGGCGAACGAATAGTTTTACGAGTGTCTGATGATAACAAACAGGAGAAAGGAACTCCTTTACCAAAAAGGATTATAAGTATGTACACTGCAGCTTAAATTGTTAATGGTTTCGAATTTCCATTTTTAATTTATTCTGAATAAATGCTGACATGATTCATTAATTTCTGAATACAAGAATATTTTTTATACTTTGCCTATATTATTGTCTTTGGCTATAAAGCTTTATAAGTTTATTAAGATAATTTGCTTTACTCTTACAATATTTAAAGACATGTATAACAACTCATATAATTCATTTAATTTATGAAAATGCTTTTGCATTTATTTCCATGCAAATTGTGGCATAAATTATGTATAACTCGGCACGGTTATTTCCATAACTGTCTTCATAACGTAGTCTAAGCATTTTAATTGATATTTCAGTGCAGAGCATTGAGGTAACGCCCAGTTCCACATTTGCTTTCGATTTGGCTTTTGGCTTACAGCTGCACTTTTCCTTTTGCCTTTTTGTGCGACATTTTTGGCCGGGTCTATGGCACACTGACTACTATATCCACAATGTAAATGTGTGCATGTGCTAATATGAGTGTTTGCGTGTGTATGTGTGTGTGGTTATGGGTGTGTTTGTGGGTTAGCCGTGTATCTGTGCGACTTACGCGCGGGGGCGTTTTTTAATCAAAATGTAACAAGCCAAAAGCAAACAAGCACAACCTCTACCTCCACCTCTAGCCCTGCGAATTTCTCCTTTGCTGCTTGCATAGCCAGGACAAGCCATGGCCCGGATTAGTAGTGCAAAAGAAAGGCAAAACAAGAACCACATCAGCAACAGCAACAACAACAACAACAACAACAACAACAGCAACTATGGCATAAAGGCCCAGAGATAGTCGGCTAAAGCTATAGAAAGATAGTTGCTGGCGTCGGTCTTTTTATTGGACTTTATGCACTTTTGTAGTGGGGCCAACTCAGCTCGCTTTGTTCAAGAGCTGCACAAAAAAAGGTATCTGAATCATATAAAAAGCCATGGCCGATGGCTAAGCAACTCAATAAGCGAACTGGCTAAGCTTCCTCGATGCCCCCAACCAACGATACGCCTGTAAAAAGGAAGTCTTACTAATTTGTAGGGCATTGCTGTGAAGTTGATTAAATATGAAGGCATCGATTGCAGATTTTTGTAGTGGTCAATGGTCATGTGCCTGCCAGGCAGGCAGTCAGTCAAGCTGAGCACATCAATGCGGTTTCGAATACAAAAATTCAAGTTTATTTTAGGCGTTCGAGCGTGAAATTGTATGGACTGTTTGGCTTAGAAGGGAGAGTGAGAGAGAGGCAGCAAGAGGAAGGGCCTATAGGTCTTTGGCTATGGCTAATTTGTAACTAAATTTACGAAACAAAAGCGGCCAAGGATGTCATGGAATGAAAGAGGATTGCGTTGCAAAGAGAGGGCAAGCACATGTAAGCACTCGAATGCGCCACTTGACGCCAGCCAGTTGTCCTTTGTGGCATTGGCCAGAAATTAATTAACCAGCAGCTGGAGCAGTTTCTATAGACCAATTCGAGGCAACTATTTAGTAGTACTGCTACAAACAACAACAACAAACAACTACTACTACTATAGTAGTCCTGCTGCAGCTATACAATAAAACAATAACAGGAGTTTGGCCACCGTCAACGCATTACAAGCCACTCAATGAGCTGCCACCGACGGCGCCTAAAGTGCCAAACACACAACTGGAGCAGCACTGGACTCGCACCAGATGATGACGACCGCAAGACGGCTGTAAGGCTGTAAGGATGGTGATGATGAAGCTCGATTTGTTGCTGTAATTTCTTGCGTACCATCATGAGTAGCACTCATACTCAGGCTCAACACTCAGACTCACAGTAGTCCCTGCTAAGGCGTTCTCGATTGGGTCTTTTGTTCATCGCAGGGCCGTGTTTGACTAACAGGCCAGCTTCTAACAATGCCTGTCCCAAAATGCCATTCTATGAACGCATTCGGCCATGTGCCCAAGATTTTTGTGCTGGTCATGATGATGCCTGCTGGACAGCACTTATGTTAGGTAGCTTACACACATTGCCATAGGTGCGAGCGGGTTGTTTGAACACTTTTTCCACATTTTTCTCTCATTTCTATTTATTTTTTGAATGGACATAAGTAGCCTATTATGATATTATCGCTTGGGATTAGCCATCAAGAGGGGAAAATATTACGCAAAAGGTGAACAGTCAGCTCAATAAAGCATAAATGTAATGTGCTTGGAAGGTCACAGCATACACTATACGAGTATGTTACCTGAGGACAGGTGACTGCGTAAAGATTTGTGAAGGCAAAGGCCAATGATAAAGTGAGAGGAAAGTCAAACATTGAAAATTGAAATGGAAATGGAAATAATTCAAGCAGAATATGCTAACAATGGAATTGATCGCATCAATGATAAAGAATGGAGAAAATACATTGAGATGTCCAGTCAGATAACAAATAAATGTGTGAATAGAATAGAATTAAATGGAATGATAAATGGTGCATTCGGTTTTTGGTAAAACTGCATTCAGCAGAATAAAATAAAGTAGAAGATTTGAGAGACACCCATAAATTGAGAGATATTAAATTGATTAAGATGGCGATACTTTTAGAAGCGAAGGATTGCATTGGATTTCAATGAAAGAAAGGAGAAAACAATTTGTATATTCATGTAAGGCCATTTCCCTGAAATAACTTAATAACTTTTTATAACTTGATATATAATATGTTAAATAAATACAGAAGTTCAAATTTGTGGTACTGAACAAGTTGATTTATTTTATAAAATATTAAATACTTATTTTTATGAATTTGCTCTTAGTTTCTATTACATATCAATATTAGATATAACAATGTTGAAAATGATTATTAAAAGCTTCAATTCATTGTATTGTTTGTTTTGTTAATTGACCACTACGTTCATTAAAAGTCCATTATTTGCACTCGGAAGTACTTTTCGTACTTTTCGCACCACCCACGAGACCAGTTTGATTGTAATCAACAGCCTTTATGCCAAACGATGTGTCTAGGTTCGTGCAACGTCTTTGTTCTATTACGAGTTTCTATGCCTGGCCATGACTTAGTGTGAGAGAGTGCGGATGTGTGTGTATTGGTATTAAAAACAAAAGACCCATAAAGATTATGTCAAAAACAAACTATTCAATTAAGTAACTAAACTAACTGACATTCCCATACAAAGTAAGAGCAAAAGAGAAAGACAGAGAGGGAGACGTTTCCCACATGCCACAACTACTACTTGCCACATGCCAACTGTCGTCCTTTTACCGAAATATGCGGAGGCAACTTTTGCTCTTTGTCAAGCAGAGCAACAACAATTACATTTGCCTCTTTTTGCCTTAGTTTATTTGCATAGAGTCGAGTACGTTGTACGTTTTTTTGTACCCCAATTTTTTGTTGTTTCTTTTCTTTTTTTTTGCTTTAGTCAGCTGCAATGACAAAGATTGGGTTTGGGTGCTCGATGAGATCTTCATGCATGTGTCTGGTCTCTCAAGTTAACAAAATATTATTAATACAGTTGAGGGGCTTTGCTTTGAGTGTATGACTGTGCGTGTCTCAGACTCTGGTCTGTCTGACTGTCTGTCTGTCTGTCTGACTGTATGAGGGCTGCGTCCAGTCTGTGCTTATTGGCATTATTAGCAAAGGCTTAGGGTCCTTGCGCGTGTCAGCGCCTTTGGCACATGGATGGGTATCTCTGGTCATGGACTGCCAAGAAGCAGGCCACGTGTCATAAAATAAACAATAATCCTGCTGCGCCTGCCATTCCACTTTAGTGCACAATACTCGTAAATTGTATCTTATAATATGGCTCCGTGTGCGTTCTGTAGCGTTGAGTTCAGTTCAGTTCAGTTCTATTCTCTTCTATGCTGTTCAGTTTGCAATGCTCAGCCGGCAAATAGAACAAACAATCAATCAATAGACAATATTTTGCCGTACCGTTGCTTTTCAACCGGATTCCGATTGCCTTAAAACAAAAGCGCCCACTGAAAAAAAAGTATATCTACAATATATAAAATACAGGAATCAAGATGATAGAGAAAAAAGATAAATATTTATACCCGGAGCGCAGGGCAAGCGACGCTCGACTTGTTTTTTCAGCTTCGCTGAGCGTATAGGAAAAGAATGAAGGAGAGAGGGGAGGTAGAGAGAGGTGGGAAGAGCAAGCACTGAGCATTTGTAGATAATAAAAAACAAGTAGGTAAATACAATATAAATGCTGGTAGCACAGCTACAACAGTAGCAGCACCAGCAGCATCACCAGTAGCAGCAGCTTTGCCTCCATCTCCGTCTTGCCTGCGTCTTTGCCTGGTGCCATTGTGTGTATCTTAGAGATACAATTCAGTTGCAGCCAGCACTTTTATTACATGCGACTTTTCTACAATTTGTGAACCATTGTCTTCTGGCAGTGAGACTACTACTCCCTGCGTAGCTAACGGGCAAAGTGTTTGAATTTAGTAGCAAGCGGAAAAGCAAAGAAAAACGAAATGAACTATAACCCAGGCCAACAAAACTGCCGGTCCAAGTCCACAGCTAAAGCCAGCTCCAGTCAAGCCAGGCATTCAAGCCAAGCCATGCAGTTCAGCTGGTTCACCTTCAGGTCCTTTACTAAAGCCGGGCCACTGCCATTTTTATTTACCAACCGCGCCAAAGCAAAGCAAAGCGTTTAGAACCACCTTAAGACAACGTGGAAAGAGTACAAACATTATTTGGGTTCATTCTGTACAATATGTACAAATACTTTACCCAACGGCTACAATAACTACGTTATGCCATTGGCTATGTACCTCCAATCAATATACATATGATGATTATTAATTCTTATGCATAAGCTTAAGGGGCGACTTGAATATATGAAAAGCTGGGATTGCGGATCTTTAGCTTAAGGGCAATATTAAAGTGCTTGTGATAATACTATACAATATTATAATAAAATCTGGTATTCAAATAATATGTATTGCCTTTTCTTAGGCTAGTACCATTTACCTCAATTATATAAATATAATAATAATAATAATAATAATAATAATAATAATAATAATAATAATAATAATAATAATAATAATAATAATAATAATAATAATAATAATAATAATAATATAATAATATTTCTTTTAATTACAGAACATATTTCAGATTGTTTGAATATATTAAAAAAAAATAACAAATTGCATTTGAATACTGATATGTAAACAAAAAGTTAAATGAGATATATGCTTTCCTTGACTTTTAAAATTTGTTTAATTAATTTGAATTAAACTCTTTTTAATGAGCTCTAGTCAGAGGGATATGAATACTTTGAACATAATAGTTCCCTCAGGGTATATAAATTTCGTGAAATTAAATATTTGTTTCTGGCTTTGTTCAGCTTAATGCCATTTTTATTTTTATTTGTTGTTATTTTGTAGTTTTATGGAGCTTTAAGTGCAGATGCTAGCCGTTGCGCTTTTGTTCAACATTGCGTGGATAGAGATGGCATGAGAGAGAAAGAACATAGAGTCAGAGCGATGTAGTCAGTTGGCCATTTAGACTGCTAAGTAGTGGGCAATTATTTTTACGACATCTAGTTAAGGGTGCGACGATGACGATGTGTGGGCTGTGGGGCAACTTGAAGTTGTTGCTTGCCTCTAATTGCGGACTCTTGGTCTAGCACAACACCCCAATTTATAAGGTCCATGAAACGAAAACAATGAGTGAGTCGAAATGTGTTGATGGTCAGATATGAAGTTTTCTTCTTGTTTGGCCAGTGAGAACAAAGGGCAGAGAACGCATTAAAGACAGTTTATTTGATATAAATACGTGTATGTGGGCTGCTTGTACTGAAACTTGCTTAAAAAGTTGCCAAAGATAATGAGTTTTTAAGACAGATGTAACAGAAGCAAGGAGAAAGTTGCCCTTGCCAAAGATTAACTCAATGCAACACATAACTCAAACAGTTTCAACTGTTTTGTTGTTTTATTGCTCAACATGACTGTTGCCTGACTGTGATAATGATAACAACGCATTTCTGTAGCCACACACATACACACACACACACACACACACACACATTGACAATAACATATTCACAGTCCCACAAAGACAACTCTAAAAACAGCTGCACCCGAGGGCTTTCATTGTGGTCCGACAAATGTCTGCACTTGGATGCAAAGAGTCAAGTATCAGTTCTGCTCGAGACATTTTAGGGGCTGCTGATAGCTTAAGAAACGACTTGAAATTGTGAATGAGTGTATCATAGAGATAGCTTTGTGTGCTGCATCACTAAGTCGAAACAATCAAAGTTAAACAGTTCTCCATAATACTCTCATAAGTAACTAAACTCATACTCCTCCGCACTGAAGTTCTTCAAACAGCTTAAATCATCTCACAATTTCAAGTTCCACCAAGACAATTTTTGTTATTTCTACAGGTGAATTGCAATCACAAACGAACATATTGTAGAAGTGAAATTAAACAGCTTGCGAGTTGCCGATTGAAACTTTGAGTCGTTAGAATATTCAATTATTTAACAAAAGCACAGTGAATATTTGCTAAGCTTATTATTTATATGTATATGAGCATATATATAATATATTATTTGAATTATTTTAAGCCAATTGAGTTTGTAAAAAGCATAATCTTTTTGTTACATTTTATATTGATTTGCGTACTATTATAAAACTCTCTACTTATAACTTTAATTATTATTTCACATTTAATTTTAATTAACGTTATAGTATAGAGTTTTTATTACTCTTTAAAAAAAAACTGTTTATGTTGGTTTCGCACGGTTCTGGTTTCTCTGATTAAACCCATATCAGACACATATTTGGGCAAGCGCATTCTAATTGAAATGCTTTATGACATTGCTGTTGACATTTTTTAGATTGTAATTAAATTTATGACACTATATTGCGTATGTACTCGTTGGTCCTCTGTTTTCTGTATTCCCTGTACCAATTAACAAGCAACATAAAAGGTATAATGGGAGACTATTAATTCAAGCATAGACATATGTCAAATTACATATATATGTACATATATATTGGTCTTTGATGACTTCGATTTTAATTTAAAAATGAGTTATGTGTATTAAATTCAATCGAGTTAAAACACAGTATTTGCATGTCGATCACTTTGCATTTAAAATTCTTCTATCATGTTTTTTGTTATGTTATTATCTATTTTTCAGTTGGTCGAACTGTCGACGCGGTCATAAAACTCGCAACTGTCATAGACAGTTGGCGTAAAACATGCCCCAAAGGTCGAAGTTCGACTCCAACTCTTGTTGAAGTTAGTGTCAAATTATTACACGGCCTGATGGTATAGAACTAACTAACTCGTTATTTTTTTCCACATAGTTTGTTCGGTATTATAACAGAGTATGTATAGTATATTTTTTTTTGGATCAAATTTGTATAGCTAGAAATGTTCTTTTGTTTTCATTCTGTGACCACAAGCTGCAATGTTTTAATTGAAACTAAATGTTGCCCTTGTGTAATGTTAAAAAACAAACAACAAGTTGTGCTGAGCTAAAAACAACAACCACAACAACTACATTGGCAATTATAACTGCATCGAAATACAGTTCGGTTGGCTCGGTGGGTCGAACCACTGAAATATACAATACAAAAATGCCCGGAAATCCGCTTTGCGCCCAATCCACGTGCTTTTAATGCCAAACGAATGAGGGAATCGGGTCGGTCGGGTTGGTCGGAGCACGGTGCGAATTCGTGCTCGCAACTGGAATTGTTGCTGGGGATGGACAATTGAGTTGTGGGTGGGTTTTTGTTAATATTTGTCTGCCTTTTTAAGTATAGACTTTAGTTCTGAACGGGATTCGCATTGAGCTGCAATATAATGGAGATTAAGAGTTTGTTTTTGTGCTTGCTTTTTGATTATTCACAAAAGCCGCACACTGAATTGAAAAGGTCAATATTCAACAACAGCAACAACAACAACAACAACAACAACAATAACGAAACAAAAAACAACATGCTAAATAAATATAATAAAACACAAGTAAAAAATGCATATTTATTTATTAAAAGCGAAAATCAGACAAGTAAATCTGACTGAAATAGTCTGATGATTAAATATACTACACAATTAAATAATGCTATCTAGCAGAGCAAAACAGGTGGGATCCTTTCTAAAATAATACAATTGAGCTTGCTATAGTATTTTTATTTAATTTCAATTTTAAATCGTACTTTAGCTGTTGTATGCGATTGAATTTGTGGCTCTAAGCTGAGCACAGTCAAATTATTTGCAATTAATTAAATTGCATACTAACTTGCTTTTTAGTACCGTTTAGCATTGGGTTACCATAAATCGCAATATAATTAATTGCAGTTATTTAGCATTTAATTAATCAGATTTTATAATTGCAGACGTTTTGCATATATTGGTAATTAGTGCCGAAGACAAATCATAATTTAAACTATACTAAGCTGCAATTTGCACCCCATAAATTAATCGATTTTGATATTGTCATATTCTTTTAATAGCCTTTTGGCCATTTGTATTAAACAAGTGCAGAACATTAATTTATCAGTGATTACATATGCCAAATATCAGGGTTGTTCATCTAGGAACTAAATACATAAAATAAGTATATATATAATAATATATATAAGATAACAATCTTAATGAATTTATCATATTAAATCAATCATCATCTAGATGCTCCCACTAAACATGTAACCACTGGATATGTTAAAGTCTTCCAAACTTTCATTGCTGTTTTTGCTCAAGTAAAGAAGCTTAACAATTTGTATGTGCTTAAACCAATAAACAAATTTAATTGTACGATTGAAATTTTTACACTCTTTTTTTTGTTTGTCACCGCAATGGAATCTTCTTCAATATTATTTTAACTTTTTTTTTGTTTTTGTTAGAATTTGTACATTACAAAAATGTTTAAAAGGCCAAAAGCTTAAGCCTTATGCGGTCAACAAAAGCTGGCCGCAATGGGAAAAATAAATATGGGCTCTGTGCCAGTGGCACAATACAAATACAGAGACAGAGAGAGCGCGAGGAAGTGAGAGACGTAGTGAGTGAGTGAAAGAGAACAGAACGGAGTCCTTTGGGTCCAGCACATAAAAATGCATTAAATAAAATTTGTCATATAAATCTTGCAATTTATATGTTGGCCAGGCCAAACACGAAAAATGTAATTTACAAACCAAAAGCTGTTGGATTTCTTTCTGTTATTTTTGTGTATGTTTCTTTTTTTTTTTTTTGTGGAATGTATTTGCTGCTCAGAAGCGAGAGCGAGTTGGCGTATAACTCATTAAGAACGCTTGTCGCAGGTGCTAATTCGTTAAAATGGAAATCAGAATTTTCCAATTAAACTGGATAATAAATTGGCCAACCGACCAAGCAGGGCGGGCGGGCTGGGGGAATGGGATTTGGCCAGCAGCTGGCAGGAAAGGAAATAAATTATAAATACGCCGGAAGTTCCAAGTCAGCATGAAAGGGCGCAAACACACACACACACACACACTTACAGAGCATAGCAACCCCTCTCCTTGGGCCAGGTTTGCATTTCCGTTAGCTAGCTAATTTGTAAAAAGCTGTTGACCAACACACACAACACACAGCTGAGGCCCCCAGTAAGAAGATAAACTATGAGTCGTATATAAGCAGATACTTTATCTGCCGGCAGTGCGATGCAACTGTGTGTGTTTATATGTTATGTGTGTGTGTGGCAAGTTTAGAGAGCACATGTGCGTGGGCAGCAGGAGATTGAGAGGTGGAGGAGCTAGCAATTAGATAAAACAAACGCAACGCTGACAAAGGCAATGCAATTTTGCTTGCCAGCCACAGCAAAAGTTGCGCGTCAGTGCAAAAGTATCTATGAAATGGAGTTGAGTTGAGCTGAGATGCTGCAAGCAGCTGCAGCCGCAACTTCAAGTATGCGTGGTCGGAGAGTAGAAGTCGCCCCCCTTTAGTCTCCCCCACTTGCCCTAACAAAACAATTCAATTTAAGCTTCGTGCGCAATTTGCGCAATGCCAATGTACTATAAGGGGGCGGAGGGTGTGGCATGTGGCATGTGGCATGGCAAGTGGCAAGCAGAGTGAAGCTTAAGCCAAACTTGGGGTGCATGGCAAGGGCGTCTGTGCGTTTGACTGTGTGTTAATTCATATAACAGACAGCTCTTGCCAAGCTCGTGCTCGTGCTCTTGCTCTTGCCTTAAGCTTAACGCTATGCTTGCCGCATCCAACATCATCTCGTACAGCATTTTGTGGGGATTCATCATGTACCCAAGATTTCGATGCCTCTATGTTTGCCACACTTGAAATTGAAATTGAAGGCGCTGCGCACAATGTGTAATCACAAAGTGTTGCCTGTTTTTTCAAGTGTGAACTGAAGTTTAGACGAGCGAATGCGAAAAATTAACTAATGGGCTTAAATAGTTGATATAATTTGAAAATTTTACAATTGAGCGCACAATTTTGGTAAGGTTCTTATAATTACAACCGGTAGTTTATTCACATTCATTTATTTAAGTATATACTCCATACATTTCATTGTCCTTGATCCGCCAGCATTTTAAATATATTATTTTCAAAATGCAATTACATTAGTCACATTTATATTTATATTTGTGCTTCACAATAAAAATGTTGATAGCCAGCCAACAATATTATGTATTCCACGTTTCATAAGAAATATTTGTTTCTCATGCGCATATATAATCATATATGTGGGTGTAAGTATATTGTGGGGATGCTCTCATTTCTTTTTTTACAAGGCCTTTTTTAGCCACAAAGCTTATTTTATTTAAAAGAGGATTTAATTAGTTGCAAAAGCTATTTACACAGAATATGTAAATATTATACATTTCATCATTGATTCATATTAAAGTGTTTTAGCTTAGTTTGATTTATGTTATTTAAAGATAATTTAAATGTTCTGATAAAAATAAAAAATAAATATATATTAGAGCTGCATATATCATTGCTTTTACTTTGTTATTTATTTGTCTGAATTATCTCGGTGTAACAATAAACGATAGCGAATGTAATGTTATAATAAGTATGATCATACATAATGTTGTGCCATCTCCATTGTCAGCCCCACTGACGAGCCCCTCTCGACTGACATATCACATGTGAGATATCTGTGTATCTTTCTGTTTTATGCTGCTTAACACTAAACCGTTTGTTTGTTTTGCTTGTCTATTTGTCTGTATCTCTCTGTTTCCTGGCAATTCCACAACACACAAGAGTTATTTGGCTTTCCAACGGTTTAATTAAAACATTGTTACTTCATTGTGAAAATGTGCAAAGTGTAATTATATAAAATTTTCACAGCCACAGCAGACATACACAAATACACACAAGCAAACAGGCAATGCGAGAGACATGGATAGGGGAACAGAGTAAAAGAGAGAGGAGTAGAGGGAGAGGGAAATATGTGGCTGCCACAGCGCTAACAAATAAATAGAATGCCACACAAAATGTTGTCCATATGTTGGCGGAGCAAGTGAAGCTGCTTTGAGCTCAACACGAGTGTGCGTGTGTGTGTGTGTGTGTGTGTGTAGATGTGGGTGTGGGTGTAAATCGCTTGGCTTCAAAAGTTGACACGCATATGTATATACTCATATGTATGCGTGTGCATACGCACACACATCCACACGTTATAATAGGCAGCAATAAAATTAGACCCAAGTGCCGGGCCCCAAAAAGTATGCTAGAATATTTGCACGCTTCGCACACCAGAAGTTTTTAAGCCCCTACGCACCATGGGTGTGCTTATGAATCTCTCTCTGAGCGTGCGACTGTATGCGTGTGTGTGTGTGAGAGTCATGTGGAATGAGGGATTAGAGCCGAGCTTCTTGTGCAACGACAGTTTAATATCTTAATTGAGGTGCCCGCTTTAAAGATGCATGGTTATCCTTTGCCAAGGGATGTCAGCATGTGTCGGAAAGTCAACTCAAACATAAGCAAGAAAAAGCCAACAGCAAAGGCTTCAAATAAATTAACTTTTTCTGGTGATTTTATGTAAATCATATGACAAAAAACAACATCAACAACAAACGAGGACAGTGAGAAGCCAAACGGTTTTTGCTGCTTTTTGCTACATGGAGATGGGGGGAATAATGTCGTTGGCAGACAGAGAGGCGACCCATTTATATTTATTTAATGATGTGACCCAAATTTATTTCTGTATGTGAGTGTTTAATTAGACGGTTCGCCTCACAGGCGACAGTTGGTGGTCTTTACGACTCAGTGGCCTAGCACTCTCTGTGAGCTCTGGGGTCTCTCGCTTTGCCTCTGTCTGTGTCTCTCTATGCGTGCCAGAGACCGAAGGAGACCTTAAATGTTAATGCTGGTCTCAAGGTCACATGATATGCGCATATAAATTACTGCTCCCCTTTTTCAATGCTCTTGGCATGGGTGATGGTATAGCGCTTATCTTGGAGGCGGTGGCCTGTGCCAAAAATTTACGTACTGTTAAGTAAAGGATTTGTGGTTAATGACGGTCGCTTCAGCAAGTGGAGGGGGAACTGGGGTTGCTTTGCTACGTTTCCAATACCATGTCAAGCTACATATGTTGTGTGAGAATACTGCCAAGTATTCTTACTCATTTTTTCCTTTTTTGGTTTTTGCGGGACAGTTAGGGACTGAACTCTTGCTGCCGTTGCGACGCGGGTAATAAATTTGACTTGTAATCAAATTTAAATTAAAGTGATGGCTACGGTCCGACTACGGAGGCATTGAAATTTGCGGTTATCTGACGAAATGGAATGCCTTTACTTGGTTCATTTCGGTTTTGGTGTAGAAATAAGGTTTGGGAAATGCTGTTGGTCATTTTCAGTTATAAATAGCCATAAACGTTAAGAGGAAATGAAGTCTCTTTATAACGAACTTGGTGCGGAAGAAGTTGGGTGTGTTAAATGGAAAGTTTGAAAAGACTATATATTTTATATGCTACATACATATATTAATAAATTATTGATCTTTTACATGTAGCGATAACTTAATAAAGCAATTGCTTTCAAAGCACATATTTGGCAATGGGAAAGATATGGAAGTTATTCGGTTTTATTTAATAATACATATCAATTTGATAAATGGACAAGAATTAACAATTTTACCAATGAATAAAAAACCATTGTAACTTAAAATGAGACAACAAACTTTTCAATTTGAAAACTAGTCCGCTTCTATAATGATCATAAGTGCATTTATTGAATTCCATTGTTATAGAATAATCATTGAAATAAAACAAATATCAAAAATTCATATCGACTGTGACTGATAAGATATTAGAAGGCGGAGCCATCTCTTACAAATAACAACAACAACAATACATTAATGGAATCTTTGGATAAGTGGACGTGCTCACAAATCCAAAGGCCTGCGAAATAATGCTAAACAGATACAGGACACGATACGGGACGGACGAGTGTGATAAATGTAAGCAAGGACCTCAGCTGGGATGCAAAGTAAAGCAATTGCATGGGATGTTTTTGTAGATTTGCCCTTCGATTAAGGAACGCCCCCACGAGCTAAGCCAGGGCTTAGATGTGTTAGATATGTTCAACAGCTGCGCTATTTTTTAAGACCAAACAAAAAAAAGCAGCATAACAGGCATGACAGCTTTCAATTTCAATGTCGGATTTTCATTGTAGCTCTGCTTGATGTTGTTGTTGTTGATGTTGTTGTCGCTGTCGTGCGATTCATACACAATTTCAATTTGCCAGCTGAAGCAGACACACGCCTGACCACGCCCATCAGCTTAGAGGCAGCAAGCTATATTCTAATCCAATCGATGGCATTTATCAGCGTAACCGATCAACATTTGAAAACTTGTGACTTATGCATCAAAGTCAAACTGAGATAATCTTGGCCAGCTCCTCCTCGCAGCAATTACCCTCGTTCTGTCATGAATTTTGATGAAATTTTTTATGTAAATGCAGCAGTAAATCAAAACAACGACAAACACAAGCCACATGCCAACAATTTGATGCTGCATTGGGTACGAATCAAGTTGACAAAAGCCAAAACCGTGAAAAAGCATATCATAAAAAAGGAGCAAGCCAAGGCAGAGAGGCAGAGAGAAAGACAGAGAGAGAGAGGGGAAACAGTGTGGAATATCTCTAACAATTTTGCAGTAATGGTCGCACATAAAAAATACGCAACAAAAATAATTTTTCACTTGCGTAACCAATCGATTGGCATGTCCATATCCATGTCCTACCCCAGGTTGAGTTCACTTTGGCTTCCAGATTCAGTTTCTGTGCGGTACCAGGCGCGGCACTCGTATCGTATCGTATCGTGCGAGTGTGTCAAAGATGAGGCCATGTTGATAAAATCCAATCACTATGAATTTACGCTCCTTTACAGGAAATGAAGCGGAAGAAATGTGCAAAATGTATTGACACTCCTCCCTCTATCATTCTTGGCGGTTTGCTTGGTGGGGTTGTTGTCTCTATGTGTCTGTCTGTCTGTCTGTGTGGGGTCGTGTGGCTCAACTCCAAGTTATTGCGAGTGCAATTCATAAAACAAATTGATATTGCCTGCTATTACACACGTCAAATGCCAACGCCCCCATCGAACCGCAAAATGGCAACCGTCCTGCCTGCCTCCCATTTCTAGCAAATTAAATTAAATATTTACTCACATTTGCGTGCGATTTTTATTTCGTTTTATCGAAGCAATTTGCCTGCGACATGTTTTACTTTGATTAGCTTTCGCCGATGGGGTAATTTGTGTCACAGCATGTCAACGCCCAGCCTTGGTTCCACTCTCAACCTCAGTCTCAGTCTCAGTCTCAGTCGCAGTCTCAGTCACAGTCGCTGTGGCTGTACTAGATTGCGACCCAGAAGCCGTCATCAACTCCCAGACTCACTCACAACGCCAATTTCCAGGCGCTCTAATTATATGCAACAAGCAAATGGACGTTGCCGGCTGCCAACTGCGACTCTGGCAAAAGCTACAGCTCCATCATCGTCTCCATCTCCGTCTCCGTCTCCGGATCCGGGCAGCTCACAACTGGCGACCAGCCATGCAGTTATAAAATAATTTCTTTTGAAATTAATAAATTGAAGCCTGTTGGCCGGCCAGGAAATGAAGGCCTTTTGCGACAGCAGCAGCTACCAATTGGGCGGCTGCCCTCTTGGCCCGTTCATACTTTACCTTAGCTCAGTCATGGGGACACGTCCTTCACTTGCATTTCAAATGCGGGCCAAATACACTTGACAACAACAGGGTCCAGTGGCGTAGTCATGACAAGTTATAAAACAATATAACATTTGCAGGTAAAGTAGTTTAAATTAATTATAAAAATCATAAGAATATTTCAATAATTATTTACTATAGTTTATCAAAGAGATAAACACATTTTTAAAGCCGATTTTAAAATCAGATAATATATATTAACAGATGATATATATTAATATTAAATAAGTTATAAATCTAATGATTATTGTTATATTATTAAGAGGTATTCAATTCCCTCTCTCAGCTTCTTTTAATCAGCATAATCCATCACTTAATTAGTTTCCAAGCTCAATTACAGGCGCTATGCTTATGAATCAAAAATCTCAAATATTTTGACGGTCTACAATCGATTAGATTGAAGTAGCAAATCTCTGTTTTAGCTATACTGTGAGCATCGTCGCTAATAATGATTGCCAAACAATTTGCCCACATTACGGACACATTCTCATCGAAATGGAGTTTGTAGCTTTGGCGTACAAAACGTGCATCGAATTAATTTACAGCAATTGCAACGCTTAAGTGACTCGGCTACTATGGTACAATGTAAAGTCCCACAATTCGACTGTCATTCATTAACAATCGATTAGTCAAACACTTTCCGCTCTCGGTTGCCACCATTAATTATTGTGAGCCCGAATGCAACCCTCTTGCCCATGATCGCAGTGGAACGCCACTATTTCGGTTAGTTTTTGACGCACTGACTGATTCGAGACACTGTGCAAATTGTCGCACAGTGTCGCCTTTTGCATTGCTTTTTGTTCCCAACACACATTTTTGAATTATGTGCGAGACGCCCTTCGGTCACCCCGAACTACGCACAGATCGGAGACGGACAGACAGACAGACAGACAGTGAGATATGTAAGAGGCGGGCCCACACTCGTACTCATACTCACACTCGCACTCACACTCAGACTCACACATTCGCTCACTCGCACTCAAATTGTGCAGTTGAGCTGGGTCTCTAATAACACATTGCCAACCCCTAATTTACCCTAATTTCTTAACCAATTTCGAGCATTACGACGGGTGTGCAATAAAAATTAAAATCCATGCCCCATCTCTTTGTATCAGTTAGTTCCCTCTTGCCCTCCCTCTCTCGCTCTCTCTCTCTCGCTGCCACTGTCCTTTCCATCTCTGGCCAAAACATAACTCGTTCGCTGACTTCAGCTGAGAATGTGACTGCGACTGCAGCTGAGGAGTGTCGTGTCTGCCATAATAAACGCTGTCCTCTGACGATGAACAAAGTCGCAAAAAAAAAAAAACACACAAATTTAAGTGAAACCAATGCACAGGCTCAGGCCTTAGAGATGGACACGTGTCCGTCGAACTCGTTTTTCTTCATCAAATAAACACAGTCTTCGAATGCAATTAACTATGAAATATTTCAGATAAATTGTTAAGAGAATTGAATACAAAAATATACGAATTTGTCTTCTTGAATTGAAACTTTAAGAAACGAAAGTGAACATCAACAACATTACTTAAATAAAGAATACAATATATAATATATATATATAGAATTAAAAAAGTGTACAATCAAAATAGTTTTAGAATGCAATTAACTATAAAGTATTTAACAATATATAATAAATATGATGAATTTAATTCTAAAATATATGTTATGAAAATTTCTTCTTGAACTTTGTAATGTTAAATTTTGGCATCTTTAAAAGCTACATTGCTTAAATAAAGAATAAAGTATATAATTTGTAATATACAATAGTTTAGAATCAAATTTCAATGTTACATTTGTTATTTTAATTCATTTTAAAATATATACAATAATGCAAAAAAAATAAGTTTTTTGCGTGTCACGCTTCCACAACTAGCTGGAAGCAAGTTTAGGGCGCAACTTTGGACAGCAGCTGGTCAGTTGGGCACTTGGGCAGTGGCAGCCGTGGTGCATGATTGGCCACACAAACACGCAACTACTGTCAATTATTTGACTGTCATTGACGCACTGGCTGACTGACAAAGTGACGCTGCCGCCGTCGTACATACTCCCCTGCCATCGCCAAAAACATCCTCAGTTATGGCCAATTCTCTTGACATTCGCATGTGTCCAAGGCACAATGTCTATCTAGTTGGCTGTCTGGATGTCTGTCTGACTGTCTGCTTGCATGTGTGTGTGTGTGTGTGATGTATCCTGCTGCTGTCCTGGCAGTTTGTGCTTGCTTGACTGGCCATCAAGTCGCTAACCGGAGTCGTCGCCATCGCCATCGTTCTGTTCAGGTATGTGCAAAGAGGCAGGGGGGCAGGGGCAGGTAATCATTGGCGCAACTGCGACAAATTTAAATGCGGTCTCCTTTCTCGGTTTGCCCGCCACGTTGCAGCAATCATCATTAAAAGTTATTCAATGGCTCGTCGTCCTGGTCTCGTTCGATTGCTGGCAATTTTGCTTTGATTTGCTTTTGTGCAATTGACGAGCGGCACATAATTATTTAAATAAATTAAATTAAATTTGTACACGTCAAACATGTGTCGCAAACAACAATGCGAACTTAAATTGTGTCACCCTGCCGAGCTGCCGAGCTGCCGAGCTGCCGAGAGTCCACTGTCAAGTCAATAAAAAATTAAGCGAAAACTCCTCCCTAGCTCTGTCTCCGTCTCCTTCTGTTTCTGTTTCTGTTGCTCCTTCACAGCCTGTCCCCCTTGGTCGGAACTGAACAGCGACAACAAAAGTGACCCAAATATTTTGCAAGGACAATGCACTTGCACAATGAACACACACACACTTACACACAGACAGACAGACAGACAGACAGACAGACAGACAGAGCAGACCATAACAGAAAAGGACAGCAGAAAGCAGGACACGAGAGTCGAGACCACCGCAGAGTGGAGAACGATAAAGTGGCCGAATGGTCGACGATGGAAGTGGGAGTGGGGGCAACTTGGGTAATGGCCAAGTAAATAAACAAAAGTAATTGCATAAATTTATATAAATTAATGGAAATGCATCATGCAAATGGTTGCAAATGAATTTAAAGCACAAAAGTTATTCCAGCTTTTTATCGTTGCATTATTTCCAAGATGAAAAATGAAATTAATAAATACTGCTCATTTGTGTACTTGCAATTTTAACTTGAATAACTCTGGCTGGCATCTAGGCGCCTTAAATGAGAGCTTAACAATTACAATAATAATGAAATATTTGAGACATTCTTAATATAGTTGAATAAACAGCATTAATATTCATCTTTACTAGGCCTTTAATGATTGAAGAGCCGCAGAGCAGCTGGAGCAGCTGTGATCAAGGACTGCAATTACTGGCCACAGTGGTGACTAAGTATGTGTGTCAACAGGACACTCAAGTGACAGCTGACAGAATTGAAGTGCACGGCACACAATGGAAATTCAGCAAGATAAAAACACATTGAGAGTTGCATTCGTTTAGTGTGATTTATTATGTTTGTTATATTAAAAATAAATATTCTGTTTATAAAGTACTGAGATATTGTCCATACATTTTCAATTGAAAAGCTTGTTATCAATACAAACTATAATTTCTATTCTAGAAAATTGTACACAATACACTATTTTTATTTTCTTTCTTTACGAATTTCGTAATAATATTTTCTACTAAATCTTGACTTTATTTATAATTCAATTTGTAATTTTAAAATTATTGTTTTTGTCCCTATTTTGTCAACAGAATTACATTTGTTTTGCTATTTGGAACTCGAGTAGTTAAGTAGTTTTATTAAACTAATAAACTCATTTCTCATTCATTCATTCATAGATAAATACGAAGACTCAACAAAGTTTTGTTTACGTATTTAAGGAACTCAGCATACTTTATACACAATTTGGGAAACTTGGTTTGGTCTGTTAATAAACAATCCAAACATCCCGTATGGCTATAAATCAAGATCTTCACGAACTCAACGACTGCATTAAGCTGCTCATTAATATGAAGTTGTCAATTTACTCATCATCTGGAATTAAATGACAGATCGTTAGTCATAAGTGAACCTTTACTGGGCCACTCAATAGCCGCTAGCCGCTGGGTTCAATTACCTTTCATATCGTAACACATGAGGGTAGCAACAAGTTGGTATTTTCGATTTCGTTCCTTCATTCAAGATACGATCTCTTTGTATGCTCACGCCCCTATTCCAGTTTCTTCGCACTCATAGGGCCAGCGAGATAAACAAGTTCGCTGTCGTATCTTGACTGAAGGTACGCAAATACTTCACGCTCTACCTGCTGCAGGGAAAGCACCAATCAGCAGTCGGCTACAGTGCCTGCCAAGTAGGTGTAACACTAGTATTTTTAGAACAGCGTGCAGAATTGTGGACAAGCCATTGGTGGGTATACGAGCCTACTGAAATGTGCTGAACAAATGTAGTTTATTCTCCAGAAATAGGAGAGAGAGTAAAATTTAGCAGATATTTTAAGTGTGGTATAATTGATAAGCATATCTCAATTATATGTATGATGATGGCTTAGTCTACCGTATATATATATATATACATATGTGATTGTTAATAAAGCTTGGAAGCTAGAAGTTAATTTAAGTAGCAACTGACGGTCAGACAAACTGACAATTAGTTAAGAATAATAGTATAATGTTTTATTTCACTCATATATGTATGTATTTGTATTTATCAATAAAGCTTACAAACTAGGAGTTAATTTAAGCGGCAACTGACGGTCAGACAAACGGATAATTGGTTATGTATACATTTCAATTCGGAATGAAGCTCCTAGTATAGTTTTTTATTTCATCATGCTCGGTTTGCACAATTACTGTTTCATTTACATCAGGTTGGATGTAGTCCACGTCAAGGGTGTCCATGCTCTATTGTGAGCTGCAAACTTAACTGACGGGTCTTGAACTCTGTTGTAATTACAATCTATCAATTTGTTGTTATCTGATTGATTGACAAACCATTTTAATTTGCTGGTAAGCTTGTGTACTCGGTTTTTAACGTTCTTTTTTTAACCGTTTGCTATTATTATTATGCACATTGTCATCATCAAAGTGATGGAAGCAATTAAAGGTAGCAGAACTGTTACCAGGGATCAGCGATAAAAAGTCTGTCAGCTAATTAAAAATGCACACGACGTGTAAAATGAACTGAGCACTAATGGTAAAATCAATATTATTAATATTTATAAAAATGCAAAAAAAAACGACAACATAAATAATTAATAATTTAAATGATCAAATTACGATGAAACCCAAATAACAACAATAAAAAAACGACACAAATAAAACCTAGAGCATAAATAAATTACCTGTAATGAAATCCAAATATAATGTTTTTGGGCGTATAAATAAAAACTGAGAGCAAATAAATAATAAATAATGTTAAACATACACAATTTAGTTAATATAAAACCCAATTAACCAAACAGCAACAACAACATGGAACTGGACAAGGACATATACATATGTACATTAATAGCGCTCGCCTCGCGTTGCGTCGCTAAAAGAGACGAAACGGGGCAAAAGCAAAGACCATTTAAAATCCCATTGAACGAGCCGAATACCCAAAGAGCCGACCGGAGATGGTTGCATAGAGGAGAATAGAGGTGGCTGGCTCTATTGCTTCTGGTGGCTCCACTGGCTGGGGAGTGCGGCATATCTGACCGAACGACCGTCCGGCGATGGCATGAATGAATGAATGTCAGGAGTCAACTAGGACAAAGCACATAACACTCATTTATTAATGTACAATTTCGACAAAAGCAACAACATAAGGACCCCCCCACTACAAACAACGACAACAAACAGAGACCGGCAAAAGTGAAGAGCATAAAGAGCTGATTTTAGCTCTTAAGCAAGCACATGTTAAATTTACAGTATGTAAACCGCTTGAGCTCTCAAATCAATTCGACGCTCAGCAAAGGCAATGCATTTTACAGCTAACGCTCTCAACAAGCTGTCTCTGCTGCTCTCTCGCTCTCGTTTACACACATACGCACGCACACCCACAGCAATAATGACATTGAAAACGCTGCCCCGTCGTCGTCTGTCACCAGAATTGGGGCCAACGCAGCCTGCGGGTGACTCTTAACAGCAGGCGATGCTGTTGATGAAATGGCGATGCTGCGACATCATAACAAAACAGAGAGGCGAACATGCAAGAGTAAATAAGCAAAACAGAGAGCACAACCGGTTAGCAACAACAACTGAGAGCATGAGAGATAACGACCGGCTATTAACAGCGCACTGTTGTTTGCTGCTTCAACTGACAACTGGCATTTCTGTTCAATTGGAACTGGTTTTGCATGTCGATGCAGGCTCGCCTCACTGGGCTGCTGCTTGTGGTTGACGATGGAATGCAGCATGGACATTGCTGAGGCTTCCACATACTCCATGTACGAGCATCTCTTTTGCAGATTGATGTCGTCGCGTATCATTGCACCGGGGCACTGTGTAGGATTCTTAATGCGTTTTATGTTCCCCACGTATTAAATACCTGTTTTTAATTGATCCTATGCTTGAGTGGCCAGTTCTCGGCTTTTTATTTTTTTTTGCATTGATATTAGTTATGGCTGCTACAAGCATAATTAAGACTTGAAAGTAAAAGTTCCGATCGTCGTTTGGCTTGCGTGACTCTCTCTGACAGATCCCCAAGTGATGGATGGCAAGCCATGCGATATTGGAGTTGCAATCAGATGCAGACGCCGACAGGAAAGGGTTATTAAGTGGTAAAATGTAAATTGCTTTTTCAAATCTTAAAACTTAAAACTGAACTCCAGATAACGTAAGATGTTCTGCCGTAAAATTGGATAGCTTTGATTACAACACTATATATAAAACATGGGATACGAAAACTAAAAGCTTAAATTATTGCTATTTATTATACACTACTATTATTATACAAAAAGGAATATTTATTCACTATAATCTCTAACTGTCTTTTATGGAAATCTCTTTAACACTCTACATACCATATACATATTTGCAAATACTTCTGTTTGTTATGTACTAGAATTAATTTTGATTTGTATATTTCTGAAAAATCGCTTACATTTTGTAATGTTTAAAAAACAACTTACTATTGTTATGTCAAATTTGTCAAAATATATGACATTAATTTTGCACTTTGCACAAATTTATAAAACATTATCTTTCTAATTAAAAACAATATTTTAATGTGAAAAATTAAGTCATATTTTATAATTGTACGCCTAGATTTTCATAGGCTTTTTTATTGCTAATTGGTCTCAATATTTGTTACTTTTAATGTATTAATAATTTTTGCACTTAGATCAAGTTTAAAAAACTGTTTCTATTTGCCTTAAATATGTAATTAATTTACTTACATATACATTTTTATACGTAAGATTTTGGTGTTAAATATTTATCTGAACAGTTTACTTAACATTACTTTAGCAGAGCAGTTTAACAGAATCCCAGTGCAAGTGCCGCCATCAATTTAAATGTTAATGGCTCGTTCGGGCTTGCCATGTAAAAATGGTTGCTGCTGCTGCTGTTAATGGCAGACAAATGGGTCGTTTTACGTTCAACGCTGCCATGAATTTGAAATGTTAATGAGGCGTTGGGTGCGAGCGCCAAATGCTCCTTGTGTGTTTTAACAGTCTGCTAAAAGCAAATGCTGCAGTTTATGGGCCTGTGTCTGTCCTGGGCCTACACAGATGTATGGGCTTTCAGCTCGATTCAACTTGCAGCTCTATAACATGTTTATTTGTGGTTAGCAGCTGGCAAGGACCCATGTGTGGGGCAATCGTGCCCAAAAATAGAGTTAAGTGTTTCGCCAGCATAAAGGTTAATGTTAGCTGCATTTACGACTTTTTGCATTTAACACATTACTCATTATACGAGTGTGCGAAGTGAACTACGACATAAGTTCTTTTTATAGCATTTATTTTGATGGTAAGACATTTCTTTTTATACATATTTATTTAAACCTACTTTAATAAGTTTTCAAATTGTTCATGTATTTTTCTATAATATGAATATCTAATTGACCCATTCCCAAAAAGCAGCTAGCCAAAGTACAGAAACAGTACACAAATAAATATTCTACTCTGTCTTAGAATTTTGTCGGTACTTAATGTTCGCTCATTTGCATTATTTTACCGGAAAATGTATTTACTTTGTCATAATTAGCATACGTGCCGTGCATTTGAACTTTAAATACTAGCCCAACAGGGCTATGTTGAGGTTTAACAGCAGGTGCTGACATACACACAGACATACGCATGTCAATGCCGAAAATGTTTTTGATATGCCGCAAATGCACCTGCTGCTCTGTTGCTTAGTCTGTTAACTGCTAGCAGAACACTGTTGGGAAATACCGGGCTTTACAGCGCACTTACATAGATTACTGACTACTCTCAGCTTTCATTATTCGTTCTCTCGGTATTTTGATAGCCGCTGTGAATGCTTAAGCAAAATGAAATTAAATTACTTGTTAAGGATAAGCGCTGCTTAACAGCAACACTCTCTTACTCTCTCGAGCTTAGCTGTGACGCATGCGCTCTTCACACACTCTCAAATTCAAACCCCCTTGCTGCACTGTAACCTCTCGCCGCCTGCAGCGTTGTAAACAAAAGTAGATTTTTTTCATGGCAGCAGCAGCAGCGTAGACAACTTCTCTCTGTTTGCTGCGCGCGCTCTTGCTCTTGATCTCGCTCTGCCTAGCTCATTCTCTCTCTTTTGCTGTTGGTTATGGTGCTGCGACTGAGGTGACCTAACCAGGTGCTGCTCTGTTGAAAGCGAATTCAGTCACTTCCGAAGTTTCAAAGCGAGCGGTGTACGCGACGGACGGCGATTTCTTGAGCAAAGAAAAAGCATTCGTGACGAGTCGAGCAAAATAAATAAAAGCAGCAATAAAAAGCGACAAGCAAGAAAACAGCTCTCAAGCATAGATTGACATATTATTGTGCTGAGATAATATTTACAGTTCTAAACTCTATGCATATGCATTTGCACAATATATAAATTGAAAGTAAATATATAATAATTGCGGTTTCATATGCAAATCCATTTGGCAGCAAAACGCGTGAGTGCAGTTCGAAGATCAATGCGAAAAGCAATTCGAAATTAAATCAAAACACACGCAAATCCAAAATCCCGTTACATCCGTTACATGAACGGCGACGAGCAATTCGGACATTAACCGTTACGCTTACCGCGTTCATTTCGCAGTAGTATTTGTGTTTGTGTGTGTATTCTAGCGTGCGTGTGTGCGTGTTATGACAGAGCGAGAAGGAGAACGAGAGCGTGGTTGAGAGTAGAGCGAGAAAGAGCAAGGGCGAGTGCTTTGACAATAGGCAAATAGGCAAATCATATGCCGCCCACGTAATGTGTGACGAAATTTAAATTCGCCATCTATGCAAATACAATTGCACAAATCGCCTATGCATGTGGCTGTGTGTGTGTGTGTATATATACAGTGAGTTTGTATGAGTATAAGTGCTAGTGGGATATTCATGTGGATTACCATAAACATAAACAAAGGATTAGAAAGAAACAACAGCAGAAGCAGAATCAGAAGCAGAGACAGAAGCAGCGACAGAAGCAGCATCAACACCAGAACAAGAAGAAGACGAGCAAGAAAAACCACAGAAACATTTCTGGAATTACAACAGCAACAACAGCAGTAGAGCAGAAAGTGAAGAAGGAGCAGAGGAAGCAGAGCCTGTTGAAAAATATCTACAGATTGGAGCTAGGAGGCGACTCAGGTGAGTTTTCGGCTTACTTCATATCTTAAATGATGTATTACCTGCACCTGCTGTAATTGTAACTGTAACTGCAACTCCAACTGCAACTGTGGATGTTGCACTTGCGGTTTGCTCTGTGTGGCATGTTAAGTGCAATCCATTATGCAGATAAATATGTATCTGCTGGTATGCATCTATGCATATACGTATGTACATATGTACATGTATGTATATACCTTGTATCTTGGCATCTAACTGTGTATCTGTGCGCACGTAATATGCAGCTATCCTTATCGCTTGAACTGAGCCAGCCACAAAACTTGTCCCAACTCACCTGTGCTGCCGAAAAAACTGAAAACTAAAAAAACATGCAAAGAACGAAGAAATAACGCATCCATCAACTGCATGTGGCATGGAATGTCCTCAATCAGTTTGTAGTTTTGCATGCCAAGTTGACAATAATTACAAAACGACATCCAAAATGTGCACAACTAATGCCTGGGGAATACGAAGGCTAAATACCCTAAAGGAGGCTTTAATTGAAACATTTAAAGAAGCATTTTATTGCAATACATTATTTATGGACAATTCAGCAGATGTAAAAAAATTCAACATTTTTCTGAGATCTTCTCTTCTCTCATTGATCCTTTTAATAAGGATAATTCTTATAGCCTTCCACTGTTGGTGAAATACAATTTGTTCAACAGCGGCACAAAAACCAAAAATATGTGAATTTCGTGGATGCAGAAAATGTGAAATAGTGTTGAAATAAAATGCAGGTGCTATTATAGATGCGAAAGTTTTTGTACCGCTCCAAAGTTTTTCATTTCTCGTGGTAGAAGGAAACTAAAGTCGAACTTTTGTGAAGAATATATGCAAAAAAGTGAATAAGTATCATGGAAAATAGTTTGTGAGAAAGCGCACGTAAAAACTAATTGAACAATTTCGGGTATCATTTTTGGTTAACCCAATTTTTTGTATGGCTAAGAACAAAAGTGAATGCCACAAGTTTTTAAGCCAAAACGAAAGTTTTCCGACAATGCGCGAGTAAAAGAGGAAAACTTTAAAATTTGCATGAAATGTTATCAAAGGATAATTTGCAATAAATTGAAGCAGTCGCAAAAGCAACAAAAAAAAAAACTGCATCAATTTAAGCGGGAAAGATTGTTAAGGCATGACAGCTATGAAATGACTGGATATGCAATCATTGATATCTGATTTCAACTATTATTATTTTTATTTTAAAATCACATTCGGTCGATTGTTCACTTCTTTTCCATCAATCACATATGATTGCTTTTGTCGTTTTCATCCTTGCAGCTAGCGAATAATCCTCTTAGGTTCATTCATGTTTTAATCAGTTCATTGTCACAATGATTGATTTAGGTCGTTCTTAAATCAATGCGGGCATTGTCAAAACACAAGTCTAGACCCTATAAACATTATGCCCCGTTGGAAAGGAACTCTTTTTCCCTGGCCATTGCAATTCAATATTCAAGTAATGCCAGGGTCAAAAGTGCAGTCCCTGCTGCAATTTTGAGTGTATTCATTTTTTACTGGCCGCCAACTTTTTTAATTACTCATCCATATTATTTTGTTTTTGGTTTATTATTTTTTGTTGTGTTTGGTGGCATGCGCAAATATTGAAATATCGTGCTATATGGCGCTGGGGTCGGTTCTGTTCTTTGGTACCGCTTGTCATAAATATTTTAGCTGCTACGGCCCAAGCGGTTTTCAACACACACACACACACACACACACACATACAAACACACCCACGCTGGCACAAAATATACTCGCATGCACAGAAGCAAGAGTAGGATCTGAAAAAATAATCAAAAATAACAGGGGCCATAAAATTGGCGGAAACCGAACGAGAGGCCCATGCAGAAATCCTTTTTCATTGGCCCTGTCTAACCAAAAAAGATGGCAAAACACACACACACACACACACACACTCACACAGAGACGACAGTAAACAAAAACGCATTTTTGAAAAATATTTACACAAAAACCAAAGACCGTTGAGCAGCACACAGTGTAGAACAAAAGCGAGCATAGCGGGGATTAGGATATAGAGGGAGCATAAAAAGCGAGCATTTCTTCAAATGAAAATATTATCAACAAGTGCACTGCGCTGACATTTCCTGTAACCAAAAGGGCAGCTTCTAAAAATTGGGACACTTGTGGCTGCCAAACACGTAGATAACGGTTTGTACGTATGAGAAGTGAATAAATTAAGGAATAACTAAATACATTTAGAATGCTTTAGTTTCATTATTCAATAAATGAAAATAAATTGAATTGGTAGTTTATGTCAAAGTGAATTAAATAAATGATCGATTTATTAATTAATCAACTTTTTTGCATATTTACAATTAATAATATATACATATACTACTGCTTAATAATCTGACTAATTACTAAGACAATATTATTGCACAAAATAAGTAAGAATAAAAATAGTTGCATGTTTATTTTAACGTTAATAAATTGCAATGAATTGAACGCTTATTGTAATATTACTCAACATTAATAAACATTAATAAATTTTTTACATTTATAACTTTATTTTTATAGTGTTCAATAGTTAAATTAATTTATAATTTATGCAGTTGCTTATGGCTAAAATATTGACAAACTATTTCGTTATCAAGATATGATATGTCCAAGTCTACAAGTATAATTAAATATACATATATATTTTTGGAATGTAAATCACATAAATCCCTTCCTTAATAAGTGCATTACACCTGCTTGGCTGGGCACCTGTACAGGGTATGGCGGACAGAATCGAATAATATATAAAGTAGCAGCCATTTTATTTTTCGGCTACAATTTTTGTCGCCATCGTTGTCTTTTCTGGCTGGTGTGGGTTGTGGGCGTAAGGTGGGTGGGCGTGTGCTGTGTGGGTGTATCTGTATCTGTGTCTGTGTGAGTTGCAGTAAATAAATATACGCGTATCTGATGGGGATTTATGGCGACGGCTGCGGCGTGTTTGGGGCACGGCTATGCACTTGTTGTTGTTGTTGTTGTTGTTATTGCTTTTATCGTTGTCACAGTTTTTTTGTTTTTATTGTATCTTTTTGCGGCGGGCCTAGGACTTAAATAAATGATAGATTGAAATTTATATGGCAGAAGCGCCCACTCTCTAGTCTTCGCTCACTTCTACTGCACATTTTTAGGCAATTTTCGACCTAAAAATGTATTTTGATTTGTTTTGTTTTTCTGCCTGGCTTTTGGTGTTTAGAAAGAGACAGAGGTGCACATAGAACGAGCGAGGCATAGAGCGTATAAGTGGGCCAGATTTGTGCAATTGCTGGCCAGGTAGCCAAGTATATATGCCATTTATAATATATAGTTGTAACTTCCACTTGTATTTTATGTGCAGTTATGAAATATGCGTTTTCCCCACAATTTTGCATCCATTTTGTTTAGAGAAAGCCTTTAAACCAGACAGATGTTGTTGATATTTTGTTTGAAAATTGAATTGAATATTGCATTTTAAACACTCGACAGTTGGCAATTACATTTTTATTATCGTTGTCTTTGTTATAAGCTGAGCATGAATAATATTATGCTGTGCTCTAAGGTAACAAACAATATTTGATATTTTTAATATTATGCTGTAATTTTCGTTTCGAATTTCGATTCATTTGACGTACATTGCACAATTATCTGAAGTATTTGTAGTTTCGCACATACATGCACATACGTACTAGTATAATGGCATTTTGTCAGCAATTTCGCTTAAACAATTTACAATAATTTCGACTGCCGAGCGCTTGTTAATTGCGTAACATAATTTGCATATTTATAAATCACTTTAAATGCCAATCGACCAGCATTATTGCCCTTCTATATATCTCGCTCTTTCCCTCCTGCCGCTGTTTCAATTCTTTTATATTGTTTTTATAGCATTTTATTTGCTCTTTATACAATTGCTAACAATGTTTTAATAATTAATGTTTGTGCTTTGCTTTGTGCCATTGCCGGCGGCGGCTTTTTCCAGAAAACCTCAAACCAAAAATCAAAAATCTACAACATGGCCGATGTTTCAATAACAAAAGTTCAATAAAAATATTTACGTATATGGTTTTGTTTTCTAATCATAAAATTTGCTCACGGGCTGCCAAAGCCAAAGACCAATGCAATTTGTATTAGGCAATTCAACAAACTGGCAAAACTGCAACTTAAATACATTTGAAATTTGTGTGCATGGAAATTGGAAATTTAATTTTCATATTCCCATTTTCTTGTTGTTTTTGTTGTGGTTGTTGTTGTTGTTGTTGTTGTATATGCAGGTGTTTGGGTACCTTAGTCGGAACTGGAAAAGGGAACATTTTTATATTTATTTTAATGAAACGAAAATGAAAATCAGTTGAAGTTAACGAGCATCAAACACGTGCCAAAGGTGTACGAGAGTCAAAACAAAATACTACATCAGTAAAATTGAAAACAAAAATATCAGGGGAATTGGAATTGGAATTTGAATTTGAATTTGAATTTGTATGCCGAAATGATTGGAATAACTTTGGTTTACTCAAACAAATGCAATTGAAATCAAACTGCTGCAACGAATACGGATAAGGATTCCAATGACAATAGCAAAAGTTGATCAATTATAAGTTGAAGCTTTAAGTGAGATTAATTTCAAGCCGATTTTATGTACTTAAGACTATTTTAATTGGCAATAAATGGATTGCTATTGCGTTTAAAAATGTTATGGAATTTGTTTTGAAGCTCAAAAGATTTGAAATGATTTGTACAAATAAAACACAAACTGAAGCTATTATTTTTAAGGCTTTTTTTTAAATTAAATATTAAAATAATCATTTGAAATAAATAAATATTTGACTCATTAAAAATAAATTTGAAAAATGTAACCTTTTAATGAAAATAATACCTTTAGTTTGATTTCCAAGAGCTTGTTGAAATTCTGTTGTACATTTTTTACGCTTCACAAATTCAATAAGCAATTTTTTGGTAATTGTCACAGGATATGCAAAGCATTTGCTGTCGACTGTGAAATTCATTGACTAACTAAAATATTGGGGCATCCCCTGGACAAATAAGCAGAATGCCAAAAATTGTAAGTAAAATAGCACATAAATTCTATTGATGTCATAAATATGCAAGCCAGAGCTCAAAAGCCCAAACAGCTTTGGGAGCGGTGCGATTGTTGTAGGAAACTGGCTTTTAATTTTGGGTGCAGCACTCAAATGTTAATTTCATTTCCCGTGCGCCTTTTGTCTGCATTTCTGTGCAATTCTCTTGGCGTGCGTTGCGTTTAAGAGAGAAGCAGCACACACACACACACACACACACACACACACACACACACACACACTCAGGGGGAAAAAAAAGATATTCGTATTTAATTTCAATTTCAAAGGATTTTCCATGTATTTATTCAAGGACTTTATCTTAAGCATAAATTACGGGCCAACGAACGAGCTGAGCTGAACGAACGTATGAACGAACGGCTGCGGGTCCCATTTGTGTCTCGTCTGCTGGCACCAACACTACTGTCTCCATCCCCGTCTCCCTATCCTGGTATTTACCCCATCCCTCGCGGCTCTGCTCACCTACTTTCTAGCCAAGCATAAAGGTGGCCTCCATAGTCCTTTGCCAAACATTGTCTGGTTGCTCGGCGGGTGCTCTTTCTCTGTAGTCGGGGCTGAACCTGGAGCTGGAGCTGAAGCTGAGACTGAAACTGGTGTGTGTTTGCCAAACTGTGGCTGCCAGGTTATCTTTCACAGTTTCTTCTATTGCTATCCCTTTTGCTCATGCTCGCCTGTCGTCCTGTTTGTCTGCGTGTGCATTTGGTTTTCATTTACATATGAAGCTCCTTAATAATCCTTTTGTGCAGCAGTCAGGCAGGCAGTCAGTCGCACGTGCATACATTTCGTTTTCCGCTCGGTGCGTATAAGGAAATGTTTAAATATATGCAAATCCAGTTAAGTGTAATCATTTAGCGCAAAAAAATGCCGGCAACAGCAAACGCAACAAAAGCAAATTCAGTCAGTCAGTAGCCCGACTCGACTTTGCTCAGCTCTGCTTATTTTTCACTTCATTCTTTCCATGGCAATTGCGCGAATTAGAATTTCAATGCAACTAATACAAAAGCAGCCACCCAACAACAACAACAACAACAACAACAACTGTACAAAAAGAAAAAATTACTTATGAATACAGCTTTAGAATTTGGTTTGTTGAGAATAAAATAAGCACACATACATACGAGTAGTAGAGGTTCACAAAATTTGAATACCATTAAAAAGTACTGCCTACTTTTTGGGGCCAGCATGCTGTGATGTCTGGCATTGGGGGTCGTCACTGTGCAAATAATTGGATTCTTGTGATTTATTTAAATAGATTTTACAAGTGATTTAATGAGACTCTTTACAATACTATTCTAATTTCTGATTAGAAATGTATTAAACTTACTTTCTAACAACTTATGCTATGACAATTTAAGTTAATTCCATATAAGATTTTGATGTGCAAGACTCAGTTTAGATATTGCATTAATTGTTTGATGAAACAAAATAAAATCCAACATTTGATACAGAGTTCACAATTTGGCAATCATTTTATTATAAACTAATCCTCAATTTACTAACGCTATTAGGGCGTCCTTTATGCCCATGTGTTATTTGGCAATCAATTAACATTTATGTCACGGCTGCATAGAGTGAACACCCCTAAGATGCGTGTCAGAGCAATGCTCATAAAAATAACTCTCAGACATATGTATGAAAAGCACACTGACACATAAATACACAAACAAGCAGACAAGCACACACACACACACATGCAAGCAAACACGCATCGCATCGCATTACCAAGTGTAAATAATAATAAAAATTGCAGAGAGAAAAATCCATTAACGCTTTGTGGCATTGCATTTAAGCCGCCTCATCCGCATTCACGTCTCCGTCTCCGTCTCCGTCTCCGTCTCCGTCTCCGACTACGTCTCCTTCCTTGACACTACGGGTATGGCTAACGAGCAGCGTTAGTTTAATTTCTAGTTCACAAGCAGAGAAAAAAAAACGAAATTATAAAAATGCAAAAAAAAAAAAACATACAATTTTATACATAATGAATGCAAATGCTTTTGCGCTCATAATTTCATCATCGTGAAAGCAGCAAAGCATCATCAACATCATCATTAGTATCGTCATCATGCTCCTCTTTGCGGTGGCGCTGCAGACTGCTGCGGTTTGGGTTCCAGGACGTTTCATGTGTCTGCAACGGATATGAAGGCATCACAAACAGGCCGAGCCAGAGATGGAACCAAGAGAGCCAAACAGGATGACGATGAGAATGAGAATGAGTATGAAGATGAGGATGGGAGAACGACGGTTGCCTATTTTCCAAAACACGGCATAAGGATAACAACCTCTTAACCTAGTTTGGCTGCTTCAACCGGCGGCAACTGAGAGCCGACTGCAGGCAGGCATGTCATGTTGCTTGCGCTTGATCCAGGTCCTAGTACGAGTAGTAGCTGACTGGCTCACTGCCTGACTGCCTGACTGGCTGACTGGCTGACTGCTTGCCTGGCCTGGTACCATTTTAAATTGAACTGTGCGCATTTAAGCGTAAACTGACAGCTTGGAAAATCGAAAGCAAAATAAATTGTCTAGTGAACTTGGTGGTGGCCGGTCCATGGCGGGCCCAACAGCTGAGCTGATTGTAGCCTCTGGGCTTAGTGTCAGACAGGAGAGGTATGAGGCACGAGGCACGAGGCAAGCAGCAAGAGGCGCAGCATCTAAGGCAGCTTGCTGCCAGGAAGTGGCTCTCAGCTCTCTTGTACTGGCTATTAATTGAAATTCGTTGCTGCTGCTGCTGCTGCTGCTAAAGTTTTAAAAGCTCTGGCCGGACTAGGGCCCAGCAAAGTGTCACACGCAGCCTGGGCCTTAAAGAACATTAGAAACAGGCGGCGAAGCTTGTCGCCCCCTCTCCCTCCCCGTTCTGCCATTCCAGCCACTCAGCTCAGCTAGGCGCAACTTATGGCACTGCCAAACTATCAAACTACCCCCAGTCGCATGCCATTTGCATATATATCATCTCTTATATCCCTTTTTCGCCTTTGTCTCTGTGTGTGTGTGTATATGTGTGTGAAAAGTTTTGGAAAAGGTCATCCCTTACTTCTTAGATTTGCATATCTATGCGAGTGCTACTCACATTTTAACCAATCTAACCGGTTGCCAAGCATTGCTTGTTATCGCTACTCCTGCGACCTTGATAAATGCAATTGCTGTTGGTTTTTAGGACATCAAATACCTGAACTGAAACTCTGTTTGTATTGAGGATGCTGTCATATCTGAAATGGGTTTTTAATGATGGAACGAACGCCTCTGTTTGATTAAATTAAGCACGTCAAAGGGAGGCTTCTGCTGAGGCCACTGATACGGCAAAAGGTTAATGGTTGCGATAAAACTAATCCTTTGACAGCTGCACTAACAAGGCCTCAATGTTAGCAGCCTTTTGACTTTCAAAATGCAGCTGCAGGGCTACTTATCACAACAACGCTACTTATCGCATGCTTCACGCTTTGTGCTTAAACACAATATATTAAACAAGTTTTGTTACAACTGCAATGGTTTTATGTATATTATTTGGATGTTTATTTAACAATGGCATACATTTAAATAAAGAGAGTAAATAGTAATATGCATTTTGAAAATCAAATATAATTATCTTAATACATTTTATCTAAAGAACCCCATTAAATAAATAACAGAACTGGCATTATCACAAACCTAATTCCAACCAACACTGCATAAACCATAGTATACTTGGTCGCATTTTATTCATCTTGTTACTTGGGCTTAAGTACTGATCTCTTTAACATATACCATTTTATTCAGTTATATTCACGCTTTCAGTCTAATGCTTAACACATACTCCTGCCTGAATGGCTAGTGGCCATAACACCGATGAAATCGACTCACCTGCTGTTCCCCTCTGTTCACCCCCTCTCCTACTCCTTCGTCAGCAGTTAACTCAGCTGTGATACTTGTGAAGGGTTTTTATGGCTAGTTCTCGAAACTTTGCACACAGCGGGCAACGCAGCCTTAGCCAGTCCCAGTCCCTCGTCGCAGTCGGAGCTGGCCATCTTCAAGCTGGTAGAAACTTTGGCATTCATACAAACTATATACATATACATATACATATATAGTTGTTATATATCTATACATAATGTAAGTGGTGTGCTTGCTATATAGCAGCTACTTTTGCTACTTAAAGTTTGCTTTTTGTCTTTGCATATCTATTGCTGGGAAAAAGGTACGGAAAAAATGTGAAAAAGGCGAACAAGAGGAAGAGAAAAGTTGACAGACTTTGGGCTTTGCTATCCAAATTGTGCGCAAATTAATTGAACGCAAAGAACGCAGCAGGCAAACACAGTTTACGAAAGCCTCTCCAACTCTAACTCCGTCTCCAACTTTGGCTCCTACCTGTCTCTGATTCGGATCCTGATCCTGTTCTGTGCGCTGGGATTGGGGGCTGTGCTGACCAAACGCTTTGCTTGTTAAACTTAAAACGCTTGCCACATCCAACTGGGGGGAAAATGCGAAAGCGAAAGAAAAACGCAAAGTTTTTTTTTGTCCTGTTGCCACTCACATTTTTTACACGCTGCGTCTGTGGCAGTCCTTGGGCTTCCTGGCTGCCTGTACGCCTGTTCGCCTGGCAGCCGTCTGCCTGCTAATCCAGGACAATAAGTGTTTGTCGTTGGGATTTAGACAATTATTCACGTTAAGTTGACGTCTGAGACGGGGCCCAGGGACACTGACGTTTTGTTATTTTCGACTCGACTCGACTCGACTCGACTTGAGTCGACTAGCCTTCGAAAACGTTTCAATTTGTCCCGGTTCTTTTTGCTGGTCGCAGTCTCAGTCTCAGTCTTAGTCTCCATCTCAGTAGCAGCCACATTTTGTATTATAAGCGCATTAGGTTTTAAGGTGTCAGCAGTGGCACTCGCGTTGATATGTCATCTGGAAGTAATTTTTATTTATTCGCTCGCTAAGTCGTCTGGCAATTTTATGATGACATTTCGTTTCCAAGGATTTTCGCAAGCATCGCCATATAAATTTTAATATATAAAAGCCCCCATCTTCTCTCTTCTCACACTCTCGCAAGCGCTTTATTTGATTTTGTCGCCACAATAAAACAGGCGACACAACCGGGTGAACCGGGTGTGCAACTTTTTACACACTGACAAGTGCTCCCCTCAGAACGCAACGGGACCCCCCAAAAAACCAAAAAAAAAAAACCCAAAAGGCCAATCCTGCAATTCCAGTGTTTCACATGTGCCGCCCAGTCTCTGGTCACGTACCAAACATAAAAGTATTTACAAATAATATTTCCATATGGTAAGACGTGACAAAGACTCAAATTAGCGTTTGCCGTTTATCTGGTCGGGTCCAGCGAGAAAGCAGAAAGTCCCCTCCAAAAAGAGGAACCTGCCGTTGGCTCCATAAACTTCCGGCCAAAAACAAACTGGCGGGGGGAGGGGGGGCAAATATTCGATTCGACTTGACTCCAAGACTCCACTTGACTCGTAAATATCCATTTTTATATATACATATATATTTCGGACCCCAAAAAAAATGTTTGTACATAATTTTAATGTTTTCTGATTGAACCTTTCGCAAAAAGTTTTGTAACCATCGTCAGGGCCTAAAAACACGCCGCGCACTGCCCTCGCTGGCCTATAAATTAAATGGCCAAAATCGGTACAGGATCTGGCAGAGGACAACAGGACGGAGGCGGCCATTAATTTAATTTCATGTTTGATTTTTTGATGGCTGTTTTTTGTTTTCGTGTTTTTTTTTAACTTTGTTATGTTCTCTTTTTTAATAGTTGATTGCTGTTTGGCAGCTCGCGTTTGTTGTTGGATTTTTTGGCATTAAAATTACTGGTTGGCAGTTTTAATGACTGCATTTGGCGGTAAAGTTTTCAAGTTTAATGACTCAAATTTGATGTGCAGTTAGTTTATATGGACCTTGCGCCTTTGTGTGCCGTTTATCCTGCCAAGTGCAATTCGCTTTGGCTGTAAGACGTTTTAGCTTTTTTTCTGAATCATCGCGATAAGAAGTGAAGTCTTTGGTTTAGTAGAAAGACTGGCAGAAAATTTCACTAATAATAAAAAAGAGACACGCTTAAAACTTTATGCTTTTGTGCTGCTGCTGATGTGAATAAGGTTGAAGAAGTACAATTCTTTTGGTAAAATAAATCATGGTTTAAAGCTGAAGCTACAATTTTCTGTCAATTATTTCTTAAATGTTCTATTAGGCTTCTGCATTTATCCATTTAGCATAGAGAAGCATCCCATGAGACTTAATTCATAATAGAACACATTTCCAATCTCAGAGCAACAGACTCAATCAACTTGCCTCTCCTTCACCAGCCCTCTCGCTCTCTCTTTCTCGTTCTCTGTTGGTAATTGTATGTGCTTGGGCTTGGCTTTATAAGTCGTCTGCTTGACTTTCAGCAGTCCTGCCAAAGTCTCCCCACACACAGAATTTACCCTTTCAGCACATATGTTTCCTTTGCTTACCTGTCGTTTTGTAATGCAAATCTTTTGCTTTCATCTGCTTGTTATATATCGCAAGCTATTAACCGAAATAGCATGAGGGAAGAATAAAAAAAACTCACATTTCTATGCCGATTGCAGACTACGGGCTTTGTGCGTTATCCTTTAGCCACGCCCCCAACCTCCCCGACCTCTCGCCCGTCTGGCATGTGTGTGTGTGTGTATTTGCATTTGAATCATTCGTTTGTGCGAAATCAGATTAAATCGCATAATCGAATCTTATGCCATATATAAACGATGACAAAGACTGATGCAGGCAACCAGCCAACCAGTCAACCAATAACCAACAGCTACAGCAACAACAACAACAACAACAACAGCTTCAAGAACAGCAACAGGAGCAAAAAAATAAAGAAATTATGTATTGTACGAAAATCAATAGCGAGGTATTGAAAAATCCTATGCACATAAACCCGGGCACGTACAAAACGTTCTCTCTTCTAAAAAAAAAGAAAAATCGAAAAAAAAATCAAAAAAATGAAAACACGAAAAATGAAAACCACAGCCAGCCACAACAGGAGTACCAAAGTTATCCAGACTCATGCGGCAAATACTTTTCAAAGTGAAATCTCATGCAAGGCACAAAAAAAACAACAACAAAGTATTACAAAAACAACAACAAGAACAGACTTTGTATAGCTGCTACAATATATGGACATGTGGAGGCAAAGTCAGTGAAGGGTTGTAAAACCAGTTGAATCTTTGGCTTAGTTTTTTGTGTCCCAGCTGATCAGAAGCAGCAGACGACACTAGCTGAAGTTTCAATATAAAATCGTATATAGATAACATAAGAACAGATTCTTGTCACTTCAAACTTTGCATGCGCTTTTCAAGCACTGTTGTTCCAGACCTTATACTTATTTGTTTCTGACAAGCATAATAATAAAATATTAAGAAAAAAGTAACTGATGTTCCATAAAATCAAAAAAAAAATGTATAAAAACAATCAAGAATAATAATTGAAATTAATGTAAATATGTATATATATTGTATATGCTCATTGGAGCTCAAGCAATCCTGTCAAGTAATTTTTAGGTGCTATATAATTTGCTTATTATCATAGTTCTAAGACAGATTGACAGATTGATTGATCGATAAATAAAAAAAAAAAAAAAAAAAAAAAAAAAAAAAATATTTACATATTGTTTATATATGTTATTAAAGAAAACCTTGGTTAAACGATAGATTTCTAATAATTTTACAATTGGAGCGTATTCTTTTTACAACAATTGCTTGCGAGTCTTGCAATATTTCACTTAGTTTATTCTCAGAACAATGTGAAGCTAGTGCCATTGCCAGCTAAGACAATCACATTTGGGATTTGAGCTGTTTGTTGCTGTTGAAAATTTAAATTAACTCGATCATAAAATCCCAGATGAGTCAGTCCCAGTCAATACATTTGTTTTTTTGGACAGCACTTTAATCCCCTTTTCTCTTGCACATATTTGCACCTCCCTCTTGTCGCTCATCATCATACTTTGTTTGCTCACACTTTGTACCACATTTTTAACTTCAAATTAAGTTTGTGTGCACGTAGCAAACACAAAAGCAACAAAGGCAACAACAACAATAAAGGCAGCAGAAGCTGAACCTTTTTGCCTTTGATTTTTCTTTGCCTCGCTTGCACTTTTGCCAAATGCCGCACTCAAGTGGCCTAAGCAGCGCCTCAACTGAAGCTGAAGCTGAAGCTACTCGAGGCTGTGAAAATAGTTCGTTAGCCTTTCAAAAACTAAATTGTATTTTGCCAAAAAAGGGCAGGCAGGCTAGGCGAATAATCGGGCAAGACTGCAGGGGGAGGCGGGGACTGGTGTGGGTGATTGGTTTGAGCAGAGCGAAAACCAAATTATTGGCATTTATTTCTCGTTTTGACTTTGCGCTCAGCATGGGGGCAGCATAACAACTGAAGCATCTAATGCGCTTTGGTTGCTCGCTCCCCTCGACCCCCCAGCTAAATGTGGGGGATTGCTGAAATGTACCCATCTCTCTAGCTCTCTCTTTTTGTTCTCCACCTCTCACTCTTTCACTCTCTTCTAATTCCGCCTAATTAGCAGCTTGAATGCGCTAAGACTACAAAGCAGCTGTGTAACACAGCAGTCGGTCCAGTCAGTCAGTCAGTCAACCAGTCAGTCAACCAGTCAGTCAACCAGTCGCTCTGGCTGCTGGAAAACTCTCAGTTGTGGAAAACTTTCGGCAAATTGAAAATGCGCAAAATGACTTTGACCAAAAATCCCCAGTGCCAATTGGCAAGTCACAATAGCCTCACAAAATGCTGACTAAGCAAAGCAGCTGATGAAATACCCTTGTAAAGGTATCAATACAGTTAGTGTGCCGAAGGGAGTCCCGCTTTCTTTCTTGCTTTGTGTGTGAAAATCACACACTCTGACACACTATACCTAGATCAGCAGTTGTGTTGTGTTGTTATTGAAAGGGAAAAATTAAGTTGCCCAAGGATTAATGGGAATCCCGTATCAAAACACATGCATGACTGAGCTGCATCCAATTTGCGCATGTGATCAATGTCGCTGATCATCGTCGTTCTCATATGTATTAATATGATTGTTCTTTTTGGCGGGTAGCTCAAACATTAATTGAAACAGAAACAGAAACAGAAGCAGAAGCAGTCGCAGAAATTGATATTGTAACACTGCAGATGTTTCAAATAGTTCGGACCATTTAGCGGATGGGCTTAGCAAATCATTGGAATGTGAAATGATTTGCTTCTTTTGCTGTTAAATTAATTGAATGTGCACATTTGGCGGCGTTTGTCAATGGAAAGGGAAATAATATTGGGCTTGTGTTGATAAATTGAAGGGAGTCTTAATAAAGGCAGTTAATAGTTTGAGTAGTCAATGTGCAGCAGACAAATTGAATGCTATTATGTTAAAGTATTAAAAAAATACTTAATACCATTTGCACTATTTAATACAATAATAAACAGAAAGTGTGTATGCATCAGCTGGCAGCATAGTTTCAATTAGTACTCATAATACTTGGAACTGATTTAATGGAAAAGTAGTAAATATAATAACTAAATGACTGATCAAAGCTGAAATTTGTTCATGGCATATTTAGTTTAATGATTTACTTAAAATATTAAAACAATAATTAAGGGGAAATATGTACAGCTTAGCTAGCAATATATTAATTATTATTACGTTATATATATGTATATATATATGTTTGAAATAAATATATTAAATGTTGTTGGAACTGGACATAATTTAATTTTAAAGAACTGCATTTGAATTATATTTTGTTGCACCACTAAAATAATAGTTTATACTTGTTGTACTATGTAATTGATTGAGTGTATTAAAATGGGCCAAAACTAGAATTTGAAGGAAGTGTACAATGCTTTTGAAAATTTAAAAGTATGATTTAAATTAAAAAGTGTGCATTGATTTACTCATTGATAGGTTATCCTTTGAAATTATTTCAACTATATTTAACTGAGTGGATCAGAACTTGAATTGGTTCCATCAACTGGTCTTCCATGAAAAACATTTGCACAAAATGCAATCAGCGTTTCTCATCAACTGAAACACATTTGCAACTGGCAACTGGCAACTGGTAACTGCCAACTGTTAACTGGCAAGTTGGCTAGTTGGGTTATTAAGCCACGTTTATGGTACTCAGCTCGTTAATCCTTTTTCTTATGCCACGAAAGTTTGTTAAGTTAACCGCCGTCGCACTCCCCTCCACTTGGACCCTTTGGGCAATCATTAAGCACTTTTTATGCGCCTATCAATGTCCAGGTTGGATGTTGGTTGTGACTCCTTTGGGCACCTTTAAAAACACTTTTAATTGCTTAAACTTATTAAACAGCTGCCACTGCAACAAAAGTTTCCAGATGCGCCGCCCTCTATGCTGCAATGCAGCCAACTACTTTGTATTTGCCTCATATCCTTTAGTAGACAGCAAAAAAAACAAAAACAAAAAGGAAAAAAGGAGAAGAATAGAAGACGTTCCTAAACTTAGTTGTTGTTGTTGTTGTTGTTGCCTAGACAAAGACAAGGCTAAAAACTGAGTCTGAGTCTGCAACCGAGGCTGAGACTGAGCTAAGGTCAGCAACTTTTATTTCTTGGCCAACACTTGTGAGCAACGCTTTTTGTTGCAAACGGAGCCAAGGAGCCAGGAAGGATGAAGGGTCTCTTCTCCACTATTCTGCAGCTAGCTGAAGTGGCTCGAAGCATCGTCGTCGTCGTCATCGTTGTTGTCTTACAGCGTTTGCTTATCTTTTATATTGTTCTTGGCCAACATCGAAGCAAAGTCTGGACCTCGGCTGCATTTTGGCATTTTGCAACGTTTTTGAAGTTTAATGCCAGAGTCGTGCCTCATATTTCGATGGAACAATAGGCGACAGCGACGGTGGCAAGCAGAAATAAAGCTGCACACCAAAGTACCAAAAAACTCAAGGCGTGCCAAAGGGGGCGGAGGTGTGCAGCTCTCTTGCGTTCGTTCTTTTTCGTTTTTTATTCTTGCCACTTTGTTGTTGTTGTTGTTGTTGTTGATGTTGCGCCGTTGATTTTGGTGGTTGGTCTTGCCTTTTGCCCTGGCTGGGGGTAATCCGCCTCAGTTTAGCACTTGAGCGGCGTCCTCATCTCTGGCCTGGATGCATGGATTTGTTTGTATCGTTGTATTGTTCCTGCTGCCTGCTGCTGTTGCTGTTACTCTTGATGCTCTGCCCCCCATTTCAACACGCGGCGATGCGGCTGCAGATTGAGCAAAAGTTGCTGTTGCCAGTCTACCAGTTACCAGTTGTTGTTGTCTTTGTTGCTCTTGCTGTTGCCGCTGGGAAGTGTGAACATTTTGGGCAACACTCTCAGGTGGTTGCAGGAGAGCCTGCTCGAAAGGTGTTGGTAATGATGATTTTGAATTATTCATGATTCACGACGATTGAAATTATTTGCGCGCACTCGTCGTTGTTGCTATTGTTGTTGTTGTTATTGTTGCTTTTGTTGGCTGTTAAAGTTTTGCGCGTGTTGCCTCGTCGTGGCACTTATAAGGCCTGCCACAACAATGCCCCGCATTATGCGAGAATCGACTCTGTCGGCCGTGTGTCTTACCTTTCTTGCTTTATGTTATGTTAAATCATTCAAATTGAAAAACTACAATAACAGCTGAGGGCCCCAGACGATGTGCCAATGTTTGGCCAATGTCTGCTCGCCTTTTGCATGCGGGGCATCGCTGTGTGTGGGGAGGGGGGTTTGGAATGTTCTCAGGGGAGAGAAAGAGTCTGCAGCAGAGTGCGACTTATCGTTAGGGCGCAAGTGTCATACGAAATATGCTGATTGTCTACGACTGTGCATGTATGTGTGTGTGTGTGTGTGTGTGTGTGTGTGTGTGTGTGTGTGTGTGTGTGTGTGTTTCTTTGAATTGGATTGCCACTTTGGGCTGGGGAATGCTCTTTGTTTCGCATCGCATAATAAATTTGAATTGGGTTTTCATAGTTGAACCTTTGTGTTCGCTGGCCTTGGGTCGCCAAAAGGTGCATTCATTTAATTGAATGTCAACTTGGTTAGTCAGAAAAACAGCTACAACTGCCAAAGTTCTTTAGACAGTTACCAATAACTTGATGATGCCGTAAAAAGATGCTTTTTATTCAGCTCAGCTCATTTATTTAAAATCCTCATAATTTGGTTTTAAATAATTATTTGATGCCTGTATTGTTAAGGCTCATTTAGTTATAAAAAAATTAATACATCAATTTAGCTATTATAAAGACTTTAAAATTAAATTAAATAAATATAATAAGCAGAACTATATTTGTAATTTGACATAAATATTAAACATTTAAAATACCCAATAATAAAAGTTGAAAAAGCAGATATAATCTGTGAATATTTGTAACATTATAGTACTTCACATTGTCTTATTTGGTGCTTATTTGTGTGTGCAATCATTTCATTATGCGATGCCAATTATCTGATTTACAAAAGCACTTGCCATCAACACCTTGTACTCGTCTCGCACTTCTCACACACAGCACCGAAATCACTTCCCACAAGTCACTGCGATGCCCTAGTAATTTCAGTTGTACAAAGATCTGAAGAGAGTTCAGCTGTGTGCACTTCCCACAAATTATCACAAATTAGACGCAGTCGAACAGCGAACAGCGAAGCACATGTTTCAATCAAATTAAATTCGAACTCTGGCCACACTCATGTCAAAAGTGCCCCAGCTGCATACAGTGCTAGGACGATGGTACTCTATAGTTGATGGCACATAATTTTACGCGATGCATGCCGATGTGAATAACGATAGCAGCGGGCGGGAATGAAATGCAAGCAGGAGAAGAAAGGAGGGGCCAAAGTTGCCTTCCTCATAACCAACACGTACGAACAATTCACAGTCATCCCAGAGGCTCTCTCGACAGAGGTGCTAATGCTGATCAACAGAAACTGATACCAACAGTCGTCGTAGTCGTTGCAGTCAGAAATAATGCAAAGAAGCAACAGCAACAATTGCAGGAGGCCATAACAATACTCCTGTCCAAGGCAACAAACAGCTTGTGCTATAGTTTTGCTGTGAGCTCCTCTTTTTCTACGACTACTCGTACACAAAATTAAGTCAGAGTTGGAGGAGTCAGTCGTCGGTACGTCGGCTTGGTCCAGCCAAGAAGTCCAAACAATGCAGCCGACGACCGGTCGCAACGCCCGCTGGACGTGTATCTGATGCGGTCTCAACTTTAAGCCACAGTCCCAGTCCCAGACCCAGTGCCAGTTCGTAACACAAATCATCTTCCAGCGCTCACGAAATTGTTGCGCAAACTAAAAAGCCAAAAAAGAAAAAAGAGCAGTTGGAAAAAAAATCAGAGTAAAGAGCCAAAGCGTGAGGCTGGCAAAACAAAAGGAGGCGTTGGTGTTGGTGTTGGTGTTGGCTGATTGTTGTTGGCCCAATGCTGTTGCTGTTGTTGTTGCTGTTGCTGCTGTTATTGTTACCTGTATGGCAGTCTAAGCTTGGCCAGCGAGTGGCCTGCAGTATGTGTGAACTGGTAAAACGTGACACATTTATATCACTTCGTTTGAATCGCAAAATAATAATAAATATAATAGCGAGTTGCCGCCGTCGTCGCCACAGCCGTCTCGGCTGGAATTCTCCCAGGCTTAGCCTCGTCTCTCTCGACGGAGACTCTGCTGTACCGTGCCGTGCCGTGCCCATGTGCAAAACAAAAGCTAAAGACAATAACAACAAAAGCTATATAAAAGTTTTGACCTGGGTAAAATCGACATTTTGCTGCCAGGCAAAACTGCTGCTGCTGCTACGAAAAAAGCGAGAGAAAAATAAATGTTAAGTACAAAAAAATACTGAAATGGGCAACTTTAGAAACTGCTGGAATGTGTTGATAATCCATGCAATACCCTGTAGCCTTTAGCCAGATTTATATATTTGCATATTGTAGATAGTTTGCAGTTGAGTCAAGGCTTAGATGAGTCACCTGGAGGCAGTCAGGCAGCCGGACTGCTGAATAGCCCGACATGGACAGTGGGCAGGTAGAGATTTGCAATTCGTTTTATTTTGATAAAGCTCTTCAGATATACCGCATGAATATCAATAAAATGTACAGCTTACTTCGCAGTAACTTAATAGTTCATAAAATATTTGCAAGTCTTCTTTTTTATGTTCTTGAGAGACGGAAAACGTGGAACTGTTGCTCATCCTTAAGGTAATAAAGTTGTCGTTTGTAGTTGTTTACTATGTTGAGATGCAAAAAGCATTCACAATCATATAGTATAATTAACTATTGAGCTATTACATATTTCCTTTTGCTTATAATAGTAATAATGAGTTATTGCAATACTCGAAACAAGTCTTTCTCTTAATAGCTAAACTATATAGTCTTATCCCATTTTGTTCTAAGTGCACTAAGGAACAAATAAGCTCGCTTCAGCATTAGAAGCGCACTTTCGAAATTGGCCAAGCCACTTGGCCAGCATGGTCTGTTGGTGGCTCAACAAAGAGTGGAAAGTGTGAGAGGTTATTTTCATTCTGTGAGTTGGTGCCTTTGGCCCATTTGACAATATACGAAATATTGCACCCCTGGGCATGGGCCTGGCAGCTCCAGCTCCAGCACCAGAAGTAGCAGCAGCAAAAGCAACGGCAACAGCGTGGTATCCTGATCAGAGTTGTCAACGTGCAGCAGCAGCAGACGACAAGCAGAGACGAACGTCGGATGTATTTGTGGCGTATAATGTTACATCTGCTTAGCGGAAAGATAAATCAACGGAGCGGCTGCAACGGCAGCAGCGACAACAGCAACAACAACAACAACAACAGCAAAGAAAGCAGCAACAAGCAAAGGCAACAACAGCAACAACATCATCAGCGCAAAACGTCGCACTCAACTTGACAATGATAAATAGTGAAAAAGCGCCAGGCGAGCGAGCAACAGACATAGAAGAGATAGATGGGCGGCAAAGGGGAAGGGAATCGGATGGGATGGGATGGGAAGAGATGAAGATGAAGCTCAGACGGAATGGATTTTCATTTGGGAAGCTGGGAAAACTCGGCCCGTGTGCGAGAGTTGCGGCCGTGGCAAGTGGAAAGTGGCAAGTGGCAAGTGGTGAAAGTTTTCGCTCGTTTCGTGTGTTGCGGGCGTTGATTGAAGTAAAACATTTCGATTAAAGTTTATGAAATGGCAACTTTTGTTTTTGTTGTTGCTGCTGCAATTGTTGTTGTAGCTGCAGAGTGCAAATAACAATGAGATGCTATACGACATTGTCGACCATAAACTAGCTACGTAGAAATTATTATATATGGACGAAACTTGTCAGCTGCAAACAGAGAGAGACAGCAGTAGAGAGATCAAGACAGAGAAAGAAGTCTCTCGAACCTAACGAGCTATGAGCAAGAGCAGCAGTTGATTAAAAGTTTGTGCAACTTATAAAAGGTTAAAGGGTTGAGGCGCCAAGGGGGCAGGGAAAGGGGTCTATATCGAACAGGATGCTCACAAAAAGTTGTAGTTGTGTTGCAGATGTGCCTGGGATGTAGTTGTTGATGCGCTGCTTGCACTTTGCCCTGAGGCATCACTTGGCCTGGGTGAATCAGGTGGCGTTGACAGACAACAGTGCGGAAGGAAGAGGGGTAGTAAAAAGGATACTATTGCGACCACAGAGACCAAAAAACTTTGCCACACCACCACAATATATATACATATATATAGAAAATAAGCGAAGCTCAAGATGTGCAAATGGGGGGCGTGGCCGGTGGGCGTGGGCGTGTGCAACGCAGGCAACTAAATACTCTTTGAGCTACAAAAATTTAAATATAAATAAAGTGGCAAACAAAGTCGCAAAGAAGTAAGCAAAAACAAAATAAAAGTGTGTCCAAAGTCTAGTCTAGTTAACAGAAAGAGACCCGGAGAGTGCGCAAAAAGAGAGAGGGGGCTGGGAGCAAGGAACGCGACTATAGAGTCGTTGACGTTGCCGTAAACAGCTGCAAGATTAAGCAGGAGTCGGAGGTAGCACGGCAAACGAAGCCCTAAAGGACGCAACACTAAAATAAATAAATAAAAATGCTACAAAATGACATTAAAGGTAAAGCGACAAGCAGACTTACCCCTGGACCAGGCACCACAAAAGACTAGGTAGTCTGACGAGAGCAGTACTCGTAGGTGCCGAGGCTGCGGCAGGGAGGGAGCGAGGCTGCTGCAAACTAGAACTGTTGCGAAGGGTTGGGCATCGAGTATAGTTTGGCTAGGTTTGGTTTGGTCTGGTTGTATGGTAAGCTGGGAGCCAGAGCCAGACTGCTCGGCTTGAATGCAAATAGCGCGCTCAAATGAAAAATGTAAAAAAAAGGGGTGACATTTTTAGGTAGGGTTCCACCTTCAGCCTTTTTTTTCACCTTGGCTATAAAGGCAGCCAAGCGCGGCAATCAGCGAACTGGACATGATGGGCAAGTTTTGTAATAATGTTGCCTGAGAGTATGCGGCGTAATTTACCACAAGACATAGGGTAGCTAGGCAGTGCGACAATTAGCCAAGTAACTCGTTAAGGGTGTCCAAAAATTTGCCATGTAATGCACAGTTGGAGATCGGCAACCTCAACTCATTAACGAATGGTTCTAGTGCTCAAGGGGGTAGCCGCAGCCAGCTGACACTCTTGACTTGGCGGGCAGTAGCGAACTGCTATTGGATTGTCAAGTGTGTCTTGAGCACAGCAGTTGGTAAGACCACCCATTGCTTGCCTCCTCACGGTTCGAATGGAGTGGAGGTTGGTTGTGTGTACATTGGGGTGCCATAAAGCAAAGTATAGCCCAATATAAAATGCTAACAGGGTACTGCACTATGCACATAAACAAAACGCTGGCAGCCGCTGATGTTGCACATGCAAAACCGAAGGAGGTGGCGCCACTGGCCCAAGAGCAAGAGAGGTGCGCCAATGTATGCGATGCATAGAACCTTTCTATATGTTTATGTATATATGTGTATGTATGTTTATATTTACACGATTTGTTATGGTTGCATATCTAGTGCTCGCTATGAGTGTGTGGAAAGAAAGTCGTTGACGAGAACGACGAGGCATTGAAAAATTTTGAACTAGTTTAAGTGGCCCATCATGAAGTCCCAAGTTTCTCGTTTTCACCAGGATTGTTTTACTTTATAAAACACACACACACACACACACATACACAGATAGTCAGAAGCAAACTATCGCTAGCGCATGGTTATGCAAAGTAATTTTGTTGCGTTTGTGCTGGCAATGGATGTGAGGCAGGAGCAAAGTTGAAGCAGCAGCCGGCAAGGACAACACATAAAGCATGCCCCCAGTGTAGGAGACAGAGTGAGAGGGAGTACATTCTGTCTCTCTCTCTCTCTCTCTCACACACTCTCTCTCTATTTAGAGGCTGTAAGAGTGCTTCGCACAGTTTACTTTTTGTCTGCTGAAGAAGCAACTCGGCTGGCAGGATCTTAGGGGTTAGACAATGAGGGGCAAGTAGGGGTTAGGCAGGGTGGCAGGGCCACTATTCTGCTTCTGCTGCTGGACTGTGTAAACAGCGTGGAAGCGAAACGTTGAGCTCGCAGCTCGCTTTATTTTTTATTGCCGCACACAAATTGGCAGTGTGCGTGCTCCGGGGTCCACATGACCCTCTTTTCAACAGCTGCACAACAAAATGCAGCGCACCTCCCCCACCCTTCTATAAACTAACCAAGCATTGCCCCATTCAAAGCGCAGATAATTTCATTTGAAGTATGGTAACAAACAAAAAAAAAAAAAATGAAAATTTCTGCTGCGTTAAAGTTTTTCTCTCCCGTCGAGTAATTTGTAGCTGAAGCTGAAGCTATGAGCTCTCATGCTTGCAATTTTTGGAGTCCTTGCCCTCTTTTTATTTGCTTTTTTGGGTTAGCTCAACTTGCAGCAGCTGAAAAGCAGCTCATTTCCTTTCGGCTAATGATGTGGGTCAATTATGGCAGCAGTAGCTGCATTTCCCAGCACTCACAGTTCACAATTCACAGTTCTCTCGTTTCTCGGTTGTTGGTTGTCGGTTGTCGGTACTTGGTTGTCGGTGCTCTCATCTCTCGGTTCACTTTTTGGCTATTCAGATTTTGTCTACTGGAATTAATGGCATTAGTTTTGTGCATTTAGTTTTGATTAGTGTGGGGACTTCTTCTATTTCCCCCTCTGCCTGTCTCTCACTGCCTCTCTCCGGCTTCAAATGAGTTTTTTGGGACTGACTTTTTGTGTGTTGGCCATTTGCATTTGACTGCTTTGCATTTTGAATTTAATCGCAATAGTTTTTCGAAAATTTCCATTGAAATCAATGTGCTGCAGATTGTTTGGAATTCCCTTCATTGCCATTCGCACTAAACTGGGGGAGTTTATGATAATAACTTCAATCTCGAGTGCCCATTCAATTGATGATACGATTCTGGGGAGTTATGCAAAACAAAGTTGGATCAAGGAAGCTTTTTGTATTATAATTGCATCCGTTCCAAACAAATGGTAATGTGTGTCAATTGTTGTAGTCGTAGTAGTTGCATATAATAATAAGCGATCTAAATGGAGTCAGGAAGTTGAAAGTCTCAATGGGTTACAGCATAATAGAAAGTTAGGATGAACTTGAGAAGAGAAAGGGAAGATAATAACAATCTACATACTTCCAGATAATGTCAATTTATTTAAGTATTTAGTGCTTTCAAAATCACAATAACCATATACTACATTTTGCATCACTGTTGATTTTCTTTAGTTAATAGAAAAAGGGTTGCTTCTTTATCTTCAATTATATTAAAACTTAGTCATATGAAAAGCCAGTCTTCAAGTTCTCAATTTTATTTTCTAGACTTTGCTTACAAATACATTTTATTTTCTATTAGCTACTGCTTAGCTCTTCTCTTAAGGTCTTTCACATTCATATCGTTTTTAGAGAGAGATAAACATTGAATGCCTTTAACTTTTCTTTTCGTTGAGAAACACAATCTTGCAAAAGCTTCCAGTGCCGGATTCTCTTGTTATCCCACATTACCTTTCACAAATATCTTGGCTAGCTCAACCAGAAAAAAACCGCATGCACGTTCCGCACCCGTCTGCCATGGCAGCCAAGCCAAGCTGCTACCCTTTGCCACCGCACCGCACCGCCCCCCTTGCCGGACACTTTGCGCTGCCAAGTCGAGCTTCCCCCAATGCTCATGATTGAAGCTTTATACGTGCATAAAAATCAAATCTCTGTGTTTGTTATTTGTAATTCGTTGTCGTTTTTTTCATGTTATATGTCAACGGCCATTTTTTTTTTTTGCTCATTTTATTATTTTATTTTATTCCTTTTTTTTTGGCAGAGGTGCGCCCTTTAGTTGCGCCAGCGCCAGCCTGACATTTTTTGGCTTCAGTGCAGAAGATCCCCCTTGTGCTCCCAGCCGCTTCGATTGTTATATTAATGCAGCTTCAATTGTGCGCTGATTGGCAATCGAGAATGTGACTTGCATGCGGTACGAGCAGATCTCTCTGCACCGTTCCAAAAGAGAGGAATAAAAAAAAAACAGCAAACGTGGTTTTGGCTATTTGAATAGCGTTGGCGTTTGCGCCACTTATTAAATTAAAAATATATGTACATGCCACATACATAGTAGGTCGCATGCAGGGTATTTGAGTGTACACGAGTAAACGAATAAATACCGTGCATGAACCTTTTTTTTTGTACTATTTAACGTGCATGCTTCGGCAATTTGATTGTGGCCGAGCAGGCGTATGAAAATCAATTTCACGCTGAACCGCACCAAAAACTTTAATAATATTTGCGTCGCGGCACTTAACAGACAGAACGACACTCTGTCCGTCTGTCTATCTGTCTGTCTGTCTGTCAGGCAGATGGACCGAGGACAACGTTTACCGGATAGAGAAAGATGGCACACCACAGAGGGTCCAGCTGCAATAAATGCTAAAATGGAAAGGGGGAAGGGGATGGGGATGGGGAATGAGTGCGTTGGCTGCTGCATTCATCGATTTATGGGATGCTGCGTCTCAAAACGAAATTAAAATTCAATAAATGACACTCTAAAGCCAGTCAGCCATCGAGCTGCCTACGCAGACACGTTGAAAGATTTTAATGGCCCTGTAGTGCATTCAATTGGTTTATAATGCAGTTTGTGGTGCTAGAATAAAAACAGCTCGAACGAAATTATGGCAAGGGACTTTTAAATACGCTTTGCAAGCTGAATGCTAAAGGGAAGACATTCACAATTTGTTGTTTATTTATTCATAAAAGAAAAAGAAATCAATGGTTGAATTGAAATGAAGTAAAATTGATTTAACACAAAACAATTGGCTTAACAATTCTTATAATAAATTATGAATATATAAAAGCACGAAAAAAGTTAAACAATATTGAAATTCTACAAATATATTTAATAGTATTCTATTTTAATATAAACTCCTTTTAACTAAAATAAAAACAAGCTGTGCTTTAAATTGATTTAGAATTAAATGAATTAAAAGTAATATACAAATTATTGTTTATAATTTCCTATTTATACTTAGGTAGGATTTTATTTGTTAAAATCTTAACAGCGCTCTAACCTGATACAACACATTGCAAATTTACCAAGAAAGTAAGCTACTTCGACATAATTGATATTATTTCTTATTTAATAGCTCAATTAGCGAAACTTCGCTTTAAACGCGCTATTAGCTGCTTTAAAGCTACGTCTAGTTGAAGCTGCTCTATTAAATAGAGTATAGCAGCATCCATAGTACTGAAATCTACTTTTATTACCTGCTTGACAAGCGGCAGGAATTTATCACCTGGCCAACGCAGCGGACTCTCAGCCAGTCGAAGAAGGCGCGCGCATCAGACACTTGGCATAGTTTGTGGTGCAGGACGATGAGCAGGGCCAGGACGAAGACCGGGCAATGGGCTAGAGCCTGAGCATAGTACACACAGAGCTCTGTGTGCACTTGGCACTGGCACTTGGCACTAGCTGCTTGGGTAGCTTGTGCTTGGGCTTGGCCAGAATCTACACGTAGCACTAACTTTTGCTTCGAACATAAAGTGCGCGCAAAGAATTTACCGCATAAATTTTGAGCAAGTAGCAAAAGGCAAAGGTAAAGGCAGAAGCTGCAGGTAGCCAAGTAGAGCCATGGCTTTAGCCAAGCGAAGAGGCAGCAAAAACTTGCAAACCGCACTTTGGCACAAAACTCACAAGACACTCATAACTTTTTATGTTGGTTCGCTGCACACACATACACACACACACACACAAACACTCACAACACAACTCACCCAAAAAAGCGGCAAGTTGACCAGGTCCCTACCGACAGTAGTACCGCCTGGTTTGGGTTCAGAGCCTGGGCTTGAGACCACCCCAAGATTGCAACTGGCGACTGCAGTAGCTGCAGCACTTGGGCCAAATCCCTGGGCCGTGCTGAAAGTTTTTGGGTTTGCCGCGTCTGGGCTTTTTTTGTATTTTATTTTTATGTATTTTGCTCTCTGCTCATGTGTTTACAAAGTAATTACGCTGCCTGAAATTAAATTCATAAGAACACCAAGACGACGTCGTTTAAAAACCGCTTCCTTTTTTTGCTGGCATAGTTTTTGTTAATGCACGCTAAAAGGTTTTTTCCAACAGTTGGCAACAGTTTTAGCCCTCGTTCAATGCCAAGTGGGTAGAGGTCCGTGCCATGCAGATTAGTGCAAATTAAGGCAGGGTATTTAAACGCGGCTTAGGCAGCAGCAGCAGCAGCAGCAGCAGCAGCAACAAAGTTATTGCCTCCTTCTCCGCCAACTTGGGTGGCAAGTTGTGAACAAGCGGACTTAGTCGATGCAACGATGCAGAGTTTAATTGAAATACGAGAAGGTCAATGAAGCCAGAGAGGCCAGCGAGTGAAAGAGAAGGGTTGCAGATTATCTTGTGATATCAATTGTGAATTATACGAAATTTGAGACGCCTCAGAAGGGCGCTTAGTAACCTGATAAGATATGAGCTTGAGCAAGAGGTAAACAACATGGATTTCTTGGAAATTTAATAGAAGCTGTATGCAATGTGCCTTGTTTAAGTGTTTCCAATTTATTTTCGATTCATTTAAGATCAGGTTAGAGCAGGTCTCATGGTGTGGTCAATGATGGAAGAGTGGAAGAGTTGAAAGTAATACCGACTGAGATCTTTCGAAAGATTAAAGACACATTTTTTTTGCAGGATAAATAAGAGTAAATAAGACATCAAAATAGACTAAAGGTTAACAAGAATTAGAATGGACGTGTAGGGCACTCATTGAAAAGGAGTTAAAGCTGACAAGCCAGAAAGTAAGAGAAAGAAATTCCGACATTAGAAAACATGAAAAAATTAATAAGAATCAACGCTAGAATCGTAACATACTTACAATAGAATTGTGTGGCTCAAAAGGCAGCTGCAGATGCGCAGGCAGACCCAGGGTAGAAAATTCTTTACAAAAGTAGAAACAATGTGAAGAAAAGCAGTCGCACTCCCTACATGTATGTGTGGATGCCACACACAAAAGAATAGTCAAGAAAACCAACAAAACTCCCTTTCTATCGCGTTTTTTGCTGTTGTTTTCTTTGCTCGAGGTCTATTATAAAGCTAGGAAGTTGGACGACTTTAGGTTTTATGAGCTTTAAAATGTCGAAACTTTAAAAGAAGAGGCGAAACAGCAGAGCAGAGCACAGCACAGATTTGCAAGATTTTCATATGCACAATAGAGACTATTGTAGCTGTGCTTTTTTTCGTGGAGGGAGAAGGCGGAGAAAGGAGGAGGAGGAGGGGGCTACGCATGGCAATCTAAGCTAACCACCCGCTTGGCATTTTACAGCTTTGAAAGCCGCACTGGGACACAGAGCACGTGCTGGCTGAGTTACTCGAGTTAAGTTGGTTGAAATACAAATGCGTCTAGGATATGGCGCAACGTATTAATTTTGAATATGTGGAAAATCTCGCGCGCCAACAAGAGCACAACAAATGTTCAGGAAATGGCAGCCAACAATGAAGATGAAGATGAAGATGCCTCACGATACGACAAGTACGTCAACGGCGACAGAGACGGCAAACGATGACGACAGACATAGAGAGACGCACACACATTTTTCCCATTGAGTATGTTGTCCCTGCTATGATGTCCCTTTCCCATTCCATTGGCCTGCCTTCTAACTGAGCCTGTCAGAGGCGGCAGAAGTCAGGCGACGGATGCTGTAGGCCTTTTATTGCTATTGTCAAACTATTGTCTGTGTGTCAGTTCCTCACTCACAGAGAGATAGACAGAAAGAGAGAGGGGAAGAGAGAGATAATGTGTGTGTCTGTGTGTGTCGATGTCTGCTTGAGTTGCTTTTTATGAAACATCAAAATGTCAGTCAATGTCATTAAATGACTTTTATATTACACCTAATACGATGACAAGGCCTCTGCCTGGATGACTGCCTGCCATGCCTTGCCGTGCCTTGCCTTTGCTGGCATATCTTTTTGAGTGTATCTTAAAGATTCTAAAATTAGACAATTGTGTTGCTGCTGTTGCTGTTATGGTGCACGACCCAGTCGCTAACGTCTGGCATGCATATGCGAATTGCGGTAACAAAACTGTAAAGATCTCAATGGTTATGGAAGTGGGAATGGCAATGGGACTTAGTATAGGGGCCATGGCTTGCCGCGTTGACAGCCAAACAATTTGCTGAAATAAGTTTGAAATTGAATGAAATTGTCAAAAGCATTTCGCACATTTTACTTCTCTGCCAGTGACGCGAAAAAAACACGAAAATAAGCAAAGAATAAAAATAAAAATAAACTAAAAATAAAAAAGAGAAAAAAGTTCCCCCCCTGTATAAAAGAATACTTAGGGACTATAACAAATTTGTCGTCTCGTCTTGGATTTTTTTGCATCTGTCTGGAATGCTCCCCGGTAAAGAAGCGCCCAAGTGGCTTTAATAAAAGCCAGCCGAAATGGCTGTCGATGTGTAATGAAAACCATCAAATATTTAATAAAAATATTTACTATGCATTTCAGTTTGGCCCAGTCAACATCGTCATGGGCCATCGCATCATAAATTAGTTGTTTTTAGTGTGGCCAAGAAAAAAAAAAAATTGACTTGGAGCCAAGTTGCTGGCACTGTGGTTATTTTTGGGGGCGAGAGCTTGATTTATGCCCGAAACTTGATATCACGTTCGCTGAAGCATTTTCCGCTCTAACTACACTCACACTCTTACACACTCACACCCATGTAAGAGAGTGCTTTATTTTTATGTAAAGCGCATAAAGAAAAGTTTTTTAGAGTTTCGCCGCCATAAACTGATTTTTATTTATGACCATAGAGTTGAGCTGACTGTGTCGGATATCGAAATCGAGTCGTCATCTGATGATGAAATGAGAGCACTTTCGTTGGCCCCCTTTGGGGAGGGTTGGTAGCCAAATGCATCACGCCTTTTAATTATTACAGCTCTTTAGTTAATAGTTTTAGCAACGCAGCTGGAGAAGATTTTCTTTTTCGTCTTTTTTTGTTGTTGTCTTTATTGGGGCGCCCCTTGCTTATGAGGGCTTTGAGGTTGGGGCGACTTTTAGACAGGCGTACAAAAGTTTTGATATATGGCAGACGATTCACTCTTGGGACGGTAGTGGAAATCACCATATGAATAGCTCTAAAAGGCATTAAGACTTGACATTTATGATGATCTATTTAGGCAAACAAACTATTGAGAGTATCGTTGTGTGACTGCAGGTCATAATAAAGTCACTTCCCGCAGTTTCTTTCATATTAATTGAAGCATTCATATGCATATGTCATTGTTAAGAGCTTAACATGCGGCCAGCTCCTATAGATTAAAGCTGGATGAAGTTATTCAATTCGAAATATGGCCAAACTAACATAACTTAACTTTAAGCTGTGAACAATCCGTTAGGCTTTTTATTGCCTTCGAAACTGGTTCACATTTACAATATGTTAAGTGCAACAATTGTTGAAACTTTACTTTCAAAGTTGAACTTGCTGCAATATATATATTTTATGAAAATTTACACATATTCTCGCCATTCCCTAGTTCCTTGCCCAGATTAATATCAATTCATAAAAATGCTCTGTTTAGCACTTGGACAAACTTCTTTTACAGCGTGAGATGAGTTTTTAAATTCAAATTCTTTAAGCAGAAACTTCCAAGTCATAAAAAGGCTAGCTGAAAGATCTTATGCCTTGTTGGCTCCGGCTACTTCTTTTAGCCAGCTTTTGCCTTATATTATATATATATATTTTTCTTTTCTGTTTTGCGCCAACTCCTTTTTGCCACAACCATTTTTTTTATGACTCTTTCTTTTTCAACGCAGCGCTGGGCAAGCGCGAGTTTCCTTTTATTTTGCTTGATTTCTTTTAATGAAAAATTTGTTACAGCGTTTTATATAACAAAATGCTGGCAGGCAACAATAACACCAACATTGTAAAACAAAAGCAGCAACGAGTGCAGAAACGTTGCAACAACCCACTCCCACTCCCACTCCCAATCCCATTCCCATCCATCCATTTGTCCATGCATCTCGTTCCAGTTCTGCTCTTAGCCATCTCCTGGTGCCGACTTTCATTTGCTTTATTTTGGCTTGGCTGATTATTTTTAACTGGCAAACAGCTAATTAAGTATGGAGTAGCATTTGTTGTTGCTGCCTGTTCATTTTGTTAAAAACGAGCGAGCGCGCCTTTGTTGCCTGCTGCATGCTGAAGGTGCAACAAGGCAGCAAGCAACAGCAGCGACTGCTGCCCCAACCTCTCCCCCCATCCCAACAAAGTTGCAATAAATGACGTAAAATGTAATGCGGGTTCTGCTTCATCGTTGTCGTCGTTTGCTGGTTACTCAGTTTGTCGTAGTTATGTCGTTTATAATAAAAACTCAACTCGACTTTAATGGCTGCCGCCGCCTGTTGTTCTTGTTCTTGTTGTTGTTGTTGTTATTGTTGCACTGGCTGCTGTTGCCTCGGCGTCTTTTCAAATCAAATGAGTGGCTCAGCAAGCAGACGCAACTCGCAGCAGCAGCAACAATAAATAACAAGCAATGAAAAACAGCAATGAAAACTCGACCAAAAGATGCTCTGTAGAAAGATAGTAAAAGATTATATTGTGGCAGTCGGCAAAAATGGGATTAAATTAAGTAAAGAGTAAAATAATATTAAACATTTTTAATTTAATTTTTAAAATTAAGAAAAAATGATTTCTGTATGTTTTTGAGACTTGACTCAAATTTGATTATATATCAAGATTTATTTATTTTTTAGTCAGAGTACACATAATTAGTAAAGTTCACACTTTTCTATGCTTCAGAATACCCTCTTTAAGCACATTTTCACATGCAGGGCATAAATAAAACAAAACAGAACTGAAGTGAAGAGAACGCCAAACAGTCTGTGTTGAAGTCGCAGCCGCCAACTCCTTCTACTCATCATCAACTTTTCCTTGAAATGCCTTTGTGGTTTTTCCTGCTGCTGCTGCTGCTACTATTGGAGATGCCTGCATGTAAGTGGCCTGGCCTGGGCTGACTGCGGTTGCAGAAGTACTCCATGTATACTCGCAATATTCCCTGCACCCTGCAGTTTGTTGTGTGCTGGTCTGGCATATAACTACATTTAGCATTATATCGACATCTGTTCGGCAAAAAGTCATCAAAAGTACTAAAAAGCAAAACAAAGTTGCCCCATGAGCAGCCGGCAGAAAACTTTTGCCAACTTGCTGCTCCTGGATGCAATCCTGCCAATGGCTTGTGCAACTCAAATGGCAAATGGAGAAGGAGTTGGCGCTAAAAATGGGTGCTTGTAAAAGAACCAAGTGCAGTGGTCGTTCTGCCACTGCAGATTTTTGGTGGCTTGTATTTTTATTTGAGTCGTTTCACAGCAAATACAAAGTAAGCGGCTTTGTTCCGCTCACTAAGTAAAGGATGGGGCGGGAGATGTCGAATGATTGTGTCTAAAACATGTTGTTAATTTATTTGGCTTAAGAACGAACGACAAATTGAGTGCGATAGCACGATAAAGAATATATTCTTTTAACTTTGTTTATTTCAAATAAATTTGATCATGCTTATATTTATTTTACAATGTTTGAACTTTCACGTAAATAAAGAGCTTTTGTATTTCCTGCTTCAAATTTAGAGATAGTAGAAAGGAAATGAAATGTAATATATGGATAATCCCTTGCGACAATTTGTGCATCTTTAAAATACTTTTCTGTTTGTACCCACGCCTAGGATTTCTATTTTTATAGGATGTAACAGCACTCTAAAATTGTATCATATTATTTTCCACTCGCTGCAGTTGTTGCTGTCGTCTTCGTCTGTTCCGCGTCTGCTTCTATTTCTTGTGTTCACTTCGACTTTGTTTAGTCTACGTAATGAGCAAGGAAATTGTGTGCAGTAGTCGTTGTACTGTAAAAATTGTTACAGCCTGTGAAACTTTGGCTCTTTTTCTATCACTCTCTCTGTCTTTCTTTCATTCTGTTTCCCATTCGCTCTGTCGCTTATTGTCTCTGGCAAGTCGCAATCCCGTCTGATACCCAAGTAATGAGCCCCAGCCAGACAGGCTGACTGACAGTCAGAAAGACAACAAACTAAATGCATTTGAACTGCATCCATTGTAGTTTTAGACTCTCTCTTGCTCGCATTGGATTGAAACATATTTATGCAAACACATATTTATGCAACAACAATGCGAATGATGTTGATGATTATGACAATATTTGCACTCGGAGCGCGCATATTTTTACAGTGCCTGCAACATACGGACGGACAGACGGACAGATGGACGGATGGACGGATGGATGGCGGAAGTTGACTTTATGCATTCGTAAAATGTTGACACACTATTCAAAAATTATTGCACAGCTTTTTGCCATCATCGTTATCGTTGTCGTTGTCATTGTTATTGTTGTTTGTTTAAATGGCGCTCGCCTTTGACAAAGCCAACGAGGCTAATAGGAATGCCTCTCAAACGTTTGTACAACTCACAGTAGTCTATGTGTGTGTAGTCGTAACAGATGTAAATAACAAATAAAGTTTTTGCTAAAATTCACATACAATATATGTACCTCTACTCGTATGCTTGCATCGACTATACATATTTATATTTTTTCAATTTATTTCATTACAGGTATGCTAACAAGCTGCAAACAGAGCCGTTGATTTAATTAAAAGCAAATCGAATGAAAAGCGCAAAAGCCAGCAAAAAACAGCAAATGAAAATTGCACGTATGTAAAATAAGTCCGTTATAATTGATTAAGCATAAAGAAAAATAAAGAAAAATTTAGCAAAATTCAATTAGCAATATAAACAGTTAGAGTTAGTTTGCAAATAAATTGTTAAAGCGTTGACATTAATACACTTGGTGAACATTTCAAATGTGGAAACCAACACGGAAGCATAAAAACTAACTGAAGTATACCAAAAAATAAAAGAGTTAAATTCAAATTTAAATTTATAAATACTAATACGATTCCATTTAGTTAAATTGTGGCTTCCCTTTTTATTTTCTATAAATTTCCTTTACATTTTTCTCACACGGTTCTTCAAAGGGTCTTTGCATACATTTAAAGCAAGTTGAAGAGTTCTTCCACAATTTGGGGCCTACACAAATTATGACAGATATTTGCTTTCAGACTTTAAAAGCCGTTTATCTAAAGTAACAGATCTATTTAGGCCTCAACAAAAGCAGTTTGCTACCTGTTTGATCCATACTGTATGTTATTGTAATTGTTATTCCTTTTATGAATGTGGTATGGCATTCGTGTTTTCATGAATATTCCATCAAGTTATCTATCAGATGACTCAGCTAGTTAAACGTTCTGATGAAATGCATACTCAATATGCATTCTCATGGTTGTCTATTCGGTTTCCTGGCCACCAAGATAACAGCGAAACTTGGCTAATGGCTAGTCTTTAACCTTTTAATGTGGCACTTTTTGCTTATCACAGAAGAACTTTACACAACTTTATGCTCGCCAAGCCATTAAGCCGACCTCTACCGCCGTTACCTCAGTGTACCTCTGTGTCTGTGTGTGGTTTAAGAAGATTCAAACCCGAACAACTTTCATTGGTATACGACTCCAATACCGGGCTATAAAATCGCAACAACAACAACGAGAGAAAACACGCACAACCCGACCAAGTCCAGATACTCTGAAATTGTTTAATAGACAACGCCTTTTAGGTTTTATAGACATTTTTCATGCACCGTTTTGTAGGATGCGTAGTGAAACGACCTTGTTGTACTCTGTGGGGCTTGTTTGCTTCGAAGGTATGAGAGAGACCTGTAGATGGAGTATTATTTAGCTTAACAAATTGAAGTACTATCTACTTCGGAAATTATCTTCATTTAACGAACTCATTTTGAATCAAATGTCAAATGAATTTAGAAAAATCTGTTGATAGTTAAGATTCAATAAAAGTTAAGAGAGCAGGGTATGTTTGAGTCTTGATTTCTGAGCCATCTCATTATTGTTTGTTCTTCACTTTGGTTTTTCATATTATGCGCCAATTTTTATGCACATCAGGCAAAAGGGGCACCGATTTGGTTGGCCCAACCGAAATTGTCAAATAAAACTAGAGGCTCTAAAATAGCTTTTAAAGTCATAAAATTACATGACTTTTAAGTCATAAAAATTAACGACGGGTGCGTGGCAAAAAGCATTCGGGTACAAGGTATAGGAAAACAACAACAACAACAACAACATCAGCAACAGAAACAACAACAATAACAATAACAAACACAAAAACAATATCGTGGCACTAGCAACGTTTGTTTTCATTGTTTTGTTTGTTTTTACTCGTGCCCTTTTTAATAGAATTTCGCTTAATTTGAGTAGACAGCAACAGAGGCAGAGGAGCAGAAGGTGATGGCGGGGGAGGAGATGGAGCAAAAAAAAAAGGGCAAATAAAAAAGTTTTTCCAACTCTTTTAATTAAATGATTATTGGGGGTCGGGCATTGAACGCACAAAACCCTATCAGGCAATGTCAATAGAGAACCTTGGTCAGCAAAGGGGAGCTGCGGCAAGAGGCGGGCAGTAGCACAAAGCGTAAAGCGTATTAATGATGAATATTTATGTGCGGCCCAAAGCGGAAGCAGTGTGAAGCCGGACAGAAAGAGAGCCAGAGAGAGAGAAATGAGAAATGCGGCATAAATTAGACTAAAGTGTGGTTAGGGTGGGTCAAAGTCAACTGGGAAAGTGGTTGACTGGCAGGCAACTGATAGTGATAGTACAAGCAGGGGGAATACAAAAGTTACTGGCTAATTATGCAATAGTGCGTAAAGGTCTAAGTGCTCTGGGGTTGTCCTACAGATGTCAAGTGATAAACTACAGTATATATGCTATGACGGTGAGAAGTGGGAAGTGCACAAAAAAGTCAATTTCTTCAGAACAATTGAATATGTCAGAGTAGATATCTTTCGAAAAGGGTTTCGTAATACTCATCGAGAAGATCTTATCATCAACGAAAAGGGGTTGTTCTTAGGAGAGTACTTGCTAATGTGCATTGAAGCACACATGAGCATGAGTTTAAGATCTTTCGTATCAACATGGCTGCCCTTTAGTTTTAGCAATTACTTACCTAGTTATCATCAGTAATAGATTAATGTTTGCAATACTGTACAAAGTAATGTAATTTGTCCCTATTTTAGATGTATGGTTGATAAATGAAGATTTCTCTTTACGGTGTCAGTCTATAGCTTTTTATATATATATTTCCACAATATTTAATCACGCTTTCACATCTTAATTTACCAATTTTATGGTTGCTAAATCAACAGTTAACAATTATATGCATTAAGTGCAGATTAGCCAGTTCTCGGAATTGTTTATTTGGTTTTTACCTTTGATAACTTGTTGCCAGTTCCATTCAAGTGCTTAGCATTCAACGTTCATGGTTTCTATGCTGCACTTATCATAGATCATTTACTTGGCATTTGCTGTGCACACGGCTAAAACCTCGGTTGCTCTTGACTCTGGTGTCTGAGTGGGGAAAACTTGCGTAAATTCCGTTTGCCACACGTCGCACGTCAAACAAATGGTCGCACGCACAACTTGGCTCCCTTGCATCCACACACACCTACCTACCTTCACTTGTCATGCCTCAAGTCTCCCCTCTTGGCGACTGCCCCAACACAATAATCCTGCAACTCAACGGAACGTCGGCAGCAATCTAAGAAAAACGCCAACGGCAGCGGTACAAGTGAAGCCCCGTCCACCCCCCTCCCCCTAAGAGCGGAAGAGCAGCTGCTGCTGTCGTTCCGTTGGCCCCCACTGAAAGTCGGAGGAGAGGAGGAGAAAGCTCCGCTACTCACTCCACTGTCGGTTTGTCACATTCAAGCTGCTGGTGTGCGTGTGTCGCCAAGCTCTTCTTCTAACCGTCAAGCCAGCGAATAAGAAAAATTCAAGTAAATTGATTTTTCTTCTACTTGGCTTTGACTGCCATCAGCCCCCGTCGCTGCTTTTGCCAAGCTGTCAGCTTCAAAACGCGTTCTCGGTTGTCCTCGTAGATCCTTTTGGAGTAGAGCGTATTGTGGCTGTCCCTCTGTACTCATCCAAGTGCAGAGAGGACTCCTTTAGTCCCCCAATCCAACGTTACTGCCATTTTTGCCCATTGACTGCCCTGGCTTTCATGCAATTTTGCTTTTGGCGCGTAATCGACTTCATGCTTTTGCTTTTAATGGTATTTTTCCTGTGGTTCAAACTAATATCCATAATGCATAAATATGGCAAGCCTGGCCCCTGCGACCTATCCAACTGTGCAGCCCCCTCCCCCTCCCCCTCCCTCACTTTACTCCATCACGCCCAAGTCATGCGTATGCTGAGCTGCCTTGGCATTTTTTCGCTTGCTCTCAATATTTTTTTCTTCTTATGATTTCAAGTCGTTGGACGTCATCATCGTCATCGAAGTTGCCTTTTTTTTCTATACATATAAAACATCATTCGTTCTTCTCCTCTTTTCCTTCGGTATGATTTTTTTTTTACCATCTTTTGCTTTTTTTTATACAATTTATGCGCAAAAATCTATACTACGTCTGCAATTTATTGCATTTTCGTTAGGAGACCATTGAAAAATGCCTGAAGTACGAGCTAAGAACAGCAAAAAATGTGCTGATTTTAATGTTTTGTCAAAGTAACCAGCCGCTATTGCTGCTGCCCAATTTTGATGGTCTTGTTGCTATTGCCGTTGATTTGTTAATAAACAATTTTATGTCCCATGGACTCAGCATAAAACTCACACGGAAAACAAATTTTATGACCCAGCCGCTTATTGTTTTTATATCCTTGATTGATAGGGTAACTAGGGGTATATTAAACACAGCGACTAGAAAGGACAGAAAAGGAGTTCAGTTATTTATAATTCCCTTGCTGAAATGCTGACACATTGCTTATGTATATATTAATATTAATAATAATGATTTAGTGGAAATTGTGTGTTTATTATACATTTACTGTTTGCCATTTTCTACTCAAAGTGTCTGTTATAATTCAAAATTATCAGAGCTATCTAGACAAATCGTTGAGTTTGATTACCATATCATTTTCGGTGATGAATTTGTTTCACATAAATCAACAACTGGTTGTAGAACATTCTGTATTCGCATATGCTGATTGGCAATCTGGAATTTATTCCTTTCTAACTTTTATTTGTATTATCTCAGCATCTTTTTGTGCTGGATCTTACCGACTGACTATGAGGGCAACAGCTGTCACTTTTTTGTTGTCGCTGCTGTTGTTGTTATTGTCGGGGACATGTGCCACCTTGAGACGACATCCGTTGATTCTGTGGCAGCCGAGGCAGAAGCTGAGATGCTGAGGCGAAGGCAGTTTTCTTCTTAACTGGTGGCCATATATCTTGCCACGCTCGCTGGATGGCTGGCAAATATCTAGCCATTTCTTATACTAGTCACAGTTCTATAATTTCTCGATTTATTTTGCTGCCAGGCTGCCAGTCGACTGTCCTGACTGCCTGCCTGCCACAGACAATCCAAACATTATTCAAAGTCAAACTTCATTCGCACTCACAGACTCACACATGCAAGCAAATTTTTAACCACATTATTTATTTACTGTTCGCTCTGCCCCACGTGCTTTTAGCTCCACCTTCACGCTCTCTCTCTCTCTCTCTCTGTCAAATATACCCAATGTGTCTATCTTGTTCGGATGCTTTTCTAGTGTGAGTATGTAGAATGTAGCTGTATCTATGTTAATATGTTGCACACTTTGGTTGCTATTGCTGTTGCTGTCGTTGTTTGGTTTTTGCATTTATATTAGCCACAATTTATCAGCGGCCATAACAAAAGGCGCCCGCTGCCATTGTCGCCAAGTTGGCTGCCAAAAACCAAACCGAAGCCGCAACCAAAACCCAAAAACCCAACCAAAAACTGCCGCTCTGCTGCCGCTTGTCAAACGGGCCTCCAAAATTATATATGAATATATAGTATATTTTTTTATTATTTGCCAGAAGAGTGCGATGCTTCGCACATATTCTAACTGCAAGTAATAATTTTGCTATGGCAAAATTATATTTCATGCTCTGAATATTGTGAAAACGAAAACAATAATAAAAGTGCCAAGCACACACACACATACCCAAATACACAAAGCACATCATACAATAAGAACAAAAACAAAAAAACGAAAACGAAAATGATTAGCAATAAACAAGCGACAAAAACAAGTTGCGACTAGAGAAATGAGGTTAAACCTTTTGACAGGTCGTTAGTCAGATGCCCTTTCGACCAAGTTAACTATGTGATAGACGGCATTGACAAGAATAATGGAGACTTCAAGAATTTTGATACAAAGTATCATTAAACGGGTTGTGAACGATGTGCAGCTTAAAATGTAATTGCAAATTCCAAGTAAAGGATGAATAATATTGAGCAATCTCGGAAATAAATGCATTATAAAATAAAGATAAATTATATATATTATATTTGTATATTAACTTCCATATCAAATGGAATGTAATATATTTATGTAATTTATTTTCTTGGACATAGATGCAGTTCAGAATTGAATGTCTATTGCACTTAAGTAGAGTGTAAAAAACTGTTTATTTAGTTGCCGCGAAGCTCATTTAATACCACAAATATTTAAAATAAGACAATGAATTGTCATAGACCAGCTTCAAAGCTAACTTTACAGTCCATAGGCTCAAGTGGTACCCTTTCGAATCTTTACATGCAATGTATACTCGCATATGTATGTGACTTATTGGTTGATGCTTGTTGTTGCCTTGGAATATTTTATGCATGTTTATCATTTATACGCTTTTTTGTTCAACTAAGCGGCAAAGAGTTTTGTTTTTTGCGAATACATACACAAACGAGCGAACGTATTAGCAAATTGAGAGTGTAGGGAAAGAGTAATCCAATAAATTAAATAAATTGTAAAATATCACTTGAGTGAGGGGTGTGTTTAGGGGCGAAAAGTTGGCACAGACAAAGCTTTTATTAAATTAAATATTTCACTGCAATAAAGATTATCAGCTGGCAAAGGCAAATGATAAAGCAAACAGACACCCAGACAGATGGACAGACATTCAGACAGTCGGACTACATACTCAGACAGACAGCCAATCAAATAGACAATGTGACTCGCCGACTCTCAAACAGTTTGGATGGCAAGGAGATCCGCTTTGGGTGTATACTTGTGTGTGTAGGTGTGTAAGTGTGGGTGTGTGTAATCGCATACATGAGCGTTAACATTGTAAGCAGACCATATAAATGTAAATGAACTGCTCTTGCCTGAGCAGAACTGAACTGAACTGAACTGTTCACAGGCTGATGCCGTTTCCGTTTCATAGTCCTTGCTACATAGCATTTCCTGCACACACACACGCACACACACTCGCACGCACCCGTAGAGAGAGAGAACACATGTACAGTTAGGCAGCCATTTTTTGGTGATGCTACTTGCATGTATATCAGGACGAACCACAGCCTCAGTATCAGTCTCAGCTAGCCTGCCCCTCCTCTGCTGTCAGAGGCTGCTTTGCATGTGTCTCTCCCGTTTTTATTTGCTCAAACAATATTCGACATAGTAATTTTATGCTTCGACTGCGGAACACATAAAATTATCTTTTGAATAAATAAAGATAAGAGCCAGAGCACAAAATGTTTCCCTAGCACACACACACACACACAGTCATATACACACATTTTAATGTTTTATTCAAAAGGAAACAGCGTCGAGTCACAGACAGAGATGCAAATTAAAATATCATTCAATGTTGGCAATTTAATATATTATTTTTGATAAATGAATACGACACACACGCTGTAACCCAAGTCTTATATTTGGCACAATATAATTGAATAGCTTGTACACACATACACATACACTCACAATTGCTGCCACATATTCGCACAACAACAAAATAAATCTTATGCTTTATGCACCGCCAATTCTTAGAAGTCTTCGTTAGATTTCTATTATTCGCATTTTGCCTATTTTGGTTTTGTCTTACGTCCTTTTGTTTTTCTGCCAGTATTTTTGTTATGTAAGTCGCAATAACATTTTCACTTTTTACCCAACGTAACAACAATAACAACATCATCTAGTGTCTAAGCCAAACGATTAGCCAATGCAATATTCTTGCTTTCTAGCAAATATATTTCTTATACTCCCACTACGCATCCGTAATTTATTGTAATCATATTTCGTTAACTGCCTTGGCATCCTTGAGGAACTTGTTACCAGAGTTGTTGTTGACGCACATTAGACGGCATTAAGCTCTTCATTTTAATTAGAATTTCATCTCTGAAAGGGTCAGGCAATTGAATTAGTTTAAGCGATAAGCTTTATGGGCTGCCATTAAAATGGATTTTCATAAAATGCATATAAATGTTGAATGTTGCTTTAAGCACTTTATTAATAATATTATGATAGGCAGGCAGTAGACAAGTAAATAAAGTAACCACTAGACGCTTTTATCAAGGCTTCTGAGCAGCCGAGAGGACAATAATAAGAAGTCAATTATAATGATTTTAAATCGAAATTTGCATTCCGTTGTTAAGGTAGATAATATTGCAATACAATATTTTAAAGAGTTTCATTTTATGAAACTAAGCGATTTCGATGGTAAGCTTAAGAAAATTGCGATGTATTTAATTAGTTTTCTTTTTACAGACAGATTTAAGTCCTATATGTCGGTTATACATATCCAGTTGGTGTTTGGAAATTCACTTTAGCCTGTTATGTGGTTTGCCAATAAATGGACGGCACATCAATTTTTCTAGCGTGAATTTTCGCCTGATTGGCCACGATCCGTTGCATGTTGATTGCCAAGCTGATGTGCTCATTGCCAGTTTCAAGGCTGTTCTGGTCGATAGTGAATGGCGAATTTGAACTCCGAATCGCAACACACGCCAACTGGTCATTCATTTTGGGTGGAGTGCTTTTTTTATTGATTAAAAATGTGCAAACATTTTCGCAGCAATTTCGTTTTTAAAACCACTTTCGTTTGAACTGCACATGAGCGGAAAGGAGGCTGCAGTGTGGGGAAGTGGTCTTAGCCTGGCTTTTAAGTTTGTTTCTTGCATGGACATCACGTATTCAATCAATTGCAACGATGTCGACGTTTGGTGATGACGATGAATACGAGCACAGACACATTGAGAGAGAGAGTGAGCACTACACTTATTTTCGGTTGACCCATTTCGCAATTGGCTCAAATGCCTGCAGGGTAGCAAACTCCAGCTTAAAGTCCAACGACTGCAGCAGCTTCAGCTCGTATCAACTTCATTTCCAGCTTTGTCATCTCTTTCGGGCCGTTGCCGTTTGTCGGTTGGGCACTGTCAGTGTAAAATTAAGATACGAGGCAGGGCACAAAAGTGCAACCTGATTGCAGAACTGGCTTAGACAGGACCACAGAACACGCACACACACACACACACACACAATCACAAATAGAAGAGCATAACGGAGGTGCAGCCACAGCCTCCATACAATGCCACACGGGTGTTGACATTTATGTCCAATGCAGATTTTTGCCAGGCCAACAACAACGACAATAAAAATTCCGAGACCTCAAACACACTGGACTGTGGAGCTGCAGCAGGATATATGTATGTAGACAAACACATACACACAGGACTCTGCATCGTTGGCATCGTTAAACAGGCAACTGTCCGCCTCAGCCACAATGTAAACGTTTCATGTTGTTACCAAAAGTTGTTATAATTTTTAGCTCCCTGCTTTAGTCCGTAGTAAGCAACTTGTTTTGACTCCCAATCTCCCCAAATCCTTCTCTTATCCTCCTCTTGCTTCTTGCCACTACAAAAAATCATTGCATACTGCGGGGCGCCTTTGAGCTGTGCACAAAATTTATTGAGCAAAGTTGCTGAGCTGATGTATCGCATGGGCATGTCCAAGGGATGGGTTACGGGGCGGACAGTTGGCATACTTTATCATCAGTGACGACGACGACGCCGACGACGACGACGTCGACTCTGAAGGATGGCCAAGCGCAGGATGCAGGATCAAACCACAAAATCCAAACTGATGCATACAAATAAAACATGAATAGTGGCGCATTATGTGACTGAAAAATACCCAGTAAGAGTAGGGAATTGTAATAACATTTTATTCAATCAATTATGTTTTGAAAATTGAGATAAGCACCCATTACTTATAAATCATTTAAAATAAAAATATTTATAAATTGTATGGAATTAAAAGAGATCCAGTTGCATCGCCATTACAGCTGCAACATTACTTTGATATACCCACATTAGCATCGTTTGTCTACAGGGTATAAAAGGGGAGCATTGAGACGAGGCTGCATTCATGGAGCCAGATTGTAGCTCTCCTGTGCACTCTATCCCTTTCCATATCCCTTCACATCTCTCTCACATTCTCCTGACTCCCTTCCGCTACTCTGCTGTGTGTGCCCTTTTCACATGTGCATTACTGCGGGGAGGGGGGGTTGTTCGGGTAGGTCGCATTAAACGGAAGTTGCCGCTTCGCTATGCGTTTGTGTTGTTGTTGTTATTGCTGCTGCTGCTGCTGTAGTTGTTGGCATTGTTGTGTTTAAAAAGTTTTATGCTCGTCACGAGAGAAATTTATTGCACTCCGGTGTTCAAAGCTTTTATCCTTTTTTTTATCATTTTTCTGCTATTGTTGTTGTTGTTCTGTGCTCTGTGTTCTGTGTTCAGTGCTCTGTGCTCTGTGTGTGTGCTCTCTGTCTTTTCGGACTGGGCAGAACGGTTGTGAAAAAGCGGATGTGATTTATTTGGTAATGCTAATGATGTTTTTGCTCGTCGTCCCCACCATCAGTTTATTTGAGCTTTGGCTGTAACAATTTTTATCGCATGTGTAGACGAAAAGCAAAAAAAAAAACAAAAAATTGGCAGAGAAGAAAACCCAGGAAAAAAAACCTGCCGAAAGTTTTCGGCAGTCAGCAGCAAACTGAAAACCGTCATGAAAATGCTTACGACAACGCTTTTCAATGTGGGCACAAAACAACAAAACCAAGAAACAAAAAACACAAAACAAAAAAATTGAATGAAAAATCCCTTTCCATCGCTTCGGTAGAAGGAAATGTAAACAGTTTGCCATTTATCTTGCGTGGCCAATAAATTGCATTGTATGCCGCACTCCGACAGGACATTTAAGGTAGTCCGTAGTTAATTTTTTAAATGAGCCACGATACGACACTCGCTGAAGTACAGCTCTCAACTCCTACTGCTCATCAACTCCCCACACTTGCAAGTACTCCATATAGGCTTTATTTATGTGCGGGTATTCAATATCATGTCATTGTGTTCTGCTATTGACAGGGCCCCCATGTACATCGCGCCCCTCTCAGCTTACAGCTTTAATTGTGCGACTTAAGGTTTTGCTTTATTACAGCGACTTAACTATATTGAGCTTTATTAATTGTTGCCGAAGAGCTTCCTTGCCAAAGTTTCTGCTGGGGCCACATTACGAGTAGTCTAGATCCGCTTTTGGCATTTGAAGAGGGTGACTCCCAGGGAGTACTAGAAACTCAAATGACCCCAAATAGCATGGGCAAGGTCAGGCCAAGGGAAAACTCTACAAACTTGCCAAGTCGAAGTCATAAGAGGTTAAGGCATGCTGACAAGAGATCAGTAAAGTGCCCAACTGCACTACAAAGTTGTGTTGACAGCATAACATATGTATATGAAATTTGCTTTAAAACTCCATTCAAATTTAAACAATAAACCGTGCATATGGTTTAACAGAGAAACAGGTAAATCGGAATATGCATTTTTAAGAGGTCATATTTCCCACACATATCCCACATTAAAGTCATAAAATATAGACATTTGTTATATGGTGGGCAGCCTGTTAAAAATGCATAAATATTTTTATAATTGTATAAGAAAAAAATCATAAAATTAAAGTTTATTTCAATTTTTATGACGAAACGCATTTCATATGCAGTTGCAGTTCATTCACACGCGACTGCGAGTGTATTCACAATACAGTATGGTATTTTAAACGGGCCCAGAACTAGAAAACAGTCAACTCAAATATTTCGTAGTGACATTAATTAAAATTGTATGCAACACACGTGGCACGTCTACGTCCGTCCCAGTTTTTAGTGTCCACCTCCCACCTCCCTGGTTGTCTGGTTTTTTTTTTTTTTTTTTTTGGTTACTGTCATGTCAACCGTTAGGCCGTCGCCTCGCCATAGCTATCGATATGAGCCGGAGCAGTCGGAGTCGGAGCGGAGCATGCGGGCCGAAGCGAGGCAAGCGTTGCGTTGGTTCGGTCAATTCGATTATATTCATTTTTCACCTTTCGTTTAAACTTTCACGTGTCGTGGTTGTAGTTACTGTTGCACTTGTTGTTGTAAATTCCATGTAAATTAATTAAACTTGCTTGGCATACAAAAAAACAAATTGCCAGCAGCGGCCTGGCACACGTCAGGATATGTGCTAGGACTCGACTCGTTCAGAGCCATTCAGTTTTCGGTGCGACCGACTGGCATACATGGCAAATTATATATTGCATGTCAAAGGACAACAGACAACGCTGTTGTTGCCACGAGCAGTAGACAGCCCAAGCAGAGGGGTAGTGGCGAGGGGGAGCCAACGTAGTGCCACTTAATATTTTTTATACGCCACAAATCGACCGCACGATCAGAGGCCGCCAGTGGCCATATGGCCAGGCCAACAGGCAGTCAGAACAGAACACAACGGATAGAGAACTCACACAGGACGCAGGACACAGGTGCGCGACAACAATTAACGAAATTTATTCAATTTGCACCGTTGCAGTGAAAAAAAGGTCGCTGTAGTAAACGCAAACACAAACTCCGACTTGCAGCATTTTAAAATTTAAATAATAAATATGATATTGCGTATTAAGCTTGCGAGTTTTGTTTGCACTTTTAGTGCAATAAATTGTTTCATTAAATATAAATAAAATATACACCGGATATGCTTTGTCTTTTATATCGCACAATTTTCTTCTTTTTTCGCTATTGTTTTCAATATTAAATTAAGGCGATATTTCATATAAATTTATCGCATATCGCGTCCAGCTCAGCTTATTGGCCTACCGACCAAATTGTGCGCTTCAATTTCCAATTTTAATATAATATTCTATAAATTACGTGAAGGAGTCAAAGTTTAGATCCCCTTTTTTTGGTTATCGCCCCCAATTTTTCAATGACAATGCATGGCCCCTCTTTGTCGCGCCCCACGCTCTTTTATGGCTGGCAAATGTTTGAAATTCAAAACAGGAATTGGCCACAGGAATGATGGCCAGCTCCATTTTTGGGTTTTTGGAGATTGATGAAAAGCGATTGAAACGTGTATTGCTGTATTGGGCGCTGTTGTGTTGGAATATGAGAATAATATCAAACGATTAGTTGCACAGCAATACGGCTGCCTGGTGTATGCTTATGAGGGGTTTAATTCACTTGTGTGAGCGCCAATAAATATTTTACAAACAATTCCGATAAATAGGAGTCAAGAATGTCGATTGACACGGCATGGGTTAACAAAGCCGTATAGCAAAAGATTAGTTTAAAAAAGAATGTAGAAATAGGTTTATAATACAAGTTTAATTCAATGAACAGTCGCTGAAAGTATTTAAAGGATATATAGAGAGAAACCAAAAATATTGTCAATAAATTGAGCTCAAGTAGGGAAATTGGCTCAGCAGACACCGTTTGTTAGCGGAAAAAGTGTTACGCTTCTAGGAAAAGCAACAGATTAGCCGTAATAAATAAATGGTAGGATGTGAAATAAGCTGTGACATAAGCATAAGCAAATGCCTCTCGTTACAGCCACTAAACGCAACCCTTCAACAAGTGAGTTGAATGCGAAAGAGAGTGAGAAAACTTCCTTTGTTGCTTATGCGCCCCGCTGTCGTTGTGTTGTCATATGCTAAGACAACTTTAGCGCCATGGCAAATCCACACTTTTCAGCTACATTTCCGTCATATAAACCAACCGAAACACAAACATAAAGGCTTTCCCCTGCCTGGATCCCGATGCTGCCACTGCGTGAAGATGACATTGAAGAAAATGCTTTATAAAGTGGCAAGAGCAACAACAAGAACAACAAGAAGGAATGGGGGTGGCGAAGCAATAGTGTTCATATGTCTCTGTTGTGGCATGCACAATTAAAAGCGTAACCGTAGTTGTAATAATACGGAATATTTACGCTTGAATGGTTCCTTTGTGCCATGGTTTAAGCCCGGAACCCGGGATGAGCAAGCAATGTTTGCGTGTGCCTGTGTGTTTGTGCGTGGTGTGTGTGTGTGTATGTGCACTGTCATTCAGTTGCTCTTGAATTTTGCTGCTGCTTTGGAAAATTAATAATTTATTTGTTTTGTCATTCAGCATTGTAAATAATGAGAGAGATTTTCAATAATCTTCTTTGTTAATATTGAAATTAATTTGTTTACTGTTATGCTACTTAATTAAACAAAACGCACGCACACACACACACACACACACACACACACACACGCTCACCCAAGTATAGTACGCAAGCACACCGCATCGTACACAGCCTCCCCCAACGGCTTACCACAGCCCATAAATAACTGAGGGCGCAAGTGGAGCTACTCCAAGGTAGTGGTGGCCCAGGCCAATCTATATGTAAATAGTTTGTATTTACATGGCTGCATTTTAAAGCCTCGACAGGATTTTGTCCTGTTCAATTATGCAATAAATTTATCACTGATTCCAATGCAACGCAATCCACAGATGAATGCACTGCGCTTTCATCTCCTTCGTTTGCGCCCTGTGGTTTTGCATCTAGCAAGTCCTTCAGTCGCACACTGCCTGTTGCCCTCATAGCCTCCCACTCTATCAATCGTGGGGCATAAGTGTCTCTTTTGATTTTGGCACGCTCTATTTGCATTTGTGGCAGTTGAATAGCCCGTTTCAAATTACACATCTTAATAATGCAGTGCGTAGGAGAGAACGAGAGGCTCTTGGCTCGGATGAAATATTTATTAGCCAAGTGGCTCGGCACTTGTTAGCTAATGTATCTTTAAGATGCAGCTATTAATTTCCAACACTGCGTGTCGCATTTAAATTAACATAAAAACCATAAAAACACAAGAAATTTAATTGCAGCGCATTTGTTGACTTTTTCAACACAAACAAATTGAGTGAGAAACATAAAATTTTGTCGCTTTTGCTTTTCCCCTCCATGCATAATGACTAAAACATGTTTGGTATTCGCGGTATCCGCGGCCCACGACACACTTCAACAGAAGAACGCATTTTCCACGTATACGACGAATATCTGAATATCTGTTCATCTATATAAAGTATAAGTATCTCACACTAAGGTCTTTGTCTAAATGATGTAGCTTGTAGCTGGGGAGAGATACAGAGCAGAGAGAGAAAAAAAACAACAAAAACAAAGACGATGAAAAAAATTAGAACAACTTAGCGACAGGGGAATAACAGAAACAAACTCAACACGCCGCCTGTCATCATTTATTTTGTGTGAGTCTAAAAACAATTCCAACTTATGGCTACAAACAAGACACTCTGATGGGCAATGGCATTGTGGTATGTAGCTCACAGCTCAGGGAGATACAAATAAGATAGGGAGATGTGATCGAAAGGTAACTCGAAGATCTGATGCTCTAATGTAAGAGGCGAAGGAAAATTGAAGCTAAAAATATTGAAGCAATATTATTATATATTTTATTCTGTTCTATATATTATTATTTAATTGTTAACAGTTAACAGTTTATTATATGTTTATCACTCCATTGCTCTCAAATCGCAGGCCAGTTCATTTATAAATTCCTAAGGTTATATATGCTAGTCATTCCATAGTCCTTTAGCCGCACTCTGCTTCAACAGTCCAGGTAGTCAGTTGGCATTCTAGCAGTGATTTCATTATTTTAGCATCTTCATTACAAACAGTCATCATTTTTATATGGGTAGTGTATGTTTGGTAGTTTAACAAAAGCTTAGCAATCTCTTTACTAGTCATGGCTTGTTCTTTCTTTCCTGCTGTCTCCTAATGATGTGTTGCTCGGCTGCTGCTGCTGCAAAGATTTTTGGACATCCCATAGAGAATCATTGTTGTCGCATGGGACGCCAGCGCCCCCAACCACCATGCTGGCACCTACACACACACACACACGCACGCACGCACAAGCACACACATAGACAAACACACAAGTCATTAAGTGTTAATTTAATGGCCAAGAGATCTTTGTCACAGATAACAAATGCATGCATTTTTATACACACACACACACTCGAGAGAGAGCCAAGAGGCAACATGAGTTCTTTTGGGCTTCTATCTGAGCCCTGGCATCTCTTACAAGTTTGTGGAAAACATTTTGTGCGCAGCAGGTGATATATGTGTTGTCTGCTTATAGAAACAGCCAACAACCAACAACGATAACAACAGCAACAACAGCAACAACAACACTAACGCCTCCTCCTTTGGCTGGTCATATGATATTTGTGTTGTCGGGTTGCTCGGTTTGTTAACGCTGACAGACAATTAAGTGTTTGCTTTATGTTTATTGGAATGGATTTGCCGCAGCACGTTGTGCGTTGCGCGTTCTTCTTAACAAATTGATTGATGACAGACACCGTGGATGAAGGGAGACGGCAGCCGTGTGAGACAGAGACAAGGCGACAAGTTTTGTGAATAAAGTCTTGAATTACCAGTCAGGCAACTGGTAGCCCACCTGGCCATCAAAATAATTTTCGAGAGCTACTTTAAGTAATAAAAGTGCCAAGTAACAAGTAGTCCATATATTTGTATGTGCATACTTATGAGGCGTAGGCCAGACGTAGGGTGTGCTAAATGTACAGCCTAGAAAATGATGACGATGTAACGGAAACTTTTTAATTAAAATTCGAAAAATTAATTAAATATTTTTGTGACGCTAGCGCCAACGTAAGGGGCCAGCACTGAAGCCAGAAACAGAGCCAGAGCCAGAGCCAGAGCAAGCGCCAACGCTGACGATGACGACTTTGAGATTAAATTTCCAACCTACCTACGAAATGCAAACCCACTGCGAAAGACAGTGAGACTGACTGTCGAAAAGTTTGCTTGGAAAAACATGAAGCAACAACAACAACAAGGTTGATGAAACAACACTAACAACAAGTTTGGTTGGGCAGTCAGCGAAGGCAACGATATCAAGTGCAAAATGAGAAAATTCACTTGCTCTAGTCAAATAACAACAAAAACAGTGTGAAAACGCTGCTGGTGGAAGTCGTTGCGATTGCCTGGTGTGGAAAGGGAAAGGTGAAAGATTGTAAGCTTGGCTAGTACGAAGAACTCGACTCTGACTCCAACTCTGACTCTAACTATGCCTCGACTCGCTGGCAGATAGAAAAAACAAAAGAAAGTTTGCCACCAGACGGCAGAAAAAGTGAATGGAGTACAAATGCCAAATGCCAAAATGAGAAAGGAGCCCACAAGAGAAAGATGAGCAAGAGAACCACACTGAAGAAGCCACGGGAGAGAGAGAAAAAACATTCAGTTAATGATGCACAACTGATAAGCCAAAAAGATGACACACAACCAAGGAAGAAGCCACTCCAACTAGCAACAATTGCCAACTATAGCCAACTAACGATTGTGAAACCAGTTGCATTACGAACCTGCAAAAGTAGGCTGATTGTATGGCAGGTAACTACGACTGGGTCTATGTAAATTTCAAATTGAGGTTATCAGATGGCAGATGCTGCAGAACGCGGCAAATAAGTACGAGAATGCTAGATAATAGCAGTGAATTATCATAGAAGCTCGTTGGAATAAGCAAACACAACCTGACAGCAACCACTCGAATCAAAAGAAAGTTTTTATTAAATGGCAAAGTTTATAATATTTACATACATCAAAGTATAAGTAATTTTCTCTCTCTGGATCAAGTATTAGTCAACATTTGCAATGCTTTGCATTAACAGATAATCACATATTAATTATGTAGTGTAACCATAATAACCAGCTGATGCTAAACCCTTGTTGAACCCGTTCAAGCATCATCATGGTCGGGTGTCCAAAAAAAAGGGGTGAAATTAAAGCCATGACCCAAAGTTCTTTCCGACTTAATGTTGCCAATCAATCATTCGCTCACTTGATGGGCTACAAATTACTACAAAAAGGCAAAAGTGGATAAGGGCAAAAACAACTGCAAATGGCAAAAGTTGCGAACATACAAGGGCAAAAACTTAGTCGCATATGTGATGCTTCCCTACATCGGATAATGAATTATATTCTAGGCGAGAGAAAACTGAAATAAAAAGAGATTACAAAACCATGTAATACAATTTGAGTGGCTGAATATTTCGAGCTTAAAGGGAAAACCAGGTAATTTTAGTTGAGACAAAACTATTCTATTATTTGACTTGCTTAACATTGTACGAGAGGGGAGGATTCATTTGTTAGTTGCTATTCAAACAATAATTTGAATCCACTTGATGCAGTATCTATTCATTTAATCCAATTGCCAAGTGCATAACTTTCCGGGGGGTCTCCTAACTATGAGTAGTTTGAGTGTATGTCAGGCAAAGCCAATTATGGTAAAGTAAATAACAATCTTACTCCATTGCCATCTCTCAGACTCAGACTCATTCTCTGGCTCTGTCTCTACCGTCTATCGTCTCGCTCCGTTTCGTTCCCATGCTTTTGGCGAAAATGTTAAAAACTTAAACAACGCTGACATATTTCCCCAGATGCCTTCAAACTTTTATGCCCCAACTTCTGCAGCCAAAAAGTCTTTTGAATGGGTCTATACCCGAAAAATGTGATGTCAACGCAGCAACAGCAGCAGCAGCAGCAAAAAAAAGCTGAAGAGCAGGCATTTTCATTTTGTGTTTAATGAAAAATGTCAAATAAAAGTGCCCAAAACAGAAACGGAGAAACAAATTGCAAAGCTTTGTGCGATAGTTTTTAGCGAGGACTCTAGTAGTCCTTGAGAACAGGTGAAGCAGGAGCATGCCAATAAAAATGGCATTGCAAACAAGGCGGAGCATGGCTCGAGCACTTTAACAAAGATGGGCACACTCTTTGGCACACTAATTACTATTTATTTCAAATGAAAATTGCTAACGAGCAAAAGATATTACCATACTCGTCCTGGACTTTAACCAAAGAGTGTAATAATCAAAAGGAACAGGTAGACTGAGCACACTCAAGCTGCACTTCAGTTGCCAACTGCCATCTCCCATCTCCCATCTGCCACCCCCTTACCCATCACTCGTTAGAACAAATTATTATTTTTTATGATTATTTAAATTACGCGCCAGTAGCCAAACCAGAAGGCAGCCTCCGGACAACTGAAGCTGCTGCTGATGCTGGAATGTTGGTGCAATTTACAAAAAGGCAGCAGCGGGAGCAGCAAGCACTTTACAGCTCTTGGAGCACTTGGTAAGATAGCATAGCGGAGCCTTCTCTAATAGTTTTCATCAGGCTGAGAGGCGTTCTTAATGCCCCGCACTCCCCAACTGATTGTTGTTGTTGTTGTTGCTTGTTGCCTGCAGCTTTTAGTGCAATTGGCTGGCAGCTTGTTTAATGATCATTAAAGATGAAGACGACACACGAGCAGCGCAGTTTTGATTCAAAGCGCTCTTGACCAGGCCTTAATAAATGAGCACAGGTTGGCCAGCCAGTGAAGCAAGCCAGACTTGTTTTTTATGACCAACTCTTTGGCTCTTTTGGCTTGCGGGCAAGTGCCTTGGACTCACTCTAATTAGTCAATTTTTCTCCTCGCTTTTTTTTTACTCAATTAAATCTGCAGCAGCTTCAGCTTCAGTTGCAGGCACTTGAGTAAGCAAATGATGTGCAGTAATTAGTGTTGCCCCCCATGCATACATACATACACACACACACACACTCGAATATTTGTTCATATACATACATAATTCAGACGAGGACGAGCTGCAGCTCAACTTCAACTTCAGCTACGTCCAATGCAGATAAATAATAATTTTCTTGCTGCTTGGGCAATTTATATTTTTTTTATGTTCTGTTTCTTTTGCTGGCAATGCCACAGGATGACAGGTGCAGTGACAACCTTGCAGCAAGTTGCAGGCCCCAGTGGGACATGGCCAATGTCAATTTACTGCAGTTTCACAAGCCAACTCGCTTATGTATTAATCGCTTGCTTTTCCAACTGGGTAACTTTTATATTGTACACGGAACATATTGCAGATACAAATACTCACCACTTACATGTCATACACGCTGCCTGTACATTTATAATCAAGCAGCCTCAATGCCAGAGACCACCAGCTCCATCCAGCAAACTCCTTCGATCCTCTCACCTCAACGCGACTCATCGCAAATACGCCTTACATTGTGCATGATGAAGCATCTTGAAGTCAAAGCCAAACCAATGATGATGGTTTGCCCGGTAGCGCTCTCTCTCTCTATATATATGTGTGTACACTAAGTCGATTGCAGCTTGTAGTTGCTAAATGAAAACATACATTGCGGTCGCAGATTGCGCATACACCGCTCCAAGCCCAAGAAATTTGCCAACGCACAGTGGGCAGAGACAAAAAAAAACAAAAAAGATGAAAGTTCATTATTGAAATGGGAACGTCTAATTACCAGCTGGGGTTGGCATGGGCAAATATTATGCTCATGTACTCGTACATGTAGTTGCCGAGGCTAAGAGCTTGGCCTATGGAAACGTGAAAGGCAAGCTTAGATTATGGGAATATGGGAAATTAGCAGAGGCAAAAGCAAAATGATTATTAATGGTATGCTTAAGAAATGTAATTAGTTGCGTGATGTTGCAAAATACATAATGATCCTTTCACTTTAATTAGCATTTCGGTTAGCATAATCAACGTATTTAGAATATCTGCTATTGACTTGGCCCCACTGTGCGGCAGAAAAACATCCTCATCAATGTCGCTGTCGTTGTCGCTGGCATTTGCCCGCAGTCAGACCCAGAGTCAGAGGCAGAAACAGAAACAGAGACAGAACAGCCGGCCAGGCCAACAAAGTAACCAGTCGAAGCCAGAAACATTTGTCCATTTGTCCACTTGTCGACTTGTCCAGCCAAATGCTGCACCGGCAGCTTCAGCTTCAGCGACAGCCTCTTTCGATGCCGACGCTTCGTTTCCTACAAATCGTGCAATGATGAAAGCCATGGACAAAGTCTTTGACTTGTATTCAGTTTTTGTTATTACTTGCGCCACAGCTTCTGTGCTGTTCTGTTCCTCTTTTTTTTCTCGTGTCTCGCTTGTTTTTCTTTTTCTCATCTCTTGTTGTACGGCGCTTGGAACGCTTTTATGCCCATTCAGTGCATCTTGTTGCTCCGGTCTCATCATTGTCCGCTCTGCAGATCTGCAGAGCTGGTGGGGAGGTCGTTTTGTGTAAAAGCGACTAATGTGTGTCTACGGAAGCCATTTCGTGCCTTTTAGCTGTGAGTCAGTCCAGAGTCAGTCAGGCAACCAGTTTCATTTCATTCGCAAAAAAAAAAAAAAAAATGTGAAGTAAGAAAAGCGGGCAAAAATAAATATAAAAAAAAAGTGTAGTTAATTCGCCAAGTAATAATATTATACTCGTACTTATGAATGTCGTCTGAGCAACATGCTGTGCGCCCGTCTTAGTCCCGTCGCGGCCATGGGCAGAAGAACCTGCCGGACCAGCCCCTCCAGCTAAATTGGCTTGAATTTTACGGCTGCTGTTGTTGTCGATGTCGATGTTGTTGTTGTTATATTGTCAGCAGCAGCAGCATAAGAACAACAATCGACGATTGGCCTCGCCTCGGCCTCGGTCTGTATTTAAGCGACATCATTCATCTGCCCGCCCATCAGCAGCAGCAGCAGCAGCAGCAACAACGCCGGCTGCACAATGCCAATGACGACAGACGCCTGGCGATGACGATGTTGTGGATGGGATACGAATGACGATGATGATGATAATGACGACAGCAATAATAATAACAAACAACAACAACAACAACAACGATGGCCAGTCAAAGGCAGGCTGCAAGGCAGCCCTGTGGCCCATCAGACAGCTCTGTAGTACAAAGTACAAGTCCGCATAATTATAATCAACGTCATTTAACGTTGCCGGCCGTCACTCAGCGCCATCTACAACATTTACAACAGCCGCAACAACAGCAACAGCAACAGCAACAGCAACAGCAGCAGCAGCTACACCAACAACAACAACTTGTAAACCCAGCCAGAGTGCCCCATCAAGCTTATTGTTGTGTATCTTTTGGATACGTTTTTGATAACAGAGAGCATAATAACTTTGTCGTTAGGTTAGGAATGCATTAACAGAAGTAATGTTCAACACAAAGTGCCTTCTTTCAGTAGAGTTATGATGTCTTATTTTTCCCCAAAACTGTGTGGCATCTTGACACTAATTTCTCTATTCTCGTTGTTAAACTAAGCGCATAGAATATTATGATTTACTTAAAGTTAACTAGAATAGAATAGTTTGTAGTGTATAAATACTTTCATTTATTATTGCATAGACTGATACTATATTATTAACTTTCTTTTAAATTTGGCGAAGTGTAATTAAATTGAATTAAAATTTCTTACTTATATGGAAGGAAAAGTCACTTCAATAATCGCCTTATATTATTAGAAAGCAGATTATCTGTTTGTATAATCAAAGTAATTCAACTTAATTTGTAAATACTACATGTATATTAGTTTCAATTGGGTAAATGTTGTGCATATAGCAACTAAATAAAAATGTTTACTTTTTGAGAAAACCAAGTTAATTTCGCGTTGAAACCAACTGTCAATTATGCCTGCCACTAATGAAATTATGTATCTCAATAAAATACCATTTGGGAAGTATGTGATAGATACTTGGCTGCCTCACCTAGACTGCGTAGGAGGAAGTCAGTATTTACTTTATATTTTCAGAGATTAAGATACTTTTGGGAAACCTCTGCCGCTTACTTACTATATTCCCTTGAGGGCACCACATTTTCGACTTGTCGGTAGATTAGCTTTTCGTTTTACTTTACATTACTGCCTTGCTGTCTTACGATTGTTGACCTTTGTCAACTTCAACACGCGACTAAGCGCTTAAAATTGGTGCAAATACAAAGTCGTAGATAAATAAGTACTCACACTCGCACTCACACTGGCACTGGCACTCACAGTGGCATTCACAGTCGCACTCGCTGTGTGTATCTAGCGCCGGAAGTGCGCTATTTATAACAAATTGCCGCCTGTTTGACATTTAACCGAATGAAACGTCTTCGGCGTCGGCAATGGCTTCGCATTAAAGATTTAAATGTGCTGGTCGAAGGGAAGAAGAGAGGGCCATTGAAACCGGAGGCGTTACCAGGCCACTGCGTACTTTTGGCATGTAATCAAATGTAACCGCACGCCAAATACGCGGCCCGGACCCGTCAAGCCAACGTACATGGTCTCAAACTCAGTTTCGGACTCGGACTCGGACTCCGACTCAGTCTCAAATCCGGGCACAGGCAGACTTGTGGTCGCTGGCTTAGCCACGGCCATTTAATACAATAAATCGCACTGCCATCAGTCGACAGTCGACAAAGAAGCCAGACATACTATAGAAGGCAGACGGAGGCACTGGCACTGGTTCTGGGGGTCTGATAACCTTCTTGAAAGTGGCCTGACTCGAGTTCAGTTGCGCGACCTTCTTCATTAAAATTATGACAAGCTGTAATTATCTTCGATTTGCTTTGACCAACGCACTAATTGCGTGTGAGAGACAAGGGAATGATACTCGAGCCGCACTAAGGTGCGAGGTGCGAGGAGAGAGGTGCGTGGTAGCAGGCGGGGCGGGGTTAGCTAACATACTTAATTGACGTATACGTCAAGTGTCGCTCAAGTGTAACCAAAGAACTGGTTTTTATCGAAATTAGTCAGTCAGTTGTTCAAAAGATGTGACTGACTTATGACGGGGCTATGACAGAGTTAGTCATACGACTTGTACTGACAGTTGACGGACTTAAATTATCTTTTTGTGGGAACGCCGGGCTTTATGACTTTATGAGTAATGGCAATGGATTGCACAACGGAAGATCTTCCAGATATGGGGCCAACTAAATAATGTCACAGATACATCTAAGCGTAATAAATTAAAATATATGTTCGCATATGTTTATGATAGGCGGAATTGAACTCGAATATGGTTTAGTAAAGTTAACTCGTTCCTGGACATTAATAAATAGCTGCAGCTTAGTTAAGACAAAATCTTTACACACTTTTTTAGTTGTAGCTGACATCTTTGGGCGTTGCTAAGTTCGTATTTCAATTTCCTTTCGCTTGTCGTCTGGTTTGCCCATTAGTTTTCCCCACCCTTTCACTGTCACTCAAAGTGCAGTCAGTTACGAGTACAACGTCTGTGGTGTTCCTGGGAAACTGCGTGACCAGGCCAATTAAAGCTTAAGAAGAAATGTTGACGAACTGCTTGAAAATTGAACTTCGAGCAACTTGAGACGTCAACTATGTGTGTGTGTGTGTATCTTAAAGATACCGGTTCATAATTTATGTAATTATATGCATTTAAACATTGCAGCACGATAGCTAAGACTAACTGTGTGCTGCGTCTTTTGTGCTTTGTGCTACTCGTATTATAGCTCGACATCAAATTATAGCAATTATATAATTTTTCTTTCCTTCACTTGTCTGCTATTTACAGAGGGTCGTCCACATCCGACAGATTCCAGTTGCCACAGCCGCTTTTGTGTGTGACAAGCGCAACTAATGAGCACAACAGAACTACAGCAGCAGCAACAAATCGGAAACAGGAAGCAACAACAGCAGCGGCAGCAGCAGCAGCAACGACGTCGAACGAAAGTAAAACTGCGTAGCCATTATTATCATTACTAAATAATCGTAACTGTGATAGCACCAAAGAAAAGCAGAGCGACAAAAGACACGTTGAAGATACTCGTACAGCAAGCAGATACATTTGCACAGATACAGTTGCTGCCGTGCGTAATTGCGTTTCAGTGATTTTCAAACTAATAAATGTCGTACGCGCAATTGCCGGCAACAAGAAGAACAACAAGAACTATTTGCTAAAGCCAAGCAGCCAACAAAACTCCGCACAAAAATGGCGCACAAAATGAGGCAGACAACAGCGTCGGCAACCACATCAACAGCAACAGCAACAGCTACAGCAACACACACGAGAGCAACACAACGCTGCAGAAGAGAGACACGAGTCGGCACGCATTCAAGTTCAAGGCGGTCATCGTTAATCACATGTTTTATATCCTGCCACACTTTTAGCTCCACATTGCTGTTGCTCTTTGTGCTTGTGCTTGTTGCCACGGCACAAGCAGCCGGCAAGCAGACCAGTCGCAATAGCAGCACCAGCAACAACACATCAGGCACAACAACAACAGCGGCAGCAGCAGCAGCAGCAGCCGCAGCACAAGCGACGCCCGTTTGGGATCATGCCATCGATTTGAATGAGGATTTTCGCATACTATGGCAAATCATTAATCAGGATATAACATTTGAAATACAAGCACGTACATTAGGGTATGTCGGCTTCGGATTCTCACCCGACGGTAATGTTGCTGGCGCGGATATGGCCATCGGTTGGGTGGACAAGGGTCAAACGTATTTTCAGGTGAGTGATAAATAAGATAAAGAAGCAAAACCCCAAGAAGAAACTCGGCTCAAACTCGTTGACCATTTTTCATTTTGTCGGGTTACATTTTCATTTTCCAATGCGTGCGGGCCGGAAATTAAGGCAGCCAACTAAATGAAAAGTTGTCGCCCTAATATCATGCAATTTATTTTGCAAACATTTTGATAAATAATATTGTATTAAAACCAAAAAAAGGAAAAAAAACAAAAATATAAAGCTGGAAAAAAAAATGGTTAGCAAAACAAGAAAAACATTTTACCACTCAACTTGGTTAGTAATTAATTTGTTGTGGGTGGCAAACAACTCTAAAAAAAGCGGGAAAACAGGAGAAAAACGGTCAAAAGGGAGCAGGAAGTGTAGCAAGTTCCGCTGTAAAAGGCGCACAAAATATGTGCATAGTCTTTGCTGCTAGCTGGGTATCCTTAGAGTCGGCCTAACCATAGCACGGCATATGAATAATGACAGGCTCATTTGTAAGGACTTGACGGGTTTTTATTTGAATGTGCTCGCGTTTTGCTAGCCTCACTCTACCGCTCACTGTAAACCCTGCGAACAGTAAGGATTATGGCAATTTAGCAAGAGAAATACTCGTACTCTGAACTAGGTGAACCCAAGGAGCTGAGCAAACCAACCAGAAAAAATCCTCGCGTACAGCATAAAGATTCTTTGTGCATTATAAATTAGAAAAGAAAAAAATAGGGAATATTCCGATACGTATAGTACAAGTGGCGTAAAGTAAAGTATCTCAACTAATCATTTATTTGCAGCTGCCTTTGAGCAACTTTGTGTGTAGCAAAACTCAATAACTGACAGCTAAAGTGCAAAGTAAACTAACTGGCAAATAGCTCAGCTTTCAGTTCGCAGTTCGGAGTTCGCAGTTCTTGGCGCTTGCTGCGATTGTTTGTAGTTTCCGAAACATTTAATTAGCTCGTGAGCATAAAGACTGTTAATTAGAAGTTCAAGTTAGCAGAGCAGATAATGCTTGTTTCGTGCGTTCAAGGCGCATCGTTTCCTGTCAGTCAAACAGACTGTCATGTCATGCTACATATATTAAATATAAAGTATACGCCATAGAGAGCTAAACTAACTAAACTGTACAGTCTTTTCAATTGACTAGTTATTTCTGCTTCATTTGTATATCTCACCTTGGGCGCCTTTTCCAGTCGTAATCCGTCCCTGACAATCCTCCTGTCCCACTTTCAAATAGGCTCTCTACGGGCTATTGTCGTAAGCGCTGGTCTTACGTTCATCCATTCGGATTGCTCCTTCTCCTTTTTTTTTTTTGGGGAAACGCCTTCAGCTGCGAGTGTATAACAACGACGTCATTTGGCATAGCCTGTTCCTCATCTCGTCTGCTCTAGCTCTCCTCATCCTGTGTTGTGCTGCAAGAGTAATAGGAGTCGTCACTGCAAAGTGTCTAATGAAATGCGAGTATTGCGTGTTGTGGTTGCGTAGCTCTTCTGCCTTCCTTTTGTGTGTATAAGTGTGTATGTGTGTGTGTGTGTGTGTGTGTTTGTATGTGGCAGGATATGCGTGTGGCACCCAAAGTGGGTGGCAAGCGACGGGTGGGCAGCCAATTGTGTCGTTGACACAAACTCAAACTTGGAACAGGCGCAGAGCATTTTATTTTTTTGCTTCACTGTTTTCTTTTTTTTTTTCTTTTTATGTGTGTGATTTAATGATTTTCGAGCATACGACGTCAACTACACGCACACAAGCACACACACACACAGCGTTATTGTTGTTGAATGTTAAATACCAGATACATTAATATGTCTGTCTGTCTTTCTGTTTGTCTGTTTGTCTGCGCCCTCCACGCGCCCACTCAGCCTGTCTGTCATTTAGTCAGTCTCTGCGCTTTGTGTGACGGTGTTAATTTCACATCTTGACGTGTCGTTGGTAATTGCGAGTCGCTTCAAATTGTACACTCACACACACACACACACAATTCACATAACGAGTCGTGACTGTCTGACAGTCTTTTTGGACAAACTGCTCTCCCACTTTCCGCATTGGCATATAGAGTTACCTGCCCCTATTCAACTATCACCTTTGTTGTCAGTCTTTATGTGTGTGTGTGTCTCTGAGGTTGTTGATTTGTCAAAATACTATGCTCCATGGCCACACAGCGTGTCAAAAGATTAATTAGAGCTGAAATAGATATTCGTATTAATATAATAATTAAGTGCTGAAGTGTAAGCAAAAGGCGCCAAATCAAAGCCATATCAATTGTTATTCCTAGCCAGAGGCGACAACAACAACAACATGCATACACTTGACGTTGACGTCGTGTGTGCCGAAAATTCACAATTATTTAATAGACAATGGATAATTGCATGCAATTGTTAAATTATGGATTCAATATTCAATATTTATTGCACAGTCGAACAGCACAATATATTGGCGAATAACTGTTCGCGTTAATTGGCTATCTTCGGTCTGGCAATTCAAATATCGACAAGCAGAGAGAGCGAGAGATAGAGAGAAGGAAAAGGAGAAAAACAAATTTCAATATATTGAGTAGACAAAATGGCAGTGGCATTTCTGACATTTTCTACCATTTTCACGTGCATTTCCCTTGGCAAGGAAAACCACACACATAAAACTGCGAGAATATTTTTGGGCCAAGCATTTGTGTAATTGTTCAATTGGCTTAAAAAGCCATGACACGAGACCTTCGGGCCAAGAGAGTCGCGCTGTTAGTTGAATATACACTTACCAAACTCTAACAGACATAACATACAGCATGTAACATACATCAAGTGTCAGCCCAAGGGCAAATGTATAAATTGTCTGCGGAAGTGGGTCGTCATTGGGCAAACGCCCAGAAAAAGCACCACATTGACATAGTTCACATTGCAGCATTAAACAATGTGTGGGAATTATGTATTGAAAACATTTGCTGGTATTTCATCATATTTGCATGCAATGACATAGTTTAAATATTTGGAAATGCATCAAGTTGGCTGCTGTTGGCAACCATCATGTTTTACGAGTATCAACTCAATATTAATATATTTAAGTGTAGCATTTAACAGTCACAAGACTGTTTTGTGGCATTTCTCCTAAAATCAGTATACAAATTTAATCAAAATTCCTTAAGGACTCAATCTTTTCCCACAACATGCTAATGTTTGTTATCAGTTCATAAGCCAAATGTCAGTTGCCCTTTGAAGTTTATTAACATTCGAGAATTCCCACGCATTTCTCTACTACAGTTTCAGTGAGAGCTTCTTCATTTTCTCAACAAAACTGTTGACACTCTCAGCATCGCCCTCGAAATATGTATGTAATTCAATATTTCAAAAGTCTAACCGTTCTGTACATTCCACAGACGACACGACACTTTCACCCACAGCTTAAAACAAGCAGCTGCTAAATGGCCGCCAAGCGCCAGTTTCAAAGGCTGACATAATAGTCGATCCAAAGGCAGAAAGGGAGGGAGGAAGAGAGACGTGGGGGGTAACAAAAGCGTAGGGTGTTGTTGCCTATTAGTCGGCCATTATTTGTAGATACTTTGCGATAAGCAACGATGCCGACAATAGCGCCACACCTAGAAGAGGAGTCGGCTAAAGACCGAGGCACACCAAAAGCCAAAAAAACATAATAAAAAACAAATTCGTGTAATTTATTTTCAAGTTTTATTAGTGAAGATGAAGCAGAAGATGGTGGGAGAGCACAGGCAGTGGCGCTTATCAAAATTTTAATTAATACGCATCAGAGAAACTTTACGAAAATGGTGTCCAACGCTCTATGGCCCTAAAGCAACGCTGTGACGTTAATTAGTGCCATCCAAGTGGCGACTTTGTTGCACTCGTTTCACTACAATGTACAAAGCCCCAAAAAAACAAGCCACAACAAGCCATTAGCTAGAGAACAGGGCGATTAGTATCTTAAAAGTACTTAAAAGGTCATTACACTACAGTCGAGCCAAGTCAGCACAGAGAAGCGGCGAGCTGGCAAGGAACGAGCTGAGCAACTTAGCCAGCGACTAATTATTTAATTTCAAGTTTTAAGTATGCTCCGGCAGTGTGGCAGTGGCAGAGGCAGAGGCAACCAACCAACGAGAGCTGTCAGTCATCTTTACCTCGCAGCACTCGCAGCACACACTCGTATAAAGCTTTGGCCCCTTTGGCTCTAACCTAACCCATTAAGCACTGAGAGATAACAGATCCATTATAGAAGAATTACGAGTACGCAACATCACCCAACGCCATCGTCATCTCCTACTCCAACTTCAGCGTCGTCATCTTTCGCTAATGACCATCGATGTCGATGTCTGCGGCGCTTTGCACTACGTTGTCGTCGTCATCATCATCATCGTAGTACATCACTCAACCTCATCTGGCCATGGTTTGGGCAGCGATAGCTTCGTTTCAATTGGTTTGCTTTGGGTTGGGCTGCATCAAGTTGGACAGGGGTTGAGTTGCGCATCTATTCACTATCCATATGACCAGCTGTCTATCTAACTTCAAGTGGTTACACTGCACAAACTAAAACAACAGTTAAAAGGGGTTAAATAACGCGCCGAAGCGCAGATGCTCTAAGCATATCAATAATATTTGTTAAGACTATTTACATCTCTTAAAAGGAGTGTGTATCTTTGTAATGAATAAGTAGCCAATACTTCAGCTGCTCTACTTATATTCAATCACTTAACAAACCTAAATCTTAATCTTAATCCAAGTACAATAATTAGATTTTCTTAGTAGCTTTTTATACCAGCCTTGTCCAACATTGTCAGTAATTTCTCATTAAATTATGTCCATTAAATCTATTCTGTATAGAAAGAATTTGCTCTAATTCTGGTCATATTTTTACTGGGCTTTAATAGACTTTTAAGTAATATACTTGGCTTCTTTAATCTCGCAGTCATCTGCATATTTTCCAAGAAATCATTACGTATATTGCATAAGCTTATCGGCCAAGTTAATATGCTCCTGCTGTGAGTTGACCAAAAAATAAAAAGAAACAAAAAATGGAACAGGGGAAAAACGAAAACGAAAAACCATTTGGCAACCTTTTTGAACTTTTGCGTGGCCCTGGCATGACGTGTGCGAGTTTCATAGGCATTGTTTTGTAATTTTTTGTATTTCTTGTTTTTCCCTGCTGCTGCTCTTGGTGTATCTAGCAGATACATTAACATTAGCACGTTGTTCTATTTGGACGCAGTGCGTTGTTAATTATAAGTGAATGATTAATTGTGACAACGCCAAAGCATCGACAACATCTCTGGGGTCAAATTGTAAGCGTTTGCGGCTTGTGTGTCTGGCGGGGGGTTCGGACCAGAGTTTTGGACTCGGACTTCGGTTTGGGTAAGGGGAGTTTGGGTTCGGGATCGACGCTCTTGATTGGCATATGAGTAATGAGCTTTTTGTTTCTCAGTATTTACTGTATTTGGTACTCGTCGTCCATTTGTGTGAAATTGTTTATTCTCTATTCTGTTTTTTTTTTTTTTTTTTTTTTAAAGTACTCAAAACCACTGCTGCCCACACAGAACTCGACACAACACAGCAAAACACAACAGCTTGCATGTCATCACTTGAGACGAGTTTTTTATTGTAGTTGTTCGCAGGAATCTATTTGGTTTCTTTTTTCGCTTTTTTTTGTTGTTACTTTCTTCGTAACTTTCTCACAGCTGTTGGTTGAAGAATGCGAATAGCGTGCTGAGCGCTTAGAATTCAATTAGTTTTTATAGACATTATCCAATTTGCTGTACTAGTTGTTGTTGGGTGCGTGTTTAATACTCACACACACACACACACACACGTACATGCACACAGTGAAACGTATCTGTATCTGTAACTGTCTGTTAAGCGACGAAACGAAACGAAACGATTCGCGTGCTGGGCATTGAGCTTGCTCTCAATGGCCATCCATTTTTCTATTGTTCCCTATCCACTATTTGTAGTTGTAGACACGCACACACTCTCACATTCACACACACATACACACGCCTACGCACACACTTAATAAATCATAAATACATGCCGGCAAATTATATAGATGAGTTCCAGTCCCCTCAAATTTGAGAAGCCAGCGAATAAATAATAGTTAAATACATATTTTCCTTATTCCGCACGATGCCTAAACATTTTGTTATTAAATTTTATGCTGTTTATTTGTTGACTTGAGCCCAAGGCATTTTATTACTTGAATACGCAGTTCCGACTACGAAATCGAGGAGAGAGATTGGGAATGCGAACGCTCAAATTGCGTCAATTGTGTCTATGAAGTCGAGGGCTTAGTTTAAGATGATATGAATGAGCCTCATACATACATACTTACTATGAATGCCCCCAAAGCGTTCAACTAGCCATTCGTGTGATAGTTGTGGATATCATTTGATACAAAACGAAGCAAATGACGCAAGACCAACAAATTGTTTACTCTGTCGAAAAAAAAAAACAAGAAGGAAAATACAAAGGCGCTTTGGCTTAGGTGATGAGGAGGCGGAGGAGGCGAAGGCGGTGGCTCAAAATGAGTATGACATTGAGAAAAGTTACTCTGGCATGTTGAAAGAACAACATAAAGTTAAATGTGCTGTGAGATATTACCGAACAAAGGTGAAGAAGATACTGGTACTGGTACTTGTAGTTACATGTCCATATTGTTTAGGCTTAAGGACATCATTGCAGATTAAACCTTTTCCCAGTTCGCAAATCAACAATTACGACTATGTGAAACTTTAATCACATTTTATGCCATTCTAGTTGACTACTAAGTATCAATTTAATGCCAAGTATATTCACTATTTATGAGCAACTTGGGTAACTTGTATCAATTTGCAAAAGTTTCGAATTTGGAATCTCTTTTGCAATGGGCAATGCCATCACTTTGGATCAATTAACTGTTAAATCAATTTGCAATTTATGCATAAACTTTACAATCAATAGACTTAAGCATCTGGCTCAAAAGCGAGGAAACTCAAACTCTAACCAAACGATGCATTAAAGCCAAAGACAAAACAATTACCAAGTCGGAGCCAAGAAGAAGGAGTTGCCAGCCATTGACTGCAGCCTAGCAGCCTGACAGCCTGGGTGCTTGGTTGCCTAGCTGGATGACTGGCTAAATCCGTTAGGCCATAAAAGCTATAAATGCTCAATTACAGGAAGTAAATATGCACACTTGATGCACAATCTTGCGTAGAGATGGCTTGAATGCTACAACGTTGACTTTTAAAATTATCGCAGTTAGTTGGAGACGACGACAACGACGATGTCTGGGAGGACGACAAGCCAAAGTTTAATAACTTGTCTGAAGAAGTCTATGTGTGAGAGAAATTTAATTTCATTACATTCATGTGACATAAACCGTTGGCATCGTGTCTATGGGCCTGGCATTTTGATAATCTATTACACATGGCCATGGCCATAACGCAAAACCTCAACCTCAAGCCACAAAACATACCAGCCGCAGCCGCCGCAGTTTCAACTTGTGTTTAGCTGCCACATGCAACCCGAAAAGGAGGACACAGCTGTCTATGGCGCGGCAAAGGGGCGGAAAGTGGTGGAGGGAGGGCAGATCGCTGGGGCTATTAGTGCGTTGTCTTGCCAAGTCTTGAGCTGTCTTCATGGGGCCTTCGGTACAATGCCAAGTGCGCATATTTGCTTTAGCACAACAGCAACAGCATCTTCCCGAACTCAAAGACAACGATGATAATTGCAAAAAGTACCGTTTGCCGTATGCGAAAGATTTTCTTGTGCTTGGACCCTCGTTATACCCCCCGCCATTTCCCCTCGCTGCCTACTGCCAATAATTTCTCTTCAAGTAAGGCCTCCTCGCATGCCACTCGCATTGCGTTTGCAAAATATTTTTTGCGCCACTCGAACAATTTATGAGCGTTGAAAAGGCTTAGAAGCCAACGAGGCAGAGGGGGCGGGGGGGCAACTGCCCGCCTGCCTGCCTGTTGATTATGTTGATAATGTCGTGTGGTAGACCCACAAAACAGCAACTGAACCGAGCCGAGCCGAAGGCAACCGGTTTAACACATTGCAGCATCTTCTCAGACCCGATTTCGATCCCGATCCCAGTCGCCGTTTTAGTCGCAGTCTCAAGTTCCACTCTCAGAATTGAGCTAGTCATATTAACGTGTACCGTTCGTTGTTGTTGTTGCTGCTGCTGTTGTTATCGTCATCGTTGTTGTTATCTGCAGCGTTGTTGCTGTTACTGTTGCTGTTGCTTGTAGTACCTGTTGTCGTCGCTGGTGCTGCGTACGACAACAAAACAAACTGCAACAACAGCAGAGCCCCAATATGGTCAACGCTCTTTTAGCCATGTTTACACGTTAAGTGTGTTTGTGTGTTAGCCGTGTCTCTGCTTGCTTTTCTCGCACATTTCTTCCCAGGCTATGGCTCTGCTGTGCTGTGCTGTGCACTTGCAGCATCATTGCTGTTCCTGTTGTTTTGTTGCCCGTTGTTTCTGGTTGCCTCGCTAATCACAATTTGATTAAAAGACAAGACAAAAACAAGTGTTGTCTGCAACAGACAAGACACAAATACTCTAGCCACAGTAATTGCGACTGTTCTGGGCCTCTCAAAGCATTTTTAATTTCTACTTAGGCTGCAAATGCATGTTGAAATTTATACTAAGCTCAGCTAAAGAAACAAGAATAAATATATTCATTTTTATTATTTTTTTTTTTTTCAAATAACACGCATAGACAATAATCGTTTAAGTGAATTATGTGCGATTGTTATCGTCATTCCATTCTTCTGTTTGTAATGGCAAATTCAAGCAAGCATAAAAGTTTAAAGTCATCCATTGAGATGCTTTGCTTATAAGCTGAGCAAACATTATCAAGATATTAAATACTCTGCAACACAATCAAGAGCAACAACAACAACATCTGTGGCATCTGCATCTGATATCGAGTCGCTGACTCTAACGGTGCTGCAACAACCAACAACTAACAGCAACGGCATCGGCAACAAAAACAAGGACAAGCCAGCACAAAATAAAAAGTATCTGATATCCGTTGCGAGCTGCGTGAAAGCATATTTATGTATAGATTTTGAAAGGCCTCCACAAAAGGCAGCAAAAACTTAAATGACACAAAAACAAAAACAAAAAAATTGGCGAATAGTGAATGGCGGCATGCAGCATGAGGCATGCAACTGCCGTTGCCGTAGCGCACTGTTGCTGCCCCCTCGTCACGCATTTCGCACAGCCCACTTAAGTGAGTGGAAGTGCGTGTTGCATCTTTGCTGTTAGAATTTCCATTATATTACTCGACTCTTCGACTCATACATGCGGCAATTTTTATATTCTTCATTAATTGAGCGCTAAACAGTCGCCCGCTGTGCGCATTTATGCCTGGAGCGGATTTGATGTTGTGTGGAAAGAGAGAGAGAGAGGGTGTGTGTAGAGGGAGGAGGCGATACAAACAGCATGACATCATTTCGAGAAATTGGAAAGGGAAGCCGCAGTCATCTACACTCATCTAGTCATGGACCATGTGTGAGCTGTCGGTTATATATATTAAAAACTGCATGGAATTGATTTGAAAATAGCTGGGACGTGGGGCGGCAGGCGGCAGGAAGAGAGCAGCATGCGGCAGGCGGTAAAAGAAAAATAGAAATATTCTGTTAATGACGACGATGATGATGATGATGCTGCTGATGCTGATGCTGATGGTATGAGATCCCCTGCCGTCTGGCCTGTGTGTTAATTAAAAGCCACTGGACGTTGGAGTTGGAGTGCAACAACCTTGGCATTTCCTGGGTACTTAGTCAACCCGGCAGCCTCTTGATTAAGGCACCATATAAATATGTAGATGTATACATTTATATATGCTTATAGTACTTGCAAGCACTTGTATCTATATATACTGCAAGTATCTGCTGTTTTATATGACGCGTAGGCCGCTGCACGCGTCGATATGCGTAGAGACGAGTCGAGTCAACTGCGTCCCACTCCCAGTTTCAATTCTAAATCCCAATCCCCCCAGTAGCTGCCTGCCCGGGCATTAATGGACGCTGACTAATGATGAAATGCGCGGCATTTGCTGGCACTGGACTGAGACTGAGGCAGAGGCTGGACTGTGCTGTGTGCTGTCGTTTCATTTATGTAGAAAAGGATTAAGGCCATAAACCAAACGGTTGACGTTGGAGCTTAGCATGAAAAATGATTACCGCTCGACAGCAGCCGCAGCAGTTGGCATTCGAAGTTGGAATTAGAGTTGATGTTGGGAGTTTTAGGTAGGTGTTAAAGTGGCCATGGCTACTGCGGCTCTCCACGCATTTAAAAAATGTGACAGAGCTCTCCAGGCATTGGGTGTAGCTACTGGGCCCCGCCTCGGAAAGACTAAGATGCGAGACAAGTGCAGCTTGCCAGACATTCGACGAGGGGTGCGGCATTACCCTTAAGCCCCTAAACTATGTGCATTTAATGGCATATGGGCTCCGACACTTTCCATAGACTTCATTAAGATCGAAATGTGCTCATAGAGGTCGTTAGCACACATACATACTTGTAGCTTAAATATTTATATTCCCAAATGCAAAACAACAGCAAGAGCATCAACAACAGATCTGACTCATTTCTCATGAGAGATGTGACAAACAGGCATAAGCTAATTAATAAGCCATAACAAATCATTGGACAGAATGTTGCCAATTAAAGACACAATAAATTCAACTAAGGTCAAGTCGAAAATACAATTCAGGTTAGGCGTGTCATAATAATGAAATATTTACATGCAAATTTATTAATAAACTTTTGAAAAATTTGCAAATTGAATTGTATTTATGGAATTAACAATGCTGCAATAACAATACAATTTCAATTTACTTAAGCATGCAGTAATATTTGACTTAATTTGAATAAATTTACAGTAATAAGAAGTTATCATTTAAATTATATTAAATGCGAATAAATGAATAAATGTATTAATTTCACGGAAGGTCTTATTTGTAAATTGCCTTAAATATTTTTGAAACCTTTTTATGTTTTACATAAACTTTAATCCGTGAGTTTCTTTTTATGGAATCACAATCGTTCAATTTTTAAATGGAAAAATAGAAGGAGAGTAGACTTGAATAGAATTCATTGACATTTCCTTCCTTTCGACATTTGAAGACTTCTTTTTATTTATGGTAGTAATATAATATTATATTTAGTTTGCGAAAACTTTTAGTCTGTGGATGTTATGCTTCAAAAAATTCAATTTAAAATTTCTAATGAATGACTTTGCCTCTTCGCATAATCGGTACACATGCTTATTCGTATTCCCTTTTGTTGAACAATGCGTGCGATTTGAGTTATGCAGTGAAGCGGCAGAAATAAAGTCCAAAAAATTAAAAAAAAGTTCTTGCTAATACATCTGTCCATTTGTTGAACAAATTTGGAACTTTACAAAGTTTTCTGCTTGAGGCACTTAAAGGCAAACGTGTTGGATGCCGAGTGTGATGCTTGACCACAAAGCGAGAGCACAGACAATGGCACCCAAAGGCGCACTTATACTGCTTCACGTTCACAAATCAAACTTTTCGACCTCCAACAACAACAATAGCTTTATATGGGGTATATATCTAATATATTTGGTACTTGCCGTTTGTGTTTTATTAAAAAACCGTAACTAATGATGCCTAAATTCGCAATAAAAGTGACGCGAGCCGAGCAGGAGATGGAAGAAAAAAAAACAATCCACAACGCACAATATGGTCCATTAGTGTGCTTTTTGTTGTGCCATTAGAAGATGCTAGGTGCCTGTACCAGCCCTACCACTACCCCTCTTCGAACCCCGCTCCCACTCCCACTCCCGAACGACCGCAATTTGAAACAATTTTAATAAAAAATAAAGAAAAGCGAGTCAGAAAGGCAAACATTGTGGAATATTTTTGCTAGCCAGGCCAGGCCAGTCTTAGCAATAGAAAACGACAACAGAGATCTAGAGAAGAAGGAGAGAAAGAGAGGTGTTATGGTATATTGAGAGAAGAGCGAGGCCGTAGAGCTATTGCGGTAGCTTATTGTGACAAATTTTAAGTAATTTCATTTTTATTTTTCCAACAACGGCCGCAACTTTATATTGTTCTTGCACTTGGGCTATCAAAAAAAAAAACACAGCTCAAAAAGGGAAAGCAAAATGAAAAGCAACAGCAAAGGGGAAGGACTGGAAGAGGAAGAGGGGGGGAAGATTTTGAAATCCAGTCAAAGTCAAAGCAGCTTTGGAATTTGTTTTTCTTTAAGCGTAAAAAGTTTGTTTCCGACTCATTAAAGGCAAAAAGTTGGCTGCCTGACGAATTCCCAGCGCATTTATTTACACCTTCTTTGTGTTGTGGTTTTTTTTTGCTGTTGTTGCTGGCTGAGTGAGGCGCCAATACTGCGGCACGTTTGTTTTTTAGCCTTTTGCCGCCCACAAAACTCAATTTGCAAGCCCCTTTGTTTTGCATGTGCTAAAGGTAAAAGCCGCAGCACAGCAAGAGTGGAATCAACCCAAAAGCCAATGCCACATGGCTCTAGGCGCGTCAGAGCCAAACGGGAAATACACCAATCAGTGTAAAAAACACAAATACACAGATCACACATATATAGAAAGAGACAGATTGATAGAGAGAGAGAGAGAGAGACGGACAGAAGGACAAAGGGCAAAGGCGAAAAATAATCAGTAAAGTAAAATCTGTGGCACACCCACACACATAAACAATGAAATGCCTTTGCTACAAAATATATCTCTTTGCTTCGATGGACTGAAAATATTATTGTTTTCAGTGTAGTGCACCCCCGTCCTCCCTTCAATCACGTATGCCCCCCTCCCCTTGCCATCGGACTACACCTATGCGAAAAGGTGCAGGCCAGGGCATAGCAGAGGGCGACGGTACACGATTGTGCTGAGCTTCGGAAGCTCCTTGAAAACCTATTGAAGCTATAAATCCTTTGTGTTTTCAATTTTTATTTTATTGCTCTCCACAGACGCGTGTGCTCCTGGCATGGGCATGGACAGCACGGGGTAATAGGCAAGGGCTGCCAATGCCATTGCGGGGCAAGTGGGTTTTCTTTTTTTTTTTCACTCTCACATTAAGGTGAGATGTGCCGGGGGAGTCGGTTCAGTAGCGTGACTCAGCTGGAAATAACAACCAAAAAGCAGGCAAGAGTCCCCACCAAAACTCATTGGATTTCTCAACTGGTCTGCAGCTACCTCTCACCTCTCACCTCTCCGTACACTACGATACTCGACTCTTGTACATTGGACACCCGAATGCACAAAAGCAAAATTTAAAAAGATACAACACAAAACACTTGAATGGCGCGTTTCATTTCGATTCGTTTGAGTACAACCATATTGGATAGGTATTTTGAGCCCCCCCATATCTCACCCTTATGGGTTGTTGGTTGCTTTTTTTCAAACGACTTTTTGGGGTGCGCCATGTGCGCTACAATTTGAGGCAATTGAGTTAATCTAGCAATGAGTTGTTTGGCAGGTAAAGCAATTGTTTTGGATACGTGCAACTGTATCCGTATTGCTTTACAGGGGCTGCGGGGCTGTGCAAGAGCGTTAGCGGGGGCTTCCCTGTTAGGGGTTGGCACTCACTTAAATGTCCATGTCTCAAGAGTGTTATGCTGCGAATTATGCAGATGGCCGCATCACACTTTGGGGCGCACGTTATCTTCGAGCCGGGTAAACTTACACTTAGCTTTTCAACGAGCATTATGTAGCTGTTTGTCGAATAATCTTGTTATCGTTAAAAACAATATAAAATCAAGCATTGTACTTTGGATATATTATTAATATTATTTAATAAAGTCAAGTAGACCTGCTGCCTCTTTTTAAATAATGATATCTTTTAAAATAAAATTCTATGTAGATTATTATTTTTATACTTTATTTTGTAACAATGAAATTCTTTCATCATCATTAAAATTACTTGAAAATAATTTTCGGCAAATTATTGTATAAATTTGCTCACTAGTTTTCAATTGTTTTACTTTTGCTATCTTAAAGAAGAGTAATATGCTTTTAAATTGTTATATTGCAAGCATTTATAGAGAATACGAAAGTCGTTTTAAATTGGACATGATCACTATGCTTGGCCATTTATCGTTGTTTCCTTTGCCTTGATTGTTGCTGCTGTCTGCTATTTCCACTGTGTATGCTTTTATTTTGTTGAATGGGTGTGTGTGTCTTTCATTTTTACATTTGTTGCTTTTACCATTTAAACGTAAAAATAAATGACTTCTTAGCCTTTTTTGGTAAGTATATTTTAACCTCAACGAGTGTCGGCAGAAGCAGCAGAGGGGCAGAAGAGAAACTCCCAGAGCCCAAAGTGCACGAGCAATAATCGAATTTGAGTGAATTAAGATTGGGGAATTGATGCGAACAATAGACCAAATGGAATGGTAGCATACTGTCTGGGTGTGTGCTGTGTGTGGCTGGAAAATTATCCTTAAAGCAAACAGAGAGCTAACAAATGTGTCGTATGTGTGTGTGTGTGTGTGTATGTGTGAGCGAATTCATGCAGCTCCTTCCTTTCTTTCTCCTTCGTTTTTCTTTCTTTTTTTATTTGTTTACCGATAACACTTGGCACTAAAAGGGCGACTGCCTGCCAGGGATGTCCTGACAGTAATCAGGCGCTCAACAAATAGCAACAAGCCACTCATTCGGCGTCCCTCTTTGCCCTGCTCTCGCCACGATTTGCCCCTTGCCCTTTGCCAAGACTTGCAATGTTTGTGTTTGTATTTTCATCAAATAAAATTGACACACACAAGTGTTAGCCGCTTTGGCTGACAGCGCAGTTGGAAGAGAGCTTGGAAGGAAATGAAAGAGCAGAAGGATGAGGTGAAAAGTCGACGGAAATGCAAAGCCCAGAGCTGACTTTAAGCGCTTGGTTAATTTTGCTTGCTCTCGAGCTTTTGATTTGACAGTTTAGTTAAATTAAATTGAGGACGAGCTAAACAAACCAGCCGGCCTCCCACCCATAACCCAATAACAAGCAAACAATTTCAAATTGCCTTTTACCTACATCAAAACGTCTTACATAACAATCTAGTTATATCCTAAATCGCCCACACAAACACTCACAAAATACATCGTCTCACACACCCAAATACATGCAAAAGCACACGCACACACTTGCACATGTACACACACAACCCTGTTAAAGTTCAAAAGCGTTTGGGGCAAGTAGAGGAGTAAGGAGGACGTCAATTGAAGTTTTAACATACAAATGTAATTAAAACGTTTTTCGCAGACGCCGCAGGGCACAACAACAACACTAACAACACTCAAAATAAAAGTGAAATCGTGTGTCTGTGTGTGTGTGTGTGTGGTGTAAGTAAAACGGAATTGTCCAAAAAAGGGGAAGTCCCTGACTCGTATAACACACAGGGCAAGAGCGCAGAGCACAACACAACAACAAGGCCGTCTCCAAATTGTTGCCGGCGGATGCAATAAGTTGCGATAAGGTGTTCATTCCCTGGGGCATATTTTCTAAGGAAGGGGCGGGCGATGCGATGGAGTAACTTGTCCAAAATCAGAGAGAAAGAAATGGAAACGTGCTACGAGAGACGCCACAGCACTGGAGGGTTGTGTGCCAAGGCGAAACAATGGCAAATGTCGTTGTTAACCTTTTTTGCGCCAAGTTCAAAAACATCTTTACACCCCCGCCCTTGCTCACCTCCATGCTCCATCCTCCATCCACCATACTTCACTCGGCACTCTTCTCTGGACTCTGACGCAAACAATGATATTTACATTTTTTATCTGCCTACGTAAAGAGTATTTTTTGTTTTGGTCCTTTTCTGCGTATTCTTCCTTTCGCCTTTACGGGCAGCCGCCTGCGTAAATTTGCCTTGAAATTGGAGCACGAGGGCTGTGCACGTTTGGGCATTTATAAAAATGAAATAAAAAATATACAAAAAAAAAAAAAAAAAAAAGGCCAACTCATATCAAAGCGATCATGGATTTATGGCCTTAATAATAGAAAGATGTGGGGCGCGGGGGGATGGGTGCGGAAATGGGCAAAAATAAAACGAGTTTTCTGTTGTTGTGCGCAATGCCCAAAGCCAGACAAGTAATTAGGCAAAGGATTTGTGTGTCTCTGCTTTGGAAATGAGCATTTCTTTTTTATGTCCATGTATTTGTGCTCTGAGCGCACAAAAGTATGCAATAAAAGAGACGTGAGTTTCTGCGTAATGCGTATCTGAGTGTGCAGGCAGGCGACAAAAATGTCGCATGTCGCTTAAGCAAATATTTTGCATTTTGTCACAGCGCTCTTAATTAAACTAAGGTATTTTAATTGCAAAAATAACTTGAAATGCGCTACTAAGAAAATGATGTATATTAAACTTTAACTAAAATTAAAGCAATTAGGAATTAAAATAAATTCTAGCATTAAATGAATTAACTGTTTATACACTTTATGTCTAAACAACAAATTAGGATTTTCTAAAGTCATCAATAACTATGCATAGCTGATTAGTTAATAAAGTCCTTACTTGTCGCCTGCACAAGTTAATATTTCGTATACTTATGACTGACATTCGCATATGTCATGTGCTTGTTGTGCACTTCTCGGAGCCAGTTGCCTTTATGCCTGAGCTGAACCGAGTTGAACTGAAGCACACTGATGATCTGGTGGGGCACGGGGTTGACAGTTTATCAAATTGCGGCACAAAGTCAAAAAAGGAGCAACCGCATATTGCGAATGAAATGCGGGTGGCACAAACTCGAAGCGATTGTATATGAGGAATATTGTTAAAGTTGAGTTGAGGGGAATCAGCCACGAGCTACGAACCCGTCTCAACCACGAAGAGCTCATTAAAATAATTTTGCACAAACATTAATGCCAAACACTTTTAAAATACAGACGTTGACGTTGCGTCTGCACTGCTGCATGTGACATTGAGTGGTTGAGTGCTGGAGTGGTTTGGCTGGTTGATGTGCGGGTGCGGGTGAGGCTGAGGCGAGTGGGATTGAATGTTTGAATGCTGGGTGCGGTGTGCGGGGGTGACGATGGGGTGGAGTAGATAACGCTGCGGCGAAAGTGTCAAAAACGCTTAATAAACGTCAATGTCAGCAATGCCAAACAGAAATTTTAACAAAACACTTTTCGGCGCGTTCTGTCAATCTGCTCTCGCAGTCTCTTTCACCTCGCCCTCGTCATCTGTTTTGGGCAAAAACAAAAAAAGAAAAGCGGAATAAAATCAACGCAATTGAATTGCACACTCAGTCGCTCAGTCAGTCAGTCGGTCTGGCTGTCAGTGAAGTAACCCAAGCACGGACCCAATACCATCAGCAGCAATATCAAGCTAAATCCAAATCCCAAAAACCCTAACCCTAACCCAGACACAAACCCAACCAAAAAGTAAAAACCCAAAACCAGCCTTCAGTTTCTGCACACTTTCATTTCATTCGGCGTCGTTCATTCGCTTGACAAATGGAGTGTCATAAATGCAGCCCTTAAGGGCGCACAGCCATCCCCCTGATCACCCCCATCCATAGTTTGCCTATCGCATTTTGCCTTTATGCTAAACGACACGTTGGCGCATACACATACAGTCACACACACACACCCAGTCTGAGGCTGAATTCGACTGTCGCTAAAAATGCACAAGGGGATTTTAAATTTATTTGAATTTGCTTTTAGTTTCGGGTCTCGGCTGCTGCTGCTGCTATTGCTGCTCTTGCTTCTGCTGTATTCAACAGATTTCGATGGCAGCCGTTACACAACGCATTTAAAAAGTGGTCTCAATATACAAACAGTAGCAGACAGACAGTTAGCATGCAAAAAGAAAGCGACACCCAGAGTGGAGAAGCAACCAAACGTCAACATCAGAAATCAGAAATCATCATCAACCGTTGTCGCCCAAAACTGACAGCCATCAGCTTAACAATATGACAAATACAATTTTTCGTCTTTTTTTTTCGTTATTCGTTATACATAATTTCATTTTACTACAAAAACGCATTATTATATAATGCGCTGGGCGGTCCCCCAGCACATGGGCGTGGCAGCAGCAGTTGGGCGGGCATCAACAACACTCGCCAGTCGCCACTCGGCACTCGACACTGGGCACTGGGCGCTGGACAATTGAAAGTGATATAAAATAGTCGCTCATTTTTTTGTCATCATATCTTTTAGTTCTCTCTTTTTTTGTGGTATTTGTCAGCAGGGTGTTTCGAGTTGGAGTTGAGGCAGAGATAAAGGGCTAAGTAGAGAAGGTTCGGGTGAGTACTGGGTAAGTACTTGGAGAGAAATGACGCCTCAACGCCGCTTCAGAGTTAATTTTGAGTGACGTGCAAAGTTTGTTAATTGAATTTGCCTGCCTTTTGATATGGCTGTGTGTGTGTGTTTGTGACTCTGTTTCAGTATATGTGTGTGGCAGTCAGTTTTGATGATGCACGAGTTACAGTGGGGACTGGCTAAGTGGGTTGCTTACATGACATTAATTGAGTGAGCGACCAAACTAAAGGGAGAAAGCACAAGCTAAATTGCTCAAAGGGTTGTCTCGAGCATCTAACCCAAATATAAAAAGCGCCCCCGAAATTGTTTAATGCAAATGGGCCAAGGCCCAAACAATCTCCCAGGGGTAAATAACTGAGATTGCGGTCTAAGCACCAATGAGATAAGCATACAATGCAACACACCACAATATACAACAGTCATGACTTTAAATAAAGCCACGGGGAGTCGCAAGTTGAATGCAGATGCTCACTTGGTTGTTTTCAAAATTAGTTTTGTATTAAATGATATAATGCCAACATTTATACAACTTGAACTATTTAAAAATAATAAATGCAAACAAATTTCTTAATAAGCCAGCAAGGTTCAACTGCCAGTTTAAAAAGAAGATTAATAGAACACAACTCTAGAACACTCTATTCCACAAATTATTTGAATGAATAATTGCACATTCAATTCACAATCATTTAAAGATTAATTAATCGTTATCTAGCAAACAATTAAGCCCACTTAAAGCTCCAAGCTCACTTAAATGACAGCAGCTTTAAGCTATTTCTCCACAGCCTCAAGCACTTATATCATGATCTATTTAATGATTTATTGTTTTTATATCCTTATGTATCAATTTGCAGATATGCTTTAATTTGTTTGGAGTGCTCTTTTTGCCAGTGTTCACTGTTAATTTCCATTAATCCGGAAACCAGTTCTTTTTTATTATTATATTCAATAACTTTGATTGTTTGCGCTGCACTGCAATCATACGCACACTCTTTACGTTTGAACAATATGGCAATAAATATTTATTCATACATATTTATATACATATTTTTAATCATTTTAATAGGTCAGTTTTTGCGACTTACTTTGTTAAAAGCTTAATGCCGCATTTCACATTCAACATTCAGCAACATGGCAAAGAGATAACCATGAAACGTGCATTTCTGCAGTCTAATTTATAGAATTTTAATGCGATTGGCGGACTGGGAACGTTTCATTTTATTGATCTCATTTGCATAGGTGCCAATATGTACATGGAGTATGTGTTTGAAAGTGAGCGAAGAATGATTGATACTTATATAAATGAAAAACCCTTAAGCTTTATTGCTATATTCGTATTTTAATTTGAATAATACGACTACTACTTACTGTTAGCCAAGCTATTTCGAAATGTGCACAGAGACACTTGAACACTTGGCAAATATATAATCGTATGAAATACGAGTAGCCAGCCCAGTGGAGACAACCTGAAGCTTAGCTGCAATGGCAGTCTGGCCTGGGCTTGGGGCTGTATTGCACAATTTGTTGCTGTTTGCTTTTATAAAATATTAACTAGCAATTTGCAGTGTCTGCATTTATCCGATAGCATAGGGGCTGGCAAACGAAACTTGGACCAAAACTTGAAGATGAAGCAGCAAGCAGCAGGCAGACATACAAACAGGTAGACAGACAGATTGACAGACACGAAGACCAACATCCAGACAGGCTCAAAAGTAACTCAAACAATTTAATTTGGCTAAACTGCAGGTCGCTATGACTCTCCTCCCTTTACTGTCTGTCACAGACTGCACTCTGAAAGGCACTTTAACTATATTAATTGATATACTCGCTTGCAGCGATAATTTGCACAAACTCAAATCAAAATCCTGCCAATTCCAAACAGCTTCATCGCAGGCATTGACTTGCCGAAAGATTGAAGTTTGGGTTGTTGCTCCCACCAAACTGCATGGGGTGCATGGTGGCTTGATGGATTTGCCCGAGGGCGCGCTCTTTTTGGTGCAGACAAGGCATCATGGCGTATACGTAATCAAATGTACATGAAGCATCAAATGTTACAACCCGACATCGTCAAACATAACACAAAGCTACATAGCCGCAGTGCCTTTAACACAGCTTCAATGGCAATCAGGACAATTTCCAGACAGACAGAAGGGGCAGGATAATACAGAGACAGTCCAAAGTACAGGAAAACAATTTACAATGCCACCAAGTTGATGCGCAGAAGTTGTTCAAGATTTTGGCACACTAGCAAATGGCAATAGATGACAGATATGCAATGCTATATGCAGCAGCAGAGAGAGAGGGTCGATTTAAAAATGACCAAAAAGAACTTTTGTAGCTTTAAAGGCAAGTAAGAAATTAAGAAAAATACAAACAAATATGAATGAAGAAAAGATATAATCACTCAATGCAACAGCCTTCTGTTTTCTTATTTTAAAGTCAATATTTAAATTCAGTTAAATTAGAATTTTGAGGCAATTTCATAGAACTGTTTGCAAATCGATTTCAATGAAAAACACTGCTAGGAAAGTTGTATTCCTTTATTGATATAATGATTGTTAATTTATTTTGCAATGCATTTCATAAAACTAATTTCATTGCTAGCACTTACTCATTCCAGCTGATAAGATCGATGGCTTGGCGAGAAAAGCATTCACTTGAAATTTTGCTCGAGAATAGTTTGCTTGTGGTTTCTCGCTTTCTCATTCATTTTGTAACTAATGGCTTGCCTGCCTACACACACCTGCTCTCGCTCTCACACCTGCACCAAGTGCTGCTCATCTCCAAGAAGTTTTAGCGTGCTAGCGTGTTTGTAGCAAAAACCCCATGAGCTCGGCTACATGCATATAAATCAAATCTGTCGGACAGCATTTTGAGAACCTTTCTCAAAAACTTCAGCTGCTGCACTTTGGTTGCTCGCTCGCTCACACATGACAATAACTTGCCAACCAACCCACCGATGCAATTTGCTGGCAGGGAAGGGGGAATTTATACTACTTATATGGCGCATACTCGTAGATACACAATATATGGATAGATGCTTAGATAGATAGCTAACATTTTGATATTTCTCATCTTGTTGTGTGTGTGTGTGTGTGTGTGCAACCAACCCTTTTGCTGTATGCGTTTGTTTATAAAGCAAAATCTGAACATGTAACGAGGCTGGGCATTAGTGTGGGCGTCAAGAGTGGGCAAGGGGGCTGTCTCTGTTGTGCGGGTAATAAGTTTAATGTGTGCTGCGAGCATATTTTAAGGCTCTCTCTCTGCTTGAGCTTTTCGCTGTTAGCCAGCTGTCAGTTGTTGTTGATGGCTGACTGCCTTGCCTTGCCAGGCTTGCTTGCAATTCCTTGGCCCTCAACCCTTTCTGCTAAGTGCTGACTACTGAATGCTGCCAGCTTACATTAGCAGCATCCCAGTCATGGACTTGAGAGCATGGGCCTTGATTCCTTTTGCACTCTCCAATGTACGACGAGTGTACTTCAAGTGTACACTGAACTGTACACTGTACACTGAACACTGAACACTGAACTGTCCCAGCTGACGTTGAATTATCATAAATTGCTAAAGTTTGTTTTTGGCGTAACAAAACTTGGGACTGCCACTTGCTTGCTACTGTTGATGATGGGTTGTTTGTTTGCTATGTGTAAGCGCCTCCCTCCCTGCCTCTCTGTGTGTTTGTCAAAAGTTTTCATCAAGCGAAAATCAGCACAATTAGGCGCATGTTATGATGCCAAAGGGTTCAAGGCATTATTGGCAAAGTGAAAAGAGGAGCAGAAGCAGGAGCAGGAAGGCAGCGAAATGGGCTTGCGTATATATTTTCTATATATTCTGCTCTTAAGTGCAGTGACAGGGCTTTGCATAAGTTTATTTTGTCCCCTGCCACAAAACGTCAATGTTGCATAATCCTATTAAATTCTCATTGCGGGTTTTGCTTTTTCAGTAAGCAACGCGAAGCAACGCAATGCTACGCAAAGGTGCTTAATTTGCCGCTGCTTTTATTGATTTCCTCTCGACGTGCTTACACACACACAGACAGAAACACACACTCGCACACAGTTAACAGTTTACACTCTTTTTCTTGGCATCGCCTGCTCTTTCACATATTAGGGGGCGGCAGCTAAAAGGCATTAAAGTCTTGACAAGGCTATTAAATGCTTAAGAGGCAGCGACGTTAATGACAACATCGAGCACACAGAAGGCCAAAAGAGGGCAACCATGGGCCGTGGGGCCAACGAGGGCAACCAGAAAGAGGCGACGTCATCCGTGGCCGTTTCGTCGCTGCTGTTGCTCAAGCAAAAGTAGTCAAGCCAAAGCTCGCTCGCACAAGGATTACAATTTACGAGTCCTGCGAACCATGAAGGTGTGATAAAATTTCAGCAATTAAAAAAACGTGTGCGTTGACAACGACAACCGCGAACAGTACGAAGTCCCAGGAGGAACAGTTGCCCCTTCTCTTTCCTTTACCAACAACTCCTACTCTTTCTCCCGCTATCATCCCATTTCTCCTATCGTCGTCTGCTCTCCTACCACAGGCTCTCACGACAGCGCATTCGAGGCATGCAACTTAAAATGAATGAAAACTTTGCAGCAAGTTACTTTAACAGATTGCCGAACTTTAAATGCTCTAATTAATTGTCATTATATATATTTATATATATATATATAACTATCTCAATTAGCTATGTCGAATTTAATAATAATTAATATAGTTATTTGACAATAATTTATTAAACAATTGAATACAACAAGACCACTAATTGTTAAAAGAATTTTGTATTCAATTCACAACTTGCATTTTTTTGAGAGCAACAACCTGCATGAGATTGTTGGGGCTACCCTCAGCTGGCAAGGGTTCCAAAGACGACATTGGTGGCATTTGAGCTGCACGCATAAAAAGTTGTGAGCAGTTAAAACGTCGTTGGCATTTGAAACATTTTTCGAGCACAAGAGAGCAGCAGCAGCCCGAGAATATTGCAAATTTATGCGCCTTCCTTTTGCATAATTACCCCGCAACGAGTCACCCGCTGTCACCCCGAAGGGATGGCCCCCTCCCCTACTCCCAGTTACACGGTCGACTCCGCCCCCGCCCCCGCCCACGCTCACGCAGATTTTGATAACGTCGCTTGGGTGCTTGCAACATTGCAGCGCGTATTTTTAATTTCCGTCACACAGTTTGCTGTACTCACAATTCTCGCGCTCTCCCTCTCGCTCTCTCTCTCTTGGCATACGCGACGTATACGCGACTTTTGGCTGCTGTTGCGATAAGCGAGAAACATGTCAAGGTATGCGAATGTGTTGTGCTCATTGTGTGCAAGTATGTGTGTATGAAGGTAGATAATGTAAAATTAAAAGGGAAACTGTGCAAAACAGCGACGGGAACGGAACTGTGCGTTACAGATCTTGAATTATGCGTTTGCAGATTGCAAAGCGGTCGGACAGTCAGCCAGTCAGCCAGTCAGACAAACAGATAGACAGTTCCCCATAAAGTCTATCTTTCGCTAAGATACTGAGTGTGTGTATATAGAAAATTGCTGAAATTTATGTTAAATGTTTTGTGCAAACTTTTAATTAGCCAGCTAAATGGCAAATGGCGCAGCTTGTGATATGATTAATGAAATGCTGGCATGTAATTGTGGCCAACACACACACAGATAGATACATTTTGAGAGAACACGCAACAAGGGAGTTGGAGGGAAGTAATAGTGGGAGGAGGGGACTGTGTGATGATATAAATTGGGGCAAATTAATTGCAACAGCCTCAGGTGTGTGAAAATTTCAGTTGTAATTAGATGATGGAAACACTGCGAGCAGAAAAGTTTCACTCCATAATGTTGGGCAATGTGTCAGACGAAGCATGCAAGGGAGGTAGGTGGCGGTGTGGCAATCTGGGAAACTGAACATCGCTGCTTAAGTGCAAAAATAAATGCCTCAAATGAATTGTGTGAGTGTCAGCCAGTTGAGGATAAAAGATGCCATGGCATTAAGCAGCATAAATCAAATGTGAACGAATTAAACCAAATTGACCAGCAGCTGCGGTTGAGATTTTCAAACCAGGAAGCACGCAGTCTAATGGATGATATCACCTGAAAGATGCCATTTAATATAAATTATAAACATTAAGCAGAAAATAAATTAAGCAACACAATCGTATGAGAAGCAAACATGAATACACGTGTTCACAAAAGTTATTCATGTGGCACAAATGGCACACATTCAACTGCCTTGAAAGGATTATAAGGATATAAGCATATGAACTGTTTGCATATTTCATACATTTCATACATTTAACTTGGCCATGCCCCAAAAAGTATGCTTCAAAACTGCTATTGACATTTCAACTTTTACACTTTTTAAATAAAAAAAGTAGCAACTACCAAATCGATTATCAATGATATCTAGACTAAAAGACACTCCTCAAGTCTCAAATGAAAATGCAATAAAAAATCGAAAAGAACTGCAAGCTTAATCTCTATATAGTGACTGAGCTCTCGAACTATATTTGTGTGTAACAGTATTAAGAGCTGAAGAGAGAACTTTCATATCAGTCAAAGGACAAACGACAACAAATAATTAAATCAATAAAATTTTGAAATATCTACATAGAAAACTACTCAAAAATTCCATCAGCTTCAATTACTGTTGGCAGCAGTGTGGAGTGTGGAGGGTCGACTACGACTTTTGCAACATCATCAAAAAATTTTTGCCATACCAAAGAGCAACACAACAAGTTGTCCTGTCGTTGCTCTGGCAAGGATGGTTGCGAATAGCATGGCATGGTAAACATAACGCCCATTTGCAGTCAACTGCCAATATGCGAAGCAGTTGCCCAACAACAATCACAGAACATGCCCCAACGCCCCACACACACATTCACAATCACCAAAGAAGCGACTACCAAATATTTTCGACAGGGGCCAGTAAATATATGGAGGAATATGCTAGCATGTGTGGGTAGGGGGCGGGGTTAAGTGGAGAATGTATGTATAAGAATTTACTTCACACACATTCACTCTGTGCGAAAATCAGACTCATCTGGCATCTGTGTTGAGGCCTGGCCAACATGTGCAAAAGAATCGAACAAGTCAAGAGAGTAAAAGAAAACTTTAGTGCAAAAAAAAAGGGTTTTTGGTAGGTGGAACAACTGCATAACTTTAACTTGGTAAAGCTGTCAAAACAGCAAGAGAGCAATAGAGAGAGCGAGAAAAGCAGCTTTTGCAAAATTTAAATTATTTTACAAAAAAAAAATGCACAAAATAAGTAAGACACACAAACACTCTCTCAGTGAGGCTGTGCGAGAGTTATGCTCGTCGAGAGTGTCTGTGGTTAAATGTGGCGCGACGGGAGAGGGGCGCTGGCTGTGTAATGGTATAAAAATATGTCTGTTCGGCAACCGTGAAAAAGCACGCATTATCGCAGCGCACAAAAGTATGCAGCAAATTAAATATTCTTGTGCATTTTTCATTTCAATTAATAAAGGAAAACTCACAATATTCATTCCATCTTTCTTTTACACATTGCAGGATCGACATGTCACACGCAATGGCGACACTGAGCCCGTTGTGGATCCCTCTCAGGATTACATGCTGATGCTGGGCTATGAGAATGCCACGCACACCGTCTTACGATTCCGGCGCAAGTTGGACACATGCGATGCCAGCCATGACATTGCCATAACGGTAAGCACCGTCGACATTTTAATAGATATACTGGCCAAAGTTTTCGCCAAGTGAAATTTATGCACTCACTTCACATTGACTCATTCTGTGTGTATATGTGTGTCTCATAATTTATGTTAATAAAAAGTTTCTTATGTCTTGAGTTTTGGGCTGATGATATAAGCGCTGCCATCAAAATACTAAAGTGATTCCAGTGGGGAGTAAACAGCGGCACGTACTTCCCCCGCTCCTTTCCCCACAACTAGAGGGCTAGAGGGTTAATGTTTTTCTTTTTCACATCTTGGGGTCGCAAGGGGATTGCAAATAACTACAACAGCCAACTAGCATGAGTTGTACAAGTTGGCGCAATATCCTTAAGCAAATATCAACACAAAATGTAACACCATTGAATAGAGACAAGGATATCGCTCCAAGGGGGTTCGTATACGCTGCCGGAAGTATTTGCCAGGGATATGTTGATAGGAAGCTATTTGATGTCTGCGTACCGAAGAGGGGAGAGTTAGTCAGACATAGGAAACTGTAAATCACACACTATAAATCAGCAATGGCTTGATAAATTTATTGTTTAACAAAATAAATCCACAGGTTGCGAAACGAAAAGAAGGCAATTTTAGAGATAGTAATAATATAAATAGTTGGAAGAAAAAATTGCTAGAAAAATAAATGATTGAAGCGATCTCTATTAATAAACTACCTATAAGTTCTAGATATACATTTCTGTATGTGCCAGCATATGTTGACTCACTTCGGGTATATTGCCCCTTTGGCGACACCCTTGACATTTTGTCTTGGCTCTACTAAAATCGCATCACTTCTCGGCAGAATTGGCAGCAGCATCAGCTAAAAGAAAAAGTCATAGTGATAAAAGTTTTATCACGTAAAACTTAAGCGTAAATCTTAAAGAAAACTTTCTGGTTAACTTGAGCAAACAAGCGGCACCCAGTCACAAATACAAATACAAATACTCGGCAGACACACACACACACACATAAGAGATAAACTCTCTTGGCGACAAAGACGCGCGACAAATCCCCTCCGGCTCCTCAAACCCCACCACATAAGATATACATATGTATATTGAGATGTGGAGCCAAAGAGAAAACAGCCGAAAATGAAAGGAAGCAAGAAAAATTATGCACACTCGCGTATGTGTGCGTGCCTGTGTTGTGGACACATTTGGTTATTGCTTTATCTAAACGGTTTTCCCGACATGCTTTCTTTCTTAGGGGAGAGAGGGTGCAGCGACTATTTTATTTGTCTGGCGTATTAATTGGGTTTTGTCGCGTCATCAACGAGCATTCTGCTTCCGAAATCTTTACTACTTAAATCGCCAAGACAAATTAGTTCGCAATGGGCCAGCTTCTGTAGTGGTAGTTGTTTCTAGTGTTGCTGTTGCTGTTAATTTTTGCAGCACAATGCAAACTTTTAATGAATTCTGTTGCTGGCCTGGCCTTTCAGTTGGCTTAAGTTTGCACAAAGTTGGCAATTTAGTTGTTACTTTTGTTTCCTTTGCTTCGCTTCACTTCGTTTCGCATTGCTTTGCATTGCTTTACTTTGCATTTGTGCTTTATTTCACTTTAGCTTACCTCATTTTATTTTACTTACACTGCGCTTTGCCCATTTTCCTTTTCATTTTCATTTCCACTTCCACTTCCATTGGCATTTTCCCTTTTTCGTTTTCGTTTGCACAATTTTCCAGTCAAGGTATTTGGCATCTTTGTCCATTCGCGCGCTTAATATTTTTGCAAACTACCAAAAAAAAAAAGAAAAAACTTTAAACTAACCAAACTGGACGTTGGCAAGTGGAATGAGTCGAGGCAAGGGGTCGTCAGGGGGTCACAACCATTTGGCAAATTAAGCGCCATTTGTTGTGCGTGTTTTGTAATGCAACGAAGGGTGAGAGAAGAGCGAAGGTGGAAAATTACTGAAAGAGCCAGTTGGAAGGTTGGTGCCTCAGCAAACTAGGGGTAGTTAAATTAATAATGTATTGTATGCAGAGCGGTTGCAGGTGCACCCGGCGAAATGATGAGCTTCGGTTTTTTATGGAGGGGACTTGAGGTCAAGCAGGGGCATAATTTGCATTGCACTTAAAAATTTATTAATTGTTTGGATTTTTACTTCGTTGAATGCACGGCAATTGTGTAAATTAAAATAAACTCAAGAGACTACAACGGTTGGGTGCGGGCCGTAAATATTGCGAGTGCCAGCGAACACAAAACAGAAATCAATCAAGAAATTACACAGTAAGTGGTTTGTTTAAGTGATATAATGGCATTTTCCGAATGAGATTTTCTCAGCCCCTTAAAGTAGTAAGAGCAGCTGGGAATCCTACTGTTTTACCCAAATATTTCAGTTCATCCTTGTCCCATTTGCAATATTACTCAATATGGTTGTTTCCTTGCTTTAAAATTTTCAATCAAAGTTTTCTCTGCTCAAACCCTAAATAAAAAAATAAAAAAATTAAAAAAAAAGAATACAACAAAATTAATATGCTTATCATATTTTCCATGCCACTTCAAAGCGCACTGAAGCCAACCATATGGTATTAACCTAAGCTGCTCAAGTGGCATAATCAACCCTCTGGCTCTGGCTCATGCTCCTCTTGGCCCCTGGCAACCCCTTGGGCTGTCCAATTTCACATTAGGTAACCAAATTAACCCAAAAAGAATGCAAACCAAATACACAAAAAAAATAAAAAGGAGAAGAAAAATAGGGAAACAAGAAAAACTAAAAAGCGCCTGCATTTTTAATATACTTACAGCAAGGAGGTAAAACAAAATTTCCAGCTGTTTAAGCGCATAATGAAATCCCCATTTAAATAACTCAGAACCAAGCATGGGTTCCTTTCTCGTATTTTATCGTAGGTAGTTCGAATGCTTCAAAACTTTGAAAGGTCATAAAAAATTGTTTTCCAGTGGCTCAGTCAATCAGTCGATCAGCCTTTCAAGTTGCCAATGTTCAATTAAGCGTGCACAAAGCAGCGTCAATAAATTTTATTTCCGAGCAAGGAACAACCCCTCGAAGTTAAGTCGAACTCGCTGTTAGCATATGTGACGCATAACCGAAAAGTTCAAAGTTAACGTCTGGAAATTGGCTCTATACGTTGATAGACGCATATAAATAAACATATACGAGTATGTATCGCATTTATACGTATGTTTATTTTTATAATTAAATGTAGCGCGGCCAACCCTTTTGGCCATATAAATAAATAAATAAGAACTGCCGGCAAGCTAAATAAAACGCATTTATTGCACACCGCAAAAACGTCAACCGCAAAAAACAGAGGATGAGGGGAATTACCGCGGCAGCAAACCGCCAGACGATGTGAAATATCAATCGATGTGGGTTCATTTGTGTGTAATGAACATTAATGAAGCGCAAAAAGCGTGACTAATAACAAAATTACCAATTGGCCAAAAAGAGTAGTGGCGCAATGCAGAGCAGAGTCAGAGTCAGAGTCAGAGGATGTTACAATAACTGACGTCAGCTGGTCACCCTCGTCTCGGTCTCTTTCTCTTTCTCTTGCTCTTGCTCTGGACTGAATTGAATTGAACTGAAATGAAATGGCCAAAAATGGAAAATGTTGGGAAAATTGCAGACAGCTAGACAGAATCGAAGTCGCATATAATAATAAAATGCGCATAAACCATAAATGCCATTAACTGCGTCATTTCAATTTGATTCTTACGCTCAGATTTCGCGGCCTTTGCTAATGTCATCCCGCCCACTTTATGTAGCAGGCGTTGTGGCAGCCAGTTGAATGAGTTTGACTGACGGAAGCACTTTACATAAGAATACCACAAAAAAAGAAATTTGAAAGTTAAACACAGTTAGAGAGAACGACTGAAAGATAGAGGCAACAAAAAGAAAAGGAATATTTAATGGTCTCCTTTGTTGCCGAAGTTTGTCGATTTCAATTTACTTCAATTCTTCTTTATGATATTTTTATGAATTTCTGCAGATATTTTAATGCCAAACAGTACAAGTAATTGCTCAATTAGGCACTTGCAAATCTCCTAATACAGAGCAATATACGAGTATATAGTAGGAGAGGAATATTGATACAAACACATTTCTGTAACCATTTCATTTAACTTTTGAGCACACTTGGGACGATTTATAACAGTTGTCGATAGGGCTATCTCTTTTAAAGTGCAACAAAAATTTTCTTTTTTAATCGGTCATAAAAGAAAACTCATTTTGATGGCTCCTCAATTAATGTTGATAAATTAATTTCAATTTATTTCTGTAACAATAGAGACAATTTCCAATGGGATTTAATTAAATCTTCTACCTTTTAATTGCCGCTCTTGCCAAGCCACCCACAGTTAATCATTAAAATCTCTATATTTAGCCCATCGACAGTAATCAAAATTGGCCCACTCGCACTCGTACTCATAAAACACAAAAACGACAACTTGACGAGCTACATAAAATTGTCATTAAGTGGCTCCAAGAATTTTCATTTGTCCCACCCAAAATCCACAAATCAGGCGGAGCATGGTGAAACTTTTTCTGAAGTGCCTTTTCAATAAATGCGAAAATGTCTGTTAGCATTAAAATTAATGTAATTCAGAGCGATGGACACTTGAACAAAACTTTGATTTATGCAAATAATTAAGTAATTACGATTTATGCATTAAGCGGACAGTTCGTCCATGACTTTCATGTCATTATTTGTGCAGACTAAACTCAAACTCAAACTCGAACGCAAAACCCAAATTCCAAATTTAAATTGAAATTGTAAAATTACCAAATTACGAAATTACAGCAAACAAAGGAGCAGCAACAACAATCACAATAATAATAATAATAACAAAGAAGAAAGAAAAACTCATTTTAAATGCAAATTTTTGCTAAGCATCGCAAATTACAATACACACGTACAACAACATTCCAGTTCCCGTAAGTGACAATTAACACTAATTGTCATTAGAATAATTTCATATTGTGCTTCACTTGTTGTTCATGTTGTTTCTGTTGTTCACCATAGTTCTTGTTGTTTTTGCTATTGAAGTAATTGTTTAAACTTGCCACGGCATTTCGTTGTCTGGCAATTTAAAATGCAAAAATTCTGCACAACATTAAAAATAGCAGTAAGTTTAGCCAAGAGTCATAGAATTTGGAATACTCTGTACAAAATACACTTTTCAAAAAGTCTATTTCATTTTTATTTTATAATAATTCAGGAACATCTTGCCAGACAATTTTTATTGAAGATACCTTAGACAATAGGCCATTTTTGCGAAAAACAGGGTATATCGAAAAAAAAACTTTGCCGTGTGAACTAAAGTTCAAGTTTGTGGGTTCGGTGGAAAAATATTGTTTTAAAAATAGTTTATGCTTTATACGGTGCGGAGAGTGCAACTCTGTAATGGAATTATGCAGCCTGCTTCCTACACATGCTGTTACAATTTTGCTATGTGTTTATTATTTTAACACGAAACTTGCACTCCTAAGTGGTGCTGGAGCTGATGGTGTTCGAGGCGGTGGAGCTGCTTGCTGCTGGCTGCTTGCTCCACTTGTAAACAATAATTTCGCCCATTAATGGGCCTCTGGTCTAGGTCCGTGCCCGGGAGCATATAATAACTTTGAGCATACATCCCCTGTATGGAGGGTATAGTCGTATATGGAAACACTGTAATTGTTATTGTTGTTGTAACAGTTGTTGTAGTTGGCATTGCGCGATGGCAAAACAAAAAGGCAACAAGTCAAGTCGACAGTAATTTTCAACACTTACAAGAGGGTAGCCCCATAGCCCTAACAATGTCTACTCGTACAATAAGATTTGTGAGTTCCCCAAAACGTTTTCGCTTTTGCTTTTACTGTGAATTTCACCTTGAATAAATAAAGTGTAATTAAGTAGTTGAAGCTTAGCTATTTAATCATAATTAAAATACAAAACTCTGCCATAAGCTGGTTATGTTTAAAATAAAGCTTTCTTTATTGCACAAGTTTGATGCTACTTTTAGCTAATACCATTAAGAATTGGGGCATAAAATCTCGCATAAAACTTGATGAAATGTAGACGAAATGGATTAAGAGAACCACATGGCAGGGTTCTCCTTATTTCTTGCTTTGACTTTTGTGCAAAATGGTGCCATAAACATCCATCCACACACACACACACACACACACCAAATAGAGGGGTTCTCTTACGAGCCACATATGTGTGCAGTTTGTCACGACATAAGCTCGCAACTTGCTGAGAAGCAGTCAGTGGAGTGGAGTAGAGCGGAGTGAAGTGGAGTGAGTATTAAGGCGGAATTTCGCGTCACAGCAAAACACAAAAACCAAACCAAACCAAGCAGTGACTTTTATAATGAATTATTAGTGGAGAACAGTGTGTGCCGGGCAAAAGGACACCGCTGGAAGGGGCGCTGATGGCTAGTGGTTGCTTGTGTGGTATTTGTGGGTCTTGTGGTCTCCGCTTGGCACTTAAAAATTTAATAGTTTTGCAACAAATGAAAAAAACCAAAAAAAAAAAAAAATGCTTGTCGAAACCGAACAAAAAGTATGCAACAAAATTTAAATTGATTTAAATTAAGCTTTTAAAGTCAAGTGTATGGCATATACGAAACGAATAAAACTATAGAAAGAAAATGCTTTTAACATTTTGTAACAAAAAGTTGGTGGCATCACAAGAGCATAACGAAAATATGGCAGCAGACCCTCCAAAGCCTTAAATAAATGGCATTTAGCCGACCGGACTGGACTCCAAGTGGAGGTGCAGCCACAACAAAATTGTTCGAGCTTAGCGAAAAGTGTTTTGACTAGTACTTTAACCCTTTCAAGTCCTTGAAGTCCATTAAAACTGCAGTCAGTTTCGCATGTGTGTGTTTTGCGTAGGGCGCTCTCTGCTCTGTCCATGACAACCATTGTACTTTAACCGGATCTAAAGGCAACTTATTAATCTAGCTTATGGCTTGAATCAGCTAGAGTTGATGTGAGTCAGAACTTTGCTTTTCTTTCTTTATTTTTTTATTTAACAACAACTCATTGTGCATCTCTTTTTCCAGTTTATATGATGCATCTGCGCATTTAAATCCCATTTACATTTTTGGCTGCATATTTATCCAAATATTATAGTTTGAATGCATATATGTAACATATAGTATGCTGATACCTTACAGGCCAGCTCCTTGTTGCCTAATTCATATTCATTTATTGTGTTGTGCTGTTGCCTTTCTACTAGTTATCCCATCTATTTGCATAGTTGCTCGAACCGTACCCCTATCTCTTTCTCCTCCCCCTACTATATGCAGCCTTACCACAGAGTTCAAGCAAACTGGCATATCCGTTGCTTTATTACATTTCGTTTAGTTTTGGCCAACTGACCACTTTTTTGCGGTTACTTTGTGCATGTGTGTGTGTGTGAGTCTGAAATACCTCCCTTCGTTCCATACTTTTGCCCCCCTTCTCCTACCCTCTCGTCTTTTTCGTGTGCGTCTGTCTTAGTTGCTCGGGTTTTGTGGTTTTTACGGTCACTGACGCGGCATGTATATTAAAAAAAAATATATAAATACTCGTACACCAAAAAATTGAATTTGCTAAACTAGTTAGTTTTCACTGGGCGAGGAGGGGAAGGAGAAGCACCGGAATATTGCACCATTTAACCATAAATAATAAAATAAAATAACTACAGGTTGGCAACTATTCGCACACTTTATGGTGCAGTCCAGATTGTGGTCCAATATTTTTATAAACAAATTGTTTTTACAGCTCAGCTCAGTGGGGGAAAAATGTTTCCGTATGGAGTTTGTGGTTTTCCCTATTTATTTTCATTTTTGAAATTGTTCCCTTTATTTTTTTTATTTGCTGTGTACACTGCAGTCAATGGTTGCCAACGGTTAATTACTTTCGCTCTAAAGATGTGCAGATTTTAGAGTATACCCCCTTCATTTTTGGTAATTTTTTTTGTGGAGAGCCAACTGTTGTTGTTGGCCTGTTGCATTTGACATGACTGTAAAAACGTTGAAAGGAAATCCAGCTGGCAAGCTCGACTCGTTATTTATGGCCTTGGCTGCAGCAAAAACGTACAACAACAATGCACAACTGACTGAAAAATGGCCAAAAATCGTTACCAACAGCTCCAGCAACTCCAGCCCCCAAACAAACCCCAGCAAAAGCAACCAGCTCTCACAAAATGATGTTGGCGATGCTGCTGCTGCCTGCTCGTGACTCATGGTTGCCTCTCACTCGGTTGCTTTGTTTGTCATTGCATTACTTTGGCTGTTAAATCCCGCACCGAGTTTTTCTACTGCAGCCCTTGCCACCCAATTCGCGCAGTACTCGCCTCTCTCAATATTTGTCGCTTTGGGGCATTAAAACAAACGTTTCTCGTTGCGTTTAGCTTTTCATTTTTTCTTGCTGTTTTTTTTTGTTGTGCTTTTCCAACACACGTTTCACATGCACTTCTAGTACTCGTTCAACAGCAGCCGTGGCAACTACAGCACCCACACCCACACGCACACGCACACACACACATAATCAACAACAGCAACAAAAACAACAATCGGGCGCACACAACGTGCAAACTTTGAACGCGAAACACGAAAATCTCTGCCCCAAAATGAAGCGCAACAAGAGAAAAATTACAAAATCAGTGCCAAGTCGTACACAAAATGCTCTTCTTAAAAGCACAAGACGATTCCCTGTCAAATAAATAAGAGCACACATTTAAGAGCGACGAAAGAACGCATATAAAAATCGAAGCATACTTTTATGCAGCTTTCGATGCAGCAAAATTTCTTAAGTCAAGGTTGCTTATGACAAAGCGCATTAGCAATTCATGGTGGCCTTTACGAAGGTAGCGAATTCAAAGCTTTGACCATTTCTATTGCCTGTTACCGTGCAGCTCAGGCGAATCTCTGCCAGTTTATACAAGTGGTGGCTGCAACTGCTGGCAACTGGCAAACTGGCAAACTCACAACTCACAGCTCACAACTCATGTGTAAAAGGGGACAATGGGGGCTTTAGCTTTAATAAAGCAACTAGGGAGGGCCACACACGATACTCGTCATGGACAGGAGGACAGGACATCATTCCTAGAAAGTCATAGACCCAAACGGCGACCACTTTTTGGGTCCGGTCTACACACATGCTTCACGTCTGGCTCTCATGCCGCGCCGTTTGGCTGTTTTTAGCTGTTTGACTGTTTTGTTGTTTGTTTGCTTGGTTGTTTGGTTGTGTACTTGATTTTTGGGCAAAGCGGCAAATAACATTTTTGTTTGGCTTTGACGTTGTTGCAATTGCAACGGTTATTCCATTTGCTTGACAAATATACGATGACGAAAGCAATGGCAATGGGAGTCTGATGCCAAAGCTAACGCTGATGCTGATGTTAAAACTGATGCTGTTGTTGATGCCAACGATGACGATGGCGATGGCATAGAATAAAACGTTTAGACTCTGTCCAGACTCACAGGCAGCTTAGGCTAGGACAGGCAGAGTCGAATCTTTTAGCGGGAATTATGCGCATTTTTATTTTGGCTGCGTTTGTCGACGAGTGAGCATGGCTTAAATCCCACTGCAATGTACTAGGTTAATGGGCATGTGAGTGCGTATGTGTGCTCATGTGCGAAATTGTTTGAGCTATGGCATTGATAGAGGCTTTTAAGCAACATGCAATATACATTCTGATCCACGCTTCTCTGGTCCTCAAACTTCAAAAGCTCTCAACTTGAAAACATTCGCAAAAAGCGTCTGAAATAAACTCCTTTTGAAGGCATATTAATGGAAAAACCGAGACTGGTTTGAATTCTGACAGGCGACATCTGACAGCCAATTAAGAAGGCAGTTACGAGATATTAGCCATAAAAAAGTTTAAACAGTTCACATTGACATTTGATACAAAAAGTACTCGAAAGTATGCCAACGTTTTTATTTGAAAGAAAACTGAAAAGTCTTAGCATTTTATTTGTTACTAAACATAACTAAATATGTTTTAAACCTTATATAAAATTTATGTATTTTTTCAACAGTCAAACTATGCAGACCAGTTGTACTAAAATTCATTTAAGTCTTCATTTCAATAATTAGTGATTATTCATTATTAATTCAAGCCATTTAGTTTTGATAAATGCACAATTTTGACAGATTTAACGAATAACAGAACGGCAGCAAGTGAAGCAACACCTGGTTTCGAGTTAAGAAAATCTAATTGGATTGCTAATTAAAATAGACACAAAACCAGCTGTAGCAGAACTTTGCTATAAATAAATTCAATTAATGTCAACTGCATAAAGTTCGCACACACACACAAACGCACTCTTATATATGACACACATTAGTTAAAATGACTCAATCTAATGCAACAAAAATCATTAAGCCACTTAAGAGCCCACAACTGAGTTAAGTCCGAGCTTGGACACCGACTAAACGATTAGACTGAGTTTTAACAAACACCTGTGTGTAGTTATGTGTACTACATGCTGGCTGCATATGAAAAGGCTGTCAACAAAACGACAGGATCTGCCTGCTGGTGACTGCTGATGCAGCTGCTCCAGCACTTCTGTGGCTGGCAATCAGAACGTCTGACACGGCAATTAGAGCACAACAAAAACCTAGCCATTGCCAGGGGGGTTGAGGGTATGGGGGCGTGGTCCTATTGTCGATACACCACTTTGCATATTAGTTATTGAAATCAGCTGTCAGAAAGTTGTTGGCCACACACGTTGTTGCAGTTGCAGTGCACGAAAAACCCATTGGTGATTGAATTGGCAATGCCCCACAGAGGAATAAAAGCCAAGGCACCGTACACATACACCTGCAGAGTCTAAAATGGCCGACGTGACCATGGCAACCTGCTGCTCACAGACACATGAAGAGAGAAAGAGAGGAAGAGAAGGAGAGAGACATACTGACACACAGACACCTCTTGAAATGCTACTGGGGAACGGTTGATTTGATTGCAACTTGGCTGCTAAGAGCTGCTTTCCCATTGCCAGTTGCAAGCTCAGCTGATGCTGATGCTGCTGCTGCTGCTGAAAGTTTAACAAAGCGACTCGTTGCTTTTATTGTGAGGCAGGCAAGTCGAAAGGTGGTGCAGCTACTATACACCAACACAAGTACACAAGTACACAAGTACGTGAATGTGTGTATTTTGTTCTATTTATAATTCAATTGTAAATGCATTTCAATTACGTGCACATTAAACAAGCTGCCAACGACGAAGTTTTGTTTGGCCCTGACTGCACACGGGGTTCAACTTGACCACTTGACCATTGCCCATTAGCAGCATGGCCGGCATGGTCAGCTGGCCAGCTTGTGCCTTTTACTTCGCATTACGATTCGAATTCGTTTTCGCTTTTGGGACAATTGGACCATTATTAAAACGCGTTGAGATGGCAAAACGCAAGTGGCAACAGAACAAAATAAAACAAAACAACTCGAACTCAACTTAACTCGACTCGACTCGACAGTAGTCAAGGAATAACAATGCAATAGCATCAACAACACTAACAACATAGCCCAACCAGCCAAGCCAACACAAACAGTAATGGGCTATAAAGTTTCAAAGCGCCATCAGGTGTGTTTTTGTCTACCTGTGTGTATTTGTGTCCAGGATTAGGATGTGTGTTTGGTCGACTTAAGTAAATACGTTGTATGAGCATGGCATGCCGATGCAAGAGACGATATTGGTAAAGCTGATGCTTAGGATAAGGAAAGTAAAATAAAATAAATTACTCTATATAATGAATAACTAGAAAGTGAGTGTTGCTCAACAATGAAAAAAGTTATTTGAAATATAGAATTAATTCCAGCTTACCATCAAATTATTAAATCAATTAATTAAATATATTTAACAGGATCAATCGCGGTTCTAGTTCCAGCTTCCCAACACACAAAAAGTTTGTACAAGTATTCTGGTAATTGAACTTACTTTTTCTACAAATTCACTCACAAGCTGAACAAAAACTTGGCTAGATTGTCAGGTTGACAGCCAAGGCAATGACTGTGCTGCCAGACGTTTTAAACCAAAGGTTAAACGACCTTTGAGTGCACTTACTCCGAGTGCCCAGTTCCAATTCCGAGTGCTTCAGTTTGAATTTGAGGCGCAACCAAGCGTGGCTCAGGCGCTGCAACCCATGGCAAGTTTTTTGGGCCGTAACCAGGACTCTAATGAGTACTTGTACCGGCGCATTTTACAATTAGCCAAGAGTCACCAAAGTGCAGGACACCTGTAGTCCTTTACTTCTGCTCCCAGTTCATACACACGCACATACACAAGCACACATAATATCAAACCCAGACATCGTCTTTGGCAATTAAGTCCCTGGCCGAGCGTTGACCACACGCCAAATGACCGCAGCCCGTTTGCTTTCATTAATTTTTGGTTGTAATCCTTGCTGAAGCTTTTCATTTCATTTTAGCCTGTTGTTGTCCTTGTTGCTAGTATTGTTGCTATTTTGTTGCTGTCGTTTTTGTCGTTGCCGCTACTCTACGTGCGTGTGCATAGTTCGTCGCAGGCTTTTTCACACTTTGTTCATACGTGCTGATACCCTAAAGACACTTGAGTTTATTAGATTTTGCAGTAAGCGATTGCAAATGGAATCTTGTTAAATTCTACATTGCACCTGTGAGAAGGCATGAGTATGACAAGTATTTCCATTAGGCCAAGTGCTTGCAGAGATATTGCAATGCTTGATGCTGAATACAATTATTTAATATTCAATAAAATTTATAACCTAAATAATACTGTATCATTTATCCAAATGAATTCGCATTTAGCACAACTATTAAAATATGTAATCAAAAGAGTTTCTTAAACAACAAGAAAATACATTTTACAAGAAATCACATTAGATAGTTTCAAATTATTTCACACAACTATAATTTATAGCAATGATAAATAACGAAATATCAATTAAAATTCAAGCTATTATCTGTAGGGTATTGCTTAGTCAACTGGGCAACACTTTATACGTTTTTTTGTTTTTGTTTTCACTGAATGACTGCTGAGTTTTTTCACAGTGGTCATGTTTTTACAACTGGGCCATGTCCAGCAGCGCCGTAGCCACGTTAATGACTTTTGTGCTGCGCCTGTCGCACGGCAAATGTTTTAAAACTGCTTTCCCACCGAAACTGTCGTTGTTTTTGTTGGTACTGTTGCTGCTGCTGCTGCTGCTGCTGCTACTGCCGATGTTGCTGCTGGGGGTTTGGGGCAGTCTGACTGGCGATTGCCGGCCGGTTAGCGCGTTTGCCTCAACCGCCCGCAGTGTTTGCCAGGACAGCGGGCAACCGACTCATTTGTACAGGTTTTTTGCAGACTTCGTATGAATAGTGCGGGGGCGGAATATGGTAAGGTAGCTGCCAGTGGGGGAGGAGGCGGTGCGAGTGAAGGGAATTGTTAATTAAAGTATTGTCTCCTCGTTGCTGGCAAAATGAACAAGTAGACAAGGACTCGTCGACGTCGACGACGTCGTTGTTGTTGTTGTTGCTGTTGTCCTGGGCATGGCCCTGGCTGCCCTGGCCGTCAATTGTCGAACATGGTGCTCTACAGTTCCACTTAACAGCTACAATGGGCACTTTGCCACAATGAATTCAAATGGATGCCCTGACCGGGTTGCAGATTTTTTTTACACACTCCCCCTCCATCTCTTGCTTCACCGCGCTCTCGCTCTCGCTCTTGCTCTTGCTCTCTATGCTGAGTCCCATGTGTGCTACATGTTGTTGCTTTTGTTGTGTCGCTTTATACACACACACACGTGCACATGACATGCACACAATGACAGCTGACTGTTGGCTTCCAAAAGCCCCCGAGGCGTACGAGTCAAGTACAAACAGCATAAGGAGTGAGGGAGAGGACGAGGTGCAAGAGAGTGCAGAGTGCAAAGGGGCGAAGAGAGTCCAGAGTGCAGAGTGCAGAGGCCACCGCTATATAGCACTTGCCGCTGGCGGACACATTTTGCCCGACTCGTCGTCCGTCGTGTTGTGATTCTTTAATGAAAGCTTTAATTTGGGTTTACCAATTAAAACTACGTGGCAAATGAAAAATACATACAAGCCACATGCATAATACAAAAGAAATGGCCTCAACACACACACACATACACATGGGGCAAAAAAATGCTCGTAAAACGGAAGGATTACATATCTAGTTGTGTCGGGTGCACTAGACGTGTAAATTGCAGCCAAGATGCACTGGCGAACTGGACAAGTCCTTGACTACTACTACACCCTTTTGCTGTGGGTGAAACCAATGAAAAATTACGAAAGTGTAACTGCAAATTTCGGTAAATGCCCAAGTACAGTTCTCAACTGGGATTGTGTGCAAATTGTGTGAAGTTCGGCAACGTTGCCCTAATGCATTTAAAAGGTAAAGCAATTAACTTAAGTGCATTTCTATTAGTTGACTTAAGTTCGCTTTAGTTATGGCCACTAGCATACAAACTGCATACTTAAGTGTCGACTTTGTGTAATGAACTACTAAGTTTAGCTGCAAGAGATCAAAAACAGTACTCTAAGCAAACTAGGCAATCTTTTTGAGTGTTAAATAAACTGTAATTCAAAATAGTTGCAAATTAAGTTGATTAATTTGATTAAGAAAAACATACAAAGCTAAATAATTTTCTAAATTGAATTGTAATACTTATTTCGTTGTTATAAAATGTATATTAAACTCAATTTAATGCAATAATTAGAAACTTAGTGTTGCGTGCATCCTCTAATAATTATGCATAAACAAAAACCCTTCATGATGGGATTACTGGAAATATTGCTAAGTTATTCAAAAGTTTGGCTAGTTATCATTACTTACGATTTACTAATTAATCCATTGAATTGCTGTAGCTCTGCTCATTGCAAGTCGAAACAGGTCTGAAAACATGAAACATGCTGTACACAACGTAACGTTACGTTACGTACAAAGCACGATACTCCAACATGAACTGCAGCTGACCAAACAACACCTGTCTGTCTCCCCCGCTGGCAATGGCCGCAAGGCGACTTCCGTTTCCTTCCGCTCTCAACTCGCGCACACCTTTTCCACTTTTTTTTTTTGCTTAATTTAGCTGTAGCTTTGCCCCGCTGTTACAGACAGTCCATCCATGTATACGCCAGCAACGACATTATTGCTGTTGTTGCTCTGTCGGTCGCTTGGTTGGTTGCTTCACAGTTGTTGCTGATGTTCTTTCTCTTTCCCTTTTTTTTTGTTGCAGTGTGTTGTTGCTTGCTTGCTGGCAACGCCATTATAACGCCATTTTGTGCGCACACACACACACCTTTGTCTACTAATTTTTTACACATTTTTCAACTCTCCATTATCCTGGCCTTTCTTCTCACCCTCTATTTTTTCTCTGTTTCGTTGTTACAGAACGACACGATGCGTTTGTTGTACATGTATCACGCACAGGATCCACCGCATGGCTCGGTGCGTCCCGGCACGTTGCCCGATCCGGCACGAGCATTTCGCCCATATCGACCCATGGTGCTGATGCAACGCGCCCAGCTGCAGTTGCCATCGCCGCATGATGAGCGCGTCCGTGTGCTGGAGCTGCGCAACGAGGATGTAGAGTTGCCTAGCGGCGATACACCGCTTTTTTGGTGCAAGATGTTCAAGCTAGAGGACATCAATCGCAAGCACCATCTCATTCGGGTAAGCGACGAAGACGAAGACGAAGATGAAAACGAATCCATTTGCTAAATGTTATTACTTAAATACAATGCATAATTGAGTTCATAGTGCAGTTCGTTGCATTCAGCTATTGTCTGCCTGCCACGAATGTCACTCCTTGGCCTCGGCGCATAACCAAATTGAAACATTAAAAATTTATTTATCTTTGTCTCTTTCCCAAATCTCTTTTTCTCGCCATCGCCATCGCCATCGTTGTCTCTCTTGGCCTGTTCGTATACATTTCGTGGGTCCAACAGTATGAGCCGATTTATGATTCATCGTCCAGCGTACACTACTTGCAGCATATAACGCTACATGAGTGCCAGGGCTCCCACTCGGAACTCGAGGAGCTGGCACGCGAACAGGGCAGACAGTGCATGGGCGCCCGCTCCATTCCATTGGCATGCAATGCCATTGTTGCCTCCTGGTCGCGGGGCAGTGAGGTAAGCATCAAATTCAACTGAACTGAGCTTCACTCCACTCAATTCAACTCAGCTGAAATCTTCCTCATACCTCTACTCATTCACATCCCATCACAGTCCCTTCATCCTGATCCCCATCACCGTCAGTACCATAACCATGCAATATTAATTTAACCTTCGCAAATGCTTCCTTTCAACACAAAATATATGTAAGTAAGCGATGGCCCAGACGACGAAAATTGAAATACCCTTGCTGTAAATACTAGCCAGGATATGCTTTTGTCATCAGCGATCTTGAACCGATTTCTTCAAATATACATACAAATATACATATTTGAAATTTAAAAAAAAAAGTAGAAGCTTAAATTTAAATCTAATAATTTTCCTTTAGTTTATTCTAAAAATTAAAAGACTTACGAATACAATTCTATTTGCTTATTTTCTTTTGCATTATTATACCACCATTCATTTGCCATTCATTTCAAATTAACAAGCTTAATGGCAATTGATCAAACTCAGTTATAGCTCTCAAGTTTTTCATACCCGATAAGTCCAAGGGCATCTCAATAAAGAAATGGCTTGGCCCTCTGCTCTTTTCGGAACCTTTTTGCCATGCTTTTCATAATTTCATCACAGCAGCGCCATAATGCAGTGCCATGTGCAGTTGTTGCTGTTGCAGTAGTTGGCGCTGGAGCCGCCAGGGGGCGCTGTATACTGCAGTGCAATGCAATCGCATGGCGACGGTTTGCGCTTCTGTTGCTGTTGCTGCTGTGCATTTAAATTGCACATGACCATGGCATCAACTTCCGTCCTCCATTTGCCATACCCCAACACGTATATAAATATATTTACTTACACATACACACACACACACGCATACATACATATATGTATGTAAAATACAAACAACACTCGGAAGCCGAGTGTTTTTTCTTTGCTGTTGCTGTTGTTGTTTTTGACTGCCTTTGTTTTATTCGACATCCTTTCTGTTTTGCAGGGCTTTACATATCCCCATGAAGCAGGCTACCCGATTGAGTCGCGACAGGCCAAATATTATTTAATGGAGACCCATTATAACAATTTGAAGCCGGACTTTGCCCAATTGCATGCCAGACAAATGGCGGATAATTCTGGTTTGAAAATCTACTTTACGCACGTGCTGCGACCAAATGACGCTGGCATATTGTCAATCGGTAAGTTTTGGGGGCGAATCCGCAATAGAACATAGATTGTATAACTCTCCCTCTCGCTCACACACAAGCACACGCTGTGTGTCATGACTGCATCTGTGCTGCATGTGAATGTACTATATGTATGTACTTTATGCGACGGGAGCATAGCGTACATATATGCAGCTCATGTCATGCAATTTATGAGATTGCCGAGACCAAAAATGGCACTGGGAATGCTCAAGTTTGGGGCAAATGGAAGCAAAATGCAGACCACTGTCATTGGTGGCTAGTAAAACAAAAGCTTACGAGCTTTTCTGCATGTGCTTCTGTCTGTGTGTGTACTGGGAAAAGGTGTGTATGTCCTGGCGGCAAAACAACAATGCCAATTGTCTAACCATTCCAGACAGTATTCATAATTTCCTACAATAGAGATACATATATTTTTAATTGCTTATCAAGTACGTCCGCCGTCACCAGAACAAAACGACAATTTGTTAAGCAATTTTTTTTCCATCAATTATTAATACTGAAATGCTACCCGATGCACGCATATAGCAAATTAATAAATAACTCATGGAAACCCATTGCATGACTGGCGAAAACTTTGAGGTATTCAATTTTCCAATTAATTATTTAACTGGCATATTCGAGTCAAAGGGTTGGAAATGCATCAAATGGACGAATTCAATAACAATAGCGAGGGCTACAACCAAATATTAGGAACAAACTATTGTATATTAAATACCTGTAATTGAGTAATTAAATTTGAGGCACTTTGTAGACATCATTAGGTAGAACGTCATTAGGAAGACATATGGGAACTAGCTGTGAACGATCTTAATGTATGAAACAATGTAATACATATTAGTTATGACCAAAGAAATGAGAACAAAGGAATCAATACTTATTCTTCAAAGCAATATATAAATGAGGATTTAAAACTTAGTATTTTAATTGGATTGCCTCAACAGTTCGTTCACTAACTCATCATACTGCCCAGGCTACATAAAGTTTACCAATAATATTCATGTGCTCAACAGCTTAAGCGCACTTTTGAGCATATATTCCGGAACCCCATACCTAAGGACATGCCCTAACCATGCACCTGTGCCTTCACCGAGCTCAACAAATGTTCAAGTTTTCCTGCCATATACAAACAGAGAATACAACATACATAAATGTGTATAAGTGTGTCTATATATTCGTTTGCCTGCGCACAGGATAACTAAAATACTAATTTCACTTTACAATTTGTTTTTTACTTCATTTTTGGGACTCACCTCCCACGGCTACATCTATTTCTTATTGTTATTGCTGGCATTGCTGTTGCCTTTGCTTTTGCTATTTCTTTTGCTGTACGGTTTTTGGTTGCTTCGTTTTGGTTTTTGTGTTTACTTGTGGCCACCAGGCCAGGACGGGCCAGGCCAGACTAGAGCAGGAGCTGCACACTGTGGCCGCTATGTTGTTGTTGTCGTTGTTCTCGTTGTTGTAATTGTTATTTTACTTTTGTTCATAGTCACGCAAACCAATATAACTTTGTTACAACCGCACAGAGACATGGCCAATACAGTTGGGATTGTGTGTGGGGGAAATAGGAGAATAAGCCATACAGGAAGAAGGTATCATGCCAACCCCAACTCCCCAGTCTCTCATTCTCGCACTCTACCCATCTCTCCCTATCTCTCCCCCTCCCTACGGTCGCCGCACGTTTTCGTCGATGCTTTTTGAGTAGGTGTTGCCAAAACTTCCGGAGTACTTCGGCATGCCAAAGTAGCAAAAGTAGATTAATACATACTGATACTGTGCGATTTCTAAGCGAAATAAAGAAATGAAAATGGGATTTATATTTTGTGTTTTTTTTTTTTTTTGGTTTTTTTGAGGGTCGTCGCGTCATGCAATGAGCTTATAGCTTAAACTCGTAGCTTTCTCCCAGTTTGCCAACAGTTCGCAATGCTATTGAAATATTTAATTGAAATTTAACGCATACCACAACTCGCACACACACACACAGACTCGCACAGCAGTCAATAAATAAAAATATATATATATGTATATATTCCAATCTATAGATAAAATTAAAAAATAAAATAAAAAATAAACGTTTGGCTACATTTTGCTGGCTGGCTACAAATTGAATTACGATTGGTTTAACGCGGAGGGGGGAAACGTGGGGAGACGATAAGGATATGCCATACGCGTAAGTAGCTGCGAAATTGCTACGCTTCCTGTACGACTCTCTGTCTGCCTATCTATCCGACTGTACGTCTGTCAGTCTCAGTGGGTCTCCCCTGAGTTGCCGCTCCATTCCATTCCATATGGCAAAATTTAATTTCAATTTAATTGGTTATTGATATAGCGCCCTGGTGTATGCAATGCCGCTTTGATTAATGTTGCTGTGGCTTCGCCAATTTTTATGGCACCTTTGAGAGGTTGGAAGGAGAAGTTGGAGGCAGCTCCGGACTCCGCAACGTTGTGGCCGAGGCAAATGAGCCTGGGAGCTTGTTAAGCCCAATGGGATTTATAATCGAACAACTCGTAGCTTATCGAAATGCTACCATTTATTTGCTTCACAAAAGCTAAAACAAAAACAGAAAGTACTAAAGTGGTCGCAAAATGTTTTTTAAATTCCACGAAAAAGTACATAAAAAGTCTGCCGATTTATTACTTTAATCTAAAAGCGATTACACAAGTCTGAAGTCTGTTAAGTAAATTTATTAATAATGTAAATAAAATTCACAACTTTGGAGCTTTTTTCTTGCGAGCACCTAATCGCCTTAACCTCTTATAAAATATTGGAAAATTGGGTTTAATATTGTGTTAATGTGTATAGCCGGCACAGGAGCTCTCCGAGCCTGTTCCCCCTAATTAATCATTGATACAAGCTCCCCTCGATGTTTACTATCAGAAAACAGTAGGAACTTCCTTTCAAGCTTGTTGCTTCTGCTTTCCTAGGAAACCCTATGGGAATAATTGCCATAACATGTTTATTTGAATATTGCACATTTCTTAAATTGTTTGCGCATTTTTGTGTATCGAATAAATTTGTCATAGATTGTGATGGAAAACCTTTCTGTCATTTTATACAAATTTGCATTGCATATTTGTCCTGAATATTATTTCTATTAATTTTGATAGGCAAGAACATTTTTCTTCTTGCTGATGATCATCGCACTGGTCATTATGATGGTGAAATCAATTTTCAATTACATGCACGAATTTTAACTATGCATTGTTGGCTTTAAAACTTTGAAACAGCTCGTCGCGTTTATCTTTTGTTGGTCATTTTATAAAATGTCATGCAACAAAATCAATCAACAAGCTTGGGGAAGACGAAGAGGGGGCGGATTATAAAAAAATATCTAGCAAATATTGCCAAAGAGCGTTCAGTGGGTAAAATCATCAATTTAATTCCAAATTACAATTCATGCGCGTTTATCAAAGTTTGCCAAATTAAAGTGCAAAAAGTTTTGTGCGGAACAGATGTTTGATATTAAATGTGGAATGGACATTCCCAAATCTAAATACGCCATAATTTCAATACAAAATAATGTTTGTGTTTGCCCAATATCAATTTGTTAACGTAAAGAAAGAGTAATAAATTAGTTCTCTAATAAAAATAGTATCAACTGATATTCTGAAGATAATTGACAAAGCAACTTTTTGATTATTTACTGACATAAAAAAAGGAGGAATTAAAACTAATTTTTAATTAGCACGTGCTCGCAAAAAGCATTTCCAAATTGAGAGAAATGAAAACGATATCGATTTGTATGCCACTCCCTTTGCATAAATTACAGTCTGTGCGTATCTGTATCTGTGTATCTCGCTTTCAATGCTTTTTGCCAATTTCCATTCATTAAATCAAATTCAATATTGGCCAAAGCGACACAACGAGTGGGAGTTGATTTTGGTTTGGGCAGAACATTTGTTATTGGTTGCCAGCGGTCTGAGCCAAGGGGATAGATAGTTCTCTCTATTTCTATTTGATTTGGCCCCAACGACACTGGGAACACAGTGAGCACAATTCATAACTGCATATTTTTCAAATCGATATTTAACGCTGCCGTTCAACATTCAACATTGAGCATTTAAGGTGCGCAGTACGAGGGCTAGATTGGCATCGTTGTTGCATTTTGCATTTGCCACACGCCACGTTGACAGCAGCCCAATGGTTGTTGCAACACGGCACTGCCAATGCAAATTGGTGACTGTATCAAAAATGGCGGCAACTTTTCTAATTATTTTAAATGGCAATTTGTGTCAAACGCGCAGCTGCTGAAAAAAAATCAATTTAATTTCTTTTTTTCCGAATTTTTTGACAATTTGATTAGCATTTTGGACAACACAGAGAACTGTAGTTATTGGCCATTGGCCATGGTTTTCATCGAATTTTCGACGAAAATCACATTTGACAAAGCCAAAAGTCGTCCCGACATTTTTAGGCCATTATGTGAAGGCCTATTTAGTGTGGCCAAAATGGCCTGTCAGGCTTACACATTGTTGTCCAGGACCAGCATAGAGATGTGTCTATAATTCGGAACAAATTCTGATTGATATTGGAGATAGGTAAATTAGCTTTAATTATAGTTCGTATTTGTTGCTCAAAACTATGAATATTGTGTGCTAAATTGGGCGACGCCCATTTCCGATTTGATATTTCAAATCAATTTCACGGAAATTGGCAATGATCCAATTACGAATATGCTTATTGCAATTCTATTAAGTTTGCCCTTCAATAAAAAATATTTGTGCGATATTTGCATAAATGTTTAGTTGAATAAAGTTAACAGCATACTTTGTTTAGGACAGTGAATGGAATTTTATTTGTTATACAAAATTAGCTTTAATTCAATAATATCACAATTGTTTAACGATTGTTGTAAAACACTTTTGAAATGGTTACCAATTTAGAATTCAATCGATACATCTTAAATCAAGATTCAAAAGGATTTAAAGAAAATTGCAAAGTTGTGCTTGCAAAACTTTATATTTTATTCGTTCTCGCATAAAGCAAATCATTTCTATGCCATTAAAATTGCATTCCACAAAACTACACCTGCACATACGAGTACAGTGTACGAGTATTAGAGCAATGCAATCAACTCGTATGTCATGCCCAATGTTTTCTGCAAATGTTGCTAACCGAGCATGACTAAGCTATAAATACAGACACAGACACATGCAATACTTTTTGCCATAAAAAAAGCCTTTCTACAATAAGCAAAACAACAAAAAAAAAACAAACAAGAAAACAACCTGAACGGATTTACAATAAAAATCAATTGCCAGCTGGTTCACTCTGAGCAAAAGGGGTTTTTCCAGCAATGCCAAGCATTTTCCGCGAGTATTTTGATTGGCATACTCGTAGCCCTCAACAGGCGCACACCCACACACACTCATACCCATGCATTGACGACACCCACGCACAACAATTGAAATGCCAAACAGTGGGAAAAAAATATGTAGCTCATGAATTTCAAATATTTTTTCAACATGTCAGACGACACGCGGCCTTAATTGCATATGGATGGGGCGATGTATGGTACTTGTAGCAGGCGGCGTATGAGCAATATTCCACAACATTTAACTAATTGGGCCAACGTTGGGGAGTCACATTCCAAATTTAGTTAGGGCCAACACATAATTTGATTGCCAAAAAAAAAAAAGAAAACGCAAATGTTAAAAGACAAAAAAGATTTCAAATTGAAACGTCTCGCACGGATGGCAGATGACAGCTAGAAGCTGTCAGGCTCGTGGTTTTTTTCGTCTACATTGGGTGCATTGACAAAGTTGTTAACAAACATCAAAAGCAGCAATTAAAATGTAATTACACGTTTTACGCCAAATCGAATTAAAAAATCAACGTTCAAAGCTTGAACAAGTGAAGTGCCATGGATAGTATAGAAAAGTGTCATGCTGGTGTGGAGCGAGCGAGGGAGAGGTTAGGGGGGCGTAGTGTAAGGTGATTGTGCATGTCGTGCCGACTGAGCTTTGATGAAGCTCGCTTCGCACCACTCGAAAGCGTTAATTAAAAGCATTCTCTACACACCGACTCTCACTGACTCACTCACACTTACCTATCTGTGTATTTGGCTTACAGGCATGGATCCCAACTGGCGCCACATTATACCGCCGGGACAGAAGCGCGTGATATCCGAGGGCCAATGCATTGAGGATTGCACCGGGCACGCCTTTCCCGCACAGGGCATCAACATTTTTGCGGTCATGATGCGCACACATCAAATCGGCAAGGAGGTTAAACTGCGACAGGTAAGAGACGGGGGATCCCAATCGTTTGTCACTATGTATTTGCATAGAGCGCACTCGCCATGGGGTTTAAAGCCAAATGCTAATGAGCAAACTAACTTTGCAGATACGAAAAACCGAGGAGCTTCCGCCAATTGCACACGACAGCAATATAGATGTGGCCTATCAGGACTTTCGACGTTTGCCACAGTCGGTGCATTCCATGCCCGGCGATAGACTCATCGCCGAATGCATTTATGACAGTTCGTCACGAAAGGCAATTACGCTGGGTAAGTGCTACACATCCATTGCCACCCTCGGGCACTAAAATATGGGTTGAGTAAATAAAAAACAAAAAAATATATACAATAAAAAATATTGCAAGCTGCCATTGTCGTGCGCAAAAGTGCAAAAATTTCAATGGTTTTACCTGCCCGCCGGTACAGACATACAAGCAAACAGGCAAACAGCCGAGTCGTCGTTATGGCACATTTAAATCAGCCCAAACGATATGCGACAGGCGGCAGTCAGTAGTCAGTAGTATTAAGAGGACCAAGTGCAGAATGAGAACCGTGTAAAATGCACACGAAAGGAGCTGAAGAAATGTGGATGCGGTAATGGAGGAGTTGCTGACGACCTCATTGTAAAATACATAAACCAAGGCATTGAAACATTTCACTTAGCACGAAACGGCCAGGTGTTAAGCGAGTTGGGAGACAGTCTCGTTGTAATGGGGGAGTTGAAAAGGCGGACAGATATCTCGACTGACAGCTGTGCAAGTCTGCCGTAAAGTGGACAATGTGACAGTCAGATGAGAGAAACGAGAAGCATATTGATGCTGGTAAATGAAGACAGCAACTAGACAATAAATAATAAAGAGAACAAATGAAGACTTGATCACAGTAATTGCAAAATGTATTCCACTTAGTTGTTGGTTAAAATCAAAAGAAACACGAAAGTGAAAAAAGGCAATGCAATGAAAGACTAGGAAAAGGAGAAAATTAAATGACAAGTGCAACGGAAATGCAATGCAATTTGAATACAAATAAAAAACAAAACATTACCAAAGTTATAAAAAGTATTAAATAAAAGAATAAATTATAGTGACATGAATAAAGGAGACACAAACACGATCGTAATACAAAAGTAAAATGACTTGAAAAAAAGCCAGCGATACCCTTCAAAACCGTTAGCCATTTGCAGCTGGGGTCAGACATTCCAAGGGAGCAGTCTCCATAGAAGAGCATAAGAAAGCGACAATAAAAGATACAACAGAAAAGAATATGGGTGTAGGCAAGGGGAAGGGGGAAGACACCTAAGGTAAATTTGACTTTCTTGCTTGCTGCACAATTTTAACACACACAATCTGCAATCTAGACTAAGTGAATGAACGGCAGCGGCAACAATTGAGTGCAACTCTATGGAGAGACAGTCGTAATAGACAAATCTAACGACGTTGCACTAAAGGGAGGCACAGATACATATACAGATACAGATACAAACACAGATGTAGTCGCAGACAGACAGTTATACGAATGACATGCAGAGAGCTGAGCAGTAAAACAGGCAGTCAGGCGTATGCGTCGAAAACATAAAGCTTCCCAGCTCAAATAAAGCAATGACGATGATGAGGTTGCTGATGTTGATGTTGATGGCTATGACGATGGCGATGGCGATGCTCAATGCTCAATGCTCAATGCTTCTACTACCGCTACCTATATCCTGCGCCCTACATCCTTCAACCTGCTTCCATCAATGTCGTCTTGCGGAATATTATTATGATGGCGCCTGCTGCTTTACTGCCAACTGCCAACGGCCGCTTAATTTTGTCTTTTGTTCATAGCCAGTGAGGCGTCGAGTCATTGGAGTAGAGGCTTGAGCGGCATGGAGGAGGTGACTTACCTGGCCAGCCAGCTAGCCAGCCAACCAAACAGGCGGGCAGCAAGGCAGCCAGCCAGGAAATTGTCCTGGCTGGTAACGGTGACGGTAACGCTGACTGCTACCTGAGATCCATGGTGTATTTTTGCATTTTGTGTGTTGTCAGCCGTGCGATATTTTTCTTTTATTTCAACCTTTTTTCTTGTTTATTTTCGAGTTTTTTGTTTCCGTTGCATTTCTTATGCATTTCGTTTGCTCGCTTTCCCTTTACAGGTGGCCTCACAATGAAGGAAGAAAGCTGCACCGTGCTGACACTTTACTATCCACGCCAAAAGAAACTGACAACGTGTCATTCACTACCCAGCCTGCCCACAGTGTTGCATTCTCTTGGTATCGAACAACTTGCAACGTAAGTCCTCCTCACTTCTATAATACAAATTTTATATATATATAAACGCACACACCCACACACGAGCGCATGCAAACATTGTGTGTATGTGTGTGTGCTGAAATTTACATTAAGTCTGCCATACAGCCGGAAGCTCTTGCAATAGCTGTCGCACAATGGGAGCAAAAATCGAAGGACGCTCCAAATGAAAATTGACAGAGAATGCAAAATTTCAATAGTCAGATGGAAAATGCAGGCGAATAAGTGAAGCTTAATACTAGTCAAAGATGAGGCAACTGATGATAGGCAAATTGAAAATAAAAAGTATACAGTATATATCGATCGGGTTTATCTAGATCGTTTGCGACTTTGTGAAATTCTCATGCTCTACAGCATCAGAAAAATACAGCATACTTTACGGAGAACATTATTTACATGATAGGTATTCCAATCAATCTACTTAATTGGTGAAAACTCAAGAGTATTTTGAGTAAAATATAATTTGTAATGTCCCACTGTGCTGCTCTCTGTATGCACCCGCCAATGCCACTCGACATTCGGTCTTGTGTATAAGGAAATTTGGTTTATTCCTCTGTTGACTAAAGTAATTGGTGATTTAATGATGTTGTTGCATAACCAAATCACCTAACGAAGTCGCAGCTGGCACAGGCAAAACTGCGGCAACTGAAGAGCCTGGCAAGACGAACAAAATGCGAGAGGCAGAGAGTGAACATGGAGAGGCATTCATTGGGTATTCTCGTATTCTCGGTTTGAAGTATTTGCCCAACAAACAAACAATTGGAAAATGAACTGGTCCGCAATGCGTTCTAATTGTGAATGTGAAAAAATAAATTACGAGACATGGCTGAATGCAATCGGAGCGATGGCTAACCAAAGCCACAACCTCAGAGCGATTCGTTTTATTTCGAAAATATTGATTTCTATTAACGCCAAGTGTTAGGCAAACAGACACCAGAGAGCCAGAGTTCATTCAGTTCAGTTCAGTTAGCTCAGGTTCAGGCTTCAGCTTCATTCAGGGATTCTACAGCAACAACTCTTGACCCCTGAATAGAGCTTTGAATGAATCTCTGGACTGCCTGCTGCGTGCTGCCAGTCTCGTCGGTTGCTGCCAATTCAAATGCGGTCGGGCATAATCACCTCGGGGAGGGCATAAATATTGTATTAAAGCGTTCGCTGAAAATTAGTCGAAATTAAACCTGAATGCCAGGCACAGGATTCATTTTGAATTGATGTGCAATGGAATGAGGAGAGTCGGAAGGTGCTTGGATTTTGAGGGTTGCCTGACGACTGTACTCGGAGGCACGCTCTATTAATCACTTCCTATTGACACAAGAGCGTCGGTCAAGTCAAAATCAAAGATAATTTTCTATGCTTCTTCGTCGTCTTCTACTCCATCCGATGCTGCTTCTTCTTCATCTTCCGTTGTGCAAATCAAAGTAAACGGCATAAATAGATTAAAGGCACTGGGGGGAAGGTTAGAACGGAAACATTGCCAACTAAATGAGTTATGAACGAGGGGGAAATCTGCACATCACACAGATCGAGGGAATGGGCCAAATGTTGCTTAACATTTGAGATTTGATTGGTTTTGCCTAAACCTCTGGCTTGAATGTTAATCTTTAGTAAATGAGACTTCACAAACAGCTTCAAAATGACTAATTGTCTGTTTAGTTGGAGTTAGCAGGGAAGAGTTTGGAGTTCTGCTGGATAAATAATATTTGATATCACGAATTAAGGATTAATATTGTACATTTTGCATTAATGTTATACTTAACATTAAATGATAATTGTAGAGCACATATCACAAATTACAAGTCATACTCTTTTTACACATTATAATTGTTTCAACTTGTATCGATTAAAGCTTACTTAGTTCGAACATAGAAATGCATTAGCAGATGCATAAGTATGAGTGCATTTCCGTGTCTAAAAGCCCTGCTTCTCATCAATTAGGCTTAAAGCTTCTAACGGACTCTGTATGCATATACAACGATTATAAGCCGTTGGCAATGGAAGCACTTGACCACAAGATCTTTTCATGGCTTTTAAGTGCCCCCACATTAGATCATCTTATAGAGGGACCCCATCGATATATATCTCGGTTCCATTTCAGCGGTTTTCCTCTTCATTTCCCCGACACATAGTAACAGCAACATCATCGCCTTCATTGCACTCTCGTCCTTTATTGCTGTTCCGTTGTTGTCGTCATTGTTTGTTGTGTTGTTGTTGTAAGTGATTGTGAGGCCCTGTCATATACTCTGGCTTTTTGTCCTGACACGACCAAACAATGTACACTTGACTCGTCCACAGTCACAACCCCACTTGTACCCTCTCTCACTCACACACATACACACACACAGAGAAACAGAGGCAAGTTGAACTGCGTGTACCGAAAATCGACATGAATTGATAAAGTCATTTGCAATTGTCTGTCGTTATGGCTCGGTCTGCAAGTTGTTGTTGTTGTTGTTGTTGATGTTGTTGTTTCACGCGTTTGTTGTTGTTTGCTTTATGCAATGGCATGAAGGCTTGCATCGTTGTTGCTATTGTAGTTGTAGTCATCATTGTTGTTGCTGCTGCTGTTGGTCAGTTATTATGACTACTGCAATTTTGTAGCGCTTAATGGTTCGGTTCAGTGCAGTGCGGGTGTCGGAGACTGCCTCTGGGCTTCGGGCCTGAACCGTAAGTGCGAATGCGATATGAGGATTAAAATTCATAATGAAAACCCAACGTCGTCGTCGACAGCAACGACAACAACAACTACATCGAGAACAATGATAATAATGAAATTGCCATAGTTGTTTTGCAACTACGAGTACAATACAATATGAAAGGTATGTTGAATGGGGATCCGCAATTTGGGGGCCGGTCTTTGGCACTAGATCGACCACAAAACCGCTTGTGCGCTTCAAGTTTAATTAAACAATGACAAAAACTAGACAACGCCACAATAGACTGAGTTCAATACGAGGATTACAATTAGATTTTTGAATATTTAATGAAAACCGGTTGGCAAGTCATCCAACTGGCATCAACTGATTGCAAAACACTTAATTAAATACAGAGTAGAGTGAAACTAGCAGAGACTTATACCAAATAAAATCAATTCCTAATGAAATAACATAGAAGAAATTAAAAAAGTTAAAGTATCATCAAAATGTCTATACAAAAAACATTTAATGAATAATCTGAGTGCCATTTTCTAGGAGATAGAAACAGTACTCAAAATGTATCTTAGTTATGTTAATAGTAAATTTAATACACTCTGCATAAAGTGACTTAAGGCTTCCTTTATGTGCAATTTGACCATCGGTTGACCGTGTCATGAATGATAAGCAAATGATGCATAGGTGGATCAAATAAGGTCCGGTACTAATGTAATTATAAGCCACTTGCCATGACAACCTTTGGACCTTTAGATGAGCGTATGTAGCTGGCTTGTAGGACTTGATTATTATGGTCGGAGATTCAATTTAATTTGATACGCACGGATTTTGCGATTGGTCCAATGCAACAATGACGCAGCACGGAGCACGGCCAACTCGAGTCGATTGAGGATTGAGGAGAGGCAATAGTCGTATAGCCAAAAATTGTTTGCAGTTCAACTGAGGCTCAATTGACCAGCCCCACAGACTAACGAGCAGGCAGCTCAAATGGACGACGAGTTATGGGGTTGTTGTAGAAGACTGAACAAGCCAAGCCAAGCCAGGCAAGGGCAAAGCAGAGGGCAAGGCAGAGGGCAGTGTCATGCAGTGTGGTGCACCGACGGACAGGCAATGTTGTGCTCATCGTCATCGTCGTCGTCGTCGTCGTCATCGTCATCGTCATGCAAAACTCATTGAAGTCGTTAGCGTGCGTCCTGCCAGACCAGCAGTGGCCCCAGACCCAAGGACATAAAGCACAATGCAGGCGGCTCACAGAAACCTCTTCGTGTTGCGTCTCTCCTACTGGTCCTTCGTCCGGATAACAAGCACTGACCAGCTACTGGTTGGGCTTCATTGATCATACGCCCCATGCAACCACCCATCCATCCATTCAATCACACACACACACATACACACGCAGGCGACCCAACGGTTATTGGCTTAATTTACGTTTTACGTTTGGGGTTTTGTTGCCTGATTTTGTGCCGTGGCTTCATTTTTTCCACGGCCCAAATAATGTGATAGTGGTTTTTACAATTTACGCACTTGCCATCGCACCGAAAATTAATTTTAATTGTACGCTCATGTGTGAGTGTGTGAGCGCGAGGGTGTGTGTGTGCGTGTGTCTGTGTCTGTGTGGAAAATGCGTCCGTTTTTTTACTTAAATAAAAAACCAGACCGAACATTAAAATCAAAGTAATTATTCAAGTTGTGTGCTTTATTTCGACTCTTTTCTTTCTGCAACCTCCATTCAGTCCCCTCCTCCATTTCAGTCCCTCTTTAACGTTTGGCACTCGCTGCTGTTACGCAAATTGGCCTCATTATATAGTTGTTGTTCTTGTTGTTTGTTAATTGTTTAAGGCCCTTAACTGATAAGGATATCGTTCTTTATGTTCCGTTTCGTTGTTCTCGTCCCCCCATTTCACCATTTCACCATCTACCTACACTGAAGGAGCTCATTAAGGCGTCGATATCCTGCTTGATATCCTTTATTATTTTATGACTTCTTGTTTTACATTTTCTTTCATTCATTATACAACCAACTTTTATCGATTGATGCGTTTTTCCCTTCCACATTACGTCTCTTCTTGTCTCGTCTCTTTCCCTTTTTATCTGCAAATGGCAAAGGATATCAAATTGCTTGACAGCACGTGGTTGGAATTTGTAGTCTCTGGTCATTTATCTCATCTTTTTATCAAGAGTGCGAAACAGAGAGAGAGAATAAAGCAATTATGCTTAATGAATTCTTTAAAAATTGCTTTAAGTGAGCGACAATTCAATTTCATTTCAAAATATATATTAATAATTTAGCTGAAGAGGGAAATATTATCAAAGCAATAATCACGAATTTATTAAGATGGTTTCAAGCCAGTTTGAATTTCTTTTTAAAAAATGAAAAAAATATTTGCCCATTTGATTCGCGAACAATTTTATTAGGGCATACTCAGATTGATACTCAAATTGTTTTCACCCAACACAAATGTTTTCTATTATGTATTTACTTTCCGAAAAGACTGTTAAGTATTAAATCGACATCGAATCAGTTTGAATACTTACGAAGCACATTCATTATACCTATTAAAATTAATGCATCTTTTCATGTGAGTTCATATTCATTTAATCAAATGTTCACTGATTTGCAATCAAATGCATTCGTTTATCTCAATGCCCTCAATTCTAATCAGTTTGTCGAAATTCAATTTGAGTGAATAAGCCATCACATAGATAAATCATAGATGTTGTTCAATCTAAGGCATAGTTTTCAATTATTACTGCATTATCATTCAGGGCCGTTGTCTTAACTGGTTTAATCGGTGGAAATAGTAACGGAGTAAGGAGGCGAGAGAGAAATAGCAGATATATCCTTTGTTCGAGCTCCGATGGAGTGTCCTGCCTGTTGGCCAATGGCAGTTGCCTATTTGTGCAATTTTAGTTTTCATTTGTCATCAACATGGCCATTGCTTTTAGCCGTTTCTGGCCGTTTCTGCCAATTGCAATTGCAATGGCAGTTCAAAATTGAATTTCACCCATACATATACACACCATAACTGCACTCACACTCGAGCAGAATGGAGAGAGAAAATCGCTGCCGTCATAACGCTACATAAATAAACCCATTGCAAAGCGCATTGCAGTTGCAGGTTGCAGGTTGCTGTTGCCAGTTGCATTTGCCAGTTGCAGTTGCCAGTTGCCCATTGCCCGTTACCATTTGCCAGCACCCTTTACTGTACGGCTTAGACCCTATTGCCCTGCAGGGCAATCCTCTTGCCCTGGCCAAAAATGAATTTTGTTGCTGGCTGAACGTTGGAGGTTGGAGGTTGCGGACATGTGCATTGTGACGTGTACAGTCATTGGATTTTATAATCAACAATGCCAAACCAAAGTAGACTCACAACAGCAGCAGCAGTAGCAGCAGCAGCAGTGGCTCATAATTTTAATTATACTGAGTGCCAATGAAGTCAACAGCGATAAGACTAAACCGTCGGGCGTCTGTCCTAGAGCGATTGATGATGCGGGAGGCGGGCGCAAAAGAATGGATGGGGGAGGGGGGAGAGGATCAGTATAATCTATGCTCTGCCAGTGCGCCTTTTAACATTAGCAACAGCTGTGTGCGTTTCCAGTGCATTTATATTTATTATGGCATTGCACGGATGCTGGGCAGAGCGCTTCAAATGCGACGGGGCGTGGTTTGGGGTTCCGCTTATGGTTACGGTCACGCGGTGCCCGGATATATTAGCAACGCGTCGAGCGATGGCTCGCTCAATAAACCGCAAACAGCGAAGCGAGCGAGGGGGAGATGCATGTCAAAGATATAAGTATGCAAGTCACAGGAAGCAGGACACGGTGCACAGGACACAGCGGGCACACACACAGGACATACAGTACAGAGGCCACAGACAAAGTTGGACATATGGACATATGGAATGAATGCAATATTTTATTATATATATTATTATTATTATCGTGCGGTATATTGTGCTCGTACAATGGACCACACACACACCACACACAGCATATACACAGAAGGACACCGCACTCATACAAGTGGCCAGTTTTTAGTTTTGTGGGTGGTTTTGCCAAACGTATTCGAGTGCGGGGTTGCAATCAATCCGCAGACATTAATATTTTTCGTGTTGCCAACCGCAAATTGTTGCGGCTCTCTGCAGCAACAACGACATCGACATCGACATCAGCAACAGCACCCACTTACCCAAGCCAGTCAAAGGCAAATACGTTGGGACCACCCTGTGATATCAGACAACCCTCGATGCGGATTGAGTGGAATCATAAATTAATTAAAAGAGATTTGTTTGCGGCTTGCAAAGGATTCTGCCACATAGAGAGAGTCAAAACAGGAAACAGGAACAACAAAGAAAATGTGCGTTGCCTGATGTTTTACTGTTGCTGTGTGTGTGTGCGTTTGTGTGTGTGTGTGTGCTAGAAAATTAAAGCAACATTTTTCGTAATGCCGGGCAAAGAACAAAATTAATTAGCCTAATTGTAAGGGCGGTCGAGACGAACGGCAAGATGTCTATGGATGGGACTGCAGTGCTGTAGAGGGGACGGGGGCGGGGGCGGAGACTAGAAGGCAATCATAGAACAACGCGCTAACGAAACGAAGCGCAATGAATGAATTGCCGAAATGAATGAATGAATGAATGAAATGTAATGAATGTATAAGGAATTTATATTGCGCGAAAGCTGCAGAGGCGTAGCGAGCAACTATTTGCAATTTTACAGCGGGAAACCAACTGAATTGAAATAATTCATTTAACATTATACTTTATGTACGTACTTTGAATGCAACCAAAGCAATTAGTAGAGATAAACTTTTAATAATATGTAATTAAAGTCAACACTCATTGCAAGTCAACCAACACAGTCAGTAACAACAACGAGCTCTTGTTAAATGCGAAGAATGGAAAATGGAAACTGAAAATGTAAAATGTAAAACATCTAAAGACTCGCATAAGCATGATAAATGCAAGAATTAAACAAGATGAATTATAAATTAATCAAAAAGCTAAAAAGGATAAACAAATAGTATAAGCCCACACTCGGTCTTACAGCATTTTTAGGGGGTTGCTACAGTTGCATAAAGGAAACAACATAATTCCCTCCACAAACATGCAGACGTACGCTGGGGCAGCAAAGAAGGGAAGAAAATGATTTGCTAAGTCAACTCATTAGTCATAGCACCTTCTGCAAACATTTGCGGTTACATTTGGCCCCCTTTTTAAAGTTATTCCCACAACGCCACTGATTGCCACAGTCAGCCAACTGCTTTGAGGTTTTACACTTTTGGCCCATTTGTTGGGTTTTTGCCTGCTGCTGTTGCTGCTTCTACTTCTCCTTGTTCCACTACTGCTGCTTTGTCTGCCCTTTTGCTTTATTCGTGTGCGGTGTGCGGTACGCGGTGTGGTTTTTATTTCGTTTGGCCGCGTCACCCTTGGCATACCAAAAAGTAACGTATTTGACGCGTCACAAATGAAAATCTAAAAGATTAATTAGCTCAAGTTTTTCGTTCGACCGTCTGTCTCTTTGCCTCGTCTCTTCCATCGAAATCCCGGCGTAAATCTGCGCCGACTTACCAACTTAGTGAACAACTCCCTCATCTCCACCTTCCACCGTCTAACAAGCTCCTTTCGTACCCAACCCCCGGGCGTAAGGAACTTGAAAATCTGCTGGCAAAGCGCCTTTTGGGGCTGTAATAAATTTTAAGTCCTAATCAAAGTTGACAATAATAATAAAGTTAATAATGTTATTTTGACTCTCTTTTTCATTCTCTTTTCTCTGTTCTTGTTCCTTGCAGCGACTCAAATCCCGTGCTGATTTCATCACCGCCCGAATTGGCTGGCATGACTCTGGAGGCACGTCTGATATCCTACGATTGGGAAAATCAATTTGGCGAATTTCAAGAGGCCACACGCAAGGGCAGCTTTAAGCCCATCTGCTGGGGAGCCAAGAACCATGTGGTGCCGGTGAGTAAGCAACTTCGATTTATGCTCACGATAAGTCTACCCAAGTGAATGTCAAAAATAACAAGACACACACAGAAACCGATAGACAGCAAGATTGCAAAAGGGGAGAGACACCATTAAGCTAGTAGGGACAGTTTTCCTTAAAACGAATCGTTGTTTCTCTACGCAATGCCAACTATATGTAGATTAAGGAAGATTTGAAAAGTCTTACTCACTTAAACAAATATTAAAATTATAGTTATTTGTAATCAGTGTATGAGTTTAATACTTAAAAAAACAATTATTAAAAAACAATTATTTATAATCAGGGGACGTCAACAATTATACAAGACCAATTCAGTTTAAATGTTAACGGAAAAATACGTTAAAGATTGCAATGATACAATTTTTAACAGTATTAACATAAATCTATTATAGCAGCTAAAATATTTTAGAAGCAAAATAGTATATTGATTTAATCACTCCCAAGTAACATAACTAAAATTCACTTTAATATCTGACTCATCAATTCACCAAGTAACATAATATTTAAACTGTCTAACCCAGTTTCATTTCACGACAACGTTACAAGCTTTATGCCAGATTTGGCATTGCCATCGACAGGTTAACTGTTACTAAATGGGTTGACCATCACAAGCTGCTGTCACAGTTGAAATCGCATTAACCCTTTTCTTGTCGTCTCTATTTTATCTAGTCTCTAATCGCTGCCAACATTTCGCTGCCTGCGCTTCTTGCGCTGCTTTACATCCATCAGCTTAATCAGCTAAATTGCTAGACAATATCTGGGATAATTTTTCTTGCTGCCATTTGGTTTGGGACTCGCCCACTCCACATCATACCATGCCCATGCCATGCCGCAGAGCCCCAGCCAGCGTCGAGATAGATAGATGGAGTATTGGATGGAGTGTGGGAGAGCGATAGAGAGAGAGAGAGATCCTAGACAAGTGCTCATTTATTCATTGTGTAGGAGTACGGGTAAAAGACATTAGGGGCATCCAAGCCCAGCAGTTACCGAACTTCCTTTCCCCGACTGTCTCTCTCTCTCTCTCTCTCTCTCTGACTACCTCTGAGAGCCCGGATAATGTGGCTGCAGTAAAGCGGGTAATGTCTACCGGAAACCGCACGTTATAAAGTGCAATCAATTGCAGTTGGTGGCTGGTTTGGCCGACTCTCTTTCTCTCACACTCTGGCCAACATTCAAGTTTGTTAGCGCCTCCACTTTACACAGCCCAGACGAGGCTGAAGCCAGGACAGAGCTGAACAGCTGAACAGCTGAACGGAGACCCATTCGGGTCACATATATCAGCCTGAGCACGTACAACTTCGACAACGATCATTCTAATGGGTCACACACTAAAACCAAGTCACTAGCCAGCTGCCTGGTCGTCCGCCACACTAATTCACGTCGAATGGTTTAAAGTTTAAGCCATTCGTCTAACTGGCTAACTGACTCGACTGGTTCGACTGGCCAACTGACTGACTGACTGACTAAATGAATGCTCCCATATGAGCATACTTCTAGTCGCTGGAAAATTGTGGGAAATTGCTTAAGTTGGAAATTGTTGCCATTTTTATGCCATTGGCTGACTGTCTGCCTGGCTGACTGCCTGACTGGTGGCAAGTAAAATTATCAACGCTTGAATTGTCATCGATTTTCCGTGCTGTTGCGTTAAATGTTGTTGGCCATTTCAGTAGAGTCCGCCCCCTAGTCGCCTCCCGCCTTTTTTTGTTCTGTTTCGTCTTCCTTCTCATCCGCCAAGTCAATAATTCATTGAGGTCGCCCCAAGGCATCTGATGGCTTCCCTGACAGGCCCATTGAATTTATAAACCCTCACAGCGTTCAAATTAGCAGCCAGAGAATGCATAAAATAAAACACGACGACGCAAAAAAAATACAAAAATAAAGCGTTTAGCCATGCGACAAAATAGGAGTAGTTTTTTTTCACCAAAGGCAAATGATGAGTAAACATGTGAAGCAGCTGCAGATTGAAAGGTAAATGCCGTTCAATCTACCGTAAAAACGTACAAGGCACCTTTACAGATCCCTGATCCCAGCGGCAAAAAAAAACTTGGCCCATTTAACAAAGTTGACAAAAGCCAGGAAAAACTATGAAAAAAAAACAAAAACGAAAAAAAGGCAAACGCAAAAGAACTGCCAAAGAAGTTGCTGATTAGTTTAATGCAGAGATTTTCCGAAGCCGTTGGGCTGGAAGGCCTAGTTCCGGAGTGCATGCATGATAAGAATAGAAATTAAATGCAGTTGAATAATTCAATGAAGCCTCGCAATGAAATCAAATGATTTAACAAGCTAATTTCCTGTGCAGGAACTAAACTGCAATACGACAAATTGCGTTGTTAGTCTCAAACAGGTTGAGCACTTTAAACCTACAATTAATTTACAGATTATATTTTGGCAACACTTTAACCTTCATTAAAAACTAAACTAAATTCAATTCAGACGAAATCCATATCTAATCCCTAAAAGGAACCCACACATGTTGAATCTACATATTTCACCTAAAACTCTATGGCGCAACCCATTTCAAAATTGCACCTGCCCAAAAAACAAAAAAAAAAAAACAACAAGAAAAGAAAATAACGAAACATTTTGTCATTGCCTGGCAACACTAATTAGCATAAAACAGCAACAACAACAACAACAACAGCAACTACAGTGCCAAAAAGGTGTAGCATACTTGGCAAACGCCTGGCATATCAAAAAGCTGCTGGCAAATGGACAGTCCCCAAAATCAACGCCCAGTCCAAACGCAAACGCAACGGCAACAGCTACAGCTAATTAGCATAGTGGGAACCCAAAAGGAATCTATAGGATATATGGTGTTGTGAGAGGCTTAAAGCACAGTTGGCAATTAAGGTTTTAAATTTATGCATAAATATATGTGAACACATAAAGTGCACATTTTATAATTCTGATGCCCACCTTAACATACACGTCGTACATTCTTTTTCAATTATAATGTCCGTCTATGTCGGAGGACAGGACAAGAACCTCAAGCACCACCGAATATAAACTGTCCAAACACACCTGCAAATGTCTGTCAAGCATTTGCGTAACATTTTTTGATAGCAATGGAATGGAAGGCAGCCTGCCTGCCTGCCAGGAATGAAAGTGACGCAAAACGCTTACAAAATGCCTTTTGAAAAATTCAACAGCAACAACAACAGCTACAGTGACAACAACAACAACAACAACAGCAACAGCACCAACAAGGAATAGCAAACAAACGAACCGCTGGTTGCCTGATTCCTGATTTTAACGTTGGCCCCATCGCACGATTTGCATAATATTATTAGTAAACACTCGTTATGAAGTCGCTCACGCCCCTCCCCTGCACCGCCCACACAAATGCAGACATTCAGACTAGATTTAGATTTTTTGGACTGCCATAAAATATTTGACCGCAGCCCGGAAAGATGGCAAAACCGAACCCAAACCCCAACCCCGCGACGGCAATGGCAACAGAAGCAGAAGCAGCCCCATGGCCCAAAGCTAGCCATTGCCATTGCCTATTTATAAACACAAATTTATGCAGCGTAATTAAAACGCAAAATTTTCCCGAGAGCTGGAGGAATCTGATGGCTTCATTGTTTAGTTATTGTGCTCGGAATTTCTGTAGGTGTTGTGGATTTGCGCCTTGCCAAATAGACGAATGGTTTGGGGCCAGGTGGGGTTTACCTTGTAGCGCAGTTCCTAGACTAGACGGCATAAAGTATGTTTAATCATGGCAATCGGATACCGCACAGCAATGTGTTGCATCTATCTTGGGCATAATTTAGTTTGAAATCGACTGAATTTGAATTGAATATTGCCATTAGAAATACTTCCTCTGCTTGGGATAATAAATAGGTATGTCTAGCTTATCGTTTTATAGATAATTAGTCTGCAATACCAACAGCATTAAACTGTTTTAAGAGAATCTTGATCTTGTTAAATCTAAAGAGAAGTATCATTTTATTCTCTCATTTTAAAGCAATACTGATCAATTACAGTTTAAGAATTGTTGAAAAACACTGTTATTGATAATATCCAGTAAAATTTTATAAACTTTTTAAATTGGCATTACATGTCATTAGCACGTTTATAATTAGTTTTCCAAGGCCACATTTGAAATGCTTAGTCACTTTCTACCAAGGAAATTGCATTCCTCAGAATCCTTGCAATAATACAACTAGAAGGACATACATAAGAAAAGTTTTGCGTCTCTCGACTGGTTCTATTACAATATCAAAGACATAAATAAGCTTTTTAATTTTCTCTCTCTGAAGTCAACACAGAAAATAGAGTGTTGTATGTGGGTGTGTGGGGAACTGGGCTAATTTTGTATTTAATTAATGCCGTAATTTATTAGAAGCCAACGAAACGCTAATGTTTATCCATTTCCTTTTTTCTCGTTCTCGTTGCAGGGCTCCGAGTTTCTTGAAGGCTACAGCATAAATGTAACCAAAACATATAAGAAGCACAAACGTTGCAAGCCCAAACGTCTCTATGCGCCCATCACGGAGCGCACCTCGCCGGCGGCGGATCTCAGCGAGTTGCCTGTGCTGCATGAGCTGGACAACAACAACATCATCGAGGGAGCGGCACGGAGTAGTCGCAGCTCGGCGACAGACGCACATGGGGGACTAAGTGGTGCCACCAAGAATAATTGTGGACAGTTGTCCAGCTGTCTGCTGTGGCTAGGCGCCTCATCATGGTGGTTGCTCCTAATGCTAAGGACGTGAGGAGCAGGACCATGCAATGGCAGAACAGGAGAGCGAAGAAGAAGCAGCAGCAGCAGTAGCAGCAACAGCACTGGCACAGGCACCACCGTCTAACTACACTATATATATACATATATAAACCTAAACAGTAAAAAGGCAACTACAACTCTTTAACTATAAAAGGCAGCTCTTAATCCTACTAAAATACAAAATAGACAGACAACAAAGAAGCAGAACAAAATGTAATGACAAAACACAACAAAGAAAAACGAACAAAAAAAAAACTATAGAAGTACTATTAATTATTCATAATAAGCTAGAAAGAACCTCCTACAGACCCAGCCCACTCCTGCTGTTTCTCCCTGTTTATTTATGCCATGTCTCGCACACATTTTGTTGTTTTTGTTCTAGTATTTAGTAAATTATTAATGATTTTTTCAAACGTATTTTAAGTAAGAAACAAGCAAAAAATGCCAGAAAAATAAAAAATAATCGCGTACCGCATTTTAAAACCGAAAAGCAATAATTAGTTGTTGTTGTCGTTATATAATATACAAAAAACAAAAAAAAAATAAATAAATGAAAAAAAAGAATGCAAATATACCAGTACATATTATATAGACAACTACGAGTACATATATAAATATAACTAATTACTAGTACAGTCATTCCTTCTACATAATAGTTTTATTATAGTCTATAGCGTATACATACAATATTAAATATATATATATATATATATAGGATTGGACTAATGTAAAGCTTGAACGTCTGATGATTTTTGTTGGGCATTGCAAGACACAATCGTAATTGAAGAAATTCAAGAAATCACTCGAGCGAAAAGGCAAAGGCAAAGAGAGGTGTTAGTTGAGATGGCATAAAACTAAATCACATAAACATACTAACATACATACATCATAAAGTACATGCATATATAAACCATACATCTAAAGCATAAAACATACTCGAATCCCAGTTAAGTTTAGTCACTTGTAGCGCGTGCAAACTAAAAGGAACTAAGTTCGAAACGAGAACACTACATAAATTACATCATATAAAAATTATATACGTCCATATATAACAAAAAGAGCAAACAAACAACTAAGTAACACATTTATTTAGTTAATGTTTGATAAGACTTGCGACCTTTACTTTGTTTATTTGATTCGAGAATAGCGAACTCGCACAAAACTAAAATACTCAACTAGCGAGTACGATAATGTTGATAATATAATACTATCATTTATTGATCATTTTCAATTTATTTTCCCTGCTAGATGAGGAAGGTTTAACAGAATCCCAGGCCTGCTAAGAACTTCGGCAAATATGCCATACTGTATAGATTTTCTTTTAAGACTACTATTTACATTTATGTGCTGGGGATGGGCAACTATTAGATATTGATAAATTATAGCCTATAATTTCTAGAGTTGTGACAGTTACACTAATTTTACTATATACTAAAGCATTTTATTTAGCATTTCATTACAATTGCCTAACCTAGCTCACACTGTATATTTTTGTTGATTTATCGCTATAAATACTCGCTTTAACTGCCTATTATTTATGTGTACTACTCTTACTATTAGGTTATATTCAGTTACTATTCAAAGTCGACTCGAAATAATGCTCTGCACTCAAAGTGTTGCCTTTCTATCTCATTTCTTTCAAGATATATATCGTTGAACTATTTCAAAAACTCTCTCTTTTTCTATATTATAACTTGCTATGGATCTTTAGCTATAACTAATTGTATGCTAGGCAACTAAGGTGTAAATACTTTCTACTTGATAAGGCAATCGTAAGGCAACTAATGCGATAAATTCTGTCGAAAAACTCGGTTTTTTGTCGAAAAATGTCGCATATGCGAGGAGCTAAGCATTATACAGGGTGTGTGATTAGGTATTTGGAATGGGCATAGGTATAGGTCGTATATATATAGAGATCACAACTATATATATGCACACTGATATGACTCCTAGCCAGACGAGTGGAGGGCCGTCAAGTTCTGCTCGAGAGTAGTAAAAATATACCATATACATGCATAAATACGATTACGATATACATACATATAAATAAATAAATATATATATACATACATAACTATTAATATAAAGTCTATATATACAATACAATACATCTATAAGTAGTTACGTGGTTCGTAGTTGTAAATGTGAATGTGAGTATTTTATACAATGGCAAAAACAAAGCAAAAAATATTAATAAAATTATAAATAAAAGTATAAGTAAACGCAAAACTAAATAAAGCAAAGCGTAAAGCGATTAAATGAAAACCCCTCAAAAAAAAAACAACCACTAAAGTTACAATTTTTATACCAAAATGGCGAAATGAATGAGCATCAGATAAGAGCAATTGCTACATGAGGATAGTGTTTATAAGATATATATATACATATATATCTATACAAATCATAAATAGCATATATTTTTAGGATAACTGCTGTTAACTGGCATTAACTATGGATTAGTGACAAGTTGGCAAATGTAAAGTTGAAACAATCAAAAAAATCCCCTTATTTAACGTAACGTGCAAAAAATTTGCGCAAACTGTTAGAAAGTTTGCCACAAATTAAAAACTATTTGCGCAAACCTACACACCCATACACTTACAAAAATAGTATATAGATACAAAACACCTAAAAAAAAAACAAGAACTTTTGCCCAGTTAGAAATTAAAAGCAGAAAAAATTTACGCAAAGGAAAGTTTGTTGTGCAGAGAGCTCGAGGACTGCGCCTTAGGGGCGTGGCTGTTAAATATGGGCCAACGTGTTTGAGGTTTATTTTTTTTGTTTTTTTTTCTGGCCACTTGACGAGCAACTTTTTAATGGGCGTCGAGTAAGGCACTTTGTGTCGCCACCCACGCTAGCTCCACTCTAGCTCCACACTCCTCTTTTCTACCCACATCCCTTTTATAGCCTCAATCCTGCCTTCACTTTCAACTGAATGCCCACAAAGCATTCAGCTTTGACCCACTAAAGAAAAACTGAGCGCCAATGACGACAACAATGAGTGTGTCTAATTAGGAAAAACCAAAAAGGCCCCTGCTCCTTCAAAAAAAAAACGTAAAGAAAATGAAAGCGGGAAAGCGAGCAACAAGCAAGGTGTTCATAGTTTGGCTTATACTCTTTATTTTCGTTTCCATTTTTTTTTTTTTTGGGAGGCCTTGTCATAGCAACCTGGCAGTTTTTCAGTTGCTGTACCTTTTTGTCTGACATTTCAATTAAACTTTTAGCCAACAACAAAAAAGAGAGAGAAATCGAATACAATATGGAACGACCATAATTACAGTCACTCAAAAAGCAGCAACTCTTCACCATTTTCGATTAAATATTTGATTTTTTTCTCACAGGCTTCGAACAAGACACAATGGAGAGCGAAAGTCTGCACAACAAATGAAAGCATCCACACGATACACCAACAACAACAAAAAAACAAAAGATATTAAGTAAAAGTATTATACTATATAATTTAATTAAATGCAAACAAAAACGGTTTTGGAAAATGTACTTGCGATAGCTACGACAAAAGTCAGAAAATAGTTTAAAAAACTACGTAAACATAAAAAAACAAGCGAAACTAACATACCAACAAAAAACAAAAGTATAAACTCAAGCTAAACAAAAAGTAAAAGGAAACTACATACTAAATTTAAAATGCAACAGTCACACACACACACACACACACACGCATTTTAGAAAACATTTAGCGAACATTTTAGCGTTTGTGCTATGGGAAAGAAATAGAGATTTACTGGAGGATTTGTGCAGAAAGCGATGCTAAAAAAAAAGAGAAATACAGGACTAGGAAAGAGAAAGCAAGTGTGTAAAAAATGCAAGAAATATGCTAAGCAAGCGGCTTTTCTAAAGCCTTTTAACTGAAGTTAATCAACTCTCATTGCAAAACACAACTGCTAACTCTTCGCAAAGATGAGAAATGTTTAATAAGACAATCTTAATACGCAGCTATGCCAAAGTACTTTTGGGCCAAAATGACATCTGCTTAAAATACTTATTACAACTAATTTCAACCAGTCCGAATTGTTGAAAACTTGTTTAAAAATGATTTGAGGTCAGCTTATCAACTGAATATATATGTTCATCTTGATCAATTAAAAGTTGTTCTTTGCTCTACCACGTTAACAAAACAATTCATTCTGAAACAAAAACCATTTCTTCAATTTACTAAGGGTTTTTTATAAGCATGCAATCTATTGCCTTTGTCATTCCTTGCTATCCTTTTGGCTGAAGCACTTGATCCTTAATATCATCATGTTGCCTTTGAACGTTCTAGCATTTCTTTTCCGTCCTTTCCTTCTCAGTTTGAATGCATTGTTCTTCTGAGGCAACTAATAAGTTTTTTAAAACTGACCCAATTAGCTCGTTTACTGCAACTTCAAACTGCTAGAAGCTTCTTAATATCCTTACTGCCGCAATGCCAACAAGATATCTTTTGTTTATAGCTCAAAGCTACTCTTAAAAGAAGCATCCACTCGAACTTGTCTTGCGAGCAGGTAAAGTCTGTCAAAGTAGCACAAAAGGCAAACTCACACACACATACACGTCATACACACACAGAACACAAGAACGTAGCATGTTAGTAGGATACTATGTCATTAAGGCCCCTTTATTGCAAATTTTCTATTTTACTTTTGAAAGAAGACAAACCTATAAAGCAAACCAAAAGAAAAAAAAAACAAAACCTACCTAAAGCGAGAGAACGGAAAACCTAACTATTTTTAGTGTGTACCTTAATTTTTTCAAAAAGAAGAAACGTAACAGAACCCTGAAAAAAGAGCAAACAAAAAAATAGGAAACTCCCAGTATGATAAATCAAAAGCCTATAAAGAACTAAACATATACATTTATATATATATATGGAGTGAAGCATGACATAAACGTAAAAATAAAAGCAATAAAAAGAAAATGCATAGCTATACATAAAAACATAAAAATGAAAGCATAATGAAGTGAAGCAAATAGGTTAAATAATAACGATTCAAAAAGAAAAAAACAAAAAATAGTACTATAGTAAATAGTTTTGCGATGGAGTGAAAAGTGTAGCATACTTTTTTGGTTGGGAAAGCCTATTGGCTCTGTGTGCGGATATGAACGTGGAGGAATGTGACAAAATGGCATATGATAAAAGTACATAAAATAAGACAAAAAACAAAAGAAAAAAAACCAGAAAAAATACTATTTTAAAGTAGAGCAGTTGCAAATATTTAAATGTGTCGTTAGTAGAAGAAGAAAAACAAAATGAATGAAACCAAAATAGTAGTAGCATTGTCGTTAGCCATAGTAGCAAAAGGAAAATAAATAGAAGGATTAACTGGTGAAGAGAAGAACATACATACCACACATCAATCAATCAAACAAATAAGCAAAATCAACTACATACATACATACATACATTAAAATACATCATAGCATTAAAAAATGAAGCATCAGTGTTTGTGTATAACTCCTGCATGAAATGTAATACAAATACATACAGCATACTCATACATAGGTATATATAGCATATACATATATATAAATAAATATAGAGATGAACATGTCCCGAAAAAGAAAATAAATCCACAGCCCATAAAGTAATACCGAATCAAAGCAAACCAAAGAAAACTAAACAAAAAAAAAACATGAAATATTAAGAAAACTGGTAGCTCAACAAGATGACAGCCACATTAAAGTAACTAAAAGTAAAGCGTAAACTAAAGTAAAGCATAATAGATAATACCAAATAAGGCATTCGATCATAAGATAGACACACAGACGGCAATGGCTTTGAAATGCCAACTGGCTAAGACGAGAACCTATCTGTTAACCTGACCGCAATCCACCACTGCCGAAAACTTCACCACACTTTACGCAGTTCAACCACAACGGCTATAACGGCTATAACCTAACTTTTAACATAATCATTCTTGATGCAGTCAGACCTCAACTTGAGTCAAGCTTAAACCCCAATCAAACCGAAGAATTCCTAACTCCCAAGCCTAACCTCAAAATGTCAAAGCAAGCCTGTTCGAATTCAGCCAGTTAAGCATTTCAACCATTTAAGCATCACCAACCTAACAAATGACAAGCATTTTTTGATACCAAATACAAAAGAAAGAGAACAGCATTGTTTAATTGTGAGCTAAGTTCCGACACTCGACACTGAAACAAGTGAAACACTTTAAGTTACCACTAAATCATTTTGTAATATACTAAAACCGCAAAGCTAAGCAACTACTCTTACGACTACAACTACAACTACAACTGCATTCATTGTATACTCTATAAACAATATGAAAGCCATGACATGCATAAGTGCTTAATTGTAAATCTTGTTTGTTCAATCTGCTGTACAACCAACCAACAATTGTAGTTAAGTTCAATTGAAATACGAGCCACTCTTCCACTTCCTCCCTAAAGTATGCAAGGCTTTATGGCATACATCTCTCCAATACGCCCACACACACACACACACACACGCACACACACACTGAATAATGCACGCATTGAAATGAGGTGCACTTCTTTTAGTGTGTCAGCATTTACGATTAAATGCATTGCGTATTTATTTATGCAAATTTAGTTAAATGTAAATTAATTACAGAGCAGCTAACTGCCAATGAAAATCTGAATGCATTGCCGCAAAATGAAAATGTTTACTAACAATAATAAGAACAGCAACAACAATAACGGCAATACAAAACAAGAGCAACAGGAACAACAACTCCGGCTACTTTTCGAGGCAGAGAACAAACAAATAAACAAACACAAAAACGGGGCAAAGCCTCGAAGCAAAAATTATTTTTGCATCATTAATTTACATTTATATTCAATTAAAGCGCAAACACACGGCGCATTAAACAAAGAGCAAAAAAAAAAAAAATTAAAGAATGAAAGGCGCGTGCCAAGTGGGCGTCACAGTGGGCGTGGGTGTATGCCCTGGCATACAAACAATGCCAAAAGTTGTAAGCAAACAATATGAAAAAAGTTCAGTGCCAACCAAGAGCACAAAAATGAGGGTGTGCTAAAGAGCAGAAACAGAAGTGAACAGCCACGAAAGCCATTTAAATTGACCTATTTTTGTACAGATAGAATGTAATATCATACGGCAGATTAACAGACTTACAACTTTTCAATCTTTTGTTGAGAGCGCACAAAAAACAAAAGATAAAAACAATTAACCATTCAGCAGCATCTGACGATACCATTTTCATAAATAGTGCTACAGATTGATGAAATGCATTTTGGCTTACGCATTGATTGTGATTAATTTCCATAAAAAGCAAACAAATCAGCAGATAAAATTTCCAAAGCTTTCTTTTCCAATCACTTGCACTTACACAGCTGCAGCTCTGTTGCGCCACTAAAAGAGCATTTGGAATTGCCATAATGAAATCCATTTAAAACATAATTAATCACTTAATAGGGGTAGACATTTTTGGCGAGCATTTAGAAGCGCAATTTCGTTTCAAGGAAGTTGAAAAATTATGCAGTGGCAACTTTTAAAACAATTTATATTAATTAACTATTTAAAATGCGCTTTCACATTTGGCCTCACGGACACTTAAACAAAGTCAACACGTTTAAACAATATGCATAACTATGCACGAGATGAGGAGAGCTTGTCAACTTTTCGGCCAGGCTATTTAAACAATTTTCGCAGAGTGCATAAAATATATATGTATATATATACATATATATGTATGTATAGCTCACATGTGGGATTGTTTTATTTGTTTGTTTGTATGCCTGTTTGTGCATTTGATTGTTTGTTCATTTTAATGCTGATATTGTTGTTGCTGCGGTTGTTTTGCCACTGTTTAAAATCAGTTTAAGTTTTATGCAGTTGTCAGTTATGGAAAATTACTTTACAAGTGATGCATTTATAATAATTTGCATATTAAATTATTTTCAATGGCATCCCAATGATTTTAACGTTTAATAACAACAACCACAAGAACAAATACAAAACACACACTTACACTCACACACCACAATAAATGCAACAACAACAACAACAAGAAAGTATATATATATATAGATATATAAATTACAAAAGCAAAAAAAATCCCTCAAACAAAATGTGAAAAAAAAGAAAACCCAGCAAAGATGGAAAAAAACAAATTTGCAAAAATAAAAAGCATGAAAAAAAATTATAAAAAAATACATTAATATTAAAAAGCGTTTAATTTGCCAGCATTATGGAGGCAGGGGAACGGGGCAGCTGTAGCGGTAATGTGATATATTTTCCTGGCTTTGCATACGCTGCAAGTTTCGGATTTGTGTCTGCTATCCTTTGAGTATGTGGGTGTGTGCTATTGTGTGTGTTGTGATCATTAAGCAATTTTTAAATTGGCATTCAATTGCAAATTTTTTAAATTAAATTATGTGAACAAACCACATGAGGAATGTCCATGGCAATTTGCCAACGCTGCGTATGCTTAATGAGCTGAGCTGATCGAATGCCCACAATGAATGGACAGCTCTCCCTCCTTTTGACATAATTCACTCGCTCTGTCTCGTTCCACGGCTCTTGCAATGTGCAATGAATAGAAATCCAACGATATAAAATTCAATTGTTAAGTCAGAATATGGCAATCATTCAGCTATAACATAAGTCAATATGAGCAGGCATAAATGGGAAAAATGGACCATCAAAAGAAAATTACAATCAAAAAATGGCTTCACAATGAATTGATAAAAGCAGTTTGATCGGCGAAAGAGACAAGGAAAAACTCTAAAGTCAATCAAAGACAATTGCATGGACGAAAATACAGAAAATTAGCATGTTATGAACCATTTCTCAACTCTTTTCAGAGACTTCTTTAGCTCATAAATATAAATGAAATACTAGACTTCAAACGAGACAAGCTGCTGCAAAAACTTCAAATTGCAGCCAATTTTAGTTAAAGACTTTAATTATTGTCAATTACGCAAGAGATGTGCTTTGATTGCAGTTGTTCACAAGTCAATACAAATCAACCTCCAGCTAGCTTCCAGTTTCTTTTAAAGCAGACTTATTTTCATCATTCAAGCAAGCACTGAGTTGACGATAAGCAAACTACTAAAATACGATTGACTCAGTGGCTGGTAAGAAGCGATGCAGCTTAGAAGTCCTTTTTGTTACTTGACTCTTCGGGCGTATCAGAGACATGAAAAGCATTTAAACCCATCGACTACATCCTTTTTTCAGGCCTCACAACTCATTTGCCTAAGTGTTACGTATACGTCTGAGTAAGATGAAGTTAGCCGGGAAATAGCAATAGGAATGACAATGAGAAAGGGAATGCGAGTCTGAATGAGAATACGAATGTGACATCCAATTCGACTTCAACAATCGAAACTCACTCAGCCACTTGGCATAATTTGAGCCTAAAAGCGTGCTATGGATGTTTTTTCATTTTTTTTTTTTGAAAACTAACACACACAAAGGGGGTAAATGCGACGAAGGTTAGAGAAATTATACAATGCAATAAAAATAAAAAATAAAACGCTGTCACATCAAATTCGAGTGGCAATTTCATCAAACTATGCCACAGCTATTAATTTTCAGCACGCACCCTAAAAATAAACGAAAGAATGGCTGGAAGGATGAAGGCAAATAACACCTAAAAGTATTTCAATAATTTCTCTCCCTCAAACGTGGGGTGAAACGAAAAAATGGTAATAGCTGCTGACAAGTTTCGAATTTCTATGGCCATTAACCCTTTTATGGCCAATACCTGGCCCAAAAATGTTAGCATATTTCAACAGTTTATAACGCAAATAATGCTGAATTGTGCATTTCTAATAGACGGCAAATGGCAACTGTCTAGTTGCAAAGCCAATTCCAGCACTTACTGCCATTGCCGACTGCCTGACTTGCCATTCAAGTCATAAAAATCTAAATTTCAAAGCAGCAGCAGCACCAACAAACATCAGACCATATGGGAGTTGATGCTGGCAAAACACTCTGAATGACAGAAATTTTGGGCACAAGACATGTGCGGCATTTAAGTGCAGTCAGAGCAGCCACAGCCACATACTGAGTCAGAGCCACAGCCACAGTCTCAGCCTTAGCCTCATGCTCAGCCTGCAAGGACGAACAGTCAGTCAGTCCGTCCAACGAGGACAGACAGTGTGACAGGCAAGGCATGCAAAAATCTAAGCCTTCTGCTGATGAGTCTCATATGCACAAACATATAAACGTTGAAAGTATTTGTGTGGCTTGCAGCAATCACCTGAAACATGCAACGATGACTAGCCGATGAGGCAAGGACAGATCGACAAGAAAAAGAGTGAGAAGCAAACGGAGGGGAAGCAAAAGGAATAAGGCTGCTGCTCGGGGGCAACTGCTGGTCGTAAAGTGCAATAATGCCTGAATTTATGCAACTCGAGTGTAATAAAAATATGCATAATTCTGCAATAAATGATTTTAAGTAACACACACACATGCAGTTCATGCAACTCAAGTTGCACGGCATAAGTGACAGGCGACAAGTGTGTCAGTTTCATTATCGTTAACAAGTTCGTAAACACATAAAAAACATGGGCTCATTCATAACATGGGACACTTATTTAAGTGATGGCAAAAATGCATTAATGAATATTAAGTATTTAAAAAAATGGAAATAAAAATGTATTATTTTAAACCAAACGCACAACTCTTTAGTTTGTCACCGATTTTTCGAAATTTAATTTTATGTAATAATTAAGTTATGAACCAGTTTTCTAATTTGCAAAAGATTTTATAATATCGATATACAAACGCTTAGAAATATTATACATATGAGCCTAAGCTTTTGAATTCTTAATTATAAAATGACGCTGATCACAAATATTTATGAATGTATTGCTTTTATAATTTTCATTTTCGTATTTTAAATAGTTAATAGAAAAATGGCTTGATTGATGGGAGTTCTCGTAAGAAAACTAATAACACACAACCCAAGTGTTGTGCTTTTCAAACTTTTCATTCTATCCTTAATTTCTGCGCTTCCCCAATTATGATTATCCTTTGTCGGCTGCACCCATCTGGCAGTTTTCTCCATGTTGCTTAAGTGTTATGCACTTACTGCAAACACATGCACTCGCATAAAGTCAAAATCTTTTGGATTACAACGACAGGGCAAATATGCTACCTGGCCAAACTGAGAGGTGGTTGGGGGTGGCACGGAAGGGAAAGCGACATTGTTATAGCCGCTATTGCTATAACTGCTGTAGCTTCGCAAAACTTAAGCAGTTTGCAGGTGTTGCAGCGAAATTGCAGTTTATCTAACCGTTCTGGCGAATCCTGTCTTTTATTTTCACTTCTTTCTTATGCTAGCTGAAGAACTTAATGATCTGTGGCATATGTTGTGGGTCATGAGCATGGGTCAATGGGTGGCAAAGGCAGAAATGCGGTGCGAAAGGTGCAGTGGCAGCAGGAAATTAAGTTTTGGCTTTGTTGTATTGCGTAAATGGGTTTTTAGTTCGTTTTTTTTGGACTGCGCGGAAGTGAGTTGCATAAATTGCAAAGCGCGTGTAAAAGCCATGAAATCGAATTCGAAACTATGTAGTGGACGCAGTTGGCTCCCCAAAAACGAAATGATTGACGAAAAACCAACGGAAGCAGCTGGCCCACAAAGTAAGAAATCGAAACTGAAGCCAGCACATAAATCTTCATTGAATTTTTTGGTGGAGCGGCCAAAAAGCCGTCGAGTCATGGACGGAGTCCACATCAAAACGTGAAGTACACTGTTGAACCCATCCTCCATGGCAGACTCGGTCCGCCTCCATTTGCCTCATTGTTTTTGGTGTGCAGCGAAACGTAAGCAGCTACGAGAACTCAGAGGAACATTGGCCCGCCTCCGTTGAGGCGTAGAACAAAGGGCCATTATTTACAGGTGCTGCGCGCCAAAAGTGCCAAAACAAAGCAGACGCACTCACTCACACCCCATTCTGATACTCAACACACTCAAGCAGCACACGCACACCCTCACGCATACGGCTCATGTATACGCATACGCACACAGTCACAGGGCGCAGACACATTGATTAATGAATTAATGAGGTAAACTTTGCACCTCAATGACAGAAAAGGCATCGCAGGTGGAGCTCCTGCGTGTAATTCCCTTCTGTTACGTTATCGTTACGTTACGTTATTTTGCCTCTCCCCCTCCCCACCACCCCTTGTCCATACCACCGTCGCCATCAACTTGGATCCTGCTTGGTTTCTGTCTCTGATTTTGGTTTGCTAATGTATCGGTTCAAGAGGTCACTCAGCAGCTGACAGGCACAGAAAACTTTCAGCGCATAAAAGTAGGCAATGAAAAGCTTTGCCAATCACTGCAGCCACAACACCTAAACCAACAGCGATGTCACCGTGAGCATGGATGAAAACAAAACATCGTAACCTTAGGACGCGGTAGAGTGCAAAGTGGAAAAGAAAATTGTATTGAGAACCAATTAATTATGCTTAACCAAAAGAGAGTGTGAAGACAGTACCTTGTATATTGTTTGATTTAGAGTTATTTTTAATAAGTCAATTTTCTCCATGTTATTTACACATTTTAGTTGGACTAATAATAATTTTAAGGTAATTATTTAATTCTGTGGTTTTGAATATTATATTTTTGTTACAACCATTGAATGCAGGCGTCAATTTATAATATTCTCTGGTATAGACTAATTGGATTAGCCAATGGCATTCTAATTTGAAAAGCTGTTTTTATATTGAATTATCTATAAAAACAATGGTAGAATATAAGGTTATGAAATAAGCCGTAGTTTGTAAGTAACAATTTAATCGTAAATTGAAATATGTTTCTGCAATTGTAAATATTGTATAAAAAAAGGACAAATTAAAATAAATAAAATCAACATCAGTTGACAGAAAGGGAGCTATAAAAAAATAATTGAAAATTTAAACTCGCAAATATTGCTATGAGTATAAAAAGCCTATTTAATGGCTTTAAATAATACTTTGGCCAGTCACGCATCCATCTCTGGTACTGACTGCAAATGGGGGCGTGTCCCAAGAACTCAAAGCTGGATGCTGTTGCTGACACGTGATAAAACGCTGGCAACGACGCCACATTCTGTTGCTGAGGCTGTGGCTGTTGTTATAGAACTGCTGCTGAGATCAGTGTGGGTGTGGTTGCAGCTGAATGGAAGGTAACATGGGGTATGAGGTGAGCTAAAGGTGCACAGGGCAGAGGCATTAACATTTACATGACACTCAGCTCTCACAAGTGTGGTGTAAGTAGTACGAGGAACATCAACTTTGCCTGAACACACACCCATACACGCGCTCACGCACACACTCTCACATATGTTGCCCAAAACTTGGACGATTCTTTTGTGATTGGCGCCCAGGTGGTCTGGTCGGTCTGCTGGTTCGCTCGGTCCAGGCATGTTTCCAAATGCCTCAAGGCAAACGGAAACTGTGTAACTGACGCCCCGATCCATACACACACACACACGCCATTTACACTCACACATCTATGGCCATTAACGTTTCTATTGTGAGCTCTTGGCCTTAGCGAAATAAATAAATTTCGACAGCTGGGGCTGCTGAGAATGACCCAAGCGAGCTAGACAGCCCACCCACATGGCAGACAGTTTGCGGTTTTCAAATTTCACACAGACAAGGAAGCAGGCAAGCAGGCGGGCGACACCAACACCTACTACTATTGCCAGTGAAGCCCCAGTCGGTACGAGGGACTACAGCTCAGCGTATTTATCTATTCATGCTCACAAAAAGCAATTCGGGCCGAGGCAAGCATGGGGTAGAAGGCATGAGGAGCAGGGTAAACTTCAATGCAGCTAACGATGTAGGGACAACAACAGAGCAGCAGCGGCAACAGCCCAAGCATCAGCCGGAGCAGCCAACGCGTAGCCAATGGACTCTCGGTGGCAGCCGCTCACTGAGAAGTTGATTCCGTGATTTTCGGCAAAGTTTTCCATGGCTCTGTTTTTGGGGGTCGTGCCGGGGTTGTTACGGCTGCATTTTGAGCTTTTATTATGGTCCCCTTTCCTTTCCATTTCTTTTTTTGTCTGGATCGAGCTGCCCTCGCTTCATGTTGGTTCAAAGTTGAAGTTGCAGCAAAGTTGCAAATAAAAGCGAAAAATTAAACGAAAAAAAACTGCCGAGTTTTCAGTGTTTTACACAAAAGCGCCGACATAGACATGAATGAGCCCTGGGCTATGGCTACGGCTACTGGACGAATGGTTAGACGCTTCGCTGGCTACAAACAAATAGACAGATAGTTAGAGAGAGTCCACAGTTCGGGACTGCAACATGCATTAGATTGGCAGTTGGGGATTTACTTGTAAAATGCAAATGCAATGAATGTACAATTTAGAAATTTTTACACTAAAAATACTCGACTCTGCAGACGGGGTTGCCTGCAGAGACGGAGGCGGAGGACAAGAGGGCATTGGGTTAGAGGAGTCCAAGATAGGGGAACAAGCTATGTGCATTGAGCTGCACTTCAAATTGGTTGCCTTTCGAGGAGATGCAACGCTATATGGGATGCGCTGGGGGCTGTCAACGGGACGGGAGCTGTAAAATGCGCTTTTGGTTCATTTGAAATGCAAGTCGTTGCTTTGTCTGAACGACTCGTAATCTATGCTAATGAAATTGTTTTTGGTTTTTAAATCAAATTCTAACAAACAGCAACAGCAACAGCAGCGGCGACTTGTTAAACTTTTGGCATGCCCGACAAGTTGCTCTGTGCAAATTTTAAATTAGAATTTCCCCAAGTCAATTATTCAGAACACGCTTACCGATCTTCCCGATGCAATTTGAGCACAATATGTTCGGATATAACACAGTTTAGTTCCAAATTCCATACTTAACGTATTAAAACAACATCACAACACATCACTGTTTATTTAATTATCAGATGTACAAAAAATAAATTGACTAGATTACTTTAAAGCTTTATTTGATTATAAAAAAATCACAACTCCGATTGGGGTAGACAACTATTATTGAAGTGTAACCAAATCCAAATGAGTTCAGCTTGTAAAAGTTTAGTATACTTTTCGAAGTCAAATAGTATTTTTTAGAATTGAACTTGCGGCCACGTTAAAACTAACTGTTGTCGAAGATCATCAAGTATCGTAATTCAGCAATTCGCAATTCACAAAATTCTGGAGTTTTATTACAACCAACTCAAGAGTAAATGAAATTGTTCATACACATACTCTTATATTTGCATCAACCAATATACAAATAGTTGAAGTCCCAGCTGGAATTTTACTTATTCTAAGCCGTGTAATACTCGTATAGCACATACATACATACATCCAAACATGCATGCCGCTACTTTTGTACGCATGTACTAGAGGGCTGCATTGCTGCATTGAAAGTGGCCGCTTGACTGAATAGTCAGTGGTCTCATTGAAAATAGAATCTACTATATAACTATTTGGTTGGACCGAAGCCATTCGCAGTGAATACCGATGAATGCGCCATGTTTCTACGATCTCACAGCCCGCCCAGTTTCGCTTTCCACCGTTGACCGTTAAAATTTAAAATTTGGACTTGCATTGCGAGAGGATGAAAGCAACTGCTGCATAATGCTAACCTTGTATTTAATAAATACTAATAAATAATTAACCTTATCTAACTCACCTTTTCCTGCCTTCAATATTATACGCAGCCGACTTCACTCAATTCATTTGAGAATCCATTTCTCATATGAATGAGAATGCAGCTGTGCAGCCCTCTAATATGTATATATGTACGTGTGTATGTATGTGGCGTAATATATTGAAGGCATTCATCAAAATCACCAAGGCAACACGAAATTCATCAGACTCCGCAGCGCTCAGATATTTTGGCAAAACTTGTTACAACTACACCTACACATTGCAGTGGCTAACAACAACAAGTGGAGCAACGAGGCAATGTCTGAGTCTGTGGCATGCTGCTTAACCCTTGAGTGGTACACCAGGCACTTGGCTGCTGCTTTTCTGGGCGACGGCGATGGCTGCCAACGGCCGTCGCATGTGGTGTTGTTGATTACATTGTAATGTTGTTGTTGCTGCTGCTACTTCTGTTGCTGCTGTCGGTGGTTTTGTTGTCTGCGGCAAGCCCTAGCATCCTGTTGTAGTTGCTATTATTACAGTTGTTATTGTTGTTGCTTCTGTAGCCCGCAATATAAAGAATTTGTAAAAGTTTTTTAACAATTTCTGCAGACCGCGCACTTGACGGCGACGACTTCCGTTGCAATGTGCCTTGTGACTGGTGTTGATGCTTTCATTTATATGTACATATGTATGTACGTACGGTATGTATGTATGGAGTTGAGTACGTTTGCAGGCGTAGCCTCCTATAACTTTGGCTGCCTCTTTGCCGAAGCGTCAATAGTTATTTTACAACAACAGCAGTAGGGACAACAACGACGTCAACAACAAGATGGAAGTCGGCATGAGTTGTCTGTTGTTGTCGGCCGACAACGGATGCGAAATACACGAATTTCTGCGTTGTTGCCACCGACGCTATTCAGTTTACAAACTTACAAATATATATATACATACATATATATTGTGCCCTGGGGACTTTGACGTTTGAGTGCAGCTGAAAAGTTCTATGACGTTAGCTGCCGCCTCTGCAGTTGCCGCTGCTCGTTACCGTCTCCTTCTCGTCGTAACATTACAGTGATTACGTTTTGTAAGCACTTACGTTTACGATTTTATTGTAAGCTGCTGCTGCTTCTGATGCAACTGTTGATGGCAGCAGCGGGGAAGGGAGAAACTTCGTCGCAGTCGAACTTTGCAACTGTGCGAATTGCGCGCTGCTGCACACAAAACTTGGCAAGTGGAAATGCACAGCGACAGCAACAGACATGAGCAACCTGTATGTATTACGGGAGTCATCGCCAAATCAAGCAGCGCACGTAATGAATCAGTCACAGTGATTAACTTTAACAACAGCACGGCGACGAGTTACGGGCCGAAAGTATCCAGGAAAGTCACATGTGGCCAATTGACAGTTGTGCATGTGTGTGTAATTTACAATGTGTGTGAGGAAAACGTAGTGGCAATGGAAATGTTGAGGGGAGCATTTCACAGTTGCAAACAAGCAGTTCACTTTTGAAATGCAAGCAGTTCAAAATGCGTGACAACGCTCATTGTAACCCCAAGCAGTTATGTACATATGTTTATTCTCGAGAACAGCAAGCAGTTCAACTAGATCGTTGCAAGTCCACCAAATAAACACCATTAATAATGGTACATCATCCAATTAATTTTTATTCATAAAAATATAATGGTTTGTATAATTAAGTGTAGATTTCTTTTGTAAATTTTTAATTAACAAATATTGCAGCAATTTTCATCTATTAAGTTATGAATTACATTTATGTATATTAATACAATTATTTACCTTCGTCAAGCGAAGCTTTCGTTGTTTTTGTGTATGTCTGCGGGTGTGTGTGCTTGGCTTACAATTAACAAAGTTTGCAACAATTACATGTACAACCAACCAACAACTAAAAAATTGCTAGCACAACACACGATTACAAATTACATAAAACTATATTACGTATACGCTACAAATACATATATGTACGTACAATTGCTGAGTATGTAAATTCCGACTGCATTTCTGCCTGTCTGTGTGTGTATATGTATGTGGGTGTTTACATTAGGTAGCAACCTTCGCGTCCCACATCGCGGCTGCCGCGCCGTTGCAGCTGCTGCGTGGGCGTCGACTGCGTGGACGATGGATTGGCCTGATTGCCATGCGATTTTGATTTGGATTCGAGGCTGGCATGTCGGGTCAACAGACGCTGATCCAAGGACGAGCGCACATTGCCGTTTGGCATTTGTTGGCTTTTTGGCACAAAATTATTGTTGTTGGCACCATCGAGTGCATCGTTTTCCAACACTGACGTCGCATCGGTACTCATCGCATTGCCATCAACGCCATTGTCCAGCGCCGCCGTCTCGCCCAGCGACTGAATGTACTGCTCCAGCAGATAAATATGCGGCTGCAACGTCATGACAAAGCCGCGGTACAGTGAGCCCCCGTTATCGAAGGTGCACTGACTCAGTTGCTTGAGAGCCGCCTCTATTCGACGACAGGCGCCCACAGATTCACTGCGTATGACAACGTTGACGATGCGCGAGATGGAGGCCGCATCCTGCAGCAGTATGGAAAGCATCAGTGCATAGTCCGTGCAATTGGCCTCGATAAAAAGCTGGAGCATATATCGTAGCTTGATGGCCAACTTATCGTTGAGATAACTGGCCATCAACTGGTCGCTGTTGTCATCCTCGGAAGCGGGCAGCGAGTAGAGGCGTCGATAGCGAAAGTTGTCGAACGACAACTGTGAATTGGAACGATGCTTCAACATTGGCAGCGAACTCAGCTGCAGTTCCTCCTCCTCCTTGATGCTGGGCGGCTGCAACTGTGGCGACTCCATTTGTGCCGCCACACTAAAGTAACCCGACTCGGATGTCTGCGATGAGCTGCCCGCTCCTGCTCCGCCCCCAGCTCCAGCTCCTGTCGTCTGCAGGCGATGAGCGAAATCATCCCGAGCAGCTGGCGGAAAGGGACTGGGCAGTTGCAGTTCCGTATGCAGCGTTTGCAAAGCCGCAACCAGGTTGTCCAGCTTAGCAGCACCACTGGCCTCCTGCGTGAGCCAGCTGACCAAGTGGAAGTCCAAGTAGGCGCACATGTAGCCCAAATCGAGCAGCTTGTGATGCTGCAGCAGCTGGCGGGCATGACGCTGCAGTATGAGATCGATGCAAAAGATTTCACGCTGCTGCCGCTCCTTAGTGGACTTGCGACGTACCACCGAGCCAGGCGCAGTGCTGCTGCCGCCGTCGTGCTCGCTGCGATCCACAGATGCCGCTGCCGTCGCCGCCACGCTCTGTTGCTTGCTATCCTTGGGCAGATTGCTGGTCACAGTGGTGGAATAGCTGCGCTCCCGCGTTGCAATTGGTCCTAGCACCAGATTAAAGACATCTGCATTCTGATTCACCTGCGTCTGTGTTTGGGATTGAGGTGGCGCTATCTTAACGTTCAGCACCATTGAGCAGCGTGGCGAATCAATCTCATTCGGATCGATGGCCTTGAGGAAACGTATCAGATCCTTGGCCAGTTCCCATTTGCGCTGATTCAATGCAATGTCCAGCAGCATGTTCGCATGCTGTTTGCTCACCGACGATGGCTCCAGATTCTGTATGATGATCAGATAGCTGGCCGCCGTCTCCAGCTGCTCGGCCTGCAGGCAGAGCTGGAACAGCTCCTTGGGCTTGCCGGCCATACTGAACAGATACGGCCACAGGGCAATCTCTGTTTTACGAGCACACTGCACAATCGTCTGCAGATAGACGGGAAATTCGCGTATGAAATCCAAAATGCTGGGCAGCTGGGCATCCGGTATGGGCTGCTTGCTGCTGGCCTCCTCCTCAAGCACTTCGTGCAGGAGTAGCTCGAGAGCATGCGGAAAATAGGGCAAGCTGCGACACGACTGGGCAATCTCCCAAGCGGAATAGCCTAGATTCCGTTTGATCAGCTGGCGCAGCACCTTATGCAGATACACCTGTGACTTGCGCTCCATCAGCGAGAAGGGCAATGCAAAATGCGAGTTGCTCTCATTGGTGTACAATGTGCTCTCGTTCTCCACACCCAGCACTATGACATTGTCAAAGAGTATGACCAGTGGATACAGTTTCAAGGGGAAGCTCAACATAATGCGCTTGGACATGAAGCTATGCAGACGCTGGGCGCCGCTTTGCTCGGCACGCTGCTGCAGTATCGGCAGCCAGACACGCATGCCGTGGGCGCCCGAGTACAGCCAGAGGCAATCCCGCATGGCGCAGTGCTTCAGATTGTGGGAGAGCCAAAAGCATTCAACGCAGCTGGCCAGGCAGGTGGCCAGCAGCGTATTGGGCACCTGTTGGGCTGCCTCCTCGCGCTGTATCATTAGGATGCGTCCACACACATTCACCACAATAGTTTCCGCCTCCGCCTGATGCTGTTGCTGCTGTGGCTTTAGCTCGTTCCGAAGATTGGTCACCGTTAGGCTGACAATGCAGGCAGGATGGATACAAATGCTCTTCACATCCAGCTCGTAGGCGCACTCGATGTGGATGATGTACGCCGACTGGCGTTGCATATGAAACAGACTGACGATGCCATCGGCCGTAAGAACAATCAACTGATCTCGGAATGCATTCAGACTGATGACAGGAGCGCGCACCTGCAGCTTGTGGCCGTACTGATTGTCCAGCTTGCAGTCGGCGGGATAGCAGCGCAGTTCGTCCGTGCGATCTAGCAGCGAGTAGCAGCCCATCACGATGAAGCCTTGCCACCAGAGCAGACCACCGGATACCACAAAGTCTTTTTCCTGCGACTCGTTACCAAACAGTTTCCACTTCTTGGTGAGCATGCCGTAATGTGCCAGCCCGGTGCGTCCGGCCACTGCCACATGTAGACCAGCAGCATCTATGGCCGCATAGCGTATGGGCCAATTGGTGGCAGCATAGTTGAGAGGCAGTTGGAGCAGCGTCCAGTATTTACTTTCGGTCAAAATGCTCCCCATGTTGGGCGTTTGCTTGAGCTCGAGGCAATCCTCGTTGGTGGTCGCTGAGCTGCTGGGAAACTGGCATTTGGCATTGCCATAGGTCTGCTCGAGATTATCGCCTTGATTGATATACAGACAGTCGTCGCCTTGGAGCAGAATGTGCGGGTGTGCACTCATGCAGGGATTCATGCTAAGAGCACTTTTCACAAACTGCAGCTGGAGCACATTATTGTCGCCCTCACGACTGCTCATAAACAATTGATAGCCCTCAGTGGACCATTCGAGGCGTCGCAGCTGCAAGGGGTTGCGTTTAAGCAGATCCACATGAAGACCAAAGTCCCAGCTGAGCGTGGACATGAGTAGCGCTCCAAAGGTGCTCCACAATGACAGACCGCCATTTGTCCAGCTCACGGCGAGCACACAACCATCAGGGCTCCATTTCAACTCATTTACAGCGCCCAGACTACCGGGCAAAACATTCTCTGTCAACATCAACCGGTGCGAGTACTCCAAACCAGCGGTGGCATCATCGATGGCATATACAGCCACTGCCGAGCTCTGTTGTCCATATGCCAACAGTCGGAACTTATGATTGACGCTGCAAACACTGGCATCGGCCATATCAAGCACCCAGCAGCCGTGCATATGTGCCGTCTCGAAGCGCAGATGATCTGCAATCAGAAATGCCGCACGCTGATCACTAAACACGGCTGCACAGCCACCAATGAAGGGCGAGTACTCCAGAGACGCCACAAATGCGGAGTTGCCAACTGCTGGCAAGAAGTTGGCGGACTGCTGCTGCTGCTGTTGCACGTAGAAGGGAATGTCGCGTAGTTTTATTACAGCCAGCGGTTGCAGCTCCTCCGCTGCCGTTTCCAGTTGTGTCCATTGCACTCTCAGCAATTCGCAGGTTTCTGTGGCCAGAAGCAATTCACTTAGGCTAATACAACACACTGTGGATATGACAGCATCCAGGGTTACACAGCACACTTCGCGGAGACTTAAGCGTGGTATGTTCTCCTTGATGAAAAGCTCCGCTGAATCTCGTTTAAGGCTCACGGCAGGTGGATCCACTTGCATTAATATGCCATTGCCATTGGCATCGAAATCCAATTGATATAGTAGTAGGGCACCAGCGTCTGTCAATATTGCCAACTGTCGCGAGTCGGGTTTCCAAATAATCAAATGATTGCCTCCATGCTGTTCCAGAGATTCAGCGCTGCGACGATAATATGCAATGGGTAGCAATGGGTTCGCATACCAAATGCCCAGAAAATCGCAACCAACGGCGGCAACGAGTATTTTGACGGCATCGCAAGATATATGACGTATGTGTGCCGATTCGCCCGGCAGCGCAAGGCTGACGCGCTTGGGCCAACCCAAAGGGAAGTACATCCTTTCTCCTATGAGCAAATTGCTGAGGGCCAATAAAATACAGTTTAATAACAACCATTCACATTGGATCAATGTGCATATTACTCACACTTGAGTAAGTTCGAAATTACACGACAAAATTTACATGTCGAACGACTAATTAGCACTTAAACATATTTGTTTTAATTTGGTAAAAAAAAAATCACTACGATTTACGCGTATACAAATATTAGTGCTGCACAGTGTCGAAAAATCAAGGTCAATCAGCTGTGTCGACTAACTAGCGTTTTACAGCACTTAAATGTTGTTTCAATTGACAAATCAAAATCGATAGCAGCGTACTAAGCGTAACTGAGTACAAATCATCATTTGAGTACAATTGTAAAAATATTGAACTACAATAATTGTAGCCGGTTAAGAGACTGCAGAACTCAATAAATAAATTAGTTGTACGTGTGCTTATAGACAAACGATAGCAATGACTGCATTCGAAGGTAAGTTTTTCACTAGACATTATAAATTTAAGTATTCATTTTATGAATTAATAGAGTTTGGCGTGCTACCGGAGCTGGGTAAAGCGACAGACGAATTGGATTGGACGTGAGTTTATTATGAAAACATGAATTACCGATTATTTCTCTATCAGTGATATAAACATGTTCTTATAGTCTTCCTACCGATGTGCAAGCGGAGGCCATACCGCTAATTTTAGGAGGTGGCGATGTCCTTATGGCTGCCGAAACCGGCTCTGGTAAAACTGGAGCTTTTTGTTTGCCGATTCTGCAAATTGTATGGGAAACATTGCGTGATTTGAAGGAGGGAAAATCTGGTAAAGGGACTGGGGTAGCTGGCTCTGCTGCTCCATGGACCATGTCCTTCTTTGATCGTAACAATGCACTGGCAGTAACTCCAGATGGTTTGCGTTGTCAGTCGCGTGAGTTCAAGGAATGGCACGGCTGCCGTGGCACCACTGGCGTTTATGGCAAAGCTAAATTCTATTACGAGACCACAGTTACGGATGAGGGTCTATGTCGCGTAGGCTGGTCTACTCAAATTGCCAGCTTAGATCTGGGAACCTGTCGTCATGGTTTTGGCTTTGGCGGCACAGGAAAAAAGTCGAACAGCCGACAATTTGACGATTACGGCGAAGCATTTGGCAAGGCAGATGTGATTGGCTGTATGCTGGATCTCAAGAGTTTGGAGGTCAGCTTTACCAAGAATGGCACACCATTAGGTGTAGCTTTTAAAATACCAGAGAGTCTACGTAATGATACCTTCTATCCAGCTGTTGTACTAAAGAACGCTGAAATGTTATTCAATTTTGGCAAAACCGAATTCAAGTATCCACCAGGCAATGGCTTTATAGCTGCGTGCGAGGCGGATGCAGATCATAGCAAAGCCAATCCCCTGGCGAATCCCACAGTTAACGCAGCTGCATTGAAACCAGCACCCAATGCACCCCAAGCCATCATTATAGAACCTAGTCGCGAGCTGGCGGAGCAAACCTACAATCAACTTGAGAAATTCAAACACCATCTGGGCAATCCCGAGGTGCGTTCTCTGCTGCTGATTGGAGGCGTTCGTGTCGAAGAGCAGAAGTCGCAATTGCAGCAGGGCATACACATTGTTGTAGGCACACCTGGACGCTTAGAAGAACTGATCAACAGTGGATTTGTGCAACTAACGCACTGTCGCTTTTTTGTCCTTGACGAAGCGGATGCTTTGCTGAAACAGGGCTACACGGATCTGATTGATAGGCTGCACAAGCAAATACCCAAAATAACCAGCGATGGCTGCCGCTTGCAGATGATTGTCTGCTCTGCGACGCTACATGCTTTTGAGGTGAAGAAGATGGCCGAACGATTAATGCACTTTCCCACTTGGGTAGATCTCAAGGGCGAAGATGCTGTGCCGGAGACAGTGCATCATGTGGTATGCATGGTGGATCCACATACCGACCACAGCTGGAAGAACTTACGACAATCGGTGCCCACCGATGGTGTCCACGATCAGGACAATGTTCATCCTTCAGTTTCATCCCCCGAGACGTTCTCTCAAGCTGTGAAGCTGCTCAAGGGCGAGTACTGCATTAAAGCAATTGATCAGCATAAAATGGATCGCGCTATTATCTTTTGCCGCACTAAGCAGGACTGCGATAATCTGGAGCAGCATCTGCGTCATCATGGGGGTCAACGCTATTCTTGCGTATGCTTGCACGGAGATCGCAAGCCCCAGGAGCGCAAACAAAACCTGGAAATGTTTAAGAGTCAGCAGGTTAAGTTCTTGATCTGCACGGATGTAGCCGCACGTGGTTTGGACATCACAGGATTGCCATTCAGTAAGCAGTTCTAATTGGCTGCCTAATCAAATGTTTAAATTTCTTCCGCTTGCAGTGATCAATATAACACTACCAGACGATAAGTCCAATTATGTGCATCGCATTGGTCGCGTGGGACGCGCAGAGCGCATGGGTCTGGCCATTAGTCTGGTGTCGAAAGTGCCAGAAAAGGTCTGGTATCATGGTGAGTGGTGTAAGACCCGTGGACGAAACTGCAGAAACACCAATTTGACTGATGTGCGTGGTTGTTGTATCTGGTACAATGAACCCAACTTGCTGGCCGAGGTGGAAGATCATCTCAACATTACCATACAGCAGGTGGATAGGTCCATGGAGGTGCCGGTGAATGACTTCGATGGCAAAGTTGTATATGGCCAGAAGAATCTCAATAAGGGCACTGGCTATGAGGATCATGTGGCGCAATTGGGCCCAACGGTTCGCAAATTGACCGACTTGGAACTGCAATCACAATCTTTATTTTTGAAACGCTTAAAAGTCTAAAGTGGTTCGATTTTTTTTGGGTTGCCTACACGATCCGAAATACTTTCATGGTTACGAGTACATAAAATACATAGTACATAAATAAACTAACATTAAAAATCTTGTGTTTAATGAGTACAGCCTCAGGTTGAAGTTGTTTAACGGGGATATCCCCTCAGTTAGTCCTCTTCCTCCTCTCCTTCTTCGTCTTCTTCATGGAATTCTGTGCGCATCTGCTGAAGCTGGCGCAGCTGTTGGCATAGTTGATTACCGAACGATTCAACATACCGTGGACTGATCTTGTCCAGCAGTGCATATGGTGTCTCGAATATTTCTTCATTTTCTTGGTCCCCATCATCGTCGTCCAACAATGCGCTTCTCATCGCTTTGTCTTCATCGATAGTGTCGTATTGAGAGGAAACGATTTTAAATCCTCGGCTAGTTACTTGTACACAGCAGGTGGCACTTTCTATGGTGCGTATGTTGAGATAGATCTGCGTGGCACTGCTGGCCAGCTTAGAAGATATTGCGATTTCAGCCACATGGGCCTTGACATCGTTTATGATGGCATTCGCCTCGTCAATGCAGTTGAACTCTTGCTCGTCACTTTCTTCCATGCTGTCAATCTTTAAGTTACGATTTTAATTGAACTCTTAAAATTTTTCTTCGATTTTACAAGCGCAACATGTTTTCCTTGCCGTATGCTTCAGAACAGCTGGAAAGAGAACGTAAATATCGATACAAGCAATATCGATAAATGTAATTTGAATTTACATGCAGTTTAACAATTGTTCTTAAATTTTTGTATCTTGAACAATATAGACTTGCAATTTAGTTACTTTAATAAGGAACAGTTATTTCAAAAGCTACTGTTTTGTGAACTTTTAGAAAGAAATGTAAATATATGTTTCTTATCGATTTTTATTTTCGATTAAATCACACATGAATTCGACATGGCTCAAACTCAAATTAAAGTGGCTGTAGATTTGCTGCTTCAGGAAGCCGAGGAATTATCTATTGGTGGAAGAGTAACGGAACTAGAACACCTGCCGACTGCACTTGAATTTGCACGAGATTTCTATGCCAAAAACGCGCCCGTTGTTATACGTCGAGGAGTAGCCCATTGGCCGGCCGTAAAGAAATGGACACCGGAATATCTGCAAAATGTCCTGAATGACAAGGTGGTTGATGTAGCTGTTACTCCTAATGGCTATGCCGATGGGCTAGCCAAACAGGATGGCGTGGAGTACTTCGTTCTGCCGCTGGAAACCAAAATGCGGTTATCTGAGCTAATGACACATTTTGATAATCCAACGGGCGCCATACATTACATACAAAAGCAGAATAACAATTTCACTACAGATTTTCCGGAATTGGCCGACGATATAGTGACTAGTGATTTGAAGTTTGCTCAAGAATGCTTTAATCAGTCATCAGATGCAATCAACTTTTGGCTTGGAGACGAGCGTGCCATAACCTCCATGCATAAAGATCCATACGAGAATATGTATTGTGTCATTTCTGGCTATAAGGACTTCATTCTACTGCCACCGCATCAGCTACCCTGTGTACCACGTAGCAATTATCCCACAGGCGTTTATAAGCAGAAACCAAATGGTCAGTTTTATATTGAACCGTTGAAGGACAATGACGATGCGGAACAGCTAACGGAATGGGTTAGTATCGATCCATTGGCACCCGATATGGCTACATATCCACAGTATGCTAAGGCACGTCCTCTACGTGTGCGCGTCTATGCTGGCGACCTCCTCTACTTGCCCAATTATTGGTTTCATCATGTACGACAGAGCCACAAGTGCATTGCAATTAATTTCTGGTTTGATATGGAGTATGACAGTCGCTATTGTTACTATCGCCTGCTGGAGCAGCTAACTTCTTCAGCCGTCGATTATTGTAATTGTTAACTCCCAGTAAAATTTGCGAAGCTCAGGGATATTAAAATTCTAAAATAAAAATATACAACTTTCGTTTACATACGAATATAATAAATGTATAATTTAATACAAACTAAATATTCATAAAGAGCCAAAACAAATCGAAAAACAGACCGCCTAATGCAGTTAGTAACTAATTTGTGTCAGTTTGTATAAGTATAATGTCATATGCATGGTGGTTAGGAATGTGGGTCGGTTATTTAAACGACGTAACTATTTTTTGTCTAAGCTGGGCTTCTGCGTTGTTTCGGCTGCAGCTGCGTTAGCCTCCTCGTCCGGATTCTCGTTGTTCTCGCACTCGTGGTCTCCCCCATTTGCTGATACCTTCTTTTGGTCTGCCTCGGCTAAATCGGCATCATTGTTGGAATCCTGTGAATGCGATTGTGCGCGTACACGTTTATTGGTCTGCTTCTTGGAAGCACCTCTTTCTTCCTTAATTTTTGCTTTGGTCGTACAGGTATTGCGCGGTTGCTCAACCACAAAAAGTTGCTCCAAATATGTGCGATACCAAAGTAAAAATTCATCACGTTGTCGCGGCAACTCCATCTTCTTAATCTTTGCATAGATACGCTTGGGCGAAATGAGTGGCGATGTGACATTGGGTGCCCAGCTTGCAGCAGAGTTTTGTGCAGCATTTGCCGTCAGCTTGGATACTTCGGCAAGCAGCGAATCATTAATAACAGTGTTATTGTGCGTCTGGTTACGTATGCGCTTGATTATATAATCAATCAGTTCATGATCGGGTGTTACCTCAATGCTGGCCACTGGTGAAGCGACTCTTTCAATAACAACTTCAATTATTTGCTAAAAAAAAAACATGATATGCAATAGGCGTATGCAAGGCAGAAGAGAAGCTACTTACATCTTCGTTATCTATGGGTGCAACAGCAGCTGCAGTCTCATTGTGTTCCGGCTGGTTAAGTGCGGTTGAGACTGATCCTGCTGCTGCCACCACAGGTAAACTCTCTTCATCCTCTGGCCTATCATTGGCAGGTTGCGCCTGTGAAGGTGTTTCGCTGCCACTCTCTGTTGCCTCTGTGGTGCCATTGACAGGCATATCCTCAGTTGGCTGCGCACTGTTTGCTAGCCCCTGATTGAGAGTTTTGCGTAGACTGTGTACATCATTGTAAACCTGCTGTTCGCTCTGTGGATCCTGTTCTTGCTGTTGTACCTGCTGCTGTTGTTGTTGTTGCTGCTGCTGTTGTTGCAGCTGTTGTTGTTGCTGCTGCTGTTGTTGCTCAAAGAGTGTTTCTAGTCTTCTGTAAACATCTTCCTTAATTGACTCGTAAAACTTTGTGGTAAATTTATCATTTTTTAATGCATTAACCAGCAAATTACGATTTAGCTCCTCGGAAGCGGTGTCCTCGGTCTGCTCTAACGTGGCATTCGATTCATCAGCCCCGCCAATAGAATCCTGGCCTGTGACATTATATAAGGGTGGTACTTGTACAGAGGGCAACTCATAATCCATATATTGAGTCGGCATCTCAAAGTCGAAGCGTAAATGACGCTGCTGCAACGGCGTTAGTGACACTGTTGATGTTGTTGGTTTGGCAGGCACTTTGTTGCGCTGATACAACGGACTATTCACATTCATGTTGAGCAAGTTAGAGGAGCCAGTGGCTAAATGCTGAACGACACCATCATCGTCCCGCTGTGTGGGCAGCTGGCGACGACGATTCCGTCGTCTGACAGTTGAGCTGCCGCCTACACCAAATATCGATGTATCATTGTTATCCTCTTCCTCAACATCCTCCTCATCCCGTGCATCCTCACGCCAATCCCTACTGCTGGCACTATTATTCAAATTGTTGCTGTTGCTGCTATTGTGCAATCGCTGTGGTGCCGACTCATAAAAATGATGATGTTGCTGTTGATGCTGCTGCTGTATCATCAAGGTGCTGCTACTGCGTGCGGAATGTGGCGGATGCCCCTGAAAGTAGCTGGGGCGTTGGCGCTGTCTCTGAATTTGTCGAAACTGATGCTCAACGTTGAGTTCCTCATTGCTTTTGTTAGAGAGCAAATTCTGTCGCGTGTAGCTGCAAAGCGCATAAATATTATTGGGTTAATACAAGCGAGCAGCACAAAACATCTTATATAAATGATTATTTAAAATAAATTAGACAATTAAATAATTAAAATAATATTTTAGTAAAAACATTAATCTTTTGGAACTGAATCAAGCATTTAAAATTCCACGGTTTTTTTTATGTTAATGCAAACTGGAATTGATTAGCAAGAGAACAAAATTAGTTGCTCAAAAATTATTTTAGTCAAAATCGAAAAACTAAAAACAAATTTTTTCACTACTTACTCTTTATATACTTTAAAAATATTAAACTAAAAAATAAACTAATTGCATTTTGTCGGAGATTCGTTTTATATACATTTAGATATATGTATATATAATTTTATTACTTTAGTATGATTTTAATTAACAGCTCTTTGGTGCCTAGCTCTCCAAAATGAATTCAAATAATAACTAAACAAAATAAACAACTGTCTAATCCATAAAAAAAGATACCCAACACCTTGAAGATAATATGAGTAAATCTTGCCTTTACCTTCGGAAATTATCCCAATAGTTATTGGCGCGATTACCCGGTGGCACCTGATTATTCAGTGTGGGCGGCAGAACTCCGGTCTCGGGCAATGAATGCAAATTGTTGGCATGATGATTCTGTGTGCGCAAATTGGCATTGTTCTGATGTATGGTATTATTGTGATGATTCATAAATATTGGACCTGGGCTGGCACGATACGTGCCTGGAGACAGCGGCGTTTCATTGTTGTAGTGTGTTGCTGGCGGCGCTTGTGGTTGCTGTTGAGCTTGTGACGGTGGCGGCGGTGGTGGGGCTGCGTTATTTAAATAGGTCTGTTGCTGATGAGGATCGCTGCTGCTGTAGATATTGTTGCGATGACTGCTACGATGATAGTTGGTAAAGGCGCTCTGATGGCTGGAACCAAAGCCATAGAGCTGCTCAGATTGAGCTCGATTGTTGCCAACTAGACACAAATTGCTTGGTGCCAGGCCGCCAGTAAGCGGCAGATTTGCAGGTGGCACAGACTCAGAACGCATGCTATAAGCATGCTCCTGACAGGTGGCAGCACTCAAGCGATCTTGCAGCTGTGGGCAGATAAATAAAATCACATTTTATATCTGTGATAAGTTTCAAATGAAATGCTGCATTTAATAGCTAAACTCACCACGTGGATTTGATTGTTGAGATTATCAATTTCGCGCTGTTGATGCCACAACGTCTGATTACACTGACAAACCGAATTGATGAGCATCTGCTGCGTTTGCATGAATTGCTGCAGTAACACAGCATCCGATGTTGGATTGCCGCTTGAAGCATTTGAAGATGTTGGCGGTGCCACTGGTGCGGCAGGCACATTACTGGGCGTGGCTGGCACATAGGCTGGTTGCGCATGCCAACCATTGGCATTGTGTGTGCCTATAGAAGAAATTGTTTTAAATTTATATATTTAAACATAATTATAGTGCACTTACTCCACATGCTGTGAACTGAAGGCATTGGTGGCGGCATATACTGGGATCTGGTGCTACTGGACTGAATGCTGTCGTTCCCCATCGACAGGCTATCTAGAGTCATATTCAGTTCTTCCTCATTGTTGGAGATGGAACGAGCAGGGTGCGCTTGTGGATTAGGTTGCTGCACCTGTGGTTGTTGTTGTTGTTGTTGTTGTTGCTGCTGCTGCTGTTGGTTGCGTCGATGTTGTTGCTGCTGATATTGCTGTTGTTCTACGACTGTGCTGGCTGACGGCGCACGCTTCAGTGTAGTCGAAGATGAGGCGCAAACATGTCCAAAATAACGATCGCTATCGGTGTCATCGTTGCCCTCATCATCTGCCTCAGAGGTGGTGTTTGTGTTCGTGTTGTTGCTGTTGTTATTGCTGCTACTCATATTGTTGTTGTTGGCATACAGAACCGCATACTCTCGCTTAGCTCGCTCAAACTCCTGCCGCAGTTGATCGCATTCAGCGCGTAGCTCACTATTTGAGGGTAACTTGAACTGTTGTTCCTCTAGCATCTCCTGCTGCTGCTCCTCTTCCTCCTCCTGCTGCACCTCACGTTGCCTGCCTGGCGTAGGCGTGGGTGTAAGACTGGCACGCTGCAATGCATCATCGCCCAGTTGCACCGCAGCTGCTGCCTGCCGCTTACGACGTTCAATTTCGGCTTTCAATTCCATAATGCGTTCACGTTCCTTTTGCAGCAGTGAAGCCTCAGCACGCAACTCTGTTGTCATATCGTCGAGTTCATGCACACGCTTCTCAATGGGCACCTGATTGCGCTCTAGTGTTTGCCCCGCGCTGGATGTGCTCTCGTCAATTTGATTGACCGTATTAAGCATGCCCTTCAGCTTCGCCATTTGCGCTTTCAAAGCATCAATGTCGGCTGTCTTCTGATTAATCATTGCCTGAGCGTGCATAGCTCGCTGTGCCGCGTCGGCTGCTTCCTTCCGCAAGAGTGGTGCATTGCGTTGGTATTCGACAGGCACCACACGCTCATTGGTGGGCTTGGCAATCGGTTTAGGTGGTGTTGGCTCCTTCTTTGGCTTTGCTTGTTGGGCAGCTGCATTCAATGCACTTTGTCTGGCCATAAGATTTACGCTGTTTAATTCATTGACCAATTCACGCATATCCTCGCGTTGGGTGCGCAACGAGTCGAGTTTGTCTTGCAGCGCCTGCTGCTCGGCCAAAATCTCGGGACCATCGTCGCCCAGCACATTGCTTAGTTCGTTTTGATTGTGTATGAAGGCCGTGAGATTCTTCATGCGGCCTACTAGAGAGGCCATATCATCCTGTACCTGTTGCACCGACTCGTAGTTGGGCGCATCACCATCGCCATTGGTATGGTGCGGCAAACGACCAGCCTGTTGACGCAGCTGCTCCATTTCATTAAGATGTGTTTTAGCCATGTTTTGTATTTGCAACAGTTTCTGCTGCTCTTCCTGCAAATTCTGCATATTGCGATTGGAGGCATCCAAGCGCTGCTGAAGCTCATCAAAACTGGGCGTAGTGACTGGTGTAGGTGTTTCCATTGCGCTGTGCAGCGACTGTATGGACTGGGCACGATTGTCGCTCATCTGTTTTTAAAGTCAATTATTGGTTGGTTCAGGTTAGGTTCTATGTACATACCTCGCTTAATGCAACATCCTCTAGGCTGGTTGAATTAACAATGCCCTCGTCCTTTTCGCTACCATGTGGATTTATCTCATGCACCATTTTTTTCAATTGCTATCAATACAATGAAATATTAGTAAATTGACATTAAAGGAAATACACATGAAGCTTACTTGTTCTAGAGTGCCGGCTGCTAGATCTCTGCTATTCCAATTCACATCCAAACCCAGCAAGGTGCGCAAAAATTCGAGTTGCGCACGCGTTGGATTATTTGATGATCCAAAAATTCGGCTAACCAGATTTTGTAGAACTGTGTGCGGCAGTTGAGGAATATTATTATTATTGTTGTTGCTAGCGCTGGTACTGGTTATGGAGTATTGCTCCTCGTTGCCGTTGGTTGTATTGGGTGTGACGATACCTACTGTGGCAGCGGGTGCAGTTGGTATTGGACGCAAACGCTGCAAAGTGCCAGCTGTGGGCGGCTGCTGTTGATGCTGTACACGTTGCACTGGACGCACAGGGAAGCAATAGCGCTGCTGCTGATCTACAAAACAAAAACAAAAAAACAAATTATACAGAATTTTTCGATGCAATGACGCAGCCCAGAAACTGGCCAACTGCCCACGGCGATCGTTGCGCATGGCCCTCCACTCTGTGGGCGTTTATTTTCGTGTGTGCTGTGCTATATTTAGCGTATGAACTAGCGCACATTTTATGTAGACACTAAAACTCGGCCCCAGGTGCGTATAAAATATATTCCATTACATATTATTCATTTTCTTACCTGTTGAATCGTAACTATGCTCTGCCACTAATTGACGCAGTGCCTCACGATGTTGTTGATGCTGTGCTTGTATTTGCAAGGCAATCTGTGATTTCCTCACTGTTGCACGCTCCAGCAGATCCTTGAAACAGCAACAAATGCAGATTAGCAATAGGAAAAATACAAATAACGCAGCAATTTTGCAGCTTTATTTCCGGATAAACTATCTATATGTTTAAAAATATTTGTACTGTGCAGAGCAGTCGGAATTCGGAACTGTGTTATATGGAGGAGGTCGGCTGTATTACTAAAACAGCGCCGTAGATTTCTCGAAAGTTTTGGGCCAACATGAGTGTGATGTGTATTTTTAAATGCAAGAGTACTACCGAGTGGCAAAGAGAGGATATCAGAGACAAAAGACTAGAGTCCGTTGGACCCTCTATCAAATGGGTGCCATGGCAACGCGACTGTGAATAAAGTGTTCGATCAATATAAACAAATATTTTGCCGGGTATAATTATTTGTATGTATTTATGATAGATACCAAACTACATTTCGCTCATTATTAATTACAAGACAAAAGCTGTCATTTCCATTTAGAAACCTTTATGAAATACTTACATTAAGTGCTTTAAATGGTGCATGTTGCTGAGACAATGTCAACTCCTTTCCAGGTTCGCGTTCTTGTTCCTGTTTTTCGTGTTGTTGCTTAATTAGAGACGAGTTACGCGCACGGTTGGTAGCAGAGCGACTTGTGGAAGATGACGATGTGGTTGTGCTTACCGGCGACGTTGAATTTGCGGTAATTGCTACTTGTTTTGGTACTGCACCGGTACTGCGACTTGTGTCGCTCTCGTTTTTCATTATTAGCTTTAGGGGCGGAGGCGGCGCCATTAGAAACTATATTTACAATATATATGTAAGAATGAAATGTATACAACTACCACAATTATTAAAAATCGACTGACGCTAGAACAAAAATTCTGCTCCGACTACTGCATACTAGATTAAGAGGTTCTATTTAATTCAACATGACACAAATATGTATTTAATATTGGGTGTGGATTTGTCCGATTTTCTTATTCAAAACCTAATCTACAATTTGACGCGAGTAACTTTTATTTTACCAACAACAACAGCTGGCGTCCTTACAACTAGCTGTTAGCGTGACCATGAGTTAAGTTTCAAAATATACCATTATAACATATACCAGTTTACCTTAAACGATATTCAAAATATACCATTTTATTAAAAACGCGCAAATTTTTGAAAATCTTTTTTTTAAATTTTTTTTTTGTTTCAAAATATAAATTTCAACTTTAAGCCAAAAATAACAATTACTCCATGCGAAATCATTCAAGGGAAGTAGAATAGTAGAACACACCAAGTTAAAATCGGAAATTATAAAAAAAACATCACTGATTAGTGGTCATGGTTGCGACATATATGTACATAGATAGATCTATTTGATATTTGAGCATAGTCGATAACGTCTTCGGTACTAATCATTAATTAATTTGCTAAAATCAGGCAAAACATTTAAAATATTTTTAATCAAAAATTCAAATACTTCAACTGCATATTAAAGGAATTTTGATTTAATCAATAATAATTACAAATGTATACAAATTTATGTAAACAATCAGCAAGAAGATTATTTGCTCAAAAAAAAAATTATTCTTTGCTCTGTTTGCGCTGAATAATTTCTTCCTTTAATGTCTTGATACGCAGTCGTTCCGCCCTCAAGCTCTCCTCTTGACCACGCAAATCACTTGTGAAATCCGTAACCATATTAATCATCGCATTCAATAGTTCTGCATTGTCGGGAGTAGCACGTACTTCAGCTGCGGAAGATGTTGCGGTCTCCGATGACTGGGCGCTTCTGCTGGTGCTGCTGCTAGTACTACTACTAGATTGAACAGATTCCATGGTTTTGGTTTGTCTGCTCTGCATTACAGTAGAAGATTTCGATTCCACTGAGGATAAGTGCTGCTCGATAAGCTTTGTGGAGTCTGTAATATTCTGTACACGCTTGAATTGCGCCTTCAAATTAGCAATCTCCGCCAACTTCTCCTGCAGATATTTTGCTGTTTCCTCATTGTCCTCCTCATCGGCTGGAGCCTCTGTTGGTACAGCTGTAGCTCCATCCGTGGCAGACAGAGACTCGGAGGCGAGTTCTGATCCAGACGAGCTCATTGTTGTAGATGTAGACGAGGAAATGACCTGTGAATGGTGCTCTCTGGTCGCCTGTCTTAATTGCTGGCGCTGCACACTCAGACGAGACAATTCCTCCTGCAGCTGGCGATGTTCTTCTTGCATTTCGTGCAGTTGTCGGTTGGAGGCGTCTAAAAGCTATGAAATATTAATAGAAAACAGCTCATGTACGATATTGTGCCCATTGTTCATATTATACTATATACTTAAATGTATATACAACATACATACCTCGCTCAACGCGGAATTATCTTGGGGCTTATTCATCTCATTGACCATTTTGAAGACCGTTCCCTGAAATATAAATTTCCTGATTACTCTGTACATCAACCATAGCGTGTTTAGGTAGCCATTAAATGATGTTTTTAAAATACACAATACGCATATACTAGAGTACTAAAGATTTCTATTAATAACATTTCTTGTTACGAACAGACTTCGCGGTAATAATGGTGTCAATCATTTTGACATTTTTGAAATAAATTGAACAACCAAATACTCGCACATAATTAGAATTATATAAACTTACAGATAGAAATGTGCAGATGCACAGACAATAAGATCAAAATTAATGTTGTTTATTTAATTATGTTTTAACAATGCGCTAGTCTCTTCACTAGGGGATGCCAATATTCTTACTAAATGGTTTTGCCGAAAATGAAAATATTTTATACGATAATTTATAATGTGTACGTTCTCAAAACATAGCGTTCTTTCTCAGCATACGCGCAGGCGACAAATGTTTCAACAACAAAGTCATCTATCTCTTAGGAATACCCAGCATTCGAGAGCTGAGTCATCAAAATTTTGAACTCAACTGCAATTAAAATAATTGACATGTTTGTGGGCCAGTGCCATCGACATTGATAAGAGAAAACTAACCGTTAACAACAATGATAGCCGAAAACCCATAAAAATAAGGTTGTCTTTGAATGGCGACAACAGTCGGGCCTGAAGTCTTCGTAGAAAAAGAAGTAAGTACCCTATGGATAATATGGAATATAATAGGCAATTTACATATTCTGTTTTTTCAAATAGTGAAATTTCGAATATTAAACGTTATATCAGTTGTCTTTGTGGTGCTGCAGTGTACAGCGGCTGTTGAAATTCAGGAACCCGATTATGTTGACGTATATGATCGGAATAGTCTTTTTACAGGAGACATCAAACTCTGCGGGGGTGTGGCCAATAAAGTATTTTTGCCTTATGTAGGAGACTGCAGAAAGTATTACCTGTGCTGGGGTAAGTAAAATATATCTGTTTAATAATTTGTATTTTCTATTTACAATAATTAATCAAATGACAGACGGCGTGGCTTATGAGAAGGAATGTGGAAAAAATTTTCAATTCAATGCGCATAATCAAAGTTGTAGCTATGCTGATCAGACTAAGTGTGTGTCCAAATGTGAGATTCGCAAACTGACAACGTTTAGCTACGATCGCACCTGCACTAAATATGTACTCTGTTATTATGGTATTCCTGTGCTGAGGCAATGCTACAATGGATTGCAATACAATGCGTATACGGATCGTTGCGATTTCCCTCAATTTGTGGACTGTGTGGATAATGAGTGCATGAGATTTGCTGAAGTTACTGAACTGCTATATCTGCCCAGCAAAGCATCCTGCAGTAAATATTTCTTGTGCGCCAAGGGTATTCCCAAGAACTACACCTGCGCAGAGGGACTGCTTTTCAACACAAAGTGCAATTGCTGCGATTTTCCACAAAATTCGGATTGCAAAGTTGGGCTCTATCATTGTGCCGTTTCTTTATATAATACTTATATATTTTCTTTATTTAGACAACTGCATTGAGTCGCAATATTCAGCCCTATTCTCGTTCGCCTCTGCGAAAAGTTGACAACTTGTGTCCAGCACAAGGAGTTCATTTCTTGGCCCACAAACAGCGTAAGGATGCTTACCACTACTGCGTAGAAGGTCATGGCATTACCCTGGATTGCACACCAGGATTGTGGTACGATGCAAAAGTTCAAGAATGCCGAGAGCCCAAATATATTGAAGAATAATTATTAAACACTTTATAACATATTTCCTCACAATTAAATCTGGCTGACATTAAATTAAGCAAAGCTACTTTATTTTTTATCGCTGATTTGTTAAAAGAAAAACTGCATGCGTTATAATTGCCTCCTATCTAATGTCTTTGTTTTTCTTCACCTTTTACCTAAGATACTTATTATCAGACATCAAGTCATTCACACGATCGCATTGGTGCTTTCTTGTCGCCTGGCTCGCGGCAGAGAGCAGCATTTGTTTAACAGCTAAAATTAGCCCATGAGAGGGGAAGTCTGAGCATTCAGAACAAATGAAATTCGAACACATTCGTTGAACTTTAAAATTTATTTGCTTCGACATCCCTTAGACATCCCACAGATTATGGTTCCCGGCATTCCTCCAGCTTGGCGTCGTACACCAAACCAGGGGTGCAGTCCAATGTGACTCCACGACCATTCATGCACAAGTAGTAGGCATCCTTGCGAGTCCGGTGGGCAATGAAATGGGTGCCCTCCTTGGGGCAACGTATGTTAGCGGATCGGGGTGGTACCTTGGAGTACGGCTGAATGTTGCGCTGCAGTGTCTCCACCTGAAGAAGTAGCACAATCAAAACGAAAAGTACAATACGATAGAAAAAGGGATAGAGTGACAGAAATGAAATATATACGCACATCGCATTTGACATTTGAGGGAAAATCACAGCATCGACATTCGGGATTATATTGAAGACCATCGGCACAGGTCTGATTGACGGGCAGTCCATCGACGCATATATAGTACTTGCTGCAGAGCGATTTGCTGGCAATGTAGACAATGTCGCTGGCATTGTTCTGGCGCTCACAAAGATTATCCGCACAGTCGACATATTGCGGAAAGTCGCAACGATCGGTCATCGCATTATACTGCAAACCAGCGGCACATTCACGTACCACCGATTCGCCGGCAAAGCAGAACACGTACTTGTTGCAGGTGCGGTCATAGGAGAAGGACTTCAACCCCTGTGCTGGGCATTCGGGTAGGCAGCTCACTTCGTTCACGGGCACGCACTGCTGATCACGGGCATCGAAGAAGTAACCATTAGTGCAAGTGCGAGCTATAGCCGTGTTTTCTGCAAAAACAAAAATCGAGTCAATATCAAAGCATATGATTGTAACATAGGTTTCTATTAACTTACCAATACACAAATAATAGCTTTGGCAGTTGGAAACACTCGGCACGAAGACATTATTAGCCACATTATTGCAAATGTTTACGGTAGCCAGACCATTGCTAAGAAGTGCGGCAAAGGACAGCACAGCAAGCAATTGGAACGCCACTATGGTGGAGGAAACAGCGTAATATTTAAATAGATACTGCATACACTAACTAATTATACTCACTTCTTTTTGTTACTTCAGTTGCAACTGTTTACTGCTTGAGAAGGCAACTCCATTTTATACAAAATTTGGTTTTAATTTCTGGTCTGTTTGGTCTGTTTTTTTTTTTTTTGGCAATCAAAATTTGCGTTGTCTTCGGCAAAAACGAAACTTATCTGATGGAAATTGGCTGACAAGCGCAGTCTCAGTTTGCAAATTGAAAAGATAAAGGCAACATGTGGAGAACATAGTTGAAATCATATTCATAATATTCAAAAAGAATCTCATAACTTATCTAACTCATGAGGTAGCTCATAATTTGATGTCATCTCTTATCTGATAGTAGTGTGCATGTGTTAATTTAACTTACAACATGTCCACTAAAAATTACACACAAATCGAATGCCAATGTCAAGTACAAATACTGAAGGTCATTTTACGTTTATGCTGTGCAATTCATGATTTTCATCCAATTCACAATAAGAACTAAGAATACCACTTTCAATTTAAAAATTCTTCTTTAAAGTATTATTATTTTTTGTATCAAGGATGGTAAGCGGAAATCTCTTAAACTTAATGTTATATAAATAATTAACAAGTTTAGTAGTAAAAATAATGGCTCATTATTAATAAATTACATAAACATGCAATTTTTAACATATTGTTAAAAAGTTATCAGAATTCAAGTAATGAAAAAGTGTGCATTGATTACATATTAAATTTAAAAGTTACGCACTTATGTAAATGCATTAATTAATCAACTTGTTTGTAAGCAAACAAATGAAATATTTTGTTTATCTAGAAAAAAAAATATTTAAGAGAAATCAGGAAAATAAAAGAGTGCAAATCGAAATTTCTACACCATTTGCTAAATTAAAATGTAGTTTTCCTTTGGGAGCCTTGCTACGCGTGCCGAAATATGATAAGGTTTCTTCACAAGAACTCATTTAACCATTTGATAAATTGATGGTTACACATGTATGTTTGTATGTTCCAAATAGAAAAAAAAGAAGAAAATCAATCTATCATATAAAATCGACATTCGCCGAATACAAATTACAGTTGAGTTCTGGAACTGATGGCCCCAAGAAGTCGGTATTTAAAATATGAACACTAAAAATGATCCTAATTTCGATTGAACACTTTGTTTTAACAGTGAAGTTGTTGCCACTTTATGGTTTGGTCCTCTTCGGTTTGGCCCATTGCATAATGGCCCAGACTGTTTCGACTAAAAAGCCGCCACAAGATTTGATTGTGGCACCCGAGCCAGAAGATGGATCTGAAGCTGAAGATGCTGAAATTGAGGATGAATTCGAAGCAGAAATACGACAATTTGGATTAATTTTGGATGGCAAAAATCTCTGCGAAAATATTGCAAATAACACGTTTCTACCATTTGTCGGCAACAAGGCCTCATATATTGAGTGCGTTGGTGAGTAATAATAAGATATTTAAAGTTATGCAACAATATTAGTATTCCTAACTTTATTCACATTTAGACGGAAAAGTCGCAAGTGTGAGCAACTGTAATGAATATCCAAGTTTGGTAGAAATACAATGTGAGGGTAATCCAAATTGTGAACTTGTATTTAATTACAAGTACCAAACGTGTGATGGTAATACAAGCGATTTCAATTGGAAATTTATGCCACAGTGTATCGAAAATCAATTAACAACCTTTTGCTATGATCGCACCTGTACCAAATATGTTATCTGTTATTATGGTATGCCGGTTTTGAGGCAGTGCCATGACGGCTTGCAGTACAATGCGGCCACCGATCGTTGCGATTTTCCCGAATTTGTGGACTGTGTGGATAATGATTGCTCATCGGATATAACACCAACAAATATAACATTTATTGCCAGCAAGGCTAGTTGCGATAAATATTACATTTGCTCTGATGGCACACCCTATGCTCAGGAATGTGCAAAAGGCTTGTATTATGATTCTGCATGCAAATGTTGTAAAGTGACGGCTCAAGTTGACTGCAAGGTTAGTTAAACTCGTGCATGGCTTCTTCTGATCTAAATCATTTTAATTTCCATTCCAGATAACAACTGCCGTGCAGCGCAACATAAAACCATTCTCTCGCGCGCCACCTCAACGGGCTGATATTATCTGTCCGGAGAGAGGAGTTAGCTTCTATGCGCACAAGAATCGTCGGGATGCTTACTACTATTGCATTCAAGGTAATGGTATTACCTTGGATTGTACACCTGGTCTGCTTTACGATCCAACAGCACACGAATGCCGTGAATCCAAATACATTGCCTAACTTTAATGTATTCTCACATAATAAAGACAAGCAGATCGTTCTCTCACATTGGCACATTTCTTGTCCAATCTTAAGCTGTGTGTTTATTTTAAATGTAGCCGAATAATTTTTAGATCATGTTCTAAATTTCTTATCAGAAATAGTCAACACCAATATAAAGAGCATACTTTTGGAAGCTCAAATTGTAACTTAAAATATCTTAAAAATATGCTTTAAAAATTGTATTATTCCTTAGAATTGTATTAATTTAATTGTTTAAACTTGTTATTAGGTTAATTTTCATGATTTTGAGAGAGTTCTAAATGATGTAAGTTATGCTAAAAAAGAAGCTAGATTAAAATTTAAGCTACATTAAATGATCAACATAACTTCATTAACGTACAAGCAATATTTTATAAAGTAATTACTATAATTAAATTACACACTAGATTCAAATTGCAATTCAAATGTTTAGTTCACATTTGAGAGCTTTTTGTACATTCTCCATTCCCGAACCATTCACAATGGCCCATTCCGTTTGCAGTGCGCATGTGTTGTGCAGCTGCCGAGACTATTGAGAGAGCGAACTGAGACCCCATTCATGCATGGGGCCACCCACTCACACACACAGAAGCACACACACACCTCGCAACCAATACCGAAAACAAAAACAATTGTTGGCAGTCTCTGAATTGACTTTGCAAAGCAACCCACACATAGATACCACAGGCACAGGCACATGCAAAACGAAGAAATAATCTTGAATCTGAACTCATGAAAAGTGAAAATGTTTTGCTAGCTGCATTCACAAATTCAGTTGGCGTTGTCACTTCACTGCGGGTCCTTGCGCAGGAGGCAGCAGATTGGCAGGCATTCTAATTAAAATGAATACATAAAAGCGCGCTGTATTCTTATAAATTGTAAAAAAAATCTATGCGATCTATGCATTCCGTTTACAACAATTAGTTTTAAATCAATTCTTTAATATTTCGATAAATGTTTGTGAACAACGCGGAAAGGTTGTCGCGTGTGTAATTCAAGGCTGGCTGGCAAGAGGATTCGTTATTGCCAGTTGTGTGTATCGTGCCAGGTCAGTTGAGCGTTCAAGGACTTTTTCGTACAAAAACAACAATAATATGCGTGCAATAAAAAAAACAACAAACAAATGTGCTTCAAATGTGCAAATAAAAATATAAAACTTTTAAATAAAATACTTTGTTAGTAAATACATTTTTTTTTTCAAAGGGCCCAGGTAAAAAGTGCTAACAAATGACATGCAAATTGGCCTGCACTTGAAAATAAACCACACACACGCACACTCACACATATGCCCACACGCACAGTTGCATACACCTACACATTAAACCGAGTTTCACATCGAAATTGCATTGAAATTGCTCGCATTGCTCATATGTAGCATGTGCCATTAAGTGGGCAGCAGCAACGCAATCTGTCTGCTTGTCGCATTGACAGACAGACAGACGGACAGAGACGGACAGACAGATAGTTAGTCGTGGGCATTATATCCACCTACCTTTTGACCTAAGCTGATTTCATACCACTCATTCTCGCATTTTGCGTTTGCAAAGAAATTCAACAACAAATTCACTTCCCGCCAAGGCAAAAAACACAATCAGGACTCAAAAGGTTAACGGCAAAAGCAAACCATAAAATAAAAAAGAAAGCTGCGAATCGCAGTCAACAAAGTGAGAGTGAAAGGCTGTAGGGTTGAACTACGCTGCGTGCTTTTTCACTTTACAATTTATGTTTTGCTTGTAATTTTTTTGTTCGGCACAGATTTGTTTAAAAAATCAAGGAAATCTGCAAGCACACAGTCAAAAATGCTTAGATTCGGGAAAAGTATGCTTTGAACATTTCTTTTAACATTTTACATTCCCTCTGACTAAAAGTGAAATCACAATACTCAAAAATTTGTTGTTTCTAGAAATACTTTTATATTTGAGGCATACCAATGTAAAGTTTATTGTACTGATTGAGTTCGTTTTATTTTAAATATGTATTATTATTATTTTAAATATGTTCTATAGAATATTATTATCAAATGTAAAAAAAATAAAGTTCTTATAATTTACGAAATTATTTAACTTAATGAATCTAACACCATCTTTTAAAATAATTTAAGTAGCATCCATTTTTAAATATTCAAGTTTTAAAGTATCAGAAGTTATTCAAAATAATAATTATCGCTGGTGGGCTTAAATGCATTATTGAAAATCGTATCTATCAGTAATTGAAAACTATCAAAAAAAAATTGGTAGTCTGTTTCCGCCCGGGATCGAACCGGGGGCCTTCTGCGTGTTAGGCAGATGTGATAACCGCTACACCACGGAAACAGTTGGGAACGATTGAGTCAGAAGGTTCACTTATAGTTAGAGCAATGAAAACTAGTTGGACGATTTGCCAACCGGCACTACAAACAAGTTCAAACAACAATGACAATAAATAAAAGCAAAAGGCAATGGCACTTTCAAATTAAAGCCAAAGCAAGGGCAGTGGACAAAGAGATAATATATGTATATACGGGCATATGTATATTTGTGGAAACGGCTGAAAATACATATAAACGTGTGTTTATTGATGCATACATATACATAAAATATACTTACATTTGTAGATGTACATATATATGCATATAAAAACGTACTCTTGTTTAATTTTATATATAAGCAACTTGTTTGAGTTTTGAATTGTATCTTATTAAAATATGTAATTCTTTAATTTGATAAGATTAAAGTTGTTATTGACTTGATTTATTGCATAAAAATCTACTTTAAATTTATAAGATAACCCATTAATAATAGTCTATCAGTCTCACAATTGTGTTAAAGGAGATTGGCTTTAATAGGTTTAGGTAAAATTTAATTATACAAGAATATAATACATTAAATAAAAATGATTCCAAAATATCTTAATATTCAAGATTAAAATCTGTAACTAAAATAAGCCACGAGTCCAGGTTTATTTGTTTACTTAAAAAATGGTCTCATAATTTTAAAGCAACTGGGGTTAAAGCCATAGCTTCTGAGGTTTGGGCTGAAGTACAAGTTATTTGAAAATAAAATGTAAATAAATAAGATAAAATATAAAAAAATTTCATATACCTGTTTCCGCCCGGGATCGAACCGGGGGCCTTCTGCGTGTTAGGCAGATGTGATAACCGCTACACCACGGAAACAGCTGAGTGCATTGCGTCAAAATAGTCCTATTAAGCTTCAAAGTTAAAAACTTAAAGTATTTGTGGCTATTTAAAAATCAGTTTGGAATGCGACCAAAATACATACATATTTGCTAGTTTTATATTGTTTCTTATTTTTCTTATACAAAAAACAGCGAGTGGCCTGCCAAGCCGATAAGAGAATTATGTGCTTATTGATTGAAAAATTTATGTACTTCCCATGAAAGGTGTAAAGGTACAAAATATTTTTAATTTTGGCCAAAATGTTGGTGTTAACAGGGTGTTCTGTTAGAGAGATGAGCGACAAAGAAGACAAGATATGAATATCATAAATATTATTTTAGATAAGAATTGAAAGGAATGAAAAACAAAGAAAACAAAACGCATTGTGAGATGAAACTTGAAACTGAACTTGACCCCTTAGCCAGTTCAACTAACATGGGTTTTTTATGTGCAGCAGTACTTTAAATAAAATAAGTAGCAATTATTTGGTTCCTTTTTTTTATTTGTAGTGAAGATTATGTCAAAGTTCATTAATTTGCGTTCCGAGAAGTTCCAAAAACACTTGTTGATCACTTGAGGTAAACGATGATGAACATTTTTCCCCAGACTGCTAATAGTAAAAGTGCAATCATAATAAGCAAATCCACAGAGCCTTACCACAAAAAACAGTGAGAGATGTAGAAAGAACAAGACAGAAGATAGCAAATGAAGCGTACATAATGCATTGAACCTTGGGTGTCAGGCAAATTGTTGAACAAATACGAATATTGGTCCAAATCTAAAGGGGGAGGACGAAATGAGCAAGCCAAGTTGAAATGAACCTATCAAAAGGTTGTCAAAATGTCTCTTTTAAATACGAGTATGTTTATTTTATTACTTTTGCTTCGTGCTTGAGTATTTATTTATTTGTGCACTGCTCTGAGTGCCGTTGTGTAACTTTTCTCGCTCAAGATGTCGATGACAATGCGAAAAGCATTGAACTTTGAACTTTGACGGGCACACTTGGACACGAACTCTTAGCTGTCATAGACAATTTCCAGAAAGTTTGCAAAATAGAAATATAAATTTAAACGCCAGGCTATTTAATATGCAATCTTTTCTATTTTGGAAAATGCTTATTTCTTTATTTTGTTGCATTTTATGCGATTTTTGGTTGTCATTGTTGATTGGTTAACACCGCAGCGGCGACCATGGCGCAGACCAAACACGACCACAGAGAGCAGTTCAATGAACAGCTAAGCAAGTTAAGCGGAAAACTCAAATGTAAACAAAGCGCGCAGAGTGCACATTGGGACTAATGCTTCGAAATTTGGCCAGCATTATTAGAACACGTGGAATAATGAGGATATACGAAAATTTATTTGTGAAAAATTTTATGTGTATTATTTTATACTGATCCTGCAAAGCAATTGAATTGACTGTATACTTTTTAATTATCTTGAATAATAATTAATTTTCTTTTATTAGCCAGAAGTATTTTTTAAAATATGAACAAAAATTCAACTTGTTTCCGCCCGGGATCGAACCGGGGGCCTTCTGCGTGTTAGGCAGATGTGATAACCGCTACACCACGGAAACAGCTGAAACATAAGCGGCAAATTAGTCAATTTCAAATTAAAATTAAAATTAAATTACCCACTTACCTAGGACTTGTTCTGCCTATGTTTACTTAAAATCATTTCAAAATACACCAAATTACTTGCCTATTTTATGTTTTCGAAATTGGCAAAATTAAATCGAGTCCCATAGTAAGTTAACTACTTGTATGCAGCCCGCTATAGCTTAAAATATTTTAAATCTAATTTTGGGTTTTTTGCAACTTATTGTAAGGGTAATTATAAATATTAATTATTAATATTACAATTGCATAAAATAATAATAGGTTTTGTTTTTTAAATGCAAAAAAGATATTACTCTGTTTCCGCCCGGGATCGAACCGGGGGCCTTCTGCGTGTTAGGCAGATGTGATAACCGCTACACCACGGAAACAGTTGAGTTTCCAGCGGCAAATTAGTCAACTTTAAATAAAACCTTAAATGAATCGTTTACCTTCAACTAACTGGTTCAGTTTATGTTTATTAAAAATAGCTTTTGAATGAAACCAAATTATTTGCAAATTTATTATTCAAGATCGATGGTTAGTTAATAACTTGTGTACATCTCGCTATAGCATAAAACACTTTGAATTGAAGATTTGTAGTTGTATTGGGAATTTGCATGTTGGGAGAGTTATATTTTAAATTGACATTTATGAAGCTTATTGTAAGGGTATTTAGAAATATTTCGTAAAATATAATTGAAATAGTTTGTTTTATTATTGAAAAAAGATATTCATCTGTTTCCGCCCGGGATCGAACCGGGGGCCTTCTGCGTGTTAGGCAGATGTGATAACCGCTACACCACGGAAACAGTTGAGTGAAAGATGAACCAATAGACCACATGCAATAAGGATTAAGCGAAAGATTCAAATATTTATCTTAAAATTAACTTTTTAAATTAAATTATAAAAATGTGGTATGTACATATATGTGTTCAACAGTCGACCACTGTGCAAATCCCAGGACATGTTCTTTCTAACACCGTACCTTGTTTGCGGCTGCAGTGTTGTTGGCTCTTCTCGCACACTCTCAACTCACAACCCACGTCCACGTCTTCTCCCCGTGGGATGTCTGTGCACGGTTTTTGGCGCGCTTGGCTTTTGTGTTGAGTTAGTCAGTTTCCAGTTTTGCTGCTGCCAATGACACGGGAAGTGAAAGCGTTAAGAGAATGTTGTCCTTGTTGTTGGTAGTAGATGTATTATTATTATTGGGGGTTTCTTTTGACTGGGCAGCAACCTTTGTTTGTGTGCCTTACCTATGCAGGGGGGAAACCGTTTTTGGGCTGCGGCTGATGCCCACATTTGTGGCGGGGTAGTTGAACTTGAAAGAACGCACAAAGAGGAAGCAGCAGACAGACTTGGAGTGCAGCATAATAAAAAGCGATGCTCACGTTTCCTGTTCCAAATGTATGTGTGTGTGAGTTTGTGAGTCTTGAGTCTGTGTGAGATTTAAGTTCTTCCGTCTAGGCAACAGCAGTTGCCAAATGAGTCATGCGCTTTGTCTGGCGGCAATCTTGCAAACCCTTAACTTCAAATAAGTTTCGCGACTCGACGCGACGTGTGTTTGTTAACATCAGTTCTTACTTACAGTCAAGTGGTTCGCCGTAGAGTCTGGACATGCATTTCTGGATTGACAAACGCTCGCAGCAATGCGGTTTCGGTCGTTCGCGTGTGGCTGCCTCATTGTCGCATGCGGGCGGCGGTCTCAGCTATGGCCATCCGCCACGTCGCAGCAAGTCGAGCAGCAACAGTGGCAACAGCGGCACCAACAACATGCTGGCCAGTGCCAGTGCCAGTGCTAGCGGTAGTGCCAGTGGCAGCCATAGCCAAGCCATGGCCTCTGTGCATCGGGCATTGGCGCCCTATGGTGGCGACTATCAGACGGGAGGTGCGGGCACCAGTCGCCAGGCAACGCAATACAGCAGTAGCAATAATAATGCACATGCTAGCAGCCAGCAACAGCAGCAGCAGCAGCACCTGCAGCAACATCAGCAATTGCTGCATTACAGCAGCAACAACAACAACGGCGGCAGCAGCAACAATGCCATGACAACAACTGCCAGTAACAACAACAATGCCAATGCGACTGCCTCATCGGCAGCTGTGCTTACGGGCAGCGGCACTATTGTGCCGCTTGTGGCACGTGGATCGCATTATCATCAGCATAGCACACGCTATCAGGCAAGACCACAGCAGCAGCAACAGCAGCAGCACCAAATGCAACATCAGCAGCAACAATTGCAGCAGCAACAGCAACAGCAACATCACTATAGCTACAATTATCATCATCCGCAATTTGGCAACATGGCTGTGCCCGTGCGACAATATGAGTCACAGCAGCAACATCATCAACAACAACAACAGCAGCAGCAACACGCTGGTGTCTATGCGTAAGTAACATAATTAATATTCTATTAGAAACATATGTTTTGAACTCGTTATCAAATAATCATTTGTATTTAGGTTATTAACATATAACAATTATTTTTCCTATTATTCTCTAACCGTATGCTGATTGAAATTAAATTAAATGTAAACATGCATTTTATTTATGTATTTTTTATTCATGTTGGTAATCTATATTATTCAATTTAAATTTAAGTTTAATCGCATTGCTATTAAACAAAATGTAAGTTACATTTTACTCAACATATTTATTAGGTATCCTTAATTTTTTTCATATATTTTGTATTATTTCATTTCAATTCATTTATTGCGACAATCAATTTTGTTATTGATTCAAGAATATCAACAGAAATATCAAGACCAACTAATACTTAAAGCGAAATTTGTCGGCTTTTTTTTTGACTTTATTTGTTGTCTCTTAATGCTTAATTTGTCTTTATTTTTTAAGCATTGTTTAGTTTGTTGGGCCCTTAGTTGATTTGCAAATAATTCGCCATTGCAGCGGCCAGATAATTAATTACTAATCGTCTCAACTTCACAGTGACGATGCTTATAGCGCCTACCATCATCACAGCAGCAACAGCAACAGCGGCAACAGTTGCAACAATACCAACAGCAATCGTTACGCCACGCCGCGTCGCCACAACTCCAGCAACAACATGCGACACGCGACAGCAACTGCATCCTCGGTGGGAACAACAACAGCGACAACTGCTGCAGCTGCAGCTACAGCCACGCCCATACCGCCCACACAGACACAGACAACGGCGCATCACAGCAGCAATCAACTGCAGCAGCAACATCATGCGCTGCTGCAACATGCCGATTCCCAGTTGCTGCCAAGTCATCTGAAATGTGGCATGTGCGCATCGCTGGTGTTGGCTTCGGTGTTTGTAGCGGGCGCCAAGTTCTACTTTGACCACCAGGGCACCGGCTTGGAGGTGCTTATTTTTTGCGCCTTTTCGGCGACATTTTTTCTGGCCGCCTGCATGGTGTCGCTGTGCCGCATACCCAAGGGATTGCTGCCCAGTCGCAGCGATGGACGTGCCGTTTGTCACAGCCGTGGCATCAATGCTGGTGGCGTTGGCAATGCAGCTGGCGCTTGCATGCTGGAGTTGAATGATGTGCGATATTTGGATGAGCGACAGGTGGAGATTAGTGCTGCAACGGCTGCAGCAGCTGCAGCTGGACCACCGCCGTATCATATAGCAATATTGTTGCCAGAACAGACACCGACGGCCCTGGGCAAACAGCTGCCACTGGATGAGTCACCGCCGCCGTCCTACGATAAGATACTCGTATAGGTTAGGCTAGAGGTAGCGCTTTGGTTTTATTTAGGAATTGAGCGTCAGTTTCAGTTTAAAGCCAGCTATCAACCCAATCCAAACCAAACAAACCAAACAAAACTCTTGCTCAATATTTTTCTAATGATATCAAAATTTATATAAACATATACACGGCAAAACTGACATTTGCATATAGATGATATATAAGAAAAAAAATATACATATATACACATACATATACATATAAATCTAAATATAAATATAAAGTATATTTTTAAGCTCCAATTAATATTTTTACACTTTGAACTTTCTAATCCAAAACACACCCAACCACAAAACCCCCAAAAAACCCAATCTCTCTACTAACTATGTATCATTTTTGTTCTGTGATATGCTCAAAAGAAAATCAGTAGAGACAAAGCAAAGCCAAAAACAAATAGAAAATAGAGATCATATACGAGTACTCGTACTACTATGAATATGTGAAAAATAAAACTAAATACACATCAATCAGCCAAAACAGTATTAGTAGTCAAATAGACACTTAAGTAACAACTACTCATATGCAACATTAAATAATAATGTAAAGGTGCAATATAATGCAGATAAATAAAGTACGAATTAATTTCAAACTTGAATTCAAATATTACAAAACGAGTAATTATTTTATCGATAGAATTAATAAAATCACACAATATTTCACGATGTGTGTTGACACTGGTTAGTCGATAGCATGCTTAGAGCTGCTAACCTAGCATATTTTGTTTTGTTGTCTCAGTATACCAAACCTATTCAGACAGCAATATACTTTGGTATATTTAGTAATACCAAATCCGGTCACATATCGAATTAAATAGGATTGTTTATTATTTGATTGTTTATTGAGAAATTGTTATTAAATGACTCGCCATGCACGCAATTGCACCGCCGGAGCGGTTTATACATACAACGAGAAGAAACGCGATGCCGCAGAGTCGGGATACGGTACAAATGCCAAGCGCCTGGGCAAAGATTCAGTAAAATCATTTGATTGCTGCTCCTTGACGCTGCAACCGTGCAGAAATCCTGTGGTAACTAAGGACGGTTATCTCTTCGATAAAGAAGCTATTCTACAGTATATTGTCACCAAAAAGAACGAATACAGCCGCAGGCTTAAGGAATATGAGCGTTTGCGACGAGTCGAGGAGAACGAACTGGCTGCAGAAGCCAACAACAAGCAGCAGGCCCGCATGGAGCAATTTGTGAATGCTGAGAAGCCTACCTCAACGCCAGCACATAAGCCCACCGCAACTGTAGTGAGGCCCAGTGATGTGAATGCCACACCAAGCACATCGGCAGCAGCGGCAGCACATAGTTCTATTAGTTCCATTTCAAACATGGCCAATGGACATGAGAAAAAGCTGCCCAGCTTTTGGCTACCCTCAGAGTGTCCCAATGCTGGTGCTGCCAAAGCAAAGAAACCTGATGCCACTATTTACTGTCCCGTCTCCCAGCAGCCGCTGAAAGTGAAGGATTTAATTGATGTCAAGTTCACGCTGCTCAAAGATGGTGACACTAAGCGATCACTGATTGCCAAGGAAGCTCGCTATATGTGCCCAATCACACATGATGTGCTGAGCAATGCGGTGCCCTGCGCCGTGCTGCGCCCCACGTAAGTAAAATTCAGGTTTTGACATATTTGTAAGATATTAATTTCGTTACACTTGCAGAGGCGATGTGGTCACTGTGGAGTGCGTGGAGAAGCTCATACGCAAGGACATGATTCACCCACTTACCGATTGCAAGCTGAAGGACAAGGATATCATTCTGTTGCAGAGGGTAATTAAAACTTTTTAGTCTACATCTCTTATCTATACTAATCGATTTCTTTTTTCCAGGGCGGTACTGGATATGCTATTACCAATGACAATCTGCAAGCTAAGGAAAAGAGGCCAATGCTTCAAGTTTAAACAACACTTAAAATAAAATTATGTTATTTTAATTAAGCTCTTACAACAATAAAACCATTATTTGCACTACTTCATTGAGAAATGTAACAATCTTCTTACTTTAAAATATTTTAATTATTTATTTAAGACTACAACTTTTTATAAACGTCGAACTGTGTCTTACAACATTTCGTTAGAATTTAAATTCAATTGTAAAAAATACATCAACAGTTTTTATCAATTCTTTGATAGACACCTAGTTTAAACTTAGAATAATATCCTAACAGACAATAGATGAGTGTATGTCACAAATAGAAAAAGCTAAAAGTTACATTATTCATCACAAATTTGAAGACATGCCAAAATGTAAGTTTCCTAGGTCGTCGGCGACCTTGACACAGATCCAAACACCACACTTGGCAAAAGATAAATTATTGCCAAAATCACATTACACATGTTTCAGATAACAGCGCTGATAAGCGATAGAAAGCGACCTTGAAATGTGCAATAAAAAGGCGAAACAATATTCACAATAAAACAAAGACAGTAACTGTTTAAACGACACAAAATGTGCCAGCTCCAAGAACTTGCTAAGCTGCTTTGCCTGCTGCTCCTTGTAGGAGGAATAGTCAACACCCAGGCAGATGTGTTTCCCCAATGTGGCAACGTTGCACTCGACACCTTTATAGTGGCTGTAGATGATTGCACCAGCTACATATATTGCAATGGGGAGGACTCCTTTAGGGACACCTGTCCAGATCACACATATTTCGATGGCAAGGCGCAGGAATGTGCCTTTGATGATACGGGGGTTTGTTTGCAGGCCTTAGAAGTAACCACGACCGAAACCGTAACTATTCTTGCTGCTGAAGAAGAGAACAACAGCAAAGGAGAAGAACAAGCTCCAACGACAACAACAATTTCGTCACCTTCAACTACTACAGCGAAGCCAGCAGCTCCAGCAGCTCCGTCAGCTCCAGCTGGAAGCAGACCACATTGTGATATCGTCGGCGATGGTTACCATCCGCATCCGGCTCGCTGCGAATATTATTACAGTTGTCTGGGAGGATATTTGACAATAGTGCGGTGTCCATACAAGTTTGGCTGGGACTATGCGGAGGGACGTTGCAAGCCCATGGCAGAGGTGCAATGTTTTAGCTTATAAGTGAATAAATCTCTTAAGTCGTCTATGTTAGGTGAATTAATGCTGGGCTAACCCAAATTTGTGAGGCAGCCGCACAAATGACAATAATAAATAAGTATTTGTGGCATTTTAATGAATTGAAAAAGTGCAGCGGCTACAGTTGGGATGGGGATTTTTGGCCCAGCAGCTCCTCCAATTTGCCTCCATTTGTATTTGTCAGGCGTTGTCAACATAATTCAAATCTCAACAGCAGGTATGAAAATTTATTTTTGTAACATTTTGATGGTTTTTGGCCGCTTCCACATTTTTATTGCAAATTAATAATGCAGAGACATTTGGCGAAATTCTATAGTAGTGATGTGGTGAGGCTCTTGAGTATGTCAATTGTGTGTTGGGTGAGCAGATGAACTGCTACAACTCGATGCTCATTAAGCTTACTTATTGTGCACTAACAAATGTTTTGATTAACTAAATGTTTTTGCATCCAATTAATTAAACATCAAATTGGTAGTACAAAACTGCAACAATTTTTCTATTTCGTCAAGCAGCCAGAGCCAGCCAGCCGGTCTGCCAGCTCATTAATTAGAACATGGAGCAGACGATGCTGCAGTTGATGCTAATGCTGATGAGATTGAGATCGTTAGGAACTGAGCAAAGACATCCACATCCACAGCTACAACCTCAGCCGACTACGACGACGACGACGACAACGAGCGAGAAATCAAATCAGCAAAACAAATGGCAACAAAAACAACAACAACGAAAGGCGCACAGCAAAAATTGTCAAGAGATGGACATTCGAAAAATAGAAAATCTCCAACTAAAACCGAAAGAATTGAAACATTTTCGGATATTTTCATTTCAGATGCGAGCAGCAAACGGTTAACAAAGGTGCGCGCTTAGCAAAAAAAAAAATAAATATATAATGAAAGAAATATACATATAAAAGCAAATACAATACGCAAAGAAAAACTAATCGACAACAAGTAGTGAAAAGCTGTGAAAACTCATGCAAGGCAATTCATCAATGTGAAGGATCTAAAGAAAAACATTTAAATAATAATAAAGAATTTTTATGTACAGCATTTCAATTATACATTTAAAATAAATTATGTTGGGAAATAAAGAAAAATTAAAGGAGAATTTATAAATAATGTCAAAATGGACCAAATTTGCTACAATACAGAACAATAAACAAATTAAATAAATATATATATATTTACCCAAAACAAATTAACTTTCAAATTCAAGAAAATGAATTGAAGTCAATAAATAACTTTTCAAATTAAATAGCGGATTTCAAATAAATAAAAGCAATTCAAGCTAAAATAAAGGATTAAATAATTCAACGAAAATGTGTCAAGAATCTAAAATCTATATATATTACATGTAAAAGCAAATATTGGAAGTGCGTGGAAAATTATTATTACTTAACATATTGTATAATAAAAAGAAAAAAACTGTATAGAAAAGTGTTAAAGGGATAAAGAATAAATGAAAATGTGATTGCAACGCGTGGCCATCTAAAACATAAAAACGCATCAAGCGCACATAAATCTAAAACAAATGGCAAAAACAACAAATTTTATGAGATCAGAAACCCAACAAGAAAAATATCAGTAATAAATCTGAAAAAAAATTTTTGGCAATGAAACTAAAACAAAGTGTGTGTAAAATCCAAAAGTGTGTATATAAAATTATAAAAAAAAAAAACTATTCAAACGAAATGGTTTAAATATTACTAAGCAAAGGAAAATAAAAAATTTGACTCAAAAATTGTTGATAAAAGAACAAATTAAATAGTTTGTTTCCAAAAGATGTTCCCACCATTTCAAGCGGATTATTTACACTGCTTAATATACCTAACAGAAAACATTAAAAAATATAGATATATCCTTAAATATGTGACAAGTAGCGAACCACATTAAACAGAATATAAAAATCCCATTACTATTTCATACAAAACACAAGTCTTCCATAAAATGGAGCATATGGTGATCAAAAAGACTTTTTCCTATGAACTTAATAAAAGGAACTTAATGCTCCATAAACTGCGATGAAAACAGGAAATCGTGAAAATTGAAATTGTTGACAAATTGAAATTCCAGTTGAAAGCCCACTGAAAGTGTATTGAGCCCAAGACTATAAATAGATTTTGCCAGGGCTGTTCAAAGTGCTGGACTGTATTAACTAAAACAAAACTACAATAAAACAAACAGAAGCAAATTTAATTTAGTATATATTAACAAAAAAATAATCTACGAAAGAAATCCAACAAACAAAAAAGCGACGAGTGAGAAGCAAGAATAAGTGGACGGAAATTTATGTCCGCCCCATGTCATGGAACAAATGAAAGTTAAAGAACCGCAGAACTAGAAAATTCAAATGAGAAATGCCAAAATCCTTTTGATTTTTATTGGAATGGCAACGCGGCGTATGAGCGATTATGTGTAAAATATTACGCATCAACGCAACGCAACGCAACGAAGAAAGTGTAGATTGGAGCGGGAGAAGGAGGGCAATTGGATGAAGGGTGTAGATGTTGATGATGAAATCACTTGACAAAGACAGCACTTGGACAACAAATCAAAATAGACAGGCTGGCGAGAGCGTTTAGCACAGTTCTTGTGGCGGCTATTTAAAAATACATAAGCAACAACAAAAGACAAAAACTAATTTCGGAATACGAGTATATCAAGTAAAAACTGAGCACAAATACCAAAGAGTTACGGAAAAGACACTTTCTGTGTGAACGAGCGCCAAAAAGGCCATACCCCAGAGCGTCCTTCTGTTCCACACTACTATACCCTGCCACCCCGAGATCGGTTCTGGCGGCTCTGGTATTCTTTTGCCTTCGTTGCTCAATAGAAAAATGCTTAGATGCGATTTTCAGTCCGCTGTGCACATAATGGAATGAAGAAAATTCCGTCTGTCTGCAGCAGCAACAACAACAACAACAGCAGTGGCGACAAATCGCATGCTGGGCACCAAGCAAACGGCTAGCAAAGATGTCGTAGTTGTCACTTTCGGGGCCTCCAATGAGTTGCAGTTTGCAATTCTCACACAATTTCTTTTATGCATGTCCGTTGCACACACAAAAATAGCCCTCGGACAAAAGTAGTGGGTACCCGCTGTCCACCCAGCATACAGTAGCATACTAAGTAGTATTTCATTGCATCTAGTATAAGCGCGACCGTCCCGCCCCCTCCCCCTTGCCAACCATGCTCTGCCAATGGCTAAACAATGGAAATTGGCAGATTTATAGTGCAGCCCAGAAACCCACAGCTATAGCGAATCACAGCGACAGCAACATCGGCAGAGATCGCAATAGATATACGTGTATAACCTAGGCCAGGCCAAAAACCAGCGAACAACAAAAAGCATAGCAAATTAATTTTATTTAAATAAATTTAATTTAATTGCCAGCCAAAAGCGCATGATAAACCCCTCACACCTTAACACTAAAAGTGTATACTTAATTGTGCACACGTGTGTCTGTGTGTGTGTGTGTGTGTGTATCTGTGTGATTGTTGTTTTCTTCCTTTTAGCATTTTTATTGTAATTTAGATTTGTCAACTGGGTGCCAGCCTGCCGAATTCTGTGCGCTGACAATATTCACAAAATAAACTAAGCATAACATATACCGTCCAAAAAGAGACTACATTGGAATGCTTTAAAACAAATACGACGCGAAATTCAAATGAAATCAGAAGCAGCGGCTCATAAATATAAAGGATTAGAAAATAAAAAACCTAAACAATTTTATAAAGATTTCTATGTATTCATGGAATTCAAATAAGATACTTCAGAGCCCTTCGAGAAATATTAGTCGAAGGCAGCTAGAAATTGATGCTATTAACAAAATGAATTCAGAATCATTTTCCAATTTTTTCACACTCCTTATCAAATGATATCTATGAGTCAATTTTAATAATCCCATTCACAAACATGTACACAAACATGTACATTTTAATTGCTTAATTAAAATAAATTAATATATACAAATTAACATTGTAAGCATATTCAAAAGCTTTTCAATCCATTCACAGTTCAACCCTTTAGCTATCCCTGACCCATACACTACCTTCGTTCTCATTAACAACAAAAACACTCACAGCTATAGCGTGAGCAGTCATAGCATGCCATGGCGTATGAGTAATAATACCAAATGCTACGACATAATACGTATACGCCGCGTGCACATCTCGCACAGCGACAGGCCGCCAAAAGATCAACGCTCTATAAAGAGCACTGTGTGGATCTCTTAAAGCCGAACCAAAACCAAAGCGAAACGAAATGAAACGAAAAGTGTGTGACAAAATGTTCAATAAATAAACAAATAAAACCGACAGCAAACCAAAACGCGCGCAACAAAACAAACAAACAAAAATTATGAATTGAATAATAAACCGAATACATTTTGTGTGTTTGAATAACACTCGATTCTTTGACAGCACTCATGAACATCAATTTACTGTGTAACGATTGTGAAATAATTATTTAAATGTTTTTACAGAACCATTTATGTAAGGAACAAAGCAATAATTTAATGAATTATGGAACATGTAAATACAACAAATACAAGACAACACCAACAACTGCAACAGCATCAACTGGAGCAACAGCAACAACACAATGAAAACCAACAACAATTCTGCTTACGATGGCACAATCATCAGGTAAGCGGAATCAGACACAACCGAGTAGTAAACGCAAATGAATATTAAAATCAATTGCCTTTATTTCAATAAATAAATAAAGTTTTTTAAAATATAATTATTTTTTTCTATTGCACATTTTACCAATTCCATTTTAACTTGAGGACAATACAAACTTCCATAGTTTGATGCTACTTCACTATAATTCATCATTACAGTATCTCAATAGAATTTTGTAAAGCAATATCTAAATGAAACTAAGATTTTCAATTCACTCATTAGATAAGGTTTTAGTTTTAAATAGTAATGTGTGTAAATAATTAGTAAATGGAAAATTTAAATGTGACATTTTCTGAACAGTATGCCACAAAGAGCTAAAGGCATAATCCATTAGCATATATTCTACGAGTGCTCCAGGTGTCATTAATTGCGAGCTGCTTAGATCATCTTGTGATTTATAGGCTCCAATGTGTTATTCAAAGCAGCCGAAACAACTTAAAATAATGAATATAAATGAGTGTTTTTTTATAGGCAACGTCAGCGTTCGACTCATGCCTGTGGCAGTTTATATGCGGGGTATTATCTAGGGGCTTGGCCTCGGTCATAAAATTGACTGGACATCGTTCACAAGAAGCGGCCAGAGAAATGTCACTCGTCTATATATAGGGTATATACTCAGCTAAATGCGTGTGTGTGTGTGTGTGATTATATACATATACTTATTCACACATACTTGTAGTTTTCCGCATTTCATATAGTGACAATTTTGCTATTCGCCAATGTTTACTAGGATCTTTGAGGTGACAGGGAGGGAGCACAAAACTGTCCAAAATAGCCAAAGGCAGCGGAGCGGGACAAATGCGGGAGAAAGCTGACTGGCGGGTGAGGGGCAGGGGGTAGCAAAAAGAGAAAGACAAAAATGTCAAATAAATGAAATTTTCGTGCAATTGCCAAAATCCAAAGAATTTTTACTAGCAAACTACGAGTAAATCTAATTTCGAATCGGCAAACGAAACGCGACGCAGTTGCAATTAATGCTCAGCTGCCATTAAGTGTCAGCCTGGCGCATCTGCTCCAAATGTTTTCCGGACGATTCTTACCCAACCAGCCAGCCAGCCAGCCAGCCAGCCAGCCAAGCAGCCAAGCAGTCAGCTAGCCAGCCTAGGGCCAAAACGAATCTCTAATTTAGCCACACCACGTCCCGGCAGCTGGTCTGCCAAATCTACTTGTACTATTTATATGATCAAGTGACCCAATTGCCCTCAACCTCAACGACTACTATAGCACAAGTGTGTATATCTCCATTCCAGACCAGTTTGCTGAGCACATTGCCCATCCTACTAGACCAATCGCATCTTACAGATGTGACCATTTCAGCAGAGGGTCGTCTACTTCGGGCGCATCGTGTCGTGCTCAGCGCCTGCAGCAGTTTCTTTATGGAAATCTTTCGTGCTCTAGAGGCCAGCAATCATCCTGTCATCATCATACCTGGTGCCAGCTTTGCCGCTATTGTGGCACTGCTCACCTTTATGTACTCGGGAGAAGTGAATGTGTACGAGGAGCAGATACCCATGCTGCTCAATCTGGCCGAAACGCTGGGCATCAAGGGATTGGCGGATGTCCAAAATAATAATGTAAGTTTGAAGGAATAGGGCATTTGAAACAACTGCTTGATGGTGTTACTGACGGGTTGAAGTTCTATTGAATTATTTATTAATATATTTGCTGTTTGCTTTATTAATCTTCGATAAATAAAGTTTGTACTTTTACTAATATTGGAGCCTTATGTTTGTCATCTGTATGTGCAGATACTAATGTTATTCAGATCATAAGGATAATTGTTGTTAAATAAATATTGAGAAATGTTAATAGCAGTTGATTTTACTAATGGTAGAATATTCACTTAATATTAACTTGTTAATCCCTTCGAACCTTTCAAATCTTATTTCAATTATTTTTAGCGTAATTTTTGCAAAAATTAAAAGCTTATATTTAATTCTTTATTAATTTGCAACTAGAAATTATTCTTTAAGTTCTAACTAATTACTTCCTCTTCTTTTGCAGCTTCCCAAGACAGCAAAGACTGTTTCATCCAGCGCTCCAACACCTTACATGGAGCCCACAAACATCGACAAGCCGTTGAGCTTCGAAACAAACAGAAGTCCTTCGCCAACGCCCACGCCCACGTCTACGCCTACGCCCAATCTTTCCATGCCACAGCTACCAAATCCCACACTTCAAACCCCACTGCTGGCCAACAAATTGGGCTCACCACTGGAGAACTTCTTTCTCAAATCGCTGCAGTTTTATCCCAATCTGCTGCCTCAACCCTTGAACTTTTCCCAGACGGCGCTCAACAAGACCACAGAACTGCTGGCCAAGTACCAGCAGCAGTGTCAGCTCTATCAGAATAGCTTGGAAGAGGACGATTGCTATGGTGCCAAGCGGCTGAAGAGTACCAGCGGCATCACCACTGGCAATCCCAGCAGCAATACAGTAGCCCAGCCAGCCAAGGATGTGAAGCGCATTGATAAAATCGTGGAGAATCTGAGAACGACAAGTAGCAACAAGTCGCCCACAGAATGTGGTGCGCCTAGTTCAATTGTGGCCACCTCACCGGTGGCACTAGCACCCCAAACCATGTCGCACTTCTCACCACAATTGCCAGTCGTCAAATCCTCGCCCAGCTACAGCAATCCGCTGAGTGCTGGCCACTTGTACAGCAGCGCCAAGTTGCCCAGTTATAGTGTGGCGGCCACGCCCACAACGGCACAGCAGGCATCGCATCAGGTGGCACATCATGGCAACACACCCTACATAACACCCGAGGATCATGCCAAGCTCCAGCAGCACATCGAGCAATATGCGGCCTGTCAACGGGAGGCAGCAGCGGCGGCAGCAGCAGCCGCTGGGCAACTGGTCAGCGCCAAGTCGGAGCCGAATCTGTTGTCCCTAACCGCCGAGAAGATGCCAACGATGCCAAGCAAGCCGCCATCGAACTCCAAGTTGTATGCCACGTGCTTCATCTGCCACAAGCAGTTGAGCAATCAATACAACTTACGGGTGCATCTCGAGACCCATCAGAACGTGCGGTGAGTTGGCCACCTTTTGCAGTCTCTTTGGACTTTAGCTAATGTCCAAATGCATTTTAGATATGCGTGCAATGTCTGCTCCCATGTGTCGCGCAGCAAGGATGCGTTGCGCAAACATGTCAGCTATCGGCATCCTGGTGCGCCGTCTCCCTGCGAGAATGAAGCACGACGCAAACGCGTCCCGAAGTTGACGGCACAAACAACGCTGGTATCAAGTGCAGCCGCTGCGCCATCGGCAACGGCTACCAGTGGCGATTTGGTTGCAAGTGAAACGGGTCCGGGCTCGGCACCAGGCGCCCTATCGACCAATCCTTACCTGTTTCTGCCAAATCAATTTCAGATGGCAGCTGCTGCAGCTGCCGTTGCGGTGGCCGAGTCCAACACAACACCAGCACTGGATCTGGCGCAAGAGTTGCCCATGTCCATAAAAAGTTCGCCGCCAGTAGCTAGCAATGGTGAGGCGAGCACCAATGCGGGCACATCTGCCACATAGAGCAGCAGCGTGAAATTAAATTAGTTAAACAAACACACACATACAAAATACACCTTACAAAAAGCAAATAACATAAACAGAAGCACGCACACACGCAAATCAACCCCACCGTGTACCGAACCAATGTCTTAGACCCGGCTGTGATACTTAGCGCAATTCATCGTTTTTTTGTTTTCGTTTTAATTTAAATTTTAATTGAGTTCTCACTATTAGTTAAACTTTAGCGCCATTTGTTTGAGAGCCCGCACTTATCGATGACGCGTATCGATAAATCTTGAGTGACGGCAGCACCGTTTGAGGGTGACAAAAACAAACAGTTTTGGGGACACTGCTAGCCAGTGGCACTCAAACTGTAAGCATATTAAGAGGCTCTGCAAAAATACCTACAAAACCAAAACAAAACACTTACACAATCTCACACACACACGCCTACACACATTCTAGTAAATTAAGTGCAATTTTTATAAATACTATAATTATACACCTTAAAACACGCACACACACACACAAGCACAACATGCACACAAAAAGACAAGGTGAAGACCTACAAAATACCAAGATCAAAACAAAAATAAATATTAAGCCACAATACAATGTGAAGTCGTATACATTTTTATGCAAAAAACTAGTTTATTTCATTTCATAATACAAGTATTTACGTACGCATGCGCACTTTACACATATGTTTAAACTGTAGTTCAGTTATATAAGTATCAAAAAGTTGTTTAAAAACACACACAAGCAAGACTAGGGAATTGGGAGGACCAAGGTGTAGGGGCCGATGATTAATCTTTCAAAGAATACTTATAATTGTACAAAGAATAGCTTTTTATCCATGATATGATTAGCAAAAAAACACTTTTGAGCTTAAACTTAAAGGACATAATGGGAAATGAAATATAAATAGCTAAATGTAATAAAAACTGTTGCACTTAAATGAACAAAGCAGATGACGCCAAAGCTAGAAAAGCAGCTTGGCAATTAACCGGATGGGTACAAGGATTTGGATCTGGATCTGAATCTGTATTTGAATAGGTATCCGTCTCTCTTTCCTTTCTGATTAAGTATAAAAATATGCGCTGGCTGCGCTGATTTCAATTCTCGATGTTACTCTCTTTCTATCTCACTCATTTGGCTTTAAATAGTTTCCACATGCCACACTTTGGTATTGCAATCCTGACCGGTGGAGATCACAGTATTGTTATCCAGCCACACAAGGCGTGTAATTTGCGACTGAGGATGCGCATCTAAGCGAGAATGAGACGAGATTGTTAGTCTATAAATAATTACAAACTTAATTACAACTTACTCTTGATAATAGTATGCTTGGCTGGATTGGAGACCGACCAAATAATAATGGTGGTATCCAGAGATCCACTGGCAACCAATAGAGAGTTAGGTGACCAGGCCACAGTGTTGACGCGTGCATTATGGAAGCCCCATTCCTTATTGTGAGCCGGCTACAAAAAAAAATCAATTCTAATTCAAATTCCAATAAGAGCATTTCTATCACTTACCTTGTATTCCTCTACGGAGTAGAGCACAACCTTACGATGCGCATCGCACGCAACCAAATACTTTTGATCCGGCGAGTAAGCGACATCGGTAACGGCACCAAGATGGTCTAGCTCCGCCTTTAGCTCCAGTGTATTGCCACTGAACGAGTAGATGTGCACCTTTTGATCATCTCCGCCAACAGCCACATCCAAAGTGTCAGCATTTGTGGCAATAGAGCTGGCCTCGTATTTAATGGGTAGCGAGAATACCTTCTTCTGGTCCTGCACCAGTGTAATTTCCTTAATACAGGCCAAAGCAATGATGTTCTCATTGCGCAATATGGCCAGGCCGCGTGGTTGACAATTGAGCTTGACAACGTAGTCCGTGTAATTGTTGCCCTCGACACTAAATTGACGCAGACTATCGTCAATACCACACGTGTAGACAAACTCATCCCAGGCAGCAATGCCATTGATCTGATTGCCGTGGCCAGTGCCAGTTATGCGATCATTGACGCCATTACCCGAATTCCAGTTGGTCACAACGCCGTCGTGGCTACCGGTGTAAATGGTGCTGCGATCGTCGCTTAGAGTTAGCACCGTAATGGGTTTGTTGTGTCCCTTGACCACACGCACTGGCTTGCTGGGATCCTCCACATTCAAGTAGGTGATAACACCGGACAGCGAGACGGTAATTATATGCTCTCCTTGCCACAGACACGACACCTGCTGATCGTCGATAGCGCTGCCCATAACAAACTCAGAAACCAGTTCACGTGTATCCACCTGCCAAAGACGGCAGGTCTTATCGCCGGAGCAGGTCAGCAGCTGAGTGCTATCTGGCTTCCATGCGACGGCATAGACGCCTCCCTTGTGCGCTGGTGAACCAAACTCTCCAATCAGATCGGAACTAGTGCCGTCGTACAGGAATACTTTGCCATCAAAGCCAGCGGAGGCAAAGAATTTGCCATCGGGCGAATAGCGCACGGCTTGCACAAACCGCGAATGCTCCTGCTTTGTCATTTTGAACTTGAACGGCGGACCCTCAAAGATGCCAATGGTATTGTCCTCACTGCCTGCAATTTCATGTATTAGAAACCAGCACAAAAATCGAAACTTCAATGCCAGACTTACCAGTTACAATGCGGAACGGTCTGGCTGGTCTAAAGTCGGCCGAATTAATGGGCTTTGATTGACCGCTAATTTCGCCCACCGATGTGCCCGTCTCTGACATAAAGACATGGCCAAAACGTTCACGACCCTCGCCGACAACGACAATGCGCTGATTGTCGGGCGACCAGCTAATATCCTTAATGGGTCCACCAATTGGCTGAAATTCATTCTTCAGCAAGTGCTCCTTGTTGACCGTATCCCAAATGCGAATCTTGCCCGAAGCATCTGAATAAATGTAGAAAGAAAAGTATGATTAATAAGATGAGTAATGCTTTGCATAAGAGACTAGCTACATAAAAGAAAGTTTGCAATGTTGAAAAGGTGTTTGTTACGTAGTATAAATAGGAAGCCAAAGCACTGCATTATCTTATATTTCCATCTTTGTAAATTATCTATAAAATTGTACCGCAATCTCAATCTATTTTTTATAAACATTATTAGTAGCGTCAGGGAAATCTCTAAAGATAAACAACCAACTCATTTTTGACAATGCACACTGCTTGCCATATTTGGCTATAAGGAGATAAGAGCCTACAAACAGGTAGATAACATCAACCGCAATATACTGATAATAAGACTGCCCTTTTTGGGAAATAGAATAGTGCTACAAAATACAATATTTTGATATCTTTTGCAATTCACAACACACCATCGATAAGTTGAAGCGTCTCCCAGTATGGTAACATATTGTGTATTGACATTGAAAGTTGAGTTATGATTCATTTGTGCTTTGGCTTTTTGTTTGTTTTTGTTTAAAAGCGTTTTAAGGCTTCTTTCACGCTGAACGCTTTGGTTAACTTACCGCCTGATGCAATGTAGAAGCCGCTAGGGGAGTACTTGGCCACGTTCACTGCACACGAGTGTTCCGTGTAGACATCGGCAATTGCTGGATTCTGGACAGGCAGGCGACGGCGATAATCGGAGCATGACGAGGCAAATCAAGAAAAGAGCACAAACAATAATTTCAACAAATTAATAATATTTACAAGCTAGCTTTTTTGTTTTTATTATGGACAGAAAAGCGACGAAGTCGTCAACATCATTATTATGTTGCGTGGGCCGCTAAATAAGATAGATACAATATATTCTCTTTTGCCGGCTGTAGCCATATGTACTATACGCATAAGTATATACAGACAAACAAGACTGTATGGTAAATAAATATAGATCGGACAGCACACACAATCACATAATTACACTCACATACACACACACAGAGACGTATGTTCATGGGTGTCGTTGTCGAGTGGAAAAATAACGCTTGAAAATTGCAGCTGCTGTGCGCAGTCCAAAAATAACACAATATTCGCTTTATGGAGCAGTCGGCTCATATTTTGTTTTATAATATTCCCTCAATCCCATTTTTTATTATGGCATGATATCCAAGAGACTCACCTCAATATTTCGGATGATCACCGAATTTCCATTGGCATAGAGGAAGTTCTTGCCCTTGGGATCGGCGCCCAAAACAATGGGCTGTCCACGTCCAGTTCGCGGCAGCGTTGCATATACATTTTCTGTAATGGTTTTTAGAATTCATATTAAAAAACTAATACTTTACAAAATAAAACGGTTTCTAAAAAAGGAGGGAGTAGAAAAGTAACAGGGTGCGGTCGGCGGATTTTTGCCGGTTTACATTGCTTTCTCCGCTGGTTGGAGAATTCCCCCTACTATTGTTTATCTGAATGTGACGAATGTGATGGCGAGCGCTGCTGTTTGTTTCGGCGACTCGCTTAATTCCATTTATGGTCATATTAAATCGTTTCCGCTGTTTTTACCGTTCTTCGTTGACTCATTTTTGCAACGCTGTCGCCGCTGTTTCGCTACTTTAATGGTAATTCGAGAAGCGAAAGTATAAAACTCACTGTTTTCGTAGGCCGGTATTTGAGGTTGCGCCATTGCTCTTGATGTTCTAGTGGCTTATGATTTCTGTTGGCCTTTGTATAAATAGGTATTCTAAAAGTGTATTAACAAAACACCCGCACTTGCACTACACGCGACAGAGCCGCTAACTGGTTCTTGGATAACTGAGTGATTGAACGAAATGAATGAACAACGGAATCAAGTGACTCATATTGCTCACGGTACAAATGAACAAGTGAACAGAAAGTTAGCATAAGTATCTCTTGTTTTAATTGCCCATTCAGTGACTATCTATTCATTAAATTTATATATTTTATGTTTTATGTCATAGCTTTTTCGCAGTCAATAGTTAGAATATTAATTAATAATATTATTTATACATAAACATACTGAAACCAACGTAGTGTAACCAGGCAAAATTTTTTGTTTTGGTATATTTTTTTGATGTAAGTTTTAAAACTCAGCTTGTGGTCACACTAATAAAACACGGAACATAAATATTTTTAAGTTTATTAAAATGCTACAACGCGCACAACCAAAAGTTGAAAATCCACGTTATGGTCAACTTATTATTGGTCCGCCCGGTTCTGGGAAGACCACATACTGCAATGAGGCGTACAAATTCTACCGCGAACTGGGCCGGCAAGTTGGTGTCGTCAATTTGGATCCCGGCAATGACAACATGGGATATGAACCGGTGATCAACGTCATGGAACTGATTACAGTCGCTGATGCCATGGAACACATAAATCTGGGACCCAATGGAGCACTCATGCACTGTGCCGAGTATTTGGAACAACATATTGACGACTGGCTGCTGCCAGCGCTACGAAAACTCAGCGGCACGCACAATTATTTTCTCTTCGACTGTCCCGGTCAGATCGAGTTATATACGCATCATGATGCCATGGCGCGTGTCTTTGAGCGCCTCGAGCAAGAGCGCTACAACTTAGTTACAGTAAATCTCATTGATTCGCATTATTGTTCGGAGCCTGCGAAATTCATTGCCACGTTGCTGATGGCGTTGAATACAATGCTAAGGATGAGTTTGCCACATGTTAATGTGCTATCTAAGGCAGATCTACTACGCAAGCATGAGTCCAAACTACACTTCAATGTGGACTACTACACGGATGTGCTAGATTTAAAGTATTTACTCGAAAAGCTAGACGATGATCCCACAATGCGCAAGCATCGAAAACTGAATGAGGCAATTTGCTCGATGGTAGAGGATTACGCTTTGGTGTCATTTAAGCTACTCGATGCCTTTAATACTGACAGCATGCTCAGGCTACGTAACCACATTGATAAAGCCAATGGTTATGTTTACAAGGCGGGAGAGGAGCAGACTGTCAACTCTCTGCTTGCGTGCGCTGTGGGCGCTGAGACCGAAGCACTGCGTCAGCAGCATGATATTGAGCCTTATTTGAAACAGCAGTGACGAGCTTGAGAAATATAAAAGGCTAAATTATAATAAACTAATATTTTATATAATATTTATCGTTTACTTACCCATTGGTTTATCAACATCCTGTCGCCAAAAATATTTTAAAAATTGGCACAATATAAAAAGCACCCTGATACTGTAATTTCCTGTGATAAATACATTATTCCACTATCGAGTGGCGCTACAAACTCTGCATTTTGGTTTATTCTATAGTTTCGGTTTATTCCCACATTTGTTTATTTGTTTACGTTTTTGAGTTACAGCGGGTGATTTTACAGGTGTGGCCCATCGTTCTAAAATGTTATGGGTAGCACTGAACGACATGTCATCGGAAGAAATCGATTAGCAGCGTTGTCATTGATAAACACAGACAATTGACAGTAGTTGCCGTTACAGAAAATAATTACGCGCCTCAAGTTTAATTCTCGTTGAAAAATGTCAAGTTCATTGTAAATCACATATGCGTATAGTACTTAGTTCATTCATGGTTTTTGCCCGATATGATAATAGAAATTACGACGTAATTTCTGTTTTTTCTATCTTTAAGTAATATTTATAGTCACAGCCTTGAATCATTCATTAGGTCAGTTTCATAATATGGAAGGGAGCGAGAAATGCTATTATCGCGGCCGAGTTACTAAACTGCACTCACAGCAATAGATTCTGCTTCAACTTGGCACAATTAAAGTCGATAAGACGAAGAAAAAGTAAATTTAAAACGCGCACATTTGACGTTGACTTTGGGAAACGCGAGAATTACGATTAGACTTTATTAAAATGGCGACTGACTCTAGATTCAGGCCTATAAAAGCCGCTGGTGATGTCCATTATAATTAGTTGCGTTCGCGCGGTCGCCACGACGTTGTGAATATGTTTTAAAGTGAAAAGTGTTTAGTGCGTTTAAAGACTCTGAAGTGGATCTAGGTATCCACAAGATAACGGATTACCAGTGGCAGTTTTCAACAAAGGATTACGGATTACCAGTGATATATGAAGCTATTATCCTAAAAAGGATATTTTACAAGCCATAAAATGGCATTTAAACTTACATACTTTTTGGCATTGGTGCTCATTTTTAGCAATGCTTTTGCCGAGGATGGTGATATTGTGATGACCGATGAAGAGGATCAGAGCATAGAGTGAGCTAATTTAATTATTTTTTATATATATCAGTATATAAAATGTGACATTTGAATCTTAATTTTGTGAAAGACACAGAAGTAATGTCTAATAGGACAATCCCTTTTAATCAAACATTTTTCTTAATGCAAATTAAATCTATATATGAACAAGTGTAACTTTAAACTTCTCAAATATAAAAAGCAAATAAAAAACTATTGTAATTAAAAATAAAAACACAAATTTTTCTTATAATGTGTCTATTAAGTATTTTTTCAACATAGTGAAATTATAAAAATATTTTTTATAGATTCTGTCAAAATTAAAATTAAGGCCCATGTTAGTCACTATTTTATTAAAATTATTACTAATCCTTATTTCGGCTGAAGAAATCTTTTATTCTTAACAATATTGTGAAAATATTATGTCTATGTAGTTTAAAAAAAAAATCGTTAAAAATGAAATTTGAGCTTAATTAAGTAAATCATTATTATTTAAATAAAAGAAAATGTGAAATGTGGAAAAATAAATTTAAGTGGTTGTGTAATTGTAATGAAAATTTAATATACATTAAAAAATACTAAATTGTGTATTTATTCCCAGAATCCTTTGTCACATCCTTTGTCCTCGTTACCTCTTATGCCCGTTTCCGCTTAGTCAGAGATATTATGTATAAGTTTCGAAAGTTAAGCATTGCTTTAACTATTATCTAATGCAAAAATTTTGCTTATTTTTAGTCCCTTGGTTCAGGCCGTTCCGGAAGTTGACGATAAGGAACGCAACGAACGCCATATTAATTTCCATATTCATAAAGCACCACCAGTGAGGTACATATGATTGCGCAATAAGCTGAAAGGAAACGAGATAAATGTTTTGCGAATAAAAACAAATTATATAATCGTTATCACAATTTAACTTTAATTCCAATAGTGCGCGTTATAGCTACAGTTACAATGACGGAGCCGCTCAAGGTGGGGCTGGAGGCTATGCTCCACATCCTGGGGGTTTAATCGGCGGTATCAAGACATCAGGGTGAGCAATAAGTTTAAACAGCTTTGCTTAAAAGTTATTTATTAATTTTTAAACATAGTGCACAAATGATGAATAATGCGCTGGGCTTGTTTGGCATTGGCAAAGGGTGAGATAGTATTTGAAGTATATCCTTAAAATGGTTTATGACATCAAGAGTCTCTTCAGAAAGGGCAACTTTTATGGCAATGCGGCGCAGCAGATGAATGCCTATGGTAAGTGTGCCGCACTTACACTGCCTCAAAATGTGCAGTCCCAATGCGATGGCTCTGGCCGTTGTCAGGTCTATTGCCCCGACGGCTATACCTTTACCCAGGACACAAGATCGCTGGAATTGTTTTGCAGCAATAATGGCTGGATAATTCGCAACTCGGAACTAAGCAGAATTCCGCCTTGTCAGGCGATATGCATTCCACCATGTGAGAATAATGGCATTTGTCTAGCAGCTGGCGTCTGTGAGTGTCCAGAGAACTTCTCGGGCCCACTGTGCCAGCACAAGAAGTCTGTGTGTGCCGCCAAGCCACCGGTGCCCAAGAATTCCAAAGTGTCCTGCAAGAACAAGTAAGTTAGCTTTACAACAAATTGGAGCTTGCACAGTTGTTAAATAATTTACTAATTGTTGAATCATATAGCGTTTGTAATGCGGCATGCATGCGTGGATTCCAATTTCCGGACGGCAGCAGCATTACCAACATTGAGTGCCGCAATGGTCAATGGATTCACACCAAGAGTGGGCTAGCAAAAGTGCCTGACTGTGGACGTAAGTTAAGGTTAATTTACATGTCAACTTCACTTTAATATTTCCACCACAGCAACCTGTTCCCCGGCGTGTCAAAATGGTGGTCAATGCATCAGTTTTAATGTCTGCCAATGCTCCAAAAATAATCGCGGTGCCTTCTGTCAATATGGTAAATCTATATAAAAATATTGTAAATCTATATATAATATTGTAAATTTGTAAATTGCACAGACATTGCCAGTTGTAATGTGACAAAATCAAACTTCAATGGCAACTACAAGTGTGCCTATGACATGGAGGAGGCGCGGTGCAGCTTCAGTTGCCCCGAGGTGCCAGGCTTAAAGGTGCAAGGACGCTTGGATATTGAGTACAGGTGTAGATATCAAGAGGGTGTTTATATGCCAGCACCAATCCCAAAGTGCATTTTACGTAAGTTCGCCTCTCAGAGCGGGGTTACACATGTATATTTTCAATCAATTATTTGCAACTTGCAGCACCTGGATATTCTATTAAATCCGGTCGTGTTCAAGTTCAACATTTCCAAAAGTCTGGACACACATACCACGGTGCATTTAGTGGCGAATCTTATTCAGAAATAAGAAGTCAGCGAGAGATACTGCTTGCCCTGCTAGCCAAGTACAAAGATCTGGAACGTAGAAGCGTAAGTTAAACTTTCAACTGGTAATCTAGCTTACCTCGTTACGTACTACAGGAATGGTGGTCTTCGGAGGAAACTGTGACGACACCAGGCAGCTACTCCCTCTACATGAGCAGCGAATTGGATGTAGTCATTGATAAGTCTCCAAGACCTGCGATGTGTACCACCTGGGGCGGCATTAACGTCAAAACTTTTGATGGTCTGGTTTTCAAGTGAGTAAATTTAGCTCTCAGTACCGGTAATTACAAAACCGATTAATTTTCGATTATCAGTTCTTAAAATGGTGGTTAAGATCGATACCTACAGACTCGATTCTTACAATTATTAATTTTCGATTACAACTGCTTTAAATGGCGGTTAATTATCCACAATTATTTCAAACATGTCTCTTCTATTTTAAGAGCACCGTTGTCCTGCTCTCACACGCTGACCACTGATAAAGTATCTGGAACATTCGATATTACGCTAAAGGCCTGTCCTTACGGCTCCGGCTATGGCTGTGCCCACACACTAAAGATTCTGTGGCAATCAGTGCTTTATACATTGGAAAACTTAAGTAAGCGATTAATGAAAATTGGTAATAGCTAATTAAATAAATTTTATTGCCTTTTTAGATGGCACTATGCGCCTGTCCACGCCCTCCAAGCAGCTTCCCATACCCGTGCAAGTCATGGGCATGAAGGTGATGCCTGTGGCACAGCATGTGCAAATTGATCTAGAGTCAATTGGGATGAAGTTGGACTGGGATCATCATCAGTATGTGGCTGTACACGCTGGACCGCCCATGTGGGGCAAAGTGGGTGGCCTTTGTGGCTCCCTAGATGGTGATTACAGCAACGATTTGATGTCCAAAACAGGCAAAAAGCTGGAAACAGTCAAGGCATTCGCCGATGCCTGGCGTGTGGATGACAGCAGTGAGATGTGTCGTGTGGAGAACAGTGCCGAGCTGGAATTTGGCATGGAATCGTGCGAACAAAGTAAATTACAAAAAGCTGTCGGCATCTGTGAGCGTCTGCTTGCCAACGAAAAACTAGGCGATTGCATCAAGCCCTTCAATTATGATGCACTTATCCGTACCTGCATAGCGGACTACTGCAATTGTCCCAATCGGGATCAGCCCGAGAGCTGCAACTGCGATGCCATTGCCATGCTAGCCAAAGAGTGCATGTTCAAGGGCATTCAATTGGAGCATGGCTGGCGCAATCTGGAAATATGCCGTGAGTCCTCCCACACTAATCCAACTTGACCCCACTTTAAATTCGTTTAATATTTCCGCTTTGCCACAACAGCAATTAGCTGCGGATTTGGTCGCGTGTATCGCGCCTGTGGACCGGATGTGGAGCCCACCTGTGAATCAGATTTGACATCCGTTGTCCCCACGAAGGGCAAGTGTAATGAGGGTTGCTTCTGTCCCGAGGGCACGGTGCAATACAAGGATGCTTGCATTACCCGCGAACTGTGTCCCTGCACATTACGTGGACGTGAATTCAAGTCCGAGGCGACTGTGAAGAAAAACTGCAACACTTGCACCTGCAAGAATGGCCAATGGAAGTGCACGGATGACAAGTGTGGGGCGCGTTGTGGCGCCATTGGTGATCCACATTATCAGACCTTTGATGGCAAACGCTATGACTTTATGGGCAAGTGTTCGTACTATTTGCTCAAGACATCCAACATGTCCGTGGAGGCGGAGAATGTGGCCTGCTCTGGCGCCGTTTCAGAAGCACTGAGCTATGCAGCTCCCGATGATCCTTCCTGTACCAAGTCGGTAACCATACGCTTCTTGCTGCGCGATGGCACACCGGCAACCATTAAACTGGATCAAGGATTGACCACTGTGGTGAATGACAAGGCCATTGCCAAGCTGCCCAAAATGCTGGGTGCTGGCGAGGTGTTGATACGACGAGCCAGCTCCACTTTTTTGACTGTAGAGTTTGCCGGCGGCATACGCATCTGGTGGGATGGCGTCTCTCGCGTCTATGTGGATGCACCTGCCAGTTGGCGCGGTCAAACGCAAGGCTTGTGCGGCACATTCAATTCCAATACGCAAGATGATTTCCTAACGCCCGAGGGTGATGTTGAGACTGCTGTGGAAGCTTTTGCCGACAAATGGCGTACGAAGGACACTTGCCAATTCCAGGCAGAAACACATCAAGGACCGCATCCTTGCACCCTCAGTCCTGAGAAAAAGGCAATTGCGGAAAAGCATTGCGACTGGATATTGCAGGACGTTTTCCAGGAATGCCACTTTATGGTGGAGCCCGAGCAGTTCTACGAGGATTGTCTGTACGATACGTGCGCCTGCAAAGATGATGCCGCCAAGTGCTTCTGTCCCATTCTCTCCGCCTATGGTACCGAGTGCATGCGCCAAGGCGTCAAGACCGGCTGGCGTATATCTGTCAAGGAGTGCGGTAATTAGCATACGAGATCTATTGTGTTAGAAAAGTTTTTAAGTGTCCTTGATCCATAGCTCCCAAGTGCCCCATGGGTCAAGTGTTTGACGAATGCGGCGATGGTTGCGCTCTTACTTGTGATGATTTGCCGGGCAAGAATAGTTGCAACCGGGAATGTGTCGAGGGCTGCCGCTGTCCACATGGCGAGTACATTAACGAGGAGGGCGTCTGTGTACCCAAGCACAAGTGTCACTGTAGCTTCGATGGCATGAGCTTCCGGCCTGGGTATAAGGAAGTACGCCCCGGCGAGAAATTCCTTGATCTTTGCACTTGCACTGACGGCGTTTGGGACTGCCAGGATGCCGATCCGGGTGATGATGTAAAATATCCACCCTCTTCAGAGCTGCGCAGCAAATGCTCCAAGCAATCATTCGCCGAATTCACGAAATGTGCGCCAAAAGAACCAAAAACCTGCAAGACCATGGACAAATATGTAGCCGACTCATCGGAATGCCTGCCTGGCTGCGTGTGTATGGAAGGTTATGTCTATGACACGTCCCGTCAGAATTGTGTGCTGCCCACAAATTGCTCTTGCCATCATGCGGGCAAGAGCTATGACGACGGCGAGAAGATCAAGGAGGATTGCAATTCGTGTGTATGCCAGTCGGGCAATTGGAAGTGTTCGGAGAATGGCTGTGAATCCACCTGCAGCGTGTGGGGTGATTCGCATTTCACAACCTACGATGGCCATGACTTTGACTTCCAGGGAGCTTGTGACTATGTGCTCTCAAAGGGTGTTTTTGACAATGGCGATGGCTTCAGCATTACCATCCAAAATGTGCTGTGCGGCACAATGGGAGTCACTTGCTCCAAATCATTGGAAATCGCTTTGAGTGGTCGTGTGCAGGAGTCATTATTGCTTAGCGCAGATGCCACCTACAGTGTCGATCCCAATAAGTCGGCAATTAAAAGTGAGTAAATTAGTCAGTTAACAAAAGTACTCGTGTTGCGAGTATCGATTTTTGTTCTGAGTCACAAGTCGATGGCAAGCAATTAATGATAATCGCTTATCGATATCTCATTTAAATGATCGATTGCATTCCAACTGTTTTTACATTTGTTTTTTGATATATTAAGAATTGCGTGACAGTGTGAACTCCAAGGGACACAACTCCTTCCATATCTACAAAGCTGGTGTGTTTGTTGTGGTCGAAGTGATTCCCCTCAAGCTGCAAGTGAAATGGGATGAGGGCACTCGAGTTTACGTCAAATTGGGCAACGAATGGCGCAACAAGGTCAGCGGTCTGTGTGGCAACTACAATGGAAACGGCTTGGACGATATGCAAACGCCCTCAATGGGCTTGGAAACCAGCGCATTGCTGTTTGGTCATGCCTGGAAACTGCAGCCCCATTGCGCAGCACCTGTTGCTCCCATTGATGCTTGTCGGCAGCACCCGGAGCGTGAGACTTGGGCGCAACTGAAATGTGGCGCCTTGAAGTCAGATCTCTTTGCGCCATGTCACAGCGAGGTGCCTCTGGAGCGTTATCTAAAGCGTTGCATCTTCGATACATGCGCCTGCGATCAGGGTGGCGACTGTGAATGCCTCTGCACTGCGGTGTCCGCCTATGCGGATGCCTGTGCCCAAAAGGGCATCAACATACGCTGGCGTTCGCAGCACTTTTGTCGTAATTATTTGTTTATTTTTTGTCATAAGATACACAGTTAATATGTTTATTTTACAGCCATGCAATGTGATCCTCATTGCTCGGACTACAAGTCCTGTACGCCAGCTTGTGCTGTGGAGACGTGTGATAATTTCCTGGACCAAGGCATTGCGGAACGTATGTGCAACCGTGAAAACTGCATTGAAGGTTGCCATATCAAGCCCTGCGATGATGGCTTTATCTATTTGAACGACACGTACCGCGACTGTGTGCCCAAGGCTAACTGCAAGCCTGTTTGCATGATGAAAGATGATAAAACGTACTACGAAGGCGACATAACCTATCAAGATGCTTGTGCAACCTGCCGGTGCTCGAAACGTAAGGAAATTTGCAGTGGAGTAAAATGTGATGCACCCGTCATAGTACCAACGCCAGCTCCAATCAAAGAAGGTACCACTGCCCCACCACAGGGCACACAGGATCAAACGAAATGCGTGCGCGGCTGGACGCGTTGGCATGATAAGGATGCCGATGCCTCAGAGAAGAGTGTGCGTCTCAATGATGAGGAAAAACTGCCGCGTTACGACCGCATGGAAAGCATCTACGGCACTTGTCTCAAAAAGTACATGACCAAGGTGGAGTGTCGTGTCAAGAACACATTTGAACCGCCTGAGCAAATGGACGAGAATGTTGTTTGCAATCTGGTGGATGGATTGCGTTGCATTGGCAAGTGCCATGACTATGAGCTGCGCGCCTTCTGTCAGTGTCAAGCAGAACCCGAAGTAACAACACCGAAACCTATTGAAAAGCCACAAATTGGACAGAGTTGCGATGTAGGCGTTGTTGAGTACAAGGAATACCCAGGAGATTGCCACAAGTTCCTGCACTGTCAGCCCAAGGGCGTAGAGGGCGGCTGGATCTATGTGGAAAAGACCTGTGGCGAGTTCATGATGTTTAATCCGACCATGTTCAATTGCGATCACATTGCCATTGTCCAGGAGCTGATACCCAGCTGCGGCAAACCAAAACTTGAACCAGAAATCGATATCAAGCAGTGTGTCGATGGCAAAGTTTGGTCAGAGTGTGCCAACCAATGTGAGCATACCTGCCACTACTATGGCAGTATTCTACGCAAGCGTGGCCTCTGCAAGCCCGGTGAGCACTGCAAGCCTGGGTGTGTGGATAAACTGCGACCCGATTGCCCCAAATTGGGTAAATATTGGCGCGACGAGGACACCTGCGTGCATGCCGATGAATGCCCCTGTTTGGACAAATCCGAGCAGTACGTGCAGCCGCATAAGCCCGTTGTGGGCGAGTTTGAGATTTGCCAGTGCATTGATAATGCTTTTACATGTGTGCCCAATAAACCAGTGCCAACACCACCGACAACGCGAGGTAAGTATTGTCGAAGATAGTTATTATACTTTCCAGAATAGCCTTGTCAATTTTATCCTTTTGTTTTAAACAATAATCTAGAAAGTCCATTTTTTTAATGTTTATCATTAATGTAATATTAATAACCAACATCATCATTAATATATGTATATTAATACCAAAAACAATATTAATATCTAAATTCCTAAATTTCTTGCAGTGCCATTTGAGCCAATTGTGCCCATTATACCTGTAACTCTGACGCCGCCAATGCATTGCGCTCCGGAGCGGTAAGCACTATTTATTGAGTCACTCTACCATTTTGATAACATTTGTATTTTCCAGCCTTATCCCTATTATTGAAAATGGACCGCACTCATTGCCCGATACTATTTTCAATGCCACCTCTCAGCTGGCACCAGAGCATGCGCCGCACAAGGCCCGCTTGAGTAAGCAGCCAGGTGGTGGCAGCTGGTCCCCTCAGATCAATGATCAAATGCAGTATCTGGAGGTCAACTTGGGGCGCAAGGAGCCCATCTATGGCGTCATCATGGCTGGCAGTCCGGAATTCAACCATTATGTGACGCTTTTCAAGGTTTATACAAAAAACAATAGTTGCTGTATATCGATTTAAACTACTTATGTTTTAGATACTGCACAGTCACGATGGCATTGTCTACAACTACCTGGTGGATGAGACGGATAAGCCACAAATGTTCAATGGTCCTCTCGACTCGAGAGAGCCTGTGAAGACTCTCTTTAAGATACCCATCGAGGCCAGTTCCCTACGTATTTATCCATTGAAATGGCACGGATCTATTGCTATGCGCGTGGAGCTGCTGATTTGTGGCGAGTTGCCATTTGTGCAACCACCTGTGACATTGCCTACCAGCACAGAGCATCCGATACACCACTATGAGCTTGAGTGCATCGATGAAATGGGTGTGGACAAGGGAGAAATGAAAGAGCAACAGCTACAAGCGAGCAGCCTGTGGCAGCTGCCTCAGGAGTCGAGAAAACCGCGTCTGCTAGAGCTGCTGAAGCTATCGACACCACAGGCATGGCGTCCGCTTGCCAATACACCCAATGAGTTTGTTGAATTTGATTTCCTGGAGCCACGCAATGTTTCCGGTTTTATAACCAAGGGTGGACCAGATGGTTGGGTCACTGGCTATAAGGTGTTGTTCTCCAAGAATAAACCCACTTGGAACACTGTGATGGCTCCCAATGGAAAGCCGCGTATATTTGAAGCAAATGTGGACGAGCACTCGCCACGTACGCATCATTTCAAAAATCCCATTCTAACGCAGTATATAAAACTGGTGCCTGCCAAATGGGAACGCAACATCAATATGCGTGTCGAACCGCTAGGATGCTTTAAGCCATATCGTAAGTAGCTTGTATAACCAAGAGTCAAGTGTCTGTCTTGGACTTGCCAGTTCCAGTTCGTTATCAGTAAATGTCACATCTTGCTATTATCTCTTTAGCTGTTATTAAGGAGGACATTCGCAAGGAAGAACTCGAGCCGACCAAGTGCAACATTTGTGACGGCATTTCGAGCACTAGTTCGAGTAAGAATTGCAAGTGCAGCGATCAGCTCTATTGGGATGGTAACAAGTGTGTGCAGCGTAATCTCTGCCCGTGCGTTGAGAACTATGTCAGCTATCCGATTGGCAGCAAGTTTGAGAATGCAGCTTGCGAGGAATGTGTCTGTGTTTTGGGTGGTCGCAACAACTGTAAGCCCAAGAAGTGTCCACCTTGTGAGGCACGACATCTGCGCCCTGTCATAACCAGCGACTGTTTCTGCAAATGTGAACCTTGTCCCAAGCACCAGCGTGTTTGCCCATCCAGCGGCGACTGTATACCCGAGATACTCTGGTGCAATGGTGTGCAGGATTGCGCCGATGATGAGGATGCCAGCTGTAGGGACTCCTTTACAGTTGAGCCGGAAATTAAACGCGAAAAGAATGAGAGTAAGTGTTTTACTGATTATATAAATATTGATTGATTGTCAACTAATTATTTATTTGGTATTTGTAGCCACGGTTATTACGTGTCCTGCGCCAGTTTGTCCGCCCCAGATGAAAATCAAAATCATTGAGAAAAAGGCACGCAAAATGTCGAAAATCTTTTCGTTCCACAAACAAGTGTCCATTGTGGACGATGGCGTCAGCATAACGAAAACGAAATTCGTTTCCTCCAATGAACAAATCTTGGCCATGCCAAGCAGTGAGCTAAACTACCAAGAGGAGGAGGAATGCAGTGAATTCACTTGCGTGCCCATACCCACCAAAGAGGTGAACAAAAATGAGACCATCACTTGCGTGGAGCCCAAGTGCCCAGAAAAATACGATGTGGAGCTGGACATGAGCAATGCCAAGGCAGGCGATTGCCTCAAGTACACCTGCGTGCTGCGACCCAACAAGGATGATGTGTGCGAAATAAGCGGCAAGAGTTTCACCACCTTCGATGGCACTCTCTTCAAATACAGTCCCTGCAGTCACATTCTAGCCCGAGACATTCACAACGGCAGCTGGACTATAGCGGGTAAAAATCGGTTGACTTCCTTAAGACTTTTCTTTAATTCTTTTTTTTTGTTTGTTGTTTTGCAGTGCATCAACAGTGTACCGATGATACGCGTAAGGTTTGCCACAAGGTGGTGACCATTACGGATCTGCAAGCTGGCAATGAGCTGATTTTGTTACCGCAGCTGAAGCTCAAATTCAATGGCTTCCAGTTTACCGTGGAGCAGCTTATCAATTCACCCATTTGCAAGGCTTCGTTTGTGGTCTCACAGCCCGGCAAAACACTGCTGGCCGTATCCACAAAGTACGGCTTTTGGGTGCAGTTGGATGATATTGGTATTCTCAAGGTCGGCATCTCCTCCAAGTTCATACGCACTGTGGACGGTCTGTGCGGTTATTACAATGGCAATCCGCGCGATGACAAACGCACACCTGATGGCCAAGTGCTGGGTAATACAGACAAGTTTGGCAACAGTTGGTACGATAAGCGTATACCTTTGGATCAGTGTGGCGATCAGAAGTGCACCAGACAACTACAGGCAAAGGCGCTGCAATTGTGCAACATTATCAAGTAGGTATTTGAGGAAAGGTATTGCGCAAGTACCTAGAAACCAATAAAATTTAATTGATTTGTATACTAAATTTCCAATTGAATGCTTTATTTTCATTCTCTGCAGCCATCCCACTTTTGCCAAGTGCCACAAGGCGGTCAACTATAAGCAGTTCTCCAACAATTACTGCCTAGAAGCGGCCTGCGACTGTCTGCTGGCCAATAATGGGGATGCCTCGGCCTGCAAGTGCAACATACTCGAGAGCTTTGTGAAGAAATGTCTAAGCGTAAATCCGTTGGCTCAGCTAACAACCTGGCGAGCAGTGCATCAGTGTGAGATTAGCTGTCCAGCTCCTTTGGTACATTCCGATTGCTATAAGCGTCGCTGTGAGCCGTCCTGCGACAACTTGCATGGCGATGATTGTCCTGTGTTGCCGGACGTTTGCTTCCCAGGCTGTTATTGTCCAGAGGGAACCGTTCGCAAGGGTCCCAATTGTGTGCCCATTGCAGAGTGCAAGGATTGTGTATGCAAATCGCTGGGTAACTCCAAGCATCTGACTTACGATCGCAAGAGCTTCAGCTTTAATGGCAACTGTACCTATCTGCTGTCCCGGGATGTGGTGCTGCCGGGCGTCCATACGTTCCAGGTGTATGTGAGCATGGATGATTGCAAGAAGCTGGGTCAAGTCAGCGCCATCGATGGTGCCAGCTGTGCCAAATCACTGCATATGCTCAACGGGGATCATGTCATTCATGTGCAACGCGTGCCGCATCAGCCAAAGGCTTTGCAGGTGCTAGTCGATGGCTTTGAAGTGAAGAAGATGCCGTATAAGGATAGCTGGATCACGTTGCGCCAGGTGGTAGGCAAGGAGTTGGTGCTATCACTGCCCGAATCGCATGTTGAGCTGACCGCCTCATTTGAGGATTTGATCTTTACGTTGGGCGTGCCCAGCATCAAGTATGGCAGCAAGATGGAGGGATTGTGTGGTGATTGTAATGAGGATGCCAGCAATGATTTGCAGCCGAATCCAGCCAAGCGGAAGCCAGGCGTTGATGTGATCCAGAGCTGGCAGGCGGATGAACCTAAACTAGGTCTGACCGATGCCCAGAAGTGCCTTAGCGAGGAAGTACCCAAAGAGAATTGCATACCGCTGCCGCCAGAAAAGGATCCCTGCCTGCAGTTCTACAACGAGGAGCTGTTTGGCAAGTGTTCCTTGGTTGTAGATCCCATTGCCTATGTATCGGCCTGTCAGCAGGATATCTGCAAGCCAGGCAATACACAACAGGGCGTCTGCATGTCCTTGGCTGCCTATGCCAAGGAGTGCAATAAACAGGGCATCTGTACCAATTGGCGCCGACCACAGCTCTGTCCATATGAATGCCCCAGCGACATGGTTTACCAACCCTGCGGCTGCGCAAAGAACTGTGATACTGTCAAGGCCATGTCCGAGTTCGATGCGGTTAATGTTAAGACTCAGTCTGTTTTCCATACGGTGAACAGCGATGAAATGTGCCTGAGCTCGGAGCGATTTGAGGGCTGCTTCTGTCCCCCAGGTCAGGTCATGGATGCCGGCAAATGCATACCGGAGGCAGCGTGCACCAAATGCGACGACGGAGTTCATCTGCCTGGCGAGAGCTGGCAGCAGGACAAGTGTACCGACTGTCAGTGCGATGCCAAGGGCAAGAGTTCCTGTGTGCAGAAAAAGTGTCAAGTGGAGGAGAATATCTGCGCCGAGGGCTACAAACCACAGACTGTAGTCAAGGACAATGAGTGCTGTCCACGTTATCGCTGCGTGCCTGAGATTAAGGAATCGCAGAAACAATGTCTGGCACCGCTAATGCCTGTCTGTGGTCCTGGCCAGTTCAAGAAACAGAAAAACGATGTCAATGGCTGTCCACAATATATTTGCGGTGGGTACTAAAAATGACTAAAAGAATCGGTAATCGAATTACCCATAGTGTAGATCGGGTGTTCGTGTATCTAACCAATAGGCACATAGTATCTCGTAGTCCAGTGCTTTCGAATGTAAATTTTTTACTCGTTTTTATATAGAATGCAAACCGAAGAATGAGTGCGAGCCTTGGGTGGCACCGCGTGAGCTTTTGCCTGGTGAGCAGATTGTCGAGATAGAGGAGGGCTGTTGTCCCACAAAGAAGATTGTTTGCAAACCGGAGCAATGTCCGTCGGCACCAGCCAATTGCGAACAACGGTTCTATGAGGTCTTCACACAGCAGGACCTTGGCGCCTGCTGCCCCACACACAAATGCGGTAAATTTATGGTTTAGTTTAGTTGCAACAATTGATCAATTAATAATTTTAATTAATTGGTCATTTACAGTGCCACCAAAGCATTTGTGCATTGTGCAGTACGAACTGGATAAATCTACCAGTTTTACAAAGCAAATCGATGAGAAGTGGCTGCATGTCAAGGATGTGTGCAAGCAGGAGCAGTGTGCTTATGGTCCCAATGGTAATGCGCAGGTTATTAGCACTCAAGAGATATGTAAGACGGATTGTGCACCTGGCTATACCTATAAGAATCTGGACAAGAGTAAATGCTGTGGCGAATGTGTGCAGACATCGTGTCTCTTTGAGCAGAAATTGTATGAGGTGAATGCTCAATGGAGTTCGCCAGATAATTGTACGCACTACCTATGCCTGAAAAAAGACAAGCTGTTGATGGTCAGCTCATCGGTGGAAGTCTGTCCGGATGTCAGCCACTGTGCACCGAACTTGCTCTATGTGGATGGTTGCTGCAAACAGTGCAAATCGGAGCCAATTGTAGCAGACATTTGTGAGTGTTAACATATCATGTCGTAATAATCAATGATGATTTAAACGATCTAATCTGTATATTCTCTTTGCAGCTACTTGCTTGCCTGTATCGCGTGCAGAGGCTAAAACGAAGGAGCTGCTAAAGTTTAACAAACCTGGTCACGGTATTTGTGCTAATGTCGAGACTATTAAGGGCTTTACGGACTGCGAAGGCGCCTGTAGCTCTGGTTCCAAGTACAATACTCTCACCGATGTGCATGAGAAGTTCTGCACCTGCTGCAACATCAAATCCTATCAATCGATCTCAGTGAAAATGGTCTGCGCAGATGGCTATACGTACATACAGCGAGTAAGTTGTTGAGGTTGTGCATCATTTTGTTTAATCATATCTCAAATGTGTGTGTCTATTGCAGCACGAGGTGCCCTCCAGTTGTGGCTGCTCGCCGTGCAATGAATTCTCCGAGAACTTGATAGATGTGCGAATGCAAGGAGCAAACGATGTGCAAATGCCATTGCTGCAGCTGTTCGGCCATTATCGCAATTAGGCAGAAAGGCTATATTAGTTTTTAAGTCATTAAAGCAATTATTTAATAAAAAAGAATATTACAAAAAGTGCGAATAGTGTATTACAATTAAACATTTGTAGCCTAACATGGACTAGATAATTCTCCAGCAGTTATTATCCGGTAACTGGAGTTTTTCATTTGAACTAGAAGTGGAGAAACATCGATGTTCGTGTACATCGATGTTTCCGATGTTTTTAATAGAAAACATCGATGTAGCATCATCAACAGCAACAACAACCTTGGAAAAGATCGATGCTAGTTAAACAAACATCGATTATTCGGATGTTTTGAAAACATCGATAACATCGATCATGCATCACTGTTTCTCCACAACAATTTTGAACGGTAAACAGTGCGGGCAACGGTAACCAACATGTTCATTGTGCGTCTTATTTTAATTTTTTTTTTTTTTTTCAAGTGAACAGTTTATATTGTGCAATAAAATTAAAATGTGTTTTAACACAAGCCATATTTCTTGGGGCTCGTGCTCCATTCGTGAAGTGCATATATTTCGCCATAATCTCTGGCAGACAAGATTCGACTGGAAATGAAAAGTACCGCAAATTATTAAGGTAAGTACGTACATACATACATACATATGTACACAAGTTACAAAGTAGGTGCACCATTTATGTTATAATGTGCAATTGCCATGCCACATTCAACGAGTTCAGCTTAATTTTAAGTCAATTTATTGCAGCGCCTGCAGCAGCGCCAATATTTGTCCATGGCACGCAACAAGCCTTTAGTGAGTGGGCGTTTCTTCAATACCCTAACCTCAATAAGCGTACCATGACTTTTAACAAGCAGACCAGTAAGGGCATTATATTGAGATATCTCACAGGACACCTGGTAGTCGTTGTGCCTTTTGTTTTTAGGTTTTATTGGTTGAAGTTTCTTCTTGGAAGCTCGGCAGCCATTAAAAAAAATGTTGTTGCACCTTTTGATAATGTAGTTGACGTCGTCGTCGCGCTGCTTTATGAAAACTTTGCGGCTTTTATACTCACGACTTAAGTCTACTGCATTTGCATTTCAATAATTAATTGTTATTGTTGCTTGGCATTGTGTTTGTTTTTCACAAGTACACATACATACATACACTTGATTCTTTCTCAAGGCGGAAAAAGGCTATAAAAATGCGTAGCAGCAACTACGTAAGCAGATACACCATCGTAAGCACGTGTGCAGTGTATGCACACTTCCATATATATGTACATACAAACATACATATTCATACAGATGGTATGTATGTATGTGTGCTTTCGACATATTCGTAATAACAAAGACGTTGACTTTTCTGGGGCTGACGTTAATTTATTTACTGCCACGGTTGGCAAATGGCAGTTTCCCTGTTACCTCCTCCCCAACTACGAGTACTTCACCCTTTGCTTACAAATCCTATTACAAAACCGCAAGCAATGCGCGCTCTGCACTTTTGCACATTCATTGCATTTTATTTATTGTATGATTCAACAATTTACGTAAGTTAGGCGACGCGAATATGAAATTATCCTTTTGTGCGGCCAACCCAACTGCCTCGACGTTGCCCCCCAAGGAAGTTGACAATAAAAACACGTACACACGCCTATTATGGTAGCCTTAAAGGATTTTATTAATGCAATGCCAAAGTACCTGGTTGAGGTATTTTTCCGTACCTTTGGCAAGTTGCCGTTTACGTATTTATGCATACGTTATATGACCTGGGGTAAGCTACATACATACATATATACGTTGGGGTGATATCTTTAAAATACTACTTGTCTATATATATGTATATGTATGGTGTCAATTAAAAGTTCGTTATTATTATGTATATCAACAAAACTATGTAGGCGTTGTGAAGCAAAAATTGAGGAAGTCGGCAATTAAACAGCAGATTTTGGTACAACAACATTTAAACTCACATTTTTGCCTATTCGCATATGTGTACTAGTTTGAGTGCATATTAAAAACGTAATGGAGCAATTTGCTTCGAATCTCGCTACATATGTGTGCAGGTAGTATGTGCGCATATTGCCAAAACACTTTCTGGCTAAATGTAAAAGCTAAACAAATGTGAACATTTGCAAAAGTCGCAAGCATTTTACTCTGCCCATTCCGATTGGCTGCAATATATTTAGGCTCATCGAACTGGTTATCGATACCCATGGGCGATAGTTACCGATATATTTAGGCTCATCGAACTGGTTTTCGATACCCATGGGCGATAGATATAATGTTTAAGTGCAACGGTTACTAACAATGTTGAAGCTATCGATAGTTTCTAATCAGAATACAAATAATCATAATGGCTAACGAAGGTGTTACAATCTGAATTGAAAAATCATAATTGCTTCCAATTGGATAGTGCGCTTATTCTGAATACGTATGCAAAAGTAATCTCAAGCAGGAAATGAGTAGTCAACTGTCTAACGGTTCGAAACATACACACACATATGCACACAAGCATATGCGACAAAAAAAAACGAAGGAAAATATTAAAATATAATATAGAATACGTACAGATGCAAGGCACTCAGTCACACTTTTACACACAGACAAACACGAAACGTTTATTTTTGCCAAGTATCTGCTCAATCGATATGCAATTTTCCTAAATTTTCTACTTATTTGTAGCAGATATGTACATATACCTACATATGTACATACATCTGAATGTGCATATACGGCCGCTTAAAAATCTAAAATGCAAAAATCGTTTATTTGCTCAAGAGCCGTTAAAATGTACAAACTGCAGGGCAATGGTGGAATACTCGTATGCCTTGGCTTTGGGAACGGGGTGATTCGTTCGGCCGCTGCAAAAGTCAAACATGGCCATTTGTTGCAGGTTTCAATTTCAGTTGATTGCATACATAGAGAGAAGCAACTAACTTGCTACCTTCAATGCCATTGACGAAGAAATTGTTGTAGATATTTGGACGTGCAGTCGAGCGCAAAAAAGTAACATAGACAGCGACGACAGACGGTCCGACAGACCCAACGACTGAGCGGCCTCTGCACAGAGACATATGTAGAACTCACATACACATACACACATACATATGCAGTAAGACATACAAAAATTATAAGGATATACGCTACGTGCAGTCAATAAATAAAACAGTTCTGTGCAGTCCTTGCAGAAGCAGTTGCAAGTAACACACAAGTCTTGGCTCAAGCCATACGAAGGGAACACGTTCGATTTAATACAAATGCTCTTAGGTGCAGGCAAGAGGCACGGGAAGCAGGCACAGGCTGCTAGGTGGGATTTATGCCAAGCGACGTTTTAAGTCTTCGTCGCAGCAACAGCTGCTGATGCTTGAACTGATGCCACTGCCACAGCTGCGCTTACAAATGCGCTGCATGAAGTCATTGCATTTGCCTGGTTAGCAATTTGTAATAATTTTCGTATTTCCTACATAGCCGGTTATCTAATTTTGTATGTTCAAATAAATATGCTTTGCATTTTATATTTTTATACCCACCCGCCTGACGAGCATGTGCAATATCGCAGCATACCCAGTCTGTAAAATAAATAGAATTTGCATTTAATTGACGACTTGCAATCCAAGCGATCCAATCAGAAAATCAACATTCCAAGTTTTTGATGCTCCGCCTCTGGATCTAAATTCACACCGAATTGCCTCATAATTGGAATTCTTTTTACGATACGATTGTGATCTGATTGCCTGACCCCAATTTTCCATAAATGCAATTAATTTGGCTTAGCATACTTTCGAGGGTCACGAATGTATGTTTGAGTATTTTGTCCTTTGCCTGCCTGCACTTTTGCGGCTAGTCTATAAATTTGGATGCCACATTCCATTGCCAAGTTCGAAACGGTTACAGTTGAAGTTTATAACCAAAAACTCATTGCATACTTTATGGAGCACCTTTTGCCACAGCCAATGCTAAATTGCAACGATCTGAACAATGCGAACTAAAATGCTGACTAGGAACTGCTCCTGACTGCTGTTGGCTGCTATTTTTGAGCTCAAGAAACTCGCACACACGCACACACGCACACCGATATTCACACACACACATACTCAGACGTTTTTGGCTATAAGAGAAGCGGGTGGAAGGACAAGGCACGTTAAGTTTGGCATTAAATTCAAAATACGTGGAAAATGCGTATGGGAAATGCAACAGCTGCATATTGTTTGATAAATAAATAGAAAAAACACATACGAGCAGGCAAGTACATATTGCTGGAATATAGAGTGTCTCACACACACACACACATACATAGACGTACATATCGTATGCCACATTGCTATTACCCAACGCATAGGTTTTTCGGCGCAAGCTGTTGTCAGTGATATATGTGTGTGTGAGAGAGAGAGAGAGCGAGTGCATGTGTGTGTTGTCTCTTACCGCTCTGCTTTTGTTGCATTTGCACTTTAACATTTAAAGTAACATTTGCGACGATGCAGCTGATTAGAGAGAAAAGGATGCAAGATTTATGGCAACTGTCTGCAAAAGATAATTTAACTAACAAACTCTTACGCACACACACACACGCACACACACACTCACAATGGCCACAAATTGTTACGACAGTGATAAATAAATGTTAACAATGTGCAAATTGTTTAAATTTGCCGCAGCAACAACAGCAACAACAACAGCTACAGCTACAGTAGCAACAACAATGCGAGAAGTGTTTGTAACAAATGCAAATGCACATTTACAACCACAATTACAATTGCATTATCACACACGCATACACTTATGGACGCGTACACACACACACTGACACTTGGCTGCCAGCATGCGGCTTTTGTAATACGAACACACACACCCGCACCGGCACACACATACACACACACACTCACACTTATGTACATGGGGAAAAAGTTGCACGTTAAGTTTTACAGGCGGCGTTTTCTCATTGTTGTTGCTGCCGCTGTGAGAATTATTGTTATGGTTGTTATTGTTGTTGCGCTTATTGTTGTAGTTGTTGCTATTTAAGTCTGCTCTGTTGCTTTAGTTGCTGTTGTCGTTGTTGTTGTTGTTGTTGTTATTATTATTTTTGCTGCTTGTGGCTTGTTAGTTTTGTAGCTGCAAATGCGAAATAACCAAAAAACTTTGTCTGGCAATTTGCTTTAAGCAGTTATTGCATTAAATGTTTAAAGTACTTGCATGAAATAAAGTTAAGACTTGCTAAATAACTAACAAATAAATGGATTAACAATAAGTTTGTTTACTGCATATCAATCAGTTTGTCGACTACATCAAATAAAACAATTTTAAACCGAATGTTGCTCTTTATAAATTTAAGAAAAAGTCGACCTTTCAATTTGTTTAAAGTGACAAAAACAAGCTCTGCAAATTTGTTTGCTTCATCGACAATAGCTGCAACATTTTGTAGCCTGTTGGATTATGGTAATAATTACTTGATGGATTCAAAGTTGCAAAGTTGATCCTCTTGTGGTACGAATATTGGAAATGAAAGTCCAAGACGCACAGAAAGTCGAAATTTTCTCAAATATCCAATTGACAGAACCAAGTCAGGTCTGCAGTCTATAGACGAATTGGTATTTAGCACTTTAATTATGCATAATTTTGATAGCATTTAAATCACAGTGGTTTTCTAAGCCGCTGGATTTGTTCTTTTTGTTTGCTCTCTTCATTATGCAGGCTTACGCAATATTATGGAGTTTTCTTTGACAAATTTTAAGCTGCTTAACTTGCTCATAATTATATCCGTATATTACCAAGCTGTATTGTATTGTTAATATACATGTATATATATATACATAGTTTTTACATTGCAAGCTCTCTGAATTGCATGTTGAGCATTCGGCTGTCCTTGGCATGCAGTTGTTGCTTGTATCCTGTCCGCCATTGAGGCTAATCCTTGGCAAAATGTGCACAAAATAATTACAGCGGATTTTGCTTGATGTTTTTGCTGTTGCTGTTGCTGTTGTGCATTTAAATGGCAGCCGCACTTTTGGTGACGCTAATGCGGCGCTCATTTGTCGCCTCTATAACTCTGTGCCACATTCTCATCATAGCCATGGCATTCATGGCCTCAGTTCACACACATGCCACTTGGGCAAGGGCTCAGCAGGACTTTTGGCAGCTTACTTGCCGCAGTGTGAGCGAGGAAACTGGGGAGAAGAGCCTCTGTTTATTTTGGGCAAAGTTTTTTGTTTGGTGCCAACTACAATAATTTCGTTGCATAATATCCTTTGACAGGATACACTTTCGCTAAGCCTCAAGGAGCACACAGCATGCTCGGAACGTCATCAAACAACATAAAATTGTTTTTGGCACTCGCTCCACAGTCTTTTTCGACTTGTCCTTCTCTTCTCTCTCAACTGCCTGCCAAGTAGTCGAAGGCGAGTTGACTCGAGTGGAGCTCTTGCTTCCACACACATTATTTGCCCATTTGTATGCCCTGCATTTGAGGTGGCAAATGGGAGGGTATATCAAGAGTGAGGTGGGTTTGATGATGAAGCTTTCCAAAATGAATTCAAATAAGTTGAAAGTGAATTAAACAACTTGTAAGATATGTATAAGTTATAGATTAGGAAAGTACTTTCTGAGGGAACATTTTGTTGAGTTTTTCACATAGATTTAAAATACAATATTTCATATTTGATGCGATCGTTCAGTCTTTTGAATAATAGCTCCACATCTAAATGATGCCACAGGGTATCTTGAAGTTGATCATCTGTGCTGCCTTGATGCTTTGTTGCTTTGCTATTGTTTTGTTTGGTTTCGGCGCTGCCCAATAAACAACATTTATGCATGTTTACAATTTAATATGTTGCGCGCACATGTGTAAAAAACAATTTGTGCCTGCCTGGCTGCCTGGCTGCCTTGGCTTGGCTTGGCTTGTTTGAATGGTTTGGTTGTTTGGCCGGTTGCCTGCCGGCTGCCTGGCAGGCATGGCAAGCAAAAAGCAACGACGAGGTCCTGGTGCTGGATAATAGCTTTGGCGGCTGCTAAAATTGTTGCTTATTGTTGGAAGTGCGCCAGGCGCGTTGCTTGCCTGTGTTGTTGCCACTGCTATTGTTCCGTTTGCCTGGCGCTGTTGCTTGTGTTGTTGTTGTTGTTGTTGGATTGGCCGCAATTGCAAGCCGCTTGCGGCAAGGACATTGGCATCGCGTGCGTGTTTATCATTTTAATGAAGCAGCCGCTTCGCAAATTCTCCCATTCTCGAGCTCTCGAGCTTATAATGCGTGCGCCACGTTCCTTTATCATTTAATGAGCTGTAATCGCCTTTAATTACCCCGAAATGAAAGCAATGAGTATCGTTCTTAAAGGATACATACTGTACTAAAGAATTGCAAGGGGAGCACTTGCTTGCACTTTAACTGCTTGCAATGTTGCTCAATATTTCTCTCTTCATTTCCATTACAGCAGCGCTCTTCTACTCAGCTTCCTTTGTGAGTGCAAACGTGCGTTTATAATGGATTTATCTGTGCTTGCTTTTGTTTGCACTCCAAAGAGGAATATTCAGCTGGCTGCCGTTTCATAGGCCATCGTGCTTTGCATAATAAAAAAACAAACTTTACTTTCGTCCTGCAACTTGCCGCAAAACTTTATATGCATCTTACTTTCTTCCCTTACCCTCCGCCGCACTTCGCTGTGTCATCAATAGGCGTTGTCTTTGTCTGGCTTCATTTCGAGCCATGAATGCTCATCGTGTAAAAGTTTTGACCAAAGCACATTATTCAAAACGCTTTAAGTTGTCTCCTGCTGCAAGTTATTTGCCATTTAATTACGTTAATTGCTCTTTCGACATTTGTAATTGATTAATAACTACACACAAACCCAGACACACCCACTAAGCAGGCGAAGAAACAGATTTTCAATAATGCATTTGATGCGATGAATTCCCAAATGGCAAGCAAGCAAATTGATTTAAAACGCTTAAACTATGGCCAAATAATTAAATGTTAAATAACAATATTAAGCACATAAGGCTTAGCTCATTCAAGCGACAAACATTTCAACAATTTTATAATATTTCAATGATTTAATGTTGTAATCTCTCTATTCTTTTTAAAAATATTTACATTTTTCTATATACATAAATATATATCAACTCCATAAAATATATAAATATAAGATTTGAATCCCTAAAGCGCTTTTCAAAATACATTTAGCATAATGCTATTTTGCCTATAAAACAAACGCATCATTTTGGCTGACAGTTTGACAAGTTTCAAATTGTTTGCTCATTTCGCGCAAATAAATCAAAATAGCTCAGAATAAGAAAATTAAAAATAAAACATTTTCAGCGCCTACAGAAATGTTGCGAAATTTGATGGCAATTTACAAGAGTTGCGGATAATATTGACAAATGTCTTGGGCTAATTAATTACCAGGTAGCAGCTGAGCAGCTGAGCTGAAGGTCTGTGCTCCGTCTCTAGGGGAAGGTTGAAACGAGCCTAGGCATTTAACTTAAGCCCAACTTTTGACATGGCGCAGAAGCTGCGGGTGAGGCGGGGCGGCACCTTTGCGCCATTGCGGGTTAGGAGGGGGTGGGGGTGCTTTCGCTTAACTAAGCTGCTGGTAAATAATTCATTAATTTTCGCTTATGATTGTAATCCGCTTGTGCACGGACCAGGACGAGGGAGGAAGCAGTAGCTGACGGCGACGACGTTCAAATCCTTTTGCTATTTGCACAAGCGCACGAAACTTTAGTTAAACATAGCGGCAACGCCCTCGGCTTTCCAAGTGGGAACATCGGCAGGGTTAAGAGTGCGGGTGTGTGTGTGTGTGTGTGTTGTGTGAGTGTGGCATGCCCGGCTTGCTTGCTTGGCTGACTGGCTGGCGGTTCTGTGATTTGGGCTCCTGGAATTGTGCAAACATTTACAATTTCAAATTTCGAGTATTGTTTACTTTTCCTCTTGTCCTTTCCCGCTCCACTTCTCACTCCACATGCTGTGTGTGTCTGAGTGTGGGATAACTTTTGTTTCAAGTCGCAAAGTCTAAGCTGCAATATACAAACCAAGGACAGAGGGGGAGGGGTGCGAGTACAGTCAAAAAACAAGTAGGCAACACCAGCCAGCAGAATGATAGACAGACGCGACTCTCTATTTCTCTCCAACACACACTCTTTATTTCTAATGTGTGCCTGACTCTATGTGTGTGTGTGTGTGTGCGGCTTTCAAGGTCACAACTCTGGCTCAACTTTTAAGCCTAAGCGGCTATACAAATATGTCTAACGCACACACAGGCATACCCGTGACAAACATGCTGCAGGACAGCCAACTACTGTCCCATGCGGGTGTTAGACTTGCACATGGTCTGTCATCCTGTAGAGTGCGACAGGCTTTGGATTATATATTACGAGTATAGTGCAAGAAGTATGTGTGAAAGCTTAAATACGTCTCTGTACTTTTAATAAATACAGTACTCTTAAAGTTTTATATTTTTATTGCCAATCTCAAGCTTATATTATTATATCATTGAATCTATATTTATATATATATAGTGTAATATAATTTTATTCTCAATTTATAATACTGATAATTACTAATTATTTTATTTTAATATAAGACTGGGAAAAACAAGTATGAAAGCTACTGTCGAGTGTGCTCGACCGTGAGATACCCGCTGCCCAATTTTACCATCAAAATATTATATTTTTCAAAAATATACTGAAAAAATACTAAAAAAATATACTAAAATTATACCAAAATTTTCTTTGTTCGAAATTATTAGCTTGGCGGCACTTTAGTTGGTTTATTGAACACCATTATTATGTCGCGGAGTGTCATAGCAACTAGCTAGGCAGCACTAGCAGTTGCACGTGGTAACGCCTTATAAAAGTCATATCTTAATAACTTCTGTGTTTTTTATCCGATTGTAACCAAATTTGCAGAGATCATTAAGATGATGATTAGTATTGTGCGTACCAAAATTGAACGTTCTAGGTTTAAAACGACGCTTGCAATTCGGATTTATTCGATTTACGGGGGCGGGAGGGGGCGTGGCCAAAATCAAAAACAAACTTGATCTGCGTGCAACAATAAGACATACTGTCGCGAAAAATTTGTTGCTCTATCTCTTATAGTCTCTGAGATCTAGGTGTTCATACGGACAGACGGACAGACGGACATGGCTATATCGTCTCGGCTGTTGACGCTGATCAAGAATATATATACTTTATGGGGTCGGAGATGCTTCCTTCTGCCTGTTACATACATTTTCGGTCGGCACAAAGCCATAATACCCTTCTACCCTTTGGGTAGGCGGGTATAAAAATGTATTATTTTAATTACATTTTATTTCAGCGCTATTAAATACATCTTAAATAGAGTTTATTGTAAACGGATTGTAAAGTGAGACTTACATATTTGCTTACATATTCCATTGCCAAATGAACTTCATTTACAGGAAAGCAAAACAAAACTTCACTCAGCTGCAGCTTTTGCTTTTGAGTGCTACACTTTTATGGATTTTAATTATTCATTTGCTCGTTTTTAATTTGCCGCACGAATTCATGTGTCTGTAAATGAAAATATCGCTCAATAAGAAAAGCGCATTAAGATTTTTACCCCGTGCTGCTTCTGCTGTTGTTAATTGAACATTTTGCTGTCCATTTTGTTTGTTCATTTTGTTCGCTTCGATGGGGTCCTGTAAGCGACACATGAGCTACCACCTCCCCATTTTTTGCTAGAGCGTGTGGGGGGCGTTGAGCCACAACAATTTTTGGCAGCCACGCCTATATGGCTGTGTACGACCAACAAAACGAAACAAAAATAGAATGGAGAACCGTATTGCCAAACAAAAGCGCAGACGATCGTCTGATGTTGTTGTCCTGCACGGCATATTTGCATTTGTTTTAATGTCAGGCCGCTTAGGCAAGATACTGAGCTCCGACCCGGAGCCAGAGCCAGACCCGGACCCGGACCATAGATTCGTATGAGAAGCAGTTGAACTCGTTGCCTGTTAAGCCTAAAATCGACATGCAACCTACTGGCCTCCGGGTGTGGTCTACGCCCACATGGCTTCCTTCTGCCCTTCCACACTCACACCCCTGCCCCTGCAAGTGCAGCATTTACTCGCATCCAACGTGCACAACGTGAGCAGGAATAGAACGGCGGCTGCTGATGCTCCATTGCCGATGCCGATGCCGATGCTGTGCGGCTGCATCGGCGTAAAACTTGGCACTTGGCCAACGGAATTTCCTGGCATAAAGTACAAAATATTCCAACTGCCTGTTCCCGTCGTCGCCCGCCAATCGTCCTCCGTCCGTTGGTCCTGAGCTCGGGCACAATTTGAGGCTTATTTCTGTTTGGTTGACACTCGGCGCAAAAATTTGTCGTAAGTGCAATTCGTTGTGGCATCAGCGACGTCGACGTCGACAGCGCTGTTGGCATTGGAATAAACTCAATTGCAATTGTTTTGCGCCTTAAGTTATGCCATAGATTGTACCCTTAAAGCAGAGCCTTAGACAATGGCAAATAAGTAAGTGTTGCTTGGATTTCAAGCATTCTGTTAAACAATTTCATTGTGAATTCTCCTATTTTGAAGTCAATTAATTGGCAGCAATATGGTCTGTTAAAAATATTATATTTAATTAGAGATCTAGAATGGAAAAAGAATTGTTTTTAATTTCGATATTAATTAAAGTTATTATATAGTCTAAAATATGTTCTTATAAATACAAATCTAAATTTCTTCATATTAAATTAATTTTTATAAAATATGGACTCCAATTGTAATCACTTTTGTACGATGTGTATTTTATGGTTATATTGTTTTTTGGAATGTACATTTTTGCGACAATCTAATATGCAAAATAATGTCATAATTAAGGATTTATATGAAAAAGTTGCGCCATAACACACTCTAAGCTTGCACACTTGCAACTTGAACTCTGGCAATTTTGAACTTGTCTATCGTGAACACACGCAGCCAGAAAAAGAAAGGGAGGATGGCGAGCGAAAGAGACAGATTGAGCTGTAGACTGTGAAGCACTTCATAAGCAGCCATATTGCTGGCAGTTTCTTACAGCACGCATATCAATCTCTCCTCAGTGCTGCACACACAAAGGCTGGTAGGAAAAAGTTTTCGCCAACTGGTCGCGCATTCGCGGCAATGACACTGTGGGGCATGAATACTAATTTCTAATTTCGCAGCTGGCGGCGACAACACATTAAGTCGACGACGACTTGCAGTAAACTAAACCAAAAATTTGCGCTGCGTTGGTAAATGGGCTTGGAACCAGAGATTTGGGGTGCAGCAGCATCTGGACATGGCTGAGATGTGCAGCAGTGGAGCAGTGGAAGAAGCAATAGAAGCTGCTGCTGGCATACTTGACTCTGCCACTGCGTTTGCATTTCCGTCATTCAACATGCCACACAAAGAATGAAGAAATCCACTTGATGTGGCACATACAAAGCTATATAAGTACCCTTCATTTATGCTTAAAACACATTCGACAGACTCTAGTATTAATAACATTTTTAAATATCTTTTTTTTCATTATACATTTATTTATATAAAATTCTGAAGACACTGAAAAGGTATTTAGAATTTTATGTAAACTACTGTAATATAAAAAATGATCTCATTTTAGTAATGTACTTCTTTATTTGACTTCAACAATTAATGTATTATATATTTGTAATATTTAATATTTATTTTTAATTTAAGATTGATAAGCTAATTGAAAATATTTTTTTACTTATACTAACTTGAATCTGGCATACTTGATTAGTATTCCAGTGTATCTGCTGGGTAATGTACTTTCTTCACTCTCAGTCCAAGTTATATCTATCTCACTATCTATTCCGGTTTAGTTGTACAATCTTCGCTGTCGTCAGTTGCATCTAAAGCACTTGCCACATTGTTGTTGTGGTTTTTGTGGGCAACATCAGCAGCTTGTTGTCCAGAAAGTTTCACTGCACGTTGTAGCGCATGCTGATGTTGATGATGACAACAAGCAGATAATGATAATGCTGATAATGATGAAACAGATGATAGTAGACTAAGAGCATGTCATGACCAAAAGAAACTTTTGCGACTACTTGGACTTGCGCTCATTAGGCGTTAATTGCACTGAGAGCGCGCGTCGAGTTAATAAACAAATTAAATGGCCCAACAGGCTGCCAATTGGCCAGAGCTTCACTTGCATTTGCAGTCGGAACTGGAGATGGCACGAAAGACATTTGGCATGTGCATTTTCGCTCTTGACATTTTTCTATATATTTGCTACATATACTTGTCTGCATTTCAACGAGTTGACATTTGCACACTGTCTGCCACTCAGATGTGCAATCCCGGCCGCCACGTTCCCCCCTCGTCTATTGTTTGTATAAAAAAAAGGAAGAGAGCGAGAGGGAGAGCGAGGGAGAGGGGAATACAGTTTTGTCTGCGTCGCTGGTTTGTGTCTGACTGTCTGACTGTCTTCCTGTCCAGCGTCCGGACTTGTCTGTCATGACATTTGTCCTGCCGTCCGTCCGTCCGTCCGTCCGTCTGTTTAGTCCTGGAGCCCATCCATGTTTAGCTTAAATAACTCAGCGACGACTGTTGCGGCATAGAAATGAAAAGTTCGCATTTGTCACTGGCATAACGGATACTGGGGACTGTTCCCTGGTTATTGTAGTTCTCATTGTTGTTGTTGTTGTTGTTGTTGTTGTTGTTGCTGTTGTCGTTGTTTATGCATTTCATAAATATAAAAGTGCCCAAAATCCACTGACGAGCCTTTGGGATAGATAACATGCCGCCATCTATTCAGTCAGTCGGGGCAGTTTATAATGAGAAGCATTTTATAAAGCTGAATTGAAAGCACTTAACATTGAACTTTGGGTTGTTTGCGCTTGTTTCGACTTCTCAAAGTCTAGAAAGCTAAAAATAAACTTTAAATTGTGTAAGGCAAAAACATATATCAAATTCTATACGTCAGGGTGGAGTTTCAAATACTCTATTAAAATGGTTCCGACTGTTTCAGGTAACTTCAAGTCTACGCAGTATTTTTAGATAGCAATATTTCATAGAAGTTTCGAATGGACAATAAATTATATTATATAAGTTTTTGTAGCTATAATATTAAAGACAAGCATTTGTTGTAATTTTATTAAATAAAACCATTGGCTTTTGTAAATGTGATAATGGTACAAAGTAGCTTTATTAGTATTATTTACACATACATATAAATCTGCTCAAATGCCTAATGTTTGCTGTTCAAAATCTTTTTGTTGCAATCAATGTGTTTATGTTATAGCATGTGTGTAATTATATGTATATATACAATGGTAAATATGTACATATTGCCAAGAAAGAGAAAGCTTAAGATTTGCTTTTACATTATTGTGAATAAGCTGGAATATGTGTGTGTGTGTGTGTGTGTGTGTGTGAATGTTAATTTCCTGCATTCACCTTTAGCTGCTTAATTTGCCAGCTATTGATGGTCCATTGAAGCAGCCTGGCAACCCGAAATCGGCTTGCCAGGGCATTACAATCAATTATGCATTAGCTTAAATCGTCACATATGTGTGTGGAGTAGAGTGGTAGCTCTCTTTGGTTGACTCGAACCAATCTCTGGCACACACAGTCATCCAGTTGAGCCAACGAGGCATTCAGGCCTGAAGTTATCCTGACTGCCTTTGCCTTCGCCTGTGTCCTGTTCTCAGTCGCAGTCTCTGCTCAGTTCAATTCACAGTCACAGTCTCTGTTTCTGTTTCTGTCAGACGAGCGGCTTTCATGTGAATTGAATTGATTTTCAAGTGGTCTATGCTATTAGTTGTAATTGATTCTTGAAATAATTTATTTCATGACTTTTTGTCGCCGTCTTTTAGTCTGGCCTTATGCTGGCAGGACGTGTAAGTTTTGCAAATTGCATATCAAAGCCTGTCCACTGTTAATGGCTTAAATTAATTAGAGACTTTTCCACACTTGCAATGTGACTCAATTTAAAGCTTTGACAGCTGACACAACTGTCGAATACAAATAATTCAGGAAAACAGCTTCAGCTTTACACTTTTGCAGTCGGCATGATGCATTTCTATTGAACGTAAACCTTAATTCCGTCTACTGTAATCTCACTCCTTCCTCAGTGTCTCTCTAGGTGATATTAAAAACGCGCTACGGACTGAAAATGAATATCGAGTTGGAAAACTGACGAACTGCAACTAGAGATGTGAGCGTGTCACATGAGGCGACATTAGATACGTTCGTTGTTGTCGATAGTTTAATTATTGAGGTAAGGTAAGTAAGTTCAACATATAATATGTTTATATTTGTGCTGTGATGGATTGCTTTTGTTAGACAAGACACGAACTCTGCCCATCTCGATTTGGAACTGGTTTGAGCTGCTTGGCTACTTCTGCCACGTTCGCTCATTGCTAATTCCACGAAATCGAAGCATCATAAAAACTTGATGGTGCATTTTGGCCGCCATCGACAGCTCCATCTCCATCTCTGTTTCTGCTTCTGCTTCTGTCGGTTGTCTCATTCTACATTCGCTTGCATTATGTTAGCATATTTTCAAGTTTTTCGCGCCACTCACAAGCCACTTTATGCCCAGTTTGGTGGCACAGCCCGAGCAGCTGCATCAGCAGACTACAACGGTGTGTACTGAACGGCGAATGGCAAACGCTCCATTCCGTTCCGTTTGGGATGCAATTTATTTATGAGCCTGTTGTGTTCATGAATATTTTGTGCGGTGTTGTTGCCTCCTGGTGGTTGGTGGCACCTACACGAGCTTTTGGTCGCCTCGGCGCACTTGAAACTTGTTTGATTTACAAAATGACGGCATCGTCGCCTTTGCCATTGTTCCTCCTACACCTTTTCTGCAATCCCATCCCTGCCTATCTACGTATTTGGCATGAAGGCAGTTCAGAGTGCGATCCACTGTTGTTGCGTTGTTTTTTTTTCTTTTTTGCGCAGCTGCAAATTTATTAGAAGTTGACAAAATGGCGCTAGCAAAGAGTGTACGTGATTTGGGGCATTGAAGCAGGTGGCTGCTGGGTGAGAGGAATGCCAGAGTTGGTACACTGGGAAGTGAAAACTAAAAAAGATTGACGACACTAGCTGAAGATGGTAATCAAAAGTAAAAGCATTTCGTGTGTCAAATAACATTTCACTATTGCTTAATGTATTGAAATGTTTGCTCCGTAATTATAAGGCAGTTTTCTGACTGCATAGTGTCATGTCAGCTAAGAAGCCACTAAAAATATGCCAACTTAATTTACAGCTAATCATAAATAAGAACAGCAAAACGCCCACGAGGAAAGGAAAACATAACACACACATACATATATAATACTATATACCCAAAGAGATAATAAAAACGCAAATGGCAAAAGGCAAAGAGCAAAAGAAGCGGAAAAAGTGCAGTATTAAATATTGTAGGCCTGCCAGGACACATTAACTTTGCAACAGAAACGGACAGGACAGTCGACTCGACTCGACTCGACTCGACTCGACTCGAATCGAGTTGAGCTGAGCAGGCAAGAAAATTATCTGGCTAAATGCCAAAAAATTATGCACACACACACACATGCACACTCTGAGGGGGAGAATGAAGCATACATAGGCACAAATACAACAGACAAACGTGGCAGGACATGCTCTATGCACGTTTCGCGTGAGCGGCTCACGAAGGACACTCACACACAAAATAACCACAATTAGGATAAGCGACGCTAAAGTGCTGCAAAGTGCTGGCGGCGTTTAGAAAAAAAAACCAAAAAAAAATAAGGCGAAAAAGCACATTCTCGCTGAAAAACAGAAACAGAAAACAGTTCGCACTAGGTTGCCGCTGCAGGGCAGCCCCGAAAATTGTGCAGCCTACTTTTGTGGGCGGGGGGAGCTCAACTTGCATAGACACCTCCGCTCCTCTCCCCAATCCACAGCAAAAAGGACAAAATTAACAGTAAGCTACAACACTAAACGTGCAAGCGCCAACAATTTTTATCGACCAGGGCTTCATGTACATTTCTCAAAATTGTCCAGTTAATTGCCAAGTGAAAAACAATGCACAAATATTTTTGAAAATTATTGTAGTATTCTGAAAGTGGCATTTAAGTTATCAAAATCCTTTTCAGATTTCAAATTATATATAAATGTTGATTTCATTTATTAAGTTTTAAAATATGAAACATAACTTAAATATAAATGAAACATGGCTAAGTTATTATTAACTAAGTTGATAAACTAAACGGTTTCAAATGATCCAAAAACTCATTTCTGCCCCTTTTTTTTAGAGTTGATTTCGTCAAGTAAATAAAAGGTCAACTTTATTAAGACTAATATATTTTTTTGAAATATTAAGCAACAGGTGCATCTAATCCGAATCGATCTTAAAAGGGCAGAGATTTGATTGTAACTGCATATTTTGTAAAATAGGTGGCCAGCCCTGGCACTTTGGTTTGCTAACTGAAACTAACTCAACCAACTCATGGACTGACTAACTGTCTCTGGCTCTCTTACTAGAGCTGTTTCTCTGCTGCTCTGCTGGTCCTTTTGGGCCTATTAGCCTTAATGGGACTTTTGCATGCTTCACTACAACAACTCGCTTGCTGGCTGCTGACTGACTCTTGCTAGTATTTCGTTTCATTTGGTCGTCGTTTTTATTTTCGCTTTTTTTTAGAAGCTCGGCATTTTTTGCACGTCTTTGCAGTTTTCAATTATTTATGGTTTGTGGACGCTTTTGCATTAAAACTGCCTAAATATTGCCAAGGCAAAAGGCTTGTGCAGGCTATCCCTATGCCTGCTAGTCTGCCTGCCAGCCTGCCAGCCTGCCTGCCCAGGCAGACAACCAAATTGCCATGCAAAATATGGCAAGCAGCAAAGCTGCAGTTGACCCAGCATATGAGTCAATCTTCCATACATAGCCTCTCTTCACCGGCGGTGCTTACCCAAAATGCCCCATCATTTCCTTTGCCCCCAGAAAGAGATAGCTTCTGTTTATGTAAAACAGCTTAACACGCGCCCCAAAATTGCTTTATTTGCCGAGCAGGTGAAAACGCTTGAGCGTTGGCTTTGCTTTTTGGCTTGTTTGGCCAATGCCCGGCAGCCAAAACGTGAGAACGTTGGACATAATGACTAAATTACAATGTAAATATTGGTTAAACGTTCGTTGGTTAATGTTTATTATTAAGCTTAGCTGTGAGCTCAAACTGACTTTAAATGTTCTTTAAATTTATAACTGGGCTCGTCAAGAATGAACACAGAAAGATGTAAAGAAAAGAGTAGCCTTAGAATTGCATGCATTTAACACTTGAACTTTAAAGTAATCATTCAATTTGGATGGGAGAGGAATATTCTGCTTCTTCTTCTACAAAATTGAAGCAAACACTAAGTTTAGATTGATAAACTTCAATCTTATATAAGAGTCTCTTTTTAAATTTAACTTTATTTAATTTGACAATCTTGTTTTACAATTTATTTAAATATATTCTAGAAAGATTATACTTAACCTTTTGTTCAAACTAAGAAATTAACTACCAAACCATTATTATTATGCGCTTAAATTTGAAAGAATTTATTCACATTGGCTTTAGTTTAGTTCCTTAAATATGAATTGAAATCAAATACTGATACATCTTTTTTATATAATTTTACGATTCGATATTGATATAAACATTTGGTGGTTTACAATGAGAGAGTCAATAATAAAGTACAGCATTTCCTGTTTGTCCGGCAGTGTTCTACGATAATCATTTATGCGTTTGCATTGTTGTCATTTGTTGGTTTTGTATTGTTGATGTTATTGTTGCGGTCCTGTGTTGATTTTTATCAGCTCCAAATGCCACACATGACAACCATTGCTGCCAGTCGCCCAATATCAGTTATCAGATGCTGCCCAACTGACTGCTAACTTGCTGCTATTCAACTTTATGTGTAACATGTGCAAGAGACCTGTTTTTATGCATTCATTTTATTAAATATATTGCACAGCGAATGACAATTTTTTTTTTTTTTTTTTTTTTTGAAATTCATAGCACAAACTGATTGTAATTTTTTTTATCCCAAGTCTTGTCAAGTGTGCTAGCTGTAAGCTGATAGCTCAGTGTGTGGTTGGCTGGCAAGTTAGTTGACTGGCGGTTGCCCCCCTGCATATTGTCCATAAATTGCAAGCGCGTTTTGTATGCTCTTGCTATTGCCTGCCAAGTGATATGGAAGTTTATTAAAGTGCAAACGTGCGTGTGAGTAATATTTCATATACAGATGCGCAGTGTTTGTAAGACATATCGTGGTTGCCATTAAAGTTGCAAAGTATTCGATATTGCAACCGTTGAAGGTGAGTGAATATACAAATATATAATTTTATATTATATTATTAAGTGAAGCATCCGTACAGACATATGTTGGTACCTTAGCAAGGATTTGACAATTATTTACATGCCATATCTCATAATATTATAATAAGAAATTTATTTATTTCTATATTGACATCACAGAAAGGTATGCCAAATTTTCGTAATGAAATTGTATTTATATTTATATTATATTATATTTATTTGTGCCTTATCCCTTAAATTATATACATTTCACTAAAGCTAATGGTATAATTAGGTATTTACAGAGTTTAGCAAAGGCTTTCAGCTGAAATATTTATTTATTATGTCTAGTTGACTTAGTTTTAGTTTAGAATTTATTAAGGAAAAACAAGGGAGAAGAAAACCTTAATTGACTTACAACTAACTTAAAAAACTAGGACTTGAAACAAAAGATTGTTAATATTGTATTTTTTGTTGAACTTTTTGTACACCTGCTTTTATATGTAGGTACGTAGTGTTTGTGTAATAAGGTAAGTTCATTATTAATTTTAACAGCTTGTTTTGCCATATTTGAAGTTTTTTGATATGAGTTTGAGTTTGTATTTATATTTGCTGTTTTGTTAACATTTACATCGCTCAGCAGCTGAGAATCGAGAAAGATACAAAGAAATGTGATGAGAGCGAAGAGAAACCCAAAAAAAAAAACCTTCTGGGCCAACAGGAAGACGAAAGTGTCGAACACTTTATGCGCGTTTTGTATTTTGTAATCCTGCGCTGCAACTTTTTAGACGATGATTTTTTGTACTTTTTCTTTTGTTTTGTTTTGTGTACTCTTTTCTTTTTTGAATTTTTTTTCTTTTGCATTCTGTGCTTTCGTCTGTTTCTATTTTATGCTTTGCGCTTGTCAAGCAACGAGATGCCAACGAAAATGAAGTCATGAAAAGTGAAAGTCGAGCTGCAAGAGGGAGGAGAAAGGGTTAGGTCGGCGGCTTTATTTGCCTGACATTTGCGTTATCAGCGGCATTTAGAACTCGCTTTTAGTCCGCACGATATGCGTGAATGTATATGTATGTGTATGTGTGTGTGCCTAGAGTATATTTTATTTTTAATGGTTTGCTTTCTGACACTTGCTGTCATTTCATGTGAGAGTGTGTGCGTGTGTGCGAGTTGTAGTTTGTCGGCAGTGCTTGGCATTGTTTATATCACAACAAGCCGACGAGTGTATTTTTTTCTTCTTTGCTCTTTTTTTTACATGCTCGTCACGTTCAACTTGTTATCCTGTGCGCTTATCACAAAATGTCTTATTTTGCCTGCCTGTCTGGCAGCCTGCCTTGGCCTGCTTGCTGTCATTACCCGTGTTATTTGCTGTTTGCCTCTTCCTCTTCCCTTGCCCCATCTTTTTCTCCTCTCCATGTCTTTGCCGTGCTTTCTACAAAAAAGGTAAAATGATGTGTTATGGCGTCACGTGACATGTGTCATATATGTTACTCATACGCCGTGTTGTCGGTCTTTGTGGCTTTTGTTTTTCACCTCCGCTGTTTTGCAATCTAACAAGAAAGCGGGTTTACCCATTGCTTTTAGTTATGTGCAAATATGTATGCTCTACGTGAAAGTACTAGTTGTCTTTGCTTTAACCAGATTGATTAATCGGGTATTCGATTTCTTTTGATTTGATTATCAACTCATTTGTTTATAATTACATGTTATTTTTATATACATACTATGTTCTGTTTACTGTTATTTAAACAAGTATAACTTGTTTACCTATTGAAGCATTACAGGGTGCATAAACAATAAACAAAGTACAATTTTATCTGCGAATTTGGCATTAAATGTTTGGATTGATAAGAAGCAAGAAATGCTGCTGACATGTGACAGATTTAATTACGCGACGAATTTAAAATGCACTTGATAAATATAGAATTCTTAAATAGAAGTTGGACTTCAAGTTGTGTATAAGTTTATCAGTAAACTGTGTAAAAATTAGTTTTCCATTTTGCTTATTTATTAGCAAATTAATTGTATATTAAAGAGTTATTCAAACTAAAATTATTGTATACTTTTAAAAGATAATTAAAGTCACTGTTAACGGTTAATTAAAATATGTAAAAAGATATATCACTATTAAAGACTTGACATGTATATAATACATATACCTTTCATAGTTCCCAAACTCAAGACACAATTGAAGCTAAATTGAATACACTAATCTTGATAGGCTTTTTCATTACATTTGGCTATTTTCCGTTTAATTATTGTTTGGTCACATCACACCAACAAAATATAATTTTCCGGCTACTCAAAAGAGCACTCAATGGTCGAAGTAATTTTTCATATTTTTGTGTATTCACTGTGTTTGTCTTAATTTTGTCGCGTGTGGAAATGAGTTACTTTTGGCTGAGGGGCTTTCCCCATTTGGCTTGCGTGCTGCTTGTAGCTGAATGAAACTTATCGTTTTGGTAAATATGCCGCTTGTTTATTTCTTGCTTTTCAACTTTGATGTTCATTTTGCAGCATTTTTTGCCATTGTTTACTTTTGTTGGCGTGCAGTTCACGCCTTGCCATTTGATTATGAACTTGAAGTGCTCTTTTGATGGCTGTTTTTGTGTTCCATGTTGTTGTTATTGCTGTTTGACATTTTTGCTTTGAGAGCCAAGCAAAGGCAATTAATCAGGCGGTCGCCGTCCTTTCCCTGACATTGGCAGCTAAATTTAATTGAATTAAATTCATGGAGCAGCGACACAACGGGTAGGAAAAACAAGTAATATACTTAATTAAGTGAACGACACATGGAGCAATAAATAATTGAAAAATGAAGTAAATGGCAGTCGTAAATACGTGGATTACAAACAGAGGTCAAAGTAGAAAATTATGGCGCGACAGAATTATAATTCATTGCTATTGATACAGAATTGAGAGGCGTCGATTTTCGGGAAATTGTATATATATTTATTTTTTTAAATTACTGTTTGTATTTCCAAAAATAATATAAAAATCGAATAGATTTATGTCAGTTTTAATCAGAGCAAATACAAATAATATTTGAATAAATAAATCTATATTAATTCCTAATTAAAATATAAATTAACTATACATATATACATCTGTATATTAAAGCTTATAAGTAGTTAAGACAGATAAATTCATTTTCCGTGAAATTTAAAAATTTGTAAATTAATTTAAAGAAATATTTCGAACTGTAAAATGTTATCGATAATTATATAGATATATTAAAATTATTCATTTTAAAATATGTTTCTTTAACTGGTACGCAATTAAGCAAAGTGTAACACTTAAAGAAATCAAATTATAATGAACATAAATTTAAGATTTTAAATGATTTCGAGTTGAGAAAAGTGTGCCAAATTAAATTTTTGGAATGTAAATATTCAGCCGCCGATGTTTAGCTGAAGCTTGCGTTGTATATGTAGATGTGTTGCGAACATCGTGACAAAGTCATAATTTTCATTCCTGATACACACACACACACACACACACACACACACTCACACACTCACAGTATGTATATATACACGCAAAGAGACACACATACCAAGATGTGAAGTCAACATGCCGGCAAGTGCCATGCCACGTGCTTTTGCTTTCATTTGTTTTTGTTTCGCATATTCCGTTTTGTGCGGCATATCCTTGTTGTTTGGCTATCGCCGTCCCCTTCGCCGTCCCCCTCGCCGTCGCCGTCGCTTGCTGCGTCAGCTTTCTTCGTTTAGTCGTGTTTTTGGCAATGGTTCAAAAATTTCAGTTGGCAATTTTCGTTGCACTTTGCTTTGCTTAATGTTGATTCGCCTAGGCCTATTTTGGCTTAGGCATTTTTACATCATATGGATTTGGGCGCAGGCGCCAATTTTGTCTACAAGCAGCTGTCTATAAATAATAATAATTTAATGTTTATGCCTTGGGTTGGCCGCAGAGTTGCATTTGCTTGTTTTGATTAACTTGACTTTAGTTATTTATGTAAGCACATAATCTATTTAATTTCTTTAGCCACGTTTGCTCCTACAAGCCCTTTGCGGTAGGTTAGTTAGGTCGACATCTCTCCCTCTCACTCTCTCTCTTTCCGCCCCACTGTCTGAGATCTGCTGCCTCCCTTTCACTTTGTGCCATCTCTTTCGCAACCGTTCTCTGCACTGCTTGCGCCCTCTCGCTTGCGAACAGATGTTTTTGTTGGCACTTCGGGTACGCGCGCGTTCGTGTTCGTTGTCTGTTCCAATTCCATGTCGTTCCGCAGCCGCTTCGCCTGGCCAGCAAGTGCATCCTGTCGCCTCAGTTGTGTGGCAGTAGCCGCTTTGTAAACATTTTCCCGTTGTTTGCACCACGCGTCGTTCTCCCGTCGTTGTCGTTGTCGTTGTCGTTGTCTCTACGTCTTTCGTCGCCGTTTTTCGTCGTCTTTGTGTCGTTCGCGTTACGTTACGTTACCAAGCAAATAAAAGCGTTGCATACTTTGCGGCCGTTGTTTGTGTTCCCCAATTTGGATTTGAATATCCGAAAGAAATATCTCTAAAATATTTATCAATTGATATAAAAAGTTGCATTTTTGATTTTATCGGTGCGTGTCTATGATTTAAGTGTATCGCAAATTAACAAGTTTACCTCGCTTCAAAACAAAATGTAAAGCTACAATTTGACAACTGCATACAAATTATTAATATTTAATTTTTGATGGCTGCTATAATTCCTTCACATTTCTAAACTCTGTAAATTTTGTGTTGAGCAATGAATTTTGCTTTAAGTTATGGTCTTCATTTTGTATTTTTTTATTCAATTATCTTTGAAGTATTGTAGTCTGTTCAAGTGACTTCACATCGTAGCCAATTTCTCAATTTGTATTCTATTCTTGCACCTAACATAACATTTCAATATATGCAGCCTCTCAAAGAAATTTGTGGTTTCCAAACTTTTGTCCCATTTGCGGTCCATGTGGTTACACTCGTGTCAGTTGACTGCCAGTTGCAAGTGTCCAGTTTAGCTTAGATCAAGTGAGACAGTGCCTTTAATGGCTCAATTTAGGAAGGACAAGTTTATTGGCCTTACAATTGTTGATGACGATGCATACGAAAAGCAAATGTTAACTTTTATGCGCTTTATGGCGCGTAAAAATTTCGACATAGAAAGCATGAGTATCAATTGGCTTAAATGTGAAAGCAAGTGTGTACGAAATGTGTTAATGTAAGACAATATCTTAAAACAATTATGGGTTAAGCATTAACTTAAATATAATTCGAAGTAATGATTTAATTAAAAGAGAAAATGATTTAAGTTGATATATAGCAAGTAACAGCTGTTGTACTGCAAGCTCTTGTTTTTGCAAGCTTAGTCTGCTTCTTACACTTTGGAGCTGGCAACTTGTAAGGCATTTATCAATGCAGCCACTTGTTAGATACATTACACATACGCACTGTGCACACATTTTCAACAAGTCATGCTTATCGATTCGACTGCTGCAGCTTAAGCAAGAAGCCAAAAGTGCTGAGCATATAAATTTCATACAGTAAATCTAAAAACTAAAATGGAGTAAAGCAAAAACTTGATTACATTTTAAGCTTCGTTTTGCGCTCTCATGTTGACATTTTTCACAGCGCTTTTTAAAGTTGTCCAGCAACGTTTCCTCTCTGTCTCTGTCTGTGTCTGTGTTTGTGACTGTGTGTGTGTGAAGCTACTACTGTTTCTTTTTAGCTGTTACAACTGTTATTTCTTCTACTTCTCTCACTGTATGTGTGTGTGTGTGTGGGTGTGTGTGCTTGTATGTGTGCCCAGCTGTGCAATTGTTGACACCCACTGTTGAGAGTCGAAGGCAGCAAGCGCGCTCCATTTGCCCTGCCGTTGCTGGCGGCTGTTTTACTCTGTTAGCCGCCTCTGGGCATCTTTTGGCCCGCACATTGAGTTCATTAACCCTTGTGGTCACGTCTGTACTCGACATGCTTTTTCTATATATAAGCTATATATACATATATAAAAGTATTATATATTTATGCGACACTGAACGTGCAAAGTTCACCAAAACATTAAAGTGCTGGGGTAACTTTCTAAACTTTTCGAACTCGCGGCTTTCATTTTTCTATTAGACAACATAAAGAACGAAAAGCCACGTTACGCTTCATCTCGGAGAGCAACCGCTTTATTGTCCAAGATTCTGCAGCAAGTTGTCTTTTATTACAATTTTTTTTATTTTTTTTTTATTGATTTTCTTCAACTTTTGGCTACAGTTTTCGAGTGTTCTTTAAGCATCTCGTGGGCGGCGTTAATTTTGTAACATTCTTCATCGTCTTTTATTGAACTGAAATTTGTAGAACGCAAGTTGAAAAATGCGCGAACCGATAAAACTTTGCGAAATTGCACTCATAGTTTGGTAGTTTTTCGGTTTGTTGTTGTTGTTGTTTGGCGTACACAAAAATGTAAATTAAAAACTTTGCAATTAATTGGCAAGTTGAACAATGCAGAAGCAAAAGTCGAAGCCAGAGGGTTGCGACTCAAATAATAAATGTCGAATAATACCCCACCATATTCAAATCATTTTCTTCTTAATCATAAAGATTCAGTGAGCTTATGCAAAGGGGATAAACGGTCTATGCTTATGAGAAGGTTACTAAAAACCTTAAAAGGTTAAGTGCACTTGTATAAAAGTCTTTCTTAATTTTGAAACTTTTTACAAAAATAATTAAAAAACAATCAAATGCTATAGCATATTTATAGTAAGGATTTGCAAAAGGGGAAACCCATATAGTTTATACGATAAGCGACTTGCTTGAGTTGAGCAATTAGTTTATGTAAAGGCCTATGGCCACTAAACTAGCTTAGATTAAATTTATGACATGTGGGCGAGTCAGAAAGACATTCAGACGTATTTGAGGGGAAACAAGAGAAATGCCTTTTTTTTTAGTTAAACACTCTCAATGCTCCCTCTCGCTTTCTCTTATAGTACACTGAATAGAATTTCGTGCCGTTTCGAGCTGCCAGTGGCATTGCCTGGCCGCCTTTTTTGTTTTGCTCAGCTTCGTAAGTTTTGTTCTGTGCTCTTTTTATTTATCTCGCTTGCGCTTTTTTGCATTCACAACGAGGGCAAGCCACACTCACGTACACACTCATACACGCACACATGTAAATAATCTCACATGCATTTACTGGAACAAGACAACGTGTGACAAGTGCAGGCGGCCCTCAACCAAAAACAAAAACAAAAACAAAAAAAAAACAAAATAAAATAAGAGAACATGAGACGAAGAAGACAAGTTTAAATAGATGCACACATAAATTGCGCTCTATATATTTATGCGGCGGCATATATGCAAATGCGTTTTCCAAGCTACAGCACAGCCAGTAGCGCAGCTTCCGGCCAGACGGGGTTGGCATGGAGGGGGGCAAGTGCAGCTTTGTAATTTGCTTATTATTGTTGCTGTCTTTCACTCCAATTTGTTTGTGCCACTTGCGACACATTGTTGTCACCCTTCATTATAAGAGGAAATTACAAAATATAAATACAAAATGCTGCTATGCTTTGTGATTGTCAACAATTTCCTTTGTACATTTGTGTTGTCTTAACGGATTTTTTCTGATCTGTGCTTGGCATCTTCTAAGAGTCAAAGTTAAGGGCAGTCTTTTGAGTTACAAATCATTTGACATAATAAAGATCAACAGGAACGTTGTGGAAATTGTTATTGTAGATTGTGTTGACTATTTTCTTATGGATGAATTTTTCATCATCTCTAAAGTTTTTTTCACAACTTGATAAATTGAATTTAAATAACTGGAGATCAATGGAAGTGTTCTACTTTTTGAATATTGATTGCGAACATAAAAAACAAGACACTTTATGCAGGCAATCCACGCTTAGTACTAGCATAATGTCAAAGGCAGCAGCTAAGCAGAAAAGTATTTGTCATGCTTTGCCCGGCAGTTGTTTCCTTTGCCAAGCTGCCTACCCAATAATCCTGCACTTTATTTCATATACCGCCCATGACTCGTTGCACGCCTCACTGCGCTTTTGCTATTACCACGCCTACGGCTGAGGCAGTTCTCGAAGTGAATCAACCCTCAAGCCTTGATATACTCGTATACTCGTACCTGACCTGGGCTGCTCCCCCTTACAAAGTCGGAGACGTATGCATGGGAATGGGAATAGGTTTGGTCTGTTTTATAATTTTCACAGACGTCGCAACACCGCGCCACACACTTCATAAAAAGGCAGCGCATGTGGCCATTATTTATGTATATTTTCACCTACATTTATTTTATTTATATGTGGGGGAGCAGAGGATAACACAGATAAACAAGGCAAAAGGATGCTGTGAAAGTGGTGACGAGGCAATGCCTTAGAGAGCCTCAGTTTCTCCCCATGTACAAGACTATGTATGCCACACAAATAAAACAAAAAAAGACAAGAATACAACACTCTTGTATACATATATAAGTATAGATAGTCGACTTTGTATTGGTAGTTAGCCATAAGAACAGTATTAAGCGGCCTTCGTTGTGTGTGTGTCTGTTTGAGTGTGTGTGTGTGTGTGTGTGTTCTGTACTGTAGGCGTTTTTCTCGCCTCATGCGACTCAATAAAGCGTAAAAGTTAAAACAACATAAAAGACAACATGTTGACTCGGCAGCATCGCAAATAAATGCAGTATAGAATACTTGGCGCGGGTGTGTATGGCTAAATGTACCCTAGAATATGTTATATATGCCATATAAGCTCCCATGACCTTTCTACTTTTATTAAACTATGGACTTGGTGTGTAAATTGCAAAGCAATTGACTAACTATATAGTCTTCTTAGCGACATAACTGATCTACCCTTACAGTGGCTTAATATACCTTTAATGGTCGTTAGGTTAACTGCTGGGTATACAAAGCAAGAAACAAAACTGAACTAAAATAAAAAGCACATAAAAACAGCATAAATGTTAAGCTGCCACGCAGAAATGAGAAAGCGAACATTTTGAAACGTCGACAGCCGCGTAGGCTGTTCAAAGTTTTCGCCTTTGACCCATGCGGCGTATGAGCAATATTCCCTGAATGTTTTCTTGTTTATTTTTGCGTGCGAGTGCTGAAGTTCAGGAGTATGTGTTGAATTATTGTACATAAAATTAAGCATGTTTATGTTATGGTTATTGCATTGGCATTTTAAATTCAATAATTTGTTGCAATTAAAGTCTTTTTGACTTGTTTCAAAATACTTTTAAACTATAATTGTCTTATGAGTAATAATAGTATGCTTTGTTGATATTGATCATAAGTTGACTTTATGGCATTACTTTTTCCCAATGTTTGCCATATATTTTTGTCTGCATCTTACTATGCTAAAAGGCACGTCTGATCTAGGTTCAAGTCTTTATCGAATTAAAAATTGTATTATGGAGCTTTAAGTGACTTTACTTTTGACCTGGCTACATTGACACTTTTTCCGTTTGTTAAGCGCATTTATGTTGCGCCTTCGCCCCAGTCAAGTCAAATCATCATCACCATCATCATCATCATTATTTGGTAACTTGTGCATCTCTCTCTCTCTGTCTCGACGTTGACTTCTTTTCGCTCGTATTTTCGCCCACAATTTACACAGCTGACTTTTTGTTTTGTCGCCTCGGCACATAAACCAGACACTCAGGTATACATCCACATAAACACAGACACGCTTGTACATAAGCATAAACAAGTATACATATATTTCATATAAGAGTGGAACACCCGAAAGTCTGTGCGTTGGCTTTGACTTTTTGCGCTCTGCTGTGTTTTTGCTTTCAGTCAGATTTACGCCAGCTATTGACAGGCTCCTGCTCTGCTGTTACTTGGTCCTTAGTCTCCCCTCTCTTTCTGCCACATTTTCGCTTTCAACGGTTGCGAGTAAATTTTAAAAAATTCGGTGCTGCGTGTTTAAAGCTCATAATTATCACGCGTTGCACATGGCGTATACGTGTTGTGTGCTTTCTGCTGTTAATGAAAATGAATGCCTTTGCTGCTGCTAATTGCACATTTGTTGTTGCTTCTTTTTGCTTTTTGATAATATGAAAATTTATTGTTTTTATGCATGTTTATTATCATCATTTGTATTTTGATTATTTTTTTTGTTTTTCATTATTATTATTGTAGCCAAATGATAAAAGAGCCCAAACCAAATTTAAAACAAATACGTGTCTGCTTACAGCATTTCTACAGCGAATTATATACGAAATCACTTTTAGCTCCACCATTATTTATTTAACAAAACAATATAGTCAACAAAACAACTTCGGCAAACAACAACACAAAATAAAGAAAAAACAAAATAAGAGTCAATAAACCATTTGCATAAAACGCTCAAACTTTTAAATATTTTACAAATTATTTTTAGCAGCATAAAAATCAGGAATTAATGTAGTGCCTAACGCCATGTGTAATAATATCATGTAATGCGATAAGGAAATAACAAACATAATAAAATTTACAAAAATTAAGGGTGTTAAATAAATCGCATATACACCTAGATGTTTATTTATTCATTGATAACATAAATAATAAGTAAATTTAACATACATACAGTAGATCTGGGAAAAAATATTTATAGCTTTATTAAAATTGCAAATTCCCCATAAATTTCTGGCCATTAATGCATACAATTTAATAGGCAGCATCAAACATTTGCCCAAAAGAATGCTGCGATAACTTAAAGCAAAATACAAAAATAAAGTATTCAATTTATTCGTATATTTTGGTAAGTTTACTATTAAATTGCATATCAAATATTTGCATTTTACGAGATTATTGTTACGTCTGAACAGTTTCTGAAAAATGTAAATTTGATTTGATGTTTTAAATCAGTTTTTTTTTTAAGAATATTTGTAGATTACAATTTAATATGCATATGCATTTTTATACCCGCCTACCCAAAGGGTAGAAGGGTATTATGGATTTGTGCCGACCGAAAATGTATGTAACAATAATAATTGTGTTTAATAAACCAACTAAAGTGCCGCCAAGCTAATAATTTCGCACAAAGAAAATTTTGGTATATTATTTTGGTATAATTTTAGTATATTTTTTTGTAGTATTTTTTCAGTATTATTTTGAAAAGTATAATATTTTGATGGTAAAATTGGGCGGCGGGTATCTCACGGTCGAGCACACTCGACAGTAGCTTTCATACTTGTTTATAGTTGATTTAAGTCGATTTATGGTGGTTTAAGCAAAGATTTTCATATTTAATAAGCGCCATCGTTATTTATTGCAATACCTGGCCATAGAGTGCTCATGTTTTAATATATGAGCGCATTTTTAATTCCTTAATTAGATGAATGTGCTGCCATTCAATAATTTAAATACCAAAATGACTTTCATTGAAACAAAGCTGCTCTCTTTTTCCCCAAGTCGAGTTTCCATTAGCAGCAGACTCTGACCAATCCCCCATACCATTTGCCATGATCTCGAAGAGAAAAACTTTTTATGTTGCCGCTCTTTAACTCACGTAGCTGACGGCAACTATGCGGCGTCTACCCATTACCTTTTCTATTCCCCTTTCTGCTGCTTGCTGCTGCCGGTTTCCGTTTCGTCTGCTGAAACCGCAAATGTCACATGCAAATTCAGTTTTCCTTGTAACGGAAATGCAAGCGAAAAAGTAGCAGCAAAAGATTTTTATGCATAACTTTTTATGTTGCTCATTGTTGAGACTTTGAGGCGGAAAAGAATAAAATACGCCCCATAGGCAATGAGCCCGTCTCGGTATTTGTGCCTCTGCCTCTGTGTGTGTGTGTGTTTGTATTTACATTTTCGCCATTTTATTTCATTTTCATTTGCAATTTTCTTTTGCGTGTGCACATTTCCTGTGTGACATAGTCGTGACTTTTGCCACTGCCAGCTGACTGGGCCGACTTGGTCTCCTCTTTACATTTCTAATTACATGCTCATTTTCAACTTGAAACGTAACGCCAAGCGGAAGCCGCTCTGGCAATGATGCTGCAAGCACTGCCAGCCCCTCAATCCCCACCACGCCACGTGCAACTCTCAGTCATCATATTCTCTCTCTGTGTGTGTGTGTGTGTTGTAAACATGGTCGCTTATGCCGTTTAGTTTTATGCCTGCCACGACGAGTGCTGGCAGGAGGGCCACTCTCGGGATGACTTTATGTCTTTAGTTTTATGCGTGTCACTCAATTCCTATTCTCATCCCCTTCTGTTGCTCCTCTACCAAGTTGTACTCGTGCTCCATTCTGATAAGCGAAATTTTCTTCGCAAATTATTTCACATGTTGCCTGGCGCTCTTTTTTATGATTTTGGTCTAATTAGCACCCCCTTCCAACGACTTGGACAGAGAGTTTTATGTGGCTCCGCTTGCTAGGGAGTGGAGAGTTTGGGCATTGCTATTAATTGTTAGTTTCTCAAGCCATTGTTTTTATTGTTTTGTACGTGTTTCGTAAGTGTTTGTATACAGGGTGTTCAGGTGGACATTGGCAAAGTAACTTGACTGCTTAAGACAATTGTCGAAATTCTTAGAATTAATAAAGAACTAGCGATTGATATATAACCAAGTTTATTACGAAATGTGTGAGAATTACAATTACAAAAAATTCAACTAATTTCTTTAATCCATATTGAAATTGTGCCAAATAAGAAAAAAGCTACACTAGAGTGGTTAGATGTGTATTAGGTTCCTAGACTCTGCTTTTGATACTACCCCCCTAATGCTTTACCTGTGACTTCAGTGACGTTTTAAATGGTTTCTGGCCCTTCTTGCTGCGCCTTGCTAGGGGGCTAAAGTAATTAAATCAATGTGCACGCTGCTTGCTGTTGCTATTTACTGTGCTTGCATTGAGGTTTAGTTCGCGGCGGAGGGTTTGCTGCACTTTGTACAGCGTTGGGCAGCATGGGGTTTTTCTGGTGCTGCGTTTTAATTTCCATATTACGTGCGGCCATAGAATTTATCATCGGGGTACAAGCGCAAACACACGTAGACATTTTGGGCCATGCAAAGCTAAACTAAATAAATTGCATAATCCACAAAACAAATTGGAAAATGCAAACCGAACCCAAACAATGAGCACACAGGAACCCACAGTACCCCTGGCTCCGATACCCACCCCCCTCTCCAGCAACCCCAACACCAACAGCAACATCAACACCAAAACCAAAACCAACACAAACAACACTAGTTGGTCATTATTTTTGCTACCAATGGATTCACAGTTGTTGTTAGCATTATTGTTGTTGCTTTTGTGTATCGTTGGCTGTTCACAAATATTTATGCCAAATAACTCAACTTTTGCTAATTGCATATTTGGTGTTCATTAGGGTCATCCTACAGGCCAAGTGCCTCCAAACGACATACAGCACATATAAACATACATATATTTACAGACACGTATGTATATGCCTAATGTGCCACTTGAGGCATGAATTGTAATGCCAGAAAATCCCTCTCGTATTGTGCATATAATGGAAAGTAAATACATAAAGTAAATTATATTTTTTGCCCTTCTCTCTGTGTATTTTTTCAATCTTTCTTCATTTGTTTGCCAAATGAAACTGAAAAGTGCTGCCAAAATCAGAGATGAGTAATAAGAATAACATCAGTTTTAACGGCAAAACGAATCTTGTATGCTCTAAACTTAAACGAGTTGTAAAAGAAAGCTCATTTATAGCCAATTTTTTTGACTTGTGCCTGGTCTACTCACAAAGGCCTTTAAGCCTGAACTTTGATGGCTCTGTGCAAGTTTGACATATTCCAAATTCTTGATTTCAGCCTTTTGTTTATTCACTTTCATAAAATGCAAATAAAAATTAAAAATTGAACTCAAAGTTCGGTTCATTAATCACCATTGTAAACAATGTGGCCCAGTTAATATACCCTTTACTGGTGTAAGTCAGAGGTATGCTTACTGAAATGAAAACAAAAAAAAAGCGGGAAACTGAAGCCCAACAACAATCACTCTTAAATACTTGCCACTGACGTTGGGCGCATATTGAAAATTCGTTACAATGATATCCTCGGGCGGCTTAAAAAACAATAACAAATTACTTTTTTAATGCCTGCTGAATGCCGGGCTGTGTGTGCTGTGCATGTGTATGTGTATGTGTATATACATATGTATTTGACAAAAGATTTCGCTTGTTGCGGGCTGGGAAAACATTTTTCCATATTAAGCCAGCGGGCCTGCGGATGAAGAGCTACCTGGTGAAAATCGATTAAGCTTTTTGGGTATAACTGATTGTTTGCTGGCTGTGTGAATCAAATGGCGAATGGAGACTGGAGAACTGGAGAACGAAGACTGGCGAATGCCTGCGCTTGGGCTGTTGATTGAAAAGTTGGAAAACTGGGAAAATAAAGCACACCCTCTCAGACCAACTCCACAATTCCATGCAGTGAAGCTGCTGCCGTTGCTTTAACGTGCAGACAATAACCAACATGTTTATGTTTATACTCTGGGGAACAGCGTGTGCTCCGCTGTCGACATCAACTCCAAGTTCATCTCTATCGCTGGATGCTGTGGCTGTTGCCAAAACAACTTTGGCAAGCATATTCGTTCTCGTCTTTCGTTTTGCCTTTTAAGTATTCCACATTCGCATTCGCATTCGTAATGGCAATGGCAATCGCATTTCTGTTTAGCATTTTCAAGGACGCGCTGCTTTGATGAGCTACCCACAGATATAGACACACACACACACACACACACACACACACACACATTCCCTTACACAACGAATTTTATCTCTGTTAGCGATAAAGTATACTCAGAAATTGGGGTTCGGCCCTCAGCTGTAAGTTATTCAATATTTTGGGCGTGTATAAAATTACTAAAAGGGTTTCTCTATCTTTGCTATATGTAATGAGAGCTGTGAATGCTGCTGTTTTTGCTCTGGCCATATGAGCAGCTGTAAAAACATGATGGCCAAAAGTTAATGTTAATAACACTCCCGCTTTTTTATACATACATCAACAGACTTGTTTCAAGTGAAATGAATGTGGCATCAGCTAGAATTGGTTATATGTTGTCTAGGCTTGGGCGGGCCGAAGCTTAAAGTGCTGCTTTTAAAACGAAGCAGTCAAAAATATAGTCAATTTACATTTTATTAAAACGATACAAGCTTTTATTAAAATAATATTTTGAAAAATTAATGAAGAATGCTATTTAATAATATTTTTATTATTATTATTTGAAAAAGGGAGTCTCCCAACAGAGAAGGTGCGAGGCACTGCGACCATGGAGGTCTTTTGTGCCTATAGGCTCTCCCTAGCTAGACGAAAGTTGCTCTGCTTTCTTTTGTCGAGGAACGCACAATATGCTCGGGACCTGCGGTATCCACGTGCAGATGTTTCCTCCTAGTCCACACCAAGGCTGGACAGTCGCACAGAATGTGTTTGGTTGTCTCGTCGTCCTCTTTGCAAAGTCTGCACTCAGCATCAGACGACAGACGCATTTTGGTGAGGTGATGGTTCACCGTATGATGGCCACTAAGAAAGCCAACGGGGAGGTGAAGATCCCTCCTGGAAAGTAAGCTGGTTTCCGGTCGATTTAATAATATTAGATCCTACCTAAATTTGTTCATAAAAAGCAAAGATGCTTGTCAAAAGATCATTGATAAAATCATGCTAAAATATCGTATAAATGCCATGGAATTTGAAATAGTTGCTATCACAAATTCTCCCTTTTGTATCTACAAACAAGTACATCGTATTAAATGTATATAAATCGTATTGCACTGACAATGCCATGTCTATTTCAATAATATTGTTAATTCATTGCTGAGTGCATTTAAATCGCCTCTTTGTGTGTATGTGTGTAAATATAATGCCGCAATAAGTAGTTTACTGCAATCTGCAGCAGTTGCTAAATTCACAAGCTGTTTCAGTAGGTTGCACAATTGACTGCCGCTGGAGCCGCAAGCCAATTTATGAATATTCCTATTCAACTTGTGAAACTTCAGGACATTTGTAATTCCGATTTAGTTATATGCTGTGCCAATTCAAGAGGATGTAATACAAGTCGCTTGGTCGAGTTGTTTTTGGCGATTTAAACAGTCTGCAATTTAAGTGAGACATCAGTTGCCTTTAGATGAATTCGAATAATTTAGGAAATACATTTCTGATCTATTCAGATGTGACATGCATACATATTACCGTCTTAATCAGATATATTAAGATCTAGTTTATTTAAACAAACTGTATGTTCAAAAGTATGAATATTTTAGGTGGCTTTCAGTAAATCTCAAGTTGCTGTCTTAATAAATGCAGTCCTCTAAGGCAGATTATAAAATGCTTATGCTCATCTAAATCTCTTGCCGCTTATTGAATTCACAATGCATTTATTTTTAAAGAGCTTTTCATTTTTCTTTATTTTTGCTGCTTGTATTGTAAGATTATTGTGAGATTTATGAGGCATTTTCATTGGCTCTGGCATTGGCATCAAATATATTGGCTCACGTCACAACATAAACAAGTTTACCAGCCTGTCTGCCTGCCTGCCTGCCTGCTTGCCTGTCATATGGGTGTTAAACAAAATGAAGCAAAACGTTGCGCATACGCCGTGTATGGTATATGGTATAGGTACTAGGTTTATATGTTGTACTCTGCATGCACTAGCTGAGCAACTAACGTCGCAATCGTGTTTATCGCTTAAATTGCTCAGGCATCTTACAGATACAATAGCGTTGTGTTGTGTTGTGTAGTACGTGGGCGATGTAAAGAAAATCAATAGAATGTGTTTAATAAGCTGAAACTGTGCTTAGATAACACGGCTATGGGCGACGTTTTTATTGTTGTCGACAAAGAAGGTAAATGTGAGAGAGAGAGAGAGGCTGAGATTGAGGCAGGATACAAAACACTTGTCTCTTCTATCTTGTAACACGTGCCATGAATTTTAATATAATTTAGTCGCTTGCCATTTAATCAGCATTCGACTTTACCTTTTATAGGTGCTCGTATCTAATTTGAGTATCGCTTTAGTCGTTTCTTCTGATAATATTAAGCTAATGCCTCAAATCTGCCAACGGCATTCAAATATATGTATCCATCTATTTCTTTTTTTTATTCAACCTTTTTTTCTGACAAGCTTTCATTGACTCGACCAAATTTTGTTTCGCCTTTTGTCGTCGTCGTTGGTCACTAACCCAGACAACATTGCCCCGAGCGGGAACTGACCGAGCACGGGTCCCTCTCGGACCTTGGCTTGGCCTCTATTAGTAGCCTGTCATTCTTGTCTTTGTTGCTCTCCATGCTTTTGCTTTTGCTGCCCTTTTATTATAATATATATACATACTATATAGAGCGCTTGGTGTGCTCCTCGTTTAGGTTCTGGCTGCGCTTTTTCGTTGTAGTTTGTTTAGTTTGTTTTTTTTTTATTATTATTTTTAGTGGCTCGGTTATATTTTATACAACGCTGTGTGTGTTGTGTTGTGTTGTGTTGTGTTGTGTTGTATTGTATTGTGTATGTGGCAGACGTTGACCTTCCATTGTCATTTGACATTTTGTGGGCAGTTTGAAGTGTAGTCTCCGCTCTGCTTAGTCTGACTACAAATTGAAAGCTATTAATGCATTGAATTGGCAGAGAATTTATGGCTATGTCAAGAATTAGAACTCTGCCATTTAACATGTTATTGTATAAAATATAATACAATTTTACATGCGAAAAAAAATGTTGGCCCCATCATTTTGATTAAAGCACATCTTTAATGAGGAATATATATATCGTTACTTTTTAAACATTTTTAGTAAAACATGAACAAGTATTTTGGATGTCATCCACAGAATGTAATTCAAAATGTTGTTCAATTCATTTTCATTGGATAAAAAGAGATTCATTTTAAATTATTGAACATTTGCAATTCAATGGGCATATATTTACTAATTCCAATAAAAGTAAACTTTTCACTTTAAATAAGACAAAATAATTAAAGAATAAATTCGTTTAATCCAAAAAAGAAGTATTAAAAACGTATTGAAATAAGCGAGCAATTTTAATTTAATTTACTTGTAGTTATTTACAAACTCAACTTTTCATAAGAAGCTGTTCTGCATTTGTATAAATATCTTGAAAAATTACTTTATTTCTCATTGAATTAAAGAGAAAATTAACTTACACTGTATGAAATGTATGATAATAAATACACATATTATTTCTCAAGCTTAATTGTTTTAATGCGAACCAAAGTAAATAATATTTATTTTATTCTCCTTCCGCACTCACATCATTCTTGTCATTGCATTAAAGCAATTTGTGGGCCACACTCGTGTTTTTTTCACTTGGCGAATAAGCGACACTCTCTCTCTCTCTCTCTCTCTCATATAGACCCCACCGCACATAGTGGTCTTTCATCATTCTTAAAAACGAAAATATTTATAGAAAAATGTTTGTGCCCGAAGGCGAGTTTTATGCGAGCTGCGCCTGAATTTATGAGATTCCTTCGTTCTGTTTTTATATATATATATATATTTGGTTTTTTGGTTATTGTTGTTGCTGTTGTTAGCGTTGTGTGAGAGCAATTTGTGTGCCCTGTGCCAATATTTGTAGCCACAGCTCTACGAGCATATCAAGATCATAATCTTTATGGCTATTGCCGAAGCAGCCCAAAAGCGTAACCGACCAAACGAGCCAGCCCAATGGACGAGCGAACGGGGCGAAAACAACTCGAGCGACAAACAAGCAATGAAATCAAATAAGCTGAGGGTATAAACAACAACAACAACAACAACAACAACAACAACGCGAACAATAACAACAAGAGCAACAGCAAACGTAACAGCAATAACAACAACAAATTGTGTGTGTCACATAAATTATTTGCTGCTGAATTGGCAATTATTTGTTGTAATTTATTGTGTGATAAATTGTGTGTATGCATCTCAATGTGTATGTGGCATTGCTGGGCTATGTCCTCTTTTTTTTTTAATTTAAAAATAATTAATTTGCCAGCATTTGCAGCAGCAGCATACAAACAAATTAAGCGCCCAGCATTGTTTGTACTTGCAAATTACACACACTCACATAGTTGAACACAATCGCTTTCCCACTTGGATAAATACATATGCAAATGCTGGCATTATGGCAGCTGCTGCTGCTTGCATACAATATGTAATGACTTAAGTCAACGATGTCAATCATTGTTGTCATCTTCATTTAATCAATATATATGCACATACTGAGTGCCTCGTATTGAGTGCGTCTCTGTATGCGTGTGTTCTGTGTGTGTCTTGTAGACGGACATTCACTTTACTGTTGGCTGCAGCAGTTGCTGCCACAGTTGCTGCTGTGGCTGATGTGGGCAGAAAATCAAGTCATCTCAATGAGAGTCCATGCATAACAGCCTCTACTTCCTTTCTGTCAACAAGCCAACTAACTGCCTTCAGTTTGATATGCCTCATTCAGCTCAACAGTCGCCAACATATTTGTAATTGCAACTGAAACAACGTGTCTCTTGAAGATCAATGAAACAGTTTTTGTTGCGGCTAGAACGAGAGTTTTCGCTAGCACCTTGGCCTCAGCCTTCACAAATTAAACAAATTGACTTTAGAATTAGAATTTGTTCTTTATTGGCAAGTCGGCAAGCAAACGTGCTTGGCTCGCGTCGAAAACTACAAAATGCATGTGAATGCAACGATAGAACAACGAAGAATGTTTAGTTAGATCATGAGCTGGAGTATCCAATGCGACTATTGCAAGCTACGAAGAGTAGGCGACAAAATAAGAGCATTTAGGATGCGCTCTCAGAGGTCACTTTGATTTCTCTTTCAGCTGTGTTTTGCTGCCTGGTTAAGCGTGTAGCTGAACAGTGTTCTTGTTGAGTTCAAAATTGTAACTCATTTATTCTTACAAATCCTAGGTCTTATATACTAAGAGTTGTTTATTTACAGTTGCCGAACATCAAGTGAGGTTCGTTTAGTACTGTGATCATTTATGAACAACAACTCTTGCAAGTAAAAAAGCCAACAGATTTATAAATATGTAATATTATAAGAATAAATTTAGAGCAATAACTAAGAACTCTTCAATCAGAGTGAGAGTGCATGGCTACGATGTATCACATCTGTAGCTTGTATATATAAATAATGTTATCCAATGAACAACAAATATGATTGTTTTGAAACGTTGATCACTATTATAATATTGAAATATTCATTTATCGAGTCAAGCAATTCCTTCATTTTGAATACAACTCTGTATTTTGAAAGGCTTGCAAAAGTTCGCTTTACTCGATGAAGTGCGAGAAATGTTAACGAGTGCAGCCAGGCAATGCGAGGCAAAACATCAAAAGCCTTAATGGATTAAAAAAGCAGCGGCAAAGATACAGTGATAAAATGAGCTCATTAAGTGCACATAAACACACACACACTGACTTGCAGCAAGCCGCTCAATAAGTTAACACTGCGAGTCAGTGCGCTGAAAAGTCGCTTGAGCTTTGAACTCAATTTCGCCTACTTGCACCCCCTGCATTGCAACATATTAAGGGCATTGCCTTGGCATGAGATCCAGTGTCTGTCTGTCTGTAAGTGTGTGCCAATTTTTCAATTGCTTGCATAATTAAAATATTGCGCATACGCAGCGTGGCACTACATTTATTGAAGCTGTGCTGAACGAGCACTGCGAGCAGTGAAAGACATAAATCTTTTTACCATTGCAGACAAAGGCACACTGGCAGTGGTAGCACAATGCAGAGTCAGGAGCTACTTTCGATTGCCTTGGCTATAATTTACGATCTCTGGACCTTGCTGGCTGTAGGTTGTCACTGGGTTCATCGTAATGCTTTTAATAGCATTTGCCTTGCAACCATCGCTGCTGCAGCTGCGCTTATGAAATATGAGCGCAAATTGATGTCGTTTTGGTGTTTGGCTTTGAATTTACATTTCGGTTATGGTTTTCGGTTTGTTGTGTGTATGTGGTGTACATTAATTGGTTTGCTTGGCTGTCGCCAAAGCTTTAGCTTGAATTAATTTATCAACATGCATATATGTAGTATATAGGCATAGTGTAGGCCTTTGCCATTTTACGACCAATTTAATTTATGCATTTTCAATTGCATTTTGTTTTTGAGGTTTCAACGTATTTGTGTCCTCCATTTAAAATTAGTCCCTACTTAGTTTGGCTAAACATTTGTTTATGCCAAACTAATTTTGCGTATTGATATTAAAATGCAAATTTAATTTATTGCTTTTATTTGAAATTTGCAAAATACATACATTTCATACATTTTAATGCTGAGATTGCACGGTCGTGATTTCTTTTATTTATGGGCTTTCCGAATTAGCTGGCTAAAATAAATATTTTCGTAGTTAAATTGTTTTAAAGACCGATGATTAGAGGCAATCAAAATTCGCATAATGTTGCCCAATAAACTTGAAAATAATTTAAAATATAATATATACAAATAATATCAAATATGCATAATGTTATTTTCCGTAAAATACTAAATTTTATTAGCTGTATTTTATTACTGCAATTTGGTAAGCAAATATTTTAGCAAGTTCTTAAAAGTTGTGTTTTAATATTTTTCATCATACTACATTTGGAATCACATTTAGTTCCCTTTACCGCTGGCGAATTGAAACAAAAATACTTTTAAACAAACTATGCAATCGGGCAACCGAATTCAAACGACTCGCACCGCAAACAGCCAGGCATTTCAACCAAATTGAGTCTGACCAATACTGGAAGGTAAAAAAGCAATTCGTTCAGATGCAGCTGGCGTTGCTTTTGTTGTTGGCATTGCCTATTTAAGCGCAAATGCAATTGGAATTTGCAATGAATATTTAAACAAACGTATACACACACACACACACTCACATACGTTTATACCGAGTGTCTGAGTTGAGGAGGAAAACGGGTAGCATAAAATGAACAGAAGTGTTGAGCAAAGTGCATGCGTAATGCGTTTGCAACAGTCGGACATCGGACATTGGTTGTGTTGGTGTGAGTCGGATGATCTCCGTCATGTTGTCGGTTTCATTGTGTTTGTATGTGTGTGGTTCGCATTTGCTCTGTCAGTCAGCAAAATGAGCGTAAAAATTGTAAATAAATTACCAGACCAGGCGGCACACACAGGGCCAATTAAAATATAGTTAATTGTGCAAGTTCCTGGCGGTAAGTAGAAGTTGCAGCAGCAAGGTCTGTGGTAGCAGCAGCGGCAGCCTGCAAGAAGAAGACAAAGTCAGGCGGCACAAGTTTGCGTTTAAATCATAGCCTTCATGCCTGGAGTGCAGTCTATGCCAGATAAGGACGCAAAAGTTAGCTAGGACTACAACAACAAGAGGCAGACGGGCAATCGGGCAGGCAGCTGGATGAATGCATATGTGCGATGGCTGGCAAAGGCATATAACTCATACGACGTGTGTGACAGCAGCTGCCTGAGGCGAAACTAAAAGAGACTAGCTGCAAATGAGTAGACCGAGTTTGAGTCTTAGCGTGAGTGCGGGCGACATTTGAAACTTCTACCCGCACTTTAAATGCCATCGAGATATAAAAGTTTTTGCGAAATCTAGTTCGCCGTGATGATAATGAAATGAAATACACGAAGAATCTAACGCACAAGTAGACATGTGTGGATGAATCTAAAGACGTGCTAGGAAATTATCATACATGAAATGCTCAAGGCATGAGCTGAACAACTTTGGAGAAGCATAAGTGAAGGTAACATAATTAAATTAGGATTGATTGTGAATTTACAAATTTCAACTAGAACAATTTTAAACTGAATTTCGTTAGTTGTCAGATTAAATCTAGTATTTAATTATAATCTAAAGAAGCACTAGTTGCTGCAATTATGTAAATATATTCAACTATATAGAACTCATAGTTGCAGTGTGTGAAAAATCAATTAGGCTATGGCACTTAATGGAGACTTACGAAAGCAAGAGCCAAAGCGTGGACCCTTCAAGTGTGTGAGTTGCAACCGAAAAATGACCTCAAACAGTTTCTCAAACATGCAGTGCAGTAACAGTACTCGTTGTTAAATGCTTAGACCTCGGCCAAAGCCTTTTTAATTGCCATTGTAAAATGGCAAGTGACTTTACAGCTCTCAGCTGGCCACTGGCTTGCCCTTTGCCTCTACTCGCAGACTGGTGGGGCCTTACACTTTGATTTATGCACGAACAAGCTGCCAAAACGTCTTTCGGCTGTCCCCGACTACAACGATTTCAATTTGCGTTAACTAGTCGGCCTGGTTCGCAGACTCAACTGCCTGTCGAGCTTTTGCTTTTTCTCTGTCTCCGTCTCTGTCTCCACTTTCATCGGTGGCTCCATCTGATTTTGGGCAAACCCTTTTGCTGTAGTTGACGAGAAGCGGACGAAGTTCGCATCCGGCAATGGCGCTGGAGCTGGCGCTCTTGCCATTGTCACGGCCCCCCTTCCATTGCGGCACGCCATTCTGTTGATTTGATTTTGGCCGACTTGTTGGTGGGCGTGTCATTTGCCTTGCACAATTTCGCTGTCTGACATGTCGTCGTTGGAGTTGGAGTATCCTCCATACTGATTGTGTTTTCTTTTTTTATTTCCCGCGAGTTTCGGTATGTAATTTTTTAATGCATTTAAACGGCTGTCAAGTGGCCCACGGTTCGTTTTGTTGCCTACTTTTGTGCGTTGCCCGCCAGCTTTGCAACTCTTGAAATATGCAAAAACTAGCAGCACTTACGACCTGCCAGCGTCTGTCTCTGTCGACCGCCCCAAATTTAGACGTTTTGAGTTTCAAAAACGAAAAATGCCATCGCATACCGCAAAAAAGTTTCGTTTCGTTTTGTAGTTGTAGGCCTAACATTGCATGCTATTAAGCCGTGTTGAGAAACGGAAAACGGCGACCTGGACCTTTGCATAGTGCAAAACACATGCCGCGCATTTTAATGCTCTATTTTCACGGGATGCCATGCCATTTCAATTCATTTCAAATTACAATATTGCAATTAAATGGCGTTTCAATTATTTTATGAAATTGACAATAGTTTTCTATGGCTTTGAAAATGGTATAAAATTGCTTTTGAATTGTAATATCAATTTACTTTTAGGTGCATTATAAATATGATTGCATATGTATTCAAATATGATTGCATATATATTCAAAACTGCATATGATTTTGAATGACATGTTTCAAATGTTTGCATCGTATATTTCCTATAATTAACAAATTATTATTTTATTTTATTATTTAGCTTTCTGATAAAGGAAAACTTACTTTAAACATTTATACAATATTGTAAAATTGTTACATTTTTCTAAACTTTAATTGTGTTCACCCTTTACAAGTGTACTCTTGTCTGCCTGTATTGAAAAGCTTTGCAAATGTAAATTTGCTTTAAAATCATTTGTTCTTCTTTTCACATAAACTCAAAACTTATCCGCATTCAATTTGTGCACAAAGGGTATGTGTGCTGCGACTTGTTGCTCCTACATTTAGTTGCATGTTGTTTTTGCACTTCAGTGCGATGCTCGCTCGCAGAGCGCATAAAAAATTGAAATAGAATACAAACATGTTGGCAACTTTTCGTTGAACAACAGCAATGCCAGCAGCAACAACCAGAATAAGTCCCTTCATCGCCGTCCGTCCGTCCGTCCATCTGTCTGGCTTGCTGTCTCTCTGTTTGGCTGGCTGGTTTTGGCCTGCCTGGAGCAGCAAAAAAGTTTTAACTGATTACGTTTGCCGTTGATAATGTTGAGTGACATTTGGTTTGCGTATTAACTTAAGTGAGCGACAGGCCCTCCCCACCTCTGATATCTGTTGGCATGTGTGTGTGTGTGTGTGTGTGGGGAGAGAGCTGTGGCTGAAGCGACCCCTACTCCACCCCTACTCCACCCTCCACCCTATGCTAGCAGGCGAATAGCGAGCTAGTGCGGCGTTTGCGTGCACACTGATTGCCAAGGGGCTTGTGTTTCAATTAAAACGATTTTTTAATGTGTGTGCGAGTTGGCGGGAAGGGTTTTGCGGTCGGGGGGGGGAGCATGGCAACATTTTTAGAAATGTAAGAAATTAATTTCGTGTGGCTGCTATTCTAATGTGGCAATATGTACGATTTTTTATTGCTCTTTTTCAGTTGAGTGAGCATAAAATGTTGCTTTTAATACTTTGTGATGCAACATAGTGGGCTAAGCATGGCTTTTAAGCCAGGTAGGGGAACTTTAATTTGATTTTAAATTATCAGAATTTCGAATAAGATTTAAATTGTATTATGTTGGATTTCCAACAACTTGATAGCTTTTCGAGACTGACAAGTTTCATAACTAGGATTATAACATTAAACTAATTAAGCATATATATATATACATATATATGTATAAAGTGCCAATAATTATTTCCATTAATTGATTTTATTTAATAGACTATTATATGCTTAGAAATTGCTTCTAAATAACTTATTTTTATGCAGAAACTATTTAAATAATTTCATTAGAGTTTATATTTATTTTTGTCACCAAAAGATATTTTAATTTTATATAAATATTGCCAACTATTTCAGTTCAGCCCATAAGCATTATAAAGACCACTTCAATCACAAAAAGTAGATTACTTGACCAATATGTGTAACGATCATGTATTTCAGTTGTTCGGCAACCCTTTTTGTTTGACCAACTACCCTATCATTACAAGAATAAGCATGTTCGACATGCTCGTACTCGATTCAACATTTGTCCTTCAGAACAAAAAGGAAAAGCTTAATAGTTGTCAAATATAGCCGTGCTGGGCTTGTGTACCTACCTTTCCAAAGAGTTGCCCTTAACCTTAGCCTGTTTAGGCAGTAGTTGGCCTGCTCTCAAAATGCATATATCTTTTAAGCCCTTTTGCCAAACCAATAAACCAGCACTTAACCACAATTACCCCCTTTGCAAACAAGAACGAGTTCAACCGGCCAGCAGCAGCAGCAACGTTTTTTATGCCTTAGCCAAAGCATCGTGTCTGTGTGTGTGTGTGTGTGTGTGTGTGTGTGTATCTCTGCAAGTGTGAGCCTGTGTGTCGACAAAATCATGTGCACTGCAATCAGTCTTCATTTACACTTTGCACCTGCGGCTCTCTCTTGCTGCCAGCTTCGGTGCCAGCAACACGAACATGGAGGGCAGTTGAGTTGAGCAGTTGGCAGTTAGCAAAGGGTCCGAGGTGTGTAGAGGGAGCAAAGGAGGTTGGGCTGGGCCAACAACTTTGAACCTGCATGCTAGTCGAGTCAAAGCGCAGGCTACCAAAACGCTGAGCTGAGTGTGAGATACAAACAAACAAACAAACATTTCATATAAGGGCAAAAAGCGATAGGGGGGGGGGAAGGTACGGTACATGAGTATGGGAAGGTTTTCTGAACTTTGGTGCTTCGCTGGAAAGTGAAACAAGCTGATTTTTATTATAACTATGTGTATTACAATTGTTGTTGCTGCCACAACCGTTGTACAAAAGTTGCACTTTCATGTAACGCTAACGAGAAACAGCAGCAGCAGCAACAACAACAACAACAACAACAACAACGACAACAACAAAGCAACAACGTTGTGTAAGAGACCCTGTCCTGATAATAGGGGTAGTCGTATTTCCGTTATTCACCGCGCGCCAGTTTTCATGTTCGGTTTTTAGCTTTTGTATTAACTTGACTTTTATTTCATCATTACAACTCTCGTTGCTGTTGTTGTTGTTGTCGTTGTTGTTATTGTTCAGTTTCATTGTTATTGTTAACATTCCGCATAGTCGAGCTTTATATTTTGCTAAAGGTAAAGGCTAACACTCCCTGCAAAGCGACCCTACCTCGTTTCCTTGTAATTGTTATTGTTGTTGTTGTTGTTGTTATTGTTTTGTATGATTCTGTGTTTCAGACTACCTGCATTCTCTTATTTCTTCTCTAAATATGAAATATTTTTCAGCCGAGTGAGATTTCAATAGTCGCTTGCTTTGCTCTATGTTACGAATGTCTGTGGGTTGAGCTCCCTTTTTCTGTTGTTTTCCATTTGCATTGTGATTGAGAGCCGAATGTCTACCATGTTAATTATAATTACGAGTTCTAGTTGCATTATGGGGGTGCGAATTGGAATAAACTCAACTTGTAGCTTGTTTTGGCTTTGTGCTGAGTCTAATAGATTTACTCTGTAACTATGAGTTGTGCACTGAATCTCTATATATTATATGTATTGAAAGAATCTTATCGATAAAAGTTTAGCGATTATAATTTTGAGCATAAACATTTGATTCATTTAATTCATATAGAATCTTTCCACAATTTGCTCTATTTAACATGCAGGGCATCTGCTAGTTAATCACTTTCACATTGAGCATTGTTATTCGTTACACATGTTGGCTGTCAATGCTTGTGTTCCAAAGCTCTTGACAATAAATGGAATGCCAAGCATTTCTGCTGACTCACAAGGAATGAGTGTATTCGTTTTTGACAGCGGGTTGAGTAGTGAGTCAGCTCGACTTTGAGCTATGAAGTCAAAATTTTATTTCCAAACTTTTGAAAGAATATTAACGATGGAAGGAAGTTGCTATTTGCGTACAAAAAAATAGTTCATTGAGTCAAGTTTGAAAAACTTAAGTTGTAAAAACTATAAGAGAATCCATTAAAAGTCGCATAACTCAAATTTACTGAAAATATCTTGAAAATGTTTTTATTTTTGTAATGTATGTATTAAAATGTGTACAAAAGTTTTGTTAATACTCCAATTGATCATAGTTCATTACTCTGTGCTGTCTGCCTATATGGTAAACATAATTTAATTACTTAAGCAGTATATTATTTAACTAGTGAACCGGCGAACTTTGTTCCGCCTTCCTTCCTTGGCATTTGTTTTTAATTGGAAAAAATACAAAAAAAATTAAATCTATCTCTATCTGTATCTATCCCCATCTGTATCTATCCATCTGTATCTATCTCCATCTGTATCTATCTCCATCTGTATCTATCTCCATCTGTATCTATCTCCATCTGTATCTATCTCCATCTGTATCTATCTCCATCTGTATCTATCTCCATCTGTATCTATCTCCATATCTGTATCTATCTCCATATCTGTATCTATCTCCATATCTATCTCCATATCTATCTCCATCTCTATATCTATCTCCATATCTATCTCCATATCTATCTCCATATCTATCTCCATATCTATCTCCATATCTATCTCCATATCTATCTCCATCTATATCCATCTATATCCATCTATATCCATCTATATCCATCTATATCCATCTATATCCATCTATATCCATCTATATCCATCTATATCCATCTATATCTATCTGTATCTATCTGTATCTATCTGTATCTATCTGTATCTATCTATCTGTACCTATCTATCTGTACCTATCTATATCTATCTATAAAAAAAAATTAAATACATTATTTTTTATTTATTTTTTATTTTATTTTTTTTATTTTTTATTTTATTTTTTTATTTTTTTTTTTTTTTTTTTTTTTTTTATTTTTTTTATTTTTTTTTTTTTTTTTTTTATTTTTTTTTTTTTTTTTTTTTTTATTTTTTTTATTTTTTTTATTTTTTTTATTTATTTTATTTATTTTATTTTTTTTATTTATTTTATTTATTTTATTTATTTTATTTATTTTATTTATTTTATTTATTTTATTTATTTTATTTATTTTATTTATTTTATTTATTTTATTTATTTTATTTATTTTATTTATTTTATTTATTTTATTTATTTTATTTTATTTATTTTATTTATTTTATTTATTTTATTTATTTTATTTATTTATTTTATTTATTTTATTTATTTTATTTATTTTATTTACTTTAATTATTTTATTTATTTTAATTATTTATTTATTTATTTTAATTAGTTATTTTATTTATTTTAGTTATTTTATTTATTTTATTTATTTTAGTTATTTTAGTTATTTTAGTTATTTTAGTTATTTTATTTATTTTATTTATTTTATTTATTTTATTTATTTTATTTATTTAATTTATCTTATTTATTTTATTATTTTTATTCTAACAATCACTCAAAGAACGATGCACAGCGAATGAAAAAACATACACGTATAATTTCGATTTCGGATTTATTTATTTTATTATTTTTATTCCAATAATAATCACTCAATGAACGATGCACAGCGAATGAAGAAACATACACGTATAATTTCGATTTCGGATTTCAGAGCCTCCTTTGGTGTTGTCGTTTGTTGCTAAAAACGATTTTTTCAATTTAAATTCAGAGCCTCCTTTGGTGTTGGCGTTTGCTAAAAACGGTTTTTTCTATGTTCCGGTTTTTGCAAAGATTTTCACGGGATAAAAAGTATCCTATGTCCTTCTCCTGGCTCTAAACTATCTCACTGCCAATTTTCAGCTAAATCGGTTCAGCCGTTCTTGAGTTATAAGTTTTCGTAGATTTTTGGGGTTGTTCTTTTATATATATAGATTAGTTACTACTATTAATTTAGGAATACCATTGATTTCTAATATAATACTCGTATTTGCTGCACAACTTAATTAAATTGACTGTGCATCTGGACTTAATATTTTGATTTCTAATTTCCGTCAAAGCCGAACTGGCGACAACAATTGACACTGGCAGACCTAGACTGGTCAGCTAGTCAACCAAACAGTTGAACCAAAGTTGAGCAAAGACAGACACAAATGCAGATAGAGCGACATGAAGCAGCCTTTGTTTTGTCATTACAATATGTCAAAATCATTTCCACGCCCTGCCACAGACAAGGAGACAGACCCTGCCACTGGCATGAACTGAACTGGACTTCTCTACGCTCCTCGGCCAGCTATTGCACTGTGTCTGCTTTGGTTGCATATCATGGCTCAAGGCATGTCAACAAAATTTTGCATTTGCAAACCTCCTCGGCCAAACTGGGCAACCGCAAATAAGTTTTTGGCTCTTTGTGCAACGACTTTGTTGTAGGTGTACAAGTATAGAGAACCTTGTTGTTGGTATGCTTTTGATTATATATATGTTTATATATTTAGGTGTGTCTGTATGGCTGTGTATATATAGCAAGTATATGTGTAAGGACTATTTGTCTGCTTATAATTTGCAGCGCAAATGACCGAAAGGTTGTCTGGCTGCTGCTTTTACTGTTGGCTTGGCCAAAAGCAAATTACAGCTTTATGAATTAATGATTGCTGGCTGGCCATGGAATTTTAGTTAAATTTCCACTACATTTTGTTTGCCTTTGTGCCCATATCTCTATGCTCTAACTAAGGGTACTCAAAATTGGCTGTCATATTGGTTTATTACCAGATAGAGATGAATTACCAATCGAATAAATTATTTTTTACATAGATCGGTTTATCAATATTAGTTAATAAAAGAAGCATCTTTTGTTAGAGCCTACATTTGATCTGATTTGTAATATCCCTTTAGGCGCATTCAATTTTCAGTTGACTCTAAAAGTCATTTAACAAAATTGCACGTTGCTCATACGCCATGTAGTCAAACAGTCCGAGGTCTTGCTGTTGTCCAAGTCCAACGCAGTCCTTTGTCTGTGTGCTACTCGCTGCTCAGACTCAGACATTTTGCTCATTATGATGGTTAGATTAAAAGCCATTTTGTTTGCTTTTGCGGCTAACCAAGTTGTTAATATGCACAATCATTTACTCGAGACGTTTGGAGTCAAAGACAAAGGCACTTTATGGTCAATATTTGTGGAGCGCAAACCTTTTAGAGCCATTGCAATGTACTATGTACTATGACATACATTGAAAACAAATTAAAATTAATTGCAAGTTTTGTGCATTGCTTTGTCGTTATGTGCATTTGTATTCATAGTTTTGTGTATTCGTAATCCACTGGCCAATAATGTTAATTGCATTTTCATGCTCAATTTTACGCACAGTTTGAAATTAATTTGTAAATTTTATTGAGCGGAAGGCTGACTGATATAATTATAAATACAGAGATAACGATATAAGTGATATGGTTCGTATTGTTTAATTAGTTATGGGCTCAGCAATGGACCGAGCTTGTGTGTGCACTTTTGATTGAGTCATATTTCTAGTTTGTTTTTCTAGCCCAAAGCGAACTCAACAATAAACGAAAATTTCATAATATTGAGCGACTGACACACACAAAAAATGCTGAGAGCCATTTTGGTAATGAAAGTTGAACGCAGCTGGAATCAAAGTTCATATAATGCCCAGCAAAAGCGAAAGGCCAACACAATTGGCCCTTAGGCATGCCAAAATTCTGGGCACAAACTCTACTAAAACTTGTGGACGAACAAATTTTTAATGAAAGTGTTTTGCGATAAACATCTCATTCTCTCTCTAGAGAAAAAGTTAGTTTATGTCACTGAAAGCTAATGACTTGCTTTAAAAGTATTGCAGAACATTTAATTGATAGATTTTTGATAGTACAAGTATCACAAAAACGAAATTTTCTTTAAATCTAAAACTCAATTTATTTATGCATAAATTAGAAAAGTTTTGAAGCGAATTAAATGCATGAAACTTCAAAATAAAATTGAGTTTTTCTAACAATTAAGCGACTATTTAACGCCTATCATTCGGATGAAAGTAAATTTACTGTTGACAACTTTAAAATTGGCTTCAGACGCAATTTGAGTTAAGCCACTGAAACGCGACTCTCCGTCTGAATTTACGGCCTTGGCTGGGCCGGATTAAGCGCCTGAGTTATGTGTGGAAATGGAGGCGCTCACATGAGAGTTTGTCGTGAAATAGAACTGTCTGTCTGTGAGCCGGTTTAAGCTAGTCAGTGAGACTAGTCACAGTGCAATGCCATTTTTTTTTTGGGTTTAACATTTATTTGAAAGTTATTAGCACATTTTTTCCCATTTTTTTCTGTTTTTGTTTGCATCCTTTGGCATTGGTGTTTGCTTTTGCTATGGCAAAATCCACGAGCTCTTTTCTCGCTGTGTGTTGGCTTGGTTAGTTGACTTTCATTGGGGGAAAATGTCGGCGTTTCCGGTATTTTCATTTCCTATACGTTGAGTTGACGCTGCCGCTTTTGAAAATGAGATTCTTGGCACCAATTCAACACTAAATTGATTTTGAACAATAGCATGGAGCGGCGACTCCATCCATTGCTATCTTTGGCAATTTATCTCGCCATGATTTTCGACTATGCCGTCGAGCGACGTTTCCGACGCTTTTTCCATATAGCGAGCGGCTCCAAAATAGCAGCAACATTTTCTACAGGCCGCGTTCTATTTGATGAAACGAAGTTTGCATGCGCTTGCCAAACTTACATCTAACTAATTTAGATAGGCGAGAATATATTTAAAACAAACTTTCAATTAGAATTTCTTATTTACAATTATGCTAAATTTTGAAAGAAATTTCACACACTAGCGTCAATTATGCAGTGGCTATCGTAAAGATCGAACACATAAACAATTAATTGGGCAACAGCGAGTAGTCGAAAAACCTAGTCTAACATATTTGTAATAAGATTTGATTAATCTGTACGATAATGTAAGCAAATAACTGGCATAGTTTATGCTAGAAGAAACTTAAGCACACTTTGATAAAATCTTAAGCAAAGTACTTACAAGAATTGATTACTTTTGTAAACATCAAAACTGCTCACCAAGTGCATATACCCAAAACAGAAGTCGCATGCAATTAAAGTTGCAAATAAAAGCCATCAAATTCAATTTGAATCTCTCACCCGCCTCTCAAATGCCCAAACAATGCAAATTTATATGTGCCGAGGCCGTGGGATCGCCTCTGCCATGCTGGGTGTTCTGGGTGCTCTGGACTGGACTGGGTCCTGTACTGAACCGGACCGGGTGCTATCATAATTTTTCCGCTGCTTGCACACACAAAGCCATTTTTAGTTTGTGCCGCCGACGTTGACGCTGACGCCGCCGACATAATCAATAGTTGTGACTTCCTTTAATGGTTTTCCGGTGATTCAGCACTTCCGCATGCTCATGGAACGCGACTGTTCCATCGTTGGAGCTCTAGGACCATTATTTTATTTTGCAAATTTTGCCTCTTTTGTCACTTGTTGGACTTGCTTGGCTGCTCGCAAATGCACTTTAATTTTTCGATGCTGCTCCAGAAATTTATGACGCCAAAGCACATTCTTATTAGTTTTTCAAGCGAGCAGCACAACGTTAATATTGCAAATAAAATATGGTGAAAATTATGTGAGCGACTTTTGTCGCTTTTTGGCTCAGCTTAATTTTTACAACCTTTTAAAAAGTTATTAATATTTCGGTGTGAAATTTATCTTATTTTGCGGTTGGGAACTATTCACTCACACACACACACACACACACACACACACATGAAAAACTGTTATGTCAGCGGCCTCCAGCAAAGGGCGTCCGTGCACATAAAAAAAAAAAAAAAAATGGGCAAAATTAAAACGAATAAAATGAAAGAAGCAAGAAAGGGCAAAAATTGCCATCAAGGCTCATAAGCTTTTATAACATTTTTTCACGCGCCGTAGATTTTTGTCAATTTAGTTGGGGTATTTTTTATTATACGTATATGTAAGTACATGTGTATGTGTGTGAGGTTATTTAGCTTAGATTACATATGTGAGCCTATGCAGGCTTTGTTTTTTAAACCGCATGCACTACAAATGTTGGGTATATGAAATAGTCGACTAGTTTATAAACAGCTGAATTCTAAGGCACATCATTATTTGTGTTATTTCAATGAAATATTGTCTTTAACTACTACTACTAAGCATATTATGAGTTTTAGTTTCTTTTCATCTTAAAATTAATTTACGTGAATTGTAGATTCAAGACAATGGTTTGTTGTTGGGCAGAAATATAATGTTTGAATAACAGAAGTCTTTTAAATAAATGGAGCACATATAAAATGTATAATATGTATATTCTAAATAGAAATAATAAAAAGTACAAATTCTTATTTTTACTCAAATGTAATATAACATATTTTTCCACGGCATTTTTATGTGTAAATTTTATGGGCTCTTATTTTTTTTTTTGTTTTTTTTCTTGTTATAAACTAAAACACATGTTACGTGTTGGCCAGCATTTTATATACATATGAGTAGAAAAAACGAAATAAAAATTTGTTGGCAAATATGTGCACAAATTTGACCATTATCATATGCTGAAGCAGGCCGTCAAAACCGCCACAGGCACATCAGTTAGTTATGGTTGTGGCTGCATGTGGCTTTAGATTTCATTTTTCGGTGCACAAGGGTCATTAATCAGTGTGGATGCTAGAAAAAAGATTTATTTATATGCATTGTTGTTGTTGTTTTATGATTCTTTCTGCTGGCAGAATGGCAGTTCGTTAAGGCCTTAGCTATTCCAAATCTGAGATTTAACAGATTATTTTTTGGCTTTGCTCCGAACTTTTATGTTAACACTTGAGGTCACATGTTGTGCTGCTCCTCGCCCTGTGCCCCAACTTAATGCATTTTAATTAAGAGTCGAGTGGTTTGGTTGGCTGTGCTGAAAACTGCAACTGCAGAACGCCAAACTTTATGCTTTTGAATTTTTGCATAATTTCTCGCTGTGCGCCAAAAAGTTCCATGCACTCCCCCCGACCCTTTGCCCTTGGCCCTTTCGGCCAAACGTGTATTGGGTGATAAAGTGAACAAGCAAGAAATTATATCTTTGTTTTAGTGAATAGTTGATACTCTTCAAGATGTATATTATGTAATAAATGATGTTTTATTCCTGTCACAATATGCATGTAAGGAACATTTAAATATTAGTATTGTATTAGTTTGATGAAATTAAATGAATGAATTAAATGATAAAGCATTTTGAACCAAACAATTTGTTTCGATTATTATTGCAGTTAAAAAGCCAATTTAAATGACTTTATTCAATTTAAACTATATATCAATAATTATTGTTTTCTGAATAGTTCTGGAAAAGTTAATTATAAATTTACTTGAAGTGCCCATTGTGGCATGGTATTACAACAAATATGAAGTATGACGGTTTAAAAAGTATACTATTTTATTCTTCCTCAACAACAGATCTGTGCTAGACTATGTGAGAGTATTTCGCAAATATGTATAATTTTTAATCTGATAAAAACGCGACGGCCGCATTGGGCAACACCTTCAGCAAGTCGGAGCTGTACAGTCTGTGGTCCATGGCCAGGCGTTGCCGCGAATTCATTAAGGAATTCAATTTAAATGCACATTTTACATTTTGTGCGGACAACACGGCGTATGAGGAATGTGGCGTTGACTCTGTCACTTGAATGCCATCGTTGATGCTTTGCATACATATATATATGTATATATATATATATTTAAAAATCTCTTGTTATTAATATTCATGAAAGTTGAAAAGTTTTCGGTTATTTATTTAATGCTCAACCCTCGGAAGCAGAGCTCCCTCGAAATGAGCTGAAGGTGAAGTCGGTAAGGTGCCTCTGGACAAGTGTGTGCATGCATAAATTTTTATCATCACGTGCGAATTTTTATAAATAATGCAGATAATCAGCAACATTAACCTCGTACATACAAGTAATATTATTTACAGGAGCTGGCTGTCGAGAGGAGAATGCAAAAGTTTTAACCGAATTTAATTTATGTTTTAAATCAAATATGTTGCTGATGCTTTTTAATGAATATCTCATGCCACAATTCGCGAGTATCTCACAAATCTCTATAACATTAAATTGTAATTTGAGTGCTTTATTTATGCATTGCCTTCTTCTTGTTCTTCTTTTTCTCACCATCCTCTTCACTGTCTCTGGGGCATGCTCATAAATGGCAGTGGAATTCGAAAAATTCATTGCTTTTGGGAATTTCGTCTCCGCCTTCTGCAATTCTCAGTGCGTTCTATTCGAGCTGCGCCTATGAATAGCGAATGTGTGTGTCTTTCTATTGTTGTTGTGTGTGTGTTTCAATTTCTTGTCTTTTACCATGGCATGTTTTTACTGTTGTGTGCTCTGCTTTTGGTTATTCAGCATTGTTGAGAACGTTGAGTCAAATGCGATTAACAAAAAACAAAGACTTTGTGTCTTTGCCCAGTTTTTCATTAGAGCTCAACAATGCCAAACGGATGTAAAGTCAATGATATGTGTATCGGATTTTCCTTTAATGTGTAATGACATGCAGATGGCTAAATAGAATGAAACTGAATTCATGATGAAAAACATGCATAATGAAGCTATTCTCATGATGGGAAGTTTCTTCAGAAACTAATCTCAATAATGCATAAATTCTGAATGCAAAACTAATTTTCTAAATTACTAAACAACGAAAATATCCAAACAATGATTTGAATTCCAAAGCAAGCCTTTTAATAGTTGTGAAGTGCAAAGCATTTCAGATAATTCAAAATCATGAAGATTATTAACTTCCGTTCGGAGATTTTCCTAACCTTAATGATATTTGTATGCCTGCTGCTAACAGTTGTGTACTTTCTCCTAAATATTAATGGATCTGAACATTCAGATATGGTGACTAAGCAAACATCTTTTACAAAAAGAAGCATTTCTCAAAAAATGTTGAATGGTACGCATATACAAAGATTTTTGGTTCGACCTAGAGAGCGTCCAGGGAGCTCAAATGAACAGACATGGCAAAATATATTGCAAGAGACTCCACTTTTGGTCGGCTCCAGATATAGTCGTGGACGCACGGATGTTGCTTATGTATTTGGAGTACCTACTGTCTATCGACCGGGAGAGAATTATTTGCTGGACACGCTGGGACTGCTGATTGATAATATGAGCGACTTTCAGCGCCGAAATTGCCTCATTGTTGTTTATATCGGAGAGACGAACTCTACTATTGTGCATCAGATTTGGCAGGCAGTAAGTGAGAGTTTTGGGGAGGAGTTGGATGAGGGATTGATTGATGTCATCACACCACCAATTGATTATTATCCAGCATTTGATAAGCTCGACGTAACTTTAAACGATGATCCGACGAGAGTCCTTTGGCGCACCAAACAGACCCTCGACTACATGTTTCTTATGACATACGCTGGCAGCCGTGGTGTTTATTATCTGCAGCTAGAAGATGATATTACACCAAACGAGGGATATTTCGATTACATTATTAAATTCACCGCCTTGCATACGAATTTTCGTTTGGGTCATCATCGCAAGTGGATTGTGATCAGCTTCTGTGATCTTGGTTTTATTGGCAAACTGTTTCGCACGACTGAGCTGAAACTGTTTCAATCTTATGTACAAATATTCTTCAATAATCAACCCATCGACTGGCTGCTGCAATCCTATGTAAAACTGAGATGTTGTCGCTGGGATGGTTTCGAAATGGACGACTGTGCCCGAGACTACCTGTTGTACTTCATACAAGCCCAACAATCGCAGTTTCAGCATAGTGGCTTAAAGTCCTCGTTGCTCAATAAGCAGCAAAAGTTGCGGGACAAGAGATTCAACAAGGATGCAGCACGTCAGCGCATGTTTCATCTGCGTCAACCGTTCAATTTAATTTACTCACACAAGCTCACAACGATGCGGGATAAGCTAGATCTGCAGCAAGGAGAGACATTTTTTTGGGGCTACATGCCGCAGGCCTTATCGCTAATGCATTATTTACGAAAACATCAATACGATGCCATACAGTTTAAGATTCACCATGTGCCGCACACTAAAGATCGCTTGGCCGAGCTCATTGTAAACGAGGTAAAAGAAGTGCCGCAATTTGCCAGAAACAGCAGCGAGTCAAAGAGTTGTGGCTTCATTATGAGTTATACCTCAGAAGGTCGATCTAATCAACCATTCCGCACGTATTTCTACATGAAAGAAAATGCTGTAAAAAAAAATGAAATCAGTTGGTTTAGACGATTCTTTTGGAGCAATTAGCACAAGTCTGGAATTATATTCAATAATATATATATATTACGAGGCGGAAAAAATATTAATATTAAATAGTTTTGATTTGACGTTGATAGAATTCTACATAAATCTTAGCTTTGGATGTGTTCAGCAGTTGTCTTTTGAAAATAATTAATACACATATTTTATACAATTTTATATCTATTGATGTATACAATTTTCCCAAGTATAAAATATGAAAAACAAAATTTAAGTGTAGTTATACATGTGTGCTCTTTTTTTTTAATATTTGTTTATTATTCTTTCAATGCAGCTTACGTCTTTAAAGATTAAAGTTTTCATGATGTGTCAGGATATTCGAATGAATGTGGACTTTTGTAGCATGGCACTTTTTATGCGCTCATCTTTTCATAAAGCAAATAAAAGTGGAAAATATCTTAGTCTTGAATGATTTTTGAAAGTCTGATTTGTCTGTCTGAGATATCGCATATAACAAAGCAAATCAAATGCCATGGCAAAGCTAAACTTTTTTCCAGGGGGGTAGCAAACAAATACAACATTATTACTAGCAAAGTCAACTGCGGTTGCTGCCACTGCGGCGGCTGTTATTGAAGTGCAGGCGGCTAAAAAATCGAAAAAGAAAAAAGATGAAATTTCCATCAACTCAAGCAGCAAGGCATAAAAAATCGATGAAGCATGACAACAGCGCGAAGAAACCAGAAAAGAAAAGAAATTGAAGGCAAAGCAAAAAAAGTCTGCCAACAGTTTCAGCTTAGCAAAAGCAAAAGCGAGCGAGCATTGAATAAGAAATCATTTTCACTAATGATGCTGGCTGGCTAAGAGAAGAAGCAGAAGACGTCATTGAGATTGCGCCAAAGTTGATGTTAGATGGTTTGAAGGATGCTTGTTTGGCTACTGCTGGTAGAGCTGATGTGTTGTTCACGCTTTAAACTTTTCCAACATACTCGCTCGTACGGCGTATGCGGCGGCCTTTTGCCAATTTCCTGCCTGTGACAATGATGTAGCTACCCAAAAGACAAACCCATTAAAAGGCAGCCCATTTTTTTGTGCTGTTGCTGCTGTTGATATTGGTGCGCCTCATGCTTTTAAGTGCTCGATGGGCGTGGCAGAAATAAATTTGTTACACGAAACAATGCAATCAATCAAAATAACTAACACACACCCAAAAAAAAAAAATAAAAATATCGCTCCGCTACGGGCTGCACTTTGTCGCTGTCTCTAGAAAAGAACTGTTAAAAAAATAAAAGCGTAACGGCAAAAAGCTGCAAACGCTTCGCTCTACAAAACAAACAGCTGATGGATGGCCCCCAACAATTTTGCACTAGGGCCAAGGACATTCCGGTTGCTCTTTTTGCCTTTGGTTGTGCTGTTCTTGGCCTAATGCCAAAAAGCGTGGGAATCAAGTTGCTTCATTTGGAAGCATCAAACATTTGGGTCAGTTAACATTTGTTCGCCCCGGCGACGAACGACAATTAGTTAGTTAACGTCATTTGGCAGACATTTGGTAAATATTTATGCATATTGATGCCTTTGGCAAATAGTAAAGACTGCAGTTCCATGCACTTCCTTGCCTACTTTTGTTGTCTTTGCCTTTGCCTTCAATGCCAATCAATTTGCTGACACTGGTTCACGTCTTTCCGATTCGCTTACATTTTTCTTCTGTCATTTGGCATTTTCCTGTTCCGTTTTGTGCTTTTCCTTTTCGGCGTCTGCCTCATGCCATTACTGGCTACGAATTGACTTATATTTAAATAAAATTAGTTACATAAACAATAATTGACTTCAATTGGCTTTTGTGTTTGCATAAAATTCAATTTTCATTTCCGCCATTGACTTGAATGCCATCACAATGGATGGGCCCTCTGGCTCAGGATCCTGGCTCGACTTGCCGTCTACACTTGTCTACACTTGTTGGTTGGGTCAGCTGGTGGCATGCGGCGTATGAGTAATGTGTGCACTTGGTAAAACTTTTCCTAGTCTTTTACAATTACATTTGCCAAATTGGTAATTATTCAAGATGTTGGTGTGTTTGCATTGTTCAAGTCTAACTATTATGTACTTGACTTTTATGTAAACTATTGTATCAATACTTGCTCTGTATATCACGATTCTTTAATGTCGCTTAGTGAGTTTACCTGTAACAATATAATAATAGGTAGAATCAAATACCACTATTATTTGATATATCGACTTTTATTGACTTTTGATTAGTGCTTCAGCCTTGTTGAATATCGGCTTCAATTGATTTATGTCAGCATTTTCCACTTGATTATACATAATTTAAACAGCTGTCCGGCTAATATCAGTTGTTGTTTTTGTTGCATTGCTGCGACCATTGTTCGACCAATCCTGTTGACATTTGGCAATTCCCATTAAAAAGCAACAATACATTTATAATTAAAATTGCATAAATGTTTACCCGTAGACAAAGGACTAGCGCTACTGTTAAAGGGAGAGCCCTTTTTTCATTTGCTGCTCAGTAACAGCAAATAAAATGGCAACTGCTGCGTCGACTTTTCAACTTAATTGTTATAATAATTGTTTTTATTGAAATGTGTCAAATGCAACGCGATGAAAATTAAATTTTGAATATTTTATTAACACGACGGCGGCTGCGCTGCCTACCAACAACAACAACAAAAGCAGCAAATAATAAAAAGGACACTCACCTGTCAGTGCGTTTGTCAGTCTGCACATCACATAATTAATTGATGAGCATAAATATTTGCCAAGCTACAACTAAGTTGCAAAAGCTTTACAAAATTATCATTTGCAAATACAGTGCGGACTATAAAATGCTCTAAAAACACTAGTTTAATTTGAATTTAAATCAAATGAATTTAAATGAATCTTAATCCAGTGAATGTAAAATTAGTTTATGAAATATATGAACAATTCTAATGTTAAATTAATAATGTTGTTTTAAGTTTTTTATACATTTCAATTGGCATTAATTTACATTTGTCAATTTGATCACAAAATAAATGAACTCAGTTTGGAAAGCAGAGAGCGGAACAAACAAAGCAAAAGCAATACTATTTTATTATTCTTTGTGTTTATTTCGTTTTAACAAATTATAAATAATTAATCCATAGAACATTGTGTTTATTATTTCGTTTTCTATGTGCTGACCATGTTTGCCATGTTGTCCATCATTATTTATTTATGGCCAAGTTGGCTGGCCAACATTGCGTGTCACAAAAATGTTCAAATATTTAAAAATATATTTTGCAAAAATAGCGCTAAGCGTTGAATTCTTTTTGAATTGCACTCCCTTTGTTGTTGCCGCATTAAACTTAAAGTTGCAACCGCACACTCGGAACAATAAAATGCACAACTTTATTTCAACTTGCTTCAGCGAGCAAAGGCAACAGGGAGTCGAGCAACGTGCGAACTCCTTCGGTGCAAGAACAAGCCATAGTTGCCATAGCTTGCCATTTTCTTTTGACTATTTCTTACATTTGTTTTCGGCTTGCACCACGGCGAGTTGCACTTTCATTGCTATACTATGCGAACGTGTAGCGCAGAGAAGCCAAACGAACATTTCCAATTGTTGCAATTTTCAATTATTGTTTTGAAATTGATGTGTGCTTAAGGACGAGACATTCATGCTCGAGTTGCCAGCAAACACAACACATTCGCAGACAGTCTGAGACCTGGCCGCAATTGAACTTGTTGTTCTGTGGCATGCGCGAAGAATATTTGCACAGCAATTGAAGTGTGTGTTGGACGTGAGTGCTGAGTGCATGTCAAGGGGGCAGATGTTACTGCATGTTGGGTATAAAGCGAACCGGACACAGGGCAAATCAAACAATTTCTGTGGTTAGCTAGGCAAATAAATTAACGCAAAGAGATTGTGTGCAATTGTTAGAAATAGGAGATAATTGCCAACGATAAATGCTTCACTTTACGACAAAGTTTAATTATAAATAACAACAAATAATGCTATTTAACATAATAAGATTAATTAAATCTTGTATTTAAATTGCCTGCATGATAAGCAAGCAGTGTTTAAGCTTAGCGCAGTTATGGGGTAATCACTGTGCACAGATGCAAAAATAGCGAGCACATAACATAATAACATAATGAAATAAATTTAATTACACGGCAGGCATCCACTCCTAACTGTGCATCGTCAACTTTTCAGCATATGGGCATTTGCGAGTGTGTGCAAATAAATATACAAATACACACAGAGATACAGGGGGGAAGAGAGAGATACTTACAACTACACACAGATACAAATGCAGGTGTATGCATGGGCAATGTTTATATGAATGCACCTACTTAGCCTTTAGTTTCAAGTGCGCGCAGCTCTCATCAAGCGTCTCCCTCTGCTGTGGGTAGTGTATTGGGTAAGATGGCGCCCGAGCAGGGACCACGGACCACGTACTACCCGGAAACCCAACACAAGTGCGCACAGGTGCTCGAGCGAAGCCACACACACGTATTGCTGATGTATGTGTGTGTGTATTTGTGTTCATAAGTTCATTTAGTTTTGGTCGCTGCGCATGTGAGTGCACTTGAGCCAACGTCGACCGGGTCCTACTCCTGTTCCTGCTCAGGCCTGGGTCTGGGTCTGAGTCTGGGTCCAGCTTCCACAAAGGTCCGCAGACAGACTGTGACTCGGAGCGGAGTCAACGCTGCTGACTGACTTGCTAACATCGTTGAACGTCGAGTAATTATGAATATTTTCAAAATGAGCTCGCCCTGCTTCAGTTTTTCGAAAGTTGAGCTCGAGTAATTAAAAATTTCGTAGTGTCGCTCGTTGTTGGCCAGGCCAACACAGTTTTCCACTCGTATTCGTATTTTCCTAATGAAAGCCGCCGAATTGCCTTGCCTTGCCTGCCTTCCGTTGCCTTGCCGTCTATTTGTTGTGCCTTGTTACGAGAATATGCATATTATACTAAGCACATAAATTTTAATTAAATTCGTTTTTCTATTTGCCGGTAAATAGTCGCACTACCTACATACATACCTAGCTAGTGGTATAATTTTAATTAGAAAGCGGCAAGCATTAAGCAATGAAGTATTCTGCAACACAAAAGCAGGCCAGCAATTAGTTGCTACTGTTGCACGGGACGTATGCGTAATGTGAGTTAAGTGCTCAGTTCAAGTAAAATGGCACAAGCTATGGCGTGTCGAGTGGTCAATGTTAAGGTGTAATTGAGTTCATATTTAACTAAATACAACAAGTAATAAAGTACTTCTCTTACATATGTGATTACCTCACCTCTCTCTTATATTCATACATTAACTTAAATGGCTTATTTAATTTTAATACTTTATGGCATACCATAATATTTTTTTTCCGAACAATGTTTAACTTAAATGATCCCAAACTTAAGCAATAAGTAATGCTGTCAAATTCAAACTTAATATCTATATCTATCTGAATTTTTAATTCATCAACAGACGTGAATGACCAAGCATCCTGAAAGGGAATACAATAAATCCAAAGCTATCTTTATTAGATACCAATACAAACACAGCCGTAAAACAAAGGACCAAAAATTGATGTGTTAATTGATGAAGTAGAAATACTGCCCTCCATTTCTCTCCATCTCTTTTTGTCTTAGTCAGGGTACTTTTATAGGTCCTACATATACAAGTATGTGTGTGTGTGTGTGTGTGTTGAAAACATGCAAATTGTTTACATGAAAATTCCATTATGTTTGCCCAGCCAAAGGAGGAGGCTGTAAACCGGTCGGAGGTGCAGCTCATCGAGGCTAGACAACAAACCCAAACAATGCATTATCTCTGGCTTTGGCCTCGGCACACACACACACACACACACACACACACACACACATATATACACACAAAAACACAGAGAGCAATGAAAACTTCATGTAATATAAGTCAACAGCAGTTAGCCAATAACACAACGAACAGGAAAAACAAGAACAAAGCGCATTGTTGACGCCACCACATGATACCTTTAACGGCATAGTCATCATCAGAATCATCATCATCATTAAGGGTTTAAAATCTTTTAACTCCTGCTAGACACACTCAAAGCACACACACCCCCCCCTCACACACAACCCATGCAGAGCTGGTCTATAAAACTCTTGCTTGTAGTTAGACAGAGGTTCGGGTTGCCTGAGAAGGGGCCGGCAGACTTGCAAATGCAAAACTAAAACTGACTATGTCTGACGTTTGTGTCTACAAAAACGAAGAAAAAAAAAAACACAAAAAACACAAAAAAGGAAGGAAAAGTCGACGTCGCTGATGATGGGAAGGAACGAGAAAACTCAGCAAGTCAGTCAGCCAGGAACGTTCAGAGGCCTCTTTGTTTTTGTTACAATGTGCCGACTATTTTCCTTGAATGGTCAGAAAAGTTGTAGCAGCAAAAATGTAGCTGAAAAAGCCCACATGGCCATGGGGATTGCGAAACCAGTAGCAGTGGCCGAGAGGCGGAGGCGGAGGCGGAGGCAAAGGCAAGACAGAGGCCAAACGCAGAGTCAGTGGCAAAAAAAAAACAAGGCAAAAACACAAAACTTAACATTCGTCTGCCCGCACGGAACACGTGTCTATCCAGTCAAGTCAGCAGCGTCTACCATGCTTTTGTATGTGGGTGTTGTAAACATTTTTGGGTGGTCTGTGTAAGTGTGTGTCTGTGTGTGTGTATCAATAACAACAGCAAAATGTGGCAAGTGTTGAGGGGACTGGCTGTAACAACAACAATAACGAGCTGAAAATTAGCAAAAACCAAAATCGATACTTTCGTATAAAGTTGTTGTTGTTCTTGTCGGAGCTCATTAAAGTTTCAATGCTCTCGAAATGTGCGTTTCATTAAAGCTGCTTAACACATGGGGCAACATGTGCGTTTCATTGGCAATTCAAAGGTGATAAGACTGAGATTTTTCTTCGAATAACGCTTAACTACTATATAAGTCTGTGCTTAATCCAAGGCAACTGTATGGAGAAAGTTTAATGAAATAATTTAATTTGATTTGATTGAAATATTGAAGTATTCTAGCATTTACTTATTTATAATCTGTATTATACCTAAATTTAATAAAGAATTAAAATCATAAAGAAAGCTACCAACCAATCGACTCACAGATTTTGCAATTAAATCGATTCTCAAAAATGTCGGCTTTGTGCTTGTGATTGAAATTTCTGTTCGGCTTTTTGCAAACGCTTCACATTTATTTCCGAAGCGTTTTATTACCTTGATGTTGTTCGACATGTATTTCAAGACACATCCATTGCTAAGTGAAGCGGCAGTCAACTCACGGGCCTTGTGGTGGTCGAAAATGCTTTTCACTCAATGTCATGCTGTCAATTTGCTAATTAAGCCAAAAGCCGCAAAGTAAAGAAACTTGTTTTGAGGGGCGCACTCGTATTTCCAATTGAGGTCAGTCGAAGACAGGAATAGACGACAGATAGCAGCAAATTTCGCTCAGCCATACACAAAAGCAATCAAAAAAGTCGTCAAGCTAAATTATAATTGAAAAGCGAAAGCGTTACAAATTTCATTTCTCAACTTTAATTTGTGCCAGTCAGCGCACAATTTCAGTCAGTGAGTGGGGTGGAGACGGGTAGTGACTTAAAGTAGCCTACTGCCAGCCTGTTGCCCCCTCAAGCAACTGCTCCTTGAAACTCTTGCGGTTGTTGGCTCCAACTTCTCGAGGATCGTGCCAGCGAAAATTGTTGGCATATTTTACTTATGAAGAGAAGCAACCTTGCAAACATGTTTTCTCCAGTCTCTAAAATTGTATTAGTGCACGCTCCGAAGCCAACCAAAGTTATTTAAATTAAAGTCACATAAATGCCGATGCCGATGTCGTTGTTGTTGTTGTTGTCATTGTCGTTGTTGGCTAACAAGCCGTTGAAGTAAGAGTGCGCCTGCAACAATTTTTGGGCGATGGGTGGAAAGTTTTTCCGCTCCGTAGTGGCGGCTGCTCCTCTATTATTAATTTAACATTTGCCAAGCATTTTCTTAGAGTCGCTGCCATTTTGTTCGCGTCGCTGCTACTCGGCTACGTTCATTAGCTTCCGTTGCGGAAGCGGAAGTGCTACACAGTCGCGCAGTCAGACATACTCAGTGAGTCCTACACACATACACATACACGTTCGCACTCCCAGAATTGCTGTTGCTGTTGACTGTTGACTTCTTCGATTGCAACGACAACGACAACGACAACAGCCAAGTTGACTTCCAATTCGACTTTGTCGAGTGAGTTGCTTATTTGTGTAATACCAAAGTATTTTTATGGCATTTTTATGTTGTTTATAGACTTGCGTCGGCCCTGGCAACTTTGTGACTAACTTGTGAATTTGTTCACCTAACAGCTTACTAATGCAATTGCTAAGAAATATATATATATATATATATATATAGTTCAACTAAAATTTATAGTCATTTAATCTGTTCAACTCAAGAAATGCACAAAAGGTATTAAGAACAATAAATATCACTTTACAGCCAGCAAAATAGAAGTGGCAAAATCAATTTTCATAAAGCCATCATCAATATAAAGTTGTCTCAACTTTGTACCAATTCACTGTTCAAATCGACAGCTTTGACTAGTTAACCAACTAATTAAGTAGCAGACTGACTGACTGACTGACTGACTGACTGACTGCCTTGAATGCTTGACTAGCTGTCCAGTTGATTCGACTGCCAGTTTTCAGGGCTGTCAAATGAAGTTTTTGTTGTTTGCTGGCATATTGTATTTTTGACATTTAGTTTTGATTGTTGCACGCCTGCGCTTAACTGCCATGGCGCTAAAACGGAAGCGAAGAAATTCACTTCCGCAGCATGTGCTTCCGTTTGGTGTGTGTGCGCTTCGCTGAGCCGCCTGCCGCCTCTCTGAGAGTAGGACGGGACAGGACAGGACAGCATAGAACAGGCAGGAGGCAGGAGGCAATGTGCCGTGCACAATGCAATTTTTGTGTATTTTGTTTACTATTTCATTTTTTTTTTTGTTTAAACTTATTCCCTAAATAATGGCCATGGTCTTAACTTTTCGGCTGCCAAGCATCTCTTCTCTGCTGTAAATCATTTTCCATTGAAGGCACTGCAATTTGGTTTTGGCGTATAGAGAGTATAATAAATCTGTGGCTTATGGGCATGCTGAATTCTGCAAACAAGAAAAAGAAACAATAGCTTGACCGCAAATCCTAAAAGGCGTATAGGAGAACAATTAATTGGGAAAAAAGAAAATAAACAACAGAAAAATGTGTTTTAAAGGCGAAGAGTTATGTGCACTGCCAAATTTGGAAGTGAAGTAACTCTGCATTTAATACAATAAAGTTGAGTGGTTGCTGTATTTATTTTGGAAAAGGATTTAAGTTGACTGTCATATTTTAAACAATAAATCCAAATTTAATGTATTATATTTATTGAAAATAAATGTACTCCAAAAATGTTTAAAATCCTTTACTTTATATGAAAATTCACAATCGCACAACTGTCTACAATTTTGTATACGATTACAGTTGTCCTTTTGCTGCCACAGCAGATGGACAAATGTAGGAGAAAAAAAACGGTATTTTTAGCTGAAAGAGGGAAAACCTAAAAAAGAAAATCGCTTAATCCTCGCCGGGCATTGCACTGATTATTCTTTACGATGCATAAACTATATATAATAATACGATGAAAACCTTTTATTCTCTTTGCAGGCGATTGCGACAACAATTTGTTGCGGCTTTAAATACGAGTGTGATTATATCGAGAATCAAAGTGTGAAATTCGCCGCGGCCGCAAAATTCGCGATTCTGACTGTCATCGGACCAGTAACAACAACAACAACAACAACAACAAACAACAACAAAAAGAGTAATAACAACAGCGACTGCAGAGCGCAGACAGACGGCGGATGCAGCAGATGGTCTAGAGAGCATTTTCGGACGCGACGTAAACCCTATAAAAAGAACATTAAAACAAACAAACAAATACTACAATACAATACACAATACATATTGGGAAAAGCTGTTAAAAACCCTCTTCGAACAAACATGTTGGCCTTTCACAACGAGCACATTGCCAGTAAGTAAAACTATAGCATACTACTATACACTTTACTGTTTTATTTGTGCACACTTAAAGCTTTAAGAGCAGTCCACAGGCATATTTACAAATATAGTAATAATTTTAAAAGCACAGACGGCCATGGAATGGTCTATACGAGTGTATATGGGGTGTGGGTTTGATTCTGGCTCTGAGTTTAGTTCTTGACGCTTGTAGGAAAAATTGTTGAAATTTGTACACATTACAAACACTTGGGACACGGCAATTACACTTAAAAGGCAACTAGCGCCATTAAGCAATGTGCTTCGGGAGCCAGCTGCTCATATGGGATTCCAGTCAGCCATCGCAGCCAACCAGAACACGGCATGGAAAGCAGAGAAAGGACCATAAGGGAGCTGTAGCCTTAGCCGACTTGTGCCGTTTTTGCAAGCTAAAAAAGTAACCGAAGGCTCGGAACACAGCCTGGCAACACTTGCAATCCATTAACTGTAATGCCGCGCCATTATGTTATGATTAAAAAAAAAAAAAACAAAAAGCATTGCAGACTTGCTTTTTTGTGCTTTTGGCTAAAAAGACATAACACATATGCAGCATTGACTTCCTCTTTTTAAGGCTCAGCTTTTAGCTGAATTTTATATTGAAATGAAGATTGAATCGAATGAGTTGAGATTAAATTGGAGTTCATTAAATATGATTCAATTGAGTGCTCTTATATTAATGATTACATTTGATAATAAAAAGTATAAAGTACCCATTTTATTAAAGTGAAGAATTATTTATTATTACAAACTATAAATATCATAATTTAAAAGATCGAACTTTATTTATTTTAGTTATTTAAGAGTACAGTATTCAAAGGTTGTGCAGCTCATGAATTCAGCTTCAATTACTTACGAGCAGAGCTGTTAACCCAAAGTTGAGTACTCAATACAATCGATACAGCAACAAAGCATAATCTGATCGATAGAATGAAGCAAGTAACTACTTGAAAAGAGCACAAGTGACAGACAGCAAGGCAGACAAATGGACAGATGGACAGAGGGATAAGGCATCGCAGGCAGTCGTCATTGGTTTGAACTCTTTGCACTTAGCTGTGAACTCAGCTTAGTCAGTCAGTCGGTCGTGTACATTAAATTCAATTGAATATTTCATAAGCTGCCAAACAACAAAGTCCAACAACAACAATAAGGGGCAGACAGTGTGGTGGCAGAGGGACGAAGAAAACGGCGAGCAAACACGAAAAACGGCTGCCAAAACAGAAGTCAGAGCCAACAACAACAACAACAACCATTTACGGTCTGCAAAAGTAAAAGCATACTTTTTGGCGCTTCTGCTATTACAATTGGCTGTGTGTGTGTGTGTGTGTGTGTGTGTGTGTGTGCTAGTGCTGTCTATACGTCCGGTTCGTCTGGCTCGATTGTGCTTGCTGATAATGGCCGCTGAACTTTGCTTTATTACATGCAAAAAAAACCCAAAAAAAAGCCAGCAGGCCTGGCATGGCCAAAAGTCGCAGCCAAACCACAGACACGCTGGCAAGTGGCAAGAGGAACAAAAAAATGGAATAAGAAGGAGGCAATTGCAGGGCGTGCCACTCAACTTTTAAAGTGGCACTCAAACAAAGCACCAGTTGTGCAAAAAAAAGAAGAGAGCGAAAATAGGTTTGAAAATAAAAAGAAAAGTTATGAAATGTGCGGTAGAACATGCGAGGGGCGTGCTCGCAGTTGGAGGCCTAGCTCTAAATGGCGCCTTATTAGTCAACTATAAATTATGCACGGCTCTCATATTATCTAATATGCCACAGGCGTCTAGTTAAATAATTGACGCTGTGTCCCCCAGACGTTGCTGCCGCCCTCCCCGCCCCGCCCCGCTAGTCATTGTCTCGTCTCACGTAATTTGCCAGGTATTATGGGTTACATAAGTTATTCATTAAGTTATTATGTGTTTAAAGCTCACACAATGCCAGCAACGATGTTAAGGGCTCATGGAGAGGTGCTCAGCTTTTATTGTTTATTGGCAGTGCCCATGATACCTTCAGGATGCTCACACACATACATGCACACACACACACCTTGAACACCAGGCAGACTAAGGACTTCGAATGCGAGTGCTCTTTTTCTCTTTTGATCTGACTTTACCTTTTGTTAAACGTCTTAAGTGCAGCATCGCTTGTTGCACACCTTCTCCAGTTGTTGCTACCTTTTATTTTATTTTCATTTTTATTTTTCCCTCTCCGGAAATTGTTATGCTTAATGGCTTTTCAGTTTTAGTTGTGCTGTGCACTCATTCTGCTTACCTTTTGTACTTACCTTTTGCTTACTTTAAACGCCGCTACTTTATAATTTATTAGTTACGGTTTCATACATACATATTTCAAGTTGACAGCGTTTCCAATTTAACTCAAATAGAGTTAATTTGTTTTTCACTTGTGGCAATTTTGTGGTTGCTTTAAGACTTTCTGATTAGATAGTCTTGCTTGTGCATGGATTCATGGATTTTGCTTGTGTTATAGTTATTCGAGTGGCAGTATGGTGGCATGTTCATTTGCCAGTGTCTTAAGGCTGCTTAGACTTGCAAGTATTTACTGCTTGCTCTAGATCAATATCTAAAGCCGTGAGTTAAATTGAGTTTCCTAAAGTTTTATTGCATGTTTTTTTAAGGTCACTTTTCCATGCTGCTTAGTGAGTTAATGCCCGGATTAGGCAACTGTTTGCAGACAGACTGAGCCTGGCACAAAAGTTAAAAGCAAAACACATTTAGATTGGCAACTAAAACGGTCGTTTTACATGCAGTCTGTTAAAGAAGTTGCAATTTGAGATTGTAATAGAGTAAAGTGGAAATTTGTTTTCATATTTGGACTTAATAAAAGAGTTTATTTATTTAAACAGTTTCCATAACACTATTAATTTTTTATTCGTCGAATTACATTAGATAATAGGACTTAATCATATTAAAGAGGTCTCTTTTTTCATTTCGCCCTTTGCACTTTCACTTATTATTCATTTCAATGTCACAGCAAAGGTTACACTCGCATTTTGTGTGCCATAAATAAAGTATACGCCGTGTGGTTTTGTTGTCCTTTTTGCCCGCATAACGAAAACTTTTCACTTTCACATTTCACATAAAGCAAACAAAACACAAGCAAACAACAGAGTTGGAGCTAACTGGCAGCCCATCTGTAACTCATTCATATCTCTTTGTGTGGCTGACCGAAAACTGACATTTAGCAAGGATATTAACATGAACGCACACGTTAATGAATCACTTTGCCGCGCTGACCGCAGCCATAAACGTAAAGCATGATGGGTGTGGCAAAATTTATGCCTGCTCTGTGGTTCGCAAGGCGAAGGGGGGTGATAGGTGACAGTGGATGAAGGGGAGTCGTGGTTGGGCCGACAAAATGTGAAAAATGAAAAGCGAAAAATGCCAAGCGACTTGCAAGAATTTAATTAGCATAAGTTTTTGAGCGAAACGTGAAACAAAAATTGCAAAATCAAAGAGTCCAGCGATTCGACAGAGCAACGTCAATGCGGGGCGGGGCATGTTTTATGTATGTATTTATATTGTGCAAATAAGTTTATTTTATTAAAAGTTGCAAAACATTTCGCCAAACGCAATGGCAAATGTAAGTAGGGAAAAGTAACAACAAACACAACAACAACAACAACAACAACAACAACAACAACAACAGCACCATCAAAAAAGAAGAGAAACAGCAAAAAGCTCCCCTGCCAAACAGCGAGACAGCCACTTGTGTACTTTGCTGTCAAAGTCATTCAAATTCAGTGCATGCATAAAAAATGAACTTGGAAAAGCCAAGCAGCGTCAATTCAGGGCAGTCCACAAACCATCCAAATCAAACCAACCCACGCCACCCACTTCTATGCCACTAAACAGCGTTCCCCTCTTTGCGAATTAAAGTCGTACTTTTGTGGTAGCCAAAAAGTTGTGTTTCAAGAGCTCGCTCGCCACTCGGCTCTGAAGAGAGCGCTGCTTTGATGAATTGCAATTAAAATTGGCGACTTGGCCTTGTAGTTAGTCGAGGATGCAGGTAGTAGTAGTGGAATTAGTAGTAGTAGTAGTAGGCAGAGTGGAAAGTGCAAAGCAACTGCCAATTAAGTTGGTAGTTAGTCCAAAGGAACTCAGAAACATATGCTCACGCTTGTATATTCTTTTTTAAATTGCAAGAAAAGTACAATTTATTATTATTATTTATTAATTTTACTTAGTATATATATGCATATTTCACATACTTATTTATTATGTATTTCAATTAAATCGTAATTTGAATTTGAAGCTTTCTCGGAATATTAAAATGTAAAAGCCAAATACCTGGTCTAATTGGAGAGCCCTGGATGGCAATTGCCACATGGAGCTTTGATGACGCTGCGAGTGTTCGTAGCCGTATGTCAGACCATTGACAATTAAAAGCATTTGCTACGCTTAGTTTACTTAAAAGTTTTGCCATTTTGTTAATTTGTTTGGGCAGCATTTTTGGTCCTTTCGTTTTCTAAATTCGCTGCTGTTGCTGTTGCTATTGCTGTTGCCATTGTCGAGCGGGTTAAACGCTGCGTATGCGTAACTAATTGCTTTGACCAGACAGCTAACAACGGTTACTGCAGCCATACCCCACTAACCACTGCAATATGTAGAGGGAGCCATTTAAACGATGGCAATTTGAAGGCCACTCAACGGCGAGCACACAACCAGAACAGGACCTGGTGGAACTAGCGGACTAGCAGAAACAGGACTAGAGCACTACTTTGCCACTCAAGTGCCCGGTGACGACGCATATGTTGCAAATTGTCGCCAAATGTATGGGAGAGCAAAGGCAGCGCACAGAAAACAGAGCTACACACGAGTATATACTAAGCGAAATGGAAACAACAACAACAACAATGAAAGTGGAGTCAAAGCCAGTTCGTAGACCAGGCACGTTATAAAAATTGTATTTTAAAAGTCATTAGCAGCTTTGCTGCCTGTCATTGCGAGTTGTGCGGCGAGGAGTTGACAAGCGATTCGCTCGCCATTTTGTTTGGTTGCTGTTGCTGTTGTTGTTGTTGTTGTTGTTGTTGTACTGCTGTTGTTGTTGTTGCTACTGCTGTTGACGTGGCAAATGCGACAAACACGCGCCACAGCACGCATGGCGCTCAATTGTTGTCCTCTTTATCATACCCTCTGTGGAATGGATGATAAATTGGGTATAATAAGCTTTGCGAATGTGAAAAATTCTCAGCAGTTGAAAGGCTTCCAACGATGAGTAATTTTTTTGTTTAGAATAACAGCTTCAAGCATAAGAGTCGCACATTAATTTTGAAAATAAATTTACTGACAAAAATAAAAACAATATATACCTGGCTATCGAGACTTACTTTAATAAATATATAGTAAGAGATAATTTAAACCTACTTATAAATTGTTTACAGGGTATATTGCTGTTGCAAATACCCAAAACATTTTGGGTTAATTTTTTGAGTATTGTTATTTTTTGTGGGTGCCTTGTTTAGAATATATATTTTGTAGAAAATTTCATGCCTGCGTCTCGTTGCAATTAGTGAGAGTTGAATGGAGCGTGCTCCAGCAACGACCACATTCACAAGCACCCACACACACACACACACACACACATATACATACATATATGAGTGATTTTTAATTAATAAACTCATTAGGCCTGGCCAGGCATTGTTACTATTGCTGTTGTTGTTGTTGTTGTGGACTGTTGCCTGTGTTTTACTCATTTTAATTACTGGCAGCTGCCGTGCGTATAGCTCGAGTATGAGTGTATAGTTGACCCCTTGCTGCCACATAATTTCCTGGCATTTCAACAATGTGCCGACAATTTTTATGTTTTTAGACTTCAGCAAGAGCAACAGCAGCAGTTGACGTTGCGTCGCCGGTTCGTTGGCAGCTTTTGTTGCTGCTGTCGTTCAACTTTTGACGTGTTGCATGAGGCGACGCGACGCGCCAGACAAAAAGGACAAGCGCCCAGTTAAACTACAGGCACAGGCGTGTCAAAACGTGCTGGAGTTTGCCTAAAAATTAAATATAATTGTTGCTGCTGTTATTGTTGTTGTTGTTGCTGTGGTTAGCTGGTTAACACTGAGGACAGACCGAGGGCACCACACACTAGCACACTCAGACTGAGGCGACGACAGCAGCCAGCAGACAGTTGGGTTTGGTTTCATGTCCGTGCTGTGTCACGTTGAGAACCACATTTCATAGTTGCCATGAAAGTTGTTGCTGGTGTTGTTGTTGCTGCTAGTGTTGGTCTTGTTGTTGCTTGACATGTGATGTTTAGTTTTCACTACTTATATGGAGTACAAAGCACAGAGGCGGCGTCTGAGAGGTGCTTTATTAACAGAAAGGGTGCATCAATAAACAAATGTAAAATAAAAGCTTTTACCAAAGGATGGCAAATGACTACATCATATTTCAATATAATAAACTGAATAAAAAATGTCCATTGATTAAAGCTAATATTCCATTTAATGAAAATAAATTAAATTTCATGTTTCCATATATACAAATTATGTATTAAACATTTACAGTTGCACATTATTCTTGTAAAATTTATGACAAAAGATCTTGTTGTATTGCCAGTCAAAAGTTAATTCAAATGTAATACAAAAGTCAATTCATATTAAAATTATTCAAAACTTTCGCCATAATTCGTATGCATTTTTGTTTCAACATAGTCAGTAAACTCCACCCTTGAACTAACTGGCGACACCTGTTCAAGCTCTTTGGAGCAAGCGCACATAAAAAAGAATAATGTCAAAGAAATTACACGGATTTATGAAATGGCCACAAAACGGTGCTAAACACGTTGACGCGGTTAACACGCAAAGCGCCGCAAAATTAGAGGGGCATGGTGGGTTAATAGTGACTGCCTACTTAGCACCAGGCCAAAAACAGCCAAAGCATTCAAAGGCTTTAATTGAGCGACAAAACAAAATGTTTTGCCATGGTTAACATGCGAATATGAGCGATTAAAAATAGATAGTAAATGGGTATTAAAAATGTTTTGCTATCTTTTTTTTAAAACAAGAAATTTGTTGGAGTTATTCTTGGGGTTTTAAATCCATTAAATGGTTATCTTAATATTTTACTTAGTGTTACATTTTATTATGCTGTTTATATGTGTAGTTTAATAGCATTTTGAACTATATGTGCTTAATATAATTTATTTATCTATCGCAGGTTGCGCCTTTCTAACGTACTTTAGTCCGGACAGCTCAACCACAGCTGCCAATTCGCCAACATCTGGAGCACAGGCAACGCTTTACAATGACAAACAGTCTATAACTGGGGTAAGTCCAAATCTGTATATTTAATTAGCTCACATCTGTAGACAGACTCTCTCACACAAACACACATACAAGTTTGTAACACAATTGTCTATGTGTATGCACTTTTGAAATTTATCTGAAATGGAAACATTTTTATTTTTACACTTCATTTGCATACGAGTACACACAAATATTTGCCATAAATCAAAAGCCAAAAACTACAGTCAACAAATTAGTTATGCAGCAAGTTTCTATTAGTATTTATATATGCTCTTTTTTTTTGTTCTTTACGCATAATTAGTTGGTGGGGTTTGATGTATCTAAACCCTCAAAGTCACTTTTGTATTCTTCTGTCCATAATGTATTATTTGCGAACCATTTTTTAGCTTATTTGTTCTTTCGAAAAGTGTACAGATAAATTAGAAAAAGGCCACAATGGCTGTGAATGAGTGAAATGCGAAATTTTAGATTTATTTCCAAGTTTTATTCTTTTTTTTAAAAAGCTAGTTGGTTTTCTGATAGATATTGATATATGTTAAAATTTAAATGTTATTCGAGTAGGAGAGCGGAAGTTTTCTGATTAGAATTCTACAAATTCATCAGATTTGTCTGAGCTAGTTTTAAATTCTTAATGTTGTGTAACAATCTCTATTTAATCATATTTGATATGTTTTTAATTTGAATTTCTTTTCTGTACAAATTCTCACTGCATGCAAACTGTAAAGTTCTGCACTGCATCTATGGATGTTTCTGGAAGTTATATTTGATAGTTATAAGCGTTGTTGCTGTTGTTGGAACAAGTTGCTATGGTGATTAATGATTTTTGTAAAACTCTCTGCTCTTTGTCTTCATTTATTGGCCTCCCTCTATTAATTGTGTTGATTTAAGCAATTAGCAGCAGCTGTGTGTGCCTTGTCCGTGTGTAGCTGCCTAATGTAAATGAATATTGCAAATTTATAACAATTTTCACAGTCAATAAATTAACGACCAGGCCCACTATGTGCTACTAATGTGCCTGTTGTTGTTGCTCTTGTAGTTGTTGTTGTTGTTGTTGTTGGTGGCGAACACGTGTAAATGTGTAAATATGTTGAACTAACGTATGTTTTTGGTTTTCTATTTGATTGGTGCTGCCGGCAACGAGAAGCGAATTTAAAATGCATTAGTTGAAATTTGCCTACAAATGAAATTATGTGCATTGACTCGATGCTAAAATAAATAAATACAACACATGGAGCGCTTTTTGCTTTAGGCCTTAAAACATGCTTTTTGTAAATTAAATATTTTCTGCGACATTCCAAATGAATTTTGTTGTATAATTTTTATTATGTGAATAATTTATACAAAATAATCATTAAGTGATTTTCTTTTATTCTTTTAGATTCAAATATATATTTAAACATAATGCAATCTTTCGAGGACAATGCTAATAATAGTTTTTGGAGTTTAAATATGTTTTTTTGTGGTTTCAGAAAGATATTTTCCCAGTGAATTGACTTACAATGTTATGAATTTTCATGCGCTGTTTTATAATTTACACTAATTATTTTTTAATAGACAATGAATGTATCAACAAAATATTAATTACTTAATAATCGGCTTAAATAATTTCCCAATAATCAACTATTGTTTATTAATTTCACTTATCCACTATTGGATTTGATTAGAAATACTATTTTTTTCCACTATTTTAAGCAAATAGAATTAATTTATTAGTTGAGCTCTTTTGAAGAAAAAATAAATGAGTAAAAATAAATTGACAAATTGTAAAGTTCTAGCTATTGCGTTCAACCAGCTTGGCATCAATCTCAACAAAAAGTTAATTATAATATATCATAATCCGTTTTTCCTAACGTCTGCATGGTTTATGTTGCTCAATTCCGATAAAGACAGGAAAGCAAAAACCTTTGCCTGCATAACATTCATAACCGAAATGAAATTTTGCATAAAATATTAAAAAGCAAACACAAAACTGCAGCGACAAACAAGAAGAAACAAGTTTATTGAATATGCAAAATGTGCATTGTAAGAACAAAAAAGAAATTGAAAATCCTTGCATCTTTCTTTGCTTGCGCCACCTCTTCACAAGCCCTCCTTAGTCCTTGGCCAATAGGACCAAAGATAGATGGATAGATAGCCGTAGCCTAGCTTAAATGAATACAGTCAGTGCAGGCTTTTTTGGCTTGAATTACTTTTGCTCTTGTTTTCATATTTTCTTTGTCTACAACCCGCACACACTCCTAGACACACCCGCACACCCGCACAACACACACAACACACATACAACGATTTTGTGGTCGTTTTGTATAGAAATTTATTACATTTTCTCTGCGTGAAAGGGAAGTGGAAATGCAGGGAGATGAAGACTTTCTACCTCATTCAGAACTTTGTTTGTGCCACTTGTGCGGCAGCAGTTTTGCAACAACTTTGCTGCCAACTCTTGTGCATTGTTGTTGCACTTGTAGTTGTTGTTGTTGTGCTACTTATTAAAATTTTCTTAGAGAGACAAGAATAAGAGTAGTTTTTTCTTGCTTTTGCTTTTTGTTGTGTCTCTGACCCAAGTGCGCTCTTTGTTATTTTAATATCGAGTCGACAGGGAAGAACCTAAAAGTGGGTAATAGTCGGTGGGTTGGGCAGGCGACAGACAAGAAGTGCAAGTACTTTTGCATAATCAATTGTGTAATGTAATAGCTCATTCATTGGGGCAGTTTTTAATTAACTTACAAGTGGCAAGACTCGAGAGTTACTCTAGAGTGCTTTTAGGGTTCTTCTTGCACTGTTTTCGCTTTGGTTTTTTTTTTTTTTTTGGTCAAAACGGCAATCTGCAACTTATCAGCGGAGTATAACTTCCGTTTCCGCTTCAACATAGTTTGGCAAAGTTTTGTGCAAATGAAATGCGCCTGTCCGCAAAAGGAAACAGTTTAGCATAAAAATGAAAAGTCAAGTCGCATGAAAAAAACATGGCGAAGAAAAATAATAGAGAAACCCTCGGACAACTCTGACAACCCTGGCAACTCTGGCAACTGGCAGGCAAGCAGTCGGGTAGCTTTATCTGAATCTTATACGCTGCTTTGTCGTATTCAAATTTCTATTTAAAAAGTCGAACACAAATGTGAGTTGTACACCACGTGTGTGAGTGTGTGTGTGTGTGTGGGTGTGTGAAAAACTTGTGCGAGGGCAAAATGCAATGCAAGGAAATCATAACGGAAATTTTTTTGAAAATGAAAAATATCTGCAGCTGAGAGCCGAGTTCACAGGATGTGGGCAGTAACTTTGCACACATGCCAGCGAGTCAGCCATGCAGCCAGTCAACGGGCCCAGGAAGTGTCTGCAAAGAAATGCCAGCGGAAAACACACCCCCCACCCCACCCCTCTCATAGTCAAACAAAAAAATAGATATATGCAGTAAATAATAAAGTGCATACTTTAAGAATGGCAAGCTCGGCCCACAGCTGCACCATTGATTAATGGTCGCGGGCTTTGCTAATTCTCTACATTGGCAATAAAAAACCTGGCGGGTAAACTGTATCTCTTTATTCGTACACTACTACTAACATATGTGCATATGTATATGTAGATGTATATGTCTATGCATTTGGAGATAGAGTCGCAGTCAATCTGCTTGGCCTCTTTATTCAGCTGTAAAATATTTTTGCTTACGTGGCCATGTAAACACATAGTGATCCAATAAAAGTTAAAAAAAAAATGGGAGCATAAAAAGAAAATGAAATCTGTAGAAAAACTGCCGAAATCAGCACAAAAAATTTAACCGCAGTCTGCAATTAATCAAGCACGCCCATGTCTAACAAGCAGAAGGAGTATACTGAGTGCAATTGAAGGATATTTACGACCACCAAATGCTCTGCTAATTGAGTTATCAACACGACACCATTTAAAATTCTTCTTTTTTTTATATGATATAACACACATTGTGGTGGGAATTATTTAATTGAGTTTTAAATTGAATGACCGCAAAAGTTAAGAATAATATTTTATACTAGCACTATTATAAATGTAAATTAAAGCATTGGTACTAAAGTATTATTTGCGAAGAAAAACTTAAAGTATATTTTCAATCAATATTAATTTACTCAACAGTTACGTAACTGTTCATTTCATTCCCATAAATAGGCAGCGCTATTTATACATTTCACTATCAAGTGATTCAATCAAAAGTAAACATTTTAGCATTTGCCAGTCATCATTGGTCAGCAGTCTTTCTGCCTTATAGTTGGCTGGTCATGCTGCAAGTGCCAGAAATAGAAAACATATTTTTATTTATAAACACAATTGTAATTGATATATTAAAATGTTGCTACTTAAATTAGAAGGAACTAATGCATTTAATTACAAAGCCATGAACACTATCGTATTAAATATGCGCCAGTTACAAATTTGCAGAGCATAACAAACCGCAGAAGAATTCAGCGCAAGGTGGTTAAAGCAAAGATCTGTTATGGAAACTGAAAAAGCTATGTTCATGGCTACTTTTGTTGCCCTTCTGATTCACGCCCCTCGACTTGCCATATAATTGTTTTTTCGTTCTATGTAACGCGAAAAAATTACAAACAATTTCGGATGCTCCAACTCAGGCTTTGGTCAGTCGATTGGTCTGGTGTCTATCGCGGACATTTGCCGCCGTCGTCGACGCCGCTTCAATTTGGCAATTTATCTGGCCCATCTGCATTTGTTGATTTTGTGCCGGCGACTGGGCCGCAATGTATGCTATTGTCCGCTTTGCATAAGAGCTAACGAACTAGATTTTTTCCTCGTTCTTGGAGGCTTCGAGGCTTCGAGCTGTGCGCCTGCACTGGGCGCGCTTCATTGGCATATCAATCAACGGCCAAAAGCGGGAAATGAATTCGCTTACTCACACGAACCACACAGACACAGACACAAGATAGAAGAGGCAAACGTGTGGATGCTTCGAATCTCTCTCTACTTTATTTTTTTTGGCTAGTTGTTGTTTTTGGTATTGTTGCTGTTGCCGCGGCCGGATGCCATTTTAATTAAGTGTTGGGGCCTGTAACCAAAGCCAGGACGATGGCATCGGTGGTTCTGGCGCCTGGCCAAAGCCGGCTTGGCGTGTCTGTCTTCTTCGTGCTGACCGTGAGGAATTTAACATTTAGAAAGGAAATGTGCAAAATAATAATAAAATAAAAAAAAGGGCAAAACCATCTGGGCAACGACAGCTGCGGGATGTACATAGTTGCTGTTGATGCTGTTCCTGTTCCCGACGATGGTTGCGACTGACAGTTTAATTATTATTTTTGTAAATCAGTTAATTAATTAAGATGACTGAGATTGCCAAAGGACAGCCCAAGCACATGAGATTCGCCACGCTATTAATGGCTTAACTTGAGTCTAAGTCGGATATACAGTTAGGATGAAAGAGTTTGCAGGTAACTGGTTAAGATAGCTGCGAAAAGACAGGAATGATTTTACATTGGTTTTCTTTTTGATATTAATGCACTTTTCAAAGGCTTTTGAAGTACTGACTACTAAAAGATATAAAACTTTATTTGATTAGCCAAAAGCATTAAAAATTTCACATTTAACGTTTTCTTAATATTTAAAAAGTTTGTCCAAATTCGCCAATCAAAATGCATAGAGATATTTGAATACAAGATTCAATATACAAATTTTGAAACAGCTCGACATTCATTTCAATAGAAATATCATAGCCCTAGTACAAGGAATGGGCAGTAAATGTTCTTGCGATACAAGTAAACGGTATTTCAAGTCTACAATAAGCTGGCTTACAACACACTTTTATGCTTATAATGCTGTAATGAGTTTTATATATGCCAGACATTCCCATTCCCAATTTCGTACTGCCATATAGCCAAGCAAAAGGACAAGGGATTGCACTTTACTGCTGGCTTGCAATTAAATCCGCTTTGCAAATTTATGACCAACGAATTGCTCTTTGCGGTTTTTCAGCTCCAACTCCAGCGCAAAATGACACAAAATATGCCAGCTATGCTGCTCTCTGGGCGAGCAAAATGTCTCTGCGGGCATTAAGTGAGTAAGTGAGTTTTTCTACATGTGCCGTGTATGTATATGCAAAGTAAAAAGGATAACTCTTGGAGTAAGGTTGCTACCTTATGTTCGATTTCAAAGTGCCTGTCGAGTCCCGAATGAAAATGTACATGAAGCACAAAAAAGAAAAGAAAAAAGGCGCAACAGTAGCAAAAGGAGCAATTAAGCATAAAGCGTGCAGATAAAAAGTCAAAGAGTCGAGCAGAGCGAGCCATAAACACAGCACAGCGCAAAGATTAACGAAGACAAAAAGCATGAAAAAATAACAAAAACTGCAAGAAAAAACTGCAAAAATTGTTGGTAATGAGGCAAACGTAGAGCAGCTTGATTAATGTGAGTAGCTTTCGGTATGCTACACTTTAAACCGCAACGGGCCATAAAAATTGTCTGCTTTGCAGCGTGTGTAAAAAGCAATTTTCAACTTTGGCAAATCCATGAAATGTGGTCGCTTCGACTACAAAGAGAATATTTTATGCAAGCGCATGTGTAAAAATATATTTTATTAGGAGCTGCTCCAAGCGCAAGGATGTTTCATCTCCATTGCAAGGCAAGGCAAGGCAAGGCAAGGCGAGGACATGCAAAAATAAGTCCGCCGTCCTGTGTCGCTTTTGCATTTCAAAAATATCCGCGCAAGCGACATTTTTATTGAGGCTGGAAAGCAAGCAAGCAGAGGGAGGCAGATAGACAGACAGACAGACAGACATAAAGCGCGTTGTCCCGACACTGTAATAAAAATGTTGAAATCCTTGCGACGTCTGGGCGCCTAAAAGGATGCCTGACAAGGTGCTTTTGACATATTTATCACCCCATTGTCATCAACAACAACTACAACAACCTCAACAAAGAGCAACTGCATCAAGTGGCAACTGTTGCAACTGTTGTGCCATTGCAGCTTTAATTTGCCAAACAATTTTAAATTGCATACTTTCCAACCTTGCCTAAAATTAGAGACAAAGGCATGGCCATAAACGGCTAACAATGGCCAAAAATAAATGGAATGTATGACAAAAAAAAGGCAATTCAGAAAAATGTGAATACAAAGCCAGAAACCAGAAACCAAACACCAAACAGATGGCCAGCTACTATGCGGCTGCAAACTGGGCAGTTACATATGAAAATGTATTTAGTAATTTATTGAATTTTAAAATTTCATTTTTTCACGCTTGTCGCTTACAAAAAGGAAACTCTATGTCGTTTATGTATTTTATACCCTTGAAAAGAGAGGCTATTCGCACTATTATGCAACGGTGGTTTTGAATAATAATAAGTAACTTTTTTTAAATTGTTATTTAGCTTTTGAAATATTAGTATCAAATTGTAGTTAGGAATATATAAAAACAATATGAAAAATTTAAAATAATATTGCTTCTCAGTTAAAGTTATTTGATTAGATTATTTTTTATTAATTTATTTATCGACGAATTTTTTTATAGGTTTTGAGTATACAGCACTCAGTTCACTTTATCGTTTGGTATTTTAATGGAACATTTTTATTTTAGTTTTTATCATACTTTTTTTTTTTTTTATTATTTCAATTTTGCCATCGCCAAACGCTATTTTAATTTGAATTATTTGCGTGCAGTTTCCGGTAAATTATTTTTTTTTTTTTGCATTGGTTCGTTTTTAGTGAGCAGCGACCGGAAATGCTCGTTTGCCTTTGACCCGTTGAGTTTTTGCAAAAGGCCAAAAAGCAGCTGTTTGTTGTCGCTGGTGCTTTTACTCGTATTTGTATAAATTTAAATATATATAAATTATTATGCCGCTGGTCGCACAGCGACATATTTTTTTTCTCTTTACATTTTTATTTAGTACAGTACTCGCATTCGAACATATATATATGCATGTATGTTATAACTGTTGAAATTATTTTGCCACGCATTTTGAGTAATTGAAAGTGTCTGAGCTGTCTTTTTTATGTTTGCGTGATGGGTTGTCGTTTCTTTATGGTGCATAAATTACGCGACAGTTGAGTAATTTGCTTTAAAACGTAATAAATAGCAAGATCTTGAGTGAATTTTTAACGTAATAACTTTTTATTTACATATTTAATATTATTGAAATAGCTTTGAATATTGTGCTTAAGTTTAGGGTGAATCTTGACTAAATTTAACGTACACTAAATTAATTGAACGTTTTATAAATGTTAGATTTTTAATACAATAATGATTTAAATTTATATGTTAATGAAATTTCATATAGTGGTCAAGTTCTTTGATGTTAAATAAATCCAAGTTTTATTATTTGATTATTTTTATAAAGTTGTCTTATTATTGACTAATAATTAGAGTATACAATAATTAGATCAAGTCACATTTTTAAAAAGCAATAAAATTTTGGTGACATTGCAAAGGATAACAAATGTTAGAGCCGAAACTCTTTGTTCTGGAGTATTATAGAATATTATTAAAATTTAATAAACAAGCATACGGCATGCCTTTATTATAAGTTAATGTATACAAATACATAGCTATATGTATTTTGATATATGCTCTGCATGATTTAGTACAAATCTTCAAAGTTTTTTGTAAATACACATTATAAGCAGTTTTTGGACCTTCTAAATATATTTTAAGCTTTACATTAAATTTATCAAATAGATATGGTGAGTATCATATGTGTATGTGTGCGTCTGTTTTTTGAATGTCTATATAAATATTAAAGAAATTGTATATGCCAGAAAAGCCAATTTTTGAATTCATAGGATATTCAGGCAAAGATCAGTAATCAATAAGAATTGTAATGGTAATTAGATTTGAATTACCTTGCGATGGTTAAAAGATCTTTCAAATTAAGAGAAATGTTAAGTAACAAGACATAAATACACAAGTTAATATCTAAAATATAAATCGATGTTGTTATTGACTTCATATATTGATGTTGTTCTATAATTGATGTTGTTGTTGTTGATGTTGTTCTACTACTACTACTACTACTACAACTACTACTACTACTACTAAATTAAACTAAGCTGTAACTCCTACAACATATGTACAACAAATACTTCTATATCATATGATTTTTATTGGTGTTGCAAACAAGCAAAATCCTTATTGATGTTGTTACTTTGATGTTTGTTTTACCTTTGATTGATTTTCATGCTCTCATTCCTAATCGATATTGTACAAAATGGCAGACGTGCCACTTCCTGTTGTTGTTGTTGTGTTCCTCAGTGTGTTTCTCTCTTTCTCTCCCTTTCTCTCTCTGTTTTTCTCCAAATCTCTTTCTCAATTTAATTGCAGGTTGCATATCCTTGTGGCGCTTTGAGCGTGCGACGCATGCGCTGGCAACAGCACCAACATCAGCAACAGCTGCAGCAACAACAACACCATCATAATCACCACCGCCAGCTATATGGAGGTCCTTATGCTCGTTTGGGGCCTGCCCAGAGATTGCAGCAACAACACCAGCAGCAGCAGCAGCAGCAGCAGCAGCAGCAATCATCAGGCCTTGGCCTCATCAGCCGAAGTCGCAGCAATTTGCGCGAAATTTGCAAAACGCGTGCAATTTGCTAACAGCAATTGACTGCCTCAACCGAAGCAGCAGCAACAACATCAACAGCAACAGCAACAACAAAAACATCAACAATATGTAGTAATGTGCCGCTTAGCAGCTCAACAGTAACAACAACAACAACATCAACTACTGCAACAACAACAACAACTACAACCAGAACGCAGCAATGGCAAAAACTGCAAGTGCAGCAACAGCAACAATTGCCATTGCCATTGCCGTGCGCTACGCAAATTAGTCAAAACAAATTGGTAGGTGGCCATTATATTGTTGTGGTCTACTATATGTGTGTGTGTAAGAATAAGTGTAAACGAGCGTGTGTGGGTTTGCGTGTGTATACACATAAAATGTCTATATAAATGCACTTCTGTGTTCAATTTAAATAATAATTTATAAAAGTGCGAAAGAAGAAAATTGTTTTCATTTTCCAAGACCCGCACTTTTTCCTTAAACTGAACATTATTCTTGACTTTAAATTAAGTCATAATAAATAATAATAATGCTATTGTTCGCAGTCGTCAATTAAAGTGTATTAAGTAAATTATTTCTCTTTCTATTAGAATATTTTGCTTATGCAAATAGCCACTTAATTTTTTCAAAAACGATGCAGGTTTTCAGAAAAGCATAAAAATTATAAAAAACTAATTTAGTTTGCCAATTAGTCATTCATCTTCTATTTATTTAATAAATTTTAAATATTTACCACGATTGTTGTAATTTGTAACAATTTGAATAAAACCATTAATATATTACTTGTCTTGTGCTTAGCTTGTTTCGTCATAAATTTAATTGATTTTATTATATTCCATAAAAACATTCATAAATCATTTCTATCATATTGCTCTATTAAATACTACAATTTGATGTAATTGAAATAATTGCAGAGCATTTAATGGTCCATTTTGCATGAACTAACAAATGTGGTCTAAGGCACATTTTTTATCAGGATTCATTACAGATTTTTCAGTTCTAATGTCCAGCTGTAGCTCTGGCTCATCTTGTCTCCACTGTCGATTATAACTCACTTTTATGCTTGAGGCATATATTTCGCTTATCGTACATTTTGTGGGCCGCTTGGCATTTTTATGTTTTGGTTGTGCGGTGCAAACATTTAATGGCTTTATAGAATCGCCCGAAGCGCATGTGGTGCTGTTGTGGGAGAAGGCAGGCGAAGCACCTAACTCTGCTCAGTTCAGTTAAGTTGAGTTCAGCTCTTCATCATCGTCGGCGTCGTCATCATTTCCATCAGGCTGAATAGCTTTTCAAATGCCAAATTTATGCAAATTTGATCGCAGACGAGAGCACGACAGACAGAGAGAGAGAGTCATACTTGGAGCGAGACGGAAGGTAGAGAAGTTGCCTGAGTGCGGACGGCGTTTTGCACATGAATATTTGTGTCCGGAAATCGGGAAAGGGGCAGCAAGCACTCATGGCAGCAATGGCAGCACTGGCAGCAGTGGCAGCGGCATCAGGCCCGACACATATGCGGAATTGTGCCTTTTGCCGAGTTTTTGAATTGCCATTTTCCGTTTGCCCCACGTTTGACGTGGGCAGGTGCCCTAAAGAAGCAGCTGGAGTTTGGGGCACGGAGTTAAAATACACTTTTCAAAACATTTGAAATAATTTCAACAAATATTTTCCATATAATTTATTGCGATAAATAAACTCGAAGCGCAAAGAATTGTATATATTTCTGAAAAGAAAAAGACTTATTAGCAAAGTACTGCAATTAACTGGAGTCTAACAAATTAACTTGCATAAGTTGTTTTCCGTAATTGTATACACATTTTCCTTTTGATTACAATTTTATTTTTTCGCTCATAGCTATTTTTGTGCTGTGTAGTAATTGGGGGAGTGAGCCCAAGAAAGGAGGGGTGGGAGGAGAGGGGATTGCGCCTGGGTTTGTGGCATGGCGTGCGGCACACGTCGTTTTTTGTATTGCCTTCAATCATCAATCAATTTTTTCAGCACGTGCTCTCCGCACCCGGGGCACTGTAACTGTAGATGAAGCCGATTTCGTTGCCGTTACCTTTACCGTTACCGTTGCCGTTGCCTTTGCATACTTTTAGGCTTACGCGGAATGCACGTAACGGTTACCTTGCAGTTTGCCTTGCCAATTTAGGCAAAGTTCTCAACTGGAAGCATAATTCATGTTGCAAGTTGCAAGTTGTTGGACGGGCGCGTTTAAATGTGCATCACGTAAATTCCAAACAAGACGCTGTCCAGGCCTGCCACGTCCTCGTTCACGTCTACGTCCACATCCACGTCCACGTCCACGTCCTTGTGATTTGTAGTCGCTGCACACGTGTGTGTGCACAGGTAAATGCCCCATGTCCAGTCTAGTCGACTTGACTTAAAGCTTAAATCCAATGTCTATCTATAGCATACTTTCGCTTAATTGAGAAGAGACCAAGAACCAAGACCGAGAGGGGACACAAAAATCCTGCAGACCACAAAACGGAATGCAAGGATAATTACACTCGCTGCTTGCAATCGTCGGCAAGGTGTTGACTTGAAATTAAAATTAATTGAGAATTCCGTGCGCATACCAAAACGAGAGTGTCGCCAACAGGCGCAGTCTGACCAGGGATTGCATATATGTATATACACCTTCGCACTCTACGTACTAGCTCGTATCTAGTTCTCGTTCTCTTCCTCTTGGTTGTTCGCTTTTTTTGTCGTTTTAGTACTCGACCTTAGTGCTGAACTTTGGCTTTTACCATGGCGCAAATCAAGTCCAGTTTTCGAAAACGCACACTAACTGCCTTTGGTAATAAGCTTAATTATGCTTAAATTGCTTTACGTGACGTCAGAGTTGGCAACAAGTTCAAATGCGCTCCCAATGTATGGCAATTGCTTTCAATTTCGTGGAGGTCATTTAAGTTACTGCCACAAATGACTCATTTAGTGGGCTGCATTGTTAGCACTTGACGTTGATTCGTTCGTGTACCTCTAATTAGAATTTATTTTTCACCTATGAATGCAATTAGTATACTATATGTTGAGACATATAAATTGGTTTCAAAGCAATTAATTAGTCAGTTTTGGACTTGGATAAGTTATTGAGATTGTTCATTATTGCTCAAATTATGTTAGTTTAATATTAATTATATATTGTAGTTAATTAGTTGAATAAACTTGGCAGTTAAAACCTAAATCTGATTTCGAAGAATAGAATAGAATATTATAAGTATATCATTTATCTATCAATTGATTTTATTACTGTCTGCTTGGCAGGTCTTTGACATGTTCAACTTGTCATATATGGTTAAAGAAATTGAGAGGATTGTATGTTGTTGTCAATCAAGCAATCTAGAAACTATTAGTTAGTTGTTTTGTTAAAAATTCCATTTCAAAACATGTCTACCAGGTATCTTTTAGTCAATAAGTTCCCTTCAGCGTGCACTTTCATGTTGTTTTTAATGACAGTGCAAACATATTTTGGTTAACGCCAGTCTGCATTCTAGGTCTTTTCACGCCAATCTCTGTTGTCGCGTGTACTCTTGTTGTAAAATTAAACAATTTAATTATATTTGTATGCAAAAAATATGAGGCTGCTGCTGTTGCAGCAAGGTAAACAAACGTCGCCCACGACAAGTGGCGCATTGGGGAAAGTGGCGGCGACAATTGCAATTAATTGCATATTTTAAGCGATTCGAGATTAAAACCGCAGACAACGTAAATAACAACAACAGTCATGCAGCAACACAAAAGGCCGAAAACAATAACAACAGGCTAGAGTTCGGTGAAAAATTAATTGCTCTTTATGACAAAAATTAACAATTATGACAATAAAAATTTTAAAATCATATTGCGACAAAAATAATTAAGCACATGATATACAACACCATGGACAATGCCAATTCAATCTGATCGATAGCATTGGCATGAGGTGGTCAGAGACGCATTAAGCACATTTAATGTGAATATTTATATTGAAAATATGCAAACATGATAAGTAGTTCACAAATGGATTGCTCCAGATGGGCAATTAGAGTGAAAACAAGCTGCGTTTAATGAATAATATTTAATTGGCTTGCAGGAATATCTACGAACAATGCAAAAATTGATTCAAGCCATTGGTAATGGTTTTTGTATTTTTTTTTTATTTTAATAAATTGGTCATAAATTGGCAAGTATGGAGTGAGTAGTTAAAGAAATTTTGATTTTTAATAACAACTAATTAATTAATATAACAATTCGCGAAGGGAGAAATTTTTGAACGGGCTTATGAAATAAAGAATAATATCAAAATTTGTAGCTTTCATTAAAACAGACAGAGCCAGCATATATGGCGTCAATATTTTTTAGTATTTGCCATCCGATGCAGCTGCCTCATGTACTGGCTGTTGAGTGTCCGCATCTTGGCGCTGTGACTCCACTCCTCGCACTTTAAGTAATTGTCATGTACGAATTGCTTATACTGCATGACCGGCTGATGGCCAAAGCCTAAATAGTCGCCATTCCCTGTAGGGCATGTCTCCACAGTCACCTCGAACTGGCAGTAGTAGCAGCGAAGCTGTTGTTTCACAGTCTCAAACTTGATGTGGCCAAAGGATTGACGGCGACACAGCTGGCAAGTGTATTTATAATTCGACTTGCAGTCATCAATCTGCGGCAGCTCCGGCTGCAACGATTTGGCGCGATAAGCCCACTTGCGACAATGATCGCCGTGTCCCGCCTCGCCATGATAGACAAAGGCGGCGGCATGGCACATCTCGTGCAGCAGTGCCTTGATCAGCACACTTGGTTGCTTCATATTCATTGAGAGTATGATACATGACTTGCGTTGACCGCCAGCTGCAATGGAGTACAAAGTGGTGCTTGGTGTGTTCATGGAACTCTTCCAGACAATGTTTAAGCTCAGACCGCAATAGAAGATGCTGTGATTGAGTACATTGAACAAAGTTTCGGCCAGCCTCTTCTTGGTGGTTTCAAAGTCGTTCTTGCGATAGACGACAGCCAGTGGATGACTTATTTCCAAAGGCAGCCCCAATCGCAGTGAATTCACAAAGCTATACCCATTCACATAGGGTCTTATAACCTTCTTGTGCTCCTGACAGTTCTGTGCTCGCTGCTCTTCACTGGGTAGTCCGCTTAGATCGATGGGCTCCTTCAAGTACTGCGCTGTTTGGTTCTCGAAGCTCTTGGCATTGATGCCTTGCACGATGTCTTCAAAGAGCAGTATTTTCGTCTTCGATTCCAGCATTTCCAGCAACTCACTTGTCTTGAAGGCACCTTTTGGCTTGAAATTAGTATTCGTTGCCCAGAGGAGAGAGCTCTGCTGCAGCGGCTTATTGAGATCCTCATCCGTATGATTGTCCTCGATTGTGTTTGGATTGTAGAGACTTCGCCGTGCCGGCACAAGACCCAAAAATATTTGCAATCGCGTCTTCAGCTCGTTATCGAAATCGACGTCTTCATTGGCAGACGGCTCACTGTGGACAATGGCCACAGGTTGTTCCAAGCTTAAGTAAATGAGTGCACCTTTGTTGATAATGAAGCTGTCAATGCACGACTGTTGATTGCAATCTTTATCAACTATCTCATTATCACTAAAATCGGAATCCTCCAAGGAATCCAAAGAATCGTCTGACAACGAGTAATCGAACTCATAATTAACGTTTTGGCGCCTAACTCTTCTCACTTTGGATGCAGCCAACGAATCTACATTCAGACTCAATTCCACTGTGCAATTGGGAGATTGCAGCTTCTTTTTGCCGTTGGGGAAGCGTTCGCACTTTCGCTTTGTTGGAGGGCTTAAAAAATCGTCGACCATAGTTGCTCTAGTTAGGAAACACAATTAATAGGCAGAAAACTGAAAGATGTGTCCAAATTATACCTTTTCATTACAAACTAAATGGTGTGTTTGTCAATGTCATTTTTGTATAGAAATGGGGTTTTTCCAACACTGAATTATTATATTACATATGTAAAAGATTCAGAGTTTAATGCGATATTGACGAAATAATAAATCAAGTGATTTGCCAACCGAAAATTGATATTAAACTCACTTTTTGTTATACATAGTTCACTTTATGTGGTATTGGCTGTGATATTTATTTTTATTTAATGATTATTACTACAAACATTATATAATATTTATGTTTGCTTATGGTCAACGACCCAGTTCTGCGATTGCTTCTCTTCTGCTTTTTGCTCGTTTGTCTGTCAAATCATTGTTTCTGTCTCGATTAACTTTAAATTGCAAGTGTCAAAAGATCGAAGTGTCAGTTAATCAAAAAATAAATTCAATTAACTGTGAATTTCAACTTGCTTGTCATCAAATTATTTAAATTGATGCAGCTGAGTACATTTCGTTGATTTGAAGTCAATTAGGTAATTGAATGTGAAATTTAAATGAATCCATTTTACAAAATTATAGAATGCCGACTAGCAGAACTTTGCCTGCAACTGTTGAGCTAACTTGATTTGGCTCGTACTATACGAGTACGAGTACAAAGTATTTTTGTAGCTTCTAACAAACGCAATCCGCCCACATTTCAACACTTGTCGGTTGCTGGCTGCTTGAAGTTTTGATTCATTTGCTGCACGTTCATATGAAAGTCGTGTGATTTGCTTTGCAACTTAGTCTAAAGCAGCAGTCAGTCATTCAGTGAGTCAGAGCTCGCCAGAGCGGTGCAAAATGCGTGCAAAGGCAACTGTAACACGCTGCTTAGTTTGTTGTTCATGCCACATGGGCTAGTCCACGAACACGAACACGAAGACGACCACGGGCACGTCCACGCCCACGCTCAAGCCTCGATTGCTTAGTTGTTTAGCTATGCAACATGCTGCAAAATGCATACTCAAGTTGCATGTGTGCGCCAATAGTCCTGCATGTCCTGCCGCTTCTGTTGCAGTTCCCGCTCCTACTACTACTACTACTACTACCACTACTACTGCTGTTTGTCAGCTGCTTATCACGCATGCTAAACAAGCAGACGACGCTGGCGACGGCCAGAGAAAATACCATTTGAATTTTGATAAAATGCAGTTTGACTTTTTGTGGGCGGACATCTCCATACAACACACTGCACTACACTTTTTTCCCCACTCTTCTTCTCTTCTCTGCTCTGCTGTCGGTTTTCTTTATATTTTCGTTGGGTTTGTTTCCTTTTTTGTTTCGCTTGCATCGCTGCAACATGACATTCATTGATATTTTGTGCAAGCGTAGCGTAAATTCAATTTAATTTTGTGTAAATTGGCTGCAAATGCAATTTACAAGTCCTGCTCAGTAGTCCTGCTCCCCCCCTTTCTACTCTTCCTTCTCCGCTTTTGCCCAACTGCGTGAGCCAGCATTTGTGATTGTATTGCTGCAGCTCAGCTTAGCACTTGCCATCGCTCTGAATGCTGGCGACTGAAAGTAAGAAAAACACATTCATTTTTAACATCGTCCTGCACTTTTTTTTGCCTCATTTTAAAGTCTGTTATTGGCCTTCAGAAATGTATGTTTAAATGTAATTATGAAATTATTAATTTATCGCTTCGATAGTTACATTTTTTAAAAATATTATTTATATTGAAACCAAATGGAATACAAGTTTTAACACAAGCCCTTCATATCTGAGTTTTGGAATTCTAAAATTCTGAAAGTCTAAAAAGAAATAAAATATAAAAAGCTGCAGCTAATGAGTTTATTTTAAACTGTAGGTATTTTTTGCGAAAGAAAAATATTCTTGCTTTATTTGTAGTATTTTGAACAGAAAATGACGCTCATTTATCATCGATTTTAATTATACGCGTGTAGTGCAATTATTTATGTTGCAGAGAAAAATATTAGAATTTGCGTGATTGAAGTTTAATTATAGAGTGGTTTTGCGACTTTGCCCTGTGTGAGGTGTGTGTATAGAAATTGCATTTGACAAAAATGAGAGCACGTTCGTGCGTGCATATTTAATGAAGTTTTTATTTGAGTTTGCTTAGCTTAGTTAGCTGCCACTTGTGGGCGGCTGACTAACCAGGGGGGGTAGGAAGGTGTGCCAACAGTCAGCTGCAAACTTTGTAGCCAAACACAAACACTGCTATTCGTTGTCCATATGTGCGTTTGTTGCGCTGGCATTTAAAACTTTGAACCCTTTTTCGCACTCGCATAAATCACTGGGGCGCCGCGCAGTATGCAACATTATTTCTGTTGCAACGCTGTAAATACCAGGGTAGCTTTATGGCTGTAAAAACTGAAACGATATCAAGTTTGCCATTCTTTGCCCCTTCTTTTTTTTTCTTGTGCTTTTACGCATTCACCTGCGCATTGTAGTTGGCCATAATAATAGTTGCGTTTTGGCTGCGGTTGGACTTCAAGTTGACACTGAGGCTAGCAACCTTTGGCTGTGTTTTATTAACCCCCAGTGATCGATTGCCGCGGCATTGCGACGCTTAAGGGTTAACGATGGCGGCACCAAAAGTTATCGTTATTTGCAAGTTTTTTTTTTTATGGCAAACTAAGCAAAGCTCAGGATTTTAGGATACAACTTTTCCAGCACTTCTTATGTTGTTAAATTATTGTGCGGGTTTTATGTAGAAAACAAATTGCATTTCGTAAATGCACCAAATGGATTTTGTAGCTTATTCTATATTAGGTTGACTTCCTTATTGCCATTTGTTTTAAATCTTATGATAGTTATTGGAATAGGTCAATGGAATTAACATTTCCAAACTATTCACACTTTATTGATTGAAGAAAGTTAATAAATTCTTCATATTCGTTTTCATCGTTTTCCATATTATTCATATTTATTTTTATACTTTTAAAATCTGCAATTCACTATCGATTTCAATTACTTCAAACTACTGGCAGTAACTTTCCTTGTCTATTTATTATGGGTCGCATATTAATTACACTTTAATCGCTTGACACTTCGTATGCAGGAAGGTCGACCTTAAGGCTTAGTGCTTATTTGTACAATATCTTACTTGAGATTTCCTTTTAAGTCGCTAAGAGCCAGCAAGTTTGCACAATTTTGTTAATGACAGCAGTCAATAGCAGCGGCGCCGTTGCACTAAAAGTGAAGTAATGTCGTCATCGTCATCGTCATCGTCCTTGGTCCTGCACATCAGCTCGCTGCTCGTTGCACTAAATTATGCAGAGTTCAATCAACTTACGCTGATTGGAGCCCCACAAAGCGGCGAGTGTCAAGTGGAGCTAACCCAAAGCCACAGGGTCGCGGGTGTGTGGTTGGGCAATAAATCAAACCTCGACAGCGTCGACAACGACGGCATCTGGATCTGCCTTCTCTCACTTCTTGCCACTGCCACTTGGCTGCGAGTCCCTCTGGTGACTCTGGTGGGCTATTAGAAGTGTTGCTACACGTTTTGCTTGGCTGCATTCGCTGCCTGCATGCATTTGCACAGCAAAATTGATTGAACTTCTCTATTTTTTGTGTTCGCCTTAAAGGCGCTGCCTTAAATTCAAGCAAGCCCAGATGGAAGAATGGGAAATGGTAACACATATGGCTGGATAACAGTCTCTCAGGGTTCCATCGCACACATTCGCAAAACAGTATATGCATCCTCATCAATATCATATTTATGCTTGGCTGCCAACAAACAATTGAAAACAATACAAAATACTTAGTAATTCTTTGGTTTTTGTTTTTGTTGTCAGTTTCCCCCCCCACACTGTCCCTTTAGCAGTGTTCGGTCTTGGAATATTTTATGCTTTGCCTCCTGTTTTTCGATATTCCTTTCCCTGGCTCTGACTTGGCCTTGTGCCAGAAATTCTTTGTATTTTTATATTGTTTTGTTATCGCTTTTGCAGGTTTTTGTTTTCATCTTGGGTTTGCCAGCAGTTACTTCGTGTTGATAGTTCAGCAGTGTGGGGTCGATGGGCCAAACGTGGGGCATAGTTTTGGGTTAGGCCGTTATGCATATTTGCCATTTGTGTGTCTGGGCTGCTGCTTTCGTTTTGTATGCCAAAAATGCGGCTCATGTGTTGTCAATTGTTGATGATGTGGGAATTAGGTACGAATGATGCTCATGCAGGTGCCTTGTTGTGCACATCCCATGGCTTTAAGGTATTATCATCGAAAACAGCTGCCCAAGTGCTACAAACTCGATTTATTTCTAACAAGATATCAGAGATTGTCGGCATTACTTAGATTCAAGAATATTTGGCATTATATATCTGTATTGTAATACTTTAATCAATTTTTATATAATACTTAATACTTAGCATCATTTTCTCTCTTCTTTTGCAGGTAAGTGTAAAATTTCCAGTTGATGATTTATAAAGCGACATGACACTTTATTGTAAGTATGACTTTAACAATAAGGCTTAAATGATTTCATGAAATTTTTGCTACTTGTCTCAAATTCATTTATTAATATTGATTAAAAGTTATCCATCAATTTAATTTATTCCTTTTCCTTTTAAAGCGCCTTCCACTTTAGTGTGTTCGAATTGATCGATCTCTAACAAATCCGTATTATTTTACTCTATAATTTATGCGAAGCCTTTTTGTTGTCAAGGCTTCGATTCATTACATTTTACTTTTGATTTAAAACGCACTATAAATGAAAACAGGCTTACACATTAATATCCTGTCTGAGTACTGGCAATGGAGATAACATGTTCAAAGTAAGATAAGATAAAACAAAAGCCAAATATAACCGCTGCCCTCAAGTAAAAAGCTGAGGCCGAGGCAAATAATGCGGTAAGCAAAGGACAACTGCAAAGTTCATGGGGACACATGTTTATCAATGTCCTCAACGCAAAGACATGAAAAATGCAAAAAATAGAAGGAAAGTACGGAACAGAAATTGCCAGCTAAATTACGAAAAGGCAAGCGGGCTTACACACGCAGACGTTAGACATTTTTGGGCTTTAAGCCGACGCCGACGCCGACGTTGTCGAAGTCGAAGTCACAGACAGGCTGGCAGACGGGAAGCAGACTGGCAGGAGTCGGCCATATATTTAGGCAGGATATTGATTGATTTATTGCGTTCAGGCGACCGCCTAGGCGTCGTCCGTCGCACAATGAATGTCACAAAGTGGCGGCATGAGGCCTGCGGCTTTTGTAGGCGTTCTAAACATTTCAAACTTATCAAATGGAGAGCTCGGCATGTTTCAACAATGCACGCAAAAGAAAACCAGTACGATGATGTGGGTGTTTTATTGAAAGCAGAGCGCATATACCAAACAACTTTTGTGTGGGATTTTTCTAATGGTGTTCAGCTTTCTGATGGTGTATTATTTGTATATTATTAAATGATGTTGGTAATCTAAGGAGTATCTGGAAGAGACACTCTTATTAGAAATGTTTTAGATAAATGTTTATGGTAAAACTATTTCATTTCAAAATATCGCAAACAATTCAATTATTTTATAGCAAACTAATAAATTCTGAGAATTTGTATTTAACTTACAAACATATTTAATATTTTTATAGTGGTGACATAGGAACTCATCCGTTGCCAATAATTTAGTTTAAAAATTAAATATATATCACAAAATATTAAATCTGCCACATTAAACACAATAGAGCTTGTTTGATTATTGATTATCAAACATTTTATGTAACAATTTGAACTATTGCAGTGTGGAATAATTGTAGAATTCTAAAAGCAAACTTGCAAAATGGAAAAGTATTGTGAACAAATTTGGTTGATCTTGTTCTTTAAGTGCTTAAAATGTGGCCTTCTGAGTACTGTACATACCAGTAGTAGTAGGGTATCGAGTATAAAAATGTAAAATAAAAGTTTTCATTTCAGGCCAATAAATTGTTTAGTGCCAAATAACTCAAAAGTTATTTTGCTTAAATCCAATTTATTTTTGTTAGAACCACATTTTTAGTACATGTTTTTATACGAAACAGATTCTTAAAGTTCTCAATAAATATTTGCTTTTAATTTCAACTATAAAGCGAAATTCAGAGCTCTGCAGCATTTGCAGTCAGCCTTTAAGTAGGATGGAAACTCTGTTTTGTGGACAATAAACAACAATAAACTTTATGGTGGCAAAGAAGAAATTGTTGTTTTGTAGTTTTTAGAGAGCGATCGAACGATGGCGATGGCGATGGCGACTTGTCAGAAAATTATCTGCTCCATCTGCTGACCACATTGACCAGAATGGGGATGACAGTTTCATCCGTCCTCCTCCACTCCCGCATCGAGTCCTTCCCACGCAACGAATAGTATGTGTGTGGTAGTTCAGAAATAAAATGTTTATCGTGTCGCTGTGGTTGTGTCGTATCATGCGAGTTAGTTGTGGTAGTTGCCACTTGGAACTCAATTCGCAAGTGGTTGCAACTCGCAACTTGTTGTTTGGCGGCGTGTCAATAATTTTTTAGCAAGTTTCTGTTTATTTGGCCAGCAGCTGAAATGGCGAAAAGTTTCCAGAGACTCTCGGTATCAAACTAAATCAATTGACAATTGTTAAAATACGGCAGAGTCGCAAGTCCCAGTCTGAGTTTGTGGCCAAGTTAACAGTTCAATTTAAAGGGCTTTAAATGAAAGTTGCGGCAAATTGAAATCGGTCGTGGCAACTACAAATGACCGACAATTTGCTGTGACTGCAATTGATTGGCCACGGCCAATGGGGCGGCTACGTAAGCTATGCTCATTTATTTATTTATAAACAAAGCACAAATGACAGCCAGATGGAGGAGGTGGTAGACAGTCAGACAGGCGACATTGGCTGACGTCGCATTGCGAGTAAGTCCTACATATTTGCAGGCAAATGTGCGAAACGACGAAGGATACGAAAAGGAATACGTATAACATACGAACTAATTAATTTTACACCGTTTATCGTAAGTTTCACGCGCGTACAGCTTAAGCCAAACAAATCAATCACAGGGCCGGGCCGGGCCGGGCCAGAGAGAGCGACCTGAGGCGACGTGACAGGGTGTTAGCAATTGGGAGCTCGGGAGGGCCAATTAGCAAAGCACACAATACACATGCACTTTGCATGGCGCCAGGGCGACAGGGCGACCAGCTCAAACAGACGAAACAGGACAACACACTGTCTGGCTATGTATACTCGTGTGTATGTGTGTATGTGTGTATGTATATGAAAGCACTTAAGACAGATGAATGAAGTGGCAAACATGGCGGACAGTTTGGATTTCAGTTACACTTACGAAATCGGTCCAGTGCGAGGCGTCGACTGGCCGTCGACATTTACAAATCAGCGGCAATTATTTATAGGACACCGCACACATTCGCACTCGCCGTTACGCAGCCTTAATTAATTTTTGCATATTGAAAGGTTGCCGCTATTGCACGCACGGGTGTCATCAGCATCGAGTTGGCCACTTAATAAGCAGTAAGAGACCATTCAAAAAAGAACTTGGCCAGCAAAAGTTGAGCAGTTAAGAATGAAATGTGGCGAAAAATTCAAATAAAATTGGTATGATAAACTCATGAAAGTGGAGGCCTCGGGAGCACAGACTGTGGTTATGACTGCGCGAGAGACTGTTAAAAGTGGCCCGCAAAGTTCCACCAGGTTGGTGAAGTTCGTTCTTGCTCAAGTTGTGTATAGAGCGTCGTGAGACGAGCGTCGAGTGGGCTGCTATTTAATGGCAGAGCCCAGCACAGCTCAGACAGTCACTCAGCATAAATAGAGGGCAAATGGCAGAGTTGATGCTACTGCATGAGAGCCACCATCCACACGCCCCCCCCTCGACCGACAAAGCGTTTAAAATGTGTCTGTGGTTGCGAGAGTACAGTACAAAAAAAAAATAAAAACGGAAAAAGAAAATTACGAAGAACCAGGAAAAATGCAATAGCAAGAGGGAGTGTGAGCAAGAGGTGAAAGTGAGAGCTAGTACAAATAAAATAGAAAACCAAGGCAATTTTTCAGCTTCATTAAGTAACCGCAAAGTTTGTTTTATGTGCGGTCAGCTGCCAGCCAAAGTCAGTCTCAGAACCAGCTCCGGCACCAGAAGCAGCGTGGAAAGATAAAATAAAGCCGATAAACATATGAGCATAAAAAGTTGTTCAAAAGTGGCAAAAAAGTTATTTGCCTGCCTAACCGCACAGTGCTCGAAAATATTAAGTATACGACAGTAAATTAGCTAAATGTAAATTTAATTCGAGCTTTTAAAGAATTTTTCTTTAATGTTTCGTAATAAAAGTTAATGTTATTTATGTGGATTCCAGCATCTTAAAGGCGAACGGTCTTGCTTAATAATTATTTGTTATAAAATACCATATCTGTATTTGAATTTATGTTTTCACTATAATCAACTTAGGAACAGATGTAATTGAGCACATCAAATCAGCAGTCATGTTAATATTAAACGTGTAATGTATTAGCTTCAGCTACTGCACAGACACTTAAGCAGACAAATATTAAGTATACGCCAACTTACTGTCCACATAAATTATGCATCGAATCATTGTCGAGCACGTTGCCAAGGCAGTCTTTACTAATAAACCTATAAGGCAAATCGCACACACACAGAAATTACAAATACTAGTGCCAAAATTGTTTGCTGTGGACATTGACAAATATCCAAAGCAGCAGCCTCTCTTCCCCAGTGGAGTCCAAATAGCAGATTGGCTGCATTTTGTGTTAAATCAGCAACAATTGTTGCCCAAGCCACCAAATCGAGAAGCAGCAGCAGCAGCAGCTATCACTTTGGGGTTTCCCCATTGCAATTCGAGATTTAGTTTGAAGTTGCTTTACTTACTTTGGCTTCGGCTTTGGGTTTGGCATGTGCTTGTGCTTGTGCTTTGGCTAGCCGCCAGGCAGAGGAAATTAAAATTTATATAGCATACAAAACGGGGCAGCAGTCAGAGCAGATGTAGCAGCTGCTGGCTCAGTGAGGCATTTTGCTATTTAGCATTTTTCTTAGCCCCGCTCCAAGTAGTAGTAAAGCAGGAAAGTCTCGCCAGTCTTTCGTATTTGATATTTCTTTTCATCTGGCTGCTTGGCTACTGCCAAAGCGGAAAGCGTGGCTGTCATTAAGCTGCCAATCGACCATTTGTCAGCTTCGATTGCGGCAAAAAGAAGCGCATGAAAAAATGCTCGTTCTATTGCCAAGTTCTTTGCCAATGGCTTTGAATTGGGTTAAGTGATTTGGTGTTCAATCAATCCTCTGTGGCTTTCTCCCTCACCCCCCTCACCCTCGTCACCCAAGTGGGCGTGCATAATTATAGACTACGACTCTATTTGTATATGCTTGGCATATTACACATACGCCATGTGGCCGGTCATGCCTGAATGGCATGGCTAATCAACAGTTTGGGGAGGCCAGAGGCCCCTTCATTATGCCATTCATTATCTTTTTGCGATAAGCGAACGGATTTCACCACTGGGAATTGCTCTGATACCGAGCTCAGCCTGTTGTTATTTTCGCACTGCGTGTGCAATTTAAATCAATTATGCGCTTTTCGCTCTAAAACATGCCATTAACTCAGTCTGCAGTCCAACACAATACAACACAACCCGAAGCGCTGCGGCATGGCCAATACATAAAACATTGAAATGACCAACGTTTGTGAAATGTGGCCAGACAATTTAATGAACTGGCTAAATGATTTGACCACTTTGAAGTGATTTAAGCCCAATTTGTAATTTCTGAATTGTGAATTATTATTTTATATGTCGATTAATAAATGAGCGAAGCCTACGATGTCTGGATAATTACAATCAAATGTTATGTAAATTTCTGATTGTTGAAAAAACATTCATTTATTAATCATTTGCCATATTTTTGATTTTAAAATGACTCATTATGACACGTTCATATTGATATTGCCAACAATTTATTAATAATTTATCAAAATACATATTAAGAAGCATCGCTGAATAATTAAAAAGAAAGTCAAAGGAACTTGTCGATTCAGTTATTCATCCCGTCTCCTAAATGAAATCAAGGTGAAATTTGTGGCTTTTTAAAAAGGGTAATTTAATCATTTGATCACTGCTGTCATATCAATTAGTTAAAATTTGTAATTTTGGTTTCCTGTCCTTCATTAGTCACTTGCCTCGATTAAGAAATAGTCCATTCTTATCCTTCTTTCATGGCCTTCCATTCCGCAACCCGATTTTGGAGATCAACTAAACGTTCGTTGAACTCGGCTGTAGCTTTAGCAATTTCCTCAGATCTTGTTGGCTTGTGTGACATAAGCTGTGCCAAATTTAATAGATTAAGCCTTTTTCTGGGACTTGGTCGTTCAATTTTAATACTGCGCGGCTCCAAATTTGGCAATTGTGGTTTTCTCGGCGGAATTTTGAGCATCTTTTTAGCGTTAGGAACAAATAGTGACTGAACGAAGGCAAATGATTTGAAACTATTTTAATTTGAAGTTTTTTATGTCATTGTTGTATGATTCAGATAAGCTTACTACATATTATTTCAGTTTTTTTATGATTAGCAATCTTCTCTTCTCTTTATAAATAAAAAGTAAATTTTACGTTCACCAAAAAATAAATTTTATTTTATTTTAAAAGTACTTTTAAATGCGTATGTAACTTTAATGGGCTAAATAATTGGGTACTCCTCTGCTTTGCCATTACCCTGCCCACTTCTATGATTTAATTTGCTGCCACCCTCCGGCGAAACAAATGCTGTACCTCTCCGCCTACTCTTTGCCCGTCCTACATACTTTGCTGGCCATTTCATCAACCACATAAAGCCCCCACATATACATACACACACATGCACGTGGCTTTCTCGTTGGCCCCAAACCAAGGGCAATGTGTAATTTGCTCATGTGCAATACTTTAAACGCCACAAATGGAATTTTTAATTGTCTGCCAAGGAGGCGAACTCACACACACGCACACACACGCACGTGCAAGCATATACGTGACCAGCTACGTCGACATATTTATAATTTCTTTAATGTTTTGCTCAACTCGAAGGCGTCCCCCTTCAGCCTTCAGCCTTCAGCCAAACAGCAGTCAAGTTAGACTCAGTCCTCGCAGTGACAACCCGTTACAAAGGCTTTCACTGCTTAGCGCACTTGAGTTACTTTATTATGTAAGTGTCGGGGGATCCCGGGACAGAGACTCTCTCTCTCCGTCCAGTAGCAGTCGCAGTCCCAGTCCCAGTACCGCTGCCAGACCTGACTCGACTCGACCCAACTCGACCCACTTGGCATAAAAAGGTGAACTTCAGTGTCATTTGTTTGCAGCCGCCGTCGTCGCTTGAGTTGTCGGTTTTACAACTGAACTCTGCTCTCACTGGGTGCTCCAGTGGGGACAACTTAAGTTATCTTTATGCTTCAAAAGGCCTACACTGCGACGGGCCTCTGACGACTGTCTGCCATACAGTCAGACAAGCTGTTGAGCAACGCCCGAGCCCAAGGATGAACTGCTGAACTGAACTGAGAAGCTGCCTCTGGCTCTTGCTCTCTCACTCTGTGCCCCGTCCTCTTCTCAGCACTTCTTCCTCTGGTGCGTCCTGTGTGTCCCCCTGGGTCTCTGTTTGCCTTTTTCCATATTTCAATTGAAATGCGCAGCAGCACAATTAAAAATCAAGCCAAGTGATGCGTGCCAGTGCCGTAGCAAGTGTTTGCCGAGTGTTTGTTGTTTAAAATGAAGCGCTATAAATGGACAAGTTGTTGTTGTTGATGATGTTGATGTTGCCGAGTCCTCTCCAGTCCAGTTGCCAGTGTGCCTTGAGGCAGCACATGGCCCAGCCAACAGTCTGTCCCTTGTCCTGGCCATGTCGTGTTGTGTTGTGTTGTGTTGTGTCTTGTCGCTTTAGGCCTGACTCTTGTTGTTGTTTTTTATGTGTCCTTCTCATTGCTATTCGGACTGTTCCATAAAGAGGCGCTTAGCTGGGCAATATTTTGGCTTTTGTTTTCTCTATGTGGTTTGTTTATTTTGCCACGCCCACAGATATTTACTCTCTTTTCCGTTTTTGTATTCCTTTTCTTTTGCTTGGCAAGTGCATAATTTATCATTCACAGAGCCCTTGAGTTGCACAATGGGATGCCATATAATAAAGAGCCGACAATTAAATGAATTTATTAAATGGTATGACATGGATAAGGATGCTAACTATGGAAGAAATAAAGGACAAGATTATAACTTGATGTATTAAGACGATGTTCGGGTAATTATCCCAACAAACTAAAGGGTTTTGATATTATTAAAGATGAGGGCAGATAGAAAGAGGTCAGTGAAGTTAATTCCGTGAATTTTATGTCAATTAATGTGCTATTTTTATATTTTTTTTATCTCAAACATCCAAATCTTTTAAAGCCCTCGTTCCACTGTAGATTTGCATGAGATCAAAGTAAATTAAATATCGCAATGCCTATTCTACAATAGGAAATCTCATTTCTAGTCTGACAGCAACATAGCCTTGTCATTGACACACACACACACACAACATGGCGTATGCTCAACATGCCAGTAAATGAAAATGAATGAATGCGAATGCGGCATGTTTTTACTATTCTTCAAGCTCTTCTTCTTGCTCGTAACTATGCTCAGAGAAATGAGAAAAAAAAATGAAAAAAAAATGAAACACAATCGAATTTTTGCCAGATGCAGTTTTGCAGATGCCAACTCTTTTTTTTGCACTGCCCAAATCCTCTCGCCTCCACTGGACACCACAGTACTCCTGCCGCCCTTTTGGCGAATCAGTGAGGCGTGTTTTTGACATTTAACAAGCTATGCGGCCAGTTGGCTCGAGCCATGCTTGTGCAAATGCTTTTAATTAAAAAATATTTGCAGCCAAACTTTGCATAATTTCAACTCAATAGTTTTTGGTCCAGCAAACTGTTTTTGGCAGACATATAACATAGACTGACCGACGGAGCGACTGATGAACAGGCTGAAACAATCGAGAGGCAGCTTAGTAGACAGGCACTTAGGCACCAGGCTCAGAGCACCAAGAGCAGCAGTTGGACAAAAGTTGAGAGATGAGCGACGACATGTGACAACTCATCAGGCATTGCACCAAAGGGAATGGACTCTGGATTGCCTTGGCCCCCAACTGCGTCTCTGTGTGTGTCTGTGTGCTCCGAATTAGTGTCCAGCTGGACGAGTGTGCTTGCTGTACAGGTGTACAGGTGTCGCCGCTATTGTCATATTTTCAACAGTCCAAAGCAGCTCGTCCGTGTGCCTGCGTATGTGCTGTGTGCTAATGGCTTTGAAAATCAAAAGCGAGATTAGTCAATGGTGCCGCCATTGAGTGGCAGGACAGCAGAGCAGACAGGCTGGACAACGAGTCCAATGGGTTGAAGCGACAGGACAGGCTTGCTGCAATTGTTTTCGTTGTTCGCATTGTTGTTGTTGTTGTCTTTGTAGCATTTGGTCTGATTTTAAATTTTATGAAAATTCCTGCAACGTGGCGTGTGCGTAATATAATTTGGCAGCAAGCTAAAATCCGAGTTTAAGCCCAGGCAAAAATGGAAATCACCAAAAACAGAACTCAACACAACTGAAAAAAACAAAAAAAAAACTTGAAAAGGAATAAAAACTAACAACTGCTGCACAATTGCAGTAGAAGCTGTTGGACCCTGGAGGGGGCCCAGAAGTGAAGCATACATATTTTTGAAGCTGAAAAATATTTGCAAATAAATTGCCAAAGCCGAGAGATAGAGACAATCAAGAGCCAGTGTGTGAGAGCGAGAGAGAGAGCATCCAGTTGCCCAAAAATGGCTAACAAACGCAGTTGGCCCGGCTCGGCCCGGCTGGCAGTGACGTAAATCTATTTCAGTTGAGGGATTTCTACATCAAACATGCCGGACAGTTTTGCATTGCAATGCTGCAATGGTAATGGCAATGGCAATGGCAGCGGCAGCGGCAGCAGTTGCATGTTTGGGGGTGTGGCCCGTTTACAGTGCGTATGAGTAATCTTCTTTTGGAGCTGCCTGGAACAATATATTTTTGTTCACTTTTGATTAAAAATCGCAACCGAAAATTTATTTCATTTAATTTTTCACTGCTTTCTTTTGCATTTTGTTGTCCGTTTTTTTTTTTCGCAACTAACTTGCAAAAGTATTTGAATTTTAATTTGCTTTGGCAATAGATTGCCACAAAAAACAAAGCAATCCCAATCCCATGGATATAGCCCGAAAAGGTTGAAGGCCGGAGGCACTGCACGATGCCGCTGCCCGATTTTGGTATGAGCATTTCAGACGCGGCACGCTCGTATATCAAATTCAATTGTACTATTGTTGTTGTTGAGTTACAAGCAAGCGAGCGGTTTGTTGCAACATTGTTGCTATTTTGGGGTCTGGCTGTGTTTTTAAGTGAAGCGGCTTTTATTTAGTTATGTGGCGTTAGCCAGAAAAATCCAATAACCGGCATACAACTAAATGCGTCTGGGAATTCTATTGCCCCCATTGAGCACCACTTTGAGCGATGAGATGGTTAAGGCTTTTTGTTTACTTCACAGCAACAACAATAAGGAATACAACTGAAAATGAATAGAGAGCTTTGCTTTTGGGTTGAGTTCAGCTTGTGCTCCATTGGGGGCTATTTTCTGTGGATTTTGAAAGAGATATATGACAGCATATTAAATATATATCAAAATGGAGGCCTAGCGAGAATATTGGTGCAGTTTTAGCTAAAAAACTATTCTAGTCAATAAATCAAAATATGTCTTACCATGAAGTATTTTACTGTCGAATAGCAGCTGAATTGTTGTTAATAAAGGTTTGAGAGTTTAGTATTCAACTTTCTATTACTTATTTATTATTTGCAACTAATATTCACTTGCGGTATATTTTAATACAATTGAATATTTTATTTGTTAAATTTAAAGTTTGATTTTTTTTGTATTAATTTTAAAATTTGTTATTCTCATATTAAAATGTCGCAACTTTAAAGCTCTTGAACATGCGTGTCTCTAGTATTTATGGTTAATTCAATTATTTAAGCGAAGAAGCATTTGAAACTTGTTGCCACCTTTTTTGTGCCCTCTTGTTGTGCCACAAAGCCTCTCCGGTGGCATTTACTTGCAAAAGGGGCGCTTTTTAGAGACGTTGCCACTCAGCAGTTGCCCATCAAATTGAGCATTTTGTTTGCGCGTTTGTAGCGGCATTCACAGCAGTTCTAGAGACCGACAGTCGGGCAGGAGCTGGGCAGGCCTAAACATCGCGTCGCTTCGCTGATTTGCATGTGAGCCAAAAGGGGCAGGAGCAGGCATTTGACATGATGGGGGCGAAACCTCAAAGTCGTCTGGCAGTCGTCCCCATCGTCGACATCGCAGTCGCAGTCGTCGTCGCCGTCGTCGACGTTGTCGTGTTATGTGTGACATTTGTTTGTTTAGACGGCACTCCTGGCGACAAATATAAATGTTAGTTACGCTTTGCAAGTTTTGCTTGCCAAATTGCCTGTCAAGTCTCTCTCTGGCGACTGGGCGTTAGGTTTGTACGGGCCGAGGGCGGGGTGGAGCACAAAAGGGCTGGTTATAAATATCTCAAACCGTTGCTCTATGCAATTTGTCTGCCGTCGCGTCTCGCTCGTCTCGCTGTGCACATGAAGAACACATTTCTGCTGGCCGCATTTTTGCCAGTCATTTTTGCACTTCATTTGCCGCTTCACAGTGTCGTCCACAACGATTCATTGACTGACGTCATGCCTCAAACTGAGGCACGAGTGTGGCAAGTGGCAGCTGGTAGCTGTACAGCCAGTGAGTCGCTTGCTGGCAGCTTTAACTGCTTAACGCTTTGGGCTCTAATCGAATAGCCCAGCCCAGTGTGAACTCCCCTTGAGACCCAATGCCAAATAGTTGGCCATTTTTCTCTCTCTTGTCTTTTGTCTTTTGCCTCATTTACACGCACACACTCACACTCACACTCACACACATACAAAGACTGGCGCATCACCCACACAGACACCGTTGTGGGGGGAAAGCGGGGGGAAAATTGCGTGTCTGGCCATAAAATTGGCAGCGCCCAGGCTCAGGCTCTGACCCAGGCCCAGGCCCAAGGCTAGACCTATGTCCATTTGAGGTTCTGGTCCCGTTTTTCGGTTTGCTTGTTTTGTGGGTATCCTTTGGGCATTGGCACTGATTTCTTCACATTTATTTTCTACATTGGTTAAGTTGTATTCCCATTTACTTTCTCTATCGCTCTCCCGCATTCGTTTCTATCATGCCCTTTTGTGGTTTAGTAAAACTAATTTATTTTAAGTAAGTTTGAGTTAAAAAAAAAAAGAGCAACCCAAACCGAAAAACATCTAAAAAATTTCGACCATGTGACCCAATTCTTGCATTCACAGACGTCGGTTGCACATTTTTGTTTTTTTTTTCTTTTTTGGTGTGTGCCTCTTGCCACAATCGCATACAATTTGCTCATTTCAACCGCACCAAAGTATGGCAAGCGGGTGCTTAAGGGGACGGGGACTAGGCCGTCTGGCACTCACATAAATAGTAATTTGCCTAGTGCGTTTGGTGGGGCCCAGGTAGGCGTGCACCGTTTTAGCTAAATTGCCGCCGTCCGGGGCACAAAAAGCAAAGCCGCTTAAGTCGCACCCAGCAACTGAAAGAGCGACCAGGATGAGAACTGTGCGATGACTGCTGCAAAATGTACAAAATCGAAAATGTAATGAAAACCGCAGCCGCCTACAACAGTCAGAGCTGGTCAAGTCTGTGTAGTTGAATTGAAAAACAGACGCAGCACTGTGGATCGAAATATAAATAGCCTAGGTTAAAGTTAGCATTATGAAGTAGACAAATATCTCTACTTTATGTTAAATATATAGCAAGCAAAAACACATACAGTTTGTCAATATAATTTTATTTGTCAATATTATTTTCTATAGTTTGTATAAGTATAAAGGGCAATGTTTAGATAGACTCACAGTTTCTATGAGCACGTTTATTATTATTATGTGTATAGAGAACAACTTCAGACTTGGTTTAATTGAAAATGCAGTTACTTATTATTTATATTTGTTTATTGTCATACCGTTATGTTAGTAGTATATTATAAAAAAATCTGTGTTTATTATTTCAATTGGTATTCTGGCACATTTGTCCATTGTTCATGGAGCACACGTTGATTTGAAAACATGCAAAAAGCCGACAAAATTTTGACAAGCTGACCAGACGGTGAAAACCAAAGGCGCACGTGAGTCCAAGCGGCCACAATTGGTTCAGACGTAGTGGCAAAAATTGGCGCAAATTATTGCGGGCCAGAAAATTGATAGTAAAATGTTTCATTTCACATTTTTACTCTGTACAATTTTTTTGAACTTTTTTGCGCACTTTTGGGCGGTAATAAAGTTGTCCGCTCAAACCGCAAATGGAATTTTAGCGCTTGCGGTCGATTTGTGTGAGCATTTTGGTGAGTGTGCATAAGTGCGCTTGTGTGAGTGTAAGTGTGTGTGTGTGTGTGTGTGCGTGTTCAAATTGCACGTCATTACATATTCAAAAAGGCAACGCACGTAGGGCATTTTTATGAAATTTTACTCGTTTCTAATGTAATCGTTATGCGAAGCATTTTGGCTACTTGCTGCTGGTCTGGGACTCCTCTACTGGTGGTATTCTTGGTGCTAAGCTGAACTGAACTGTCATTTAAGAACACATAAAGTAAATGTCCTGTGTTTAAGCGAACACCCAGACACACTAACGAGTGTGGCACAAGGGAGGCAACATCCACATTCACGCACAATCGAGTTGCAAGATGAGGCTGGAGCAGACAAACACGCTAATCGCTGTGAGATATGTATTTTAACATTGCTGTTAGTTAACAGTGACATTGCTGAACTGTTATACAATAACGGATAGTGGTGCGTGTCTAAAGAAGCCATCCACATTTGTATAACAGTTACGCAATGCTTTGCTACCTTGCTACATTTGTTGTCATACACTCTAGCCTAAGGCTGGAGCAGACAAACACGCTAATCGCTGTGAGATATGTATTTTAACATGGCTGTTAGTTAACAGTGACATTGCTGAACTGTTATACAATAACGGATAGTGGTGTGTGTCTAAATAAGTCGTTCACATTGGTATAACAGTTATGCAATGCTTTGCTACCTTGCTACATTTGTTGTCATACAGTCTAGCCTAAAGCTTTAGTATAGCTTAAAACAGTATATCCTGATTATAACAGTTTTCTACAAAAGCTTCCAATTCCATCAAACATTTTAGAACTTTGCTTTTGTCTAAATAATATGAACGGCCATAATATCATTTGATATTATAAGCTTACAACCTTACGGACAAACTAAATAAAAGTTTGGCGAGATTTTCGGAGTAATGCTCTAGGACGCGCTGCATGGCAACTTAATACATTATCTACAAATAGCAAGCTTTTCAAAAATTTATCCTTTGCTGGTTGCTTTGCACGAGTTTCCAAATATTGGCGCTAGATGTCGCATTTACATTTTTTTGTTAAATAATCACATAAAATATAATCAGATCGCAGCCTTGTGAGCTCAAATTTCAAGTGATTCGCATTATTCTTTACATTCCAAGATAGACAATCTGTCAGATAAATTTCTGAAAGTTTTTAAATTTATGACTTGGATTTTTGCACATTATGGTAATATTTTTGTCTAAGCTTTAATCAATTTTTAAGAAAACACTCAATCATGCATTTGTCAAAATCAACAATGGCCAAAATTACTAGGGACTTTCGAGTAGTTGTGCTGTCTCAACAACTAGCAGTGTGTTTGAAAATTTCATAAAATGCTGCTCTGCTTACAAATCAAATAAGCAATAAATGAAATCAAGCGTATACAATTTGACACCCTTTGAGCCGGAATGCTCTAGCAAGCTTAGTCCGAAACCCACACACATACACTCCAGCACTCATGTTGTGCCATGGCTCTTGACACACGTGCCATTGTACATTCATACATATGTACGCCCCAACATACCCCCCGCCCGTTTGCTGCTGCTGCTTGAACACAACAACAATAATAAATAAATAAATATAAAATCCCTACTAATTGAGTGCGATTTTCGAGCATCAATTTCATAAAGCATACAAAGAGAAAAAGAAAAAAAAAAAGTAAAGCTGAGGGAAAGAACGCAAAAAGCAACAGCAAAATAGAATATGATGAAGTTTACTTTTTTATTCTTCTTCACCATTCTGTTTTTTTTTTTTTTTTGAGTTTGTTGCTGCTGATATGCAGGGGCAAAAAGGCAGTTGAAAAACATGAAATAAATATTAAAAGTAAAAAAGAAATCGACAAAAAGTTGATGGGGCCACAAACAAACAGGAAAAAAAAGGGACGCGATACACTAAAAAGCCGCTGTTGCCAATCATATAGACATCATTTTTTTTCTCTTTATTTGTGTCAGTCCCGAGCCCAACAAACAACAAGTATAATGGCACTACAACAAACGCAGCCTCAGACCCGCAGCTACCGTGTCCTTGTCTTGATTCTTGTGTATTTTATTTATAACCTGTAGGGTAATTTACATTTCTCATTTGTCGTGCGAAAAATACTATACATCGATGACATAGACATTTCGTTTATGATGTACTCGTATTCGCTGTAATACTACACTATAATTGGACAGCTTACGAATGGTTACAACTTTGCCAGAGTATCCACGCTTCGGCTCATTAAAATGAGCTTAACCATTTCGTTTTTTTTTTCGTACATTTTTGTTTACTTTTTTATGTTTTTTGCTCTCGGTCTTCCCAGTGTACTTCTGCATTTTTGCAGCTGCTCTGTGCAAAACTCAATAACAAATTATAACGTATTATAGCCATGGCAAACTGTTGCGTTGCTTAGCAATCGCAACCAAACTCAAACCAACTTTAACGAATTTGCCAATCCGCCCACACAACCCCAGCAGCATCAGCAACACCCTCTCAACTGCCTTGTCCTGCTCCACCCAGCCATGGCCTGGCCAAAGGAAGTTTTTCCAAACTATGCTGCCAGCAACAAAGTTGCCATGGGTGATGATGCTGCTACCTCCGAGGTTGCTTGGTTGGCTGCCGCATATATTTTTTTCTTTTTTTTCTTTTTGCTTCACTTTTTTTCTACTTTTGATATTTTTGCTCTTGAGCTGAGTTGTTGACGAGGTCGTTTTGTGTTGATTGCCCGCACCCCAGACTTTGGTTTGAGTTTGTTCTCTTGTTCTGCAAACGGCAATATGAAGTGCTTCATAATTTTTACCTTTATTTACCTTGTTTTTCAGTTGTTTGCCGCAGTATTAGCCATGTTTTGCACTACCAGGTAGCCTTTTATAGGGGTTTCAATCTCTTGTTGCTGCCGTTGCTGTTGTTGTTGTTGTTGTTGTTTTCAGTGCTGTTGTTTATTTACTGATAAAGTTGAGTTTTTAATTATGTGGTATAGATAGCTTGCCGCCGCCTAACTATGCAAAAATATACACAAATACCAATCTCCGGTGAAACCATAAAAATTCCCTTTCAAATTAGTTCTCGGAATATGTGGATTGTGTGGCCTCTGCATGTTTAGATGAGCAGGCAGCATAACTCGTTCGCTTCTAGTAAACTAATAATAATTATGCAATTTTAATTGCTTACGCGCTGCTGAGCTTATATTTGGTTATGAGAGATTTGGTAAAGAAATATGACCCGGCTTACAATGGCTTTCATAAGTAATTAATTAGTTTTTATGCTAGTTTATACTACTATTTTGGACTTTTCTCTTACGACTCAAAATTTCTTAAATTTTATGCATTTCGATATTTATGCACTTTAGTTTGCTTGCCAACTGGATTGTCTTTGATTTAGTAACAGCATGAAAATCTGTATCGAAATCGCCAAACTAGTTGAGAGCTCTTAATAAATCTGTGACTCAGTCAGCCGTGAAACTGCAATCTCTCTGCTTATGCCGAGGCCATCAGCCGATTTGTCGATTGCCGATTTAGTGATGAATTTATGAGAGAGAGAGTGCCGGGAATGGGAATGGCAAAGATGAAAAATGCCAATACAAATTGGCAGTTATTGGACCTTAACTATGCAGTTTTGTTAAATACCTGAGCGATTTGCAACTATCAAAACAGCTACAGTCAAAGCCTCAGCTAAAACGATGTATGCAACGCAAAAATGTTCATGCTACTTGGGACGATGATGCAGTTGTGCGTAAAATTTGAAAGAAATATTTGATTTGTTTATTGCACAAGTGGCAACAACAGCGAGTGAAGGATACGTTTACGTTTAGGAATTGCACTCTGCTTCAAGGATATTTCTGTTTTGAGTTTTTCCTTTTTTTTTTTTTTTTTGTGTGATTTTTCAAATCAATAAGGCAAACCGTGCGCAATTTGACGTGTAATTTAGCGTGTAACGATGATGGTCCAGAGCCAGCTCAACGAATGGGGATGCCTAAGAGCCCTGTTACGTGCCGTCCAACAAGGTTTGCAAGGCAGATGGAGACCCCAACTTGGAGCTGGCGGCTGCCCGTTTTGTTGTAATGGCTAACGGCTTAACATTTATTAGTTAGACTTGCCTTTGGCATAATGCATTTATGCTTCATTGATGCGCGTTTTCTACCAATGATGTTTTATATATATTTCTCTTTTCTGAACTTTCTGCATTTTGCATTTGGAATTTTTTTGCTTTTTAGTTACTTGACTCGCTCAACGAACGAACTTAAATTGTCAATTTATGGGCATCGTTGTCGGTTGCTTTGGCAAAAGTATTTCATAGTAATTCTATGCTCGACTGGCTCTTGCCAACTTTTCAGCTGAGCACAAAATTTTAATAAAGTTAACAACTTTATTGAAATCATAAAAAAAAAGTTTCTTTCTTTTTTGCACATTTTTTCTCGATGCGTTTTTATACTTTTCGCTGGGCAACTTTTCGTTTTCGTTTGCCAGAGCCAGAGCCAGAGCTTCTTTTGCGCTTTTCGGCTGTCTACGCGTTTGGCATGAATTTTTATTGCCTCTCTGATTTGCTTGGTCGAACTGCCGCTCATTTCTGAACCATTTTGCACATTTGATGAGAAAATTCTTTAGCTAATTATGTCTGGTTGGTTGTGCACACACACACACACACACACTTACAAATGTACTATTTGCAAACCCTGACAAAAAGATTCAAATAGAGTCGCAAGTTTTGCTTAATATTTTCCTGCCTCTCAATGAAATTGCAATTTGTAAAATTTCAAACATTTTTGCGGCTTGTTGCCCTTTGTGTCTATCTGTATTAGGTTGTGTGTGCCACAGTATATGTGTGTGTGTGTGTGTGTGTGTGTGTTTGTGGTTTCGAGTGGCACGCATGCTGACTGACGACTGACTGGTTGTCGAAACTTTTTAAGTTGCCTTTCCTCAATCGACTAGTGTTGTACTTGGTTGAAGACAAGAGACTTTTGTACTGCCAGACTGCAAAGGTTAACCAAAAACATTTCTACAGTTTTTGTGCCCAAATTAATTTAAAATACTTGAAAAAAAGCAAACACAACACATTCTTATTTTAAATTTGGTAATATGTTAATTTACCTTCAATCTAAATGTGCGCAGAAAGTAAGAAAAAGAAAAAATTATATTGGCAATGTTATTTGGGTCATACAATTGTACTCTTTGACGGGTTCAGCCTCTTTCTTTTGAACTGTATAACTTTTTCCTTATGTCGACGGCGAAAAGGAATGGCGTAATTAAAGGCAGGTCGTCAGCGATTTACATTTATTGACTAGCACGGCTGAAATGTGCCACAAAAATTTAAATTCGATCAATCAGAGTTGGCAGTTCAAGGAGGCAGAGGCCGAAGCAATACCAGGTCAGGTTAAGAGGTTGAGCGAGAGAGAAAGCGACGTCAAAGTCAGAGGATGCGCTAGCTGTCTGACTGACTGACGGACTGACTGACTGACGGACTGACTGGCTGGCTGCGGCTGCCAGTGACTGCCAAGTAACATTTGAGAAAATTGATTTGATTTGATTTTAGATTTGCCACTCGCCCTATATACTACAAGGAGGATACTACTACTGAGCATATAAATACTTGATATATACATAAGTAATACGCATTTTCAATCAAATGCACAGAACATGGTAGAGGTACTGGTCTGGTGTGTTTGTGCTGTGGTGGGCAGAGGAGACTCCAAAGTCGTCACTTGGGTTTTTCAAAATAAATTGCTGCATATTTTTGTGCGCTGAAGTTGGAAGCAAATGGCAAATGAGTAAAAGAGTCTCCTGGCCAAGGAATTGCAAATAAATTGATTTAATTTACAAGTATATTCGAGAATTGTTTGAGCTGTGTGTGTGTGTGGTGGTTGTGTCAAAAGAAATGAAGGCAATGATTATTTCTCAGTAGCAGGAAGAAAGCACTTGATGGCTTTCTCAGTCAACGCATGTGTAATATTCAGTGCTTTCAAGGCAAGCTTAAATAAATTTAATTAATTTACAGCTATCGCATACCTCCCACCGCCTTTCTATTTATTTTACATAACTCAACAACAAATGCAAATTCATTTAAATACTTTTTCGAGCACACTCATATTCACCCCGTTCAGGTGCTGACAACTGTGTGGGATAAACTATGCAAATTTGCATTTCTTATGCAAATGTTTGTGTTTTAAAGGTAGCTCAGCTCGAGACAGCTAACGCTGACAAATGGTACGCATAAACTTGCACACTACATTAAAATGGTTTGCAAGGATTTTGGCAAATTATTATTGCGGTTGCCTTTGCGACTTGAAACTTGACTCACAATTTAATTTTCTGTATACTTTTCCTCTAAACGTACATTGCAAATATGATTGCTGTAGGAAACCGGATATTTACATGATTATTCAATTAATATTTTGATTATTTGTTAACGAATGAACATTTTTATAAATCAAATTACAGTATTCGCATGATTTAATTAAGAAAACGTAAAGAATCTGAAATGAATTAAAACGTATTAAATTTCCTCACAATATTATTTTATTAAAAAGTGCTTGATTCATTTTCCAATTTCAATTTCATGATAATCTATTCATCTTATAAATCTTATACATTATATTAATAAATATTACTTTATTTTCTTATTATAATAATTTATTTATTTTTTTTGCTTTTTTACTGTTTTTAAATGAATTTTTAATTTTCTTCACAAGTTTCTTATCGATCTTCTGAACATTTAGAGCTCTTGCTGTTTACATTTCGAAATTAATTTGCTTGTGGCAAACCTCAGGAATTCTCTACAGAATTTTGCAGCAAGCAATCCATAAAGTATATTTTCAGTTACAAATCTGTGTGTCAGTTTCTTCTTTGCGTTCTTTTTTTTTTGTTGTTGTTGTCAGGTCGAGAATGCGAGAGCAGTCCCTTTCCAGCTGCTGAATTTACTCTTCTAAGCCTTTTCATTCTATACAAACGCCTTGCAATTTCTAGCTTGCCACAGTCGGTGTATCCTGCAGCCTTCTCCTCCTACTGTGTCTCGTTCACCATTTGCATCTTGGCGCTGCTTCTGTTGCTTTATGCATGACATTTAATCAAGTTGACGACTGCATTTGATGCCGCAAATATTTCAAAATGATGCAAGACAGGCAGGCACAGTGCACAACTTGGCTCTGTGTGTGTGTGTGTGTGTGTGTGTGTTTGTGTGTAGTGAAAAGTTGCATATTAAACGCAGACAGCAGCAGCATGAGAAGAGAGGCAGCGGCGACTTTTGCACAGTTAATGCAATTTCCCACCCGCCTGCTGCGCGATAATTCAAGCGGAAACGGAAGTGCCAGCGTCAAAGCCACAGCGTAGTGAAATTCAACAAAATGGAAACTATTAAACGCACTGCCGCCAACTCGACCTGCTTCGTTTTTCTTTTGCGATTTATTTTATTTTTTTGTGGCATTTTTGACAACATGCATCAAAAAGCAAGTAAGACGCAGGTTTATTCAAATGTTAACTAAAGACAGCAAGGACGAAGAACCTTTGCTCCTGCATTTAATGACAGCTGTCCTGGCATGCCGCTTTGCAAGTTATTTCATATAATAAACTCACAATGCGCGTGTTGCAAACGGCGTCTAAAAAAAAAGGGAGAAGTTGACTTAATGAAAACCGCAAATTGTTTGAGTTGCTGCTTTCGTGCGCCATGGCAGGCAAATTAAAAAATACCATAGCTCAGGTGGTTGCTGCAACAACAACAACAACAACAACAAATAACAGCATCAGAAACAACAGCAACAATTACTGGGCTGCGGCTTGTTATTAATATTTATCTTTGGTAATTTTAGGTATTTTTTAATAACAAAAGCAAAGTGAAATGTTTTGCGGTGCACTTACCACAGCATTAACTTTACAACTACCTACCTTGAATGCTGCTGCTGCTGCCTCTGAAGCCTCAGTCCAAGGGAAATATTGCGCCTGCGGTTCCGGATATGTTGTTGTGTCTTCTGCCAGCTGTGCCCGGCCAGAACTTCTCTTGGACTTTGGCCAGGCTCTACGATGCAGCCGAGCAGCTGCTCAGCTCTGAGGCCAAATATTTGACTTGCTACAGCAGCTGCATTGGACAAAGTTTTCCACCGACTGGCAAACTTACTTTTCTGCGGTCTAACAATTGAAATGCTGCGGTTACCAAGCAACGCCAGCTCAAATTGAAGCTAGATTCGAGTTCGAGTACAATGTCTTTTATGAACTGGGATGAGTGATTACCTGGCCAGGTGAGCCAGCAAATATGGCCTTGTATGTGCCATGAGCAAAAGCTAAAGCCACATTATGGCAACCAAAGGGAGTGAAATGGATGTTAGATGACAGGCTTAAAGCAAATCCGAGTACACTGAGAGATCTAAAGCAGAGAATAGTACTAAATAGAGAAATAAATTGATTAAATCTTAAATGGATGTAGAATATTTGTAAAAGTTTTCAAGAGATATAACTGGGTAAAAACAAAAGTAAATACAAATTACCTTTAATAATATGTGTTGCTTTCAGTAGTCAATAATAAATATAAAAAATATATATATAAAAATTATACATTGGAGAATGTTGGAAAACTATAATTAATACTTTTTAGATTGAATTACGGGGCAGTACTTTAATGGGAATATATGGTTAAATTCATAGGCGAAACAAATAATATTTTTATTAATTATAAAAGACTTGGCTATAAGCTAGTTATAATTTGCTAAAGGTAAATTTGAAGCTAAAGCTGTCTGCTGTCTTGATTGCTTTACATAATTTCGTCGAGTGTATTTTGAACAATGTCTTGTTTCTACAACTACTTAATATTATTTCGACAACAGACGCATTAGCTACATATCAGCAGCACTCAATCCTCGTTCAAGCAACAAACTAAATCCCATCTACACACAGTTAGATGGATAAATATACGCACACTCGTGCACATTTGATTTAGCCGCAAAGCAACCGAGCAGAAAGCTGCTTAACTATTTTGCCAACTCATTTTGCATATTATTTTTAACAAAAGTTGAATCATTTTCAGCATATTAACATTTTGAGCATGTGAAACGCTATTTGCTTACTGCTATCCCACTCGATTTATCTATCTCTCTCTCTCTCATTCTATCTATTTGCTGGTCCTGCTCTTTAGCTACCTACCTCTGTTACCCTTTGGCTTCTTTGGCTGTGTATTTACCACTTGTGTCTGGTTGAGTTGTTGAACACTCGAGAACGAGCTGCTTCAGAATGTTGGAATATTTTTCGGGCAATAATTTGTAAATTTTGTGAAATGCCCCTTGATCTTCAGCACATAAACTTGCAGCTTGTAGCATAGCTTTTCTCATACTTTAGCACATGTGTGTGCCTGAGTATGTGAGTGTGTGTGTGTGTGCGGTTGAATTTTAATGCGGAAATAATTGCCTGCAAATAGTTTTGCTAAGCGGTTTAGCAACCGAGCTCGAAAAATGCAATGCAATTGGTTGTACAGCAAAAATAAATGCAAGAAATTAAATCATCAGCTGCTGCAGCTATAGTTGAATATGCACATAACGTTGAGATTCGTTACTTAATTAAGTAGCCAGTGGATTGTGGGGAGGAACAATGCGTATAATTGATCAGTTGTGCTGCCAGCCTTGATTATGAAACAAAAGTCAAGTGCACTTGCGCGTGCATGGCATTAAATTCAAGCCAGAGCAACTGCAAAGAGTCTGCAAATAGACTGCAATCAATGCTGCTTATTGTTTTTCAGTCAGCTTGCTGAAACAGTGCCCGCCCGGTCCATGTGCCATTGTTATTATGGATTATGGCACTGACCACCAGGCGATCTCGCATTGCGTATACGTAATATGTATGTGCTACTCGTGCATCGTGCATCGTTGCGTATTTTCAATTTGTGCGACCCGAAAGATTCAAACGCACAGAAGATAAACAGTTGGAGTCGAGTCGAGTCCATGGAAATTAAGCCAATGCCGTTGGTTGCCACTGCGGTTGCTGCTTGGCTGAGCTGCAGCCACGTTAATTGCAACGCTTTGTGCAGCCGCCTACGATGCTGCTGTTGCTATTGCCGTTGCTTGTCGATGCATGCATGCAAAACACGCACGCCGGGGGGGAGGGCGTGTGGCAACAACATTTTTTCGCACTGCGGTTTTTGCACTGTGTGCGGCAAAATTTACTGCATGGCACATTAAGCAGGCAAGTGGTGATATGATTGGGTTTATGAGTGTCTGCCCGCTTCCTTCTGGCCACGCCGCACCACACACTATAACCCAAAATTAACTACAACTTTTTATTTTGTCTGCTTACAACTACAACTACTAGGTGCGTCTGCAACCGTGTGTGCAAGTGTGCAAGTGTGCGTGTGCTCGAGTCTTGAGTGCTCAATGCAGCGCATAATTTGCACAAGTTTTTTCTTTAATGTCATCAGTTGCCAATTCAATGAGCTAAGCCCAAGTAATTTATTGGTAATTGGAGACTAGACATCGTTTAATGCGTGTGTAATTGAAGTTTTTACTCACGTGATTATGCAACTAATGGAGAAGCTTAATATTGCAACATATAATCTATCAAGTTATCAACTGCGAAGTTTAGCTTTATATTATTTAAGGTATATTTATTTGAGGTAGCTAATTACCATGTCTTTAGTTTACCTTCGATTTGAATCGAGCTGTATTATTATCAAAGTTTTGTTCACAAATTTATGTACATTTTATGCCAACAGAATAAGTTGTTCTCTTTCATACTCAATCTTGCTCCTTCTTTTTCTTTGCAGGTAAGTGCCAGGTGGCTATTCATTAACAATTTGTAATTAGTAGAACGGCGTTGTTTCAACAACCAGTATGGTTGTTGTCGAGGTAAGGCTCAGCGAACTTAAGTCTATGCAAATTAAAAAGCAATTGAAATTTTATGACCCAAAGTCCCGCGTACAAATTAATAGCCGTTGTAGAAAGACAGAGAGAGAGAGAGAGAGAACGAATGACAATTAAAAATGCGATTGCCACATGAGACTTAGATGCGTAAGCAAACTTTTGGCGTATACTGTGGGACCAGTAATTGCCATTGGCGTTGCCCTGCTCGCTTGCCTGACTGACTGCCAATTGGCACGCGTTGCAGGGAATTAATAAAATATTGAATATGCCACTCGTTTGACTTTATATTTATGGGGCGCACACAGTTGAGCAACGTGTCTTGAGTATCTGTATCTGTTGTCTGTGCATGTGTGCGTGTGTGTGTTTTAGTAAATTAATTACTTCACTTAAGCGCTCTACACACGCTTTTGCTGGCAGCCTGCCTGAATGCTCTGACTGCTCTGACTGCTCGACTGCCAGCTGCCTTCACCTTGATTTTGTTTACGCAAAAAACATTTTGTGAAAATTGGAAAATTCCTTTTGTTTGCCAGCCCAGTCGAGTTGAAACCTGGACAGAAGAGAATATAACAAGCCAGGTCGGGCCAGGAGAAAGGCAACAACAGCCATTGCTATTAACTTGTTTTTCAATCTCAGGGCACGCCTCAATTCTATTTGCCCAGTTGTTGCTGTTTCTTGCCTTGGTCATTGTTTTACAGGTGCTTTTGGCTTATTCTTGCCATTGTTTGTCAGCACAACAACAGCAACAATAACTACAGTACGAGAAGCAGCAGCAGCAAAAATCTACAAAAATAATTGCCACGGCTGGCAGCCATTTGGTGCGCTTTTAAGCTTCACTTAAATGAAATTGTAATGAAATAGAAATGAAAATGAAAATGAATTTCTATGGCTTGATGTTTGTTTCACAGCAGAGCAGTCAGTACCTTTGCTACCTATATTCCATTCCAACTTTGCCCGTAATTGCTTGGGATAAAAGTTGCATTTACTTTTAATTCAATTAGTTCTCCATGTGCTTCCCTATTTCTGCATTGTTTTCATAGACTTTTTGGGCTTTGTCCTCGACTCTCGACTCTCAACTCTCAACTCTCTCTCGCACTTGCGCTGCACTTTGCCTAAGCCATTTCCAAAAGGGCTCTAGCTAATGCAAATGCAAAACATGAGCAAACCATCTCGGGCAATAAAATTCATAGCCTACTTATTCGAGGCGCATGCTTAGTGGCTTGCCCCAGCAGTTGGGGGGGCTTTCTTTTTATTGTCTTTTGTTTTATTTCGTTTCTGGGCAACGCCTACCGAATCCAAAATCCTGCTGACCTGGCACCATGCCAAGAGAGGCGTTCTTGGTTTTGCGGTGTCAGGCAATGCAACTGGTTGGCCCTCGTGTCTCTTTGTGTGTGTGTGTGTGTGTGCTTGTAATAAGGCTGGTTGGCTGTTTAGAAGGTTGTCGTGAGGGTGTCTTTTTGCAGTGTTAGTTCAAATAAGTTGAGAGCTTCGAGTAAATGTAGATGTAAATCATATCGTAAACTAAGCAATCAATGAGGTGGAAAATCAATTATGGTCGCTTATTGCTACTTATTGACAGAAACAGCTTATTATTGTGACTAGATAAGAAGTCCTTCAAGATTTTGCCAAGAAATTGATACTTATTTTAACAAAAAGATCTCAGAACTCGGATCTCAGATCTCTTCTCAGAATTTCTTCCAGCTCTTTGTTGCCAAGCATTTTTAATTGCATTATATTACGTATGAGCATCTTAGATGATTTCATCAATTCAAAGTTATTCAAGCAATAGAATTTATTTTTGTGTTCAAATATTTTGTTATTATATTATACAATTTAAATTTCTCTCTTCTGCTTCAATGAAGCCTTCAAGGCTCGTAAAATAAATTCGTTTTTATTTTAATTGCAATGTAAAACTAATCTATTAATTACTGAACGTGTAACAAAAAAGCATGCTTATATTCTCACAAGTTATTAAGTAAGTTAGACTTGAAGAGAGCTTAATATATGCTCTAAATTGTTGGTAATATTTTAACTAATTACTACAGATATAATATGGTGTATTTAGCTTATCTTTAGTGCATATTTGCATAAATGCCCAAATAAATATGCAATTATTTTGACAGTTAAGGTAAGCTCTTTATTCTTATTGGATGAATGCAGCTCGGACGTCAAGTATTTAGAAATACCGTAAATGCTTTAGGGATTGGCTTCAACAGCACTCAGCTCAATATAAGCTTCCTAAAGATAGCTTGCTACGTGCGCTGTTATTAACACAAGCGCACACAATTGCACTGACAAATACACACACACACACACACACACACACACACACACACACACACACACACACACACACAGAGATAGAGACACGTAGTCACATGTGCAGGAGATGAACTCATACAAGTGCACATCATTAGCATGGCCATTGTTTTCGCACAACAATATGCTTATTATCTCCAATTTCCGTGCAAAATGCATAACAAATAAAAACAACAAGAGAGAGAGAGAGAGAGAAGGAGAGAGGGATAGACTGAGCTTTGGTTTATGGTTACTGCCTGGTTGACAGTCGAAATGTAAAGTTTGCATTTCGTGGCAAGCGCCTAACTTTAGGTGCTTAAGCCTAAGCTGGGCTGCCAATTGAAAGCAGAGACACATAATTGGACACATCTACACACGAACACATACATACATACATTCGAGTATATACTTATTTGGAGCGAAAGCGAAATAGACGCGTATCGCAATGAAAAGTGGCTCTTAGCTACAAAGGCAAACAATAAGCGCGCTAATTGAGGATAATATGCAATGCCGCGGCAGCATCAACAACATCCTGCATAAAACCCAAACAACAAGACAGCAAATATGCTCATGCGAGTCATCTGAAGCAGTCGAATCATGAATGCCCTTTAGCTGGAAGATGCAATGCAAGCATCAGTAATGTAACCTTTTAATGTCAACTGTTATTCAGCTAAATCTTTGCTCAATAATAATGCTTGAAATATAATTCTCTTTACTTTTATAATTTTCGAAAAATCTGCATAGTCAGACACTCCTTAATTCCTTATCTATTCGAGTACTTACAAATTGATATCCTGTGGTAGTTTCGGCCCCCCCTTATAGAAAGCGAGCTTAATTTGCTGCACAGCAAGCCTCTAAATTCTTTTTGATGTTTCGACATTTCATAAAAATCTCATTAATTTGTTGTTAAATGCAAAAAAAAAAAAAAAAATGTTCATTTCTGTGAATGAAAAATTGCTTAACGCATAAAGCAAATAATTTGCTTATGAGACCGTTGCCAGGCACATGCCACATGCTGCACAGCAACTTAGCAACTGCCTTGCCCCCTCTGGGTATGTGGCATGAAAACAGAAACCCTTTGCTGTGATTTTCTTCTTTGAAAATAAGCATTTGCTTTGACTTTCGTGTGACATGTGATGAAATTCCCATGAAAATGCTTTGATAGACTATATAAAAGCTGATGTAATGTATACCCGAAGATTGCAAATTAATTAACGGCTCTACTTACTTGGAAACGGACAGATAATTTACGATAAGATAATACCAAGCACTTTATTCTTTTGTCATGCATTAATAAAAAGGTATTCTTTCAATGCAAGTAGTAGTATTATTTACATGTTCTTGGAAATGCTAAGGAAGAAATTTATTCTTACTAAATCTGCTGTTAAGAAAAAGTGATGAACAAATATTCTACACTTACACTAACATATATACATTTATGTTATGATTGCTAATCATGTTATATAAGCTGCACAGTTGTTGTTTTTTCAGCTTCCAAGCAAAACCAGTTATAATTTCAGGTCTTTTAATAAAGTTATTCTTAGTTTTTTTGGTTTTATTTATTTGTTGATCCATGATGCTATTGCTCATACTCGACTTTTAATCATTCTCCACTCAGCTACCCTCTCTTCGCGGCTAATCAAATTATTTGACATCTGCTCTGACGTTTTAATTGAATGTGCCAATGCAAATTTGTTGGAGCTTTTCAGCGTTTGTGGCAAGGGAAACAGGCAACTCATATGGTTGTTTATTAATATGACGCATACGCAATGTTATCAGGCCTTGCAATATACAATATTTTTGTAGGCCCTCTCGGTGTACATGTTGTGCATTGGATATCATTGCGCTCGGCCACATAAATCATCAATGGCAGCTGCCACACAGCCACCACGAACAACAACAGCAGCAAGAAGAGAGCAGGCAACAAGGGCTCGTCAACATGGTTTACATCATTTTATTGAAAATTTCACCTGATTTATAGGCCGCCCACAGACTGAAACTTAATCATATGGCAAAACGAGGCTTGAAATCTGACCATGACTGTCTCTCCACTGGTTGCCCATATGACATATTGACGTGATATTGAATGATGTTACTGCTGCCTGTTACCTGCCTGCCTGCCGAGGTGTATGGGTGAAAGAGTTGAGGGTAAATCCTTGCATGTAATGACAACATAAGCAATTACTTACGCATGTAATTTAAATATCAGAAGTCAGCTCAATACGCAACTGTCAATAACAAAAACAAATAACATTGGATGCTACCAAAATATTGAGGCTTAACACACACATTCGACTTGATTAGGCTCGGGAGAGCCGTTACAATAACCTTTTGGCCTTGCCATATAAGAAATAATTATTAATATGATTACGACGGTATGTGAGAGAGGCAGAGAGATGAAGAGAGGAGAGTGCGGAGGGGTTGAGACACAGGGTTAGGTGCTTCGTTGGCAGTCATGACACTCCAGGCTGCACTTATCGTAAGGTAAATAAGCCACTTGTAACTCAAGTAGACAGCCAGCCAGCGTTTGCAGGCTGAGCGTTCAATTCCCCGCTCACTTCCCCCGCCTTGAGATCTACACGCTCATGTATTTTTAATATCTTACCTCAAGTGTCTGCCTCAACAGTCTCTCTCTCACACACACACACACACACACACACATGTATATTGAGGGCCTGTCGCACACACATAGATATCTTTTTCGTTTTGCCCTTTTTACTCGACTTTTATCGGCCTTAAAGTGTTGGCAGTTTCCCATACACTCACACCCTCACACCCTCACACACACACATGCACATAAGAGTATAACATATATGCATTGTTCCTCTTTGCTGTGCCTGTGTTTTTGGGGCATCTGGCGTATGCTGCGCCCACGGGACACATAACCGTAAATGCTTCGTGTGTGTGTCTGCTTCTATGTAACTGTGTGTATGTATTGTCTTGCGGTCTGATGTGATCTGCGGCTGGTATTGATGCTAAGATGTCCGAAATTGTTGCTTTTAAAGACCCGTAGAGTTCGTCTTAAACTGTGCTTAGGCTTGGCCAATTTCAGCTTATTGCAAATTCAATGGCCAATTGGCAGCCGTTGCCGAACAGAACTATGCCATAAATGGAGAAAGGTTAGCTTTAAGTTAGATAAAGGTTACGGGTTATTAAAAGAATCATATAAATATATATAACAAAGTTTTCTTTCTGTTTTGTTTTTGAAAAAGAAAAGAAAAATGTTTAAATTCAAATGCACTTTTCGATTGTTTATTGAAATTGTTTTATCAGCTGTATAACAGTTTAATAATTGAGAAAAGAGACTTGGACAAATAAAAAGTTAATATCATAATCATCATAGCAAGTCCCACGGTTGTCCATTGATTCTTAAAGGCAATTACAATAATTCACAAAAAGAAGGTAGTTAAATAAAGGGAAAACTCTTTTATCACGGGCTTTGGCAAAACTCAAAGCGAGTCCCTGCTTTAGTTCACTTTGCTAAGGGACTTGACTCTGGCTTTTCAACTTCTCTTTGGCAACAATTGCAATCATACTCATAACCCTCCCCGACTCTGTCGCCAGCTCTTTCAATCTGCTGCTGTTTTCAATGGATAGATGATGATGACGTCGTTGTCCTCAGCTTGCAGCAGCCCAACAAAGGCAAGTGGCAAGTAAGCTGATGCAGCAAGGTCTTCTTGCCTCACCCTCTGGCTGATTCGCTCTTTTCATGCACCACACGAAAAATTAAAACCAGGCAGTCAGCGATAATGTGGCAGTTGATGAAGGCAATGATAATGATAATGATAATGATAATAATAATGCAGCTGCGGCTTTGGTTGTGGCTGCCAACGATGACGATGCCAATTGAAAATCTTTTCTGCGGTTATTCTTTGCAGCTCTTTTCATTACACAATTCTGGCAGACAGGGGGAAATGAGGACAGCTCAATTATGAAAAACGCTTATTTGAAAATTGCTAGTTAATTGTTGCGGAGAGGCAACTCCAACTCTGATAGCCCAAAAATAAAAAGAAAGAAAGCGACTCGCAAGTGGAAGTGCCATTATGGCCGTGGGCAATCAGTTAGCCAAGTTGCTTGGCACTGGTTACTTTGCTTCATTGTTGGCTCAATTAAATTAGAGGGAGCCCGGTGTAAGCTCTGCTACTCTCGCATTTGATTTAAATTTTAATTGTAGACGCTCAGTGCTTGAGGCTATCATTTTTGGAGCGTACCAAAAATTTACATAATAAGCGCAAAATTTGTTGCCCAAGGCTCAAGGAGGGGTGGCTGAAAGACGACTGGCAAAACGATTCCTGGCAAAATCGCAACTAACAATGGTGATGGTGATGGTGATGGCGATGGCGATGGCGACACATGCCGAGACAGGTTTATAAGCTGTCTGACAGGTAACAACAAAATGGCAAGCCAAGTGCTTCGATTATGCCAAACAGTCAGCACGCCAGCCAGGCAGCAATTGAAGCAACTTCATATGCGTTCATTTTCCAGCGGAATGAACAGCAAGCGGAGCAGTATATCAGGAGATGAGCGTTTCGGTGTAGCCGACCCCAAATGCCGACGACTGGTTGCCGCTGACAACAAGTGGCTGGCAGCAGAAAATTCATTATAATTTATAATAAGCAACAACGCTGACAAGAACGACAACAACGGCTACACGGCTACGGCTACGGCAACGACAAAAAGGACATGAGCTGAAGTTCCTCTCAAATTCTAATACACATGCACATATACAAGCCAACGCATGCAGTGCAATAAAAATAAGCTGGCTTGATTGGCTGCAAGATACTCTATATCACAAAACGAAGTATATGAAGAAGCAATAGAACTATTTTAAAAACACATTGCAATTTTAAAGATTAAAATAATTGTGATATGTTATTTTATTGCATCTACTATTTCATTTTTGATCACATTTGATCCAATTCAAATTGGGCAAGAACTAAATATTCTACTTTTTAAACGGATAATGATAATGTTTAAATCCTATTGTTGTTCATTCTGAATTCGAATTTAGAATATACAAAATTGTCCATTTTATAAAACCACTCACTTTAAAATATACCTCGCCTTAGCTGTTTGTAGGGTATACAAGCTGCGCAAAGCAACACAACCAATAATGAAGCTCATCATTATCCTGTGCACAAATCCAATTTGATTATGTTAATACACGTGGAAAGGAAATGCTTTTGCAATTGCAATTGCCAATTGGCACATCCTTTCGTGTCCGTGCCTCTCTCTCATTCCCCCCCCCACCTCTCTACTGCCGTAAATCGGCAGCCCCCTTCGATAGGATATCCCCATTGTGGACTTCACTTCAATCGTTGTGGTGTGTTTTGATGTAGCTTTGATTTTTGATTGAAGTTGCGTTGAGACGATTTTGCGGGTTATGAATTCCCAATTATGTCGCAGCGGCTCATTCTCGATTGGCTGCATATTTAGATAATTGCCATGAATGTTTGTATTTCAATTAAAGATTTAAAGCATTTGTTCCAATGCTATCAATTTAATAGGCTGTGTGCTTTGATTCAAATGCGAAAATGCAAACAATTTTTTGAAATTGTGCAAAGTTCATTAAACATTTAATTAAACCACATTTCATTTGATCTTTGTCAGGGGTTTCTTGGTTGCGATGGCAAACCGACTCCAATGTTTCATTTCTGGCATTTTTAGTGACCATTTTCGAGCGGCAAATTTTGAGACAACTGCAAAAGCCGGCCGCATTCTAATTAAACGTTCCGGCTTGCTCTGACAGTGTCCGGCTATTTTTAAAGCCTTAAATGTCACGCCTACACCAGACACCGTAAACTGCATGCATGTGTGTGTGTGTGTGTGTGGGGGGGGGGGCTTATGTAATCAGGACTGGCTATGCCTGTGTTAGAAGAGCCCAGACTTAGCAGAGTTAGACAGAGGTTCGTGCTAGTGCGTAAATAAATTATATTTACGCAAATTCGCACTCAAATCGTTGGAGCAGCAGGGGGAGACAAAGCATGGGGGGGGGACTGTGGGCTGCTGCTATTGCAGGCAACGACGACTGCGACTGACATGATAACATTTTGGCCTAAAATTGGCAACAACAACAACAACAACAGCTTAGACAATGGTCAACGCCGCCAGAGTCGCAGTCAAGCGTGGCAATGGGAGGGGACGGAGCGGAGCGAGGGGCGCGTCCATTGTTAGTGCTCGTAATTGGGTAGCAACAATTTATGCGTCAGTTACGGGGCACAGACGTGGTGTTGCTCTTGATGTAGTGTAGAGTGTGGAGTTCGAGTGCGGGTGCGGGTGCGGGAGCGGGTGTCCTCAACATGAATTAGACTGCCTCTGCCGCTGCCAGAGCCTGTGGCACATGTGGCACTCGATGACTGATGAACGAGCGCAATTGCAATTTGAGCTACAATTGCTGCATTATTTTTACGTTTGCATTTAAATTGACCAGCTAACAAGAGTAGCACAAAATATAAAATAGAACTTAAAATCTCTGTCGAACCCAAAACACACATATGAATAAATTTGGCAGTGAATGCAGTTTTGGAGTTTTGTTTGTGACACAATTCCATTTAATCGCTTCTTTGGCGCCAACAGCTTGTAACAAAAACAGCAGCAGCCGCCGCAGGCAACATTCAAGCCAGAGACAGTAATCGGAATAATAATGAATGCCTTCATTATCATAGTGTTTGCTATTGTTGTTGTGGCTCTTTCTGCTGTTGCTGTTGCTGTTGCTGTCATTTGGCATTTGTTTACCCCATTTTGTGGCGTCTCTGTCCATCTGTCCATCTGTCCATCTGTCTGGCTGTCTGACTACATGGCTCCAGCACAGCTCATCCGCCTCAGTTCCGGTCAATGTATCGATTCTCTGACGCCTTCCTAAGCAACTTCAATGCGTAAATGCAGTTGACTCTGTTGAGTTGAGTTCCAAACCAAACGAATCTGAGCTAAGTATATGCTATGTTGTATATCAGATTCTTTGGCTAGCTAGTCTTAATGAGCAAATGATAAGTTATATACATTTCCAAGTCTCCAGATTTATGATTAAAAAATAGTAAGAAAACTTGCGTGCCTTATATATGGATCAGGATATCGAAAAGCTGCAGTTAATGCCTGATTAATATAGCAAGATTTCGCTGCAAAATCAATTGTTGTTGACGATGAGAAAAACAAAGTTTTCTGCTATAAGTAAATACAGCTACATTTATTTCGATATAAAAATAATTATATAACTTAATTAATAAATATTTCATTGAAAATCTTGCCTGATTTTCGCAAATTTCTTTAATTGAAAAAATGGCATTTTGTTTAAATGGAATTAAATAGTTGGGGAATTGCACATTTTGTATATTTTTGCTAAATTTTTGCTAACTTCCATAATCCACTTGAAGATAATCTGTAATTTAATAAATTATGCAAATTTTCAATATTGTAAATGTATGAATTTCACTCGATGTCTGCTAGCCAGCTCCATTGCATGTACAGCCCATACGGCGGATGCAAATCACAAGTTGCAAGACGAAGGTGAATGCTCATTTGGTTGGCCCCAACAGTTGCTGCATTTAGTCTAATGCATAAGCTACTGAAGGGGCTGGCTCCTTTGGTGGTATTCCTTGTGGCTTGTGGGCAAAGGGGCGCAATGCATTTAATTATAATGCAGCTATGTGTTGCTTTAGCGGCATTTAATATATGCAGAGAGTGTTGCAACTCTGGCAGCGGTTGCCGCTTTCAAAACAAATGGCCGACGCACCGCCGAAGCGGATGCATCCGGAAACGGATGTTTGGGTGTTGCACATTGTGTGTGTGTGTGTGTGTGTGTGTGTGTGTAGCTTAGTGTTGTGAATTGCTTACTAGGTGTTAAATTTATGCATTTCGGATGGCCGACAACAACTGACAACTACAACAATGCGGCATGAATATGTTGAATGTATTTAAAAATTTAATAGACTGCCGCAAATTGTTGATGCCATAGACATTGCCATTGCCATTGGCAGTGGCAGTGCCATTGCCACTGCTGGTAAGTGATATTGGTAGTGCTGACGAAACGTGTGCTTTCAATCATCAAAGAGATAAAAAGCAAAGAAGGCGTCGTCGCCAAATTGCAAATAAATTGCAGAAATTGAATCAAATACGCATGCAATTGCAAACAAATAGAGCGAAGACCCAGAACGAGAGAGAGAGCCGGCGACTGGCTCATAGACAAACAAGCTCGAGTATCTAGACGTAGAAAGAGACAGAGGAACGGAAGCTAAAGGGAAGGGGGGTGTAGACCTCGGAATCGACTCAACTCTGACTATGACTCCAACTCAACTCAACTCGACTGGCTGGCAGACTGGCTGCCTGCCTGGCTGCCTGGCTGCCCGGGATATTTGTTGCAAAAAAGCAATTTTATGCTTGCAAAGGCATGAAAAGCCTTTGTTCGTGTCTATTTCACGTTAGTTTGGCGTCTGCGGCAGCGACTCTCCTCTCTCGCTCTCACACTCTGTGACGGCTGCATATGTTGCGCATACGCCACATACGCCACAAGAATGAAAAAAATAACAAAACTGAGGAGGCTGGCGGTTGAAGTTAGCGTAGCAGGCGGGAAATGAATTATTTATGAAGTGGTTGCCTCATTGTTGTTGTTGTTGTTGTTGTTGTTGTTATTGTTGGTTTCAACACTCGACACACTCATCGGCCTTTGTTACATGCGCTGTGGCTGCAGTTTCAAGTGTTTTTTACTTTATCAATTGGTTGCTTTGCACTTATTTGCTATTTGTTCTTACACACACACACACACACACACACACACAAACTGCGGACGAGTGTGTGCTGCATTTCCGTTTCCGTTTTGTTAGGCAACTGTTGCGCTCCCGGGAAGTTATTTATTTTATTTGCTATTGCCGTTGCTGCTGTGGCTGCTGCTCGTTTGCTAAAATCAAAGAGGAAATTGAATTTGTTGCGAAAATTTATGTGTTCAAATGGAAATGTTGTTTGCCGTTGTTGCGCCAATTTCCTGAGGGCCCCTGAGCCCCATCTGACAACTGTGTGAGCCTTTGATTAGTTTTGATTTTTCATCTGTAGCCACTCTAACTGACCCATGGCAACAACCACAACAGCAACAGCAAAAATATCAGCAGTATCAAAAGGTTTTGCTGGCTTCAAGACATTGCCAATTTTTCATATGAACGCTTCGGACTGACAGCTTTGAGATGCTATAAAATTTATGCATGTCAACTGACAAGTGGGCGTGCCAACGACTGGGAATGCCATTGGACGACTAGCGTGCAAAGTTAATGGCTTGTGCCTTGTTAGGTGTCATGTGCTATGCGTTGCGTTATCTATAAGTGTCGCCTCAATGACTGAGCCCTTTAAGGCTCAACGAGCAGGGATTGTATAGATTACACGGCTGAAAGAAGGCCAGTGAGAATATATTAAAGCTAGTTTGGAATGCTTTACAATCTGCAATGTTATTCTCAATCATAAGCTAGTTTTTCAGCACTGTCAATTATATTTTCAAAATTATATTACGAAGCACATAATTTGTGAAGTGCAGACATTACGACGACTGCACTTTGACAATGCTGCCACACATATGTAATAAACTTTAATTGAGTGTAAATTTCCGAACAGCAGCAAGCAAGCCTCGCTGTCTGCATAACTCTTTGACTGACCAAACGCTGCGATGTCAATGTACAAATAATTCAATTCATTTTTCAACAAGTACGAACACGAATGCGAATGCGAATACGAATACTTCTGTAAAGGCAGATGGAATTCACAAATAAAAGTACGGCAGAAGAACGAAAAATTGTGATAAATAATGAACAAAATAGCTTGGTAATCCTTGACACGCCCAGGGCAGTGTGTTATAGGGCATGCAGGCATGGAGAATCAGCTGTCGCTTCATTAAATACAAAGTTATTAAATTACCGCAACAACAGTCGTTTGCAATTTGTATATTGTGAAATATGTAATTGTCAAGGCGGCAGCGAGATTCTGTTCCACGCTTAATCACAAGCGAGCAAACGAAAGAGAAGAGAGAGGGGGGAGAGGGGTAGGACAGAGCCGACCAAAACCAGAAAAACCACATTCGGCAAAAGCCAGGCCAGGTCCTGAAAATCGATGCTTAAATGACAGTGACAATTTCATTTAATTGGTTTTAATTAAATTAATGAGTAAATTTTACAAATTGATGCAAAATGATAAATAAGTAATTTAATATATTTTCTCTCTCTCTCTCTCTCTCTCTCTCTCTCTCTGCATCTGCTTCTCTCTTTCGCGCTGTTTTTGGTATGCATGTTTGTTAATTTAATTTAATATCGTAAAGTTGAGTCGGTTGGCATTTTTTATGCATATATAATTATTTTTATATAGTAAATGCTGTCAAATTTAATTTAGTTTAATTAATTTTGCAAATAATGTGAATCTCCAAAGCTTGGTCTGAAAATTGTAGATACTTAATTAGTTTAATGTTAGTCTGATTTTTTTTCCCAAAATGTAGCTCGTTAGTTTTCCGATAAATCGACCATAAACTTTAACATATTTTATCTGCTGACAATTCGCTTTCTTTACTTTACCGGCACCACTATTTCTGAGCTCTTAAAATTGGACAATTTTCTGCGAATAGACATTTCAATTAGTATTACTTATTTTGAAGCAGATTTCAGAAATGTTGTCATACATATGTTTATAACTCATTTATTTATTTAAATTGGCAATTAAGCCAAACTAACCAGTAAAACTATACAAAGTAAAACTTTGTTTGGCTTGTCACTTTTTCAACATTTGACTTAATTGTCAATAGTGTCCTGCAGTATTTCCTACTTAATTGAATTAATTTATACAATTTACGTTTTCCTTTGTGGTATGACATGCAGTCCACATATTTTTGCTTATTTTTATTGGGGAACTCAAAGTGAAAGCCACTATTGAGTTGCACATCCAAAAATGGTTATAATTAATTTAATTTAGCATATTTTTCTGAGCATTCTGCACCAAAGGCATGAGCACCTGCGCTGCCTGCTGCATTTTTCACTTACCTGTCTTGCACATAGACACGGCATCTGTTTTTTTCATAAGCACATTAAACGCAGCATGGCCCGATGCTGTGATGCAGTGCAGCAGCCAGTACAAGGGCCAAAGGACGCCCTATGTGTAAGCCCAGAACACTAAAAAAGCAGGTATGGCATGTACGAAATAAAGAACGTTGTTTACAGCAGCAGCTAGAATGCATTGCATGCATTTGATGCATTCCTAATACCCTAACAGGATATCAGTTTGATGTGCTTATGGGACTCGAAGGTATTTTACGACAAAACTTAATCTTATTTAAAGAATAAAATTACAATATTAAATAATTATTATAAAAGTCGCATTAGCAGCATTGTTTGAACTTCCACTCTTTCCTCATGCTCTGTAGAGTTTAATAAAAATCAAAACAGTTTGTTTTCTTTCCATTGATGACATTTGCTGGCAGAGCATATCAGAAGCGACTTTTGAGATTTTAAATATTTTTTGCCATTTTCTAAATAAATTTCGAGATCAACCTGTTGTTTTTTTGCGTTGCTGTCAAGCGCATAGAGTAAGGGATATGAGAAAGAGAGAGAGGGAGATGTAAAGAGAGAGAGAGAGAGAGCTGGAGGGCGTGCACACAAAGCGCTGTGCGTTGGTTGACACCAACGGGGCGTCTTGTTTGTTTGTTTACCCCTGGATGGTTGTGCATGCATTTTTTATGCTGACAAGACATAAAAGAAAATGTACATAAAAGTCGGTTGAGGTGTTTACCGATGCGTTTTGCCCAGTTGCTTGGGGTTACTCGGGAAGATGGGGAGAGAGAGAGAATCCCACCTGGTCGAAGAAGTTAAGAGTTTGGCTGACACGAGAGCTTTTGGCTTTTAGCATATCAAAAGATCGCAGGCGGCAGCATAAAAATGCCCGCTCACTTGCACACTTCCGCTACCGGAAGTTGTAGACGTTATTAGCTCTCATTTGTAACACACACAAACACAAATAAACACACATGTGGACAACTGGACAGGCGGAAGCGTGAAACTGAAATTATTGTAAGAAAACTCGTGTGTTATATAGAGATCAAAAGCCCGTAACGCTTTTGTCAAGTTTTTGCGCCTCGCTTAGCGTCTGCTATAAAATTAATATCCGGTGTAAATAAAAAATATGCTCAGCTTTTTTTTGCTGCCGTTTTTTTTTTTTTTAATTTTAAACAAGCAGCAAGAACTTCCGCTGCCTGTGCTGAGGGCAAACTGCTGCCCGCCATTTGCCCGCTTGGCGAGTACATTTGTTTGTCTTAAGCCGGAAATTGAAAAAAACAAAAATGTTATTCTTTGCCTTGGCTAAAAGTTTCTGTGCCAACTTTTGCCCAAAGATACAGAGAGAGATGCTCGAGTAACGCGAAGTTTATCTCGAGCACTTTAAGCGTGAGCCATGAGCCAGACACATGCCGCATGGTTTGTTGAATACCATACCGATGGCCATACTGTGCTGTGCGGTGCCTATAATTATAAAAACCGCTTTATTGTATTTTTCAATTACCTTTAAAATTGACAACAAAAGAGGCGACGAGCATATAATATATGTACGAGTATGCAGGCACTTCGAACGCTGCCATCGCGCGCACGCATGCAAATTACAAGGAATATTTAATTACAAAAAATGCGCATAATTATGTGAAAGGACCCCCCTCCATCCACTTATTCATCGATGTGCTCCTTCCCAACTCTTTATATGGCATGACCAAACCATCTACTATATTATATGGCCACATAAATAAAGCGATGCTGCGGCCAACATAGCCGTTGTCCTCTGGTCAGCTCGTAAGCTGTCCTTCGAATCTGCCTCTGTCTTCTTTGCAAACTGACGTCAGCTTCAATAAAAATGAGGAAACAAGCAATTGAAATGACCAAAAAGTCGAAACGCAGTTGCAACTGGTCATAAAGGGACGGTCATAAGGGCTCTACATTTAGACTGGTGCTTAAAAAAATATGGCAGATAAAAATTGCAACTAATTAAAAGTGCAATATATAAAAATGTTTATATCAGATAAACATTTGAAACTGTATAAAAATGAACAATTGTTGTATAAACAAAACAACACTTCTGATTTAGTTGAGAACTAAGAAGGAAAAACACATATTAATAGTTTGAAAATTTTTTATTTTAATATATTTTTTGATATTTTTGGGAGCACCCTAATAGACTTGGGCAACCCTTACCCTTGGTTCCTCTGTACCACAACGCTCAAGCCACAAAGCCGAGGTCGCGACTTGACTGCTACTGCTGACGTTGCATGTCACAGTTCAAGTGTCGTATACGTTATATTGCGAGTATATAATATTCGATAGCTGGTTTTTTGGCTTGATTTTTTCTTCTTTTCTGCTCATTATGATAATTTCGTGGCCATACCGAGACATTTTCTGGTCTGGCAATTAAAAATCTGCCATTATGCAGGCAAGTTACAATCTCGTTTTCTTTTTTGTCATTTTTTTTTGTCACTGCTTGCCACTTTTTTTTTTTTTTTTAATGCAATTTTAATTTACGTACACATTGTCATATAACTCAAAAAGGACATGCAACGATAAACAAGCGATAAAAAATTATTTTAAAAATTTAATTAAAGCAGCTGCAGTGACATGAACAACAACAACAACAACAACAACAATTACGTTGCTGTTGACGAGACGTAAACAGCGTTGTCGATGGACACGTCAACTCTATTAAAACGCTGCCTTGATCAACGAGACAAGGCGAAAGGTTGGCATCTGCCGACTACTTGCTACGAGCTGGTTGGTTGGCTGGTGAGTTGCTATTGTTGTTCTGCAAACGACGCCATTGCATTATTTGCATTATGCTGGACGCTGTTTGCACAGTCGTTAACAAACACGCTATTATGAAAATTCGTTGAGCCTTTTGCGGTGTTTAAGAACTTTGTTCTGAAATTATTGCTAATCGTTTTCTTGTAAAAGTTGAGCAGGATGGAAGTAACTGAAGCTCTTTGTGGCTCTGACTTGTAGTTTACAGAAGCGCTATTTGACAAGCTGCTGTATTGCTATTATAGTATAATCTTCGGGCTTTCTCTAATAACGTCTTGACACTTGAGATATTTCTACCAAAGCATAATCTAGGCTAATGCAACAACTATTTATTTCTCACTATGTCTCAACTATGAATACGAATTGGTCAGTTAGAAGTCATGTCTTCTAGCACCTGATGCCCAAAAAAAAAAGAAAACTTGTCAAAACTAGCACCGCAACCACTTGACAGCAAATTATTTGTGTTATTTTCCAGTTGAATTTCACATACTATTTGGTAACATTAAAACAGCAAAACGGCTAAAGTTCCAAGTTGCTCAAATTTCAATTCCCAATTCTCTCCACTCCCCGCTACAGCCGTCCAGCACACTGCCACAAGAAGGTTAAGGCAAACTCGAACCAACAAACGACTTCTTGCCAATAAGTAAGCGAAACTTTTCCTTATGTTTTCTACAAACAAATGTGCATGGAAGCTGCAGGTAACAAAAACTTACCAAAAGCAAATTGATTTGCAACATTGCAAGCGGCTGGCGGATGTGGCAAGTGCGGCTGAGAACGTGGAGGCGAAGACTGGGAGCGTGAGAAAGATCCTCTTACAATATTTCTTCATTTCGACTGTCTTTGACGTGGCAGGCAACCAATTAAATGGCTGCCATAAGTCAGGCAATCAAAGCAGACAGAGCCGTTACTTGACTGAGCAGGGTATGGCACGGGCAATTAAATGAAATTGCAAATGCAAACAAAAACAGTTAAGAAAATTTGCGGACCTCTGTACAAGCGAATCAGACGAAGCTTAGATACTCTAACAAATTTGTGTTTGAAATTTCATTCGAGCTTCAGTATGAAATGAATAAAATATAAATAATATTAACAATTTATCATCAGACTATTTAATAATGGTACAATTGTTTGTTCGTCTTGTAGAACATTTTCTCAGGCAGCTTTCACCAAAGAAAACAGTGAATGATTGCAACTCTTTTATTTTGCTGCCTCTTGTGATTTCTCTATTTTTTTCCCATGCTCTTATTAGCTGCCGTTTGCTGGCTGTGACAGTTGCCGGCTATGCGTTGCAATCAATTTAATTAATTTTTAATGTCATTTTCTGCAATTTCAATTCAATTTGAAAACACACTCACTCGCACACTCACACACACACCTGAAAACCCATTAAATTGTCGCCTTGGCAAATTGAGAATTACGACGGCCGCCATTTCCGTTGACTTGGCTCAAACTCGAGTCGACTTGAGTCGACCCGCAAGCTCAAGACAAAAGCCAAAGTGCCATAAAAGCTGCCAGCCAAGCTATATAAATGTGGCAACAAAGTAAACTGTGTCAACTTTGGGTGTTGTCACTGGGTGTTGTGCGGGCGACAGAGTGTTCGAACGAGGAAGAGGGGAGTGTTTGGGGTCTATGCCACAAAATGTCGCTGGCCAAGTAAAGTAATTTCTTAACGCTGCGTTGCGCAGCTAGAACGACAATTTTGCAATCGCCATTTTGTTGACTAAGAAATATCGAAGCCATCTTGAAGTGCGAATATGCTCCCATGTCACAAGCACACCCACACGCTCACACTACACTTACACACTGTCATACACACTGCCATTCACACTCACACACACCAAGGCGTGTTGGTTTTAGCTTCGCCTTCTGCGTTTGCTTGGCCTGCGGTTTTCGCTTGTAGTGGCAGCGGTCTGCGGACAGAGCTACCAAGTTACAAGCTACTAGCTGCCAGTTCCCCCCCACGCCTTTCAATCGTCCACCCACTGCCATTGGCATACATTTCCTTAGCTTCCTCATCTTCCCCTACTGCCGCTGCTGCTGATGTTGATGATGATGTTGTTGCTTTGCCGTTGTTGTTGTTGTTTCTTCCGCCATGCGCATGTCCTTTTGGTTACAAATTAAACTTCCGTATTTGTTTAGAAATCCATTTGTTAAATTACTTTGCAACCCGCACACAACTTTTCCCTTTCATTTTTATTTCATTCTCTTTTTTTTTAGTTTCTTTATTATTTTCTACTTTTTGCTGCTGGCTCGCAAATATGAAAAATGAATTGCATTTGACTGTGCTGGGCACTGCACTGACACAGCGACCACACCACACTCGGATGTGTTAAATGTTAGGCGTGGCACGCCCACAGCCACGCCCACTACATAAGCCGATTTCTTCAACTATTTGCCAAACAACAATAATTTATAGCCGGCCATAATGCTAAAATGCATTTGATAACTGCCTGCAACGTTTTTGGTGTAACAAAAGCCTGGCACAATTTATTTCATCTCGCCTTCCCCTCTGGCACACTCTGTCTGTCTATTTTTGTGTGCGAAAATTGAAAATTTTTCATATGACCGTATGAAAAAGTTATAAAGCACATCAGTAAATAACAAATACGCAAATAAACAAAGAGCAAACCAATAAAATAAATCCAAAAATATGTACTGAACGCGTGTTTAGGCGTCGATAGCCAACAAATTGAGGGACCGGGTATCGTGTCCAAATACCACAACTATCATACATCTTAGGACTGCATTGACTTTTATTTAATTCGCAATATTTTTGAGGCCATTGCATTTGTTTGAATGATTATGTAAGCAATAGATTAGGAGCAATAATATATATTTTAAATAAAAGCTGGAAGGCGAAATTTGTATTCTCGTATAAATATTTTTGTTCGAAATTAAATTGTGAAGCAGACAAAAGAATTATCAGCTTAAGACTTCCAAATGTTGAGCTGACTTGGTTTGGATTTTTCTTTATTTATCTATTTTTTTAAATTATATATTGTGTATTTTGTGTTAAACATATATTTACACTCTTATATTGTGTTTTAAATGAATACACATTTTTAGATGACTTTGGATGTTTGCTCTTAAGTTTTAACCTCTTCTCCAGTGACATTGCTAGTATAAAATGTATTCCAGCATATGAAGCATTTTTTACGGCGGGTTCTTGATGGCCAAGACAAATACAATTTAACACATTGCAGACAAACAAATACGTAAGTGTCACATGACTTTTGTTATTTTGTTGTGGTTTATTTTTTGACTAAAAAGGGTTTTTATTTTTGAAAATGTCCAAACATTGACACCAGCTCAGCGCACCACGTTGGGCGCCATGGGACTTGGAGCTCTTTGACCTCTCTCTGTTTTATCAGCGTACATTTGGTTGGTTGTGTGTCGCTTGGCATTTTATTTAGAAATAAATACCATTATTACTCAGTATATTTCTCTCGTTCTCTCTCACTTTATTTAGTTTTGGTTATTTTGTAACGTATTTTTCTAAAATACACCAAACATTTGTTGCCCGTCAGCACATGGCGATGTCCCATTGTGAATGTGAGTGGGAATGTGAGTGCGAATGCGAATACATATGTGTGAATGTATGTATTCGCTTCAGGACCTCCCATGGCGTTGCCGTCGTCAACTGAGAGACGACACAGGGAGGGAGGGGGTTAACGGCGGTGGCTTCATCAAATTCACTTGTCTGCACAACGGTATTATTGATGAAAATTATATGTTTGTGTTAGTATCATGGCCGCCATAGACTAACGACTAACGACCAAACAGTCCAACGGACCAAAAACTGTGACCTTTGGCCTCAGCACACACACACACACACACACACACGCACACATATTATTTGACTGTTGCGATTGTTCTCGACGAGAACAACCTTATTTTTGGTCAGTTCTAGATTTCATTTTTCATGTGTTTGCACATTTCGAACGTGACTAGCGTGAGATTTGTAAAATTGTGTGCTTTTGTAGGCATTATGAATTGCATGTGGCACAAAGGAAGAAAAAAGAAATTTGAAACTCATACAGATTGTCATTTCAAATATGAAAATTTTATTGAATAAATCGAATGTTTGCAGTTGCATTCAAATTGAGAAAATAGAAGAGCATAAAGTGAAGTGTGCTGTGCGTTTGCGATAAGGTTTAAACATTTTCGCTAGTTCTACAAGCATGAAAAATAATAACAACAATAATAATAGTGAATGGTTGCAGTTAGATTGAAATCAATCAGAAATGGACATTAGAAGAACTGTACTGTGATATTTATTGCAATGGGAAAAAGGAACGCAAATTTTTGTTCGTCATATTTATTGATTAATTCTATTTCATAATTAATAATGGCATGAACTAAATTTCGAATTATTTTGCTAATATTACAAATAAAACTATAAATTTCACTCTAAAGTATATAAATTAATAAAAGAGTAAAAATCTCCATATATTATAACAATACGTGTAGCTTAACTATATATTTTAGTTTGTTCTTGGCTATTAATAGCATACTAATTCCTATTGAAAAATGATTTTATTTGCAATTGCATTGATGGTTTTTCAAGAATGCAATTTATTGCCGACCAAATGTTGTAGCTGCTGGGATTCGTCTTGAATTTTAATATATGTAAAGTGCAGTTGCAATTCAAAATTAATATTTCAATATTACACACAAAACGAATGAACGAAAAGCAGCTACAAAGCTCAGATGTGTCAGTTTTTGTATCTGTGTGTGTGTATCTGTATCTGTATCTGTAGCTTCTTGTGTGAGTTGTCGTGTTATTGGCAGCACTTTGATAGCCCCAGGTGATTGTCACCAACATATTGAAGGCAAATATGATATGCTTGTCAAGGTAACCTCAGTGTGAGTATTTGTCTCTCTGTCTCTCAGTCTCTCAGTCTGTTTGTCTGTCTGTCTGTCGGTCTGTCCAATTGCCTGCTGCCTGACGTAAGTCAGTCTTGTATTTGCATTGATTGCTTTGCGCAAAATTTTAATAAAATGCATGCATGCTTGCACAAACAAAAGCAAATGCCTTTTGGCCTGATGATGAAATGCCAGACAACATATTTGTTTTTAACAAATATTTGCCATGCCAATTTTATGAGTTTTCTAATTAAAGTTCGTTTCTCTACTGGCCTTTAAAGATGCAGCAACGACAGCAATTCGATTGGATTTTATATGCCAAACATGCCCCAAGTAGATTAATCTATTATCGATAAGTGCAAGAGTCGAAAATTTATAACCGTAAAAAAGCAGCCTGCGGGCGAGCAAATCGAAATCCCAAAGCAGACTCGACCTCCAGACTGCACTTAAGTGCTTGAAAATTGTTTTCGATATTATTTGGCTGCGCTTTTACGCAACCTCTTTCTTTCTATCTCGCAATCAATGTATTTGTTTTCTTTTTTTTCGCTCGTCCTGTGTAAGTCCTGCCTTTCAACACATTCGGCCATTTGGCCATTTGGCCGTTTACTTGGCCGTTGGCATTTGTCTTGTCTGGACACTGTCCAGAAAAAAACCATTTGTTGCTCTGCCGCCGTCTCTGCCAACGTTGAGCTCAGCTGCACTGAATTTAATTTATTTGAACGAACAGAGAGTTGTTTAGCCTTATTGGTGAGAAGCTGTGTGTGTGTGGCAGCTTTAAGTGTTATTTATGTTTATATTTTTGACATTGGTTTACTCTGCAGTGCATTAGCTGCGGATTTTGTCATCGTTGTTCAGTGTAATTAGGCAGCTTTTCGGCTGTAAATCTCATTGTGAGCGGTTTATTGGTCAGCCCTTGTGGTAAATTGATGACATGGCGACCCCGCCTTCATTACATCTCGGTTTGTGTCATGATTTACTTAAGTACTTGGAAAGATTTTGATGCATTTGCTAAACGGTTTCAACTGTTGTTCACAGCTGCTTATGCGGAAAGCTGACTGCAGCTGTGCTCTATTCAATCACTCAATAGCTGTGCATTTCACGGCGAGTTAACTTTGACTATATGAGTTCAATCTTCTGTCTACTGTTAGCCTTTCTAAACTCACTTTACATTTTGCTGATCTTCATTCTCAATATTTAAAAACAAAATATAATTTGCTTATCTAATTCATCCTTTTCTTTTTCTTAAAACATGTGGCTTTGAATTAAAAATTAAATGCGTAATATTAATTTAAAAATATTCACCATGAAAAGTAAATTGTGAGCTCCATTTTGATAATTAAGAATTTGTATAAAGTAAACCAGTTCAAAAGTTATGTAAAACAATTAACAATTTAGTAAAATCAAATTAATAAAGTCAATGGCAAATTAATATTAGAAATTTGTTAGTTATTTATTCCATTGCTTCTAATACTGTTTTAGGATTGCTTTCTAAATATTTAATAGTATTTTCTTTAATACTCTCTAATCCCTACAAACAATAACTTAAATACTGCCAACAATTGGAGTCTGAAGAGAGCTTAAGCCTTTTGAAAACTTTAAGCTCAATACGATTGCAGATTTTTTCTTTACAATTGTAACTAATGCTCTGCATTTTAAATATGACAACAATTACAGTTGTACAATTTGTCCTCTTTTGGCATTGCTGCAGCACCAGGCAGCCGACCAACGGATTCCAACCGATCCAACCGAACCAACAGAACCAACCAACCAACCAGTCGACCAAGCTCTTAACCATTTACCACACTTGCACACCCGCACACCCGCACACACACACACACACACAGATACACACATCTAAAGAAACATATGCAGTCCAACAAGCAATTTGTCAGTTTATCGATTTCTACCAAACATTTGTGCCAGACACTCAACTGTATTAAATGCTAAAAAACAGCAACAACCCAAAAATAGAGATGAGAAAAAAAACCAGGAGCCAAAGTGAAAAACCTTACACACAATGAAAAGCTGTGAGTCAAATGAGGGGCTGGCTGCGGAGAGGGAGGCCATTGGCCAATGGCATATGCTAAAAAGCGTGCAATACGAAAAATCGCATTGAGTAAGTGCAAAGAAAAAAAACATATAAAAAAGAACCATAAAAAATAGAGAGAAAAAATAAAGAAATAGAGGCAACGGGAACACAGCACACGGCAAACAACCAACACACGCACACACACACACACACACACACACACAGACATACATGAAATGGGTATTTCAAAGCGAAAAATCGAAAACTGAAAAATAATTTTCAAACATAGATAGAGAGCGGGAGGGAGTGTGGAGTGTGGGTGTTAGGGGGATACAACAGTCACATATGCAGGCAACTGCACATACACACATCAGAACACCATAAATAATGGTTGCATGATTTATCGATAACAAGCGCAATTTACAGTCGCACAACAACAACAGAAACAATGCGACAAAATGGCGTGCAAGGCAGGCAAGGCAGGCAAGCAGGCAGCAGAACCGTTACAACTGCAATGAATTTGCTCGCGACAGAAATGTAATAAAATAAAGAAAACAAAACAAATTGGAATGCTCAAATCAAGTACGCTTGACTTCCAGATACTCTGTAGATTTAAATAAGTAACATTCACATTTAGGAACATAATTATAGTTATCGAATATACTGCAAATATATATAAGAACAAATACATAATTGTTTAATTCTTATTAGCAATACTTAAAATTGGCTTTGTTCTGATTAAAAATATAATTTAATGTGTATTTAGTACTTACTATATTCACAATTGTTGAATATATAATAATACTCACTTATTCTAACATCTTGTATATTCGATATTTCTAAAACAATATCACAACATTATGATACTTCCCTTTAAGATTTTTGTTTGTTTCAAGTATTGAAAAAGTGTTTCACCCAAAGCAAATATAAAATTGCAGTTATTATGTTTTCGCTGTTGTTTAGCAGCTTTTCTAGCCATTATAGGAGTAGCGTTAGAACGAGATGGTTGGGGGGACTATAAAATTTGCATGCAAGCAAAACTCGCATAAAATTTTATTGAAAGCGCATTAAAGTCAAAGTCAAGAAAAGCAGCAAAAACCCGCCAGCGAAGAACTTTATTAGCAAACGGGGAACCATCGAAACAAGCACTGAATACCAACGGTGGTTCGTAGTTTTCAAGATACAGTTAGTCTTAAGTCAGTCAGCTGCCGTTGCCGTAAAAATGGAGAGCATAAAAATGTCAAAGCATAAAAATGTGCGCCATTGACTGGCCGAAAGCAGATGTAGGAGTAGAAGTAGAAAATAGAAGCTGAAGATGGCGAAGATGGCGAAGATGAAGGTGTCGGCCTGGGCTAAGTGAAATGCCAGTAACCACCAAAAGCAGTAACCTCTAGAGTGGAGCAATAGCGTTGCAGCTGCCGTTGAGCATCAAAGCAGCCATCACACCCACCTACCGCGTTCCATGTCAGCAAAACAAACAACAAACAAAGCGTGCAATTTTCACTCCGCGACGTTGCCAAAGCTTCCAAACAGCTGAGGTCATTGACGAAGGGGACAACTCAACTCAACTCAACTCACGGAACATGGAATGCATGGAGTGCTCGAAAGCGAAGCAAGAGTTGAGAGGAGTCGGGCTCAAACAGCAGCTGCAACGTATTTTTGATGACTCTGCACGTGTAGGTGCAGAAAACGAGGCAGTCCTTAACACGTCAGCTCCATTCCTTATTACCTTTTGAATGTGCGGTGATCTCCATCCTGACTTGGGCTGCCGATATTCATGTCAATTTACTGCAGTTTGAGCGTCTTTAAATTACAAGAACATGTGTGGCAAGAGTTCTTTAGAGATATTGCTACGTTTTGTTGAGTTAATTCAATTGAATAATTTGTGTTAAACAACTGACATTTACTTAATAGAAAACTCTTCTTTAATTTGGGGTTTGTTCAGATAGCACAGCTTTTTTATGCACATCGTTCAAATATGTTTATGTTTCACTTTACTAATTATTTTATCAATTTATTTTCATTACTATTTGCGTAACATTTTGACAGCTGTCAAATCGTATATCAGTTGCTATTTAGTTAGTCCACATCGATCACTTTATTCGGCATTTTAAATTTTTAATTAAAATGCCAAAAACCAATCGACCAACACCCTCCATTACTAACTCCTTGTAATGCCCATGCATTTGCATAAAAAATCAGCTAAAGTCGGGAGCGCCTCTCTCCCTGGCTCTCTTCAGTACTCTGTGATGCCATCGCGCTCTGTTGACTGTGCAAAAATCAAATGAAATTAAAATCACAAAAAATATGACGTACAGTGAATGAAAAATTTTCAACAACGTCATTTGTGCCAACGATGCCGACGAGCAGAGAAATCGTTAAAAACAATAAAAAAAAATGTGGAGCAAATGCCACGCGACTGTTGTAAAAACCGCAGCAGTCATGAAGACTTGTAGAGATGGAGAAAAGTGAGCGAGAGTGGTAGTACTTACAGAGATATATATGTATGTATGTATTATACGTATGTATGGAGACTAAGAGAGAGAAATAAGAATTTCAAATAAATCCGATTAAATGGAAATTTATTGTCATCCAGTGGCGAACGGCACTTACTACTTCAGTGGGGCGTGCTCATCGACTGGCCGCACAGTTTCCCTGGATTCCCAGCATTCCCGTCTCCCAATTCCCAGCTCCATTCTGTGTTCCCCCCTCCCCCCCACCCCGTCCATTTTTGACTGTGATTCGACTTCAACACTTCAATATGCTCGCTGCCTGCCTGGCCCTGGCTCGGTGCCATTGCCTCTTCGATTGAGTGTGCCTCAGCTACAGCCTGTGCCATATAACATTCATTTTATTTTGTGTTGAGTCTTCCCCTTTCATGCCCTTTGCAGTGCCGCTGCATGTGCTCATGTTCTCCCGACTGGTCGCTAAAAGCCAGTAATGTCCTTTCGCCACACTCGACTGCATTTTTCTTTAACACTTCGATATACTCGCCCTTCTGAATGTACCCAAAATAAAAAAAAAATAAAATAAAAGCAAAAACGTTTTGAAAAATGTGTAAAAAAATGTCCATTCACAGCTTTACAACGCGCACATTCACATCAACAAAACTGCAGCCCACAAGTCGCATCGAAAATCCGGGCCAATTCTCGTTGTCAATATCTATGCAGCATCCTTTTCCATTGAGTCGTGTCTAGTTTTGCGGTTGCCAGCGACAACTGCTTTTTGGTCTCAACTCTGCGGCCCTTGAATATGCATGGCATTAAGTAGTCTTGCAAAAAAAATAGAACTCTGAAAAAGTAGTCAAAGCAGTGCTTAAGCCTGCCGCTGCGGCTTACTGGATGATGCTGTAGGTATTGCCACAAAAAGAAAAAAAACGAACCAGCTTAAAAATAATTGTAAATTAATGCATTCCACCAAACGATTGCTAGCGACAGTTCGTTTTAGTGGTCAGATAGCTGTGGTAACTGTGTGGTGATCATGGAGGTGGGCTTCGAATTCCATTGCAGTGCGGTAATTTACCTTATTGAGGGACTCGACCAGAAAGCAGACCATTTTTTAAATGTGACAACTCCTCGGCCATATTCTTTAAGCTATTGATAAGGTAATAATAAATAACATTCACCGAATTTGTCTAATAAATATAACAAATGATATTAACTGAAATGGTAAATATAAGAATTTAAAATCAAATTATCAAAAATTATCTTGATGCAAAATCAAAATGTTTTTTGGTAGCCACTAAACCCTTCCAAATAACTTATGGTCTTTTTTTAAAGCATATGGTTGAATGTTATTAAAGAACCAATTAATAAATGATATATTTTGTGACCTAATACAGCAATTTATTTACAAATACAATACTTTTCTCATTTTAAACTATTTGTTTATTTTCAGGTAAGTGTGCCTCAATTTGTGAATGAACTTTTATTTAATTCAGTAAGTAGACAATGCACACAACAATCAATTGAGCGTCTCACCCCTGTGAAGTCAATTACAAAGCCATTAACTGTGGCTATTAACAGCATGCAACTTGGCCAACAACAGCTTATGCCAACCCCGACCATTTGTGATCCATCAAATTTACAAATGAAAAAATAACTAAAAAACGCATTAGCTGGGGAATGCCAGCCAAAGCATATGCCCTGTAAACAATGGTATATTAATCAGCAGAATCGTCGTTTCATATTGTACGACACAATATATGAGATCTGAGTTTGGGAATTTGGCATAATATTGTATAGGTACAGGGTATGGGAAGCACAGCTAAAGTAAAGAATTGCAAGTATACATAATCAAGTTGAGTTGCATGTCAGGCCAAAGACAAATGATGAAAGGCGCTGCAGCAACGAAGCCGTGGAACGGCAGCGGCAGAGGGACCGTTGCAATGAGCTAAAAACTTGGATGAGCCACAACTGGCTAAAGGAGCAACCGCAAGGACAACGACAAGTATGTCAACGCGTTGTCCATGAAAGTTAGCTGAGGCTCCTATTTTATCCAGTGGCTGCACATTTTTGCTTTTAGATTAATTAAAATTGCTGCTGTTGATGTTGCTGTTTGCATTAATTGCCGAGTTGTCCATTCATTTGGCAAATGATGCAGCTGGCAAAGTTTTTAATTATAATATAATGTAACATTTGATCGGACTAAACTGACTCCCACACATACATACATACAGATAGATACACATAGCAAATACGTATGCATATTGTGCGCCTAGCGTACAGAAGGCAGCAACTGAATACCTATCAACTTGATGGACAGAGTGGACTCGGCCATACACAGTAATTAAGTCTAATCAGAATTTCCAACAAGCAAAAATCATGCGTGTCCAGTGCACACGGCAAGCAGGCGACTGGTGAACGGGAGAATGCCTGCAGGGGCCATGCAGGATACCAAATACTCACTCTTTCTCTCAGCTTGTGCCTCGCTCTGGCTCGCTACTTTATCAATGCTCTGGTCGGTATGGTTCGGTTCGGTTTGGTAACATGAGCTTCATTAGTGTATGCAATAATGGCAAACATTTTTTGCCTGCCAGGCCTGAGCGACGACGACGACGACCGAGTGGCTGACATGGCCAACACGACGTATGCGTAACAAAACTGCCAAGCATGAAAGTATAGAATTCTACTCAAAGCAGGACAGCTGTGCGTATTCATGTGTGCGTGTTATTTGATAGCAAAATAGATGCTTCCAGCGAATGCGACTGCATTGAATTGCATGACATGCAGCTGTAGCTGCTGCCAGTGCTGCCAGTGCTGCCAGTGCTGCCAATGCTGCTGCTGATGTAGCACTTGCAACTGCAGCAGAGCCCAAACTCGTGATTTGAATTTGAATTTGAATTTCGATATATGAAGTTTGCTAGTCATAGGTTTTTAATTATTTTGTTTGGTTTTCCTAACCATTGTTCAAATGCGTAATGTCCGTTTGCCTCTGTGTGTGTGCGTATCTGTGTGTATACGTATGTGGTTTTGTAATGCGCACATAATTGATGTCCTGGCAACTGTGGATTGAAGGCTGAACTGCACACGTGTCCGACATAGGGCCAGGCAACCAATGTATTATCTGTACAAAGCAGGATTTTGGTTACATTTGTTTCAAATTGTTATTTCTGCTAACTGGCATTCGATATGCCTCTTAAAAAAACTTGCTGGCTTATTGAGAACATTTTATGCATCTCCGTGCAGTTGGAATAGTATTGAGTTTCGTTTAATTGCTCAAAAGCTGAATAACTCATCATATGGAAATTATTTCTGGGTTTTGTTGTTAATTTTGTTGCTTGTTTTTAATTTTACAACTTAAATCACAGTATTATGAATAATACAAAAGTTTTGGCTTGTAATTAATAAATATTATTTACTTTCCTAAAAAATAAAATATCTGCTTGAATGTAATATTATTTCTCAGTTAATATAGTTATTTAGCTTTAACATAAAAATTTAAAAAAAAATAGGTTTTTCAGAGGCTGAGGGTTTTTACAAATTTTATCAAGTGAGTTTTCAAACCAGTTGTCTGACACATTGGGCCACTTCCTCAAGCTCTCACCACAGTACACTATATGAATGGCAGCTCCTCTCCCATCACTCTCTCTCATATCTCATATTTCAATTGGGCTGCATTTTGAAAACTCCCTTCTCCCTCCCTCTTTTCGGTACCCTGAATGACTACCGTATTGGGCACCTTGAAGTTCCTTTGTGTGTATTGGCCGTAGCTGGTTGTAGTTGCTGCTTATGATTGCTCATCTGCCTGTCTAAGCCTGGAACTGTTTTTAATTAAGTTCTGGCTCACTGACTCATACTATCTTCCACACACACTACGAGTGGGATATATACACAGCTCCCACAAACAATTACTCAGACACTCAGATTTAAAGATGCATTTGCAACTATGCAAGCAAACGCTTAACGCTTGAATAGCTGCAAAGTTTTCAAGGTTTCTTGTCGCTTGGTAATAGCGATCAGTTGCTGCCAAAGTCTAATTGCATGGAACGAAACAAACGACTTGGATAAGAAGTGCAACAGCAGCTGAAGATGGAGATGGAGATGGAGATGGAGCTGGAGAATGTAGAGATGGTAATGAAGTCGAGGCCAGAGTGAGCTGCTTAAAAAGCGCAGTGCGGGCACGTAGCATATGTATGCGAAGCAGCACACTATTTTGCATGTGTGAGCGTGTGTGTGTGTGTGTGTGTATGTGGACGAGCGCTCAAAAGTATGCTATGACTAAAAGTTGGCAAACGGCAACCCACTTGGCATGTCACTGGCAAATGCAGACGCTGCCTGAGGATATCAACGCCAACTTTAGCTGTAAAAAAAAAATGATTGTGGAGTAAGTAGTGGCTGAAATGGGGAACTGGGAACTGCTCGTAACATATCTTGTCGTCGTCGTCGTCGTTGCCGTTGACTTCGACGTCGACGTCGTTGTCGTTCGCTATCGAATTGTTGCATAAAAGTCAAAAATCTTCAACTTTAGCATCAACTGTATAAGCGCGACGTCGCTGCCGCAGCGCAGCTCAAGTCGTCAATGGCAACGGCACTTGAGTGTGCACACACATACATACACAAATACACACTTGTACACCCCACTCACATTCAGCGTTCCTCATATCGACATTCTCATCCTTCTCGTCGTCTATCATGCCAAAGTGCTCATATTTGCTCAACGAACAAGCTACATCGCATCTCATCGCATGTCCTTTTTTTGTCCTTCGACTTACGTTTGCCCGATGACTGACTGACTGGTTATGGATACGCCTTTGAGCGTTTTAAATTTCATATTGCAACTGCTGTCTCACTCCACTGTCCCACTCACACACACAAACACACTCTACTCTTGACTAGTTGCACATACACTCGAAAGCATTGCGACCTTTTTTAAACTCAATAACTTAGCACAAAGTTTTGTACGAAATGCTATGTACATGGCCGCATGCAATTATGTTGCCAAACTCAATGAAATCTCACACTAATACGTACACTCACACTCTCACATTTACACATGCAACGAGGCATCATTTTTACACACAAATCATTTACAGCCAAGTGTGCATTCAATCGTGTCCAGAATCTGCCCATCCCATCCCAGCTTCCCCTTGCCAGTGATGGCCATGCGCTTGGCATATGCATATAGTGCCAATAAAGCGTGCACCAATGCAGCTCATCAGGCAGCAGTCACTCAATACACTGAGCGAGAAAGTTGCACAATAAATATTGAAGAATGTTCAGTTTATATTTATTTAATATAGAAAAATCATCTCTACATCTTGGCCATAGTTTAAATTATTCAATTTACATATGTAATACATTAAATGTATGTCAATTTAACTAGCTGCTATCGCAGGCTTTAATATTATATTTCAGATTCTCTCAGTGTTCGATTTTGTGTGTGGCTCGTATATGTTGCTGGACTTGCAATATTCAATTTTTCAATATCTGATACTCTGTTCGAGGTCGCCCCTAGGCTGTACAGAAGCAACATCAACCACAGCAGCTTTGGCAAAAATCAACAGCCCAGTCTATGGGTCTGTTTCTGGGTCTATATGGCTTTGGATGCGCCTCTGATTTTGCTTGTTTCTGTTGCTGGTGCTGGTTCTGATCCTGGTTCTGGTTGTGACTGTTCTGGCCTGTCTGTGCATCACAGTGATTAATGTCTGTGGCAAATGCATTAAATTCTGTTAAATGTATTACATTTTGCCATGCTGTAGCTTCAGCTACACTTGCACTTCTTGTTATTGACGTTGTTGTTGTACTTGTTGTTGTTGTTGTTCTTCCTCTACCCATCGAAACAGTTTCACACCAATAGCTCGTTCTGCCTGCGTCTGGCTGATTGATGGTTGCTTCATCTGAGGCTTCGCTTGTTGTTGTGGCTGGTTTTCAATGTAACTTGTTTGTCTGTCGCTTGTCGGTTGATACTTCAAGCTGGTTATGAATTTGTACAGTTTTCTGTTTCCAATATTGACCATTGACCAGTCCCTGCTTGCAGCTGTAGAGTGTGCAAGTATTTTCCAAGCTAGGTAAAAGTTTGAGAGTTTATGCCAATAAATAAAGCGATTTGGCGAATGTCAATCATTATGTTGTAGATCAGGTGCATTTGAATATGTATATGACTAGTTTCATTCTCTGTATTCAATGAAAAATATATCAAAATAAATATATTTTGGTTTAGATAGTGGAGCATTTTTGAAAAAAGTACTTAATCTATTTGTTCAGATTAACAATTAAACGCAATTTCGTGTTTATTTTTAATGACAGAATAAATGAATTAAAGCCGTTGAAACGTTAATTTAATGATGTATATTCAAATGGTATAAATAATACATTTAAACTTGATATGCTAAATGCATTTAAGTGTTATGCAAATGAGGACCAATGAGCAATATTTATTTTTTAATTATAATGCTTCAATTTTATTGTCATTGAGTTATTTAAAAGATAAATTATGCTTATTGAGGTTTAATTCGCATATTCAAAGCTGGTGGGTATCTTAAATTTTTGCATATTAAATTTAGTGTTTAAATTGTCATAATTTAAAATAAATAATATATAATATATGCCATTTCATTCGATGTTATCCATTTTCTGTTCTTTCTTGTACATAATCTACCACTTAACTTTAAACTCTTTGAGAATCAAATCCCAAGCTCACACTTCAAATACCAAACAGCACAACAATCTCAGTTTGAAGCCACATACACATCTGAACTGATACTGGGACACAGCACTTCTCTGCCTTGTCTTTTTATAGCATACTTAGCTGCGCTGCCTTATGCTTAATTCCAATTCAATTTATAAAGTGTGTATGTCTTTCTGCCTCTCACTCATACACACACCAATTTACATTCACAGCTACAGATTGAGATACGCACCGCAGCGTTTTGGCAAACAAGTTTTGCACACTTGAAATTTTTGTGATTGATGTGCTTTGGCTACATTCGACTCAACCGCCTCCCTCCTCCTTCCTCCCTTCTGCCACCTTCCGCTTGCCGCTGTTTGACTTTGATGTCTCTCGCAGTTTCTCGATATGCATGTGAGTGTGTGTGTGTGTGCATCTTGAGCCGGCGAAAGTTTTAATTGCTTTTTGCAATTAGAACTATTAGTGAGTGCGCCGGCTTACAACTGAGTCGCTGCAACAGTTGACTGCACAGCCGCAGCAGCAGTTAAAACTCCAACTCAATCCCACTCCCAATACTTTGAAGGCGCCTCAGTTCCAGCATACATTTATCTAAGCAATTCATTTAATTGCTTTGCGATTTTCAAATATGTATAAAGATTTGTTCCATATGTGGCTTAAATGAACTGTGAAACAATTTTGTTGGTTAAATATTGGAGATATTGAAGTAACTCCTTCTCTAACTTGTGTATGATGGGGAAGACAAAAAAAGGAAATGGCATTCATTTTAGAATAAACATAAAATTCCAAATATTTACGAATGTACAGACAAGATCAATATGTAATCGTATTTGTTATGTCGGACTTAATCGTTAATTCTATGTGTTAAAAGCATCACTGTAGTTTTCCTTTGGGTAAAGTTTAGTTAAATTTGACAATACATGAGTATTGTACAAACAACTGGACATGAACCTATTATATGAATTGAACAAAATGTTTGGTTTATTTATTCATTTTCATACTGAGTTTGTCGCCTTTGCAGTGGGTTTCTTTTGCTGTTTCTGGCTGCCAATTGACGATTGACGATTGTAAGGACCCCTTCGTCCTTTGGCTGTCTGGCTGACCAACAACTTCAAAATCGTGTTGTGGGCACTTTGACTGTCGCCACACCAAACGACTTTGGCATATTATTGTAGTTGCTGTTGTTGCTTCAATCCTTTTGCATGTTGCAAAACAAATCAACTTTTCTATTGCTGTGGGGCATTGGGAGCGAGTTGCAAAATCGAACGATGAGTTGCTTTCAATGGCAATCACTACAAAATGTATTGAGCAGAGTCGTCGAAATAATTGTAAATGCAGGTGTGCTCATTTTAAATATACTGAAAAAACAATAATTAAATTTAAACAATTAGTTAGCTCTATAATTGATCTCTATCTATAGTCCCCCATTTAAACAAGCATTTGTTTACATTGATACCAAAAAATGTTTAATCTATAAAACTATATTTTGTTATTGTTGTTGTTGATTATTACCTCCTACATTTCAGAGATATTTAATGATACATATTTGTGAATTTCCATCCCCTCTCAATGTATTAATTTCAGGCAACGACTCTGCTGCATATTTTTACTCGTTCACTCGGCTTTAGCTAGGGGCTGCTTTCGTTTCGCTCTGCAGCGCCCCTTTCACTATTTCACTTTTTAGCTACCCTTCAGGTGGACTCTTTGACCGGGTTTGTATTAAAAAATTAAACTAGATTTCCCTTTAGTTTTGCACGTTGCACACACAGGCGCCGCGAGCAAATCGCTTACTTTGTGCTTTGACTTGGGCTTTTCCAACGTACCTTTGCTGGCTCTCCCTTCCCCCCTCGGCCACTGTAGTCCTCTTGTCCTGATTTACCGTGACCAGTGCCAATTTCGATTGCAATTTCAATACGCCTCAGAGCCTCAGAGGGTCGAGCCAGAAACGCGCGCGCAACCATTTTTTAATTGCCATGTGCTCAGGGTCGACAAGGCAGGCACTGTGCTGGCTGGCTGGCTCCTTTTGAAAACATGAAATCATAACTCAGACATGGGACGCTCACTCGGTCGTTCTGATGCCAGGACGTCGCCAATGCCAATGACTAATTATGAAATGTTTGATTTCCCCGGGGACACAAAGCGCGACGAATATTTTGTGGCATGCTACGAGTTGATACCTGACAGAATGATGCTGTTCACGTTGATGTCCTTTTTTTCTGCTTTTTGCTTCTCCACTTTTATTTTCTTTCCTTTTTGAATTTTTTGGTGGAGCAGCAATCAACAAGAAGAGCAGCTGGCACGTCGTGGCGGATCGTTGAGCAGAGGCAGAAATTCGTCATATAAATATTGCCGGGAAATGAAATGAAAAATCAAAAACAAATTGCTCAGAAATGTAATGAATTTTAAGCATTCCACACATGCATACACAGCATATTTCGAGATGTTCTGCTCAACTGAAAGATATCATATGTGCAGGTGCCAGTGTGCGAGGACTTGTGTGTTTGTGTGCATTTGACAACTGTCTAGTAAGGCCATGTCAGTATTCGGCCATGTCTCTTTGCGGTTGGCCACAGGGTGTCTGTGACAACGATGCCGTCGACGATGACGACAACGACGAGGACGACTCCTTCGTATCCTGTGTGTATGTCCGTGCCAGGCATGACAAATATTTTGCAACTTCTCAGTGGCTACAAGTCTGCGAGAGTGTGTGTGTGTGTGTGTGTGAGTGTGGGTAGTTCAACTTTAAAATATTTGTGTTGAAATTGCACTTGATTTAATTGTTGTTGCTGCTGCTTGTTCTCTGTAGTTGCTGTTGTTTGTCTCGTATCATTTACAGGCAACTTTTCTTCTTTGTCTGCTGACTTCAACAAAAGTCACTTGCAGGCTCAAAATCAAAGCAATTGGATAAAAAGTCTCCAAATGATGAACGATACGCTGCTCTGTAACATAAAACTCATATCTTATAGTTTATGTTGTTTAAATTGCATTGCAATGTCCACTGCCCAGCAATTGACTTTGCTTTGCTCAACCACCTCTTATTTATCTTAGTTACAGGACATAATGCCTTTCTCTTTCTTTCTTTTAGCCTTCGTCTGTCCGCTTTAAGCTTAAAATCTATGCGAAATCAAAGTAACAAAGAACCGCAACAAATTTGCCTTAGGCTGAATTGGACAGGGAAGGGGCTGAGTGATGGGGCTGACTGGCCAAATGGTCGACTGTTGATTTGACCAAGCTGTGATTGAATTGTCGTAACCCCAAGTTGTCCACCTAACATCGCTTTCCCCTCCCCTTGCACTCTCTCTCTCTTTATCTGTAGCTATCTATCTATCTCGTATCGCCATGATGACATTTTCCACTGGCTGAATTTTATGTTGATTACAGATTAAGATTGCAACATTTTGCTCTGATATTGACAATAATGCCTTTGAGCATTATCTGCCATGTTGCCCTTTGGCCTCCACCCGACCCAAGTCCCCCACCACATAGTTATCCCAAAGTCTGTTTTCTTCTCTGTCTCTCTCTCTCTCTCAGTGTCTATGTGCCTCTTTCTAACTGGATGTCTGCTTCTTTACTCGCTGCCAAAGTGTTAATTTGGTTGAGTGGGTTTTTGGCTCGATTTGAATACATATACCACTCGAGTCGAATATACATCGACATGCATATATGTATTTTGATGTAGTAGATATTGTACTTATACGGAGACAACAGTATTGCTGGCAAACGACAATGGCCACAGTGTTGATAATAATGAGCTGACAGCTCGGCATTAGTTGCATGGATTGTAGATTGTGTTTGTATGTAAAATGTCTAGGGCTTAGTAACATTGTTGTCAACATTTTCATGTTGTCTGCACACTACAGCTGGTAATTAATTTTAAAAAACGCTCCGGGCTAGTCAAACAATGTGTAACAGGATATTAATTACATTTGACGACTGCCAAGCGGAAGTGTTAAAGTGTGTAAAGACGATAAACTGACAACTAGCAGCAGCAGCAGGAACAACAACAACAACAACAACAACAGAGGCTGTCAACTTAAGCACTGGCGTCAAGTGCCCCGAGACTGAGCATAGGCAACATCTCATTAAACATCATTAAACCTAACTCACATGTTGCTCAACAATGGCTTTGCATATTAACCAGATGTGCCACTAGATGGATTCATTTAAAGTTATTTTAGCTTAGCAATTGGACGAATAGAGTTGATAATCTGAAGCGTTTTAAAATGTTGACTTAAGTCATTGTGAATCGATTAAATATCAACAATTTCTTCACTAAAAAGAAATGCTCTCTATATTGAGCACCTTATATTAGTACCTTATTTTTACCTTTAAAAATATATTCTGCAGGGTTTTATGCCGTCACTTTGACAAACTACGACAGGTGTTCTTTTACATCTCTTAAATAGAGTGTCTGCACACCACAATAACACACGCACACTTGCCTGTTGTAAATTCGATTATGTAAAGAGCAACAATAATTACAAAGCGAAATGCCAGCAAATGAAAGTAAAAAAAAAAAAAAATTAAAAAAGGAAATTGTTGCCCCCAACATGACTATAGCTTTTAAAGCATTTTTTGTTGTTGTTCAATTTTGTTGTTGTCTTGGTACTCCTCGACCAACAACGTAATGAAAATTCAGTTTTCATGTACTCAACTGCTAATGACAGTTTTTTAATGATGTCGGACGCTAGCTGCAACAACATATACAACATACTGTTGAAAAAAAAAGCAGAAAAAAAACAAAATAAAATAAAAATTAAATGGATGAAAGTTGCGCCAACAACTCGCATAACAAAACGCCAAATGGACATTTAATAGGATAGACGTCGAAGTCAGCGTCGCCATCGCTGCCAGCGTTGAACATTGCACAGAGCACAGAGCACAGAGCTCAGGCAGCGCACTCGCCGTAATGCCATTTTATTTAATTTTTGTATTTTTTCTATAAATTATTTCAAACATAAATCTGAGGGTGGCTGCTATAAACTACATGGCCAAAGAGCCAGGTGGAAAAAGTGTTACCTACTTTGTGGAAGTAGAGCACATTACAGTTGCGGCATTTGCGAATTGAATGGTTCTTGAGCACTGTAATATATTTATTTTCTAAATTTAATTAGTATTAAAATACTAATATTTTATTAGTTATTTCATGTTTATTGTGGTACAATATTTCTTTGGATTAGATTAATATCTATAAGTATTTATAAATGCCATGCAATTTTTCACTTCTGTTTGTATCTGATTGTGTTTACTATATATATGTATGTATAGAATTTACAAATTATTTATATTAGTTTACTAGCTTATTGTGTAAACTTTAAATTTCTTTCAAACTTTCACTTATTTTCCACATAACCCTGCTATCACCTACACGGCTTTTGTCTGCCATATCTAACCACATTTGGCTGGGCATGGGTTATGAGCTGGCTCGTTCTGCAGGTAACTCTAGCTTCTGTCTCTCTCTTTGTCTCTATCGCTGCTGCTGCTGCCGTGAGACGCAGTCAACCTCAACGCAACTAAGCTGTGGTCCACAACAGCACTTACCCAAGCAGACCTCAAAAAGTTTGCACCCACACGACGTCGACAACGACGATGGTCGATGCCAAAGCGTCCGCTACGACTATAAAAAGGTGCAAACAGCAGCAATACGACGCTGGTAGTAACAGGGTTCTGGGGAGGAGTTCTGGAGGGTATTTGCTGGGAGTGATGAGAACGTCGCCGTCGCCGTCGCCATCGCCGTCGACCGACACTAAGCCTGAGTGCATTTTCTTGTTGTTGTGTACGCGCGCGTAGTTTGTTTGCCGTGCGTAAAATCCGCAACGTTACGCCATTTTGTGTGTGCTTTCTTTGTGTTGCTCTGCCCTGCTGTTGTTATTGCTTTTTTCTGTTCTTTTTTTGCTGCTTAACAACCCGGGCGTACACCCTGTAAAATGCAAAAAAGGTGCGAAAAGTGCGGCCAGTGCTGTTTGCTGTTGCTTGCTGTTGCTATTGCTCTGGTAGTTTGTCGATGCTGACGCTTTGATAGTCTCTGACAGAGAGTAAGGGAATAAGGGAGAGAGGACACCAAAGTAAAATGAAGTGCGGGGGAATCTTTTCTGCTTGGTTTTAATATACAACAGAACCTTTGGTTGTTGCTCTTTTGCTCATCGTTGTTGTTGTTGCTTAGCCCGTAAAAATAAAAGCCACGTTATTAAGTTGAAAGCACGTGCAACTTGTTGTTGCCACTGAGTCGCACCAGTCAAGCCCAGCCATGGCAAGCCAAGCCAAGCCAACTCAAGCCAAGCCGACCCAAGCCAGTGGAGTCGACTTGCCCCCATTTTCCAGCCTGCTGGCAGTTGCTTTTATTGTTATTACTACAATACATTTGGCACTCGGCACTATTTTTGCTTGCCACTTTTTGGCTGCATATTTTCTCACCTTTCAAGGGTGTATATGTGTGTGTTTGTGTTGTGGTAGTTTTTGTGTTTATGTTTGTGAATGGACTCGCTTTTTAATGGCTCCCGCCTGGGTCCTCCTGCTAGTTGTATATCATGATTTCCATGGCACCATCACTGCATTCATTTGGCGATCTTAAATCAAAATGTTTGTGCTACTCTGCCAACTGGCCTCAGGACTATATTTTCCCACAAGCTGCAAGCAGTGCACATTAGTGTTCTTTCCAGCTTTAGGTAGCATATGAATACAGTTGAATTAAAATGAAAATACGTTGAACAAAATAAGTCGACAGTTTCACGATGCTATTATCTCAGTTTGTAACTGCTTATTGTTGCATTAATTCCAAGTATGGTAAGAGCATTCCACAGTCCATAATTGTTTGTAAATGTCGATTCACTGGTACACTGGTTTACGTTGCTCTAATAATCAACATAAAAACAAGAAAAGCGACAGCAAACGGATACTGAAATTGTTTTGCACTTAATGGCATTTTAAATAAACTACACGAGGCTGTAAAAAACTGAATTTACCATTGTACCGAGAGGGCACTTTTAGCCACTTTAATGAAGGGCCCAAGCAGATTATTGCCGCGGCAAATGTGCGAATAAAATTTCCAAATGGTGCCCATAACGCCAGCAAGGACCATAGTAATAGTCCAAACTTAATAGAAACAGACGCTCTTTACGCTTTTTAGGCCATACCAACTGCTCTGATGGCTAATACATATGAATGTATGCGTTTCAGACCTTAATAGCGTACTTAAAGTAGTCCATTTTCGATGCGCTAAAACTTATTTTATATGAAATAATAAACATGGCGAATATTTAACTATTTTTCTGCTTAATGTTTGCAATGTTTCAATGCTTTTGGTTTGTCTAATAACAAGTCTAAATCTAAATATTAAATATCAAATTTTGAATAGCTCTTCAGAATACTTTTCTTGATCTGCTATAATCTCAATAAAAATTTTATTTTTTTTAAACTTTGCACCCAATTTAGCACTTTACATATATTTTGACTCATCTTATTATTTAAATTTGTGCTTAAATCATTTCTGCATTACAAAAGCTGTGATATGTAATGCATTAATGTGATGTGGCAATGCGAAAGGCAAGAGCCTGTAGATATATTTTAAAATACATTTGCAACACAATTGTAATTCGGCAATAAATTAACAAAATTGTACACAGTAATAACACATACGAATTGAAATGCTAAGCAACTTTAAGCAACTAATTTAATTATTATTTTGCAACACCCTGGTTGTTGTATGGATTGAGTGTCGTCCGATGAACAACTGCATAAACAAATGCAAGAGCTGATTGTATTGACAGCAACAACAAGAACGACGACATCCCATAGCAGCAGCAACAACACAACAAGAACAAAATACAATGATAATGAGCAATACAAGTGGCAAGAGAGCCCCAATTCGAACAGCATACAGCCCCTTGCTGTGTCCTGTAGCCATTTGCCTGATAGCCATCAATGCCAATGCCATGAACAAAACACGAACCAGGGACCTCGGGGAGATTGACTGAGAGGATGGCCGGCAATAAGTGGGGAATGGTGGAGATGTATAGAAAAGGAGACAGGCGCTTTTCATTCGTGTTGATGTTGCCGATGATGAAGTGATAATAATTAAATTTGCATAATGCTAAGTGATTAAGTTGTTGTCAACTGTTGTCGTACTGTTGCCCATTGCCGATGTCAATGTCCCGCATCTGCCATTGTCAGGCGACTGACAGTGTTCAATTTGATGTACAGTTTTGCTCGGCAAAACGATTGCAAAATCGTAAACGATACTTTGCAACACTTTGGCTCGATCTTTCGGGAAATACTCGGGCTCAGGTCAAGTGCAATTTGGAGTTGCGTGTCCGGACCAAGTGTCGTGGGATTAATTTTGCTATGTTTTTATTTTTTGCGCAACAAAACATTTACATTTAATTTGGCCTGTTGCGTTGAGCTTGTTAAACTAATTGAAGTGGCGCCAACAAAGCGTCATAATGTCGTGCAACAGGCAACTGGCAACTGGCAACTGTTGCCAGGAACACGAAACTGAGTTAACGCCAACGTTGGAGAATTGCACATAATGACCTGGGCTGGGTACCGTTGAGGTCTTCTAATTACTACGCTTATTTATAATTGATTTGTGGCAATTTAATTAATTTGAATTTAACTATTTAATGGGGATTACCCGGCCTGCCATACCAACCTGGCCAACCAAACTTGCTCGTGTTGTGTTCAAAGCCGCATTTAGTAGCCAAGCGTACTAATTAGCTGTTGCATTTTAGATTAGGCCAAAACACAAAAAAAAGCCTCGCTCGTGTGGTTAATTGACGCCTGACATCATTTGGACCATCTGATAAATGAACACAGCCGACAAAGTATTATGACATTAGTTAAAAATGACCTAGAGTGTAGTTGGATTAATCTGATATAAACTGCAGAGAATATTCAGCGATTAAAACAAATATCATAAATAATCTGTTTCAATTATATTCAAGTCGTAAAATATGAAGAAATTGTATTTAACAATAGAGCGCATTTCTGATAAATAAATTTATACATTTTCTGTAATATAAAAGAAAATATACTTTATATCATTTTTAATTAAACTTATGTTGAACTATCCATTGTATCCATTTTTTTCCCGTTGTGTATTGTTAATGCATTTTGGATGTCACACATCATTGGCAACAAATTAAATGTCATTTAATATATTCAGACTTTGCGGTACTAATTACATTTGAAAAGTGCATTAAACACCTAATGCTGTTTACTATTTTTTACTTGGTTTCTTAATGCTGATTGATGAGAGCATTTACATTTGGTTGAAATCTAAAAGGATTTTTTTTTTGTTCCAATTGGTTAATTAATGAAATGGTAGCTCGAAACTAAAATCAACATTTTAATGTTTTTTATTCATTTGTACCGAAAATGTCGCGTAAAGCTTTCTTTAAGTAAGGTTAAAATATAAATAATTATTATGTTCGTTTAAGGGAGAAATTGAAAGTTTATTTGCATCTATTCGTAGAAATAATATGCAGACAGAAGAATTGTAGTTAAAAGCTCAACAAGGCACTAAAGTGCTCTAAGATTATTTAATGCTCGCAATTAACATGTTCCAATGTTATTTGAATAGCAAAGACTTTTCTTACAGTATTATCTAGTACACTAAGTACTGTGTGTGTGTCACTAAAATAGAACAAATATTATAAGTTATAAAATAGCATCCAAACACCATTAGGCTGCTCTTCTTCGCTTGCAAGCTCATCAACATCTTTAATTACCCGAGGCAGAAACTGAGCTGGAGAAACTTTAAGCGCTTGTCTCTGACAATGACAGTCCAGTCAGACAGTCAGTCAGTTAAGCAGTTTGTAGATGACTGAAATGGAAGGGGAAGGGCACAGTTTGTTTGGAAGCGGACAGTTCGCGCTCTTCATAAAGTCACATCAATTTATTTCATTTCCTTAGTTAATTTCAAAGTGTCAACATAATAAATGAACTGCACGTAGCAACAGCATATAGCAACAACAACAACAACAACAACAACAACTATCACTGGGAGAACAACATTGTTCAGTTGGTGTGCAAGAAGTTGTCGCATTTCAAATGGTTGCACGCAACAAATGAGCGCAGGACTAGCGCAGGACTTTTTGAAATACGCATAAAAATGCAAGACAAATGACGAGCGGGGGGGGACAAAGAGTAAAGAGCGTGCAAAAATGCACCAAAAACAATGCAGAACCAAAATGGAAGCGAACAAAAAAAAAACAGAAATGATTAAAAAGGACATGCGAACACCTAAACGTCCGCGTTGGAAAAATGCCACAAATGCAGCGACCGTGCAAATTTTCTTCATTTCCATTTTGACAAAACGCAAACACAGACGAAGACGCAAAGGGAGCGGGAGCAGAAGCAGCAGCAGCAGCAGTAGCAGCAAAAGCTGACGGACTGACTCCAACTCTGACATTGACAAATAATGAATGGGCAACAGCAGAAGGAAGCAACCATAACGCATCGGCTGGAGAAAACGGGAAAGGCGTCGAGTCGGGTAAAATAATGACGAGGCGGCATCGTTGACGACGGCAACTGGATGAGTAGTTGGCTAGTCCTGCGTCGCGTTGTGTACTGTATGTAGGAGTTGTGGACATGGACATGGAGGCGACACGGGTCTCGACGTCGCCGCTTGAATGTGTCAAAATTGGAGCCACATTGTCCGAAACAGAAAACGTACGGCGCAATGTTGAAGTAAGGACGTGGAACGATAGTCAACTGACGGCTTGCAATGCCAAACGGTAACGGTAACCGCAAGGACACTATCAGAAGGACAGACGCTGGCTGACGATGCGCGCCCGTCTTGGACTTGGACAAACAAAATGCCAGGACAAGGAAATTAAGACAATTGAACCGTTGAGGCGTGCGAGAACGTTACTACCGTGGACATGAATGCTTCCCTTTGTGTGTGTTGTGTGTGCGTGAGTGTGTGTGTGCATGTGTGTGTGTGTGTGTGTGTGTGTGGGCGTAGTCATGTTGACATTGCAGGTGCGCCCAGGACCCGCTCGCTTGCCCGCTCAACTTGTGGTCGTACATTGTCAATGGCGCAGAAAGGATAACAACACAGCACAGTAAAGGACAACGACAGCCACAACGACAACGACAACAACAACAACAACAACAACTCGAGTTAAGGGGTAAAAGCGACGTGTTGGCTTAAGTTATTAAAAAAGAAATAGAACAAGGGCAACTGACAACTAAGCAGGGGGAAGTGGGAAAACCCAGGAAATAGAAAACAAATAATTGCCATGCAAAAAGTATTAGTTGCCTTATGGAGCGCACACTGTACAATACATGCATATATCCGCCCTTTCGCACTTGCCCCTTGCCCCCTGCCCCCGAGCCCCGACTGCTGTTCGCCTTGCAGCTTGAGAAAATAATTTGTTTAATGGAATGTAAATTTCATACTTAAGCAAATAAATGCGTTCGAGTGTGAGAAGGACGTGGAAGTGGGTGGGGTGTGGTGGTCGCATTGAGTTCCATTTTCTTTGCCTGCCATTTGCTAAGTTTATTTTCGTTTTTGTTATTGTTTTTGTTTTTCGCTTATTTCGTTTTTTTTTTCCTTTTTTTTCTGGCTTCTTGCACGACAATAGTTTTTTGTTTGTTTCTCCCATGTTGATGAGAGAAGAGACAGTAAAACTATTTGTTGGCTATTTACACAAGGGATTTTGGCTCATGCAGTTGGAGGGCAGGAGAACGAGTTTGAGATTGAGCTTGAAGCTGACGCATTGACTTGGCCCCAAATGCTTATGACGTAGGGGCGTCAGTCGGCAATTACAATTGATTGGAAGGTTAAAAAAAGGTAAGGCAAACTAAGTCAGATGCAAAAAGATATTTAATAGAAATGGGGATCAGATAGGGATACAACTAGATGAAACATAAAAGGATAAGAAAGTGAAGGAAGCTGACGAAATAGAAGATGGAATGCAAATGATTAGGCATTTACTAAAAAAGTATTTTAAAATCAGTAAATAAATAATGTTGTGCTAAAATGTTAAATTTTATAGCAGAATCTATTTATTTGAAATATAATTTTTTGTACGTGATGTTTTAAGACTTTTCATTTAAGCTTCAAGCGCAGCCATCGCTTTTTATTCTCCCTATCACATATTTCATAATTTCTGCTAACTGAAGACACAATTCTATTATGTTTTGGCAGCCGAAAAGGCGAGCAAAACCAAAAAGAAAGAGAAGTTATAATGAAAATGTCACATGCATTAATGACACTCAAGGTGACATCCTTGTTTGCTGTTGCATCAGTGCACACGCTGAACGCTGAACGAAAGGGAGACAGCTAGAGATGGAGAGGGAGGGAGATATTCAGTTGGCATGTAACCATGTCTGACAATATTGCTGCCAAAAAGAGCTTTTTGTGATAGCCCTGCCACGCCTTGTGCCCATTTATGTTTGCTAGTATTAAACCTAAAAGATAAAAGGATTTCATAAATGCAACATGCTGATGTTGCTGATGACAACAATGTTGCATTGCCTTCCTCTCTCTCTCTCTCTCTCTGTGTGTCTCTGTCTTCACTTATTTCCCTCTCCCTGCCATGTCGTACTCATATAAATAAATAAAAGCAGCAGCTCACAGAATGTCCAACCAACTCAACGCCTGTCGTCTGCTCCGCACACATGTTCCCTCCCGTCATCTCCCAACCTGCAATTCATTTTGTATTGTAGCTGTTGCTGTTGTTGTAGTTGCTGTTGTTGTTGTTGTTGTTGTTGCTGTTGTTGATGCCATCATGTCTGTCTCAGTGTCTGTTTGTCATATAGCTGCATTTTACTTAATGGAAGACTGGGAAAGTGAGCAATGTTGTATGCATCAAATATAGCTTAAGGCCGACTGCTAACCCCTAACTTGTTAGGGAAGAAGATGAAGAAAGCGTGCCTGGATTATTAGCAATTTCTTTTAATTAATTTTGATAGTAAGCAAATGGGTCTGATTACATTTCAAGCAGAAAAGACTGAATTACATTTTAAAGCGAATATGCAATCATTTTTTTAAACTGAGCTCGTTGTTCGAATACTATAAAAGTTGATTTGGAACTGTAATGCTTTTAATGTGATATAAATATTATATTTGAATATTTCTAGAAATTAAATTGTATTATATATATTCTTCACAAAGTATATAAATATAAGGAATATAATTTAATACATTACTTATTTTCTATATATTCACTTAACATTTTTTACACATACATTTTATATTAATATTTGTGATAATCTCTATTGTTTAAATGTATTAATTTAATGTTTCAATTTGTATTGTTCTAATACAAAATTTTTTGTATAATGCGGAATACTTCTTATAGATTAATACGTTTATTCATATTAAAGTTTGCCCTCAATTTCAATAATCGTATTTAAATTGAGCCCTACAGCGTGGCGAGGAAAGATAGATTTATTATTTATTATTTTTCATTAGTTACTTTTATCTTTCTGTCAACTTGAAAAGCAATTTGCGTCGCCTGTTCAAAGGCTCTAAAAGCCAATCGCACTGCCAGACACAGAACACCAGCTCAACATTTCTTCCCCTTTGGCTCTTTTTGCACGCAAATCAAAATGCCCAGAGGCCAAAGCAAATTATTGCAAAAATGTATCGCGTTGGCAGTGCACTAGCACTAGCCGGTCAGTTGCCACGCCCCCTATTGCGCCAACGCAAAAGCGTTGACAATAATGTCGCGAGGCAGCTGGCAGCAGGCAGCAGGCAGCAGGCGCCAGCGCCATACCATGTGACTCCATTCCAATCCATACCATTCATCGTGCCCTTTTCCCAGTTGACGCCTCGCTGCGTCCTAATGCACTGCACACAGTTAAAAATTGTTGGGAACGTTTTTGCCTTGGCTTTGCAATTGGTGGATAGTCGACTGCGACTGCGACTGCGACTGCGACTGTGACTGTGACTGGGGTGGTGTGTTATCGCTGCCATGCAGCCAGGCCATGCCAGTTGGACAGCACAAATTGGCCTAGAAGGCCAAAAGCATTTCAAAATTGTATTAAATCCCAAACGCTTTACGAGGCGCTTGCCTAGTCCTTTGTCGCGTCTTTTGTGTTCATGTGAATTTGAGTGTATGTCTGTGTGTGTGTGTGTGCGAGGGAGTGTGTGTGTTTAAAATTCAGTATTTTTTTGCTACTTCCTGCAAATTTCATTTCCGCTTTGATTGCGCTTTTTTGCGCATTTCCCTTTGGCAAAGTAAAACAAATGAACGGAAATGCCACACACGCAGCAGCAGCAACAACAACAACAACTACAGCTACAACAATAACATAAACAAGGACGGCAGCAAATAGAACAACAACATCGAATGCACCTTTGACACCTTATGGCCAAAGTGTGACAAAAACGAAGGGCACAATAAGAACAACAGTCAGCAACAGCAGCGTTGTCCTGCCGACTGCATGCAAAGTATCTAGTGGCCTCCTGTTGCCTCTTGCTGCCACCTAATGCAGCAGCAGCAGCAGCAGCAGCAGTTGTTGTTTTCGGTTTTGTTGCGCCTTTTTGCTGGCTGACAACACTTTTGTGCCACACACACACGCACACACACATACACGCATAAGCACACTCGTATTCGCAACTCTATTGGTGCCTCCTGCTGCTCCTGTTGCTGCCAAGTGTGAAAAATGTCGAAAATGCAATTTCCTTCAAGTAAAATGCCTGCCATGCGCTTTTGGCCCCCACCAGCTACGTGGCCGTATTACAAACGACTTCACGCTGAATCCTGGCTGACTGCCAGCCTTGTCCTGTACTGTCTCTGTCCCAGTCACCATCTCTGTCTCCGACTCCTCTTTGTTTCTGGCTTTGCCTCTCCCTCTATCCCTGGCTCTGTAGCTTAAATAAAGCACTTCCGCTAATAAAGTCGCACTCCAGGAGCGTGTGTGTGAGCAGTGTGCGTATATGTGTATGTGTATATGTGTGTGGGGAGTGGCATGGACTTGGGTAACGGGAGTCAAACGTGCCGGGCAAGGACAACTCACGCATTCGCTTGCAGTTTAGACACAGACTGCAACATGCGTGTCAATGAATGAATGTCTCTCGTATGTATGTGAGTGTGTGCACGTGTGTGAGTGTTTGCTTTCGTGGCAAAAACACATTTGGAAAATTTGTGTAGGCGACATTGTTGTAAATCACCGACACATTTTGAACTGTGCCAAAGGCCGTGCACCAAAAATGCACTGCGAAAAACAAAAACAAAAGCCAAGAATGCCAAACATTTGACAACGTTTTCCAACTTTTTGGTTAAAGGAGTGAAGGGAGCCAAGCTTGATATTTATATTAACAAATTAATGGAGGAAGTTAATGCATCTATTTAAAAAACATTTTCAACTTTATATAATTTAATTTTCTATTTAAAGAATTTTGACTAATTGTTTCTTCAAATTACAAATGTTATTCAAAATACATAATTTAAATTAATATATATATATATACTTTCAAAATTATAAATATACATTCTCAGCTCTCTTTACGCTTTGTTAAAAGATATACTAAAGATATAAAATTCAATCTTAAATCTTCTATTATAAGTAGTTTCATTTTGGGCAGTGCCTTGTCCAACTAAAGTTCAATTGTGAGCTCTGCCCCTTGGCTTATGGTCCGTACCTGTTCACCGTATACCAAAGACCATTTCCAACTCTTGGCTTGTAGCCTTCTGGCCACTTCTTTTACGGTATTCGCTGGTGTGCAGGACTCAAAATTACTGCCAAGTTCTGCAAGTGACGATGCCGATGACGATGAGGACGACAACGACGACGAAGTCGACATCTGAATGAAATGTTGCGTACGCTTCTAGGACAATGAGAAGCTCACCCATACTAGCACACAGCTCAACGAGAGACTCACACATTCATCACACAACATAATGATGGGGAGTCCTGTCGCAGTTGCACAGATTTTTGTTGACAATGGGTGTCAAAATTGAAGGCGAGTGATTGCATTTGGCCTTGCCTCAACGTGATTTACATGGCAAGCGCAAAGAGGCCTGCAGGGGACTAGGGACAGATGGAGGGAGACGCATACAATAAAAGGCAACCAGGACAGGACATTGTCTTGGTCGTGATGTGTGTGTAAAGGTCTAGGTAATTAATAGACTTGAAATGGTCGCTTGCGCAAAATTTTAATTAGGTGACACATGCAAAGTGCTCCCCAGTCTATGCAGTTAAGAAAACTTTTGCTAAAACATAGTTCTCTTCTCAACAGACGCTAGAGGCCCTCAGTCTCAGTCAGCCAAACATGTAGAAAGCTCGACTGTATTTAATTGATAGTCAAAAACAGTTTCGAGCCCTCACGGGATGCGCCGTCATCATCATCGTCGACGTCGCCGTCGCCGTCGTCGTCGTCGTCGCTTGCAGTTGAAGTGAGGAAATTACAAGTCGTGAATTAATGGCAGCCGAGTTCTCCCCGCTACGACTCCAAGCAGGTATGGCCTAGCTGCCTGGCCGATGTGCACACGTGAGGAGACAATCACTTAGAGAGAGCTAGAAGCACGTTGCCAGGATATCCGACGTCGTGGTCTGCGCTGTCACTGTCGCAGTCGCTGCCGCTGCCGCTGCCGCTGCCGCTGTCGCTGCAATTGCAATGCTTTGTCAGCTCAAAAACTTAACCTCAAACGGCGGTACTGACAGGGCGACAGGCGAGCACATACGCGGCATGTCCTTGCCAGGCTCATACAAGTACATAAGCGTACGTGTGTGTGTCATTGCCAGAATAGAGTCACCATTGTGTGTTGTTTGCACCTCGTCGCCTTCTGCAGCCACATTCCTCGTACCAAGTTCCTTGAGCTTAATTTAAATTTCAAACATTTGCCAGAGCCTTAGCGATTCATTCGAATTTAATTAGTAACGCGTGTTTCATGGGTTTCCTGTTTTTTGACTTTGCCAAGAGAACCATGAAATGCTCGAGACGGGAAATTGCGTTGGTATTTTTCTCTTTCAGTCGTATTTTCTCTTCCTCCCTTGATACTGATGCCATATTTGAAGCATTAACTTTGAAGCTTTGTTTTTCGTCTGGTCGCGGAGCTAATAAAAATCTATTGATTGACTTTCATTTAACTTGACAAGCGAAATTCATAAGAAAGATAAAAGAAAGATTTTGCGAAATTAGAAATTACAGACAATATATTTTTTTCGTTTTAATTAAACTAGTAGGAGAACTGAAGTGTGAATTCTTTGACTATGAAATACCCTGTGAAATAAATATCTGTTAAAATATTAGTTAAAAGTATTATTTAGGATTATCAAAGCTTTTGGAGATTATAAAAAGTTGATCAAATAATAATCTGTATTTAACAAATATACATATTATGCATAACATATTGAAAACGATTAAATAGATATTGCAATTTATTAAACTTATTGAAATTTTAATTGTCATTTTCATTTAAGTTGTCTAACAATATTCTTGTTTTTATTTATTTGCAGGTGAGTAAATAATAATTGAATATCAATATATCCGTAAGTATCCTGTGTGCTGTGCAATTTTATATTAAGTGGCTACTTATAATCAAAGAAATTACATGCTATAATAGGAGAATATTAAAATTTAATTAGCATTGTGCTAAATTTGATTGAAGCACATCGGGGGACGCAGAGTGAGTGGAGCCATAAATAATACTGAGCTGAGAGCTTTTAATAATAATTCAGTGCAGCCAATTCGAGTTTCGATTGAAATTTGCCACTGACCAATCACTCTTTGGTCTAGCTGGAGCTAAAGCAATCTCTCGATCAATAGGTAAAAGACTTGTTTTCAATAGCGCACAGTCAGCAATGAGTGCGAGCTTATGGGGGAAGCACACAAAAGGCATTTAGCCGCTGTTTGGTATTGGCTCATTGAACTATACATTGAATAGGCTTAGTGAGGCAGGAGACGGGCGTACACTTCTTGTACAATGCCAAACCCGCCAAATGAATGGACCGTAGTCTGCCTAATACCCTAACACCACTGCAATACACTCTCAATACATAGGAGTACTCGTACTCAGTTGATTCCCGACAGCCCAGGGGGGCTTTCTCTCTCATGTGCTGAATGGTTGTTATCGTTATCCATTGGCTTATACTTTATGATTAAACTATTGACGGCAGTTGCCAGTTTATAGATTGACAGACATTCATTATGCATGCCAGGCACGTGAAGAGCCCGGATGGTTTGGAGGCGCTGCCTGCAGGTCAAAGGATTCAGCGATACGCTAATTAAAATGCGGTGACCGGACTGAAATGAATTGGATCTACTCAGTTCCGTAGTAGTTCTCCCATACTTGCCACGCTTGTCTATTTAAAGTACATGCTTTAATAAAAAAAATGTGTTTTATTTTTAAGGTTTTTTTTTTTAGCACTTTTCCATTGACATTTGTAAGCGCTCACTGCTTTCTCTTTTTGTTTATATGCAGCTGTGTGTTTGTGTGTAAGCTTGGCACATTTGTTGATTATTTCGCTTTGATGCGCACAAAAGTATGCAACGCAGCGAGCCACAGCAGAAGGAGAAGGAGAAGGAGAAGCAGAAGCAGAAGATGAAAAAAATATCGTCATTTTGAAAGGACACACAAACTGTTTTTGCTGTTAATCAGAGTCGTAGCTTAATTAGTTTCTTTGCCATGTATGCGCATGAAATTAATTAGCGTTTTCCTCTGTTTTGTTTTTCACTCATTTCACACGAAGTTGAGAGTGTTGTGGTTGCTTTTGCTTTTGCTTTTGCTTTTGCTTTGTGATAAGGCAGAAGAAGGATATGCATGGAAATATAACTTGACAAAATGAAATATGACATCGCATACTAGAGTATCTAAAATTATATTCAACAATATTAAAGTGTTTTATTTTTATGATTTTGCACTTGTTATGAATCAATGGAAATTGCAGAGTATGTGTAGCTTTGAAATTGGCTGTTTTTCTCTTCATTTCCGCAATTCATTCAGGCAGAGAAAGGAATTCCATTGACCAGTCCTTTTCAATTTCTTCTAGCTCTCACTGCATGGCTTCCCTTTTTATTTGTCACCTTTTACATTTGAAGCTTTGACTTTTGTGTATGTGTTGCTTGGCAACCCGTTCGTATTTTTGCATTCATTCGCTTTATCCCAACCACTCATCTCTCTCTCTATCCGCACCGTCCTCCCCACATTCCGCACACACACACACACACACAGACACACAGACACAGGCATATGCATGGAACCTTTTGGCTCTTTGGTAAACAGCAAACAATAAGCGCCTTGATTTTGCAAAATGAAATTTAATTATGTCTCGCTTTGTGTATCTGCATGCGTGTGAGTTCTGCTTGATAAATTTGTTTATTCAATAAAAATGCCTCTCGCTGGGAGACTTTAAATGAATATTGTTATTGCTTCAGTCTCAGCCCCAGTCTCAGTCTCTGCTTCAGCCTCAAACTCTGCTGCTGTCAACCGCAGAAAAGAAAAACTCGGCTAAAAGAAAAGTTTCGCATGGACATTACGAGTGCGGCGAAGGGAAACAGACGCATGTCATACGCCATTGCTCGTCTGCAGTTTGCATGCCATGCCGCGACTCCTTTTGTTTTTATTCTTGTTTCTATAAGCCAACTGGTGTAGGCGGGCAGCAATGGTAGCATCTGCAAGTGTGGGCGTGGTCCTGCGAAAATCAAGACAACAAGCAAACGAAGCTGCTTTTTAATAAAAATGCTGCCGTTAAAATGCTGTGGTCACTTGGCACACACCCTCCCCCTGATCCACACTTTCACATTTATATATTTTCATTCCCTATCCTCTCTCGCGCAAATTAATATTTGTATTTTTATTGTTTTTGCCTGGACAATCCTGGACAGGCACAGTCAGCCAGCCGTTATAACGCGTAACTGTTGCTGACGCATATATGCCAGACACTTTTATTTCATTTTATTATCATATATGATATTTCGATACCCTATCGCACTTCGAGTCTGTTCAATACACAAAGCAGGAAACTCTTCTCCAAGTGGTGACAACAAAATCGACGAACTATACACTCAATCATAGATGTGTTTTAAAAGTATTAAGTGTTGTATTTGAATTACTTTACACAATTCTTGAATTTTAAATAATTTCTATTCAATTACTTGTATTCAAATACTTGTATTTTATTTCGAAATGGGTTCATTAGTGTAGTTAAAAGTCGTACAGAATTCTTGCAACTACTACCTCGTTTTACTTTCTTTATTATTTGCTTTGGACACTCATACGCCATGTTGTCATCGCTGTTTTGCTGGCCTCATTGTTGTTGTTGTTTTCTTGTTGCTTGTGCTTGTGCTGCCTTGGGTTTTTATTGAAAAATAATTACATGTTACAGTCATGTCGTGCGTGTGTCTCTCTGTCAGTCTGGTCTCACTTGGTGCGGTCTATTTGTGCCGCCTTCTCCGCCGTCTGTCCGTGCAGTCTGCCTCTCTACTTTTCCTCCATTCCGTTCCCATTTCCCTCTGACAAACTTCAGTTTGTTCCC